>CM066032.1:83743649-84993649 GCA_033557465.1 Ichthyophis bannanicus
TGCACACACATGCACATCCAGCTGTAATCACAAACACACACACACACACACATACACTACCTCCACCCTGATCACAGACATACACATCCTACCCCCCACCTCCATCACACATGCCATTGCCCTGCATCCCATCATACATACACACACACAACGTTTGGGTGGGGGAGGGAGCTAAACAATACATTCTGACTGCTGGAGGGGGGTGGGGGTGGGCATAAGGCTTAAGGTTTGCCTAAGGCTCCACCACCTTGAACCAACTCTGGGGCTGACCCTGGACATACATTACCATGTCTCTTTACAGGCGTGCATGAATTTTGCAAATGGAAGAAGGGGAAATGTGCCATTTTGCCACACTATTAGTGTGCACTTTCCAGTTTTTTATTTTTTTTATTTTCTTTTTCTTTTCTTTTGTCATGTGGGTCTAAATGGACCCAGTAGAGATGTGATAGCAAGCTGCAAAGCAGCTCTGCAGGCAGTAGCGGGAGTGGCAAGCACTGCAGTATAGCAGAGGTCTGCATCACGAGGGCAGGACCAGCAGCAAAGGCGCAACCTGTGACTGAAATGGCGGCAAGTGGGACTGGCACCAACAGCAGAGGGAGACTTCTCAAGTTATTTTCGTTTTATTTCCTATCTGTATTGTTTTTTTGATATTTTATTTATTTTTTGTTTTTTATGTTTTGGCATAGGGGACTGAAAGCTGCCCACTGGATATGAGTATCATCCTAGAGGAACTGCAGTGGAAACTGTCAAAAAACACAGCTAGACACGGAAGACAGAGAGTGGGGATACTGCCTCCCAGTTGCATGAAAATGAAGGGAAAGGAAGTTAGGGGAGGTTTCTCTTCAGAAACACTAGCGTTTCCAGCAGCAACAGTGCTAGCTGTGAACAATGGGGAGCCACACTACCCCCTGCTATGGAGAATAGATATTCACCTGCTACACTGGTTGCAGGGCAGGGACCGGCAGGAAATGCTGGGCAACCTTGGCCAGTCTGGTTGGACTGCCAGTTTGTGTGCCCAGTATGTAAAAGGATCAGTGTGCATGGCCTCAATGGGTTCTGTGCTATAGTCCAACTTAGACTGATCTCTGTGCTTAGCTATGTAGCTAGGGTTTCAGTCACCAAAGATTTCCCTTGCTGGGGCTCATGGGCCACTGACATGTAAAGCAGGGGGAGGGGAAGTGATAGGTGACAGGGCGGTGTTCATGGCACCAGTAGGGGTTGGTAGTATTACCCCTGCTGCATCACCAACACTACCCTCCTCTGGAGCTCTCTTTCCTGCACATCAATCACCAGCTTTTCCTTCCAGTAAGCTAGTGCACTGCAATGCAGAGTGATAGTTCCTGAGGGTCACAGAGACCAGCTAGCAAATGAGCCTCCCCCTTCATTAGGGGTTGCAATTGTTTTTCCACTTGTTCATGCAAAAGGTCCATTATCACTCGTCCCTTACTGGGAATCTCTGTCACTAGCAGAATCCCTCTAAGTTTGCCTGTGGAATGAATGGCTCAGGGTAGCCTTTGCAGAACTCAGTTCCTCCGTACCATCCTTAAAGGGAGTTAGGACTTCTATCACCTGCATGATATTTGTTCAGTCCTGGCAATGCAGGGGTCTTTCAGTGCTGATCTTGATCTCTAATGACATCTGATGCAGGGTCACCCATTGCTCCACTAACCCCTTCCCACATTTCTTATGTGGAATTCCACCTAGTGCCAATATCCTGCTTGATCTAGTGCACAGGTTCTGTCTTGCTTCCTGACTCTCATGTAGCTTATGCCCAGCCTTCACCCCCTGATGAAAATGTCCTGCTATTTTGGCACTTCTTGATCAGTTGCCTCAGGACAGAGCCACTGCTTCTCTTGCTCCCCAGGCCTAGCGATTCTCTGAAAACCAGGTGCAACAAGTTTGCAAAGCACCTGATCCCATGAACCCCCCCCCCCCCTCCTTCACTGCCTTAACCATGCTCAATCCACCATCTGTAACAAAAAAATCAGGAAGCATAATGCTCTGTTTGGGCCCTATCTACCAGCCCTGCAGCATTGACCTTATTTCTGCTACAATCTGGGTCCAAGTATGGCTATCATCTATCACCTGGTTTGCAGAACAGCCCACCAGTATCCTTCTCCTGTTGCTCCCCAGTCATACTTACAGCCTGTCCTTGTCTCGTCCTGTGTGCTGTCAGTGAGAAGTAGGTATGTGTTATGTTTTGACAAGCTCAGATGCCAGTGGTGAAATATATGCTACTATTGGCCTCTATCTTTGCCAGCTGTGCTAGTAGCTGGCAACATAACTGATTATAAAGAGATGCAGAAGCCTTTTATGCTTCGCCTTCTCAAGCATCTTCAGGGGATGGTCATCCAGGGCTATCATTGTCCTAGTGCATTGTTTGAGCACCCTCAATGTTGCCTGCTGCTTGCCCGGCAACACTGCTGCAGGACACCACCCAGTCTCTTCCATGGTGGCTTGCTCTGATGTGTGTGGACCTACTGCTCTACCCCCCCCCCCCCTGAGAAAAGAGGCTACGGTTTCTGCTTGGGAAAGGGATATCATTTTTTCTGTACCTGTCTCCATCACTGCTATTTCAACTTCTGGATCAAGTCCCCAGTCTAGCATCAACATCCTCCAATGGCAAAAGTTTACTGAGGGACCCCCATATTTTCACCCTTCCATGGGGCCCCCCCCCCCCCCCGCTCCAGTGGTGGCAAGACATCCCCACCCATTCTCCAGTGATGGCAGCAGCAGTGGCAGAAGCCCTGGGCGACAAACTTACATTTGTTTGCCGTGGTGCCTCTGTTCCAAGCCAAAGCTGGGCTGAAGTCTCGCAGTAAAGCTGTTATCGTGAGATTTTGGCATCTGAGTTAACAGTTGGGCCTGGAACGGAGGCAAATATAAGTTTTCCACACTGCTGTGTGGGCCTCCTTCCTGCCCAAGTTCCCCCACATTGCGGGGGCTGCTTGGGAAGAATTTACACTGCTTGTATTAGCAAACGATGCAGCATGTTACTGTTCATAAGATGGCTCATGAGCTTCCCCTACTATATCAGGGCCGGCCCTACGGATGCTTGGGAGTATTTCTTGCACCTGGCCCTGCTGTCACAGGAGCCATGCTCTCTCAGGTCAGTAAAAAAGAGGGAACCAACTGGAGATGGTGGAAAGAGGAGCTGGCGTGGGACCTACAATGTGCAACTCATTTCAGAAACAGCTGTGACTCAGATCAGAGACTGTTTTTCTGCTTGCTTGTTTGGTACATTTTCCCTTTACTACCTCCTGTAGACTTCTCTTAAACTCATAGATCACAACCCCCTCCAGCTGGTGCAAAATAAACAAAAAAATCCTCCAGAGCTCTCAGCTCCTTGCAACCTCTCCTCCTCTCTCTCAACACACACATAATCACAGTACAGAAGCAGCCCCAGAGTGGAACACAGCAGGGTGGGTGATAAAACCTGTGATCTCTTTCCTAGCCCAGAGTTTTGCCTACTCCATTTCTTTCCTAGCCCAAAGCTTTGCTCATTGAATTGTACACAGCCCTCCCTCCTCCCCTCCCCAGAAGTAAGTAGCCACTGTAGTGCACTTGGGAGGGGGGAGACATAAGATAGCCCAGTAGCAGGGGATTTCTTGGGTCTTTTTCAGCCCCAGCATTCTCTCCCAGGCACCTCCCTCATATTAAAATGAAACAAAAAAAAAAAGAAGAAGAAAGCAGGTCCAGCCCCCTTCCCCATGCACACTACAGGCATCCCTGAGAGGGGGACGCTCCCAAAAGCTCCTTTAGCACCCTGCAGAGTGGCAAGGGTGCATGTGTGTGTAGATAGGGTTTGGTCCCATGGTATAGGTGAAACTAGCAAGACCCTTAACCACTGGACTAGTGTCTTAAATACTTTGAAGAAGCTGGAAAGACTGGAAAACAGTTTATCTTAATTTTGGGTACAATCATTCTAGCCACCTTACTGGACAGACTAGATGGGCCATACTGGTCTTTATCTGCTGTCATATACTGTGTTACTATGTTGTGGTTTGGCTCTTAGAGATGAAAGAGTGGTTGGTGGACTGGAGTTGGGAGGAGAGAAAAGGCTACAACCAAAACTGATGATGTGCTGCTCTCTGACGCCATCACAGGAACAAACCAGGATAATCTACTATTCATTTATCCGACTTTGGGCTCTTTTGTGTACCAAAATGAAATAGATTCATAGAGAGCATCACAGGGGGCATGTCTATCTTCAATCATTTGCCTACTAGGTTACATCTCACACCAGCTGCCAGTGCTTGTTTTCACATAGGGTTGCCAACCGGCCGGTTTTCAGCTGACCTGGCCGGTTTTTCCATGGCCAGGCCGGCTGCCGGCGCAGAGGTAAAACCGGCCTTTGAAAAGCCGGTTTTTTGCTCTGCCCGCAAGATCGGAAGCAGCCAGAGCAAAAAAACGTCTTTTCTTCCGATCCGAAGAAGTCCGCGGAGTTAAAAAAAAAACAGCCCGCACACCGGAAGGCTTCAGAGGGAGCCGGGGAAGCTCGCGCGAGGCCCCGGCTCCCTCTGTACAACTGCCAGCGTGAAGATCCTTTTCCTTCACGCTGGCGGCTGTTTCTGTGAAGCCGCAATTGCTGGGAAAGGTTAAAGGCAATGCCCTTTAACCTTTCCCAGCATTCGCGGCTTCGCAGAAACAACTGCCAGCGTGAAGGAAAAGGATCTTCACGCTGGCAGTTGTACAGAGGGAGCCGGGGCCTCGCGTGGGCTTCTCCGGCTCCCTCTGAAGCCCCTCAGACAGCCACGGTGCTGGTCGTGGGGGGGGGGGGGAGAGGCCAAGGACTGCAAGGGCTGTGATGGGGGGGCTAGGACTACAAATGGGCTGGGGGGGGGAGACCTGGACTGGACAAGGGCTATGGGGGGGGGGGAAACTTGGACTGGAAAAGGGCTATGGGGGGGGACTTGGACTGGAAATGTTGCTGTGATGGGGGGGGGGGACCTGGACTGGAAATGGGCTGTGAGGAGGGGAACTTGGACTGGAAAAGGGCTATGGGGGGGGGGACTTGGACTGGAAATGTTGTTGTGATGGGGGGGGGACCTGCACTGGAAATGGGCTATGGTGGAGGGAGGGGGAACTTGGACTGGAATTGGAAATAGGCTGTGATTAGGGGGGCTAGGACTGCAAATGGGCTGTGATGGTGCGGGGGGGGGGGACTAGGACTGCAAATGGGCTGTGATGGTGTGGGGGCCTAGGACTGGAAATAGGCTGTGATGGGGGGGGGGGCTAGGGCTAGAAAGAGGCTGTGATGGGGGACTTGGACTGGAAATGGGCTGTGATTGGGGGGGGGGCTAGCACTGGAAATGGGCTGATGAAGAGCTGGAATAGGACTGGAAATGGGCTGATGGGGGCTACAATAGGACTGGAAATGGGCTGATGTGGGGCATGGGAGAATGGGACTAGAAGGGATTGGATGCTGGGTGGGTCTAGAACTATAAGGGAACTGATTTTGGGGGAGGACTAGAATGGATGGGGAATGAGAATGGAAGGGGAAAAGATATTTTGTGTGGAAGAAAAGTCTATGATGGGCCGGGTATTGGGAGAGTAAGAGGGGCTTGAGAATGGAAGGGTGAAATTTAAATGGATGATAAAGGAATAAGGAAAGAATTGGGGGAAAGAGCAAAAGGGAAACAATCAGTATGTTAAAGCAGAAATAGAGAGAGAATGGAAAACATCTAAAAGAGAAGAAAGGACAAATGGATAGCTCGCAGAAGACATGAAGAAACCAGAAGAAAGTGACTGTAGCAATTGCAACTGAAAAATAAAATGCCCAAACAGAAGGTAGAAAAATACTTTTTATTTTGAATTTATTAACTGGAATATGTCTGGTCTGGGAAGTGTGTATTGCTAACATCTTTGCGTTTTTGTTTAGTGCAAGAGGAAATTACTTTATAGTTTTATTTCTCCAGTGTTGTACATTTCATGTTTGGCTTTTGGGGTTCCCAGTTTAATTATTATCTGACCAAGGAAGTTAGCCTACACGTATCCTCGGTAAGTTTTGTGGGTGGGGCTGGGGCGGGGCGGGGCAGGGCAGGGGTGGGACTAGGGGCGGAGAATGGGTGGAGCATGGCAAGCCACAGGTGTCGGGTTTTTCTCGGTGAAAAAGTTGGCAACCCTATTTTCACATGATAGGGCAATTCCCTTAGATTGCTGTCTATGTGATGCGGCACTACTGTAAAATACTAGGAGTTAGCAGGAGGGCCTTGAAAGCAGGCATGCTGTAGGAGAAAGTGTGCCTTTGGAGGGGGATAAGGCAGTGGGGGAAAGGGGGGGATTGATGGGAAAGAAAAGAGAGTTCTTTGTATGCGGGGACGAAAGGAAGAGAGAGAAAGTGCCTTGGGGGAAAAGAGGTGAGGGAGAGAGAAAGTGCCTAGGTCAGCTTGTGCAGAGGAGTGTGTGCTGGGCTACTACAAATACCTTGTGGGTGTCTGCTAGAACACAACAATGATGGACTTGTAATGCATGGGGCAAGAACTGGCCAATACGAAACCAACCAGTAAGTTAGTGCCTATTGATTTTTTTAATTTGAAACTGATATTTTATAGCCATACTGTAAGCTGATCCCAAGTGAGAGTCAAGGCTGGCCCCAGAGTTGGTTCAAGGTGCTGGCACTCTAGGCAAACCTTAAGCCATATTCCTTCCCCAGCTATCAAAATTGATTGTTTAGCTTTGAATGGCCTGCACTTTGCTGTCCCTGTCACCCACCCCATCCCCCGAGAAGCTGCCCGCTCTAGGTGACCGCCTAGTTTGCACAGGCCCTGGTAAAAGTGTCTGAATGTTGGGTGGTCTGTGGGGAATGCGGGGCTATGACCACGATAATGACAAATTTGAATTTCTCATGCTGATAGGACAGTGGGCATACTATTGGCCAGATGTACTATGGTGTTTATGGGAAATAGTTTAATACATCTAAGATAGCATCAAGCACATGGGAACTTAGTTGGCTAAGTTTTGTGTTTGTGGGGGCTCTAAAGTTGATTGAGTCACCTGTAGGGTGGTGTTGGTGGTATTGGAATATAGATTGGCTATGAAATTTGCAGTTTTGTGTTCTTGATGCTGCCAGTCTGAAATTTTTTATTTTTATTTTAAATTTTTATTTATTGAATTTTATATAAACCATCAAGACAAAATGTAAACATTTCAAGAATACAGAAAAATAAAGAAAACAACCCAAAAATCTCTTGTAGTCCACAAAAAGGTAGGGAAGGGGAGAGAAGTAAACCTAAGCAACCCTCAGGCAACACAAAAGAAATAATACCACCCTAAAGAAATTAAGACAGCCACTGAGGAACCCCAGACATTAACTGACATTTGAGAAGTTATTAAATGGCATTAGTGTGGCTCTGAAAGAGATAAAGCTGACATCTGGGCACCAGGCTGAAAAAAATCATATATATATCTAACAGACATAAATCACCAAACATTTACAGGGAAATCTTAAATAAAAAGAACCCCCAAGTTGCAGAACTCCAGGTTTATGAAGGAGAAATTGCTTCCTCCTACTCTGCGTTTCTTTAGCAATATCAGGAAACATAAATATAATATAATCACAGAATGTTTCCATTTTAAAGAACATTTTAAATAGCTGTTCTTTGTCTGAAACCAAAGCACAAGATACTAACAAAGTAGATGGTTTATAAGCCTCAGATCCAGAAACATCCAATAGCTTGGACACATTTAAAACATCTAGATTAGAGACCCTTTCAAGGCATCCGGCTCTTTCTTCCCTGTTGGAAGATAATAAATTTTAATTAGGGGTGGTATAAGTTCTTGCGGAACTCTTAAAACCTCCACCAGATATCGCTTAAACATATCATGGGACGAAACCCCCCTAGACTTAGGGAAATTCAAGATCCTCAAGTTCATTGCTCGAGCAGAGTTCTCCAAAACCCACTGAGCTTAACGTCAAGCTTCGGTGCCATGGGACTAGTTGCTTCCACCACTCTCCGTTGCCCGATGCTGACTTCCTGTCGACGACGAGTCGGAGAGGGGCAGAAGCAAAAACACCCTTTGTGCCGAAGCTTGAAGGTAAGCTCTGTGGGGCTGTTTGTAGCTCTTGCCGTTGCTGTCGGTTCCAGAGAAAGGTAACAGAGGCGGCTATGGGGGCCTCTGGAGGGCTGTGCTCTAGGCAACAGCCTAGTTTGCCTAATGGTAGTGCTGGCCCTACATCCAGCCAGTCTGGTTTTCAGGAGATCCACAATGCATGAGATTGTTTCGCATAAACTGCTTTCATTGTACGCATGCCATTTCATGCGCATTCATTGTGGATATCCTGAAAACCAGGCTGGCTGGGTGTAGCCCAAGAACTAGGCTGAGAACCACTGTTTTTAGTCCATTGGCCTTTATCTAGCTAGCTATCTACAGTATGCTCTGTCATCTTATTCTCATAGCCTTCATCCCATACTCCTTCCCACGTTCTCTTCTCCTCACTCTTCTTACACTCCCTTCTAATCATTTCTTCTCCCTAAAGGGGTCTCCATTGCAAGCAAGGTAACACTGTGAGGCTCTTGAAAACAAGCCCTCTGCCTGAGAGCTCTTAGAGGGGTTTTGTTTTTCATTTTTAATAGCTAATTCTAAAGGGGAAGTTTTTTTGTTCTTGGGTAAAGCTATTTTTCTGCTGTTAACATTCTTTTTTTTTTCCTTCTCTAGTCTTCAAGTCCAGAAGGGTAAGCAAGCTGATTGAAGACATTGACGTCCTCTCCCTTCTCACTCTCCAAGCATCTCCTTCTTTTTCTCACCCCTACCCTAGTATTTGCCAGCATTGGCCCCCTTTCAATCCCAGAACCCCAGCCCTAGAATTAGTTCCCTTTCAGTCCCAGCCCTTACCTAGTCCCACCCCCCAGCCCCAGTATCAGACCATTTCCATTCCCATCCCTCAGCCCCCAAATCAGCCCATTTTCAGGGCCACAGTCTCCTCCCCATGCCCAGTATCATCTATTTCCAGTTACAGACCCCTCTAGCCCTTGTATCATCCCATTTCCATTCCCAAATATCCAGCCCTAATATCAGCCCATTTCCAATAACAGCCCATTACTATTATCAGTCATACCCCAGCTCTTGTATCAGCTCATGTCTAATCCCCCAGCCCCAGTTTCAGTCCAATTCCAGTCCTAGCCCCCTCCTCCAGGCCCATTTCCAGTCCCAACCTCCCTAATCAGTAGTATCAACCCATTTCTAGCCCTCTACAGCCCCAGTATCAGCCCATTGCCAGTCCCAGCTGCCTCTTCCAGGCTCATTATCAACCCTTTTCCAGTCTTAGTCCCCCCAGTCCTAGTATCTGCTCATTTCCAGCCCCCCTTAGCTAAATCCAAGCCAGCCCCCATCCTCTCCCTGCCTTTGCTCCTGCGGCTGTATAAACAATACTGCCGCAGGAGCAAAAGCAAATGCTCTTCAGCTCTATTGAGCATTAATACAACCGGGGGAACAAATGCTCTTCAGCTCTGTTGAGCATCAGGGCCGGCCTGTCCATTGAGCGAGAATGTTTTTTGCACAGGGCCCCACATTTCAGGGGGCCCCGCGCAAAAAACATTCTGATCTAAAAGTAAAATTAAAAAAAAAAAAAAAACTGTCTGCTGCCGCTGCCGGAGCCGGGGCCGCCGCAGCAGAATCGAGTGTGCCGCGGGGCCCCCCCTGCCCGGCAGAGTCTGCCCTCCCTGCCCGGCAGAGCCTGCCCTCCCCTGCATCAGCTCCCTCTTTGCAGCTGCAGTCACACATGCCGGCTTTCAGAGCGCGAGGGGAGAGTTTCTCCCTCTCGGCTCTGTTAAGCCTGCGGGGGCTGATGGGAAGTTCCCATCAGCCCCCGCGGGCTTAACAGAGCCGCAAAAGGGAAACTCTCCCTTCGCGCTCTGAAAGCTGGCGTGTGTGACTGCAGCTGCAAAGAGGGAGCTGATGCAGGGGAGGGCAGGCTCTGCTGGGCAGGGGGGGGGGGCACCGCGGCACCGGCAGTGGCAGCAGACAGTTTTTTTAATTTTAAATTTTCCCTGGGCTGGGGGGTGGGAGGTTAGGAGTGGTGATGGGCTATGGGGGAGCTAAGTCTGGATATGGGCTGATGGGATTAGGACTGGTAATGGGCTATGGGGGGCTTAAACTGAAAATTGGGTGATGGGGGTTAGGACTAGAAATGTGCTGATGGGATTAGGACTGGGAGTGGGCTGATGGGGAGGTTAGGACTGGTAATAGGCTATGGGGGGCTAGGACTGGTAATGGATTGGGGGGGTTGCTAGGACTGGAAATGGGCTGAGTGGATGGGGGCTTGAACTGTAAATAGCTGATGGGGACGGGACTTGGAATGGAAATGGGCTGAGGGGAAGTGGGGGGCTTGAACTGCAAATAGCTGATGGGGAGGGGGGCTTGGAATGGCAATGGGCTGAGTGGAAGGGGGCTTGAACTGCAAATAGCCGATGGGAAGGGGGGCTTAGAATGGGCTCTTATGGGAGGGAGCTAGGACAGGAAATGAGCTGTGGACTGGGAATTGGGTGTTGGGGGGAGCTAAGATTGGAAATGGGCTGTGGTGGGGGCTTGGATTGAAATGGACTCATGGAGGGGCTAGAACTGGAAGTAGGCTCATGGGGGGCTTGGATTGGAAATGGGCTGAGTGGAGGGGAGCTAGGATTTGACATGGGCTGATGGTGGGGCTAGGAAAGGACTAGAAATGGGCTAATGGGAGGCTGGTATTCGAAATGAGCTGATGAAGGGACTCGTATAGGACTGGAAATGGATGGGGGAGCTAGGACTGGAAATGGGCTGATGGGGGGACTAGAAGGGAGAGGATACTGGGTGGGGCTGGAACTAGAAGGGAGCTGATGTTGGGGGAGATTAGAATGGGATGGGGCTGGAAGAGTGAAATGGAGAGGGGAAAAATATTTTGTGTGGGAGGGAAGAAAAATCTACAATTGGCCGGGTGTTGGGAGAGTAAGTGGGGATTGAGGATGGAGGGGTAAAATTTGAGTGGATGAAATAGGAATGAGGAAAGAGCAAAAGGAGAAAGATTAGTATGTTAAAGCAGATGTAGAGGTAGAATGGAAAAAAACTAGAAGAATGAAGAAAGGATAAATGGACAGCAGACGATGGAGAGTTAGCAGAAGACACAAATAAACCAGAAGAAAGTGGCTGGAACAATTGCAACTGAAAAAAAATGCACAAAAGGTAGAAAGATATCTCTTAATTTTGAATTTATTACATGGAATATGAAAGCTCTGGGAAATGTGCATCATTAATGTCGGTGCTTTGTTTAGTACAAGAGGAAATTAATTTATAGTTTTATTTCTACAGTGTTGTACATTCCAAGTTTGGCTTTTGGGGTTCCCAGTTTAATTATTGTCTTCCTGTTTCTAAATTGTGATTCCTTGTTTGGTGATGGTCTATGTTCTGCATGTGTAACTGAGCTGAGGTAATCTGTTTATGTAATTCCTATTTGACATTGCCACTTGTTCTCTTTCCCCAGTAGGTCATGTATTGTTATTCTCTGAAATGTATTGGTTTAATATTTGCAGTGTTGCCTTTTGATAGGTATGGTATGGTGTTTTACGAGTCCTTGTAGTGCTGTTAGGATACGGCAGGTTGCTATGGGTTTAAATGGGCAGTGTTTGTAGTAATTCCTAATGTGCCTGGCGGTTGGCACTGTATTATAGTAATGTAGAAATCTTTTAGTCTTTCTTTATCCATACACTCATGAAGAAGCATGTTTACTAAAAGTTAGTGTATGGTAACATTATGCAAATATTTATGCAAATGAGTCCCCTTATGCAAATGAGGCCCTGCACCGAGTCTCCGCACATGGCCCCGCACCCCCCTTGGGCCGCCCCTGTTGAGCATTAATACAACCAGGGAAGCAAATGCTCCCTCAGCTGTATTAATATAGACACACAAACATTTGCTTTTGCTTCCCCAGATGCATTAATGCTCAGCACAGCTGCAGAAGCATTTACATTTGCTCTTGCGGCTTTGCTATACTCGAGCCATGGTACCGATGACTTGGGTACTGCACAGCCGCGGGAGCAAAAGCAAATGCTCCCACGGCTGTGTTAATGCTTAACACAGCTGCGGATGGAAGACAGAGGGCAGGCTTCATGCACCCCTACTGTCGTGCACACTGAGCCAGTCCCTCACTGGCTCAGCTCTTAAGCTGGCCCTGCCTATAGTACTGTTATGACTACAACAAAAGCACCCAATGCTTAAAAAATGTGACATAAGATATGAGCAGTAATAATTGCCAAATTTCTCCAGCATTTATTAGGAGAATACCTATATCAGTCATCAACACGCTTACTTTAGAACCACCACATAAATATTACAAAAAAGCCATTAGTGCAGAAGACAATAATTAGAGTAATGGAGGATGATGGATGTGAGGGCAATATGTCACCCCATGATAGCTAGGGTTGATTCCGCTATCAGACTGGCTAGGCAAATGTCCCCTTCCTCTGCCAATGCTCCATAGCTCATCCCTCCTGATAGAAATACAATTCTTCAGTATAACAGTAGCTGTGCTCCCCTGCTAGAACCTCCAAACAAGTACAATAATGGAAATTTGAAAATAATGTTGAAGAGAGCTTAAGGATTGCCGTGGTGTCCCCCCACTGTCCTGGATTCAGTTTTTCCTGGTCTTGAGTTGTTAGGAACTGCTTGTCAAAGCAGGTAGCAGAATAGTAACAAACTAAAGGTACAAAGCTGCTCTGTATGCCGGGAACAAACTACCTGAGTCTATGCATCAGGCCCCTTCTCTAGCCCTATTCAAATCCAGGCTAAAAACCCACCTCTTTGAAGCTGCTTTTGGATCCTGATGCTCCTTACTCTCTTGTCCACTATTTATGTGTATCTTACCCTAATCTAGTCCCCAGTTTCACAATGTGTTTTATCTTGCTTAGATTGTAAGCTCTGATGAGCAGGGACGGTGTCTTACATCTATATGTACAGTGCTGCATATGTCTTGTAGCACTATGCAAATGATTAGTAGTGGTAGCAGTAGTAAGCAGAAGGAGGATGAAGAGTTACCCTAAAAAGCCAAAGCACACTGGCTGCAGAGCCACACAGCAATGAGAGTGGCATGGAACCTCTCCCCCCCCCCCCCCCAAATCAGCAGGGGAGGAGTGAAGGACAGCAGTAAGGCAAGCCATGAGAGCAGTGCCTTTCTTTTTTTTTTTTTTTAGTTTTGCCATTTAGGCCTACATGGACCCACTTGAAATGTGACAGCAGGTAGCAGAGTGCCTTTGCAGGTAGGCGCGGGATTTGCGATCACATTGGCAAGAAAGGTGGGAGGGGTCAGATATGATAGAGGCATTTAAATACCTCTGTGGTATAAATGTACAGGAGGTGGCATCTTCCAGTTGAAAAGAACTTCTAGAATGTGGGTCATAGGATGAAGGCCAAAGGGGAAAGGTCTCATTTAAGGAATGCATTTTTATATAACGGGTGGTAGATACGTGGAACAACCTCTCAAAAGGACATGGTGGAGGCGAGAACTATATTGGAATTTAGGAAATCATGGGATAAGAACAAAGGATCTCTGAGGGAGAGGAAGGGACTGTAGAGCTTTCTTTTCACCGAACACTTCAAAGACCATAACTAGCGATCCCCACCTAATTCTCATGCTTAGCCCACAAATAACTCTGTTGACGTTGATATGTAAATAAGTTCTGCCCACTGGGCACCCCCTGCATGACACCCCTCCTCAAGTTTTCTATAGGTTCTCTGTAATATGTTGAGTTCTATGTAAACCGCCTTGATTGTACGATAAGGCGGTATAAAAATCCTGTTAAATAAATAAATAAATACTAGATAGACTGTATGGTCTTTATCTGGTATCGTTTTCTATGTTTCTATAGTATGGTATGCAGATCTCTTTTGAAAGGATTTGGGCACGTCACTTAGGAAGTTAGTGACCTAAGCTCAGTATTTAAAGATTCATCGAACAGGTGAGATAATCAGATATTTTTGAGAAATATTCTGCTAAATCTAGCCAGCTAGGTTTTCACCTTCATATTCATCTGACTCTATCCAGTAAAGCTTTATCCCATGATATTTTGTGTGACTGGATTTTCCCTAGTAATCCCGGCCAGTTAGAGGGTAATTTTATAAAACCTTTTCTGTGTGTAAAGCATGTTTTATAAACGGAAAGGGGGTAGTATACAATTGCAAGGGTGTATATGTCTTTGCATGCTAACAAGAGCACACATATTTTTAATTGGTCCATGCACAGACATTCCTAGGAACAGTATTTGGGAGAAGCAGGGGCAAAATTGAAAGGTATGTTATTACGTTATAAAATGTACACAAAGTATGTGCACATATTTGGTCCTCTCTTGGAATATGTGTAACTTTATTTGAGAGCAATGTTGTTGTTGGGTTTTTTTTTTCAGAAGGAAAGGTACCAGTACTCACAGGTAAGGATGACCTTGGGCAGGGTGACTGCCCAGGGTCCCCTCCCTCCTGCATCCAGCCATGGAATCTCTTATAAGTCAGCATTGCATTTGTATACATTGCAGTATTCTTGTTCGATGTACACCGCACTGATTTTAATAGCGCGGTATAGAAGAGAATGTTAAATAAATAAATAAATAAAATAAATTGCAACTTTTACATCAGCCACCAAAATCCCAACACATTTCTTAGTGGAAAAACAGAAGAAGCAAAATAACTATAGATGTATACACAGGAACTATGTATATATTAGCAGAACACCTCATCTTAGTCACACAGGAAGAATCTGGAGAGAGCTTCATCAGCTACAAAATAGGGGGGCCACAGAAATAGAAATAGGTGGACATAAGCTAAACTGCAAACCCCAAGAAACCTGATTCTATATACAAAGCAACAGTGAAGACATGGAAACTGAGATCCATTGTCTTCTGTACCACTGCAAAATACAAAGATATCAGTGATCTGCAAATTCACATTTCCAGAGCTTAGATATTTGAAACATTCAATCAACATAACACCCTCCTCCCTCATCTTTTCTTCATCTTTAATCCTTAGCTGGCATTTGGGGAGCAAGTTGTCCTCTCAATCAATATGTTGCCCTAGGTGCTGCTGGATTCTGTGTGTTGTTCACAATATGCTTCCAACCTTGGCAATCGGTGGCAATATTTCTGGCTTCATGGATGATCAGTCGCTGGTTCCTTAAGTCTTCCTCAATGTGTTTTGGCCACGTTTTCTTCATTGCTGCTCGTTGAACTCTCTAGAGGACAGGTCACTTTCACCAGAGAAATTTGTATGGCAGCTAACTGGTGTTCATTCTACAAACGTGGCCAAACCATCGCAGTTTGCATTTTTGGATTTGTTCTTCAGCTGAATAGCTTATGGTCGCATCTTGTCCAAAATGTCTCATTTCGATGGCGATCACGAAGAGAGACACACAAAATCTGTCTCAGGCATTGCATTTGAAAGACCTCAAGCTTGTTCATGTCAGGTTTCAGCAGAGTCCATGTTTCTGATCCGTACAGGAGAATTGGCAGGATCAGTGTTTGGAAAAGGCAAATTTTGGTCTTGGTGATGATATTGGCCTTATTCCAGAGGCACCATTTCAGTGAGTCAAACGCTACTGTTGCCTGGCCAATCCTGCTGTGAATATTGGTGGTGGATGCCACCTTCTTCTCCTGCACTAGCGATCCCAAGTATTTGAATTCTGGGACCTGCTGAATTTGGATTCCATCGAGGTGAACATTGGCCTCTGATCCATCTGTGGTCATAACTTTGGTCTTGTCCACATTGATTCTTAGGCCATAAGATTGGTCATATACACAAATGAACAATGGGGGCTCACAGCCCCAATATAACACCTCAGTATAACACCCCTCCCACAGACAAATACAAATAAATGATGGATGTTCAGTAGCCTTAACCTTCGACCCATCTAAACACAACAGAATGATGGGAGGTCAGTGATCCCAACAGAAAACCTAACTCTCAAGCTACTATACAATATAACAAGGATGGGGGTTCAATGATCCCAGGATAAGGCTTTTCCTCTACACACAAAAGGAAGACAACAGGGATTCAGTGGCCCTAACATGAAACTTCCTAATCTCCCCTTGACACTATTTTGCCCCCAGCTACACCACTCGACCTTTCTCACAGCAGACCGACTGAGCTCCCTATTTCCTTAGAGGCTATCTTCTCTCTTCTGAGGATTCATGCTGCACCCCCTGGGGAAAGAGAGAGGAGATTCAGGCTACCTATTGAGAGGAAGGGATAAGGGAGAGACAGAAAAGGCCCTCCCTGTCTCTCCAACATCTCCTCTATCAGTAAGCAAACTGAATCCCTTTTCTCTTTCATCAGGGGACAAGTATAAGCCCACTTCTCCCCTGAGAGCTAATGCTGGGCTCTTGCAGAAAGAGATAGGGGATTCGGTTCTAAATCTCTTCTACTTCACTGTCCAGAACTATCTGTAGTCCCTGCTCCTACCTCTCTCTCTCTCTCCCCCCCCCCCCTCTTTCATACAGCACCTTTCCTTTTTTTGCTTTCTCAGCAAAGAAATTTGGAGAGAAGCAGCACTCAACTAATAAGACAGGTTTGCTAGCATGGCCGCCATGGCCCGTAGCTGGTGGGCATGGATGTGTGCCGGGGCAGTAGCGCCGGCCTTCGAATAGCAATGGGAGATGCAGGCTGTGATCCATTGCTCAGAAAAATCCAAGTTATCAATTTCCCTGTTTAATGTACATTACCAAGTTTAAGTTACAATGTAAACTGCTTTGATTGAAATGATAAAGCAGTATAAAAAAACCTGTTAAATAAATAAATAAAGACAGGGACAGCATGCTGGGCCTCTGCAGCATGTGTCGCCTACATTTTGCTGGGATCAAACTCTGAGCATATCCATCCCACTGAGTATCTGTCTCCTAGGTTGACCGGTGGGCAGGCAGAGATGGAGGATGCTAATGGTGTTTCAGGGGGGCTGCAGGAATTGCTTGGACGAGTCTGCCTGGAAGGGAGGAAGAGCAGAGCAGGAGCGAAGCCTCACTGGGGCAACACATGGAAGATAAGAGGCTGTATTTCAGTGTTCCTGGGGGAGATGGCGAGGCTGCTGAAACACAAAGTTCAGATACTGCAGGGCAGCTTTAAGTGAGGCAGCAAGTCTGGGGGGACTACGAGGCAATTTTTGCAGGCAACAGAAATAACAGCTCTGTGTGAGTGCATCTGTGCGCTACAGGGAATAGCTCTGGAAACCTATTTTTTAAAAGCACATGCCCACGCATATGTTTATAACAGGCATAAAGTAAGTACATTTTTTTGAAAATGTTATAACACTTCCATCTTGGTACTGAAAATCAGGTAACAATAAAAACTAAAGGGCATGTTTACTAGAGAGCTACAAGCAGTGTGTAACAAATGAGTGGTTAGCCTGTGTTTTCAGATTTTTATATTAGTATTTAGCTCATGCCTTTCCAGAAGTTATTCAAGGTGAATTACAATCAGGCACTGTAGAAATTTCCCTGGAGGGCTTATAATCTAAGTTTGTACCTGAGGTAATGGAAGGTTAAGTGACTTGCTCAAGGTCTCTAGGAGTAATGTTGGGATTTGAACTATGGTCTTTTGCATCTAAGGCTGCTGCCCTAGGCACTAGACTACTCCTCCACTCCTGTGGCTGGGGTGTAGTGGCCATGGTACATACACGGGGTACAGCTGTGTCAGTGACGACATGCGCTAGGCAAGTCAGCTATACTATAGTAGCAGCTGTGCATCAGACGCACATTAGTGCCGAGAAGGCATGAGCTACATGTACCCTGCACTTCCATGCCAACACCAGAGCGGCTGTTATAGTTAATTAAGAACCTTTCAGAAAATGGAAAAAAAGAGCCAAATGATGAAAACAAGAAACAACATAAATACTGGCAAGTTAAATGCAAGGCACTGATAAGGCAGGCAAAGAGAGAATTTGAAAAGAAGCTTGCCGTGGAAGCAAAAGTTTATAATAAAAAGTTTTTCCAGTACATTTGTAGCAAAGCACCTGTGAAAGAGCCAATTGGACTATTAGATGATAGAGGGATAAAAAGGGCACTAAGAAAGGGCAAGGCCATAGTGGAGACACTGAAAGAATTCTTTGCTTCTATCTTTACTGACGAAGAAACTTACCAATGCCAGAGAAAGTGAAACAAATCTTGATTAAAATAGAAAGTTGTAATACAGCTATTTGTTAAACTAGAGAGTAGCAAATCACCTGAACTGGATGGTATACATCTCAGAGAGATGGATGGTATACATCCCAGAGAGCTGAAAGAACTAAAATATTAGATTGCTGACCAAATTTTATAATCTGTGAACTATCATTAAAATCATCTGTACTATCTGAAGACTGTCAATGTAATGCCAATTTTTAAAAAGGATTTCAGGGGTGATCTGGAAAACTACAGACCAGTGCATCTGATGTCTGTATCAGGCAAAATAGTAGAAACCATTATAAAGAACAAGATTACCGAACACGTATAGTCATGGCTTAATGGCAGAAAGACAACATGGATTTAGCCAAGGAAGGTCTTGTCTCACTAATCCCTTATATTTTTTGAAAATGTGAATAAGCAGGTAGATAAAGTTGAGCCGGTTGATATAGTATATCTGGATTTTCACAAAGCCTTTGACAAGGTTCTGGATGGCCATGGGAGTCTCTTTGGGAAATTAAAGTCATGGGATAGAAGACAGTGCTTTTTTTTTTCTTAGTGCAGTCAAGTCAATGCTGACTCCTGGCCACCCAGCTGCATCTAGGTTTTCTTGGCAATGTATTACCAGAAGTAGATTGCCAGGGCTTTTTTTTCTGAGACAATGGAGGGTAAAGCAACTTGCCCAAGGTCACAAGAAATGCAAATGAAAATTGAACCCTTTATCATCTGGACATTAGGTAGTTGCTTTAACCACTAGGCTACTCCTCCAATTGCTGTTGACTAGGAAATGGTTAAAAGATAGAAAACAGAGGGTAGGGCTAAATGGCCAATTTTCTCAATGGAGAAAGGTGAATAGTGAAATACCCCATGGATCTGTGCTGGGCCCGCTGGTTTTTAGCATATTCATAAACAACCAGGAAATGGGAATAAAGAGCCAGGTGATCAAATTTCTAGATGGCATAAAATTATTCAAAGTCATTAGAAGAGGATTTTGAAAAATTGTAAGACGACCTTGAGAAATTGGAGACTAGGCATCCAAATATCAGATGAAATTTAATGTGGACTTAGGGAAGAACAACCCAAACTACAGTTACACAATGCTAGGTTCCATATTGGAAATCACCACCCAGGCATCATCGTGGATAATACATTGAAACCCTCTGACCAGTGTGTAGCTGTGGCCTAGAAAGCAAATAGAATACTAGGTATCATAAGGAAAGGAATGGAGAATAAAACCAAGGATATTATAATGCCTCTGTATCATTCCATGGTGACCGCACCTTGAATATTGTGTTCAATTTTGGTTGCCATATCTTAATAAGGATATAGTAGAATTAGAAAAGGCACAAAGAGCAATCAAAATGATAAAGTGGATGGAAGGATATCCCTACGAAAAAAGGCTTGAAAGGTTAGGTCTATAAAACAATGAATGGACTGGATGAGGTAAATGTAGATCAGTTGTTTACTCTTTCAAAAAGTAGAAATGCAATGATGCTACAATTTAGCACATTTAAGACTAATTGGAGAAAATAATATATATTCAAACTCCTGGAATTCATTACCAGAAGATGTAATAAAAGCTTTAGTATAGCTGGGTTTAAAGAAGATTTGGATGAGTTCCTGAAGGTAAAGTATAAACCTTTGAGGACCAGGGAAATCCACTGCTTACTCCTGGGATAAGCAATATGAAATCTGTCTACCTTTTGGGAACCTAACAGTTACTTGTGACCTGGATTGGCCACTGTTGGAAACAGGATATTGGGCTTTATTAACTTTGGTCAGATGCAGTATGGGATATCTTATGTTCTTATGAGAACCCCCTCTTGACAGGTGTATGCCACAGGGCCCACAGCACTGTGCTGTGTGGAAGGTTGAGAGAGGACACAGCAGATTAACTGCAACATGCCATGGAACCAGAGAGGCCTGACAACTGATAGGGGACCCCAGGAAGATAGCCGCAGTGCAAGGAATCCAAGCCAGACAATGTCTGACAAGGAACCAGAGCAATGCAATGGGTGACAGCAGGCAACCACAACCCTGAAGAGAAATCAGAACCCCTCCCCCCCTCACTAACAGGACATGGAGCAAGTGCCCAGTGAAGGACAAAGAAGACTGACCATGGAATATGCGCATCCAGCTGCACAGCCCAGAGCCATGGGCCAAAGTACAAGGGGATGTGGCATGCTAATAAGGGAAGCAAGCACATGCATAGAGCCCGTGATGTTGCCATTTGTTCTCTGGAAGATGGGCACAAATGCTGCTTCTGTATGGGCAGGTGCCCCATACAGGTGCCGGCAGGATGTCAGCAGTGCTCGGCATGCCCCAGAAACAAAGCCCTTGGCACTACTGTAGCATAGCCCCCATGCAGGGGAGGTGGTAGTCAGACAGTATATGTGCCGGATATACAGTTTGCCAGGAGTTGCATCACCTCATTTCCATGCCCTGCCCCCAACCATGTTCAGCCACCTCAAACCCTGGTTATGTGCCAGTTCTGGCTGTTTCATTGAGCATAGACCCTAACTCCCTACTCCTCCCTAACTTATCACACCAGCATCCCTCCAGCAACTATCCAGTGCATATGCTTACCTGAACATCTTATTTTCAAGAGTGACATTGCTTTGTACAGTATGTATACTGTGTGTGTCCTCATTCTCACAGCATGTACACTCATGTGTTGCAGCTTCTGATTTTTGTTGCTGGCAGGCTGTATTGTTCTGCTGTCGTGGCTGCCGCACAGTGTCATACGTCAGATACCAGGGCCAGACATCTTTGACTTGGATGGTATTTGTGTGGGATGGTTCTTGGCTTTTAACTGTGTGGGACTCGTGCTTGCACCATTCATTTGTGGTGCACCGGCAAGGTGGGTGCAACTAACGCCTGGTTGGAGGCAGGTGGTAGCTACGCTCATGCTGGTGGCATCTTTGGGACTCAAATGTGCCACTAGAGAGGTTGCTCCCCCCATCTCTACCCTAACCCCACCTAATCATGCAGCTTTCTGGTAGCACAACATTTTTAGGGTAGGAGCATTCTTACAATGTGTTCCCAGTTACCGCGGGGCCAAGTCATGCGCTATTCCCACACTAAACCCATGCTCTCGGTTACTGAGCTTTAGTAAGTACACCTCTAAGCTTTACTTTAAAAAATACCAAACAACAGCAAAGATATAACCATCACACTGTTTAAATTTTAGTCACAGGACTCTTTCCATCCATCCCCATGAATGATGGAAAATAAATGTTTTGGAGGCCAGCATAATCTCTTTCTGCCCTTCCTCGCCATGAATACATTAAAAATATTGCCCCAGTTACTGTGCTTGGTTGTTCAGGAAGTCTTCAAAGAATATGGAAGGTTGAAACCCCACATGGCCTGTGCAAGGGATGAGGTGCCTTAGGCAACCTCATCCCTTGCTCTCCCGACCCCCATTGCCTCTGCTGCTGCTGCCCCTCTCCAGGACCTACAGTGGTGGCAAGGATCTTAGAGTCCAATGGCGCTTACCTCAAAACTCTGGAGCCATGGAGCTGTTTTCTTCTACCCCCACTGACACCCGATGCCAACTTCCTTTTGCATGGGGGTGGAAGCTGCTTCTGCTCCCATGCAAACAGGAAGTCGGCATTGATGGTGGTGGAAGCAAATAGCCCTATGGCACTGAAGTTCTGAGGTGCTGTGGGGCTGTTTTAGGCCACTGCTGATGCTGTAGTCCCAGAGAGGGATGGCAGCAATGGGTACTCCTGCAGGGCTAATTTACCTAATGGCAGAAACGGCCCTGATTTCACCTAGCTGCAGTTTCCTGCTTCCTGTTTCAATGAAGATTGCAGCAAATTATTCTGGGGGGTTTTTTCTCTGTTATCTTTCTGGATTTACCTAGATACAGAAGTTAGAGGATAGGAACCATTATATTATCAGGGATGTGTAGTTGGTTCATTTGGACACTTAAAATTTTTTGCACGAGCATGTACCTGTGAATTAATGCATATGCAATCAATTTGCAAGCACAACAGAGTTATAGGGGGGATATTTAGTGACAGCTACTAAAGCAGTTTCAGTGACTAGCCATTTCCACTGAAACTTAACTCCAAATATTCAGTGTTAGGGTTATATCTGGGCCCTGGCAGTGAATATGCAGGTTTCACTAATTGCCAGGAAGCTAACCTGGCAGCAGGGGCAGCTCTATAATGAGGCCGAGTGAGGCAGTGGCCTCAGGCAGCAACTTTTTGGGGGCGGCAAATTTGCCCCCAAAAAGCCCGCTTCACTCGGCCTTCAAATTAAAAAAAAAAATGATCGGAAGAGCTGCTACCGCCGCTGCAGCAGCAGACGAAAGTGCCCCGCGGCAGCCTCGGCAGAGCCCTCTTCTCTCCCTCAGCTCCGGCTTTACAGAGCCGCGAAGGGAGAGTGTCCTTTTCTCGCGGCTCTGTTAAGCCCGCGGGCGCTGATGGGAAATCCCATCAGCACCCGTGGGCTTAGCAGAGCCATGAGAAAGGGACACTCTTCCCTTCACAGCTCTATAAAGCTGCTGGCGGCACTGAGGGAGAGAAGAGGGCTCTGCCGGGGCCCAGAGCTGAGGGAGAGAAGAGGGCTGTGCTGGGGAGGCTGCGGGGCACTTACTTCTGCCACTGCTACAGTGGCAGCGGCTTCAATTTCAGCAGCCAGTTTCTTCAACTGGGTTGATCATTGGGGGGGGGGGGGGTAGGACTGGTAATGGGCTATAGGGGGGCTAGGACTGGAAATGGTTGGCTGATAGGGGGATTAGGATTGGAA
Source organism: Ichthyophis bannanicus (assembly GCA_033557465.1). Lineage (NCBI taxonomy): Eukaryota > Metazoa > Chordata > Amphibia > Gymnophiona > Ichthyophiidae > Ichthyophis > Ichthyophis bannanicus. The sequence goes on from CM066032.1 coordinate 83,766,506, forward strand.
GTGGGCTGATGGGGTTAGGACTGGAAATGGGCTGATGGGGGGGTTAGGACTGGTAATGGGCTATGGGGGGGCTAGGACTGGAAATGGGCTGATGGATTAGTACTGGGGGTGGCTAGGACTGGAAATGGGCTGATGGGGGTCTTGGGCTGGTAATGGGCTATCGGGGATGGCTAGGACTGGAAATGGGCTGATGGGGGGTTAAGGATGGAAATAGGCTGATCGGGAGGGGGGTGTTAGAACTGGAAATGGACTGATGGGGGGTTAGAACTTGAAATGGGCTGATTGGGAGGGGGAGCTAGGACTGGTAATGGGCTGATTGGTGGGGTTAGGCCTAGAAATGGGCTGATTAGGGGGGCTATGACTAGAGTGGGCTGATAAGGGGGATAGGACTGGAAATGGGCTGGGACTGGAAATGGGCTAATGGGTGAAGAAAGGAGAGTGCTGCTGGCCCTGGAAGAAAACTAGGGGCTAGGGATACAAATGGGCTGATGTGGGAGGATGGTAGAATTGGACTGGAAGGGAGCGGATAATGAGAGGGTCTGCCAGGGGAAGGAGGGAGTAGGAAGGGAGCTGACACTGGGGAAGGAGGGGTCTGGAAAGGAGCTGACACCTGGGATGCACTGAAGGAGGACTGGAAGGGAGCTGACAATTAGGGATGGGAGTGGTAGGTGGTTGGGTAATGGGGAGGAGGCTGGAAGGGAGCTGACATGCAAATGGCACTGGAAGGGGGATGGACAGAGGGTAGGGCAACTGGAAGGGAGCTGACTGGGGGGGGTGGCACTGAGAGTGGACGTAAGCTGATATCTGGGATGGTATTTGGACTAGAAGGGGCTGGACAGTGGGGAAGGAGGGGGACTGGAAGGGAATGGACACCAGTGGCAGTCGTGGGAATGCAAGGCGGTTGACATTGGAAGGTACTGGGAGGAGAGGACTGGAAAGGGGGCTGATACCGGGGAGGGTTACTGGAAATGGAAATGGGCTGATGGAAGGAAGTGAAGAAAACAAAAGAAAAGATAAGAAATGGCAGATGGACCATGGACTATGGACTACAGAAAGAGATCTAAGAGAAGACAGGAAAGCAGAAGCCTCAGATCGGGACCAGCATGATCAGAGAATAAAATGGTCAGACAACAAAGGTAGAAAAAATAATTTTATTTAATTTTAGTGTTTGGATTTTGTGCTATTTTTATATTTTACACAGTATTGGATAACTGCATCTCTTATTTATCTGATGTTGCACTGCATGTGGACTTTGGCTTCTTCAGGTTTCAATTTAAATTTTGTCTACATATTTTTATTTTTACTTTAGATTGTGGTTATTTCTTCTGTACTTGGTGAGGGTTGATGTTGTGAGTGTGTGACTGAGGTCAGGTGTTCTGTTAACATGGAGTTTGTACATAAAGATCTATACTGTACTGTAGTAATTTCAGCTATTCATATAGGTGCATGGATGTTCCAGGGCCCACTGTAGTATTTACAGTGACGCTTTTTTTGGATGGGCGCCTTATGTGAGTTTTGGAAGTTTGTGCTGTTACGGTATGGTAGGCTTGCTCTTTGTTGTAGGGTTTTGTATTAGCTCACAATATGCCTGGTACTGGAGAATAGTGGTGGTTGTTGTTGTTAGTGAGATGATCAGAATCAGATTTTCTTTTTTTAATATTGAGTTCTGTGGGTCCTGGTTCTGCTCTGCAACTATTGTGAATGCAAAATATATGTTGAAAAAGAAAAAGCAAGAACCATAACGCAGTTTATAACAACAAAATAAAAATGATTTATAATTTAGTTTTATAAACTGTGCTGTTGGTTCTGTCTTTTAGTTCCTTGATGTGCAAACGGGACCGTACCTAGACCTGTGTGAACGGTGCAGCCTCACAGGGTGGAAAGGCTTGGGGGCCACATTTTGGCTGTCTGTTGTTGCCCTGCCACTGCTGGCAGGACAATAGCAGGCAGCCAAAATGCGCCCCCCAAGCCTTTTCACAGCACTTTTAAGCAGGTCTGGTCCCTCTCTCCTCCGATGCGATGTCAGAGTAGGGAGGGACAGATCTGCTTAAAGTGCCGGTGTCTTTCAGATCGGGCACATGCCCCCCTCCTCCTGCCCATACCTCCATCCAGCGCTGCCTGCTCTTTTCCTGCAGCCGGCGCCGCCATGAAAAAAAACAGGGCAGCAGCAGCAGCAGAGAAAGAGCAGGCAGCGCTGGACGGAGGTATGGGGGTAGGGGGGCATGCACCCGAGCTGCAAGTCGCACAGGGTGTGATTGCAACTCGATATGGCCCTGTGTGCAAACATCTTGCATTTCCTCCATATAATCTAATCGACTTTTTGGTTTGGTTCAGTCTCTGATTGGATTTCTGAAAAAGCCCTGCCCCCTCTAGGGGGGGGGGGGCGCCATTTCATGCTTCGCCTCAGGCAGCAGATTGCCTTGAGCCGCCCCTGCCTGGCAGCAGTAATATTCAGTTGCTGGTCGGTTAACTTGCACCACTAAAGTTAGGGCAGCCTTTGCTATGCTTGACTTTTGCCCCTTAGCCATAATCGGGCAGTGGCTCAATATCATCACTGCCTGTTTATGGCTGAGCATCGCCCCTGGAATGGCCCGATGCTAATCAGTTAGCATGGAGGAGTGCAGCGGGAGCCCCTAGTGTGCTAAGAAGTCATGCATTTAAGATGAATATGAGTGCACAAAACCACAAACAAACAACATTTTCCAAAACTTTGTTTAAACTAACCAAACTTTTTTTTGGCTGTGCACATCCCTAATCGGTATCTTGCAAAGATCAGTTGTATTCATTTCGTCCTGTTATACTGGTAATGATTTGCAGAACACTTTTTTTCGATAAGATGAACAAAAATGATCACAGTAGAATCTTTCAAAGGAAACGTCAAAAAAAGAATGCTGTGCATTTTGAATTCAATACAGTTGCAAGTGGTAAAATGGCCAGTCTGAAAAGATTTCTATTTCCTATTAGTCCTGGAAGAGTTGGCGTGGCTATATTGCATGAGTACAGGAATTAGAATTGTGAAGGAAGTAGATTGCTTCTGTTTGGGTCCAACATCCGTCATGTGCAGGGACTCATGCATTCAGGATGCATTGCCTTCTTCTGCAATAACAATAAAATGGGGCACAATTAAGTCAACAGCTCCATAAAATACACATTTGCATATTCTAACAGTCTCAAACATACAGCACTTTCCTTGGTATTCTGTCAAATGGATATGTTTATTTAAATTGCAAAATGCAAAAAGGATACGATTCGTTAAAAATATTTATTACTTGTGCACTGTAGAATCCATGGATAGCGATATTGCATACACTCACAGCATATATTATTAAGATCTAAGGCTAGGATGTTATTCTATGTACAGCGCCACTGTGCTCAAAGCTAGAACATTGTATGTTTTAACTGGCTATCTCCAGGAACAAGCAGGAATGTAGTCTTCACATATGGGTATCGTCGGTACCGACAGAGCCTGCACGGGAACGCTCCCCATTGTCCAATAGGAACGCTTTTGGGAGCATCCCTCAGCACATGCGCGCTGCCTTCCCGCCTTTCCAACTGTCACTCTTCAGTTCTTCGTTTTCCGCAGAGCTGACAGGTCACATACCCTGTCACCGCAGAAAATTTCATCTTTAAACTTGTTTTCTTGTGGTCGCGCCTGCCTCCGCTTGACACCTACCGGTACCACCGGTTCTCTTTTCTTCTTCTTTTAAAAAAAAATAAAAAATTTCTGAAGTGTTTCTCTTCAGAAACTTTTTCTTTTTGGTGCTAGGCGCCATTTTGGGCATTAGGCCCCATTTTCCTGAAAAATGGAAAAACCAGCTAGTGGTTTTAAAAAATGTACTAAGTGTGGCGGTACCATTTCCGTCACTGACACCCATGACTGGTGTCTCAAATGTTTAGGCCCTGACCATTCTCCATCGGAGTGTTCCTCTTGTATGGAGATGACTAAAACAGGAAGACAGAACCGGGCTGCAAAGCTCGGTACCCTCTTTTCTTCAGATGCGATGTTCATTGCATCGACATCTTCCAGAGCCTCGTCTTCCTCCCATGGATATCAGGTAACTAAACCTAAGAGCCGGTCCTCAAAGGGTAGATCTCCTTCAAAGCATCGAGAAGCCATTGGCATTGCCCTTGAGGAAACTATACCGGCAAAACAGCCCCGGTGGGAGGCTTTGTCCTCCAAAGCACTAACGGGGCTCCAGGATGTTCTCGAGGCCTCGACCTCGGCAGAACTACTGGTGCCATGCTCAGGGGTTCTGGCCGCTTCTACCGATACTAGCACCCAGGCATCGGCAGCGTCGATAGACCAGAGATTCCTCGCTATCGAACGCAGTCTTGCAGCTCTCCTTACAACTGTGGTACCATTGACACCGCTACTGACGGTTCAACAGGCACCGGTACCGACACTGATATCAGTGCTGGTACCAGCACCGGTACCGATACTGGTGCCAGCACCGACGGCACCGGCCCCAGTGGGAATTCTGCCCATGCCAACTTTTCGGGCATCGACAGATCGGTACCGGACCAACTCGGTGACGACTTCGATCAATACCGATACTGTGCTTTGTATGAACATCGGGATCAGAGATGCTTCGAATCTTCCGATTCCGATGACTCGGATAACTCGGTTAGTACCAGAGTACTTCTTCCGGAAGACTCCTCTTCTCCTCAACGCAGAATGTCTCCTCCGGAGGACATGTCTTTTCAGGATTTTATTCATGACGCGGCCCGAGGCCTATCAATCACCATAGCTCCTGAAAAAGAACCTAGAGCAAAGGAATTGGAAATACTCCAAAACCCTAAGGCTCCCAAAGAGGCAGCTACCCTGCCCATTCATGAAATTCTTCATGATTTGATGCTCAGGATGTGGGAAACACCTCTGACCACATCTCCTCATTCTAGGAGACTTGATACCATGTATCGAGTTCCACCATGTCCTGGTTTTCAAAAGACTCAGCTACCACACCATTCAATGGTAGTGGAATCAGCCATGTGTAGGATGAAAAGTGCAAAAAGACATGCATCCAATCCTCCAGGTCGTGAATGCAGGACTCTTGATGCCTTTGGGCGTCAAACATTTCAGGCTTCCATGCTTTCAGCTAGGATCAGCTCATATATTTTATATATGGGAATGTTCCTCAAAGAAGTCAAAGGAGACTTGGAGCTCATGAGCCCCCTTCTCCCTGATGACAAATGACAAGACTTCCTTACTCTTGTCGAGCATGCTCAAGATGTTTCCAAGTTTGTAAATCGTGCAGCCTTTGACTACTTTGAATGCATCAGCAGAACTTCTGCTATTGCCATCGGTGCACGTTGGATTGCCTGGCTTCAGTCATTAGACTTGGAGACTTGGGTACAGGACAAATTAGGAAACATGTCTTGCACAGGAGAAAACCTCTTTGGCAAGAATTGGCAGGAAAAGGCTAATGAGATAGATGCTGACAATCTCACTTTAGACAGATTGTCAAAATCTACAGCCACTCCAGCCAAAAAGAAACCCTATAAAAAACCCTTTTTCAGCAAAAATAGGAAGTTTTATCCATCCTATACCCTGCAAGGGCAAGCTCAGGGTCAAGTTGCCCAAAAGGGACAACAGCAACAATCCAGACAACAAAAGAATCCAAAAGGCCCGAGAGCTCAACCAGCTCCACAGGCTCAGCCCCCTCAAGAGCTTTGACTCCTTCCTAGAGAGCTTACATTTCCTGCCTCTGAAGGGTCCAGAACCCCTAAACATTCCAGGCAGGTTGTGTCATCAAATAACAGCAGAAAATTGGACTCTGTCCATTGTAGGGGAGGGGTACAAGCTTCATTTTCACAGCATGCCCCCTCCTACAATCGTAAGACAGTTTAATTCCCAAACCTCTTCAGACAGTCTACTGGAGCAACACTCCTTGCTCAGGAAGCAATAGAGGAAGTGCCCATTCCCCAACAGGGTACAAGGTTCTACTCCCCCTATTTTCTTATTCCAAAGAAAACAGGAGGACACAGACCAATTCTAGACCTCAGAGAATTGAACAAATATCTGTTCTGAGAAAAGTTCAAAATGATTTCTCTGGGAACTCTTCTGCCATACCTCCAAAGTCAGGGTTGGCTTTGCTCTCTAGATCTAAAGGATGCATATGGTGAAATCAGACTTACCTGCTAATTGTAGTTCCTGGAGTGTAGCCAGTCTAGTCCCAGACCTCTGGTTTCCCTATCTCATCCAGCAGCTTGGAGACTGAGAAAACTCCTCCTTTTTATGACGTCACCGGTATATCCACTCGGAATCCGACTCTTGCCATCAGTAACCTACTGACAAAGCAGACTCACCGGAGACACAAGTAAGAATTTAACTGGAGAAACTACTAAAGTACCCATGAAAGTACTAACCAACCCTTAAACAAAGAAGAAACCAGCAACTTGCAGCACTGACAAAATTCCTGCTATAGACTGTGACTTTAACTGAAGCAGGCAACTCCTGCTATAGACTGTGACTTTAACTGAAGCAGGCAACAATAGAAAGGACAACCCGCCTCAGCCGCCTCATGCTTATCCCTCTTTCCTTCTTTTATTTATTTTTGTAATTCCACTTACTACGCATACCATGTAGAACACAAATAACACTCTTACCTGTAAGTGGTCCAAAGAGTTGAGCTAATAGAGAACTACAACCCCCGGGGAGGGACATGGGACTAGACTGGCTGCACTCCAGGAACTACAATTAGCAGGTAAGTCTAATTTCACCTTCCTGATCGTGTAACCAGTCTAGTCCCAGACCTCTGGGTAGGTATCAGAGCAGTGAAAAAATTCACACTTGGGAGGGCCCTGGAAGACCCGCCTGCAGTACTGCAGAGGCAAAAAAAGTATCTTCCGCCATGTACACGTCGAGGCGGTAATGCTTCACAAACAAGTTTAAGGACGACCGAGTCGCTGCCTTGCAAATCTCCACCGGCAGCACCAAGCGAACCTCTGCCCACGAGGAGGCTTGCGCTCTAGTGGAATGTGCCCTAAGCCCTTGCGTCACTGCCTTACCTCTCAACATGTAGGCCGATGCAATGGTCTCTTTAATCCACCTTGCGATGGACGCTTTTGACGCCGCTTCACCCTTTCTAGGACCCGAAAAGAGGACAAAAAGCTTGTCTGACTTGCGAAAACTATCCGTCCTCCGAAGATACTTTTTTATCACCCTATGGACATCCAAAAGGTGCAGCCCTCTCGAGCCCGACGCGCCGGCGCCCTGCGAGAAGACTGGTAAGGAAATTTCCTGATTCATATGAAAAGGCGAAACCACCTTCGGGAGGAAGGCCGGCACCATCCTCAACACCACCTTCGAAGGAAAGAAGGTAAGATAGGGCTCTCTGCATGAGAGCGCTTGTAACTCCGAGACTCTCCGTGCCGAACATATTGCTACCAGAAACACCACCTTTAAGGTGAGATCCTTGATTGTCGCCCGGGATAGCGGTTCAAATGGCGCACACTCAAGCGCGTCTAACACATAGGGAAAATGCCACTTTGGAATGATCTGCCTAGTCGGAGGCCGCAGCAGCGACCCCGCCCTCAAGAAACGCTTAATATCCCAATGACAACCGAGCGTCCGACCCCCTATCTTGCCTCTGTAGCACGACAACACCACCACCTGCACCCGCAACGACAATGCCGCTAGCCCTTTCTCAAACCCATCCTGCAGAAAATCCAAGATTTGCGAGACGGAGGATTTTAAAGGCTCACAGTTCCTGGCCACGCACCAGGACTCGAAGACTCTCCAGATGAGGACATACGCTAGGGAGGTGGATCGTTTTCTGGCCTTCAAAAGGGTAGAAATGACCGCCGCTGAGTACCCTCTTGCCGTCAACCGTGTCCTTTCAAGAGCCAGGCCATAAACGAGAATCGATCCATGTGGAGCATGAGTAGGGGCCCCTGTGCTAGGAGGTCCGACCGAGGAGGAAGTTGCCACAGTTTGGCCACCACTAGCCTCACTAGATCCCCATACCAGGGCCTGCGAGGCCAATCCGGAGCTATTAGGATTAAGTGACCCCTGAACACCTCAATCCGCTGCAGCACTCTTCCGATCAGCACCCACGGCGGAAACACATACAGCAGCTGCCCTACTGGCCACTCTTGAATGAGAGCATCTAAGCCCTCTGACATCCTTTCCCTTCGTCTGCTGAAGAACCGGCTGACGTTCGCCGAGGAGAAAGTGGCCATGAGGTCCATGACCGGCGCGCCCCACCTGCGCACTATTATCTCGAAAACCTCGGGATGAAGGACCCATTCCCCTGGATCTACTCTTACCCGACTGAGAAAATCGGCCTGCACATTGTCCACCCCTGTGACATGCGCCGCTGACAGATCCAGGAGATTCGCCTCTGCCCAATCGCACAGGGCTCCGGCTTCGACCTCCAGCGCCACACTGCTGGTTCCGCCTTGCTTGTTGACATAGGACACCACTGTGGCATTGTCTGAAAACACTCAGACCGCATTGCCCTTGAGCAGCTCCTGGAATGACTGCAACGCTAGAGCCACCGCTCTTAATTCCAGCCTGTTTATTGACCACGTTTGCTCTTGGACCGACCACTGTCCCTGCGTGAACATGCTTTGGCAATGAGCGCCCCAGCCTGAGAGACTGGCATCTGTCATCACTGATATCCAGGACGGCGTGTCCAGCGCTGTCCCGCACTCTAATGACGGGGGGAGCAACCACCAGTGCAGGGACTGACGAGCCTCCTCCGGACAGGGCAACTTCCGGGACAGCGGGTTCTGTTGATGCGACCAACGGTGAAGTAATGCTCTCTGCAAGGGCCTCATGTGGGCTCTCGCCCACGGGACCGTCTCTATGGCCGCGGCTATCGTGCCCAACAATTGAAGATAATGCCACTCCAAGGGCGCCTTGTATTGAAGAAACCGGCTGACCAATTTCCGAAGTCCCTGCACTCTTTCCGCTGTTAGGAACACCTTTCCGGCTTTTGTGTCGAAGCGAGCTCCCAGATACTCTAGATTTTGAGAGGGCACCAAGTGACTCTTGGCCATGCTGACAATCCAACCAAGCTCTTCCAGGAAGGCCACCACTCTCGCAGTAGCCGCCGCGCTCTCGGTCCTTGACTTCGCCCGAATCAACCAGTCGTCCAGATACGGATGTACTAAGATGCCTTCCTTCCTTAGGGCCGCCGCCACCACCAACATGACTTTGGTGAAGGTTTGCGGTGCCGTCGCCAACCCGAAAGGCAACACCCGGAACTGAAAGTGACCGAACGGGACTACAAATCTGAGAAACTTGTGACGCTCCGGTCGGATTGGAATGTGGAGATAGGCCTCTGACAAGTCCAGCGAAGTAAGGAATTCTCCATTTTGCACCGCCACAATCACCGATCACAGCGTTTCCATATGGAAGTGCGACACCCGGAGACAATGATTCACTCCTTTGAGATCCAGGATTGGGTGGACGCCCCCATCCTCTTTTTGGAATGACGAAGTAGATGGAGTAACGACCGCCACCGAGCTGGTCTGGCAGGACAGGCACTATCACCTTGAGCTCTAGAAGCCTTTGAACCATCTCCCGCAATGCCGCACACTTGGCGGGCGACTTTCTGGGGGACGGTACAAAGGCCTCCCTCACCAGCCTTAGGAGCTCCAGAGCGTACCCTTCTCGAAATACCTCTAAGACCCATTGATCTGACGTTACTCGGGCCCAGGCAGAATAAAACTCCTGCAACTGTCCCCCTACCGGTAGCAAGGGTGCCCGGGCCCCCCATATCTCATTGCTGCTTTTTGGCAGAGAAGGACGAGGAGGAAGAAGAGCCAAATCCCCGTCCGGCCCCTCGAAACCCCCTGAAGCCCTGACCTCTATTAGAGAAACGTCCTCTCTGACCCGGATTGAATCTCTGGGTCCAAAACCGGCAAAAGTCTTGCTGCTGTCCCCTGCCAGCCGGACCCTGCTGGTTCGTCTTAGGCTTGTCCTCTGGCAACTTACCTCCCTTGGATTCCCCTAAGTATTTTACCAATTTCTCTAAGTCCTCCCCGAACAAAAGGCGCCCTTTGAAAGGGAGCTTGCTCAGCCTAGCCTTGGAGGAACTATCCGCCGCCCAGTTGCGCAGCCACAAGTACCATCGCGCCGCCACTGCCGATGCCATGCTCTTCGACAAACCATGCATAAGATCATACTGAATGTCTACCAAGTAGGTCGCACCCGACTCTAGCTTAGCTGCCTCTCCAGAGACTTCGCCCTCTTGGCTTTCCTGCACTCGCTGAGCCCAGCGAAGACAGGCTCTTGCTACCCATGCTCCGCAGATAGCTGCTTGAAGCGAGAGGGCATTCACATCAAACACCTGACGTAATAAAACATCCAACTTCCTATCTTGGGAATCCTTAAAGGCTGCATTACCCTCCACCGGGATGGTAGTTTTCTTGGTAACGGCTGACACAGCTGCATCCACCTTGGGTGACTTAAAAACCTCCCTATCCTGATCTAATAGAGGATAAAGGCGACCCATGAACCTGGACCCCTTTAGGGGAGCTTCAGGCACGTTCCACTCCTCCTGAATCATCTCCCGAAACACCCTATGTACCGGGAAAGCACGTTGGGTCTTCCTGAAAACCTGCAATAGCGGATCTTCCAGGGTCTCGTCTTCATCTGCCCCTGGAACCAGCATATTTAAAACCTTCAAAGCCTCTACAATCAACACTGGCAGCTCTTCCCTCTGGATGACGCATACCACCCTTGCCTGATCCTCTCTCTCGGACAGCTCACCTTCCTCTAGCTCTTCTTCTACCTCTAGAGCCCGGGCTTCATCATCTGAAAGAGGCCCCTCTGAGGCTAAAGAAGACTCCGCAGGGACCCCCTCCGAGCGTGGTCTCTTGGCTCCACTGTGAGGGCCCCCGCCCTGAAGAGGAGCTGCTGCTCTCTTAACTCCGCTTATCGGCTCAGGGTCTTTCGCCTGCTGAGTGTTGGCACAGAAAGCGTGCTGAAGCAGTGTAACAAACTCTTTTGAAAAAATTGCTGCTAAGTCTTTTGGCAAAGGTGTCTGAGGGAGAGGAGTGACAGGCGCCGAAGAAGGCCCAGCCACCGGCTCCCCCAGGACCACCTCTTGTAACAGTGACCCCGAGCTCTCTGACTCTGCCTCTGGAGCTTCTCCTTTCTCTTCTCTGGGAGGCTCCATGGCAACTGGCTCCCTCACACAGGATTTACAGACACCTGAAGAAGAGCGTTTTTTCATGCCACAGACTAAACAAAGTGGCTTGGAGGGCATGGCAAGCGAGAAACTAATTGCTATCCCTTTAAACTGTCTCTCACACACACACCCACAGCACTGCGAAACTTGCCCAGAGCCGTTTTTTTTTTTTTTTTACAAACTAAATCCCAGCTCCACAAAAAAAGATCTATAGAATCGCAAGAGAAGTCTCTAGGTGGGCTTACACGGGTCCCTTAGAAGGCCAGAAAGAGCGCTAAACAATGGCAGGAAGCAACCACGGACTCCCGAGATGCCGCCACACGGCTAAGCCCGCCGAAATTCTTTTCGCACCAATACGCTCAGGCCAAACCCCCGGATCAAAAATAAAACTGCTCCCGCAAAATTACCGTGGTCGGGATCACCCGGCAGCTAAATACTCACCGGGCCGGTCTCCTGCTGACCGCAGAGAGTGTCTGATGCCGCCAGAGTCACACTCGCACAGTAGAAAGCAACATGCAGTCTCCCTGAGCCTGCCAGCGCACTAACAGACAGGCTTCTGTGCGGCGCTGGCAAGGCTGACCTCTGGGGCTCTCCCTCTTAAAATGTAGGTGCCTGCCCCACAGCAAGCAGCCACGAAGCTCCTGCTTAGGTTCCCTGCTTATCCTGAACGAGGCGAACCAGAAGCAACAGAGGGGGGGGGGGGTTAAGAGTGAAGAGAGAGAAACCTGTCGCCAAATTTAAAGGCACAGTCCTCAGGATAAACTCTCTTTCCCCAAATTAGACTAAATAAACCAGAACACTTAATCAACCAAGAAAATATCAGACTTAATTGTCTTTCCAGTGAGCCCGGCCCTCCGGGCTCCAGTCTATCCAGCTGCTTGGAGACTGAGGTAACTGATGGCAAGAGGCGGATTCCGAGTGGATATACCGGTGACATCATAAAAAGGAGGAGTTTTCTCAGTCTCCAAGCTTCTGGATGAGATAGGGAACCCAGAGGTCCGGGACTAGACTGGTTACACGATCAGGAAACTCATATTCTGATCCATCCAGATCACAGGAAATTCTTACGATTCCTTTTCAAGTTATAATGCCCTGTTCAATGTAATTTCAGTTTGTTCAATGTAAACCGCACTGATGCAGAATAGCGCGGTATATAAGAGAATGTAAATAAATAAATAAATAAATAAATAAATAAAACATCTCCAATACAGGGTTCTTCCTTTTGGTCTGGCTTCGGCACCAAGAGTATTCATGAAATGCATGGCAGTAGTAGCTGCATTCCTGCAAACCCTAAGGATATTTATCTTCCCTTACTTGGACGACTGGCTCATTCGAGCCCCCACAATTCCAGAAGCCAGCTTTGCACTGTCTCGCACAATGTGAATTTTCCAATACTTGGGATTGGTCATAAACTTCCCAAAATCCCAACTTGTTCCTTCTCAGACACTTGAGTTCATAGGAGCATGTTTAGATACCAGACAGTCAAGGGCTTTCCTCCCAAAGCCCCGCTGTCTTCGCATAATGCAACTAGCTTCTCAAGCAGCGGGAAAGTCCTCCCTAACTGCTCGAGAATTGCTGCAATTACTGGGTCATATGGCATCCACAGTTCATGTAGTTCCCTATGCTCGCCTCCACATGCGAGCAGCCCAGTGGACACTATCCACACAGTGGACATAGGCCACAGGACGTCCGTCAGACAAGATATCAAACTCACCACGACTAATCTTGTCCCTACAATGGTGGCAATCACTGGAGAATCTTTTAGTGGGGTCTCCTTTCCAACAACCCCCCATTCCAGGCCACCCTAACAACAGAAGCATCACAGGTGGGATGGGGAGCACACCTGCACCATCTTTCCACCCAGGGTATCTGGACTCCACAGGAGACTTGTCTTCACATAAGCCTCCTAGAACTCAGAGCAATCTATCTAGCTCTTCGAGTATTCCATGCCCAGCTCAGCTACAAGACAGTCCTAGTCCAAACAGACAATCAAGTAGCCATGTTCTACGTGAACAAGCAGAGCGGAACAGGCTCTCTGTCGTTATGCAACGAAGCTTTACGACTATGGGCCCTCACCAGAGAGCATCAAATTCACCTTCTCGTGGTATATCCTCCAGGCATTCAAAACCTTTGGGCAGACAAACTCAGTTGAGTACTGCTGCCTCACGAATGCTCTCTCCACCTAGACCAGGTGATGAAGATATTTCACATCTGGGGAACCCCAGACACAGACCTCTTTGCAAGTTCACTGAATGCCAAACTTCCCCGGTTCTGTTCCAGAATTCTGGCTCACAATTGCCAGGCAAAGGACGCCTTCCTCCTTCACTGGGGTCAGGACTTCCTCTATGTCTTCCCACCCATTCCCCTCATCCCCAAAACACTCTTCAAGCTTCAGAGAGACAGAGGTCGTATGATCCTAAAAGCGCCATGGTGGCCATGACAAACGTGGTATCCCCTGCTTCTACATCTCTCTCAAGCTGCACTTCTGGAGTTAGGGTGTGCTCCAGACCTTCTCTCCCAAGAGAACGGGATGCTATGGCACCCGAATCCCCAGTCCCTGCATCTCAGGGCCTGGTTGCTGAAAGCCTAGACCTGCAGGATCTTAACCTTTACCAACAGGTAAAGGATGTTATTCAGGCTTCCAGAAAATCTTCCACAAGACATTCTTATGCCTTCAAGTGGAAACACTTTACTATATAGTAACATAGTAACATAGTAAGTGACGGCAGATAAAGACCAGCATGGTCCATCTAGTCTGCCCAGAAAGACGGCAAGAGTAGGTTCACCTGTCACTCTGTGCAGGCCACCCATCCCCATGTCTTTGTTTAGGGGTGAACCCACCACTCCATGTAGGACACCCCTATTTGTTGAGACGTTAGATGGTTCAGAAGTTAGATGGTACCATTTATTTTGTTTTTATCCTGTTGCGGTAAAGAGATCCACTGTGTTTGTCCCATGCCGTTTTGAATTCCATCACCGTGTTTGCCCCCACCACTTCCATCGGGAGGGCATTCCAAGCATCCACCACCCTTTCCGTGAAGAAATATTTCCTGACATTGCCTTTCAATTTACTACCTTGCAGCTTCATGTTATGCCCTCTAGTTTTACAGCTTCCCCGTCTTTGGAAGAGGTTTGATTGTTCATCATTTCTCTTTAAGTATTTAAAGGTCTGAATCATATCTCCCCTGTCCCTCCTCTCCTCCAAAGTGTACATTTATTTATTTATTATTTATTTATTACAGGCTCTTATATACCGCTCTATTCAGCATCAGCGCGGTTCACAGTATAACAACAGACCAGAACAACAAACTGTTTGGTTTTACATAGAACAGGTCAGAGAACTTGGATAAAACAAGGGGATCTATTACTGTAACTATTTACATGAGTACATATTTAGGTCTTCAAGTCTCTTCTCATAAGGCTGCTGATGCAGGCTCCAAATCATTTTGGTCGCCTTCCTCTGAACAGTTTCCAGTCTTTTTACATCTTTTGCAAAATATGGTCTCCAAAACTGAACACAGTATTCCAGGTGAGGCCTCACCAGCGACCTGTACAGTGGCACAAGTACCTTTTCCTTTCTGCTGGTAATCCCTCTTTGTATGCAGCCCAACATCCTCCTGGCTTTTGCCACTGCCTTGTTGCACTGTTTTGCCACCTTGAGATCATCAGAGATAATCACACCAAGGTCTTTTTCCTGAACCATGCACACCAACCTCTCACCCCCTATCGCGTACATTTCCCTTGGATTTCTGCTACCTAAGTGCATGACACTGCACTTTTTCACATTAAATTGTAATTGCCAAGCATTGGACCATTCTTCCAGCTTTTGTAGATCTTTCCTCATGTTATCCACTCCCTCGGGGGAGTCCACTCTGTTGCAAATTTTTGTGTCATCTGCAAAAAGACAGACTTGTCCATTCAGTCCTTCAGCAATATCACTCACAAATACATTGAACAGTGCCGGGCCCAAGACCGAACCCTGGGGCACCCCGCTAATCACCTTCCCCTCATCCGAGTGAGCTCCATGTAGCATCACCCTCTGTCATCTGTCAGTCAACCAATTTCTAATCCAGTTTACTATCTTGGTACCCATCCCCAAGCTACTGAATTTATTGACAAGCCTCCTATGAGGAACAGTATCAAAGGCTTTGCTGAAATCCAGGTAGATGACATCCATCGCATGCCCCTGATCTAGTTCCTTGGTCACCCAGTCAAAGAACTCAATCAGATTAGTTTGGCAAGACCGTCCTTCAGTAAAACCACGTTGCCTCGGATCTGTTGTTTTGAGAAAGTTCACTATTCGCTCTTTCAGGAGCACCTCCATTACTTTTCCCGCCACTGAGGTAAGGCTCACGGGCCTGTAGTTTGACACTTCTTCCCTGTCACCACTTTTGTGTAGAGGTATAACATTAGCCATTCTCCAGTCCTGAGGAACCTCTCCTGTTTCCAAGGATCTGTTGAAGACATCCTTTAATGGTCCTGCAAGAACCTCTCTGAGCTCTTTCAGTATCCTGGGATGTATCCCATCCGGTCCCATGGCTTTGTCCACTTTCAGTTTAGCAAGTTGTTCTAACACCTCATCTTCTGTGAATGGTGTGGTATCTACTTCATTCCTATTTTTATATTTGGGAGTCACGGCTGATCCATCTCCAGGATCTTCTTTAGTAAAAACAGAGCAGAAGTATTTGTTTAGCAATTTTGCTTTTTCAGTATCACTTTCCACGAGTCCTTTCCCAGCACTTTTGAGTCCTGCAAGTCCAACTCTGATCTTCTTCCTTCCCGAATATACCTGAAGAAAGTTTTGTCGCCACCCTTAACATCTTTAGCCATCTTTTCCTCTGCCTTTGATTTTGCTATCCTTATTTCTCTTTTAGACTCTTTGAGCTTGATCCTGTATTCATTTCTGTGTTCTTCTGTTTGCAAGCTTTTGAATTTTGCGAAAGCTGTGTTTTTTGCCTTTATTTGAGCAGCCACCTCTTTGGAAAACCAAATAGGTTTCCTTCTCCTCTTGTTTTTATTTGCTTTTCTTACATATTTATCTGTTGCCCTTTTTATTGCCGCCTTTAGTTTAGCCCATTGCGATTCCACTTCCCTTATCTCCTTCCACCCCGTCATCTCCTCCCTTAAGTACTCGGCCATTTTATTGAAGTCAGTGTTTTTGAAGTTTAGGACTTTGAGCTTGCTATGATTAGCCTGTACCATGGCTTTTATCTCAAACCACACCATGTGATGGTCGCTGTTGCTCACAGGGTAACTCACGCAGGCATTCGACACGCTATCACTGTTGGTGAGCACTACATCCAGCGTTGAGCTTTCCCTGGTTGGTTCCATCACCATTTGTCTAAGTAATGCATCTTGGAGAGCATCCACAATTTTTTTGCTTCTTTCCAGATGTGCAGAAGGAGTAATCCAATCCACATCAGGTAGATTAAAGTCACCCAAAATGATTGCTTCCCCCTTTGTTGCTATCTTGGCAATATCTATAATGAATTCGTTATCTCTCTCTTCAATTTGAGTCGGAGGTTTGTAGACTACAGCAATATGGATGACAGTGCCATCTCCTCTTTCCAACGCAATCCAGAGTGCTTCTTCTTTTCCCCATGTCCCCTGCATTTCAGTAGCTTTAATACAGTTTTTGACATACAAGGCTACTCCTTCTCTTCCATTTTCTCTGTCTCTTCTGAATAAATTATAGCCAGCTATGGCTATATCCCAATCATGCGATTCATTAAACCATGTTTCCGTAACGGCCACGATGTCCAAATCCGTTTCCACCATTAGGGCTTCCAGGTCTGGAATTTTATTGGCTAAGCTTCGAGCATTTGTGCTCATTGCTTTCCAGCATTTACCTGGCTTGTGTGTATTTTGCATTGATTTTATTCTGCCCACTTCTTCCCACTTGTTTTTGATGTGTGGTTTAAAAGTGTGGCTGTTTCTGATGTTATTCTGCTTTTTGCAGGGGATGACATGCAGATGTTGACCTTCAAGATCCGTCACCCCCTTTTCCTAGTTTAAATGCATATCCACATACTGCCTGAATTTTTTCACTTAAGTTTATTTTCCCTGTGACAGAGAGATGTAGTCCATCAGCACAGTATAGTCTCTTGTTGGTCCATCTGTTGCCCCAGTTGCCAATAAATCTGAATCCTTCTTGTTTGCACCAGGTCTGGAGCCATGTATTAAAGCTGTTAATGCGATGCAGCCTTTTTATCCCCTTACCAAGAACAGGTAGAACTTCTGAGAATGCAACAGTGTTAACAATGGGCTTGAATTTCTCTTCCAGAGATTGAAAGTCCTTTTGGGCTGTAGAGGCACTGTTTCTAGCCAGGTCATTTGTGCCCACGTGGATAATAACATCAGGTTTGGAGTGTTCACCTTTTGCGCTAAGTATTTCAACAACTTGGTTTGTATTCCTGCTGGCTGAAGAGCCTGGTAGGCAAATGACTATCTTCTCTCCTTTGAACTGTGTTCCCAAGTTGGTGCCTCTGATGATGGAATCTCCAAGTAGTAGTAGTTTTCTGTTTGGTGAGGTTTTCTTCATATTTGGTGCTTTAGCAGGAGATTGGGCATTGTCTGACTTATTTAAGGGCCCTTAAGTTTCTTTGGATTGGGCATCCTCATTAGCCAAGGCAGAGAAGGCATTGTTCAGGGATATCTCTTGATGTGTATGATGTCTCTGCGTTACAGGTCGCAATCTTCCAGAACCCACTGTGATCCATTTGTTCCTGGGGTGTTTGATACTTTGTGGGAGCGGTGGTGGACTTTTTTCAGTTTGTATCCTAGAAGAGGTGACCTTCATTGCAGCCAGTTCCTCCCTCAGTAGAGATACTTCTTTATGCATGGCAGCTAGGTCTTTCCTTAGTAGAGTCAGTTCTTCATGCATGGCAGCTGACTTTAGGCATATAGGACAAGCTCTTAGGCTCCAAATGATTCTTCTTTGAATGAAAGTACCACAGTTATTGCACTGAATACACAACATGTTGATTAAGCAGTCACAGAAGAGGAAGAATAATAATAAGAAAAGTTGAAGAAGATGTGGGCTTTACCCAAGTTAGGAACGACAGATGGCATGTATGTGACCACTGTATAGGGAATGTAGCCCCTGGGATGGGTGGGGTGAGGGGTAGGGTGGGCGGGAACCTAAGTGTCTCTGGCCAGTAGGCTGTTCCTGAACCGTGGGCACATAGCAATGGAGTAGGTAAGGGAACCCACCAATAAGGGCAAATACATAAATATGTGGAGACAAACAGACAGACAGATAGAACTCACAGTTAAGCAGCAAATTCAGCAAAAATCACCTTTTGGGAGAGCTCTGGAAAGCACTCCTCTTCTCAAGGAACAGAAAGGCAATCATATGGTGTTCTCAAAAGGGCTTAAACCCCCTTGTGATACCTTTGGAATCGGTACTAGAGTACCAACTTCATTTATCAAATTCTGGTCTAAAGACAAATTCAGTAGTGCAATTGCAGCTTCCTGTAAGCCTCTAAATGGACAGCCAATTTCCTCTCATCCACTCATAGCAAGATTTATGAGAGGTTTTCTATTAACAAAGCCTCCCATCAGGCCACCACCGGTGGCATGGGATTTAAATCTAGTTCTCGGACAGCTTATGAAACCGTCCTTTGAACCTTTAGCCACTACAACCCTAAAGTTTTTATCCTGGAAGGTCATCTTCCTAATTGCAGGCAGGCCTCCTCCACCCTACCCCAGCAAACAGGGCAAGGAGAGCATTCGCCTCTAATACTCTACAGGTCCCCAATGAGATAACAAAATGCAACCAGGCAACAAAGAACCGAGCCTTCAAGTTCTACGCTCCCAGCATCTGGAACACACTCCCAACTACCATCTGAGCAATTACAGACCTTGCTCAGTTTAGAAAAGCACTAAAACACCACCTCTTTCTCGCACATTACTCCAAACCCAGTATCTCAGCCACACCCACCATACACCCTGCCAGGAATCAGTAAGTCCCGATCAGCTCATGTAAATATTGCAGATAAATGTATATAGATGTGGATAGTTTCCACAGTTGAAGCCCAAGTTGTATCCTCCTGTTTTACTGTAAATGCACAGCAGGTGACTGTTACGCACAAATCTGTTATATGTAAACCGCACTGATTTTAAATAGCGCGGTATATAAAAGCAATAAATAAATAAAATAAATTGCAATCACCTCCGCACGTCACATTAGTGAATTGCAAGCTTTAGTGACTGATCCCCCTTATACAAGGTTTCACCATGATAAAGTTGTTCTCAGAACTTATCCACATTTTATGCCAAAGGTGGTTTCGCCTTTTCATTTAAATCAATCGATTTACCTTCCTGTATTCTTTCCGAGGCCTCATGCCTCTAATGCAGAAAAGAACCTTCATACTTTGGACTATAAAAGAGCCTTGGCTTTTTACCTACAAAAAACACAGCATCATAGAAAGTCTTTTCAGCTTTTTGTTGCTTTTGATTCTAGTCATTTGGGACTTCCAGTCTCCAAAAGCACTCTATCTAAATGGATTGCACAATGCATATCCTTTACTTATGAGAGTAAGAGTCTTCCTCTTCAAGGCCATGTCACAGCACATAATGTGAGAGCCATGGCAGCCTCTATGGCTAACCTTCACTCTGTGTCTATCGATAACTTCTGTCGAGCAGCCACCTGGGCTTTGGTGCACACCTTCACAGCCCACTACTGCCTAGATAAAGCCTCCCGTCGGGATGCCTTCTTTGGCCAGGCTGTTCTTCAACATCTCTTTCAGACTTAATTCAGCTCCTACCCACCAACCCTGGTAGGATGCCAGAGATCCATGGGAGGAAGCATGGCCCACCTCACTATAGGTGGCAGCTTCCTGGGGCCATCTTCCCGGCATCTTCAGCTAGGGAGTCCCCATATGTGAAGACTACATTCCTGCTTGTTCCTGGAGATAGCGTAGTTACTCACCTGTAACAGGTGAACTCCAGGAACAGCAGGAATTTAGTCTTCACAACCCACCCACCTCCCCTAGGAGTTGTCTCTCTATTTCTCTGTCTCTTTCCTCTCTCCCTCTACCCTTTCACTCAGCTACAAACTTAACTGCAGAGGGACAGTTGGAAAGGCAGGAAGGTAGCATGCATGTGCTGAGGGATGCTCCTAAAAGCATTCCTATTGGATGCTGGGGAGCGTTCCCGCGCAGGCTCCGTCGGTACTGATGATACCCATATGTGAAGACTAAATTCCTGCTGTTCCTGGAGATCACCTTTTACAGGTGAGTAACTACGCTTTCCCTTCCGGTGTTTTTACCCTCTAAGATGTGTCTTTGTGCTATAAATAAGCCAGCAGTTTTATATTTTGAGAATTCAAAAAAAGGGAGTTTAAGGTAAGGAAAGTCATATCTCCTAAAAGATCTTGATAAAAAAAACACTAAAAATGATTAAACAACCCCCAACATCATGAAGCAGGATAAAATGTAGATGGAAAACAAAATAACTCTGTGCTGCTTTTGCAGTCTAATGTGCTTCCTCAAAGGGCATGCAGGCACCACTGTTAAATCCAAAAATATTTTAGACCAATACACCGTGGTCAAAGTTTATTAGCAAACTGTTTGTGGCTTTTAAATTATCCACGTATACTCAGCATTGTTATCTTGATAGCAAGTGGTGTAGAACACGACCGCTGATGCTCTATGGATAGCAACAATATTTAGGCATTATGGGCCTGATATTAGAAAGGCATTTACACGGTATACAGCCCTGTAATTGTGTAAATTCCTCTAACCGGGATATTCAATGGCACTAATATGGTTAGAGAAGAAACAAAAGAACTGTTGTAGTAAATAGTGGTCAACAGACTTTATTAAAACCACAACGTGTTTCGGCCATCTTGGGCTTCCTCAGGGAGTGCAAGCCTCAAAGGTAAAACAAATCCAAAGTAAGTAAAAGGAATTAAAGCATAACGTTTCAGATTTACATTTTGTTGTTTTAAAAGTATTCTGCACACACTGGAGATGTGGTAATGTGGACAAACTTCTTCTTCAACTTGAACAAAGATTCACAAATGATTTAAAGACTCTACACCCCTTAGGACTGAACCAGGACTATGACCTCTCCATGTTCCTTTAAGCTGTTCATTTTTTGTATTGACACATCTCTTCTCTCTTTCTCCTTTCCCCTTCCCCTTTCATTCCCTTGGCTCCCCTCTTTCTTCCCCTTCTTTTCCTCCTCCCCCTTTTCCCCACCACTCTTCCTCCCCCCTTTTCCTCCTCCCCCATTTCTTCCTCCCCCTTCCCCCCTCTCCCCTTCCACTTCCCCCTTCCCCCTTCCCCTCCTCCTCCTTCTCCCATTTTCCCACTTCTCCTCTCCCCCTTTCATTCCCACTCCCCCTCCTCCCCTTCTCCCACTTTTCCCACTTCCCCTCTCCACCCTTCCTTCCCCATCCCCCTTCCCCTCCTCACCTTATATAGTAGAACCCATGGCAACTACCTGGAGAATTTTATAATTGTTCTTATTCATTTTTACCTTTAATGGGTTGGATTGTTGTCTTATGGTTTTTTTGTTCCCATTGTCAATGCCAATGTGGCCATTAAGATAGTTTTTATACTCTATAATAGTTATTTATTTCTTTATTATTTTATTTCATAATGTTCCTTTGGGCATATGAGTGACCGTGCCATTAACATAAATTTTCTTTGCTCTCAAAATCCCATAGGGACGGTGTTTACAGTATATTCTGTTGCGGCAGTCATAGTTATACCACTTTTTATTTGTTTCCCATAACGTGTAATTTCTGATCCATTCCCTTTAAGTTGCCATCTGGATGAGAGATCTTTTATTACCATGTCTGCAGTTTTAAGGTTTTTAATCAACCTTATGTCATATGGATTTTAAAAGAAGTATATATCACTCTTTTATCGCACAGATGATTCAATGTTCTTTAAGCCACTACGTGTTGTATGGGCTTTAAAGAAATACATGGCTTTCAGAACTTTACTTAATAAGTGTAGTTTTATTGAGTCTTAAAGCACCACATGCGGTTTTTGTTTTGAAAGTAGTAAGCTGTACTGGTTTTTAAAGATGTTTTTTACCTTTCCTACTTTGCTTTGAATGTGCAGTTTTACTGGTGTTTTTTAATGACACTACATACTGTTTTTTGTTATTAAAGTAAGCAAACAGTTTTAACTATTTATTTATTTATTTGGTTGCCTTGACGGTTCTTTTGTGCCTTTTTTCTACACATGTGATTTTAACTGCTTTTAAGTGTTTAAATGCCACACTGTCTTCCAGACAGTATGTGCTTCCCATTACATATTTAATTGCTCTGCATGATTAAATGAGAATGGTTTGTTGTTTTTTAATGACACTACATACTGTTTTTTGTTTTTAAAGTAAGTAAAGGGTTTTAACTATTTATTTATTTTATGCATTTTTACCATAAAGTCCTTAAGCGTATATGTATTTGGTTTCCTTGTCGGTCCTTTTAGCCTTTTATTCACTATTGGAGATGATTTTTATGTTCCTACATGTGTGTTTTTAATTGCTTTTAAGTATTTAAATGCCTCACTGTCCTCCAGACAATAAGGAGTCCATCCCGGCTACTTGTTCCCCTTCCATCCCAAACAAAAGCCTCCCCGTACAACAAGGAGTTTGTACGGGGAGACTTAGACAGGGACGGGAGGGGGAATTGTGGAGGCGGAGAGGGCAGGCAGTGGGCGGTCCGTGACCCTGGACGTACAGGGTTGATTCTGAAGTCAGCCCTGTACATCCAGGGCCTCTGATCTAGACGGGCGACTTATTCCACCTTGGAGGTGGAATAAGTTTCCCTGGATGTCGGGGAATGGCAGATCCAGGCAGCAGCAAAATGGTGAAGGGTGCAGGGGTTTCCCGCAGCCCAACCCTGGCCATGGATGGCCAGATTGGGGGTCAGGCTGCAGAGAAAGGAGATTGTAGTTTGTGGCTGGGGATCATAGCTCCTGAATGGAGTCGTGGTGTTATGGCAACGGGACACCATAGCACCACGGCTCCATTCAGGAGCCTGACTAAGTTAGCCTGACAGGGGTCTGTACATGCAGGCCAATCTGACTTGGGTCCTGGCCTGCACGTATAGACCCAGACCTGATTCTGATCCTGCAGAGCACATCTAGCCCCCGCAGGATCAAAATCAGGTCTGCCTCTGTGCGTCCTGATTCCGATTGGGTGCACAGGGCCTGGATGCGCACATTAGAATGTGCCTCTATGTGTTTCTCATTACATTTTAATTTCTCTGCATGATTCATTGAGAACAGGTTACGATGTTCCATTAAATATACACAGCCACACATGTAGCCATCACTGCCACTTCCACACTCTTTGTATATTTTCAGGACTTGGAACGCCATACTAGAAGCCGACGCTTAGGCTTCCAAAAATCCCCAAATCACCTTATTAGCGCAGAATACTCACAAATAATTTATTTGTCAGACATGCCATCAGGAGAAGAGCATTCCTTACTCTCAAATGCTGGTCATGTCCATTTTAAT
The DNA here is from genome assembly GCA_033557465.1 of Ichthyophis bannanicus. NCBI lineage: Eukaryota > Metazoa > Chordata > Amphibia > Gymnophiona > Ichthyophiidae > Ichthyophis > Ichthyophis bannanicus. The sequence goes on from CM066032.1 coordinate 83,790,129, forward strand.
CATTATATGGTTCTAAAATCATTGGAATGATCAAAATCACTTATCTTATCAATCCTTCATATGGCAGAACATCAGCTTAGAAAAACAGTCGAGGAACTCCCCAGATCATGATGTGCACGTTTCGAGTCCACTACTGACTCTGCTTCAGGCGCAATGGGAAGGCACGACAAGTTCCTCCATAAATCATAACTGTCATCAAACGCGCTGAATAAAAGGGCTTGCTTTTGAGAATCTGCTCACTTGTTCATTGGCTGGTCAACAACATCGTCATTCGCTAGAACCACCAATGGGAAAGGGGATTACCCCAACATCATCGGGGAAGCCCTCCCCCCATTGGGCGATCTCAAAACAAACTCAACCAATTGATGTCTCTATTCAGTCCATGGGAATGCACTGTGTTTAAACAATGAATCCAATTTTATTCATGTCATTGAAGTTGAAAAACCCTGTTGCTGCCGCAGGGGACACATGGGGTATGATCTATGATCCTCCATTAAGTTCTTCAAACCTATGATCCTACATCAAGCAGTGTTCTACCACCGGGGCTGATTGTATATTAGATCGTATATGAGAAGCATGTTCACTCAGTCTAATCTTCATTGCACAGGTCGTGTGACTGATGTATAATAGATTGCATGGACAACTTACATAGTAACATAGTAACATACTAAATGATGGCAGATAAAGACTAACATGGTCCATCCAGTCTGCCCAGCAATACGGCAAGAGTAGGTGCACCTGACGCTCTGTACAGGTCACCCCTCCCCATGTCTTTGTTTAGGGGTGGACCCACTACTCACGGGCCTGTAGTTTGACACTTCTTCCCTGTCACCACTTTTGTGTAGAGGTATAACATTAGCCATTCTCCAGTCCTGAGGAACCTCTCCTGTTTCCAAGGATCTGTTGAATACATCCTTTAATGGCCCTGATAGAACTTCTCTGAGCTCTTTCAGTATCCTGGGATGTATCCCATCCGGTCCCATGGCTTTGCCCACTTTCAGTTTAGCAAGTTGTTCCAACACCTCATCTTCTGTGAATGGTGTGGTATCTACTTCGTTCCCATTTTTAATTTGGGAGTACCAGCTGGTCCATCTCCAGGATTTTCTTTAGTAAAAACAGAGCAGAAGTATTTGTTTAGCAAGTTCGCTTTTTCTATGTAACTTTCCATGAGTCTTTTCCCAGCACTTCTGTGTCCTGCAATTCCAACTCTGATCTTCTTCCTTTCCCGAATATACCTGAAGAAAGTTTTGTCGCCACCATTAACATCTTTAGCCATCTTTTCCTCTGCCTTTGATTTTGCTATCCTTATTTCTCTTTTTGACTATTTGATTTTGATCCTGTATTCATTTCTGTGTTCTTCTGTTTGCAAGCTTTTGAATTTTGCAAAAGCTCTGTTTTTCGCCTTTATTTGAGCAGACACTTCTTTGGAAAACGAAATAGTATACCACAAAATTGGATGTACAAGTGGTTTGCCACACAAATTGGTGCATTCATCCTGTATTTGGATCTTCCCAAGTGTTGCTGGGTAAGGTCGTGGAGCAAAATTGACATTGGCCACACACTGTGTGACCAGACCCACCATCATGTGATTGTAAAGAATGGTCAACAGGCAATGCTGACTTGACCAAAATGTCCCACAAATTAAATCTGTGGGAATATGCCATGGTGAGACGTTTTGCAAAGCACGAATGAAGGCTCAAAATAGGCCAATGCTTTTTCAGCAAATTGACAATCTTAGAAGAGTTCTGCATGAACGGTAAGACCCCTAGCACATGGTCCTCATCACCCTGAGAGCTCAAAGAGGTTTGTTAAGAAAGGAGATACTCACGATGAACATGAAGTGCTCATTTGTAAGCTTTTTGAATCACATCCATAGGGTAACCTCTAGCCTTTAGCCGAGACCTAAGATTAGCTGCGTGAACCTGAAATTACTCAATAGTGGAGCAGATTTATCAAAGTCGTAAGAACTGTCCAAATGGGAGATCTCTATGGAGTGACCCGGATAATGACTATGATAATGAAGAAGGCTGTTTATTTGGATAGGTTTTCTAAAAAGTGTCATTAGTAAACTATGCAAACTTTTATAAATGGTGATATCCAAAAAATCAATGTTCTGATAATGTGTATGAGCTGTGAATTTTATATTAGATTTTATGCTATTTAGCCATGATAAAAATTCTTTCAATTCATCAAAACGAAGAGGGGCATTCTTGTTCCTGTATTTGACAATGGTTTATATGCCACACGATTATTTTATTTATTTATTTAACAGTTTTTATATACCGTCTTTCTTCGATTCAAGACGGTTTACAGTGAACATAATGTGACAGTGTGTCTCAATTGTTTACATGGGGGAACAGAACTTTTTAACATGAGTACATATGGTTAAGACAAGTGACTTCTGAACATGAGTATAGTCTCGAACAAGAAACTATTTACATATTTACAGGGTATTAGGGAGGAGGTCGTCGGGATAATAAGTTAGGTTAAGGTATTAAGGGGTGGGTGGAGCAGGGGAGAAATAGATATTGAGGGGAGAGTTAATGTGGCAGGGAAAAGTGTTCTTGGAAGAGGTAGGTTTTAAGTCTCTTCCGGAATTTGGCATGGTCAGAGCAGTTCCGTTGTTTTCCTGGTAGTGCATTCCATAATGAGGGAGCATAAAGGGAGAAGGCCCTGTTACAGGTAGTTTGCTTGCAGGTTTTCTTATTTGTTGGTATGATTAGAAGAATTTTAGTATTAGTGCGGTGTGATCTGTTATTATTGGGATTGGATAGGAGCGAAGAGAGGCATGGGGCTGATTCATTAAGGATTATTTTATGTATGAGAGTGATTACTTTGAATTTTATTCTGGATAGTATGGGAAGCCAATGGAGATCATGGAGGATTGGCATTATGTGTGATCGTCTAGGGTTGTTTGTGATAAGATGGGCTATTGTGTTCTGTGCCATTTGGAGGAGGTGTATACTGTTTTTGGGAAGGCCATGATAGATGAGATTACAGTAGTCAAGGGTTGGGGTAGTGAGGGCTTGGCAGACAGTACGAAAGGAGTCAGAGTTTAAGAGGGGTTGGAGGTTCCTAAGAGTTTGTAATTTCGCATATATTGTGTTTGACGTTTTTTTATCTGTTCAAAGAATGTAAGGTTCTGGTCAAGAATAAGACCAAGGTATTTGATTTGATTTTTAATGGGAAGGGTAAAATCACCGAAAGTGAGGGATGTCGGTGGAGTATAGGAAATGTTGGTGAATATTTGGAGAGCTTCTGCTTTTGATTGGTTGATTAAAAGATTATGATGCGTGAGCCAAATCCTTAAATTTGTAAGGCATTTGCTTATGCTGGAGAAGTCGGGGTTTGTTATATTGAATGGAGTGAAGCACATGATGTCATCTGCGTATAATTGGCAATGGATTCCATGGTTTTGGAAAATTTTGCATATGGGCTGAAGGAAAATGTTAAATAGAAGTGCGGATAAACTGGATCCTTGGGGGACTCCCTGTTTCAGTATGAAGGGTTGGGAAGTGTTATTACCTATGCGAACCTTTTGTGTTCTGTTTTCTAAGTAAGAGTGGAACCATTTCAGGGGTGTGTCTCTCAGTCCGATTTTGTGAATTCTATCTAAGAGTTGGTGATGAGGAAGTGAGTCAAAGGCTACAGATATATCGAGAAATATGAGTAGACATCCTTGGGTAGGATTATGAGTGTATAAGGTCACTGAGTCTAAGAGTGAAGTTATAAGAGTTTCAAATCCTTGTGTCTTTTTGAAGCAATGTTGGAATGGATCAAGGGGGGAATGATCGTCTATGAAATTCTGAAGTTGAGTTTGGACTATTTTTTCGGTTATCTTTGCAAGGAAGGGGATGCTGGATATGGGTCTGTAAGAAGTAGATAATGAGGGTTCAAGCTTCGATCCTTTTAGAATGGGACGGATGGAGGCACATTTTAGAGGTGCTGAGACAGAGCCAGTTTGGAGGGAAGCTTGTACTATGTGATGTATATATGGGCTGATGGAGCTTTTTGTGGTCTTAAGCCAAGAGACAGGGCAGGGGTCTAGTGCATATGTTGAGGCATTGAGATCTTTGATGACCTTGGTTATGTTCTCAAGAGTGAGGGGATCAAATTCATCCCAGGTATTTGAGGGGGATGGATTACCGTGATGGTATATTGGTTGGGGTTTGGTTGCTAGAAGGGGTGGGTGGAATTTGATATTAGATAGCCAGCTATGGTTTGAGGGGTTATTTTGAGAGGCTGGTCCTGATGTAAAGGCTCATTTATTAATGATCTGGCAATGGAAAAGAGTTCTCTGAGTTTATTTAGGGAGCTTTTGATTATATTTTCATTATATTCTCTTTTGAGTCTTAGGGTTTCTGAAGAGTAAAATCAAAGCTTTTCTGTATAGCTGATATGTGTGTTTGGATCACAGGAACATCTCCAGTGATGTTCTAGTCATCTGAGTTCTCTTTTTAAGTCTCTCAGTTTGGTAGAATACCAGGGCGCTCTTCTGCGTTATTTTTGTGGGTGTTGTTTGGGTGGTAGTAGTGCAGCAGTAGTAAGGATTTCATTCCATTCATTAATGTGGGCATCAAGGTTCACTTGCTTGTTGTTGAGTAGATCCAGTGATAATCTGTTACATACGTTGATTGAGTATGCGGTGGTACAGATATGGTTTATTAGGACAGAATTGGTTTCGTGGAATCAGGTTTCTGTGAGACATAGGATATCCAAGTTGTATTCGAATATTAGGTCAGCAATTAAGGGGATTTTGTTTCTGTCTGAGAGGATGTTAAGTAGGGCACATTTGAGGGGAGGGTGGAGGTTGTCTGAGGAAAAGGTGGGGGTGAGGTTGGCATTAGTGCTGATCATTTTAAGATTGCAGTTCTGGTTGTGGAGGTTTGTGTGAGAGTGAGGTATACAATTTAGCATGTTTGAGTATCTTAGTGAGTGGATTATTGGGATTGGTGCACTGTGCTGCACTATTAGGGCATATGAGAGGAGGGATGAGATGGTATAAAGTATGAGGAGGCTGGTCCACAGTGTAGATAGGTGGAGTTTGGGCGACTCCATTTTGGGATAATTTGGTGGAAGTAAAGGTCCAGGTTAGGGAGGGGGAGTTAGGGGGAAGGATGAGGTTCAGTTACAAGGCTGGTGTGGAGAGGGGATTCACTGAGTGAAAGGTCGAGAATTAGTAGTGTAACAACAAGCAGATCTGGCAGAGTTGTGGTAGGCTATGGCCTATATAATAGCCTGTACATGTATGAGCCTGCAAGCTAGGCTGGAGTCCCCACCCCCACTGCTAGAAATAGTAGTGCTGAGAAAGACCAAAGTCAGTGAAGGCTGAGGATCTGCCTTAAACCCCTCTAAACTGCTTTTGATAAGTTTGTATTAATCCTTTATTCCATGGTTTTATGCTGATGCAGTGACCTTGTAGCAGGAATGTATTATGTCTAGAAACTGAGCCTGTGTTAGCATAGCCTGAGAAGGGGGAACAGGGCCCAGTGAGGGGGTCCCCGATTGGATAGGTGCAGGGGGCGTTGGGACCAATAGAATGTCTGCCTGTATCAAACTGTGAAGCTTGTATTTAAGGAAGTTGTTCCTGTTCACCATTGCTCAGTCCTTTGATTCTTGGGCCTTGTGCACAATACATTGGTTTGGATCCTTGAACTGACTCCGGGTATTATTTATTGCATGCTATCAGTGCTGCCACATGTCTTGTTGCGTTGGTCGGGAAATGTGAGTAGTGTGATGGTATTCACATAGATATACCACGACTTCTCGCCTCAATAGGTTTTGTCCGGCCTGGAGCCGCCCCTGGCTGATTGTAGAGGGCTTGTATCGGGGAGGGCTCCTCCTTGCCTCCGCTGGTGGCCGGTTCCGGCTGGCCTACACCTCGAACCTGAGGGGAGTCCGGGATTCAACCCATGATCCGGTGAGTAGAACTGTTCTGCTAATCAGTCAGTCAGTCAGTCGGGATTCTGGAATAGCGCTTGAGTCTGATCCCTCTCGGGGCGGTCCTATTAAGTCTCAGAAGTCTTAAAGGTATAAGCAGAGACTGAACCCACCCAACCCCTCAGTCAGTCAGGTTTTTTGGGAACGTCCGGATTTTATTCTGTCTTGAATGTCTGTGTGTGTGAATGTGGTCTTGAATACAGACCAAGCGAGGTGCTGCCTCCTGACTAGTGCAGGTCGCAAGAAAGGCGAAAGTGTTTGGTGGTGTTTGTCTTAGTTTCTGTTGTTTTTACCAATTAAGGAAAAGTATTACAGTAGAAACTCAGGAGTCTTTACAAAGACAGCTGTCTCACTGATGTTACGTGAGTCTCAGAGAGGGCAGGGGGCGTGTCTTTCACACAGCCCAGAGACAAAGACAGGAATGCATCCTTTACTTAACGCTTTGATGGTTTCAATTATTCTACGCTCTGCAGCTGGGTTAATTTGTGCTTATTTCGGGAATATTGTACCTGTTTTATTCAATATGTTTTAATAGTGATGTTCCTTCTGCTATGGTCATGTATTATATATCGTTCTTATTAACCCCGTTCAAGTGTTTGAGTTCCTCAATGCATTTATGGGCTTAACCTTGTCTTGTGTATTTTATGTTCCAGTTGTTAGCAAACACTGTTCAAAAAGAAATGATAGAGAAATTAATGAGACTGCTTTTGTTTTCCCTTTGACCTACGAAGTAGAGGTTAAGACCCCTGATAGGACTATGAGACATCCCGAGCCAGTAACTACAAAAAATGCTTGAAATTTTGTCTCTGATATATCTGGTTTTGACTGCATAAGTATTTGTTCATAACTTATGGGAATAACAAAACGAGCTGTAACTGTATTTGTTTAGGATTTATTTAGTGTTTACAGCTGCTTTGTCTAGTAATTTATGGCTGCTTTGAGAGACCTACTGTTTTTCTTGTTAAGATAATGCTTGTCTTTCCCGAACTGTAAGATGTGTACTGTGTTTTGAAAGGGTCTTTTAAAGTCTCAGTTTCAGAAGTACAGTCTTAGTTAAAGTTATAGGTTTAGACAGTTGTTATTTAGAATGAGCACACATATCCATTATGCTTAGTCCACAGGGAAATGCAGCCCGCCCCCTTCATCATGTGGGGGGAAGGGGCAGATTCTGTCGAAATGTATGACAAGGAATTTTAGCAAGGGATTGAGACTTGGCCGTGTTCATCAGAGTGTGCAAAAAAATGTTAAATGTTTGTGAAGGGAAAAAGATAAAGTATCCGTTTACACTACAAGCGGGCATTCATTTGCCAGTTCAGGGTCACTCACAGCCAGCACTCGAAAACGTGAAGTAGAACCCAGACAGTCCCAATTGCTGTATACCTTCAGAAGTACAACTACCAGTAAAAGGGCCTACTCACCTTTCATACCACTGATTTACTGAACTGAAAAATGCATTATGCCCCCTACCCTGAGAACCGTAGAATTTGATGGACAGTATTATGCAGACCCATCAGTCTTGATGGCCCCAAGTGGAATCCAAATATTGCAGGCAGCCCTCCCTATATACCCCATGTGATCCAGCAGCCCAGGAAAATGGTATGCATATGGTAAATGCAGTTTTTGTCAGTCAGTCCCAGAGAGATATAAACCAGACATTGCAGAAACTGGATGGATTTGCGGGCATGACAGTTAATGGTAGTTGCTCAGAAAGTACCATTTTGCTGTTGAACGACGTGGAGGAGGTTTCCTAGCCGAAAGAAGGGGTCGTGAAAATGATCAGTCCCCACTGGGTGCGAATCAGAGCGCCCATTGCAGAGAAGAAGGACACTAGAGAAGTGAATGCCCGCATTTATCTTGACTCCACCCCCAGGAGGGGAGGAGGGAGTACTTGATTTCACAGTCATGGAAGAATAAACCGAGCACAGTGTTCCAGCAAGAAAGGGAAGAAGCTATTGAGGGAGTGGCAGTTGCAACAGGCTATGACATGGATGAAGACTAGGTCAGACCGGACTCCAAGTTCACCCTGAGTCCCCAGGAGCCTATGGTCTGTGTGCAAATAGGGGACCAATATATGGTAAATACAGGAACAGAACACTCAGTAGTCCCTTTGTAGTTTCGATGCATCACCATTGTCAGAGCCACTGGGAACAGGGCCACCAAGCCATTCCTGCAGAACCGCATGTGTGAACTAGGAGAACAGAAAATAGCGCACTAGTTCCTGTATATGCCTGAATGCCCTATTCCACTTTTGGGCCGAGATATGCTTGCTAAGCTTCAGGCACAGATATCCTTTGCTGAAGGGGGAGAAATGCAAATGACTGTGGACCCAAAACCTGCTGGATTGATGTAGTGCAAGAGATAAGGGTGTTGGGGCCACTTGGCAATAGTGATCATAGCATGATCACCTTTGATTTAATTAGTGGAGGAGGGATAGTAAGGAAATCCACAGTACTACCCTTTAACTTTCGAAAGGGAGACTATGATAAAATGAGGAAAACAGTTAAGAAAAAACTAAAAGGAGCAGTTGCAAAGGTTAAAGACGTACATCAAGCTTGGGTGTTGTTGAAAAATACTATCTTGGAAGCCCAGCCCCGCTGTATTCCACGCTTTAAGAAAAGTGGAAGGAAGTCCAAAACACTGCCAGCATGGTTTAAAGGTGAGGTCAGAGAGGCTGTTGTTGCCAAACAGGCATCTTTCAGGAAATGGAAAAAAGAGCCAAACGTTGAAACCTGGAAACAGCACAAGCACTGGCAAGTCAAATGCAAGGCATTGATAAGGCAGGCAAAGAGAGAATTTGAGAAGAAGCTTGCTGCGGAAGCAAAAACGCAAAATAAAGACCTTTTCAAGTACATTCGTAGCAAAAAACCTGTGAGAGAGTCAGTTGGTCCATTAGATGATAAAGGGGTTAAAGGAGCACTAAGAGGCGACAAGGCGATAGCGGAGAGACTGAATGAATTCTTTGCTTCGGTCTTTACTGAGGAAGATGTAGGGATGTTACCCATGACTAAAGTGGTATTTAAAGGTGTGGAAGAATTGAAGGAAATATCGATACATCGGGAAGATGTCTTACAACTATTAGATAAACTGAAGAGTAGCAAATCACCTGGCCGGATGGTATACATCCAAGGGTGTTGAAAGAACTGAAATTTGAGATTGCAGACCTGCTATCAGTAATCTGTGAACTATCATTAAAATCATCTCTAATACCTGAGGATTGGAGGATCGCCAATGTAACACCAATTTTTAAAAAGGGTTCAAGGGGTGATCCGGGAAACTACAGACCGGTGAGCCTGACATCAGTACCGGGAAAAATGGTAGAAACCATCATAAAGAATAAAATTACTCAGCATGTAGATAGTCACGACCTAATGGGAGACAGCCAACATGGCTTTAGACAAGGAAGATCTTGTCTTACTAATCTGTTATGTTTTTTTGAAGGAGTGAATAAACAGGTGGACAAAGGTGAGTCGGTTGATATTGTGTATCTGGACTTTCAGAAAGCCTTTGACAAGGTCCCTCATGAGAGACTTTTGGCAAAACTAAAGAGTCATGGGATAGGAGGCAGTGTACTATTGTGGATCAGGAACTGGTTAAAAGATAGAAAGCAGAGGGTAGGGCTAAATGGCCAATTTTCCCAATGGAGAAAGGTGAATAGTGGTGTACCCCAGGGATCTGTGCTGGGTCCGCTGCTTTTTGACATATTCATAAATGACCTGGAAAGTGGAATAACGAGTGAGGTTATCAAATTTGCAGATGACACAAAACTATTTAAAGTTGTTAAAACCCAGGAGGATTGTGGAAAATTGCAAGAGGATCTTGATAAATTGGGAGACTGGGCATCAAAATGGCAGATGAAATTTAATGTGGAGAAGTGCAAGGTTATGCACCTAGGGAAGAACAACCCAAACTATGGTTACACGATGCAAGGTTCCACATTAGGAACCACCAGCCAGGAAAAAGATTTAGGCGTCATTGTGGATACCATGTTAAAACCCTCGGCCCAGTGTGCAGCGGCGGCCAAGAGAGCAAATAAAATGCTAGGTATGATAAGGAAAGCAATGGAAAATAAAACAAAAGATATTATAATGCCTCTATATCGTTCCATGGTGAGACCGCACCTTGAATATTGTGTGCAATTCTGGTCGCCGTATCTTAAAAAGGATATAGCGATTTTAGAAAAGGTTCAGAGAAGAGCCACCAAAATGGTAAAGGGGATGGAAGGCTACTCCTATGAAGAAAGGCTAAAAAGGTTGGGGCTCTTTAACCTGGAAAAGAGACGGCTGAGGGGAGATATGATAGAAGTCTATAAATTAATGAACGGAGTGGAACGGGTAAACGTAGATCGATTGTTTACCTTATCAGACTATAGAAAGACTAGGGGACATGCAATGAAGCTACAGGGTAAATTATTTAAGACTAATAAAAGAAAATATTTTTTCACTCAACGTGTAATCAAACTCTGGAATTTGTTACCGGAGGATGTAGTAAAGGCTGTTAGTGTAGCTGGGTTTAAAAAAGGTTTGGACAAGTTCCTGGAGGAAAGGTCCATAAACCATTATTAAGAAGGGACCCAGGATATCAATGCTTGAACCAATACAAGCATTGTGGAACCTGTGTCCCTTGGGGAAACTGCTAGGTACGTATGACCTAGATTGGCCACTGTTGGAAACAGAATACTGGGCTTGATGGACCTTGGTCTGACCCAGTATGGCATATCTTATGTTCTTATGTTATGTTCTTATGCTGACTGTTCCCCGATAAGAAGAGTAGCGGTTCTATAGTACATCTCCAGCCAAGACAATTAGCTCCTGAATACCCACCAACCTCTCAGCTCCACCTGAAGTATGGGCAGAAGATAATCCACCTGGCCTAGCGAAGAACATAGCCCCTGTCATTGTCACCCTCAAGCCAGGAGCGGAACCAGTGCAGGTGAAGCAGAATCCTCTTTCTCGACCAGCTAGTGAAGGTATCCACTGCCATCTGATGAAACTGCAGTATGGACTTCTCAAGGAGTGCCCCCCCTTCTCCCAGTTAAGTAAACCTGGGACAGGGGATTACTGCCCAGTACAAGATCTAAGGCGGGTAAAGGATGCAGTTGAGACTATACACCCAGTGGTACCAAATCCTTATACTCTCTTGGGACTGATCCCCACTGAAGCTACTCATTTCACTGTCCTGAACCTAAAAGAGGCCTTCTTCTGCCCCTACCAGTCAACTTTAGTTTGCTTTTGAATGGCAAGACCCCACAACAGGATGGCGGGGCCAACTCACCTGGACTTGATTACCCCAAGCTACTATGTGAACCCAGGACACAGGGTTCTTCTTCAGTATGTGAATGACCACCAACTCCAAAAAGTGAATGTCTACAAGCCACCAGTAAACTCTTGCACCTTTTAATGAGGCTGGATACACAGTCTCAAGAGCTAAAGCGCACTTATGTCAAGCAAGTTAAATATCTGGGATTCCAGTTGTCCAGCGGAATTCGACGCCTGGGACCAGAACACAAAGAAGCTATATGCAGTATTCCCGCTCCAGCCACCAGGAGGCAAGTGTGAGCCTTCTTGGGTGTCGCAGGGTACTGTCGTACATGGATCCCCAATTTTGCGCTGCTAGCAAAACTCTTGTATCAAGCTATCAAAGGAATGGAAAAGTCTCCATTGGAATGGGGACTTGCATAGGATGCAGCCTTTCGATCTTTGAAAAACCACTCTGATGTGATGTTAGCACCAGCTCTGGGTCTACCAGATGTCCAGAATACCTTTCAGTCTCTATGTCCATGAGTCACAAGGAAATGTTCTAGGAGTGTTGACTCAATCTCTTGGATCTTGGCAACGGCCAGTAACCTATCTGTCAAAACAATTGGATGTAGTTGCAAAAGGCTGGCCCCCTTGTTTGAGAGCTGTTGCAGCTACAGCCCTCCTAGTGAGCAAAGCTGACAAGCTCACCCCGGGACAAAATCTTCAAGTTACTGTACCGCACTTTGTTCTGACCCTTATGGAACACAAAGGAAGTTTTTTTGGCTCACGCATTCACGGATGTTGTAGTATCATGGATGTTGTAGTATCAAAGTATGTTGTACAATTGATGGTCAGTCAAGCTTTAAATCCTACTACGTTGTTACCAATTGGTCCTAGCCCCCCTGATCATGACTGTCTAGAAACTATGGACACTGTATTCTCAAGTTGCCTGGATTTGGCTGCTGTTCCTTTGGAGAACCCTGAACGGACTTTCTTTGTAGATGGAAGCAGCCCTGTCATCATTAATGGACATTGTTGTGCCGGATATGCGGTGGTGACCCTTGATCTGGTAGTTGAATCCACAGCTCTGGCCCCAGAAGCTGCAGCACAGAAAGCTGAACTGATAGCCCTCACTAGAGCACTAACACACTACACAGATTCCAAGTATGCCCTTACAACCTTGCATGCACATGGGGCCCTGTACAAAGAATGAGGGTTGATAACCTCAGGAAGCAAGTCCATTAAGTATGATCCCGAGATATTAACATTATCAGATGCATATTGCCTACAGACCTCAGAATTTAGGAACAATAGAACGTATGAATGGAACCCTGAAATCTCAGTTATCTAAACTTTGCCGAGAAGTTCACCTGAAGTAGCCCCAGTTCTGAGTTATTCCTATAGCCCTTCTCAGGATATGTTTAGCCCCTACTAAGTCTTTAGGAGTTTCCCCTTTTGAGATTCTGTATAGGCGACCCCCGCCTATGGTACAAGGAACAAAAGGCGATATGTAACAGATTGGATATGAAATTACTAGGCAAGAACTATTGGTTTTAAGTCCTGTTTTGCAGAGTCATCAGCTGCCCATCAACCTCTACATCCTCTCAAGCCTGGGGTCTCGGTGTGGATCACGGAGTGGAGAAGGACATCGCATTGGAAGGGACCTTAATAACCCCAACAGCAGTTAAAGTTGCAGAGCTTGAACCTTGGATCCATCACAGTTGAGTGAAGCCAGCAGCCGCTCCTGAACTTGGTCATTGAACTTCCGTAAATGACCCTGAAACTCCATTGTGGTTCACTTTGCGGCGACAACCACTACTGTAAGAACTGTAAGAGACTAAGAATCTACAACCCTACTCCTGTCACACGTCGTGGGAGCCAGGGTGCAGTGGAAGCCGTGGGAGAAAGACAACCCTGGGGTCCCTTGGAATGACTTTTGCCTTAATCTTCCCCCTTGTGCAGCCTGCATTACTACTACTCAGACTGGAATTTATTTATTTTATTTATCTATATTTTTCTATACCGCCCCTTCCAGCGATCAAGGGCGGTTTACAAGAAACATTTTAACAATTGTACACAGATGTATACATTTACATTGAACAATCGGATTCAACTATTTACAATGAACGGTTAGGTTTAACTATTTACATTGTACAAAACTTCAACTTCATGATATATTAATAATACAAACAACCATTACATTATTTACATTGGATATTTACAGTGGTAGTGTGTTGTGTATATTTTGGAATTTATTTCCTTTTATGACGTAAATCGGGGGTGTGTATGGGGTGTCAGACAGGGGGGTGGTGAGTTATTTAGTTTTGTGTAAGGGGGTTCGTGTGTGTAATACCATGGTTATGGAGGTGTTTTGGGGGAATATGGGATTTCAAAGTGTTCAGTAAAGAGGTAAGTTTTTAGCTCTTTCCTGAACTGATAGAGGTCATTTATGATGCGAAGGTCTATTGGGAGGTCATTCCAGAGCGTAGGGGCAGTGAATGTGAATGCTCTGGAGCTAGTGGTTTTCTTTGTCTTCCTGAAGGCTTTTGGTGTGATAAGGGAGTGGGCTTCGTTTTGTCTGTGTGATCTAGTTTTGTTTGGTGATTGCAGTAGTGTGGATAGGTGTGAGGGGGCTATGTCTTTTATGAGTTTAAAGGTTGTTAGGATAGTTTTGTATCTGATTTGGCTATTGATTGGGAGCCAGTGTAGTTCTAGCAGTATTGGGGTTACGTGGTCTGTTAGACGTGCTTTAGCTATTACTTTTGCACAGATGTTCTGAGCTCTTTGAAGAAGGTATGTGTTTTTTTGAGGGAGGCCTATTAATAGACTGTTGCAGTAGTCAAAGTGGGGGGTGATTAGTGTATTTACTACAGATCTAAAATCTTGAGTTTCTAGGAGTGGCCTTAGGTGCTGAATAGTTTTTAGTTTGTAGTAGATGGTTTTTACGGTTTGTTTTATGTGTGGTAGCATGGTGAGTGTGTGATATATTATTACACGTAAATTTTTTACTTCTTTTCTAACAGGTATGGATGTTCTGTTAATTGTGATTGTTTCTGGGAAGGTGTTCTCTGTGGTTGATGACCTTGTTACGAACATTGCTTCCGTTTTTTTGAGGTTGATGCTGAGGTAGTTAGATTCTAACCAGGAGGAGGTCTCAGTCATACATTCTGATAGTGTGTCATATGAGGGGTTTTTAGCGGTTATAGGGATAGCGAGCATGATGTCGTCGGCGTATATAAAGTGATTAATCCTGTGTAATAAAGATTACTCGTCTAAGCCAGAGGTTTTATAATGCCACCACTAGAAAGACATCCTGGTGGTCAGGTATAAATGCTCCTGAAAATTGTTTAGCACTAGATTATTTGAATTTAACTAACCGTTGTTTGCAGATTGATAATGAAGGCCAAGTTGTCGAAGACATAGCCGAACAGATGCAGAAGCAAGCCTATGTGCCAGTCCAGAAATGGCGTAGACTGGAGCTTGATGGATGGTTTGGTTCCATGTATTCAGGACTGGGTGGCCTGAAAACTCTTGTGTTAGTTGTATTATTAATAATTGCTGTGTGCTTGTTTCTCCCATGTCTCCTACCCCATTGCTTGCGCACTATAACCTCAGTTATTGATAGCACTGTGAAGTGGCAGACAGCAACTAAAGTGTTGGCTATGTGGCAATATTACCCTATATACCCCAAGATGATGCTGTTACACAAGTATAATATGTGATTTAATTCCCACCCTTTCTAATTTGCGGGTGAGAATAATCAAAGGGGGGAATGTGGTAGGCTATGGCCTATATAATAGCCTGTACATGTATGAGCCTGCAAGCTAGGCCGGAGTCCCCACCCCCACTGCTAGAAATAGTAGTGCTGAGAAAGACCAAAGTCAGTGAAGGCTGAGGATCTGCCTTAAACCGCTCTAAAATGCTTTGGATAAGTTTGTATTAATCCTTTATTCCATGCTTTTATGCTGATGCAGTGACCTTGTAGCAGGAATGTATTATGTCTAGAAACTGAGCCTGTGTTAGCATAGCCTGAGAAGGGGGAACAGGGCCCAGTGAGAGGGTCCCCGATTGGATAGGTGCAGGGGGCGTTGGGACCAATAGAAAGTCTGCCTGTATCAAACTGTGAAGCTTGTATTTAAGGAAGTTGTTCCTGTTCGCCATTGCTCAGTCCTTTGATGCTTGGGCCTTGTGTACAATACATTGGTTTGGATCCTTGAACTGACTCCGGGTATTATTTATTGCATGCTATCAGTGCTGCCACAGAGTGAGTACAATATGTTAGTGAAAAGAGGAAGGGCAAAAGTGGTATTGTCAGACTCAAGGGTGAAGGGGAGGAATATGTAGAAGCTGATGAGGATAAAGTGGAATTGCTTAACAAATATTTCTGTTATGTGTTCACAAATGAAGAACCAGGAGCTGGACCTCAGAAAACACCCACAAACAGGAACAGAAGCGAGGAACATCTTGAACAATTTTCAGAAGACTGTGTTCGTGAGAAACTAGCTCAACTTAAAATAGACAAACTGATGGGACCGGATAGGATACACCCTAGAATACTGAGGGAACTTGGGGACGTTCAAGCAGCTCCACTGACTGACCTTTTCTTTTTTTTTTTAATTGTTTATTTTCGTTATATATAACAGAGAGAACAATGGAACAAAACCAACACACAACAAGAAAGAAAACATAGTTACACCTAAGAAAACAATAAATCCCCCCCCACCACCCCTCCCCCCCTATCCCCTCCTCCAGGATTTGAGAAGATGACCAAACGGTCGATAAGCCCTAGGTACCCAATGTGTAAGACTCTATCTAACCTTGGCAGCTTTAACAAAATCATTCAGTGGTTGCCATTTAAAATAAGCTGTAGTTAGCGGTGGCCGGGGACTACCAAAACTCTGTTCATATTGACTATATAGACAAATTCGGTGCCACCATTCATGGGCATTCACCTGTGTAGTAAGCTTCCAGTTCCGGATAACTAAGCATATCGCTATCCCTAGCATGAAATCAAGGAGGAAAGCTCCTTCCTTGGGTAGTGAGGGGATATCCGCCACAGAGCGAAAACCTATAATCTGCCATGTCAAAGGCTCCCTGATCAAGAGAATATCTTGAATCTGCCTCCATACAGAGGCCCAATAGGAACTTACTCCTGAGCAGTCATAGACTATATGCCTGAGGGTACCTATCTTATTCCCACATGTCCAGCAGAAGGGGGTGAGACTCTTGTCCCATTGGGCCAGTTGTTTTGGCGTATAAAAGCAATGATGGGCAAAATAAAAAAGAGTCTGAGTGACGGAGGCAGATCTGGTGATTCGAACTTGCTTATTCCAAAACGTTCTCCATTGAGAATCAGAGAGCGTCTTCCCCACAGTACGTTCCCATCTCTGTTGGACCCTCTGCATCACCAACGACGAAGATAAGGTCAGTCTTTTATAAATGCGTGACGCTATCCCCGAGGTTAGCAGACTTTCTCGAAAAATCTCAGTAATCCCAGGAGCATCGAGACCTTGCCCTGGGTCTATTCCAGCACCGGTTAAACAGTGTCGGAGTTGCATCCATTGGAAATAACATTTGGATGGAAGGCAAAACTCTAGTTGAAGTGCCTTGAAATCCTTCCATTTATTGGCAGCCTGTAGTTGGTTCACTGTCCATATTCCACGTACAAACCACTGCTTCCAGGCAAAGGTTGACTTTTGAATTTTAAAAAGGGGGTTGTTCCAGATAGGCAACCGGGACCTAGAGCAACAGCTGGGATCGCTGACGTGAAGAAAAGTGAGAAAAGCTTGGAGTGTATCTAGTAGTACTATAGGAAACATGGAGAGATGTGAAAATTGCATACCTGGGAGAAACTCCAATGGGATAGGCGCAACTAGCCTCTCTTCTAGTTCGAGCCAAACCGGCCTCTCCGCGGTCGGCTGTTCTACCCATCGCGCCCCTTGCTTGAGAAGGAAAGCATGATGATAAGCTTGAAAATTTGGGAAATTTACGCCCCCCTGCTCCCGTCGAAGCTTCAATTTCTCCTTTGCTATTCGCGGCGGTTTATTATTCCACAAGAACTGAGATAATATTCGTTCTAATTGTGTATAAAGATTGGCGGGCAATAAACAAGGAAGCATTTCTAAAATATAGTTGATTTTGGGAACTATCATCATTTTTATCGTCTCCAAACG
This sequence comes from Ichthyophis bannanicus, assembly GCA_033557465.1. Taxonomy (NCBI): domain Eukaryota; kingdom Metazoa; phylum Chordata; class Amphibia; order Gymnophiona; family Ichthyophiidae; genus Ichthyophis; species Ichthyophis bannanicus. Next base: position 83,807,479 of record CM066032.1, read on the forward strand.
TCCCCACCAGGATAGCGTGAGGGGCGTCCACTTTACAGTCAACTCCTGAGCCAACCTCAAAATCACACCAACGTTCCATGCAATCGTTTCACTGAGCGGGTACCGGTAGTGAACGCCCAGATACTTCACAACACCCGATTCCCACATAAAAGGATAATCACTGATGTGCCCCTTATGAGCCCACTTATTTAAAGGGAAAACTAAAGATTTCGAACAGTTAATTTTGTAACCAGAAAACTTCGAATACTCCTCTATTTGTTCCAGTATTTTAGGAATAGAATCCGGCGTCGTGAAAAGAAGAAGGTCGTCCGCATAGGCTGAAAGTTTGACCTCTAAATTCGCAATTCTCGCCCCCTTAATATCGGAGCATTGTCGAATTAGGAGAGCCAATAGTTCCATCGCTAAATTAAATAACATAGGAGACAAGGGGCAACCCTGGCGAGTGCCTCGCTTCAATTCAAATGGAGCCGACATTACCCCATTAATGCATATCCTCGCAGTAGGATAAGTGTATAAAACCTCAATCGCTCGAATGAAGGCATTTCCAAATCCGAACCACCGCAGAACTGCAAAGAGAAAGGGCCATTCCAAGTGATCAAAAGCCTTTTCCGCATCAAGCGCAAGGCCCACCATCGGTACCTCCATCGCATCCGCCCCTGTGAGAAGATGACATAAGATGCGCGCATTATCCGCGGTCGACCGGCCTTCCGTAAAGCCACATTGATCCGGGTGAATTAATTTGGGGAGTATGGCTGCAAGTCGAGCCGACAAAATTGAAGCATATATCTTATAGTCGGCATTCAAAAGTGATATGGGTCGATAATTAGTAACCAATAAAGGATCCCGCCCCGGCTTCTCAAAGACCACCAGCTTAGCCGCGGCAAAAGTCCCAACCCCTTGTTCTGCCAGAGATAGTAAGGAGTAATATTGCTGAAGATAAGGGATAAGCTCTTTCGAAAAACATTTAAAAAATTCGGCGGGTAGCCCATCCGGCCCAACAGCTTTGCCTGAGGCCATAGATGCTATAGCGCGACCGATTTCCTCTGCAGTAATTGGTATATCTAAATTTTCTCGTTGTTCGTCCGAGAGGGTAGGCCGATGAAGGCCAGCTGTTAACTGATCAAAGCCTACCTGTGTGAATTCCCGCTCCGAGCAATAAAGGTTAGTATAATATTGAGAAAAAGTGGCAGCGATCGCCTGATCACCGACAATCAAAGTGGTCCCCTGAGATTCCCTCAAAGCGCTGACCCGTTGGGTTCCCCGCTTGCCTTTCAGCATTGTAGCTAACATCTTACTAGCTCTATTGCCCTCCCGATAATAATTCCCCTGTTGTTTCCTGTTACTCTGGGAGGCCTCGGCATTTACTATGGTATTGTATTGGAATCGAAGCCGTCGGAGTCTCAGTAAGATACACTGGTCTGTTCGTCGTGTAAGAACCCGTTCCCCAGCTTTAATCTGTTGCTCGAGGTCCAAAAGTTCTTGTTGCCTCTGTTTTCTCCTACGTATACTAAAACTGGTGATAGTCGCCCTAATTGAGGCTTTGAAGCCCTCCCACCAGGCCCACCCGGAGGTGTCCTGCAGGGAATTCAAGGAAAAATATTCCGCTATAGCAGCTTTTACTGTTATAGAAAATTCAGGAGCCGCGAGCAAGGACCGGTCAAAACACCAATCAGCCGATCCTTTGGTAAGGGAATTAGTATTAAGTACTACTGAGGTAGCCGCGTGGTCTGAAACGTGGATAGAGTGAATATTAGAGACATCCACATTCGCTACTAAGGCCTTGGAGATTAACAGAAAATCAATTCGAGATTGCGAGATATGAGGGGCAGAAAAAAAGGTAAATTCCAATTCTCGAGGGTGTTGTAGTCTCCAAATGTCAACTAAAGCCAGCTCTCTAATCATGGATGCAAGAAAAATTTGCCCCTTAGACAGTTTGATCGATCGAGGCGGTTGTCGATCTATCAAAGGGTCTAAAACCTGGTTGAAGTCCCCCCCTACAAACAGATGTTTTCCAGCCTGGACAGATAATTCCGTCGCTACTTCGGTAAAGAAATCAGGAGAATCAGTGGTGGGAGCATATATACACATAACAACAATTTCCATCCCATTCAGGTTCAGCTCCACCTTAGTCCACCGCCCCGCGGTATCGGAGCGGTGGAGTAGTACCTGAGCCCGAAGGGACCGATGAGCAAGTATGGCGACTCCATTGCGTTTTTTAACAGCAGCGGAGTACGCCATAACATCATTTTTATTTATTTTTATTTATACATACATTTATATACCGCATCTTCCAAAGTTCAGTTGCGGTTTACAGTGAACAACAATTAACAAAGCAAGTTTGTTTTACAGGGAACGTCATATTATAACAGAACATATTTACAAGGAACATCATATTATATATAGCATATACAGTCTTAACAATTTGAGATAATATAGAACAGATTAAACTATATACAGTTTTATATATATGTATATATATATATACACATACACGCATATATACACACATACATACATATGTATATATACACATATACATACACATAAGCATATACATGGAAGTGAATGGACATAGGCTGTGAGGTCATCGTATGTATGTGTTATCTGTGTATGATAGGGGCTTTTGCTTAATGTAGACATATTCCTGTTTAACCTTTGTCTAAAGTGGGTGTTGAGTTATCTATGTTATAGTGTTTGGTGAACAGATAAGTTTTCAATTTTTTACGGAGTTCCATGATTTCCGTAAGTGTTCGTAGTTCCTCTGGGAGGGAGTTCCAGATTATTGGGGCTATGTGGGAGAAGGCTCTGTTATTAGTTGCCTTATGGGCTCTTGTATAATTTTTCGGGATCTTTAGTCTGTTTAATTGACCTTTTCTGTGTGTTGGCTTGGACGGTTCTTTATGTATTAAGTTACAAAGCATTGTTGGGGCCATATCATTTAAGGCCTTAAATATTGTTATTATTGCTTTGTAGATTATTCTGCTTTGAATTGGTAGCCAGTGAAGGGAGGCTAGTACTGGTGATATGTGTTGGAGTGAGTTAATTTTCAATATGATTCTTGCAGCTGCATTTTGCGCTAATTGCAATCGTTTGATGTTTTGTTTTGATATGCCTATTAGAATTAGATTGGAAAAATCAAAATGTGGAGTTATTGTTGCCTGGATTATGTTGATAAAATCTTGTGTAAATACTAGCGGACGAAGTTGTTTGAGTGTTTTGAGTTTGAAATAAATTTTCTTTATAGTATTGCTGATGTGTGTTTCCATCGTAAGGTGTGTGTATCTTTTATAACGCCTAGATATCTTATTTCATTTTTTATTTTAATTTCTTGGTTTTGAAGTCTTATGTGTGTTGGGGGGATGTATGTTTTGTTCTTGGTCACAATTAGAACTTCGGTTTTAGAGTGGTTTATGTGGAGGTTTTGTGTTTTTAGCCACGTTGTGATTTCATTATAGCAGTCCGATAGGAGTTGTAGCGGTAGGTTGGGTATCGTGAATGGTATATACATCATAATATCGTCTGCGTATAAATGATACTTTACTCCAAAATTTTTGAATATGTTGCAAACTGGTTTTATGTAAATATTGAAAAGTAGGGCTGACAACGCTGAACCTTGTGGTAATCCAATCTCTTGTTTATATGCGGTTGAGTTTTGATTCCCAATTCTTACATTTTGCGTTCTATTGTTTAGGTAGGATGAGAACCAATTATGTACTGTGGAGTTTAAGCCTATTTGCCTCAGGTTATTAAGCATTATTGTGTGGTGTACGCTATCAAATGCAGCTGAGATGTCAATAAAAAGTAGAATGAAGGCCTGTTTATGATCGTCTATCTCTCTTAGGAGCGCATCTATTAAAACTGTGAGGAGTGTCTCAACTCCATGGCGGGGTCGAAAACCATACTGTTGCTCATCGAGAGGGTAAGATGATTCTAGAAAGTCCTGAGTCTGTAATTGGACCACTTTTTCAATTATTTTTGCCAGGAAAGGTATACTTGAAATAGGTCTATATGATGCAGGCAAAGTTTTATCAAGTTTGCTATTCTTAAGGATTGGTCGTATTTGTGCGTGTTTGAGTGATAGGGGTAAGTATCCTTGGGTCAGTGAGAGGTTCACTATTGAGAGAATGTAGGGTAATAAAATTGGTAGTGTATTCTTTATCCATGTTACTGGGCATGGATCTAGATATGATGTTGTGGTGTTGAGATTGGTGATGATATTTTTTAGTGTCTCTTTTGTTACAGGCTGAAACTCTGACCATATATCTGATGTTTGGTGTGGTGAGTTGATGATGTCTATCGGCATTGATGGCATTTTTGCTTTGTTTTGGTAATGGTGGGCTAAGGTTTGAACCGAGATGTCAGTAATTTCACTGTCAGATGTTTGGGGGTTTGTTAGATTTCTTACAATGGTGAATAACTCTCTTGGCCTATTGTACGATTTTGATAAAATTTTAGTATAATATTCTTTTTTTGTGTTGTCTAAGGTTTCTTTATATTTAGTTAGGTGGTTATTGTACATTTCTTTATGTATTGTTAATTTCGATTTTCGCCAGTTATGTTCTAGTTTTCTAAGAATCCGTTTCATTTGTTTTAGTGTATTGTTGAACCATGGTTTGGTATTAACTTGAGAGTACATGGTCTTTTTGTGTGTGTGATTAGTTTTGGCTGCATTGTTGATGGTTTCATTCCAGTTTTTGACAGCGTTATCTAGATTAGTTGCAGGTGAAAAGAGGTGGGGGATTATTAAGTCAATAAATTCTTCGTTGTTGAATTTTTTGAATCTTGTGTTTGGGACATTTCTGGATTGATTGTTCAAGCTAGTGAGGGCCGCACCCCAAGCTTCAATGACTCTTTTTGATTCAGATGAGTTTCCTGCAATAACAGCAGATCTGCACGTTCACGCCGCGCATAATCTATAATCTTTCGCCTTTTAACCGGATTATTAACCCCTTGCACATTTAAGGAAAGGATTTTACAAGAAGCCATTGAAGCCTATACAGTACCATAGACCCCTACAGGATCTGGATACAATCAATATACATAGTTGCAAAACAACACATAGCAGGGATAGCATGATAAGTAACATCCGGGAGATTAGCAAGGCTTTTTGAACCATATCAAACAAAAACCCTGGAGGAGAGACAACCCAGTAATAATGTATCGGGAAACTTGAGCCGGCAGGGCTGGCTCGGGAGATACAGAGATAACGAGCCCTGTTAGGACTCGGGTTGACCGTGCCAAAAGCGAAAATCCCACTCCCCCCCCCTCCTGTTGCCACACAGCAAAGAGCTTAAGTTACAGAATGTTATATAAAATAAAGGTAACAGTGACCCCATTTCCCAACCGCAAAGCTACGGGATGGATTAGGGTACCCTTAATACACTATAGCTATCTTAACCACACCAACACCGTGCGTCCAGTCACCGCATCTGGGCGGCCTCCTTCTCATCCAGGAAAGCTGCAAGCATATCCGGTTCTTCAAAAGTCCTGGTTTGATTATGTAAGGTAATCCGCATTTTAGCAGGGTAGAGTAGTCCAAAACGTGCTTGTAGCTGCTGTAATCGGGGACGAAATTCCAGAAGTTTCTTACGCCGGTTCACTGTAATCTTAGCCAGATCTGGGAAGAAGGAGAGTTTGCGCCCTTCATATTCAATCGGGGCACGTGCCCGTGCTAACTCCATGATTTGTGTAGCATGTTGAAATCGTAGAACCCGAAAAACAACTGGCCGCGGCCTGGTCATCTGCAAGGTTGTGAACGAAGGGACTCGGTGAGCGCGGTCAATCTCAAGTCTTTCTCGAATGTACAGCGTAGAAGTTCAGGAATCACTTTGATCAGAAAAGCCCGCATATCTTTACCTTCTACTCCTTCTGGGAGTCCAACCATCCGAATGTTATTGCGTCGGGCGCGATTATTGCTGTCTTCCATCTCCCGTTGGAGCGCGTGGAGCTGTTTCTCTAGCTTGTCCACCTTTTCCAGCCGGGCCCCGTGAGTGGCAAGGACTGCTTCAGCCTTGTCTTGCCGAAGAGTCAGGTTTTCAATTTTACCATGCAAAGCGGCGATTTCCTCTTGTACCGTGCTTAGCGCCTCACCATTAGCTTTCACCAAATCTTTCACTCCTCTGATCTCGGAGAGAAGTTCCTGCAGAACATCCGCGCCTTCACGCGTCGCCGCCATTTTGTGAGGGGAGAGGGGCTCCGATTTAGAGCGCTTCGCGTTGCTGTTCAAAGCCGAAGCATAATCCAGCCGCTGCGGTTTAGGACCCGCCATCAGTGAGTTACCTGATCCTTCGGCAATATATAGCACGATTTTATGCAGTTAAAGGGCACTTTTGTCAGGATTCTGCCCGTATCTCCCGGGAGCCCACGTCTTACACGTCTGCTCTGCTCGGCATCAGGCTCCGCCCCCCCTGACTGACCTTTTCAATGCATCATTGGAGTCGGGAGTGGTGCCAAAGGACTGGAGAGAGGCTCATGTGGTGCCTTTACACAAAGGTGGAAGTAAGGATGTGGTTGAAAACTACAGGCTGGTTAATTTAACTTCGGTGGTGAGTAAATTATTGGAAATGCTGCTGAAAGAGAAAATAGTGAGGTTTCTGGAGTCCAGCAGATTACAGGATCCGAGGCAGCATGGATTCACCAGAGGCAAGTCTTGTCAGACAAATCTGATTGATTTCTTTGACTGGGTGACCAGGGAGTTGGACTGAGGGAGAGCCCTAGATGTGGTGTATTTAGATTTCAGTAAAGCCTTTGACACTGTTCCTCACAGGCGACTTATAAACAAACTGAGCACCCTAGGGATGGACCCTAAAGTTACTGCTTGGGTTAGAAATTGGTTGGGTGGGAGGCGACAAAGAGTACAGGTAAATGGGGCTCACTCTGAGGAGAAGGATGTTAACAGTGGTGTGCCCCAGGGATCTGTCCTTGGTCCGATTCTTTTTAAATCTTTGTTAGTGATATAGCGGAAGGGCTGTCAGGTAAGGTTTGCCTCTTTGCGGATGATACAAAAATCTTCAATAGAGTAGACACCCAGGAAGGTTTAGAAACATGAGGAGGGAACTAGCTAAGCTTGAAGAATGGTCTAGAATCTGGCAACTGGGGTCATGCATTTGGGCTGCAGCAATCCAAGGGAGCAATATAGTATAGGGGGTGAAGTACTTTTGTCCACTAAAGAGTGGGACCTAGGCGTGGTTGTATCTGATGATCTTAAAGTAGCTAAACAGGCAGAAAAGGCGACAGCAAAAGCTAGAAGGATGCTTGGGTTCATACGGAGAGGAATGGATAGCAGAAAAAAGATGTTGATAGTGCCTCTGTATAAGTCTTTGGTGCGACTTCATTTGGAGTATAGTGTGCAATTCTGGAGACCGCACCTTCAAAAGGATGTGAACAGGATAAAGTTGGTGGAGAGGGTGTGTACTAAAATGGCTAGTGGTCTTCATTATAAAGCATAGGAGGACAGACTTAAGGATCTTAATATGTACACCTTAGAGGAAAGGCGGGATAGAGGTGATATGATTGAGATGTTTAAATATCTCCATGGCATAAATGTTCAGGGGGAGAGCCTCTTTCAATTGAAAGCAAGTTCTGCTACGAGGGGACATGGGATGAGGGTGAAGGGGGATAGATTCAGGATTGATTTGCCAAAATATTTCTTTATGGAAAGAGTAGTGGATCTGTGGAATAGTCTCCCAGTGGAGGTAGTAGAGATGAAGACAGTAACTGAATTAAAAAAAGCATGGAAAAACACGGAGGATCTCTAAAGGAAAAAAGGGGACTGTTATAGTTGTTGATATGGAAGGACAGACTAAATAGGCCATGTGGTCTTTTTCTGTTGTCATGTTTCTATGCAACAAGCAGATCTGGCAGAGTGAGTACAATTAACAATCTTATTATAGCATTTAGATATTGATGGTATAGCAATGTGAGATTAGCAATATACAGTTGTGACTAGAGCAGATATACTAGTATGAAGGGTTTTTATATCTGGCTCAGTCACGGATTGACAAGCAGCATCATGGCATGGTCAGAGATGAACAAACAGTATAATGGTATAGAAGCATACAAGTATAATAGCTATCTGCATTGCAATCAGGACTTTTAGGTTGCAGTTAGAAGAAGGGCATACCTTTTGTTATGTTGCTCCTACATTTTGTGCCTAAGGGCCACACCAGGTAGTTCACTGGTGAAGCCCTCGGCGTGAGTCCACCAAGTACAGTCGTGCCTTCATGCTGCTGAGTTTGAGTCTGGCTGAGATTGACCTGATTGGCATTCCAGGGCAGGAGGAGTCTTCCGTCGGATCCCTGCACTGGACGCCGCTCAGATATCTGGGGTGGTGTGTCGTTGAAGAGTGAGCAGGAGAAGCCGTGGCCGAGCTTGAGCTGGGTGTTGGCTTTTTTTAATTAGCCTCTTTCTTGGTGCAGTTTTTGAATGATGAACTTCACTCTTCTCTTGAATTTCCTAATTTCCATGCCTAAGGGCCATGCCAAAGGGTCCTTTGGCATGGTCCTTAGGCGTGGGTCCGCCAGGTGCAGGAACACCAACTGGATGCAGGCTTTTGAAAGCTGATGTGGGGGGATTGGAGAATGGGATTAGAAGGGAGCGGATGCTGGGTGTTGCTGTAACTAGAAGGGAGCTGATTTTGGCGGGACTAGAAGGGGATGGGGCTGGGGGGATGAGGATGGAGAGGGGAAGAAAAATCTATGATTGACCGGGTATTGGGAGAGTAACTGGGGATTGAGGATGGAAGGGTGAAATTTGAGTGGATGAAAAAGAAATAAAGAAATGGAGGAAAGAGCAAAAGGGGAATATCAGAATGTTAAAGCAGATGTAGAGAGAGAATGGGGAAAAAAAAGAAGAGAGAAGAAAGGACAAATGGACAGCAGACAATGGAGAGTAGCTGAAGACACAAAGAAACCAGAAAGCAATTGCAACTGAAACAATTGCAACAAAAGGTAGAAAAATATTTTTTTATTTTGAATTTATTAACTGGAATAATGTGCATGGCTAACATCTTTGCATTTTTGTTTAGTGCAAGAGGAAATTAATTTATAGTTTTATTTCCCCAGTGTTGTTGTATGTTCCAACTTTGGCCTTTGGGGTTCCCAGTTTAATTATGGTCTTTCTATTTCTAAATTGTGATCCCTTGTTCTTTGTTTGGTGACGGTCTATGTTCTGCATGTGTAACCGAGCTGAGGTATTCTGTTTATGTAGTTTCTATTTGACAATGCCGCTTGTTCTCTTTCCCCAGTAGGAGATGTATTGGTATTCTCTGAGATGTATTGGTTTAATATTTGCAGTGTTGCCTTTTTGATAGGTAGGCGTTAGTGCTTTGTGAATCCTGGTAGTGCTGTTATGATACGGTGGGTTTGCTATGGGTTCTAAATGGGCAGTGTTTATAAAACTTCCTAATGTGCCTGGCGGTTGGCACTGGAGTATAGAAACGTAGAAATCTGGTAGTCTTTTTTTATCCAGGCACTCATTAAGAGGCATGTTTACTAAACGTCAGTGCACATTAACATTATGTAAACATTTATGTAAATGAGGCTCCTTATGCAAATGAGGCCCACAATGAGTCTTCGCACATGGCCCCGCACCTCCCTTGGGTCGCCCCTGGGTAAGAAGCTGTGTGACAAACCTGGATATTCAATGCCAGGGCCACATATGACTCCAGCATTGAATATCTGGGGTTAAGGGTCAGAATCGATGGCTATGAGTCATAGCAGCACATAGCCGACCTAGATGAATATCAGGTCTTATCTGTTTTAGCTAAGTGGTTTAATTCATGACAGCCATTTTCTTTTCCTAAATTAAATCACATAGATATACAGACAGAGCAAGGTTATCAGATTTTTTACTGACAAATCAGGGACGCTTATCGGAAATGTGGGAAAGAGGGGGAGGAGGAAGATACAAAAATTTCAAGTTTCAGCAACAAGGTATGGAGAAGGAAAGAGGAGTCATTACCCTGCCCCCACCCCGCACATCCATCCCATGAGAGCAACAATATCACTTCCAAGCAGACAAATCGACAGAAAAAGAGAAACAGTGACGCATTTCCCCTGTACTATGCAAAATATAAAGATCATGGGCTTAATATTCCAAGTCATTTACCTGGTTTGCAGACCTCTAAGCCGTGTAAATGTTGCTCAGCTGGATATTCAGTGAACTAACATGGTGTTGCTGCTACACTCCCTGATGCTAACTGGTTAGCACTGGGGGCGTTCCAGGGTGGCACCTGTCGCTAACCAGGCAGTGGTGATATTGAATCCGACATTGAATATCCGGGTCTAGGTTTCAGCGCTGGCAACTAGCCGCTGTAGGAGTTCTAGATGCTGGCGCTGAATATCAGGCCCAAAGAATGTAAATTCTAACAACTGATATATTCAAATCACTAAATTTAAAATAATGTTTTTTCTACCCCCTTGGTGCCCATTGTTGGAATTGGGGACAGCAGGCTGCCAAACAGGTGGAAGTCAAAGATACAGCTCTAATACTGAGGACAACTGGTAACCTTAGGAAAGAGGATGAATAGCACTGACTGTCCATAGAGTTGGGTGGAACACTTGCGCTCCACTCTGGTACCATCTGGGTCGTGCTGGGGTGGCCCATAAGAATTTTCAGTGGCACTATATGAATACTGCTGCTGAAAACTCATAGTTAGGGCACTTCTCTTTATAGTAGCCCCTGCTATACAGATAAGTGCTTTTCAATATCGGGCTGCATGTCTTTTAAAATTGAGGCATCCCGATGAAGCTGTAGAAAGGGGACGTTTCATATCATTTTCACCATTTGTGATCTTAAACTGAGTCTGAGTGTATCAAGGGCAGATGCACAGCCTCTTCCTTTACAGGTTCCAGCCCCGTCGACGGCCCAGTCCCAAACTGTGCTGAATTGATCTGTTGCTTCTGTTTTTTCCGGCGTGCAGCTGCTGACACCACAGGCACATTGAAAAACTCAGAGGCTGCATTTTCTGTTCATGATCTTTTGAGATCATGAATGGAACGTGCGCCACAAGGTTTCAATGCACACACAATGCAGGCTGTGAAAGGAGGGCAGAACTGAGAGACAGGCTCTTGCTGATACTATCAATGAATGTCTTTAGTGAGCGACATATGCTGAGTGGGGGAGAAAAGGACAGGCTGGGTGCAGGTGCAGCTGCAGAAGTCAGATTTGTTACAATCTGCTTAGTTCTGTTTTTTTGGCCAGGAGAGAAGAGCCGCTGGGCATGGAGCAGAGGCAGCACAGCAAGTCACCCGGCTTTAAGGCAAGTTTGTTGTGTTGCCTCCAAAGTGTGAGTCCAGAAAGTGGGGGGAGGGGGTTGAACTGCACCATGCTGTGGGCACCGAGTAGCATTCCCAGCCCCCTCAGCACTCCGGGTTTACTGCACCGCCCCAGATACCAAGGAGGCTGGGAACGCCACTGAGTGAACCTATACTGTTAGCCACTTACCTCACAGATTCATGGGCACTGTATTTCCATTCCTCACTTCTGGGAGTGAAGACGAAGCTACTGACTCAGAATGGCCACTGTCAGAGAAAGGATGCTGGTCTCGATGGACCATTGGTCTGACTGAGCTTGGCACGTCTTAGTTTCTTATGATTATTGCTCTACTGTGCTTACTGTATGTTCTCTGCCTTGAACATTCTGGAAATAGAGTAGGGCTTATAAAATGCATAGGGGCTGATATTTAAATGCACCGGTCTGCTTAGCAGCACCTGTTCATTAATCTAGCTCTGCCCACAGCAACAGAATTATTTGCCAGTATACATAGCAACCAATAAGAAAGTGGTAAAAATCAGCTTTCACAGCAGAAATAATAGCAAATAAAATGAAATATTTATGTGAATAATTTAAAATATAGTTCATTCCAGCTAGAGAATTATTACCAATTCCCATATTTCTGTTGTGTGTTCTGTGTGTACTGTGCATGTGTTTCCCTGTTGTCATGGTAGCTGGGGGGTGAGGTACATAGTTTTGGGGGTTGGGTAGTTTACAGGGCGGTGCGCAGTTGCAGTGAGGTAATTTTTTGAATGGGGTAGTTTGAGAGAGAGTGGGCAGTTGCAAGAGTAGCTTTTTTGGGGTGGGGTCATTTGTGAGGTGGTGGGGCAGTTGCAGGAGGTAGGATTTGGGGGTGGAATATATAGCAAGGCAGTGGGGCAATTGAGATGGGGTAGTTTTTAGGGGTGGGGAAATTTCTGGGGCAATTGGCCCCAATTGTGGGGCACTTGGGGCATTTTTAGGGGTGAGGCATTTTGTAGGATGGTGGTACAGTTGCGGGGGTGTAGATTTTGGGGGTGGGGTAGTTGGAAGTGTGGTATAGCAGTTGCAGGTGGGGTTGTTAGATTACTCAGTTGAACTTGGGTTAATGTTGAAGCCAACATTAACAAAGCAAGGAAGAATGTAAACCAGTATAAAGAAAAAATGTATAAAGTACCTCTGAGGGGTGGAAGTTGGACTCCAGATAGTCAATCAAGAAAGCAGGAAAAGCCTTGTGTCCCTCATACTACAGGAGGTGATATTAACTGAACAGGAGATTCTTCCTGAGAGAGAAGGAAGAATGATGTCACAGTTCATATAAGGGAAGACTAAGAAATGGCTGACAGGCACGTGTGGCTCAAAGGCTCCCACAGAAAAGCAAAAGGGGCTTATGCAAGCTTGTGCTGCAGAGCAAAAGATGAAAGCAAGCCATGTGCTCTGAGCAGAAAGCCTGTGTAGATGCACCCCGGATAATCTAGCTTCTGGGCTGGTCACAGTATGGAAACCATTCTTCTATCTGTCCTTCATGAATCATGGGAATCTTTGAATAAGGATAATATATCACTGGCTGTTTCTCTTGATCTTTCTTGTGCTTTCGACCTTGTCGATCACTCTCTTCTCCTTTCACAGCTTCTGGCTTACATGGGTCTGTTCTACAATGGTTTTACTCTTTTCTCATTGATCACTCCTACTATGTGTCCTTTCAAGCTTTCTCGTCCTCTTACTTTTCTCTCTTTTGAGACAACCCTCAGGACTCAGTTCTGGCCCCTCAATGTCTTTCTTGCCCCTGTAACCATTCTTTTTCAGCAGCAGGGTATATCTGTATATTATCATGTGGATTTATTTATTTATTTAAACTTGTTTATATACCGCCTTCCTACCATTCAAGGCGGTTTCCATTTAACCAGGAGTATAGCAAGGCTGTGGTGGGTCTCTGCTGTACATAGAACTGAACATTGTAATATTTGAACAGGGTAACAGTATTCAAGGTTCTCAACTATTTACAATGTAGTTAGATGGAATAGATTGTGTTCACAGTTCTCAACTATTTACAATATAATAGGTTGGTTAAACATTGGTATATATTTATGGTGTCTAGAGAACATAAGAGCATAACATAAGATATGCCATACTGGGTCAGACCAAGGTCCATCAAGCCCAGTATCCTGTTTCTAATAGTGGCCAATCTAGGTCATACGTACCTAGCAGTTTCCCCAAAAGACACAGGTTCCACAATGCTTGTACTGGGTCAAGCATTGATATCCTGGGTCCCTTCTTAATAATGGTTTATGGACCTTTCCTCCAGGAAATTGTCCAAACCTTTTTTAAACCCAGCAACACTAACAGCCTTTACCACATCCTCCGGTAACAAATTCCAGAGTTTGAGTACACGTTGAGTGAAAAAATATTTTTGTTTATTAGTCTTAAATAGTTTACCCTGTAGCTTCATTGCATGTCCCCTAATCTTTCTATATTCTTATAACGTAAACAATCGATCTATGTTTACCCGTTCCACTCCATTCATTAATTTATAGACTTCTATCATATCTCCCCTCAGCCGTCTCTTTTCCAGGTTAAAGAGCCCTAACCTTTTTAGCCTTTCTTCATAGGAGTATCCTTCTTATAGTATAGAGCTTGTGGGTTGCAGTAGTGGTGTGTTGTTGGTTTTGTTCGTGTCTAGGTTGATTAGGTTTTTGGTTCCACATGTGTTTTGTATTCTTGGAAGATTAATGTCTTGAGCGTTTTCCTGAAGTCAGTTGTATCAGTGCATGCTCGTAGTGTTGGGAATAGGGAGTTCCAAAGAGTTGGTGCAAATAAGGTGAATACGTGGTTACATATAGATTGTTTGGTCTTTAACTTCGAGGATGGGATTGATAGTAAGTTGGAGGATGTATTTCTTCATGATCTTTCAATCAGAGGGTTTGAGAGGAGGGTCTGGAGACTGTTGGCTGATTTGTTGTGGAGTATTTTGAATATTATGATTAGTGTCTTGTATTTGATTCTGGCTGTGATGGGAAGCCAGTGTAGCCCATCCTCTGCTCATTAAAAGTATGTGGATGACATCCTGCAGATTTTCCACACTCATCCTATCTTACCTGACCTCACTATCATTAATGCCTGTCTTTCCCTGGTTGCATTTTGGCTGCACTCCAACTATCTCAAGCTGAATCCTTCTAAAACCTATGTTATATGACATACTGGTTCTTCTACTCCCCCCTTGTTGTCCCCTTCACTTGATGGATTTCCTATTCCTGTTGTTCCTCTCTTAAGTATTTTGGGGTTATTCTTGACACCTCCCTTACTTTCCATGATCAAATCAGTGCTGTGGTCAAACATTCATTTTTTCCTCTTCATTAGATATGCTCTATCCAGTTACTTCTTCCAGATTTTATTTATTTATTTATTTTATTTATTTAACAATTCTTATATACATAAAGCACCACCTGTTCACCACATACTACCCTGAATCCAGTCTCTGTAATCATACATGTTGCCCCTCAGACAATCACACGCCACACCTAAACAATCAAACCCAGTATGAAAAAGGTTAATCCACCTGATCCTCAAAAGTAAATAAGTTGTTGATAGACCCTGCCTGAAAAAGGTAATAGTGTAAATACAATGTAGATAGTTTCCCCAGTTGTTTCCAAGTTGATTTCCCTGTTTATTGTAAAATTACAACTCAGAATGCCTGTGTTGTATAGTTGATGTTGAATGTAAACCGCGCTGATCTGGAATAGCGCGGTATAGAAGAACTGTTAAATAAATAAATAAATAAATGATATCAAAGCGGTTTACATTGAACAAACTGAAATTACATTGAACAGGGCATTATAATTTGGAGATAACTATTTTACAGGGAAAATGGGCAATGGAGGGTTAAGTGTCATTCTGCTCCTGGTTTTGGTCATCTCCCACTTAGATTAGTGTAATGACATCTACTCCGGCATACCGCACTATCAACTTAAACATCTCCAGTCTGTCCAGAAAACGGCTATTCGTCTACTTCATCATGCTACTAAATTTGATCATGTTTCTCCTCTGTTCATTAAGTTGCACTGGCTGCCTCTCACATACCAGATCCATTCAAACCTCTCACTCTTACTCATAAGATCATGCACTCCGGCACCCCTGCTTATAGTATTCTCCTACATCATCCCATCCCACATGCCTCTCCCTGAATTCTTTGTTCGATTCATGCAAATCACCTTTATCTCCCTTCACCATCACAGGCCCATTTCAAATTCACATGACACTGACCTTTTTATTTCCTTAGACCCAGTCTCTGGAACTCTCTCCCTGTTGACCTTCGCCTCGGGTCCTCATACCCTAAATTTAATTCCTCCCTGAAAACTCACCTGTTTCAAATGGCCTTTAACCTTCCTTGACAGGATTCCTAAGATTCCGATTCCTGATCCCCCTACTTCCCCCTCCCACTTCCCTTGCTATCTCCTCCTCTTAGCTTTCCTATAATTTTAATGGAGTTATTTTCCTTTATTTGTTTTTAATTTGTTTATTGTACACCACTCTGCTGGTACGCAGTGCGGTATATCAAATTTTAATAAACTGCAATAAACCATAAGGGATTGTGCCCGAGGAAAGAAACCAGAGCTTTCTCCTTTCCCTTCAAACTAAGGTGTTACTAGAAAGCTGAAAGGGAGAGAAGGGAAACTGAGAAGTTGCCAGCGAACACTGCCAGAATTGCATCTGGAGGAAAAAACACCTGCAGAGAGAAAGAGAAGCCAAGGAAGAGAACTGAACTTACAGCTGGGAGGAAAGCCCTGAGTGCTGAGGGTCTTTAGGTAACAGCAGGGCTAACCCAAGGGTTTCTATAACCCCAGGCTGAAACTCCGGTCGTGCCGCCCCCGCTGATCCATGCTGCCATGCCCATTGCCACCAATTTTGTCTTGGAAGGGAGGGGGCGGCTATATTTGAAAAGAGATGGCTTTGCGCTGCTCTTTGTTGCCCGCGGCAGTCCATGTGGGACAGCAGGAGTCTAGGAGACTTGCTATCAAATCTGTGACTCAAGTGGGCTAAGCTCCCAGTGAAGATCTATCTCAGGAAGGTATTTTATTTATCTTATATTATTTGGACAGTTTTCTATACTGCCCCTTCCAAAGAGCAGGTGTGGTTTACATCGAACAGAACAATTACAGAGAATATTGCTGCGAAGAGTGAATACATATAACTATTTACATAGCAGCTATCAACATAAACTTAATGGTATGTGCTTACAATCCCAACTATTTACATGATAAGTTTTGCATTATTTGATTTATTTATATTTTTTTAAAAGGATTTATATACTGCTTTGTCCTGAAATCAAAGCGGTTTATACTTCAAACAATCAAAAATCAGTGTTAGTAGGGGTAGGCATGCAGTGTTAACATGGGTGAGTATTTGTGTGAGTGAAGGTGATGATTTCTTGGTGTGCTATTTACAGGATGAGCTATGTACAAGTGGTTATATACAGGGAGGGTAGGGGGTACATTGGGGGTCAGGTGAGTTGGTAGGTAGCATAGGACATAGGTCTATAGTGTTCAATGAAGAACTTAGTTTTGGGCTGCTTCCTGAAGTCCTTGAGGTCCATAGTTGATCATGGGTTGGTAGGTAGCATAGGACATAGGACTATTGTGTTCGATGAAGAGCAGTTTTGGGCTGCTTCCTGAAGTCCTTAAGGTCTATGGTTGATCGTCGGTCGAGGTCCATAGTTGATCGTCGGTCGTCTGGGAGGGAGTTCAATGCGGTTTAAATCAACCGTTAATTTGGCGGTTTAAATTAACATTAATTTATACAGAGAACTTCAATTTCAAACAATAACTTAATATTAACTTATACAAGGACATCAATTTTAAATAATGACTAAAACTTCTACAAAGAACTTTCAATTGTAAACATTAACATCATATTTTAACACTTTAAACAGGCTTGTAACTTCATGCTCCTTTTACATTGTAAATTGTAACACTGCATTTCAAACGTAGACAGTCTTGTAACTTCCTACATTAAGAGTCAGTTTGGTGCGATTGGTAGTCTTCGTTATAATGTTCAATGAATAAGGTAGTCTTGAGTAACTTGCGGAAGTCTTTTAAATCAGTTGTGGATCGTAGCTTCTCTGGAAGTGCATTCCAAATAGCAGGGGCAGCTTGGGAGAAAGCTCGCATGGATGTTGATTTTTTGGTATTTGTAAAGAAGCTAGGAGTTGGTATTGTGTTTTTAGTGCTATTTCTGTGCTGTATTTCTTTTGTTTTGGTTCCGATGAGCTCTTGAAGTATTTCTGCTGACATGTTGTTTTTGATCTTGAAGATTGTGAGCGCTGATTTATATTTTGCTCCTGAGGAGTTTGGTAGCCAATGCAAATCTTGTAGTATGGGCGTTATATGGTCTTGTGGTGACATGCCAGCAATAATGCGTGCAGCAGTGTTTTGGACTATTTGAAGAAGATGGGTGGATTGTTTGGGTAGGCCTTGGAAGAGGAGATTACAATAGTTCAGCACAGGTGTGATAATTGCCTGGCATACTGTACGGAAGTGGTCCTTGCTGAGTAGAGGTTTTAGTCTTCGGAGCATTGCTAGTTTGAAGAAGGCTGTTTTGGATGTTTTGTTAATGTGTGCCTGAAGAGTAAATTGTTTATGTAGTATCACTCTAAGATATATTATGTACCAGTTGTGGGGGGTATGATTATAGATGAGTGCATTGTTGCTGAGGAGGGGGGGACTGGTTCTATTAGGGGGTTGGGAGGGGTGAGTGGTTCTATTAGAGGGTGAATGGTTCTATTAGGGAAGGGGCTGGTTATATTAAGGGGGATTGGGGGGTGAGTATGTGTAATAGGATTGCTGAAGGAGGGGTTGTTATAGTACTCAGAAAAGAGTAGGGTTTTTAGTCCTCTGATACACTGCAGAGTTGAAAAGGCTAGACAGCAGCACTGGGCCCTGCATAAAGACTGCAGCTAGAGCTGGGTCAAGGCAATGACCCGCCTTCAGAGACTGCTTACTGACCCAGGGTCTGGACTACGCCTGAGTGCCAGCTGTTGCCGGAGTATCACTTGAGCAGTTTGTGATCCTGGGAGGCTCTTGCATTTGAGAAGGACAGAAGCCAAGAAGTCTGCAAATCCTTAGCCTTTTAGGGAATGAAAGTGATGTAACTCTAGTCAGACAGAATACTTGTTGATTTTATATTTTTAGCATAGCAAGATCTGTCTGGAGACATTGCTTACCAAAGAACAGGTCTACTTTTGCCCAGGGTCTAGAGAGGTTTTGGTTAACTTTATGGTTAGGTGCTGCCTGGGACCTGAGGGCAGATTAACTTCAATGCAGGAGTTCCACAAAACCAAGCCAGACCATGATCTTTGCTTCATGACACTGCTTCTGCCTCTCAGAATGAATCTCAAAGAAGATACCCAGCAATAAGCTTTAATATGCACCAACATATTCTCTGACCAGAACACTTACGTAACTGAGCTCAATTAGTCTAAAAAAATGCCAAGAGAAAAGCAAGCATGGGACATTGCAACCCAGGTGATCAAAAATCTCTTAAACTGGGCAAAACTTGCAGAGGCAGACCATTGCACACATTTACTCCCTCAGGGTGGGACACTGTGTCAAGGGACATTGGTGTTACAGCTGTGAGTGTTGATGTCTTACTCCAAGCAGACACAAAATTATTTGTACATTTTCATATAAGTACTATCATCTATGTTATTTGAAAGTGTTATATTGTATTTACCCAGTTTATGCATATTAAGTTAACTTGTTTTTAATAATTTTTTTCCAAATCTTTTTATTAATTTCACACACACAACATAATATAACCAACATTCCTTGACAACCATTCTACAAGGTACAAAATACACAATTCCAACCACCCCCCTCATACCAACTACTCCTCTATCCCCCCTACCCCCCTCCCACCCGTCCCCCTGGGATCCCTCCATCAATCTATTCAACAGTTGAGAAGCTGCACCTTGCCCTAGCTGCATACTCATCTAAGTAATGCCATTTATTGTTAGATTGTCCCTCACCACCATCACTTCCCTGGGCCAGCCTTGCAACATACCGCAGTCTCCAATATGATTTTCTCTTCTCTTGCGCTTTCTCAAATTTAGAATAAAGACACACCTGATTCCACCAATGATGACTATCCAATTTAGCCAGGTCTTTCCAATTAGACACTATCAGCTTTAAGGCTATAGCCATCATAAAATTAAATAGGAAAGTCTTATCCCTCTCTAGCGCTAAACCGCTCGCACATGAGCGAAGGATGATTATTTCCCATCTCAACGGAGACTGTATGCACCTATTCACCACATACTACCCTGAATCCAGCACTAGTAATCATACATATGCCCCCTCAGACAATCACTCATTACAATTAAACAATCAGACTCAGCATGAAAAAGGATAATCAACTGATCGCTCAGAAGATACCCACTGAAATGGAATCAGGACCCCCAGTGTAAATAAGATGTAGATATGTTATACAATGTACATAGTTCCCCCCAGTTACTTCCAAGTTGATCTCCTGTTTATTGTAAATACAACTCAGGGTTCCTGTGTTGTATGGTTGATGTTGAATGTAAACCGCTCTGATCTAAAATAGAGCGGTATAGAAGAACTGTTAAATAAATAAATAAATAAATAAATAAATAAATAAAATGTCTAGAACCTTTCCGATCTTGTGCCAACTATTCGCCAAAATCTCTGAACATAAAAGCACTCAAAAAAACCATGTTGAACCGTACCCTGAGCTTCAGAACATGACCAGCATCTTCCCTGATCTTTTGCCCCCCACTTGGCCACTATGACTGGTGTGAGATATGCCCTATGTAGTATAAAATACAAGGATTGCGTGAGCGCTGCCACTCTCGAAACTCTATTTACTCTTCCCCACACCTTTTTCCACACTTTGGGTAAAACAGGGCCCCCAAACTCCTCCTCCCACCGGTGACCCAACATAAGAGGGAGTGACTGCGACCTATCCCTGAGTATGGCATAAAATTTTGACATAATACCCTTGGTGCCCAGACATGCCTCCACCGTTTTCAACAATTCCCCTTGATCCAAAATCGTGGAGGGGTCACAGGAAAGGTGCCTAAGGCAATGTTTTAATTGCAACCATTGGAAAAAACACGATCGCGGGAGACCAAACTCAGCATGCAAATCCTCAAAGGTTTTCCATTCTTTCTCTTTAATTAACTGACCAATCAACCATATACCGTTATTCTGCCACCCCTTCCAGGCAACGAGCTTACATCCTATCTTCAAGCTAGGTTTAAACCATATTGGAGACCTGGCCGAAACTCTCCCATTCTGCTCCAACTTTTGATCCAGCAAACGAAAGGCTTGCTGCATGGCACGAATTATCCTTAAGTTCCCCCCCACCCCAGGGAGGGACATTCCCACGAGCAAATGGGGTGGGATAGGCGTTACAAGTCTTTCCTCTACCTCCACCCAGACAGGTTTTTGACCCTCCCCAGCATTCCCAAGCCAATTAGTGCCTTGCTTCAACAAGAGGGCCGCATGATACCACCGAAAATCAGGAAACTGAACTCCCCCTTCCTGCTTATTCGCTTTCAAATTTTTAAGTGCAATCCTAGGGGGCTTACCCTGCCAAAGAAAGTTTGATAAAATACGCTTCAGCGCCTTATAAAAGGTCCCTGGAAACTCCAGAGGGATCATCTCTAAAACATAATTTACCTTAGGAACCAACACCATTTTAATAGAATCTAGTCTTCCCCACCAAGATAAATGTAGAGGAGACCATTTCAAGGTAGAAGCCTGAACCAAATTCTTTAGCACCTTTACATTCAACTTCACTGTCTCCTCCAACGAAGGACAGTAAGATACCCCAAGATATTTAATAGCTTCCGCTTCCCATTTAAAGGGGTACTGCTCCACAGAGGAAGAAAAGGTCAACCTATTCATCGGGAAAGCCATTGATTTAGTCCAATTTATTTTATATCCCGACAAGGACGAATATTGCCCAATCAGATCCAGAACCTCTCCTACGGAGCCAGGCTGCAAAAATAACAATAAGTCGTCTGCGTAAGCCGAAAGCTTTATTTGTTTTCCAGCAATCTCCAGCCCCTGGACCTTATGAGACTGTCTCCCGAGAATAACTAATGGTTCTAACGCCAAATTGAAAAGCAAGGGGGAAAGGGGACAACCCTGGCGCGTTCCCCTGTTCAGTAAAAATGACCCAGATAGAGACCCATTGACCAAAATACGAGCCGAAGGGGAGGTATATAACACCTCTATCATCTTTACGAAGCCACTCCCTATCCCAAGCGCCTGCATAAGAAAACCCCATTCCAAACGGTCAAAGGCTTTCTCGGCATCAACAGAAAGCCATACAAAGGGATCTTGGGAGTCTTCTGCGGCCGCAAACAAGTTTAAAAGAAGCCGCGCATTATCCGCCATGGACCACCCAGGGACAAACCCGCACTGATCAGGATGTATAAGGGACGGGACTATTTTAACAATTTGTGCTTTATCGACTATAGCAAGGCTTTTGACTGTGTAAACCATGAGAAACTCTGGGCCACATTAAGAAGCATGTGTATACCAGAACACCTGATCGTTCTCTTGCGCAATCTGTACATTGATCAAGAAGCAACAGTTCGAACGGAACAAGGAGAAACAGAATGGTTTAAAATAAGCAAAGGTGTAAGACAAGGCTGCATACTTCCCCCCTACCTGTTTAATTTATATGCAGAACAAATCATCAGAGAAGCAGGATTGTATGAAGACAACAGAGGTGTGAAGATTGGTGGAAGACTCATCAACAACCTTCACTATGCTGATGATACCACATTACTGGCTGAAAGTGAAGATGATCTGAAACATTTGCTTCTCACAATCAAAGAACATAGTCTCAAAATGGGCCTGCACCTTAATGTAAAGAAGACAAAGATCATGACAACTGGCATAATCAACAGGTTCATCATTGAAAGAGAAGAAATTGAAATTGTGAACAACTTTAACCTACTTGAATCAACTATCAATAAAGAAGCAACAAGCAGTCAAGAAATCAGACGACACATTGCTCTTGGCAGAATGGCTATGAAAGACCTAGATAAGATTCTCAAGAGCAGAGATGTCTTTCTCCATACAAAGATTCGACTTGTTCAAGCCATGGTATTTTCAATAACATCATATGGATGTGAAAGCTGGACAGTGAAAAAGATAGATAGGAAGAAAATTGATGCCTTTGAATTATGGTGTTGGCGGCGAATACTGTATATACCATGGACTGCCCGAAGAACAAACCAGTCGGTATTAGAGGAGATCAAACCTAAGCTTTCTTTAGAAGCTCAGATGACAAGACTTTGACTTTCATACTTTGGACACATCATGCGAAGAGAGAGATCATTAGAGAAAGACATTATGCTTGGCAAGATAGAAGGTCAACGCAAAAGAGGAAGGCCAGCAATGAGATGGATCGATACAATAACAGCAGCTACGGGTACCAGTCTGTCAACAATGAGCCGCCTGACTGAAGACCGAACACAATTTAGGATAGCTATCCAGAGGGTCGCCATGAGTCGACTCCGACTCGACGGCACTTAACAACAACAACAATGTGCCAGAACTGAAGAGAAGATTTTGTAGTCAGCATTGAGTAAGGATATCGGGCGGTAGTTCTCAACTTTATGCGGGTCCCTACCCAGTTTTTCCAGCACCACTATTGTCGCTTCACTAAATGATCCTACTGCTGGGGACTGGGTCAGAAGAGTTTGGAAATATAAAAGTAAATATGGGAGAAGGTCTTCCACAAATAATTGGTAGAATTCCATCGGAATTGCATCCGGACCAGCTGCCTTCCCTCCCTTCATACTATATATACCCTCTCTTATCTCACTCACCGACATCTGTCCATCCAGTTCCGCAACTTGAGACAGCTTTAATGTTGGGTGGGGTACCTGCTCAAAAAGCTGTTGAAATGAGGCTGGATCAGGATCCGCCTCTGAAGAGTATAATCTCCTATAAAAACCCGGAAACAATCTGCGATTTCCCCATCTTTCATACAAAGACCCCCTCTCTCGTCCTGTATGGCTTCTATCCTGCTTTTAGACGAACAAGGGCTTAAAGTACTCGCCAAGAGATGTCCAGCCTTATTGCTCTCGCAATAATACTTCCCCTGGGCATACCATATCTGAGCAATTGCTTCCACACTAATGATATCATTATACTGGTATCTTAACCTTTGTAAACGCACTAGGATGCCTGGATCAGACCTATCTTTCAGAATCCTCTCCCCGGCCAGGATTTGAGCCTCTAATTCCACTAGCTTCTCTTTCCTCCGCCGTGCCGCTCTAATCTTGTAACTTGTGACAACAGCTCTGATAGAAGCCTTAAAGGCCTCCCACCAAGCCCAACCAGGGGTCTCTGAGATAGAATTTAATTGAAAGTACTCTTTTATGGCTTTCTTAACTTCCATGCAAAATTCAGGCTCCTGTAATACCTCTCTGAGGAAGTGCCAGGCAGCCGCACCCCGAGAACGGCTGCTCACATTCAGGGATAAGTTTACAGCTGCATGGTCAGAAAGGTGCATACACGAAATTTCGGCGGACGCAACCTCCAGAATTAAGGATCTGGAAACCAAAAAATAATCAATTTGTGAGTGTGATCCATGGGGGAGCGAGTAAAATGAATATTGCCTATCTTTGGGATGCCAGAGTCTCCATATATCCGAAAGGCCGTACTCCTGCATAATAGAGAGGAGAACTGTCACCGCTCTACTATTCCTCAAAGAACGATAAGGTTGACGATCTAATAACGGGTCGATAACTAAGTTGAAGTCCCCACCCAAAATCCATTTCACTGAATCCCATTCCTTCACCTCCTCTGCTAAAGCCTTGAAAAACACAACATCATCCTGATTAGGCCCATATATGTTCAGAATGGCAAATATCCGACTCCCAAGCTGCAACATTACCTTAGCCCACCTTCCCTCAGTGTCCGCCCTCCTCTCCCGAATCTTTGGATCTAAAGTTTTCCTAACCAAAATGGCGACCCCATTTTTTCTGGCTACCGTGGGGGAGTGTCCGACCAATACAAATTTCCCTGTGCCCAATTTTCCGGTTTCAATGGTTGTCAAATGGGTTTCTTGTAACAGAACCACATCTGCGGACTCCTTTTTACAATACACTAGAATTTTCTTTCTCTTGATCGGTTTATGTATTCCTTTTACGTTCAGAGTAATGAACTTCACTGACTGCATGGCACAAGTTTATCCCAGCTACTAAGGCTGGGCAGGGTAACAGTCAAAGCATGAAAGCAGAATTCAACCCAATTCAAAACAAGATCCCAGGGAGATAACCATTCTCTCCGACGGAGAGCAACCAACGGGTGAACCATTCCAACCCAGATTACCACACAATCCCGCCCTCCTTTGTTTTATTTTCCATTATTATCCCCTTGCTACCCCTGACAAGATCCACCGACCCCTTTCCCAATGCCACATTTTACTTCCACCATCCCATATATTTTAGGCTTCTTATATTCACATGATCTTACATATTAGACCCTTGTCTATCAACCCCATTCTCCGCCCGCCGACACTCACATCTAACTCTATCACACACACAACCACTCGTCCATCCATACGAACCCCCCGCAACCCCCAATTCTACCCCTGCAACTAAAGATCAATATCAACTCTAACCTCTACCGACAGTCAAATTTTAACAGATTCCATTACATGAAAACAAACAAAAAATGTCCAACAGTTTCTTTGTCTTCACTGGACACCTCTGCGCACCAGGGGGTACATCTTCCATAAGCAACCATGTCGCATCCCGGCCCCATAGGATCAGCTACAGCGATAATGAGGGGAGCCAGCGTTATCCCCGCGAACGCGTAGTACACTGCAAGTCCTCATTGAAGGAGGTGTTTCCAGACCAACGCCCATCTTCCTGAGGCCTGTCCCGCAGGTAACATAAACCGCTTCCATCTTCTCACAAAGTCACAGAGGGTACTGCAATTGAAACCCTCCGCACAGACCCCGATGAGACCCCCTCACTGCATAACCAAGGACTTTTTATCCTCCAAGAAAGATCTTAAAGCTGCAGGGTCCTCAAAAGTACGAGTCTGTTTATGTAATGTCACCCTCAACCTCGCAGGGTAGAACATGCCATATCTGGCTTGTAATTGCTGAAGCCGAGGTCAGAATGCCAACAGTTGCTTTCTTTTCTCCACTGTGGCCTTGCAGAAATCAGGATAAAACGCCACGGTATGTTCCTCAAATTTTCTCGGAATCCGTGCCTTGGCCGCGGACATGATTTAGGCCACCTGCGAAAAACGCAGAACCCGCATAATCAAGGGCCTCAGGAACCTCTGTTGAGAACTAGCCTGCGTGGGCACCCTATGTGCCCTATCAATTTCCAAAGGGTGGGAGAGCTTTAGCTGTAAAATCTTAGGCAATGTTTTCTCCAAAAACTCCACGGCGTTGGTTCCCTCTGCATCTTCCAGGATGCCCATCACCCTTATGTTGTTGCAACGCACCCTGTTGCTTTGATCCTCTAAGCTCCATTCTAGGGCCTCGATCCGCTTCCTGTTTTTATCCACTTGCCGCAGTTGTACCTCCTGATCCGCCATTTTAACATCCACGTCCTCCATCCTAGCCGCCAGAGCAGCCACCTGTACTTTTAGCTCCTTCAGCTCAAGGATATCCGTTTGAACCTCCGCCAAAGTCTCTCCGTTAGCAGTAACCAAGTCTCTCACTGCCCTGATCTCTCGCAATACTTCTTGCATGCCAACTCCGCATTCATGGCCACCCGCCGACTTCTTTGGGGAGGGGGGGTCAGGTTTTGGCCGTTTGCTTGCCATATTTGTGCCTACCCCATAGTCCAGCTTGGTAGATTTGCTTGCTGCCATTTCCCCCTACTTAGAGGCAAAAATCGACCCCAAAAGTTGCACAAAGAAAGGCAAGGAGATCAAACTTTTAACAGGATCTGGCAGGGAACTAGGATTACGTGGCCATCTTGGATTGTTGCAGGCTCCGCCCCCTTGTTTTTTATAATTTAATAAATTCTTATTCCTTATTCCTCTAATTTATTTTTACATTCCAATAAATTTGGCTAACACTTTCCATTAACATTCAGTACGCATAATCAGTTTTTCCTTCTAGTGCCAGTCCTGTCTCCCTTTCCTCTGCAACAACTTATTGTGGGTGTCTATTGTAACCTCTTGGATGGGTGGTGGTTGTTGCTGTACCTCACCAGGCAGGAAGGGATCAGGATCCCAAGAAAAGATAAGTGAATCTGGACAGTCTGCCCCACCTGCTTAGGTAAGTGTTACAATTGTATAGTGCCAAAAGGAATACAGGTTATAAACAGGATGGAGTTGGTCTAGGCAGTGGCTACTAAATGATCAGTGGTCTTCATCATAAAGCATAAGGGGATAAACTTAAAGATCTCAATATGTATTTTTTAGAGGAAAGGTGGGAGAGGAGCGAAATGATAGAGACATTTAAATATTTCCATGGTATAAATGCACAGGAGGTAATTCTCTTCCAGTTAAAAGGAAGCTCTGGAATGAGAAGTCATAGGATGAAGGTGAAAGGGGATAGACTCAGGAGTAATCTAAGGAAATATTTCTTTACAGAAAGAGCGGTGGATGTATGGAACAGCTTCCCAGTTGAGGTGGTAGAGACAACAACTGCAGCTGAATTCAAGAAAGCATTGGACTAGTACAGAGGATCTCTGAGGGAGAAGAAGTGATTATAGAACTGAATAGTTCTTATGGATAGACAGACTGGATAGGCCATGTGGTCTTTATCTGCCACCATTTTCTATATTTCTATGTTTCTGTGTAAAATAGCTTGCAAGAACTTAAGAAATGCCTAACTGGGTCAGACCAAGGTCCATCAAGCCCAGTACAGTGGCCAATCCAAGTCACAAGTACCTGGCAGGTTCCCAAAAAGGCCCACAGTTTCCACAGTGCTTCCATATACTTGAATGGGGATGAACAGAACAAATGCACAAATGATTTGGGGTATGAATATTAGCTGAATAGGCCCCATGGACGAATACTGACAAACTCTACAAACGTTTGGCACCCAGTGAAGATCTCGGGGCATTTTACCTCCTCCTGTCCATCAAGACCCAATGGCTGAGTAATAAAATTTAATTTGTGTACCCTTGGATTTGGCAGCCCAAAATGCCACCCCGGTTGATCTGTGCTTTAAGGGCCTGATTTTCATCCAGGCGGTGCAATGCACTGCGTCGGCACATAGCCCACCCCCCCTTCCGCCTAACCTGGGTTTTCAATGCCGGGGTCATATGCGGCCCCATAATTGAAAATACAGGTCTCGCTGCACACCCCAGAAGCCAGAGGAGCTAAATGGGTAGCACCGATTTTCGATGTTACTCGCTTAGCCCCTGCTCCTGAAAGATCGACGAGGAAAAACCTCGCCTATCTTTGAGCCATAGAGAGCTGAGCGGGTAACACTGAAAATCGATGCTTCCCAGTTGGCCCTTTCCTCCACTCGTGCTCTGGCCCGGAATGCCCTAACATGCCCCGATGCTAACCGCATAACATCTGGGCGCGTTAGGGACATATCCAGAATTTTCGAAAGGCACTACACATGTCGGTGCCCTTTGAAAATCCCAGATATGGCATTTACAAAGGTAACTAAGGCAGTTACCCGTGTAAGTGCCTTCAGAACTCTGGCCCTACATCTTTAGCCCGAGGTGAATATATGTGGAAGCTTTGCACATCTTTATCAGAAGCGATATACCTTTGAAAATGAAGAATCAAAAGGAGATTCAGATTTATGCCTTGAAGGAAGGCCAGAAAAAGCAAATCTGGATTTTGAGGCAGCAGTGTCTATGGAAGAAATCACAAAGGCAATTAAAAGCATGAAAGTGAAGAAGAGGAGGATCATTTCTTTAACATTTGTTTAATGAAATTCTAGAGTGGTGGTTCCCAACCTGTGGTCCACATTCCTCTTGGGTTCCCTGAGACCATTACAGGGGATCCACAGAACACAGAAAAGAGAAAAAAAGAGAGAGACTGGTTGAGGACTGATTAGGCAGGAAGAGAGAGAGAGAAATATTGGAGAAAATTGGCTGGGGAAAAAGAAAGAGAAAGACTGAAACTGGTAGAGAATGGCTGGGGGGAGTGAGAAGCTGGTAGAGGCAGGAAGGGGAAGGAAAATAAAGATGACTAGTGGAGACAGACTTGGCATTGAGAGGAGGAGGATCCAGAAGAGCAGCGGGGATGAACTGGGGTCCCTGAGCTTTCTGGAGGTTAATAAGAGGTCCACACAACCAAAATGTTTGGGAACCTCCATTCTAGAAGACATGCACAGTGAGAGATGCATAGTCATTTCAGTGATGAACAACCATGGGAATGTGTCAATTACATGTGGGCCCCACAGACCAGTTTCTGTGCTAAATGATGATGTTCAAACATTAACCAAAATCTTAGCGAAAAGGTTAGAGAAGTATCTGCTATCATTCATACAAAAGGATCTGACAGAGAAAGGAGAGATGGGGTGGGGCAGGGGTGGGCAGTAAAATAAGAAGCGGCAGTGATGTCTTTAGAGAAAAGATTTTGGAATGGTTTATGTGGGTATTTTTGAATTCTGTTCTATAAAAAAATGACTTTGCACCTAACTTTAGTGAAAGGATTAATTAATTATTTGAGCTAAAATCCAACTCTCTAAGTAAAAAGCCTGCCACCAGCTCATTAGCGAAAGGGATTAAGCAAAGGATGATCCCTAGTTTCATTATTGTTTGCAATTACTAAGATTAGACACCATCCAGAGGTCACTGGCATCTGGAGAGGAAAGGAGGCATGTAAAAATCATTCGGGTTGCTAATGACCTTCTCCTGTACTTGACTAAAACAGCAGTCTTCGAAACCCCGTTGGATAGTAATCAAGGAATTTGGCATATTCTCAGAAGACAGAATTAGTATAACAAAAACAGATGTATGATTTTATGTATGACTGCAAATGAAGGAGGCTCTGCAATTTATGCTGCCCATAGATTGAGAATCTAGGCATGGGGCAGCAGAATGGCGTTTTGGTTGGAGATCCAAGCAAAGAAACCATGCTCTGTACTTAACTCTGCCCCTTTGCTACCATCCGGAATACATACTTTGAAATGTAAATGTACTCTTACATACATTTCGTATGATTTCCAACCATTATAGTCACTGGATTAAATTAAGTGCTGCCATTTAATCCATATATTCAGCTGACCTAAACTAAAAAAGAAAAAAAATCCATTTAGTGACTGAACATCAATGTATAGCTGCCTTCGCTCCTCCCCTAGCCCAGCTCAAAAATTATATAAATAGTTTTAGGCCATTTTGGAATTTAAATAGCCCGACACGATCTCAGCAATTTCTAAACTTTTACAGATAGGGGAGTTATGTATTGTCCACCTAGGGGCCAGTTCGTAGATCCCTTTGAAAATTGTGTAGAGTATAACTAACTCATTAGCATGGATACAGCAGCGTGTTTGCCGCATTAGTCCACTTTATAAAAATATAAGCTGATACCTTTTTATCGGACTAACAATACCTTTTTGGACTAGCTTTTGAAGGTTAAGACCTTTTTCTTCAGGTCAGGACAGTATGAGCAACAGATGACAATACCATAAAAGAAAGTAGAGGTGGCTCTTCAACTCTTGGGGATTTTTGCTAAATTTTCTCATCTGTTTTCTAATACAGCTATATGTGGTATCTTCTACCTTGGATAAAATAGTGTGGTTGCTGTGTTGAATACACCTAGACCAACTAATAAAACTTCCTAACAATGGGTACAGGGAAGTTGGTTATTTCACTTTGCAATGCAACATATAAAAATATTCTATTCAAATTCTGTTGTCACATCATTAACAGCAATACAGACTCCCACTGCTGCTACTGTGTGAAGTAACAAAATACTCTGAGAATAGAAGCTTACCATACTGTAATAGCACCAGCTCCAAGAACTGTACCTGTACCAACTAGGCATGTGCATTCATTTTTGGACAAATGGTAAAAAACAATAAATTAAGGCATTTTTCAGTTCATATATCTTTAAAAGAGCTTGTGAGAAAGGCTGCTTTCATTTATCTTTGAGGGCAGACTGTGCCCGCAGTCCCTGGAGAGGGCAGATAAACTGGAGCCATTTTGTGAGGAGGAAGCACTTTACCAATCATACTGAAACTATGTGACAAACAGCCAAAAAATCCTATCTCTGTTACATGTCCCCCAAACCAAATGGCTGATGATGTTTTCAACACCTGACTTCCTTTCTTCTTTCTTCTAGATTTTTTCCATTCTGTCTCTGCTTTAACATACTGATCTTTCCCCTTTTGCTCTTTCCCCCATTTCTTTCTTTATTCCTTTATCATCCACTCAAATTTCACCCTTTCATTCTCAATCCCCACTTACTCTCCCAATACCCGGCAAATCGTAGATTTTTCTTCCCTCCCACACAAAATATCTTTTCCCCTCTCCATCCTCACTCCCCATCCCTTTCTAGTCCCCCCCAAATCAGCATTTCTTCTAGTTCTAGATCCACCCAACATCCGCTGCCTTCAAGTCCCATTCTCCCATGCCCCCACATCATCCCATTTCCAGTCCTAGCCCTCCTTATGCTCCTTTCCAATCCCATTCCAGCCCCCATCAGCCCATATCCAGCTCCCATCAGCCCACGTCCAGTCCTATTCCAGCCCCCATCAGCCCATTTCCAGTCTTATTCCAGCCCATTTGCAGTCCGGGCTCCCCCCATCAGCCCATTTCCAGTCTTAGCCCTACCCATCATCCCATTTCGAGTCCTATTCCAGCTCCCATCAGCCCATTTCCAGTCCTATTCCCCCATCAGCCATTTCTATTCCTATTCCAGCCCATCTCCAGTCTTAGCCTTCCCATCAGCCCATTTCCAGTCCTATTCCAGCCCCCATCAGCCCATTTCCAGTCCTATTCCCCCATCAGCCATTTCCATTCCTATTCCAGCCCATTTCCAGTCTTAGCCTTCCCATCAGCCCATTTCCAGTCCTATTCCAGCCCCCATCAGCCCATTTCCAGTCCTATTCCCTCATCAGCCATTTCCAGTCCTATTCCAGCCCATTTCCAGTCTTAGCCCTTCCCATCAGCCCATTTCCAATCCTAGCCTCCCATCAGTCATTTCCAGTCCAAACTTCCCCCCATCAGCCCATTTCCAGTCCTAGCCCCCCATCAGTCATTTCCAGTCCAAGCTTCCCCCCATCAGCTCATTTCCACTCCTAGCCCCCATCAGCTCATTCCAGTCCTATTCCAGCTCCCCATCAGCCCATTTCCAGTCCTAGCCCCCCCATCAGGGGCGGCCCAAGGGGGGTGCGGGGCCATGTGCGGAGACTCGGTGCGGGACCTCATTTGCATAAGTGGCCTTATTTGCATAAATATTTGCATAATGTTACCATACACTAACTTTTAGTAAACATGTCTCTTAATGAGTGTATGGATAAAGAAAGACTAAAAGATTTCTACATTACTATAATCCAGTGCCAACCGCCAGGCACATTAGGAACTACTACAAACGCTGCCCATTTAGAACCCATAGCAAACCCGCTGTATCCTGACAGCATTACCAGGACTCACAAAGCACCAGACCCTACCTATCAAAAGGAAACACTGCAAATATTAAACCAGTACATTTCAGAGAATACTGGGGAAAGAGAACAAGTGGCAATGTCAAATAGGAATTACATAAACAGAATACCTCAGCTCAGTTACACATGCAGAACATAGACCATCACCAAACAAGGAATCGCAATTTAGAAACAGGAAGGCAATAATTAAACTGGGAACCCCAAAAGCCAAACTTGGAATGTACAGCAACACTGTAGAAATAAAACTATAAATCAATTTCCTCTTGTACCAAACAAAGCGCAGACGTTAATGATGCACATTTCCCAGAGCTTTCATATTCCAGTTAATAAATTCAAAATAAAGAGATATATTTCTACCTTTTGTGCATTTTTTTTCAGTTGCAATTGCTCCAGCCACTTTCTTCTGGTTTCTTCATGTTTTCTGCTAACTCTCCATCGTCTGCTGTCCATTTGTCCTTTCTTCTCTCTTCTAGTTTTCTTTCCATCCTCTCTCTCTACATCTGCTTTAACATACTAATCTTTATCCTTTTGCTCTTTCCTCATTCTTATTTCATCCACACAAATTTTACCCCTCCATCCTCAATCCCCACTTACTCTCCCAATACCCGGCCAATTGTAGATTTTTCATCCCTCCCACACAAAATATTTTTCCCCTCTCCATTTTACTCTCCCAGCCCCATCCCATTCTAATCCTCCCCCAACATCAGCTCCCTTCTAGTTCCAGTCTCACCCAGCATCCATTCCCTTCTAGTCCCTGCATCAGCCCATTTCCAGTCCTAGCCCCCCATCAACCCATTTCCAGTCCTAGCTCCCCCATCCATTTTCAGTCTGAGTCCCTTCATCAGCTCATTTCCAATCCTAGCCCCCCATCAGCCCATTTCTAGTCATTTTCTAGCCCCACCATCAGCCCATGTCAAATCCTAGCTCCCCTCCACTCAGCCCAATTCCAGTCCAAGCCCCCCCATGAGCCTACTTCCAGTTCTAGCCCCTCCATGAGTCCATTTCAATTCAAGCCCCCACCACAGCCCATTTCCAATCTTAGCTCCCCCCAACAGCCCATTTCCAGTCCTATCCTAGCTGCTCCATCAGCCCATTTTCAGTTCTAGCTCCCTTCCCTCACAGCCCATTTCCATTCCAAGCTCCCTCCCCATCAGCTATTTGCAGTTCAAGCCTCCCCGTCCACTCAGTCCATTTCCAGTCATAGCAATCCCCCAACCCATTACCAGTCCTAGCCCCCCATCAACCCATTTTCAGTTTAAGCCCCCCCTATAACCCATTACCAGTCCTAACCCCCCATCAGCCCACTTCCAGTCTTAACCCCATCAGCCCATTTCCAGTCAGCCCCCCATAGCCCATTGCCAGTCCTAACCCCCCCCCATCAGCCCACAGCCCATTACTAGTCCTAACCACATCAGCCCACCTCAAGTCCTAACCCCTCCCCATCAGCCCTTTTCCTGTCATTGCGCCCCCATAGCCCATTAGCTTTCCTAACCCCCCCATAGCCCATTAGCAATCCTAACCCCCATCACCATTTTTCCAGACAGCCCCCATCAGCCCACAGCCCATTACCAGTCTTAACCCCCCCCCAGCCCATTTCCAGTCCTAACCCCCCATCACCCCATTTCCAGTCAGCCTCCATCAACCCCCAGCCCATTACCAGTCTTAACCCCCCCAGCCCATTTCCAGTCCTAACCCCCCCATCACCCCATTTCCAGACAGCCTCCATCAGCCCCCAGCCCATTACCAGTCTTAACCCCCCAGCCCATTTCCAGTCCTAAACCTCCCCCAGCCCATTTCCAGTCAGCCTCCATCAGCCCTAGCCCATTAGCAGTCTTAACCCCCCTAGCCCATTTCCAGTCCTACCCCCCCCCAGCCCATTTCCAGTCCTAACCCCCCCTCACCCCATTTCCAGTCAGCCTCCATCAGCCCCAGCCCATTAGCAGTCTTAACACCCCCCCCAGCCCATTTCCAGTCATAACCCCCCCCAGCCCATTTCCAGTCAGCCTCCATCAGCCCCAGCCCATTAGCAGTCTTAACCCCCCCAGCCCATTTCCAGTCCTAACCCCCCCCCCTTGCACATTTCCAGTCCTAACCCCCCCCCTTGCACATTTCCAGTCCTAACTCCCCCCCCCTTGCACATTTTCAGTCCTAACCCCCCATCACCCCATTTCCAGACAGCCTCCATCAGCCCCCCCCCCCT
Source organism: Ichthyophis bannanicus (assembly GCA_033557465.1). Classification (NCBI taxonomy): domain Eukaryota; kingdom Metazoa; phylum Chordata; class Amphibia; order Gymnophiona; family Ichthyophiidae; genus Ichthyophis; species Ichthyophis bannanicus. The sequence goes on from CM066032.1 coordinate 83,841,521, forward strand.
TCCCTTCCCTTCCGGCAAATTAAAAAAAAACAACAAAAACCTGGCTCTAGCTGCTGCCGCTGCCGCGTCCGTCGCAGCAGCGGCAGAATGGCGTGTCCCGCGGGGCCCCCTCTCCTCGTCGAGCCCTCTGCAAGGGCTTTCAGATTCGCGAAGGGAGAGTGCTCCCTCGCGTCTCTGTAAAGCCCGCAGGGGCTAATGGGAAATTTCCCATCAGCCCCTCGCGTCTAAAGGGGCAGATGGGAAATTTCCCATTAGCCCCTGCGGGCTTTACAGAGACGCGAGGGAGCACTCTCCCTTCGCGAATCTGAAAGCCCTTGCAGAGGGCTCGACGAGGAGAAGGGGCCCCGCGGGACACGCCATTCTGCCGCTGCTGCGACGGACGCGGCAGCAGCCAGAGACAGTTTTTTTTTAAAAATGTAATTAAAAAAAAAAGCAGAATGTTCTTTGTGCGGGGCCCCCTGAAACGCGGGGCCCTGTGCAAAAAACATTCTTGCTCAATGGACGGGCCGGCCCTGCCCCCCATCACAGCCCATTTCCTGTCCCAGCTTACCCTCCCATCACAGCCCATTTCCAGTCCTAGGCCTCCCAATTACAGCCCATTTCCAGTCCCAGCTTACCCTCCCATTACAGTCCATTTTCAGTCCACACTTCCCCCCATCACAGCCCATATGCAGTCCTAGCTTCCCCCCCAACCCCATCACATCCCATTTCCAGTCCTAGCCGCCCCCCTGCCTGCCAAAGAGCCCTGCAGCCGTCTTTCAGGGGAAGCCAGGAAAGCTTGCGTGAGGCCCCAGCTCTCTCTGCACAGCTGCTAGCGTGAAGAGTGTTTTCCCTCACGCTGGCGGCTGTTTCAGTGAAGCACGCTGAATGCCGGGAAAGGTTAAAGGTCATTTCCCGGCACTCGCGTGCATCTGTACGAGAATGGAGTTCACGCAAAGCCCCCTGAAGTGCAGGGCCCTGTGCAAACAACCTTCTCGCACAATGGACGGGCCGGCCCTGGTTTTCACACAGAAAGGATAGAGAAAAATGTGCTAGCTTGAAAAATGTATGCTGCAGTTGTTAGAATGGAGTAGCCTAATGATTACAGCAGTAAGCTAAGAACCAGAACAGTCAATGTTTAAATTCTACTGCTGCTCCTTGTTGCCTTGGGCAAGTTACTTCACCCTCCTTTACCTAAGGTAAAAATTTATGGACTGATGCAGAAAACGTACGAGACCTTTCGCGGGCATATAATGCCACTTTTACGCACAAAAAACGTACGCCAAATGCAGAAACGAGATGGTCGCACGCATAAGAAGTGAGCAAAAGAAATAGTGCACACAGAATACATGCATATTTAAATATATTAAAACGATATGCAAATGAGTTGGGCATACTCAAATGATATGCTAATTAGGCCTGCACCCGATGCAGATTACCCAATCAGGCGTTACGTTTGAGAACATTGTTGTTTCTATGCCTGGTCAGGAGGTGACGCTAAACTCTAACGTGTCTCGAGACACACTCTTTTCAACATGTTCTGAACCGCTACCGTCAGCATGGTCGGCTTGAATAGTCATCTAGTATTTGTCAACATAGAAACTTTAGTGTTTTCATCAGCGTACAAACTTCAGCATTATAATCTTCGGCATTCAAGAAGATGTCTTTTGCTTATCCTCTTGTAGCTCTGCTGCTTGCAAGAGCCAACCAAAGGGAGAACAACAGAGACCCAAGAGAGGAGCATGAGGAGATACATGCTGCACCCCTCATCATGAGGCCCTGCAGATGGCGCCTATTCAGAAGCAGGGCAGCACTGGATGGACTCTGAGATGGGCATGTCAGGCGTAACTACTGTTAATGCAGACAAACCATCTTATCTTTGTATGAGGGCATTAAAGATGATATTGATCTAGCCATTGCTAGTGGGCACACCATACCAGGACTGCCAAAGTTACTTGCCACTGCATCATTCCTAAATGTCGTCAGGCTGGCCTGTAGAATGGACCAGTCATCATTTTCAAGGCATTTCATGTAGGTATTGCAGGCCTTGAAAAATTGCATAAAGGAGCATATACGGTACCCAGAGCAGGAGGCAGAAAGGCAAGTGTTGAAGGGTGGCTTTTTTAATATTGCTGGACTAGCAAATGTGATCAGATCAGTAGACTGCACCCATGTAACTCTAACATCCCCCACAGAAAGAGAAATGGCATTCCGGAACAGGAAAAGCTTCCACTTAATTAACGTCCAAGTGGTGTGTGACACGCACATGAAAATCCTGAATATGATCTCCAAGTTCCTGGGCAACTGTCAAAAATCTTTTATCCTCTCCAACTTGGCCGTAACTTTGAAGAGGGAAAGTATAGTGAAGGTTGACTCCTGGGTAGGTGTCACATAGCCATATTGAAACTTTGGGGACAGGAGAAGAGCTGTACATTTCTGCATATATATGTATTATACTGTTTTATATTATACTACTTTATAAACTGCTTTATTGGAGTTGTATTCATAAGGGATGCTAGGTACTGCATTGAAAATTTGGTGAGGGGAAATGGCTGTACATTTCTGCATATTATAAGCCATTATAATATTCTGCATATTATAAGTCATTATATATTATGGTGTTATACTGTTGTATATTGTACCATTATATAAGCTGTTTTCTTTCTTTTTAATGCATAGGTGATGCTGGATATGGGTTTAAGTCCTGGTTGATGACTCTTCTGCTTTCGCCGCACACACCCATGGAGATGCGCTACAATGAGGCACACTTTGCTATGCGGTGTGTGATAGAGCACACCTTTGGGGTCTTCAAGAGTCATTTCCATTGAGTGGGCCATTCTGGGAGGGCATTGCAATACACGCCTGAAAAGATTGTGAACATTGTTGCAGTACAACACAGCCCTGGAACACGGAATGCCATGCGAAAGAGCTCCTGATTTGCCATTGGAAACTCACATCCATGCCCCTGCTCAACATAATGCAACAAGGGGTAATAAGATAAGAAGAAGACTTATAGAGGACTACTTTTCATGATTTTTGCATTTTATTTGTTATGCCTACTTCTTGTTCTTTAATAAATGTTTTTTGGTGAGAATACTGTTGATTACTATTGGGGCGGGTGCCATGAGACTCTTACTGACCTCTGTTTTTGCTTCTGGTATGGCGGGGCGGCGTGACGGACACGGTGTGGGTGCCGGTGGGATGGGTGACATGGCTGGACTCTTTTTTTCAATCTGCCCTTTCTTTTAATTTCTTTTATTTGAGTTGATGTAAACTGCTCTGATGTGGATATAGCACCATATGGGATATAAAATTGTGAGTGGGCTGGTACCAGTTTACTATACACTCATTCCAAGCCTTTAAGGGCGCACAGCATGATGGCATCTAGATGTGCCAGATACACGAGCATCTGAAATCAATGCGTGTGCTCAGACAATTGCTCTTGCGTCGCTATTGTTTGGACATGTGTGACTCTGCTGGTTTACACCCAGGTTTTATGCCTGTATTTTCTTTTGCGCCACGGTTTTACGTGTGTCTCCATGTGCATATGCTCTGTTTTACGTGTCTTACATTTGCATACTTGCCCCTTTCTGTATGCATGCACTAGATTTGTGCGCTATTGGGATGCTACATAGACGCATACAGAGCTAATAGCATACGTGTCTAGCGCCGGTTTTCTGCATCGGCCCATTAGATTGTAAGCTCCCAGGGAAAGGGAGAATCTACTTTATCTATATATAACTTGCCTTGACCTATTACTGAAAAGGTGTAAGCTAAATCCAAAATACATTAACCCCCCCCCCCCCTCCCCTCAGAGAACACCTCATAACAGTACAGACAGGGCTCTGAGAGAGAAACAGAGGCAATAGTGGCGGTGTTTTTCTCTCCGTTTCCAGAGAAAAGTGGCTCTTGTAAAATTTTCTCTGACTGTCTGGGTGTAGGTCTAGTGCCACAGAGTGAAGGTGAAATAGAAAACCCCATGCATGACAGGGCAAAAAGAGCCAGAAGAAGGCTGAGTTTCTGTCAGTGTCACAGGAAACTAAGCTTTAAAACTCCATTAGGTTCTGTGGAAACAGACGGCCTACATACTGAAGTCAGAGAGAAAAAGGACCCAAAGAGTGCAGGCAGAGCAGAATGACTGCCTCTGCTTGTTATCTACTACTAATCATTCCCACAATGCTACCTGGTGCAGACACATATAAGAGACAGTCCCTACTTCATAGAGCAGGCAATCTAATCTGATTGAATCAAAATGCTTGGGAGGACTAGAAATGGAAATAGAAGAGGAGGAAAGTCAGTTGATGCTCCCTGGAGCAGTACATCTCAGCCCTTTCCGAGAGGCAGACCTAGACAGTTGGGTTTTCAGGATTACCACAAAGAATATGCATGAGAGATATTTGCATGCAGTTGAAGGTCCTGCATATTTATTGTGGTAATCCTGAAAACCAGACTAGCTAGGTGTGCCTCCAGGAGAGGACTGAAACATAGAAATGGAGAAACATAGAAGACAATGGCAGATAAGGACCATATGGCCTATCCAGTCTGTCCGTCCATGAGAACTATTAAACTCTATAATTACTTTGTCTTCCCCCAGGGATCCTCTGTACTTGACCCATGCTTTTTTGAATTCAGATACCGTTCTTATCTCCATCACCTCCACAGGGAGGTTATTCTATGCATCCACCACTCTTTCCATAAAGAAATATCTCCTCAGATTACTTCAGAGTTTATCCCATTTCACTTTCATCATATGACCCCTCATTCCAGAGCTTCCTTTCAAATGGAAGAGGGCCACCTCTTGTGCATTTATACCACAGAGTTATTTTAATGTTTCTGTTATATCGCCCCTCTCCTGCCTTTCCTCCAAAATATACATATTCAGATCTTTAAGTCTATTCCCAAATGCCTTATGGGGAAGACCACTGGCCATTTTTGTTACTATCCTCTAGATTGACTCCATTCTGTTTTGAATGTGTGGTGTCCAAAATTGTACACAGTACTCCAAATAAGGTCTCACTACTAGACTTATACAAAGGCACTATCACTTTATTTATTTATTTTATTTATTTATTACAGTTGCTTATATACCGCACTATTCGGCATCAGCGCGGTTCACAGTATAACAAAATGACCAAAACACACTTCTGTTTGGTTTTACATCGAACAGGGGTATAAACTTGGATAACAGGGGGGGTTGAACTATATACATGAACTATATACATGAAATATAAACATGAAATAGGTCAAATGCATGACGTAAAAGACCTATAACATGATTGAATTGAACAGTATAAAATAAGTCCGTTTCAAATGTAAAATACATTGTGAGAATGGGCTGTAAGAAAGGCAGTGTTTCTTGGTGGTGTTATTTAGAAACAACGCTGGCTGTGTTTCTTAGTTGGTGTTATCTGGAATCATCGCTGGCTGGGTAGTATTGGAGGAAGAGGTGATATTTGATAGCCTTCCTGAATTGGGTCAGGTCAGCAATGGCTCGGATGTTTGGTGGGAGTGTATTCCAAATTTTGGGGACGTAAAGGCTGAAGGCCCTATTCGCTGTCATGTTATTGCATTTAGTCAATGTTTTCGGGGTAGTTAATAGATTTAAGGCGGTTGACCTCCTGGCTCTGTTGGGGGGCATTGTTTGAATGAGATCAGTAAGTGCTGTGGAGGACAGGCGCTTGATGGCCTTGAATGAGAGGATTAATGTTTTGAAGATAATCCTTCCGTGTATAGGTAGCCAATGAAGCTGTTTTAGAATCGGAGTCACATGGTCGCTTCTGGTGGCTCCATGGAGAATCCTTGCTGCAGCATTCATGGCTAGTTGTAGCGGGTTTAGTGTGGATTGCGGGAGCCCTTGTAGGATGGAGTTAGCAAAGTCAAAGTGCGGTAGTATCAGAGCTTGGAATATAGTCCGGAAATCATCTGGTTCCAGTAGGGAGCGCAGATGCCTGAGTGAACGGATCTTGAAATAGACCGCTTTCACGACGTTGCCTATATGGTATTTCATGTCAAGGTGTCTGTCTAAGGTGACTCCCAGGTATTTTATTGTTTCTCTGGTTTGTAATTCCGCTTCTTTGACCTTTATATGTGTTGGTGGGGTAAAGTTTGTGTCTCTAGCGATGAACAGTACCTCCGTTTTCTTGTGCTGGATGCGGAGGTTTTGTGCTTGTAGCCAGTCCGATATGGTATTGAAACATTCTATAATAGGAGTAAGGTCCATTTGAATGGTTTCCCTGCTGGTCATTCCTCTTCCTGAACACCCAAGCAGCTTTCTGTTTTTTAGCTGCAAGCTCTTCTACCTGATTGCCCACTTTAAGATCATCCAATATGATCAACCCAAGGCTCTGTTCTTTTTTCATCCATTGAAGTACTTCACCTCCTATACCGTACCACTTCCATGGGCTTTTGCAACCCAAATACATGAAATTGCATTTTTTAGCATTAAATCTTAGCTGCCAAATTCTTTACCATTCTTCAAGCTTCACTAGATCCTTCCTCATGTTAACCTCATCTTCCAGGGTGTCTATCCTGTTGCAGATTTTGGAGGCAAAGACTTTCTGCAATATTGCTTATAGAAGTGTTAAAAAAATAAATACAGAATCAAGGACTGATCCGAGGCATGACACTAGTCAAACCTCTGTCTTCAGCGTGAACTCTAACTGCTACTGTCAGAGCCCTACCAAGCCATAAATGCACCCTTTGCAACTTGCACATCTGGTGTGCCCCCCCTTCACATTTGCCCCATGCCCAGCATCTCCCCATCTTACCCCATGCCTCCATTTCCAGCTGGATCCCTACCCATGCCATCTGTCGTTGCCCTGCCACGGCCATTTTTTATGTTCCCTCATCGGTGGCAGTGCCAGCAGCAGTGGAGCGGCCCTGACCTCTAACTGAAAAAAACCCATGCGGGTTTTTCCCGACTCTACACTTGCACGCAGGTCTGTCCCCCCCTCCTCTGATGTAGGTTTGCATGTCAGAGGAGGGAGGGACAAGACCAGCCATTCAAGCATGGAGGTGCAAAGACCCGCATTTGATTGGCTGATCTGGTCCCCCCTCTCCTCTTATGTGAACTTATGTCAGAGGAGGGAGGGATCAGACCTGCATGCAAGTATGGAGTTGGAAAGACCTGTGTGTTTCTTTTTTCAGAAGTATGGTCCTCTCCGCTGCTGCCTTTGCTGCCGCCGCTGAGGCAACACAAAAAGTGATGGCGGCAGGACAAGGGCAGGCAACATGGAGGGGAGGCCTGCAACCCCAAATGCCCCTTGAACTTAACCAGGTTTTTACCCAGTCAGTAACATTAGGGTGCATCCCAAGGGAACTCAGTTGATTTATAAGTCGCCTAAGCAGAACGGTGTCAAAAGGTTCTCCCCGATCCAATTCTCTGGTCACTCAGTCAAAGAAATCGATTAGATTCCCCTGACAAGACCTACCTCTGGTAAAGCCATGCTATCTTGTATCCTGTGATCTCTTGGAATCCAGACAGCACACCATCCTGTGCTTTAGTAGCATTTCCATTAATGTACTCGCCACAGCGGTCAGACTAACCGGCCTGTAATTACAAATCTCTTCCTTATGTTTATGTTTATTTCACTCTCGCTATACCGTAATTCATAAAATACATCAATGCGGTTTGCAATTTAAAATGAATAAACTGAAAGACAAAAACCAGCAGGGGCGGTTCAGTATTGTCACTGCCCCTGGAGTGCTCCGATTGCCCAAAGCCGGTTAACTTTGCGGCATTCAGAAGACCCAGGAGTGGTATTCAGAGGCACAGACTGGGTATGTGCTGCTGAATATCCCTGTCAGCAGGATTAATGTTAATCTTTTTCAATGTGCCCTCTGAAATAGCATAATGAATTAATTCCTTTTCTTTTTTAGGAATCATTCTTCTATGAAATGCTATTTAGGAAAATATCATTTCTCTACTTTCTTTGCTGTTCCTTCACTTAGGATCTCAATTCTGTAATTTTATGTATTTATTTATTTTATTTAACAGGTTTTTTTTATACTGTCTTTTTGCAAGTCAAGACAGTTTGCAAATAACTCAGTGTAGTAACAGGCCAAACAGTAGTGCACAATTCATTGAACATACTGAATATATTGTCTTTGGATCATTTTCAGCTTTCTACCCATTTTTAAAACACATTTCGGTTCATATAAGAAAGATTTTCTTAATAAACTTTTTTTAAAGGACAGTGAAACTATTTAACATGCATTAAATTGATTTTGTGAGCGCTCATTTTCTTGAGGCATGCTAAGAAGCCAAATGTGTGCTAACAAATACACGTCCCTGGTAACTGTATTTCCTCCAGAATCAAATTTGATCATTCTCAAACTTGGATTCCCTTTAAGGACCATACCAAGCTAGAAATGCGCCCTGTCCATCTAACGAATCTGGCGTCCTCCTCCCCCTACCTAGCCATGTTCAGCAATTCACTCATTTTGAACTTCCTGGAAGCCCGGTGATGATATCAGCACCCCCTTCTGTGCTTACACCCTCTCCGGCCGCACTGCTCGCACAGTCCTTGGTATGGGCCTGATCACAGAAAACTTCGGGTCTGGTGTGTCACTGGAAAATTTACAACTTGTGTTTACTCAACTGTATTAACGGTCAATTACCTGAGCTCTGGAAGGGATTCTCCTGGATCCCCTTAGTGTCAGCACATAATACATGTAGGCAAGGTCATGATTTACTGCTGCTCTTTGATGCAACTCACTGGAGCTATGTTGGACTGGTCAAGTGAATGGTGCTCATACACCATAACCCTGCTTGGCTATCTACTACATTGCTTTAGGAAAAAGATTATCTAACACAAGCACTGTCTTAAGATACAAGATGAGTGTGCTTTTTCTCTCCAGCCAAAGTCTTAATGCCACTGTGGGAAGATCTGACCTCCACAAGAAAAGATCAGGGTTCCCCATCTAAATCAAAAGGATAAAATGAACTCACAGTTATCAGTCACACACACATACATAGGCACAAGAGTATTCACCTTCCACTAGTGCAGCCACACCTCTAGAAGCCTCATCACTTTTTCTGGCTCTGTCCCAGTCCTCCTTCCACAATCTCCATTTTTGTGGAAGTCAATGATGGCAAAGCTCAATAACTTCAACAAAGACAAAACCTGGAGCGGACTGTGGTACAGATAAACCAGCTTCTAGTATGCAAAATAAGCTAAAGCAGAAAAAGAGCAAACCACTCATGAATGTAGCAAAATATGACCTTGAGAATATACCACCAGAATTAAAAGACTGCCTGCAAAATCAATTCACTGCTTTGAATACAAATGACAGAGCATCAGAAGAATTATGGGATGACATCAAGAAAGCTGTGCTTGAAGAAACTGAGAAGTCTCTACAAAAGGTGTAAAAGCAAAAATGGCCAAAATGGATGACTAAAAAAACTCAGAAAATTGCCCAGAAGTGCAGAGAAGCAAAGCCAGAGGAGAAAGAAAGGTAATCACAGAACGAAACAGATTTCCAACGTGCAGCAAGATGAGACAAGGAGAAGTACTACAATAATGCATGCAAGGAGATAGAATCAGAAACTATTAGAGGAAGAACAAGATCAGCTTTCCTAAAGCTATGAGAGTTAAAAAGAAAACTTCAGCCTCAAATTAGAATGTTACAAGATGCTCAAGGATGCATGTTGAATGATGCTGAGAATATTAAGATTAGGTGGAAAGAATACACACAGTCGTTCTACCATAAATATAAATGGATCAACAACCATTTCAACCTGTACCTTATGATCAGGAACAGTTGGTGATTTAAGAAAAAATTGAAGCAGCATTGAAAGCATTATGAAAGTACAAAGCACTGGGCATTGATGGCATCCCAACAACTGCAATCAGATGCAGCTGTTACCATACCTACAAGGCTCTGCCAGGAAATTTGGAAGACAACATCGCAGCCTACTGACTGGCAAAGATCTGTGTTCATACCAATATTGACAAGAGGTGATCTGACTGACTGACAGTTATCACACAATCACTCTGATCCAACATACCAGCAAGATTCTACTCAAGATCATTCAGTGGAGACTACAGTCATGCCAGGAACAAGAACTGCCTGAAATTCAAACAGGGTTCAGGAAAGGGTGAGGAAACACAAACATTATTGCAGATATGAGATGAAGCTTTGAAAAGCCAAAAATATCAAATCTATATGTGTTTTATTGTCTACAGCAAAGCCTTTGTGTAAATCATGAGAAACTCATTAAGAAGCATGGGTATACTAGAACACTTGCTAGATCTCATGCACAACCTTTATATTGATCAAGGAGCAAAAGTTCAAATGAAACAAGAAGAAACAGAATGGTTTATAATCAGCAAAGGTGTATGACAAGGCTGAATACTTTCCCAAAAGCTGTTTAATTTATGTGCAGAGCAAATCAATAGAGAAAGAGAACTGTAGAAGACACATGTGGTGTGAAGATTGGTGGAAGACTCATCAACAACCTTTGCTATGCTGATGATATCACATTACTGGCTGAAAGTGAAGATGGTCTGAAACATTTGCTTCTCAAGATCAAGGAACAAGGTCTTAAAATGGGCCTAAACTTTAATGTAAAGAAGAAAAAATGCTGATAACTGGCAAAATCAATACACTCATTGTTGATGGAGAAGAAATAGAAATAGTGGACAACATTAACCTGCTTGGATCAGTAATCAATAAAGAAATGACAAGCATGGCAAGAAATCCAATGATGCATTGCTCTTAGAAGAATGGTTATAAAGGATATAGACAAGATTCTCAAGAGCAGAGATGTATCTGTCTATAAAAGATTTGACTTGTCCAAGTCATGGAATTTTCAATAACATCACATGGATGCAAAAGTTGGACAGTGAAGAAGATAGATAGGAAGAAAATTAATGCCTTTAAATTATGTTTGATGCTGGCAAAGAATACTGCGTATACCATGGACTGCCTGAAGAACAAACCAGTCAGTACTAGAGGAGATCAAACCTAATCTTTCTTTAGAAGTTGAGATGGCAAGACTTTGACTTTCATATTTTGGACACATCATGCGAAGAGTGAGATTATTAGAGAAAGATATCATGTTTGGTAAGGTTGAAGGTTAATGCAAAAGAGGAAGGCCAGCAATAAGATGGATCAATACCATAGCAGCAGCTATGGATGCCACTCTATCAACAATTAGCCACCCGACTGAAGACCAAACACAGTTTAGGACAACTACCCAGAGGGTTGCCATGGGTTAGCACCAATTTGATGGCAATTCAAAACAATAATCCTTAACTGTGTTATATGCGATCCTGCATTATATTGAGCCATAGTATATGGGGTCTACAGTATATGTAATAACTTGGAAAACAAGTTTAAGTGCATAGCTACAAATTAATTAATATGTGGACAGGTGTTTAAACCAGAGGAAAGAAGTGGCAGATGGAAGAGAACAAGTTCAGAAAATCATCCTCAGCAAAAGCATTATGGTAGTAGCAAAAATAACAAGAGACATCATCTTAACCCACTCATCAGAAAAAAAAAATCATACCAGAATAAAAACTTTACAAAATATAAGGAAGACACCCAAAAATTGGTGGAAGACTTCAAACACAAATACTTATAGTTTAGGCATTGAAGTTCCTGATCTGGAAGCCCTAATGGTGGAAATGGACTTGGACATTGTGGTCATTGCAGAGACATAGGGGCATGTTTACTAAAAACCGCTAATTAGCGCGCCGCAAAATAGCGCACTAAAAGCGGTACTTAAGAGCGCTTAAACGCCCCGCAAACGTGCGATGAAGCCCCGCACACTTGCGCGGCACAGTAACGGGTGCCGCACAAGTACGTGCCCGCAAATGTCCGATAGAGGCGTGGAAAGGCTAACGGAGGGCGGAGGAAGGCCCCGGAGGGGCGGAGAGAAGGGGTTAATGGGCGGGGAAGGGGAGGGGAGAGGCGCCCCGCACATTATCGGGGCTGAATTTCCCAAAAAAAATAGCGCGAGTGAATCACTCGCGTTAGAATGCATTTAAAGGGAAGAGAAACCATTTCCGTCAGCAATGTACAGCAAAACCGGGGAAACCTGAAAAACGTGAGCAGTGTGCTACATGTGCACAGCACAAAAGTGCAATTATAAATAGAAAATGACCACCACAAAAATATGAAAAATAGTAATTCAGTTGGGGAACAGTTATAGTGATGGGCAAAACTAGATAACACACCCAGGAAAGCTCCAAAAAAAAGAAATGATTTATGGAAAGGTGTACGGAGCGGAGATTCGTCCAAAAAACATTTCCCTTTTTCTGGAGCTGTCCTGGGAGTGTTATCTAGGGTTGCCCATCAATATCACTGTTGCCCAGCTTGGGTATATGTTTTCCCCCTTTGTTCCGTGGTCATTCCCGGGTTTTATTTGCACGTTTGTCACCACACAGGGTGAAGGAGCCCACAGTAAAGATGCATACAGCAGGGTTTGTGACTCCATCCTGCCAGGTTTACTACCTCCAGGGGCTGCACTGTCTCTGTGGCCATAGTGTGGTGCAGAGGACATAGCCATGACCTCTAGGACTAGAAGGCCAGAGGTTCAATTCCCAGCTGGGGCACTTGCCAGCCCAGTCCATATATTTTACCCACCACTAAACAAAGATAGAGCAGACACCCCTGTATTGCAGGGAACATAAGCATGGGGGAAACACCCATATGTTACCCAACACCGCACACACACCACAACAATGGGCATACCTACAGCCAAGTCCCCCAAATGCAGTCCCGTACTGCCACATTGCAATCAGATCATCTGCTTTTTCTGAGAGAAGCTCATGCCAGCATGTTGGCGCACGAGTACATGTGGTGCAGGGGGCAGTGGCAGCTAGCCACAGAGGACAGAGGCCAAGCCATGTGCAGGCTGGCACAGTCCACTGCAACACACAGGCCCTTCCGGATCCACAGGCATGGACGTTCCAGGGAATCCAGCCAATCTGTAGCTACAAGGTGGTGCAGTGCACACAGACAGTGCATACAAGAACAGAAGGTCACAGGTTCAAAGCCCAGCTGGGACTACCGCCAATCCTTCCCACATATTTTTCCCACAGCTACACAGTGATAGTAAGGACAAACCTTTCGTGGCGAGGACATATGCAATGGTACTACGTCTATCTTTTACCCCACTGAGCACAGACACCATGTACAGGGGCAGTACCCAGAGCAGAATCTCCCAAATGCAGTCCTGGTGGGCCACACACCAGTCAGGGTCCATGCTGCCACTCATACAAATGCCTGAGCTGTATATCTATGCACCACCCCCATGGCATGTAGATGTAGCTCATGCATATTCATGAGGAACAGCAGGTAAACCCGATCAGTGTGATGCAAACCTGGTCTGGAGTTGGGAATCTCTGCCGTAAAGCAGCAGCCAACAGGGGCAGACACACCCACACCCACACCCACTGGCCCCATTGGCCAATGTCTCCTGGAGAGGCAGAACATTGGACCCTGCGTGCATCTCCCAATACTAGCACCTGCATACCCTAGCAATGGAACCCTACACCTGAGGTATACGGTACACAGCTCTGAGACGCTTGCTAGGAGTACTGGCAGATAGATATCCATACGTTACGCACATACTGCTAGTTGACCCCATCCGAACAATCTGTTTGGTGTTTGCGGTGCGTGCTCCAGCCCTTGCCTCTGACGGTGTTTACCACCCTGGGGAGTGACCCCCAGCAGTACTGCATAGCATATTCATGCCTTGCCGTGCCCAGCACCGGTTTGGTGGGCAAGGCTAATTACCTCCTCAATAGTAGCACCATGATGGCATAGGTGTGGAATTGTGTGTCTGTCTATACAGTGGGTGTTGGCTGCATGCCCCTTCCACAGCCCACACTGCCAACACTGTTGCCAGTATTGGCCTGCCAATGTGCATAATGAGTAGCAAGGGACCATGGGTATATCTCAGACAGAGTGCTGACCAGGATGCAGCTGCACAGGGCATAGGGCACTGGCAGGGGCATGGTAGTGCCCAGCCACCACCTACACAGACAGGGTGACCTCTGTATGTGCTGCTGGGGGATCACTCTCACCCTGAGTGTGCAGTGACGGCAGCATGGCTAGGCACCCCCATAGTGCTATATTGTGATTCTCCCATGTGATATGTATGGGTGTTCTGTGGGGGCCTCTTCATGGACTTATCTGTCTGTGTGTGCTGCCACCCCAGTTGTGGGTGCATGGATGTCCATCAGGACCAGCCAGCAGGCTGTTCACAGCTGATATGTGTTGTGATGGAGTGCCTTGCAGGGTGCAGTGGCTGATGGCTTGCTGCAGGTGAATATCAGATAGTGGTGGGGTGCATCTTTGAAGGTCCAGGCCTAATGTCTGTCTGATATTGTGTTATGGATGTGTGTGGAGCTGCTTGGACTGCCCTGTAGGGTGTCTGTTCCCTAGCAGGACTGGGGTTGATGGTCTACTCTACTGCCATTGGGGTTGGGGGGAAGCCCTGTTTTATCCACCTGGGGGTCCATGGGGTGGGGGGTCCCCACTAACTGAGCCAGCCAGTGATCTCCAATATGTTTATGCAGCACCTACCTATTCCACAGGTTATTGCTGCTTTGGAGCTCTGTCATGGCCGCGTTCAGCCATGGCTGGTGTTGTGGACCTGGTCCTGGGCGCAACATCTCACACTCAGGGTGAGCACAGTAACCGCACAATGTGATGGTGTTTAGCTACTCTTTGCCGTTTGTCCACCCACTCAGGACACCCTACCAGGCCGAGGTGCTGTGTGGGTGCACACGGACACTTCCCCCTACCAGGCCGGGGAGCTTTAGGGGTGCATTTCCCATCCTGTGTTCAATCGTGGACAGCTGATTTGCATGTGCAGTGCATCATGGGTACGGGTGGTTCACAACAGCAGACTGTCAGTGAGGTGACGTACAGGCTATCTGCAGCCAGCCAGGGGCTGCTTACAGCTATAGAGCTGTAGCCCAATGGTTACGTCACTGCCTGTGCAGCCAGATATCATGGGTTCAAACCCACAGTGGGGTTATGTGATAGGGGTGTCCACAGATTTATTTTAATTTACTGTACATATGTTGCTGCCAGCAATACCACCCTCAGCGTACTGTACCCATAAGGTGCCTCTGAGGGTGCTTTATGGGGCGCCCTATAGGGCACGTTACGGTTGCCAGCCATATAGGGTGCACTATACATTATCCTGTGTCGCAACATACATGCTGCCCTATAGGGGACATTCTAGGGTGCCTTGGCGGACGGTGCACTGTAACATGTGCCTTATGGGCCGCCTTATATTAATATGCTGTGAGAGTGCGTTTGCTAGTAGTTATCACAAACTAAAATGCCTCCTACAGCACTCCACAACATATAACATACTGCCTCAGCTAGCCTTTTTCACTGGGCATTGTGAGGGATCGAACCCCTGGTCCCTGCACCATTGGTCAGTGTCTTAACCATTGTGCTGTGGCTGTGTTCCTTTGCTTTGGCATCAGCGCGCCGCCTTATGCCCATCAGCGCGCCACCTCCTGCTGCCCACAATTAGTGCGCCGCCTTGTGCCGCCCAAAATGAACAGTGCGCCGCCTTGTGCCGCCCAGATAGTACAGTGCGCCGCCTTATGCCGTACAAAACGAACAGTGCGCTGCCTTATGCCGTACAAAACGAACAGTGTGCCGCCTTATGCCGTACAAAAGTACTTTGCCTCCTGACCACTTTTACACATTCAAGGTGTTGTCTCAGCTGGCCTTTTTGTTGCGCACAATGGGGGATTGAACCTGTGGCCCCTGCACCATTGATTAGTGTGTTCACCGTTGTGCTACAGCTCTGTTCTGATATGTGCTCAGCAGCGCCCCGCTTAGCCTTCCCACGCGCTAATGTGGGCCCCGCAAATTAGCG
Organism: Ichthyophis bannanicus; assembly: GCA_033557465.1. Taxonomy (NCBI): domain Eukaryota; kingdom Metazoa; phylum Chordata; class Amphibia; order Gymnophiona; family Ichthyophiidae; genus Ichthyophis; species Ichthyophis bannanicus. The sequence goes on from CM066032.1 coordinate 83,857,359, forward strand.
CGACGCGCACACGTACGGTCGGGTTTTTTTCTTTTTCAGCCTGATCCGCCCACTCCTTATATGGCACAGGCACACTACCGCGGCCCCGCACGATAAGAATGTTTAGTAAACATCCCCCATAGTTCAATGAGTCTAATGAATGGGATATCACCATATCTGGCTATAATCTACGTAACAGGGATAGAGATGGCAAAAAGTGGGGAGGAGTAGCTCTGAATCTCAAAAACAATATTAAAGCGGCTGAAATGGAAGGGATATGGAGAAAACAGGAAGGGCTATGGAACATCTTGAAAATAGGAGATGGCACTTTACAGTGGTGTAGTCTATAGTCCTGAGTCTATAGGCACCAGGTATTAGAGGCTTAGGGAGGCTAAGGGGGTTATTTTGGAAGCCCTATTCTTGCTTTAGATATCTCAAAATGGGCATAGAGATGTCCAAAACACAGAGATGTCTCCAGAGCCATCCCCAGTGTGAGGATGTACAAATCTGAACAGGGGTGTGGTGGCAGCCTGACTGGGGCATCCCCAGGAACCTGGGGATCACTACTTGATCTCAGAAACATTCTGGAGGTCCAGAATCATGTCTAAGTTTAGTCCTGCTATAGGCATGAATAAGCATTGGGAAAATGCTTGTTTTGCCTGAAAACTATCCAGATGGTGTACAGAAAATAACACTCCATCATCCCCAGTACTCAGCACAATCACAATGATTACAACAGTGGGATTTGAACCATTGCCTTAGTCCATTATGCTAAACATTAGGCTATTCCTAGTCATCGAGGTTCTGAAATACTGTTCTGGGGAATGTCTATGTAGATGAACCACAGACGCCCATATTGGGCACATTCACGTTTGTCAAATCATGTCTGCACCAGGATGAGTCTATTTTTTCTTTTTTCAGATGTTTTGACTTAGATGTCCCAGAATGCAGTTGACAAAATAGGAATGGTCACTTTTGCCAGAGTGAAAATACTATCATTAATGTTACTCTGTACTATAACTTTAAAGCATATGTTGTATCGTGCTCGAACTTATGGCTAAAGAGGTCTCAGAAACTAGGCTGCCATTGTTCAAGGTTTTATCAATGGACTAATGCCTAAATGTACATCAACGACCAGTGCTTATCTGTGTAGTAGAATCCCGACGCTTATTCAAGCGCTGTATCACGCGTTTCACCACTAAAACGCCGCGCATGCGAGGTATATAAACACTATGGCGGGAACTATCACACCTGCAATGCTGATTAACAATCAGGTGAGCAGAAAAAGATTTTCATGTATATCTTATTGAACAAGTCTCAATTCCATCTAGGGGTAGAACGTTGGATCACACTCTGATATATAGGGAGCAACGGTGGATTTATATTTTGGATTCCATTATACCACAAGGATTGAATTCCCGTATAGAGTGGGAAGCGTGTTTATAAGATATACATGAAAATCTTTTTCTGCTCACCTGATTGTTAATCAGCATTGCAGGTGTGATAGTTCCCGCCATAGTGTTTATATACCTCGCATGCGCGGCGTTTTAGTTAGTTCAGCAGCAAGCACCAGATAGCGCTTTTGAGAACCATTGCAGTGATACCAGAGGTAGGAGGGCTCCGGATTTCATTCTAAAATTTGAAATATAATGAAGCATGTATCTTAAAAGAACTTTCTTTCTTCACAGTGCCGATTTATAACACTCCCCTGATGAAACCGAAGTGGTGAAACGCGTGATACAGCGCTTGAATAAGCGTCGGGATTCTACTACACAGATAAGCACTGGTTCACTGGTTTATTCTATCCATATAAAAGCTTGCTAAAGAAGATAACGTATTGAAGTCGTTTAAAAAATTTTTTTACAAAAACAAAAACAACTATTGGCTAGATGTTTAAGAATGAGGTCGTTGATGTACATTTAGGCATTAGTCCATTGATAAAACCTTGAACAATGGCAGCCTACAGTTTCTGAGACCTCTTTAGCCATAAGTTCGAGCACGATACAACATATGCTTTAAAGTTATAGTACAGAGTAACATTAATGCCAGAATGCAGTTGGACATCCTTTCTAAAATGCCCCTCCTTACCTTCTCAGCCTCAAACCTGGGAATGAATGAAATTGCTGACAGTGTCTGGTAGGCTGAGATAAACAGCACTGCTCTGCCTGATGATGATCTGAACTGAGTGAACACTGATGGCATGCTCATTACCAATCCCTGGCCTCTTAAGCCTTGGTATCTTTAAGAAGCCTGTCTCCCTGGCTGGTCGCCCCACCTTCATGTTGGACCCACAAGCAGATTGCCTGCACTGCTGCTCCCGGCTCCAATGTGCTCCACTGCACCTGGATTTGCTGAGTGTATGATGATGATAATCATGGCAGGTGCAACACCATGCAGACTCAGGGGTTGGGAGAAGGGTTGTTCATGAGGTCCATATGCCCATGAGGGAAGGGTTAGGATGGCCGTTATAGTTGATAATTCAATCATTAGATATGTAGATAGCTGGGTAGCTGGTGGATATAAGGATTGCCTGGTAACATGCCTGCCTAGTGCGAAGGTAGCGGACCTCATGAGCCACCTAGACAAGGTTTTACATAGTGCTGGGGAAGAGTCTGCTATCTTGGTACATGTTGGTACCAATGATATAGGAAAGTGTGGGAGGGAGGTTCTGAAGATCAAATTTAGGCTTTTAGGTAGGAAGTTGAAATCCAGAACTTCCAGGGTAGCATTCTCCAAAATGCTTCCCATTCCATGCACAAGACCCAAGAGACAGACAGTGCTTCAAAGTCTCTATGCGTGGATGAGATGATGGTGCAAGGAAGAGGGGTTTGGATTTGTTAGGAACTGGGCAACATTCTGGGGAAAGAAGGGGCTGTTCCGAATAGATGGGCTCCACTTTAACCAGAATGGAAACAGGCTGCTGGCATTAACCTTTAAAAAGAGCAGCTTTTAAACTAGATAATAGGGGAAAGCTGACAGTCACCCAAGAGTGCATGTTTCATAAGGATGTATCCTTGAAGGATACTAGCAAAAGATTGAAGTTGGGTATATTGACAGAGATGTTCCAATAACAACAAAAGTAACCCAAATGCCCTTACGTACAGAGCAGACAGAGCTTAAAGATTCAAAATTACTCCTTTCTACCAGTGGCGTAGCGTGAGTTGTCAGCTCCCGGGGCAAGGCAAGTAATTTGCGCCCCCTAACCCGTGGATTTTAGCCGCCGGGGAGCTTCTTTGCGCGGGGGAGCCGACCGTGATCCTACCCCGGGAGGGAGCGATCATCAGCACTGACTTCGCTGAGCCGGAGTCCAGGGAAACGAACAGCACAGCAGCAAGAGCCCGACAAGCATGGTTAAATGCCCAACAGCAGGGAAGAGGAGGAGATCCGGAACCAGAAACTCACGATGCCGCCCTGCAGCTCCGCCTTCTCGAGCGCACAGGGCGATCCGACCCCAACCCCAGCTTTACATTGAGATCGAGGGGCGACGATGCGATAAACAGTCCCCCTCCCACCCCGCCCCGGCAGCTTGTGTGAAATAGCTACCTAGAGGGGGCCAATTGCATCGCCTGCGCTTTGTTGCCGAGGGTTTGCCAAGAACAATGCGACTCCCAGGACTGCGGGCTCGAGGGCTATAGCGCAAACCTCTTTGCAGTGCCACCACCAGATGGCGTATGCGCCAACATGTATCATAGGGACCTGCCTTTCCCCCTCATCGGCAACAGAGAGCTGCGAGTGCGAGCGGCCCCCCCCCATGTTGCACCCGGTGCGGCCGGCCCCCCCTGCACCCCCCACGCTACGCCTCTGCTTTCTACCAATAACCAGATTAATATGAATAAAATACAATCTCTAAAATGCCTTTATGCAAATGCTAGAAGTCTAAAAAATAAGATGGGGGAGTTAGAATATATAGTACTAAATGAGAGATTAGATATGTTTGGTATCTCAGAGACCTGGTGGAAAGAGGACAACCAATGGGACACTGTGATACCTGGGTACAAATTATATCACAATGATAGAGTAGATAAAATAGAAGGAAGGGTTGCACTGTATGTTAGAGAGGGCATTTAGTCATACAGGATCAAAGGTTTACAGGAAACAAAATGCACTGTAGAATTTCTATGGATCGAAATTCCATGTAAAAAGGGGAATGCAATGGCAGTGGGGGTGTACTATTGACTGCCTGGCAAGAATGAACAAAAGGATGATGAAATGCTCAAAAAAATCAGGGAATCTAACAAAAGTTATAACACAGTAATAATAATGAGTGATTTCAGTAACCCTAGTAATGACTGGGCCAGTCTCATGCTAGGGAGATAAAGTTTCTAGATGAAATAATTGACTGCTTCTTGGAGCAGCTGGTTCATGAACCAACAAGAGGGGAAGTCCTTAGTGGAACCCAGATCTGGTGCAAGGGATAAGAGTGCTGAGGCCTCTTGTCCCCTTTTAGTGCCCTTTTTTTTACCTATCATGATCACATTTGATTTAATAAATGGAGGAAGGATGGCAAGGAAATCCACAGTACTACCTTTTAACTTTCAAAAGGGAGACTGATAAAATGGGGAAAATAGTTACCAAAAAACTACAAGGAGCAGCTTCAAAGATTTACATCAAGCATGGGCATTATTTAAAAATACTTAAAAATCTTGGAAGCCCAGGCCAGCTGTATTCCACACTTTAAAAAAACTGAAAGTCCAAAAAACTGCCAGCATGGTTTAAATGTGAGGGCAGAGAGGCTGTTGTAGCCAAAAAAGTATTTTTTAGGAAATGGAAAAAGGAGCCAAGTGATGAAAACTGGCAACAGCATAAACAATGGCAAGTTAGATGCAAGGCATTGATAAGGCAGGCAAAGGGAGAATTTGAAAAAAGCTTGCTGTGAAAGCAAATGCACATAAAGAAAGCTTTTCAAATACATTTGTAGCAAAAAAACTGTGAGTCAGTTGGACCATTAGATGATAGGGGGAAAAAGGGCACTAAGAGAGGGAGAGACTGAATGGCTTCTTTGCTTCGGTCTTTACTGAATAAGATGTAGGGAAGTTGCCCATGACTGAAATGGTATTTAAAGGTGATGTATTGGAAGAATTGAAAGAAATTTCGATAAACCAGGAAGATGTATTACAACTATTTGATAAATGAAAGAGTAGCAAATCATCTGGGCCGGATGGTATACCTCCAAGGGTGTTGAAAGAACTGAAATTTGAGATTGAAGACCTACTTTTAGTAATCTGTGAACTATTATTAAAATCAACTGCAATACTTGAAGATTGGTGAATGACCAATGTAACGCCAATTTTTAAAAAGGGTTCCAGGTGTGATCTGGGCAAAATGGTAGAAACCAGTATAAAAACTAAAATTAGTGAACATGTATAGTCATGGCTTAATGGGAGAAAGCCAACATGGCTTTAGCCAATGAAAGTCTTGTCTTACTAATCTGTCATATTTTTTTGAAGATGTGAATAACAGAAAAAGGTGAGCTGGTTGATATAGCATGCCTAGATTTTCAGAAAGCCTTTGACAAGGTCCCCTATGAGAGACTCTTGGCAAAATGTCATGGGATAGGAGGCAGTGTACTATTGTGGATCAGGAACTGGTTAAAAGATAGAAAACAGAGGATAGGGCTTAATGACCAATTTGCTTAATGGAGCAAGGTGAATAGTGAAGTACCCCAGGGATTGGTGCTGAGTCCGCTGCTTTTTAACATATTTATAAATTGTATTTTTATTTATTTGCAGTATTATAAATTTGTATACTGCATTTTTCCTGCAGATCAAAAGCGGTTTACAAAGAACAACAATTTGAATAATAGAGTAACAAGTACATATTCAGTTACATGGAACATTTAAACTATATATAATAATGTTGTTATTACAGTATAACAGTGAAGAATGCTTAACATGAATCTCTATACAGCTCTATTAATGAACCATTTACAAATTAGTATGTGATGTGGTGAGGGGGAATGCTGTAGAGGGAGTTTTTATGGGGGGGGGGATGTTGGGTTTGTGTCATTGTGTTTGTTTTGTGTGCCAAACTGAAGAGTAAATAGGTGGGTTTTAAGTTTTTTTTTGAATGTTTGGATGTCATTTATTTCTCTTAGGTAAACTGGGAGCACATTCCAGAGGTTAGGAGCAATGTGGGAGAATGTCTTGTTGTTCGTTGTCCTTGATTTCCTGAAATGAAGTGGTATTGAAATCTTGTTCTTATTACAATCTCGTTGTAAATGACCTGGAAATGGGAATGAGTGAGGTGATCAAATTTGCAGATGACACAAAATTATTTAAAGTTGTTAAAACCTATGTGGATTGTGACAAATTGCAAGAGGACTTTGATAAATTGTAAGACTGGACATTCAAATGGCATATGAAACTTAATATGGACAAGTGCAAAGTTATGCACCTAGGAAAGAAAAATCCAAACTATGGTTGCACAATGCAAGGTTCCACATTAGGAACCACTACACAGGAAAACGATATAGGTATCATCATGGATAACATCATCAGGGGCGGCTCTATAATGAGGCAGAGTGAGGTGGTGGATTCAGGTGGAAAACTTTTGGGGGCAGCAAAAATGCCCCCAAAAGAGCCGCCTCACTCCACCTTCAGTTTTAAACAACAAAAAAAAAAAGATTGACAAGCAGCTGCGATAGCGCCTGTGAAGCTCCGTTCTGCTCCACTTTCTGCAGCCCGCGAAGCTCCATTCCACACCCCATCCTGCTGTCCTCAAAGCGCAATTCCACACCCCTTCCTGCAGCCCTTGTAGGCTCTGTTATGTTCTTTCCTCTTCCCAAGCAGCTGCCATAGCGGTAATTTCAAATGAAAAGGAAACCGGGGGGCGGAGCCTGATGTCCAGCGGGTTAGACGCTTCGCGCTGAAGCTCCCGAGAGGCCTACTCAGAATCCTGACTTAATACCTACATAAACTCAATTTTTTGCTCCGAACTTACCGGGATACCTCGGGGGGGATGGCGGCCCATAAACCAGCGCGCTTGGACTTCGGGTCTCCTTCTTCTTCACACGGAAAACGCTCCAAAACAGAGGTGTCTTCCCCACAGAAGATGGTTCCACTTCGGGAAAACCCCGAAATGCATCAGGAGATCTTAGAGGAAATACGCGGCGTGAAGGAACTGGTGCAGTCCAACGGAGAAGCGCTTCGAGCCATGCGAGAAGACTTCGGTGTGCTCCAGGACCGACTTGAAAGTCTTTCATTACGGCAGGACAACATGGCGGGGGTCCTCGACTCGCACGCGGTGCGCTTGGTCAAACTGGACAAGGCTGAGCGCCAGATACAGAATCTTCAAAAAGAGTTAGAAGATAGCAATAATCGAGCCCGTCGCAACAATGTGAGGCTCCTTGGAATACCGGAGGGGGCGGAAGCAGGAGATATCAGAGAATTCCTGCTCAAAACTCTTCCCTCCTTGCTGAAGATCACATTTCATAGAGACCTGGAAATTGATCGAGCACATCGTGTTCCTACCCATATGGCGCTCAACCGAACGACCCCCCGGCCTATTATCTTTCGATTACTACGATATCAACAAGTGGAACAAATTCTAAATGCTGCCCGGGCGAATCGTCATCTGGAGTTTGAAAGTCATAAAGTCTCCTTCTTCCCTGATTTGGCAAAGCCCACAGTTGACCGTCGGAAGAGACTCCTTGCTTTTCGCCCTCGACTTCAACAGCTACAGGCTCGCTTTGGCCTGTTGTATCCAGCGAAGCTCCGAGTGACTCTCCACAACCAAACTAGGACATTCGAAGATCCTGATCTACTATCAACATTTTTAGACTCTAAAGAAGCAGAGCAGATGCGTTAACCCAACATCTTGGACTTATTATCTGCCGGCTCTGTCCGCCATTTTGAAGGGCCCGACGCGGTGGTCATAGCCAAGCACAGAGACTGCCTGGACTTTTCTTTCTGTCTTTATATGACTTTTTTGGTCTTCTATCCCTCCATGATGTGTGCCTCGGTTGGATTCGGAGCACGCACAGTTATACAGGTTATATGTTTACAATTTCGGCCTTCTCTGGGGTTTCTCCCCGCAGACACATGGTCGCCAGTAATTTCTGGGGTTCTGCTTCTTCTCTACCGCACTGCGGTTCTTATTTTTTAATGTGGGGTGCTTCATTGTATTACATTAGCTCATTTTCTATCATGTCATGTGTACAGCCAGATACAGTTACTATGAGGGACATTGTGAACTTATGTGCGTTATCATGTTCTCTTTCAGAATTTTTAACCTTGCTCAATGGCCTTATGTAAGATCTTATCACTTAACGTAAAAGGCATCAATAGTCCAATCAAAAGAAAGAAAATTCTTAGCTATCTTAACCATGAGCATGCTGATTTAGTGTTTCTTCAGGAAACGCATCTAAATTCCGCTGAAACACTGAAACTCAATGCTAAACCTTACCTGGTGGCTGCCTATTCTCCCGCCGTTTCCAAACAGTGTGGGGTAGCCATTCTGGTTAAGAAGTCTTTGCAAGCTACAGTAATAGATACTAGCTCTGATAAGGAGGGTAGATGGGCGCGTGCACATTTTAAGGTTGGAGATAGTGAATTCACGTGTATTTGTATTTATGCCCCGAATGTGGATAACCCTGCTTACTATGCAAGTATTGCGCAGTTGGCACAGGCCTCTGCCAATACTCCATTAATACTTGGTGGCGATTTCAATCAAGTGCTAGACCCTTTGATAGATAGACAACCGCCTAGAACGAGTAGTCCACCCAAGAGTCTTGCTACCCTTACAGCTCTGATGCAAGACCTTGCGCTAGTAGATATATGGAGGCTACTTCACCCCTCCGACTTAGAGTACACCTTTTTTTCTGCCCCCCATCACTCACAATCTAGAATAGATTTCTTTCTCATTTCCAAAGCACTGATTTCTCAAGTGGACACGGCTAGGACTCATCCTCTCCATATTTCTGATCATGCTGCCATATCTTTTTCATTGCATGTCACTACGCGAGATGATCATCCATGTGCTTGGTTTTTTGATAGATCCCTACTGGATCAAAAGGATTTTCAGGTTGACATAAAGGCCGCTATCCAGGATTATTTTCATTTTAACTCACCCCATGACACAGCGAGCTGGGCTTGGTGGGAGGGTTTTAAGGCATCTATCCGTGCTACTATAACCAGCTATCAAATTCGACAGGGGAAACAAAGAAAGCAACACTTACTGATTCTAGAGCAACAGATACAAGCTGGGGAGCGTCTCCTTACGTCCCGTACTGACCCATGTATTTTACTCCGTTTACAACGCCTCCGCTTTCAATACAATCAGCTTTTATATACTGCTGCTGCTAAAAATATTGAATCACAACAAGGGTTGTATTACCGGGAAAATAACCGTGCTGGCAAATTATTAGCGAATGCCCTGAAAGGTCAAAAAGAAGCCAAGCGTGTTACCGCTCTCCGTAATCCGTCGGGGGGGGGGGCCTGGTCACTAAAGATACAGAAATCTTAGAACTCTTTCGTGATTTTTATACTCGGCTTTATCAATCTGAATGTGATTTTGAGCCAGAAGTATTTGAACGACTGCTCTCAGGGGTACAACGACCGACCCTATCTGACGAAGATAGAGAGGCCATGGACAAACCATTCACTTTATCAGAAATTCATTCTGCTCTCAAGAGATGTGCCACAGGTCGAGCTGCCGGCCCGGACGGTCTCCCTGCTGAATTCTACAAAACCTTTAACGCTGACTTAGCTCCAGTTTTGAAACTTTATTTTTCTGCTCTGGCCGAGGAGGGATCTCCTTCTGGGTCCTTTTCAATGGCAAATGTAGTAGTTTTTGAGAAAGAGGGGAGAGATCCGCAACTAACAGCTAATTATCGTCCAATTTCCCTCCTAAATGCGGACTATAAAATATTTGCCACCATTCTCTCCACTCGGCTCTCTGATAGGATGTCTACTTTAATACACCCAGATCAATGCGGTTTCATTCCCGGTAGATCAACCGCTGACAATGCTCGGACTCTATGTCATGTACTGACTACCGCAGTTAATCTTGATCGACCATTTGTTGGCCTCTCACTTGATGCTGAGAAGGCCTTTGATCGCTTAGAATGGCCTTTCCTGTTTGCAACTCTCCGCTGGTACGGATTCGGAGAAGGTTTTCTCCGTTGTCTCCACACCATGTACGCACAGCCTACAGCCAGTATCTGTGCTAATGCTTTAAAGTCTCAGCCATTTCCCCTTCAACGCGGTACTCGTCAGGGATGCCCACTGTCTCCACTTCTTTTCGATCTTGCACTCGAACCCTTAGCTTTACTAATCCGGCAATCGGAGGAGATTCATGGAGTCCCCTTCTCTCATAGGGAAATTAAAATTTCAGCATATGCTGATGACCTTATGCTCTTTGTCTCTTTAGACTCGGTGCCGGCTGTCCTAGAGCAAATCGGTAAATATTCACAACTCTCGGGGTATAAGATAAATTGGACCAAATCGGTAGCCTTTCCATTAAATCCTCTGATTCATCAAGCAGATATGCAATCCTTTCCCTTTTTATGGCAACCTCGCATGGTCAAATACCTTGGGGTCCACTATTGCTCTCCTTTGGAAGACGCTATCTCCTTTAATGCCAAAGACTTAACCTCTAAAGTCCGGGCGCTTACTCACCGTTGGACTCCTTTAACACTTACCTGGTGGGGTCGCCTAGAAACCATAAAAATGATGATTGTTCCTAAAGTGAATTACATTTTAGAAATGTTGCCCTGTCTCCTACCTCGACGTACATACAAAGATTTAGAGGGCCTTCTGACTAGATACTTATGGCAAAACAAGACACCTAGTATAGCGAAGCATAAGTTGCAAGCTGATAAGGAAAATGGGGGTGTCAGATTCCCTGATTTCCTGAAATATCACCATTCTTTTCTTCTCAAACAAGGTGCTCGTTGGCTGGAAGATCTAGCACCGAGTAGACCTGTGTGGCTAGACATAGAGGAGAACCTTTGCAAACCGTTTCCTCTTACTTCTCTCCCTGGTATGACTCTCCCATTCAGACTCCCACTATCCACCAATGCTTTTAGACACTTTAGGTGCCTTTAATACTCTTATTCAATCTCTAGACTCCCGATTCTGTCCGTTAGACAGACTCCCGCTCTGGTACAATACTCGATTTCAAATTCAAAATAAACCGATGGCGTGGAGCCCCTGGTACACTAGGGGCATTTGGACCCCTACCCAGTTGTTCCATGATGGTCGCTGGAAAACTTTTAGTGAATTGCAAATTGAATTTGGTCTCCCAGCGAAACACTACTTTCAGTTGGTGCAACTACAGCATTGTCTTCGGAGTGCTAAGGTGCTCCCGCCATCGGAATCCCCTACCCAAGACTTGTCGGAGACTATCCGATCTATCGGGAGCTCACCGGGTGTAGCATCTAACTTTTACAAAACCTTAAGTAATGCTGTAAATAGAGGTACCCCTATAGCACAGAAAGCATGGGAGCGGGAACTGCATGTAACTTTGACCCCGGAACAATGGAGCCTTGTCTGGAGTAGAGTGACACGGGTCTCCAGATCCGCCTCACTCACTCAGACACTCTTCTTTCTAGCCCACCGGTGTTTCTATACTCCTGACAGATTAGCCAAATGGAACACCTCCCAGGGCAATAAATGCTGGACATGCCATGCGGCCATTGGTTCACTAACTCATGTTATGTATGAATGTCCCGCACTACAGTATTACTGGCGTCGGGTCTGGGGCCGTATCCAATCTATTTTGCACTTTCAAGAGCCCCTGTCTTGGAGGATAGTGGGACTCCGCTCAGCTGCGGGGATCCCCTCTCTTCCAAAATCGGCTTACTTCCTTTTAGACTTCATGCTGGGCATTGCTATTTCCCTAATTACGAAATACTGGAAAAATAGCTCCCATCTGAGCCCCAATGAATGGTGGAATCATGTCTGTCTCTACAGTAAATATGAACAAATACCTCGTATGTTCGCTTCTTCCGTTCAGACCCCCCATCATCTGTCTAAATGGAAGATGCTCAATGATTATGTTCACACCGCTAAATGCTCTCATCTGACTGTTTAAATTTGTATAAATCTCTGTCACATGATCATTCTGTATCGCAGATGCTATTTATGTTCGTTTTGATGTACAATTACTGTTGTTTGGAAGCGCTCACATGCTGATACTGTCGGCTTAGAGAAGAAGCAGGGGGGTGGGGGGTAATAGGGTTTGCTTTTCCTTATTGTATACTTGTTTTGTCTCCTTTGGTGTGTTGTTTCTTTTGTTTGTTGCAAAATGAAAATAAAAGTTAAAAAAAAAAAAAAGAAAAAAAAGAAAAGGAAACCGATGTGGATCCTTCTGGCCCTTTGGAACTCCTGCAGCTGTGTCCCGCGCTCTAGTGTCACTTTTGTTTGGGGGTGATGCAGCTGCAGGGGTTACAAAGGGCAGGAAGGGTCCGCATTTGTTTCTTTTTTATTTGAATTACTGCTATGGCAGCCACTTGGGAAGTGGAAAGAGCATAATGGAGTCAATACAGGCTGCAGGAAGAGGAGCGGAATGGAGCTTCTCGGGCTGCAGGAGCAGGAGCGGAATGGAGATTTGCGGGCTGAAGGAGGGGGAATGGAAAGGAGCTTCATAGGCTGCAGGAAGAGGAGTGGAATGGAGCTACACAGGGGAAAGACAGAGAGAGGAATGGAGCTGCACAGGGGGAAAGAGAGGGCTGGAAACTGGAAAGGGGTTGACAGAGGGAGCAAGAGAGGACTGGAATCTTGAAAAGAGCTGAAAGAGGGCAAGAGAGAATAGAAAAAAGGCTGACAGAGAGAGAAAAAGAGGGCTAGAAATTGGAAAGGGGTTGGCAGAGGGGGGCAAGAGAAGGCTGGAATCTGGAAAGGAGCTGACAAACGGGGCAAGAAAGGGCTGGAATCTGGAAAGGAGATGACAGAGGGGGCAGAAGAGGGCTGGAAACTGGAAAGGAGCTGACAGGGGGGGCAAGAGAGGGCTGGAAACTGGAAAGGGGCTGACAGAGTGGGCAGGAGAGGGCTGGAAACTGAAAAGGAGCTGATGAGAGGGGAGGGAGGGCTGGGAACTGGAAAGGAGCTGACAGAGTGGGCAAGAGAGGGCTGTAAACTGGAAAGGGGCTGACAGAGGGGGCAGGAGAGGGCTGGAAACTGGAAAGATGCTGACAGAGGGGACAAGAGAGGGCTAGAAACTGGAAAGGAGCTGAGAGGGGGCAGGAGAGGGTTGGAAACTGGAAAGGAGCTGACGAAAGGGGAGGGAGGGCTGAGAACTGGAAAGGAGCTGACAGAGTGGGCAAGAGAGGGCTGGAAACTGGAAAGGAGCTGACAGAGGGGGCAGGAGAGGGCTGGAAACTGGAAAGTGGCTGACAGAGGGGGCAAGAGAGGGCTGGAAACTGGAAAGGAGCTGACAGGGGGGGGAGGGCGGGCTGGAAACTGGAAATGAGCTGATGGGTTGAAGGAAGGCTGGAAATTGGAAAGGAGCTGACAGAGGGGACAAGAGAGATCTGGAAACTGGAAAGGAGCTGACAGGGGGGGGGAGGGCGGGCTGGAAACTGGAAATGAGCTGATGGGGTGAAGGAGGGCTGGAAATTGGAAAGGAGCTGACAGAGGGGACAAGAGAGGGCTGGAAACTGGTAAGGAGCTGTTGGGGGGTGGAGAAGAGAGGGCTGGGAACTGGAATGGAGCTGATAGAGTGGGCAAGAGAGGGCTGGAAACTGGAAAGGAGCTGACAGAGGGGGCAAGAGAGGGCTGGAAACTGGTAAGGAGCTCATGGAGGGTGCGGAAGATAGGGCTAGAAACTGTAAAGGAGCAGACAGAGGGGGCAAGTGTACTGGAGACTGGAAAGGAGCTGATGGGTGGAAGAGAGGGCTGGATACTCGAAAGGGGCTGACAAAGGGGTCAAGAGAGGGCTGGAAACTGGAAAGGAAGGGGGAAGAGAGGGCTGGAAAGGAGTTGGCAGAGGGGGAAAGAGATGCCTGGGAGGTAGCTGATACAGGGGAAAGAGATGGCTGGAAGGGAACTGACAGAGGGTTAGAAAAGGGCTGACAGAAGTAAAGAGAGGACTGGAAGGGATATGAAATTGGGGGAAGGTGGGGCCTGGAAGGGATCGGATACCTGAGGATGGTACTGGAATGGTCCTGGAAGGGTGATGACACTATGGAAGGGAAGAGGGGGGTTGAAGGGAGCTGAAACCTGGGATGGTACTGGAGGGGGACTGGAAGGGAGCTGACAGCTGCGGGTGGGACTGAAGGAAGCTGACACTTTGGGATGGGACTTGGAGGAGTCTGGCAGGGAGGGGGTACTGGGATTGGAAGGGAGCTGACACACGGGGAGGATTACTGGGACTGGAAATAGGCTGATGGAAAGAAGTGAAGAAAAAAAAAGAAGAGGCAAGAAATGGCAGAGTGCTAAGAGAAGACAGGAAAGCAGAAGCCTCATATCAGAACAAGCATGACCAGAGAATAAAATGTTCAGACAACAAAGGTAGAAAAATAATTTTATTTTCAATTTATTGATTGGACTTTGTGCTATCTTTATATTTTACACTGTATAGGGAACTGCATCTCTTATCTGGTGTTGCACTGCATGCAGAGTTGGGTTTCTTGGGATTTCGGTTTAATTTTTGCTGAAATATTTTATTTTTACTTTAGGTTGTGATCACTTATTCTGTACTTGGTGAGACTCTGTGTTCTAAGTGTGTGACCAAGGCTGTGTGATCTGTTAACATGTAATTTGTACGCAGGGATATGGACTGTAGTAATTTGCCTTGTTCAGCTTTTCAAATAGGTGTTAGATGTTCTAGGGCCCAATGCTTTATTTATAGTGCTTTTTTTTTCTGGGTAGGCACCTTGTATAAGTTTTGGATGTTTATGCTGGTAATGGTATGGTAGATTTGGCCTTATAGATCTTTGGTGACTTTTGTAGGGTTTCATATTAGTTCCCAATATGCTCGATACTGGAAAACGACTGTTAGTGAGATGACCAGACTCGTATTTTTTTTTTTTTGAGATATTGAGTTCTGTGGGTGAATGTCCTGGTTCTGCTCTGCACCCACTGTTGAGGGAGTGGGTTCTGTGGATGTAAAATATATGTTCAAAAAGTAAAAGCAAGAACCCTAACACAGTTTATAACAAAATAAAAATGAGTTACTATTTCGTTTTTTAAAGTGTGCTGTGGTTCTCACTCATTCTTTTAGTTCCTTGGTGTGCAAGCATCTTACATTTCCTCCATAATATCTAATCAGCTTTTTGGTTTGGTTTGGTCCTTGAGTTTTGAGAAAGCCCCCCCCCCCCACACACACACATTATGGGGGTGGGGGGGGAGGGGGCACCATCTCATCCCTCACCTCAGGCAGCAGATTGCCTTGAACCGCCCCTGGATAATATGTTGAAACCTACCATCCAGTGTGCAGCAGTGGCCAAGAAAGCAAATAGGAATCATAAGGAAAGGAATGGATAATAAAACAAAGGATATTATAATGCCCTTGTTTCTTTCCATGGCGTGGCCACACCTTGAATATTGTGTGCAATTTGGTTGCCATATCTTAAAAAGGATATAGCAGAATTAGAAAAGGAACAGAAAAGAGCAACAAAAATGGTAAAGGGGATGGAAGGATACCCCTATGAAGAGAGGCTTAAAAGGTTAGGGTTCTTCAACTTAGAAAAAAGACAGATGAGGGGACGAAAGTCAGACTGAATTGGATCAGGAGGGCTTGAGAGGACAGAACTTCAAGCCAATGGCGGAGAAATGCATGTTCAAGAAGTTTGGAAATGAAGGGAAGAAGGGAGATGGATCGATAATTTGAAGGACAAGTAGGGTCAAGTGAAGGTTTCTTGAGGAGAAGTGTGACCACAGCATGCATGAAGACTGCAGGGAAAATTGCAGTGGAGAGCGAAAGGTTGAGAATATGTGAGATGGAAGGGCTGAGAGAGGAGAGGATGGAGATCAGAGGAATCGGTAGTAAGTTTAGAGGAGGAAAGAAGATGAGAGGATTCTTCTTTGGAGATCTTAGAAAAGGATGAAAGGATGACAGTGGTTGAGGGGAAAAGTTGGTATTAAAGAGGGAGAAGAGAGGATGAGGCTGATCTTGTAGGGAATAGGAGTGTAATCTTGTGAACTTTGTCATTGAAATAGTCAGCTAGGATTTGGGCAGAAAGAGAAGAAGGGGTCGGAGGCAGAGACATCTTGAGGAGAGAGTTGAGAGTTGAGAAGAGATGGCAGGAGGTCAGAGGCAAGAGAGTTAGTCAGAAGGACAAAGTAGCTTTGCTTGGCAAGTGCTATGGCTGACCTGAAGTAAGCAAGCATGAATCTGAAGTGAAGAAAGTCAGAAAGGGAGTGGGATTTGAGCCAAATATGCTCAGCTGAGTGGACACAGGAGACTAGGTAGTGGGTAGTTGAAGACAGCCAAGGATGAAGTATAGTGCGCCTCCCAGGTCATGGCATGGGTGGAGCAAGAGCATCCAGAGAAGAGGAGAGAGCAGTATTATAGGAAACTATAGCCTCATCAACAGACTTAGAAGACAAAGTTTAAGTTTAAGTTTAAACTGAAAATACAGAAGAGAACTTTCTGGTTACATTTCATACCCAGCAGAGAGCTTGTAGTTTAAATTTAATAGTCACTCAAGGCCTAGTATCAGCAAAGTACTTTTAGTTTAAATTTAAAACACAGAAGAGAACTTTCTGGTTAAATTTGGAAACCAGCAGAGAGCTTGTAGTTTAAATTTCATAATAAGTTAGAGCCTAGCAGCAGCGAAGAGCTATAATTTAAATCAAATCAGAATATAGCTTAGCACAAAAGGCAAAACAGGGTCAGCACTCTTTCAGCAACAACTAAAGTCTTCTAGAGACCTTTACAAAGAGGCCGTCTACCTAGGGGGCAAGAGACCTGTGAAACCTTTTCAATAGGTGTTAATACCAGGTGGCAGGTCAAAAGGCCATTTTGAAAGACTCCTTCTATCCAAGCAAGACTGTTAATCAGCCAGGACGTTCGTCACAGCTTACCTCAGCAGCACAGGCATAAATAGCTCAACCAGAGCTCTGTGATCCTCAGTCATGAAGGACTAGAAAAGGGGACTGTTACTTCTGGAGAGAGATCTGCAATTGTGAGTATATACTTCTGGGAATTTTCTGAAAGGAATCCTTTCTATTAAAGCTAATTAATCTGCAAACCCACTAATTTTGTTAAATCAGTCAGGGCCTAGTAGCAGCAGTTTAAGCAACTTTAAATACTTTGTTGCAACAAAAAGCCAAAAAATCTCTGTTATATTATAAACATCATTTATATCAATATGGGGATAAATCGGGGAAACTTTTGGCTCGTTGTTTGGCGCGAAGTAAAGGATCCAGATTTGTTCCATTTTTGAAAAATGAAGGAGTAATATGTAAAAACAGTGTAGATATAGGGAGAATTTTTGTAAGTTATTATACTAAGTTATATAAGGGAGAAGAAGTTTCTAAAGAAAGTATTAAAATTGTTTTGGAAAAAATACATTTACCACATCTTACAAAGGCTCAAAAAAAGAAATTGGAAGCTCCTATAACAGTAGAGGAAATTCAGAGTAAAATTGATAATGCCCCAAGATGTAAGGCACCAGGATTAGATGGTCTTAGAGCAGAATATTATAAATTGCTGCAAGTTCAGATTACACCGGTGTTAGTGACTTTATTCAATAGGTGGATGAATGTTGGAGTTTTTAAATTTAATAATAATCTTGCTCATATTGTGGTTTTGCCTAAACCTGGTAAAGATGTAACTGAGGTTGAGTCATATCGACCAATTTCTTTGATTAATTATGATTTAAAGTTGTTTGCAAAGATTTTAGCAGATCGGTTAGCAGTATATCTGCCAATCTTATTACATGATTGTCAGACCGGATTTGTGAGAGAACGGTATCCTTCAAAAAATGTAAGAAAAATTTTAGGAGTATTGAGCTGGGTTAGAAAAATGGATATCCCTTCTTTATTGGTAAGTTTTGATGCAGAAAAAGCTTTTGATAGAGTAGAATGGAAATATTTATTTGAAATTTTAAATGTCTATGGCTTTGGTGAAGGATTTATACAAGGTATTAGAGCTTTATATCATAAACCAAAGGCAGTAGTAGGAGTTAATGGACATATCACTAATAATTTTTATATTACACGTGGAACCAGACAAGGTTGTCCTTTATCACCATTGTTGTTTGTGCTCTCATTGGATCCTTTGCTGAGAATGATTTATGCTTGTGATGGTATACAAGGAGTGAAAGTTGGGTCATGTATATTCAAGGTTTCTGCTTTTGCGGATGATTTATTAGTCATGTTGTTAAATCCTTGTGAATCTTTAACAAGACTTCTAGATATGATTAGACGATTTGGAGAAATTGCTGGTTTCAGATTGAATATGACTAAATCAGAAGCATTGGATGTTAATGGGGGGTTACAGGAAAAATGGGGTGATGAGTTTCCATTAAGATGGGCTAATAATAAATTTAAATATTTAGGAATTTGGTTGCCTAAAAATCCAAACCATTTGTATAGGCAGAATGTTAGGCCGTTGATGCGAGATATACAAAATAAATTGCAGGTTTGGACTCCTTTGCCTCTTTCATTAGGTGGTAGGATAGCTGCATATAAAATGATGATTTTTCCAAAAATTTTGTATATTTTACAAATAATTCCATTGCGACTATTAAAGAAAGATGTGCAGAAATTAGAGAGATTACTGCAGGGATTTTTTTGGAGAGGGAAACATCCCAGATTTAGAATTGATCGTTTATATGGTTCATGGCAACAAGGTGGTATGGGGTTGCCTTGTTTAGAAATATATAATATGGGTTGTTTACTTCGTCATGTACGTGATTGGATAGGTGGTACTTCAGTTTACACTCCTTATGATCTTGAATCAGCATTAGTTGCTCCTTATTCCCTTCGGTCAGTGTTACATGTATCAAGAGCGAAGTTGCCTAAAGTATTTAAAAATAATATATTATTTCAGGGGGTTCGATGGAGTTGGCAGAAGCTTTGTGAAAAATTGGGTGTTCCAAATGAAATTTCAGGTTATTTGCCTCTACAGGGAAATATAGACTTTCAACAAAGTATAAAGTCAATTTTATTTAAAGGATGGGAGAAAAAAGGTCTTCAGTTGTTGTATCAAGTAATTAACGAAGAAGGTGTACTTAAATCATTTATTGATTTAAAAAGATGTTATGGATTGTCTCAGGGGCATTTTTATGCATATTTACATTTAAAATATTATTTGATTTCAATAGCAGATAGGAGAACTTGTTTGAGATCAGAAAATTTTAAGAAATTAGAAGAGTGGTTTGCGTTTAAGGACAAAGAGAGGATAACTGTAGCAGAATATAATAAGGCTTTATTTAATTTAGTTCATGTTAAGAATTTTGATCATTTGAGTTTGCAATGGGGGGAAGAATTAGGAATTAATCTTGAAAGGTTTGCCTGGGAAAAGGCTATTGGGCGTATCCCTAGACAAATAGTGGGGGCAAAATTACGTGAAATGCAATTTAAAATAATAGTACGTGCTTACATATCACCATATAGAGCATGGAGGGGGGGCTTTGCACAATGTAGTGAATGCCCAAGGTGTAGAATGGAAAAGGCACATTTGGGGCATATGTTCTGGACTTGTATATGTGTGAAGAAATTTTGGAATAAAATTCAAAATTATTTAAGTGGTATATTGAGGCAAGCTTTAATTTTGACTCCAGGGTTTGCTATACTTGATGTTCCTGATTCTATGGGACTTTCCTTATCAGGGAATAGACTCTTGGTAAGAAAATGTTGTCTGCTTGCTAAACACTGTATACTTCGGAATTGGAGAGATCCTAAAGGTCCAGAATATTGGGAGTGGAGAAACGTATTGCACCAATTGATATTATGGGAAGGATTATCTACTAGGAAACATGTGCGTAGAAGAGCTTATTTTTTAAAAGTTTGGTCTCCTTATCTTGATGGGGTTTCAGCAAGGGCTAGGAATGATATTTTAACAATTTAAATTGGCTTAGTTAGGATAAAATAAGGGGAGGGGTGAGAAATGAAAATAGATTAGTGGGGAGGATGTGGATTGAAAGGGGAAAGTACAAAAGGGTGAAGGTGAAAGGGAAAATTAAAATGTATTAATTATATCCTTTTGTGGATTATTACTGAGTGGGGGAGGGGGATAAAGGAATTGACTGGTAGGAAGTATGGGATGGAGGTGATGGATAATGGGGGTAGGGAGTGGGGAATTAAAAAGTAAAATATATATATATATTCCCCGTTGTGGGAATGAATATGGTTGTTTAACATTGTTTAATATGTATGTTGCTTAAATTGTTTCGATATATATGCTACTTATATTGTTTCAAAATGTATGTTGTCTACAATATGTTAACTGCTTACAATGAATAAAAAGATTAAATACTAAAACACAGAAGAGAACTTTCTGGTTACAGTTCATACCCAGCAGAGAGCTTGTAGTTTAAATTTCATAATAAGTTAGAGCCCAGCAGTAGCAAAGAGCTATAATTTAAATCAAATCAGAATATAGCTTACCTCAGCAGCACAGGAGAGGGTACTGTGTAGCAGCCCTCTTTTAATAAGTGTTATTTCCCTCCCTCCCCAAAACCCACCACCCCCTGGGATAATCATAGCTTTATAGGTACTTACACATCTTAAAAGACAGGAGGTGCTCTCAGCTGAAGCTGGTTACCCAAATCAGTCATACACTAAGGACCTGAGATTAATTAAGCTTCAGGTGAACACGGTATATTAAACGTATTAGGTCCAGTTTTATTAGTATAAATATCCATAGCAACTCTTAGTAAGTAAAGAACTTAAAGATCTAAACACAAACCTAAAACTAAAATGCAGACAGCAGTCCAGCAGTGAGATGGGGGCTTTCCAGTCTTTTGCATTGAGTGTCACATGTATGATTTTCTCCCAGTTGGTGAGAGGTCTTACGTGTGCACTAGGTGCAAGGAGCTCTTTGCTCTCAGGGAACGAGTCCGTTCTCTAGAGGCTAGAGTAGCAGACTTGGAAAACATAAGAAAGACAGAGAGGTACATAGATGAGACCTACAGGGATATAGTCCTGAAGTCCCACTTCCAGTCTGGCAGCATCCCTGTTGCCATGGAGGAGAGAGGTCACGTTACAGGAGAGCATCACCCTGGTGTGACAGGAAGTGATCCTGTAACTAGGACCTGTCCTCCAGGTGATGTAAAACCCTCTCGCACCGAGGAAGTTTCTCCAGGGCCATGTGCCCATGAGGGAAGGGTTAGGACAGCTGTTATCATTGGTGATTCGACCATTAGGCATGTAGATAGCTGGGTGGCTGGTGCATGTGAGGATCGCCTGGTAACATGCCTGCCTGGTGCGAAGGTAGCGGACCTCACGCGCCACCTAGATAAGGTCTTAGATAGTGCTGGGGAGGAGTCTGCTGTCTTGGTACATATCGGTACCAATGACATAGGAAAATGTGGTAGGGAGGTTCTGGAGGCTAAATTTAGGCTTTTAGGTAGGAAGTTGAAATCCAGAACTTTGAGGTTAGCGTTCTCCGAAATGCTTCAAGTTCCACACGCAGGACCCAAAAGGCAGGCAGAGCTTCGGAGTCTCAATGCGTGGATGAGACAATGGTGCAGAGATGAGGGTTTTGGATTTGTTAGGAACTGGGGAACATTCTGGGGAAAGGAGGGGCTCTTCTGAAGGGATGGGCTTCACCTTAACCGGGATGGAACCAGGCTGCTGGCATTAACCTTTAAAAAGGAGATAGAGCAGCTTTTAAACTAGATAATAGGGAAAAGCCGACAGACACCCAAGAGCGGATGGCTCGGAATAATGTATTCTTGAAGGATACTACCAAAAGCAGAGAGGTTCCAAAAAAGGGTAAAGTATCCCAAATGCCCTAGAGTATGGAGCAGACAGAGCTTAAAGATCCCAAATTACCCATGCCTACCAAAAGCCAAATTAATATGAATAAAATACAGTCTCTAAAATACTTGTATGCAAATGCTAGAAGTCTAAAAAATAAGATGGGAGAATTAGAATATATAGCACTAAATGAGAGGTTAGATATGATTGGAATCTCAGAGACATGGTGGAAGGAGGACAACCATTGGGACACTGTGATACCTGGGTACAAACTATATCGTAATGATAGAGCAGATCAAATTGGTGGAGGGGTTGCGCTCTATGTTAGAGAGGGCATTGAGTCAGAAAGGATTAAAGTTTTGCAGGAAATAAAATTTGCTGTAGAATCTCTATGGATTGAAATTCAATGTAAAACGGGGAAGGTGATGGCAGTGGGGGTGTACTATCGATCACCTGGCCAGAAAGAATAAATGGATGATGAAATGCTCAAAGAAATCAAGGAAGCTAACAAAAGTTACAGCGCAGTAATAATAATGGGTGATTTCAATTACCCCGGTATCAACTGGGTCAGTGTCATGGCAGGAGATAAAGTTCCTAGATGAAATAAATGACTGCTTCTTGGAGAAGCTGGTTCATGAACCGACCAGAGGGGAAGCCATATTAGACCTAGTCCTTAGTGGAACACCAGATCTAGTGCAAGAGAGAAGGGTGTTGGGGCCACTTGGCAATAGTGATCATAGCATGAGCACCTTTGATTTAATTAGTGGAGGAGGGATAGTAAGGAAATCCACAGTACTAGCTTTTAACTGTCGAAAGGGAGACTATGATAAAATGAGGAAAATAGTTAAGAAAAAACTAAAAGGAGCAGTTGCAAAGGTTAAAGACTTACATCAAGTTTGGGTGTTGTTGAGAAATACTGTCTTGGAAGCCCAGATCAGCTGTATTCCATGCTTTAAGAAAAGTGGAAGGAAGTCCAAATAACTGCCAGCATGGTTTAAAGGTGAGGTCAGAGAGGCTGTTGTTGCCAAAAAAGCATCTTTCAGGAAATGGAAAAAAGAGCCAAATGATGAAACCTGGAAACAGCACAAGCACTGGCAAGTAAAATGCAAGGCATTGATAAGGCAGGCAAAGGGAGATTTGAGAAGAAGCTTGCTGCGGAAGCCAAAACGTAGCAAAAAACCTGTGAGAGAGTCACTTGGCCCATTAGATGATAGAGGGGTTAAAGGAGCACTAAGAGGCGACAAAGCGATAGCGGAGAGACTGAATGAATTCTTTGCTTCGGTCTTTACTGAGGAAGATGTAGAGATGTTACCCATGACTGAAGTGGTATTTAAAGGTGCGGAAGAATTGAAGGAAATATCGATACATCGGGAAGATGTATTACAACTATTAGATAAACTGAAGAGTAGCAAATCACCTGGGCCGTATGGTACACATCCAAGGGTGTTGAAAGCACTGAAATATGAGATTGCAGACCTGCTATTAGTAATCTGTGAACTATCATTAAAATCATCCCTAATACCTGAAGATTAGAGGATCGCCAATGCAACACCAATTTTTAAAAAGGGGTCCAGGTGTAATCTGGGAAACTACAGACCGGTGGTCCTGACGTCAGTACTGGAAAAAATGGTAGAAACCATCATAAAGACTAAAATTACTTAGCATGTAGATAGTCATGGCCTAATGGGAGACAGCCAACATGGCTTTAGACAAGGAAGATCTTGTCTTACTAATCTGTTATGTTTTTTGAAGGTGTGAATAAACAGGTGGACAAAGGTGAGTCAGTTGATATAGTATATCTGGATTTTCAGAAAGCCTTTGACAAGGTCCCTCATCAGAGACTTTTGGAAAACTAAAGAGTCATGGGATAGGAGGCAGTGTACTACTGTGGATCAGGAACTGGTTAAAAGATAGAAAGCAGAGGATAGGGCTAAATGGCCATTTTTCCCAATGGAGAAAGGTGAATAGTGGTGTTCCCAAGGGATCTGTGTTGGGTCCGCTGCTTTTTGACATATTCATAAATGACTTGGAAAGTGGAATAACGAGTGAGGTTATCAAATTTGCAGATGACACAAAACTATTTAAAGTTGTTAAAACCCAAGAGGATTGTGGAAAATTGCAAGAGGATCTTGATAAATTGGAAGACTGGGCATCAAAATGGCAGATGAAATTTAATGTGGACAAGTGCAAAGTTATGCACCTAGGGAAGAACAATCCAAACTATAGTTACACGATGCAAGGTTCCACATTGGGAACCACCACCCAGGAAAAAGATTTAGGCGTCATTGTGGATGACATGTTAAAACCCTCGGCTCAGTGTGCAGCAGCGGCCAAGAGAGCAAATAGAATGCTAGGTATCATAAGGAAAGGAATGGAAAATAAAAGATATTATAATGCCTCTATATCGTTCCATGGTGAGACCGCACCTTGAATATTTTGTGCAATTCTGGTCGCCGTATCTTAAAAAGGATATAGTGTTATTAGGAAAGGTTCAGAGAAGAGCCACCAAAATGGTAAAGGGGATGGAAGGATACTCCTATGAAGAAAGGCTAAAAAGGTTAGGGCTCTTTAACCAGGAAAAGAGTCGGCTGAGGGGAGATATGATAGAAGTGTATAAATTAATGAACAGAGTGGAACGGGTAAACGTAGATCAATTGTTTATGTTATCAGAATATAGAAAGACTAGGGGACATGCAATGAAGCTACAGGTTAAACTATTTAAGACTAATAAAAGAAAATATTTTTTCACCAACCTGTAATCAAACTCTGGAATTTGTTACCAGAGGATGTAGTAAAGGCTGTTAGTGTAGCTGGGTTTAAAAAAGGTTTGGACAAGTTCCTGGAGGAAAGGTCCATAAACCATTATTAAGAAGTGACCGAGGATATCAATGCTTGACCCAGTGCAAGCATTGTGGAACCTGTGTCTTTTGGGGAAACTGGTAGGTATGTATGACCTAGATTGGCCACTGTTGGAAACAGGATACTGGGCTTTATGGACCTTGGTCTGACCCAGTATGGCAAAGAGGTGGTGAGACAATAGTGGAGAGATCCAATGGATCAATAGCATGACGATTCCTAAAAAGGTAGGAGGAGACTGGGCAAGATTGAGATTAGTCTTAAATATGTTACCCTCTAGCTTCATTGCATGTCCCCTAGTCTTTCTATATTTTGATAGCCTAAACAATCAATCTACGTGTACCTATTCCATTCCATTCATTAATTTATAGACCTCTATCATATCTCCCTTTAGTCGTCTCTTTTCCAGGTTGAAGAGCCCTAATCTTTTTAGCCTCTCTTCATAAGGGTATCCTTCCATCCCCTTTACCATTTTAGTGGCTCTTCTCTGTATCTTGTCTATAATGCTGTATCTTTTTTAAGATATGGTGACCAGAATTGCACATAATATTCAAGGTGTGGTCACACCATGGAATTATACAGAGGTATTATAATATCCTTTGTTTTATTCTCCATTCCTTTCCTTATGATACCTAGCATTCTATTTGCCCTCTTGGCTGCCACTGCACACTGGGCAGAGGGTTTCAACATATTATTCATATGACTCCTATATCTTTTTCCTGGGTGGTGGTTCCTAATGTTGAACCTTGAATCGTGCATGGGTTTTAACAACTTTGAATAATTGTGTGTCATCTGTGAGGAACTTAGAGAAGCTAGCAAAGTAGTCAAGAAGGCAAAGATTCAAAAGGAGGAGGAAATAGCCAATACAATAAAATGGGAGGATAAGACATTTTTCAGATATATTAGTGAGAAGAGGAAGGGCAAAAGTGGTATTGTCAGACTCAAGGGTGTAGGGGGGGAATATGTAGAAGCTGATAAGGATAAAGCGGAATTGCTTAACAAATATTTTTGTTCTGTGTTCACAGATGAAGAACCAGGAGTAGGACCTCAGAAAACACCCACAAATAGGAACAGAAGCGAGGGACATCTTGAACAATTTTCAGAAGACTGTGTTCGTGAGAAACTAGCTCAACTTAAAGTAGACAAAGCGGTGGGATGGGATGGGATACACCCTAGAATACTGAAGGAACTTGGGGACGTTCTAGCAACTCCACTGACTGACCTTTTCAATGTCTCATTGGAGTCGGGAGTGGTGCCAAAGGACTGGAGAGAGGCTCATGTGGTGCCTTTGCACAAAAGCGGAAGTAAGGATGTGGTTGAAAACTACAGGCCGGTTAGTTTAACTTCGGTGGTGAGTAAATTATTGGAAACACTGCTGAAAGAAAAAATAGTTAGGTTTCTGGAGTCCAGCGGATTACAGGATCCAAGGCAGCATGGATTCAATAGAGGCAGGTCTTGTCAGACAAATCTGATTGATTTCTTTGACTGGGTGACCAGGGAGTTGGACCGAGGGAAAGCTCTAGATGTGGTGTATTTAGATTTCAGTAAAGCCTTTGACACTGTTCCTCACAGGCGACTTACAAACAAACTGAGCACCCTAGGGATGGACCCTAAAGTTACTGCTTGGGTTAGAAACTGATTGGGTGGGAGGAGACAAAGAGTACAAGTAAATGGAGCTCACTCTGAGGAGAAGGATGTTACCAGTGGTGTGCCCCAGGGATCTGTCCTTGGTCCGATTCTTTTTAACATCTTTGTTAGTGATATAGCAGAAGGGCTGTCGGGTAAGGTTTGCCTCTTTGCAGAAGATACCAAAATCTCCAATAGAGTAGACACCCAGGAAGGTGTAGATAACATGAGGAGGGATCTAGCTAAGCTTGAAGAATGGTCTAGAATTTGGCAGCTGGGATTTAATGTTAAAAAATGTAAGGTCATGCATTTGGGCTGCAGCAATCCAAGGGAGCAATACAGTATAGGAGGTGAAGTACTTTTGTCCACTAAAGAAGAGCGGACCTAGGCGTGGTTGTGTCTGATGATCTTAAAGTAGCTAAACAGGTAGAAAAGGCGACGGCAAAAGCTAGAAGGATGCTTGGGTGCATACGGAGAGGAATGGCTAGCAGCAAAAAGGAGGTGATAATGCCTCTGCATAAGTCTTTAGTGCGACCTCATTTGGAGTATAGTGTGCAATTCTGGAGACCACACCTTCAAAAGGATGTGAACAGGATGGAGTTGGTGCAGAGGGTGGCTACTAAAATGATTAGTGGGCTTCATTATAAAGCATATGAGGACAGACTTAAGGATCTTAATATGTACACCTTAGAGGAAAGGCGGGATAGAGGTGATATGATTGAGATGTTTAAATACCTCCGTGGCATAAATGTTCAGGGAGAGAGCCTCGTTCAATTGAAAGCAAGTTCTGCTACGAGGGGACATGGGATGAGGGTGAAGGGAGATAGATTCATGAGTGATATGCAGAAATATTTCTTTACGGAAAGAGTAGTAGATCCGTGGAATAGTCTCCCAGTGGAGGTGGTAGAGATGAGGACAGTAACTGAATTCAAAAAAGCACGGGACCAACACAGAGGATCTCTAAAGGTAAAAAGTGGACTGTTGTAGTTGTTGATATGGAAGGACAGACTAGATAGGCCATGTGGTCTTTTTCTCTCATCATGTTTCTATGTTTCTATGCAAATTTGATTACCTCACTCGTTATTCCCATTTCCAGGTCATTTATGAATATGTTAAAAAGCAGTGGACGCAGCACAGATCCCTGGGGTACTCCACTATTCACCTTTCTCCATTGGGAAGATTGGCCATTTTGCCCTACCCTCTGCTTTCTATCTTTTAAACATTTCCTGATCCACAGTAGTGCACTGCATCATATCCCATGACTTTTTAATTTCGCCAAAAGTATCTCATGAGGGATATTGTCAAAGGCTTTCTGAAAATCCAGATATACTATATCAACTGACTCACCTCTGTCTATCTGTTTATTCATACCTTCAAAAAAACATTAGTAAGACAAGACCTTCCTTAGCTAAAGCCATGTTGGCTGTCTCTCATTATACCAGGACTATCTACATGTTAAGTAATTTTATTGTTTATAATGGCTTGTATCATTTTTCTCTGTACTGACGTCAGGCTCACCAGTCTGTAGTTTGCTGCATCATCCCGAAACCCTTTTTAAAATTTGTCGTTACATTGACCTTTCTCCAATCTTCAGGTATTACAGATAATTTTAATAATTGTTCACCGATTACTAATAGAAGGTCTGCAGTTTCATATTTCAGTTCTTTCAACACCCTTGGATGTATGCCATCCAGTCCAGGTGATTTGCTACTCTTCAGTTTATCAAATGGTTGTAATACATCTTCCCAGTCATGGGTAGCATCCCTACGTCTTCCTCAGTAAATACCAAAGCAAAAAATTCATTCAGTCTCTCTGCTATGGCCTTTTGCCCTCTTAGTACCCCTTTAACCCTTCTATCGTCTATTGGTCCGACTGACTCTCACAGGTTTTTGTTGCTACAAATGTACTTGAAAAAGTCTTTATTACACATTTTTGCTTTCACAGCAAGCTTCTTCTCAAATTCTCTCTTTGCCTGCCTTATCAATGCCTTGCATCTAACTTGCCAGGGCCTATGTTGTTCCCCATTTTCATCATTTGGCTCCTTTTTCCATTTTCTGAAAGATGCTATTTTGGCAACAACAGCCTCTCTGACCTCACCTTTAAACCATGCTGGCAGTTTTTTGGACTTCCTTCCACTTTTCTTAAGTGTGATATAGAGCTGGTGTGGGTTTCCAAGATAGTATTTTTAAACAACACCCATGCTTAATGTAAATCTTTAACCTTTGCAACTGCTCCTTTTAGTTTTTTCTTAACTATTTTCCTCATTTGATCATAGTCTCCCTTTTGAAAGTTAAAAGGTAGCATTGTAGATTTCCTTGCTGTCCATCCTTTATTTATTAAATCAAAAGTGATCATGCTATGATCACTATTACCAAATGGCCCCAACACCCTTATCTCTTGTACCAGATCTTGTGTTCCACTAAAGACTAGATGCAAAATGCCTTCCCCTCTGGTCAGTTCATGAACCAGCTGCTCCAATAAGCATTCATCTAGAAACTTTATCTCCCTAGCATGTCCTTCCATGACACTGACCCAGTCGATACAGGGGTAATTTAAATCACCCATTATTATTATTGTGCTGTAACTTTGGTTAGCTTCCCTGATTTCTTTGAGCATTTCATCATCCATTTGTTCATTCTGACCAGGAGTTCGATAGTACACCACCACTGCCATCGCCTTTGCCTTCTTACATGGAAATTCAATCCATTCTACAGTGAATTTTGTTTCCTGCAAAACTTTAATCCTTTGTGACTCAATGCCCTCTCTAACATAGAGCGCAACCCCTCCACCAATTTGATCTGTTCTATCATTACAATATAGTTTGTACCCAGGTATCACAGTGTCCCACTGATTGTCCTCCTTCAACTATGTCTCTGAGATGCCAATCATATCTAACCTCTCATTTAGTGCTATATATTCTAACTCTCCCAGCTTATTTTTTAGACTTCTGTGATTTTCATACAAGCATTTTAGAGGCTGTATTTTATTCATATTAATCTGGCTATCGGTAGGCAGGGGTAATTTGGAATCTTTATGCTCAGTCTGCTCTGTACTCAAGGGCATTTGGGTTACGTTTGTCTTTATTGGAGCCTCTCTGTTGATATGCTCTATTTTCAGTCTTTTGTTAGTATCCTTCAAGGATACATCATTTCGAACCATGCGCTTTTGGGCAATTGTCGACTTTCCCCTATTATCTAGTTTAAAAGCTGCTCTTTCTCCTTTTTAAAGGTCAGTGCCCCATCTCTATTTTTCTGTTGCTTCCCCACATAGTTCCTCCTCCCTGAGAACTTCCTGTCTTCCCCAGTCTGCGAGCAATATCCTTCCTCTGCTCCCTCTCCCTCGCTCTCTGCTTTCTTCCCAAATCTTTAAATTCCTCTTCCTTGGTCTCAGCTACCCAGCACTTTTAACTTAGGACACACTCAATGCCTCCTCATTCTTGGAATTAAAACATTAGTTGTTTGAAGTGCAGGGGTCCGTATCTACAGAGTGAAGAGACACAATTTTTGTTCTGGGGCACAGTGTAGGATGAGTTAGGATTGCTTTAGTGGTAGTGGTTCAGAACAGTTGAAGAGCAGCAAACAAGGAGACTGGCTGCTGAACAGTGTAGGAAGTGATTGGAGTAGTGCTTCATTTAGCAGCTGTAAGTGGGCGGAATCAACCTTTACTTTCTTATTGCCAATATGATGCTATGGGCAGTAGTAGGCAACCAGCTCCCTACAGAAAGAGCAGACATCAATATAAGGCCCCCAACCACACTAACATTTATTTTATTTATTTATAAGCTTTTATATACCGCCACTTCCATAGATCAGTGGCGGTTTACAATGAAACACAACCAAGTTACATTTTAACATTTATGAACTTATGTACAAATAACTTTTGTTACTAAAGTTTGTATCAACTTTGTAATTTATTTACATGGCTATACAAACTTGTCAGTGAAGAAAAGAGAGAGCTGACTGGGGAATAGGTACATTCTGCTGTACTGCTCTGAGCACTGGGCCAAGGTAAAGAAGGAGGGGCATGCAAATCAGAAAAGCATACTGACCATGCTACAGTCCTTTTTGTGGGAGACAGTGGTCAAATGCAGCCATTGAATGAACAGGGGCCCCATATGGGTGCAGGTAGTGCTCACCATGCGGAATAGGCATATGAACCCTCTCACCCTGAGGCCCCCATGGTATGCAATTACCTAGGCTGCAGTAGACAGGTTTCCAGGCCTCTGATGGGGGAGGGGTTGGGATCATTACCTATGACTTATACATCTGGCACAGTACTCTTGCTAGTGAGGTATGGTACTACCATGTGGAAGAAGGGGGTGCTAGATTCTGCAGGCTCAATATAGTGATCCGACAGATTTGAGGGATATTTGGCTGCGGCATCCTGCCACCCACCATTTCCCCCAGATGGAGCCCACTAGGTCCAGATGTAAGCCCTTAGCCTACCACAGAGGACATCCACCTGATGGCCTAACTCTGTTGGTGGTGGGGGGGGGGGAGCATCCACAAAGTGCACCCATGTTCCCACCAAGGGGAAAACTCTGGGCACACATCATAGGATACTCTACACACCCACTAGCACTCCTTGTGACCTTGGTCAAGTCACTTAACCCTCCATTGCTTCAGAAAAATCCAAGTTATCAATATCCCTGTTTAATGTACATTACCAAGTTTAAATTACAATGTAAACCTCTTTGACTGAAATGATAAAGCGTTATGTAAAACCTGTTAAATAAATCAGTACCCCCATGAAGACAGCCAGCCTCAAATGACTCTCAGCCAGAACATTTATTTATTTTATTTATTTAGACAGATTTGTATACCACCTTATCCTATAATCAAAGTGGTCATGCCATCTCTCAGAGAAATGAAGGGCTACAGGCCCATGGGAGCCCACATGAGCTTCCCAAAACTTTGGAATGCCTCATCACCTAGGAAAAAGAGCTGGGAGGGAACACTGATCAGGGAGTTGCAACCAAATGAACCCATGTTCAGTGGTGCAAATGTAGTAGCCTGCTCATGAACCAGGAGGCCAAACGGAGATCAGCAGGATAGTCTTTGGCACTAAACTATTTAGTGCCACTGATTAGTGCACTCATTGGGATGGCACTAAACCATTTATTGCCTCTGAATAGCCCCTGCTACATGGCTTGTATGCACTGCAGTTAAGTGCTTAGCATTGGACTATACCAGGGCACAGTGCAGGTGGCACCAGAGTTAATCGGCCAGCGGCAATATGGCTGGTTAATTTAAACCAGCTAAGGTTAGGAAATTAAAAGCAGTTCTAACTTTAGCCAGTTTAGCTATCTGGCCAGCCACTGAATCGCCAGTGACTGCATAGCTAAAATGCTCTCTAGATATACTGGATATTCAATGCCAGGGGTCGGATATAGTCCCAGCATCGAATATCCAAAATGAAAGCAGCAACAGCCAGCCACTTTAAATGTGCTGGCTGCTACCATTGAATATCAGCCCCAGAGGGCCTAAATTTAGGAGCATACATTTTAAGGGGCCGATATTCAGCGGCGGCAGTCAGCACACTTAAGCATCTGACTGTGGCTGCTTTAAATTAAGACCAGATATTCAATGCTGGGGTCATATCCGGCCACTGGCATTAAATAATCAGTGCGCCCAGCTAGCATTTTAGCTAACCAGGCAGTGGCAATATCCAGCCAATGCCCCATATAGTAAATCAGCTAAGGTTAGGCTATCCTTATATGTACGTAACATTAGCTGATTTAAGTTAACCAGCCAGTGCCTGAATATTGCTGCTGGGTGGTTAACATCAGTGCTGCCCCTTCAATGCGTCAGGGTGTTTCACGTTGTTAGAAGGGGATATTCAGCTGCAAGTGGGCAGAATCAACCTTTACTTTCTTACAGCAAATATGATGCTATGGGCAGTAGTAGGCTAACCGTGTTAATCGTTTTAAATATTCTTCCACTAAGGGCCAATTTGTGCCTTCTCTGCCCACGTCTAACTTCCCCGCCAGTTGTGTGGGGAAGTTATATGGGGGCAGGGAAGGGGTGGCTCGGGGGTGGAATCTGGACAGGTGGTGGGCGGTCACTGGCACTGGATGTATAGTGCCGATTCTAATGTTGGCCCTGTACATCCAGGGCCGGCGACATGTGCAGGGACATTATTCCACCTCAGAGGTGGAATAACTTCCCTGGACATGTTCTTTTTGCACTTCTGGGGCACAGAGGGGGCAGGAGGGGCCAGAGGACGCTCCCCGCAGTCTGACCCTGGCCTTAGAAGGCCAGATCGGGGGTCAGGCTGAGGGAATAAGCATTTTTTCTCTGGCAGCTGGCATTGCGGCTCTTCAATGGAGCCGCAGTGCCATGGCAACATGATACCATGGCGCCATGGCACCATTGAAGAGCCTTGATTGAGTTAGCTGGGTATAGTCCTGATGTATAGACCGGACTGAATCACAGTCCTGGCTTGCATGCACAGGACTGTTCGCGATTTTGATCCTGCGGGGCTAAGATCAGAATTGCGATCCCCTCTGTATGTACAGTTCAGACCGGATGTACAGAGGGGATCGATATCGGGGACAGAATAAGCCAGTAAACTCCTAGATTAAGATGAACTTTCATCAGAAAATTCAGGGAGCAATATTCAAAATAAGATGAGCATCTAAATTTAGTCTCCTAAATTCGTGCCCTATTTTCAGTCACACTTAAGAGCCTACGTTTCCAACTCAAAATATATCCTAATTTAAGAGCTTCATATTTATGGGGAATATATTCAGTGACGATGAGCACTGAGAGTTAAGCACTTTGCTGAAGTTGCTTTAAATTAAAACCAAGTGCTCAATGCTGGATCCTATCTGGTTAGTGGCATTGAACAGCTGAATTCACTATCTGGTTAATGGCGATATGGAGCTGCTGGCCAGGTAGCTAAACTGTCTAAGGTTGAGCCAGTTAGGATTAGTTGACCAGTGGCTCCATATTTGCACTGAGCGGCTAGACTTCAGTGCCGTCCCCACTTTGCTCCTACAATGCTCTCATCTTAAACTGTTAGTGTCGTGGTGTTCAGAGGGGTGATATTCAGTGGTACTAAACGGCTATATGCTGCTGAATATCATCCCACTCAGAGGGATTATCACAGTTAGCTGCTATGCTAACCGTGTTAATCCCTTTGAATATTTCCCCCTCATAATTTTTTTGAATATTGGGTTCTATGTTTATAATTTTAAGCCTGCTATTCATTTACCTTGATTTTTGAGCCTAATTTAAGAGCCTATTATTAAAAATCAGTGTTAACCTTCTAAACGTTTCCCCTCCTCAATCCCTGAGTTTCCATTACTCCCCCCCCCCCCCCCCCCGTGGAGTTCAGTGCTTTTTCTGCTATCTATCGCATGCCCTCTAGTCTCTTTTCTCCCTCAGTTCTGTGATCGGATTGGATGCGCAGCAGCCTGAGGTTCTCATGCTGCAAAGCACTCACCAGCCCCAGGATGTCACACAGTCGGAGCTCCGTGTCTGATCTGGAGCACAGGAGATTGATGACAGTTGACCTGAGCCTCATGCCTACCACTAACTGTGACAAGTAAGCAGAGCCGTCATGCAACACTTCTGCATCTCACCCAAAAGGCACCAAGCCATGTGGGCCCCGATTCTATGAGGCAGATGGCAAGACGCGCAGCCCCGCTATCTGTCTTGCCAGTATTCTGCCTCCGTCCCCCACTGCATGCATAGAGCTACTGTGCGTGCTGCAGGGGACGAAGGTGTGACAGGGTGGAGAGTGATTGGAGAGTGGGTAGGACTGACCCCCCCACCCCCCGACATACAGGTCCAATTCTATTGATGGCCCTGTATGTCTGGGAATTGACAGGGGGGGGGGTGCCCTGTTTATTCTGCCTCTGAGGTGGAATAAGCACGGGGTGCCCCACTGATCCTGGCAGCAGCCCCACCCCCCTAGAGCCAGGAAGCCCCTTCAGCACAGATGGAGGCTGATAGTGGGTCCCCACTGCTTGATCCAGGCCCCGGTGGCACCCACCAGGGGTCGGGCAGCAGGGTTGCAGGGGTAGGTGCACAGCAGGGAGTATTGGTCTGCGGGGAGGATGTCCAGACAGCCTGGACATGCCCCATAGTGAATCGTGCTCCACGTGTCTCCCCCACTGCCAGCAGCTGCACTTCACCAACTTCCTGGAATTGGAACTGGCCCAAGGTAAAGTGTTCAGTGTCACCACTGACTGATTCATCCCACTGCCATCAGGTCAGCCCTGTGCGGCAGCCATGACTGCAGCTGCCCTTCCATTATGTGGAGCCTAACTTCCTGCAGTCCATGTTCTTAGCTGACTTCACAGTCAGCTGCGATGGCAATACATGTGCCTGCAGTTAGCTGGGAACTTCCAGGAGCTTGAAATGGATTTGATGGGAGGAGGAAGAAAAAATAAAAATATCAACTCTTTATGTTGCCTCCAGGATCTCGGTGCAGAAAGCGACCACCTAGTTCACTGAATGGAAGCAGCAGTCCTGGGAGCAGATCTTAGAATCTGAACTTAAGACATTGCAGTGGGGAAGGCGGCAGCAGTCACAGAAAAGGGCTAAGATTTTGGATGTATCCTGGAGACCGACGTCAAAGGAGGAGAAAGGAAACTGTGTGGATAATGAGGGAGGGAGGTGAGCGATAAGCAGGAGTACCAGCGGCAGCAGCAGTGTGGGGAGCCCAGACTGACGTCACCCATCAGCAGCCACAAGCAGCAGCAACAGCAGGACTCGAAATCACTGAAGCCACGCTGCAGATGGGTAGGCTGCTCAATCATTGCCAATCAAATCCATGCATCTCCCTGCCCCTCCCCACCACCTTCTCGACCACCACCAACAAAAAGGAAGCCGCACAAAAAGAAGCACAGCACAAGCAAGAAGGATCTGCCAGAGAGAGCTACAGAGATGTCGAGCCAAGACAAAGATGTGATGAAGCATGGCATCCGCTTCTCAATTTCTAGAGCAGGAAGGAATTAGCAGGAGCTCGAGCTGAGCTGAAGCCTGAAGGCAGCATGGTTTTCTTTTCCTTCCCTGCCTTTTCTTTCATCCTGATGGTCTGTGTCTTTCGTCAAAGGCTTCTTACCACAAGAGGAGCTGCTGCTGCAGGTTGCCGCATTGCCTAGGTTTCTCTACTGGTAAGAATGTAGCACTTTTCATTCTTTTTTTCCTCCTCCCCAAACATATATGATTGAATTCTGCTGTGGCTAAAAGGCTGAATTCCCGAGAGGCTGCATGGCATCTAGCTAAGAAAATCAGACAAAAAGGAAAACCATACTGATGGTGGTAACACATGATCACTACAGTATGTACAGAGAAGATGGGGCGGCTTTTCTCTGTTGTGATTTCCAGGCTCACTAAAACGTTAGAAAGAGAAGCCTAGTCACCGTCCAGCCTGCATTTTATAAAACGCACAGAGCAGGTTTTTCTGAAAAGAGGGATTTTCCTTGGGTCTGGAAAGAATCAGCAGCAGCTCCACAGCGAAGCTATGCTTTCATCCATTGGATTTCTTTAATTGGATGTAGAATCAGGGAATTTATTGGAACACAATAGAGAAATCAGAGACAAGTCAAGAGAAGGACAATGACTCACTTACAGGCAGGTTTATCTCCAGAAACCCTGGAGAAAGCCAGACTGGAATTAAATGAGAATCCTGACACTTTGCACCAGGATATCCAGGAGGTGAGGGATATGGTCATTACTCGCCCAGACATTGGGTTTCTCAGGACAGATGATGCTTTTATCCTGCGATTTCTGCGAGCCAGGAAGTTTAATCATTTTGAGGCATTTCGCCTGCTAGCCCAGTACTTCGAGTACCGCCAGCAGAACCTGGACATGTTTAAGAACTTTAAAGCCACTGACCCTGGAATAAAGCAGGGTCTGAAGGATGGATTTCCCGGCGTACTCTCTAACCTGGATCAGTATGGTAGAAAGATCCTGGTGTTGTTTGCTGCCAACTGGGACCAGAACAGGTAAAGTACTTTTGACCTGGAGAGGGAAGAAGCAGGAGGTCAGGGAATATTTTGGGGGAAAGATTTGTTTTTATAATAAACTGCTGGGAAACACAATTAAACATGGAAAATCGGAGCACTGTGCCAGATGCAGGAGGTTGGAACATCTGTTCCCCCTGAATTTAGCACAACTCGCTGTATTACTACTGCCACAGGGAGCAACCACAGCCTCCTATTGTGCTGGTCGTACTTGCTCCCCTCCAAGCGCCGGCAGCATGCGCTTTCAAGGCCTGCACTAATGGCACATGACGGAAATGCCCACAGCCCAACCAGATGCCGCCCAGACATGCACTGCCTGGGCATGGGTATTTTAGCGCAAGGTCCTGCGCTGCTTTGTACATGGTAGCAAAAATGTGCGCTACCCTCTTGCTACCTGGATAGTGTGCTTTCGTAAACGTGTCCTTACATGGTTTTTCTTGTATATGTAGATATTTTGTTGGGGTAGAAACTATAGATAATTTGCATGTCCTAGGGGTTTACGAATAGCGCTTAAGTCAAAATCTGGATTTGATATTATAGCCTTGGGAAATGTATATATGTCTCTTTTCCCCCCACTAAATGTGCAATACTTTGTTGATGCTTATTTCCTATGATAACTGTGAACCATCTGAGTCATGAAAAGGACCCTGAACCTGCAAGAATATACTCAGTATGGATTCATTTGAAAGATGCATTGCAGTCTAGCTTTTGTGTTTTCTAGAACTAATTCTAAACAGCCATTCCTTCATGTTATGATAATAAATATTGGTTCTGCTTAAACCAAAGCGTCTGCTAGTTAACTCGTTTAAAAAGGCTAAAATACCGGTTGAAATTAATGGCTGAGTGTACGTCCCTTGAAGAAATAAGGCTGCTGTGAAGAAATTCATTGGAAAATCCAGATTGGTCAAACTCAAAGCCATCATGGGCTGCAAAATGCGTTGATAGTACCGGAAGTCTTCTTCTGCAGCTCCTATGGCAGTGAGTGCCACTCAGTTCTTTGACAATCTGTCAAACTTACTCCCGACTTGTTACTTATTTTGCACAAACCAAGGATAAACCTTAACACATTTCAGATGAGCTGACACAAGGAGTCTTCATAGAGGGGCATGCTTGCTATAGCCTGCTCTGGTAATGTATATGTGAGCTGTGTTCTCAGCGAAGTGGACTCATGCTAACTTTAAAGGACATGTGCATCAGTCTCACTACAGTTAACATGGTGCAAAGATGTAGCACCGAGCAAGTTAGAATGTGGGTGCACTTAACACCACCCATTGATGTGGCATTAAGTATGTCCATACTAACAGCATCAAGCACAGTTAGCGTGCGCTCCTAACACCCGCGCTAACCACAAATTGCTGTCTATGTTTATTTTCTGCCCCTGACCCACCCAGTCCCCACCCCCATTATGTGCTACCATATTAGATGGGGCCCCTTGCTACTTTCTAGAGCACCGTTGTCACCACACACGAAACCCCGTGCTACCGGCTAGCGCACTTTAGCATCCATGTCCCACAGTGTTCTGAGCACTGCCCGTGTTGCAATTATATCATTTATGCTAATATAACTGTCATTCGCAGCATCTTGCTAGCAGGCACTAGTAAAAAATCGATCAGAATTGTACAGGAGACTGTTTATGAGGCATTTGTAAATATATTTCTGTAATAGCTCAGCTTGCTTCAAAAATGCTTTTTAATCGCAAAGGGGTTCTCTGCTTAGCTGCGCTAGTCAGTGCTTCATTACATGCCAGCTGCCACAGCTAAATAGAATCCACATCTTCAGTGCTGATGTTTGGGTAATCCCAACAGAGCCGATATTCAGCCTGCACTCTGGATAGCTAACCAGATAAACTTTGGACAGTCTTTCCCCCCCCCCCCCCCAACTTTATCCAGAGAGCAATCCAGTCAGTGGACTGAACATTGCTGCTAACCAGATAACTAGTAACTTGCCCAAGCTCCACCCCAAGACCTCCTCAGCACTATCCAGATCGAGCCAGAGTGGTCAGTGGAAGCAGATAGCATCACTGAATTCTCATTGGCTGGCTCTTATTGGCTTAGCAGCTGCTGCTAACTGGGTAAGCGTCCTTGAATATTAGCCTATTGGATTCCCTTAAATCTGTAATTGGATAAATCTGCAACACTGAATATCTAATGAGGCCATTAACAATTTTTTAAAGAAAAACCATTACTGAATAGTAATGCTAATATGCATGCAAATAACATGTATTCTAATGGGCGCTAGTTTACACCTACATTAGATACAAGCATTTACGCTAATTCTTTTTTAGTATACATACTCTGGAATTCAGAAGCACCATTTTGATTTTCGCACTGCTACTAGCAGGAAGGGAATTGACTATAGGAAAGTGAGTTGAGTCTGAGAGAGCTGCAGGGAATCGAGAGGGGGGAAAGGGTGGTTCAGGCATGGAAGCTGCTGACTGGTTGATTCCAAGAAGGCTTCATCTAACTTGGGATATGGAGTGAATTCAGACTGAGAAGGCTCCTTCCAATTCAATTTATTTATTTATTTATTTACATCTCTTATATACCGCACTATTTGCGTTCAGCGCGGTTTACATAGAACAAACAATATCCGACAATAAACAAGAGTCAGGTCATTACAATGAACAGGAGCAGTAAACTTGGATAACAGGGGAAACTATCTACATATGTGGAACATTGAACATTGAACAAGGTAACTGTATATGTGAGAGATGTAATGTGGCAGAAGTTAACTGCACCTTTTCAGATAGGCCAGATTAAGTCACTAGGTATTAATGCATTTACTGTATGTCTAATGAGGTCATTAACTTTTAAAAGTAGGTAATTTGTTTGAGCATTAGTGTATTAGAAATATGCATTTAAATAACACAGGCACTATTGAGGCATTAGGTAAAGCCTGCATTAATAAGCATTATTTTATTTATTTATTTATATACCTCTTTATCCTACAATCAGAGTGGTTTGCAGAGAACATTTTGCATGCGATACAGTCAGTAATAACTTTAGGTGGAGGGAGGGGCATGCAGAGGGTGATCCAGTTGAGGTAATTACATTGGTGGGTATTTACAGTGAAGTAGTGGGAGGGGGGATGGGGGAAGGAGGGAGTAGGGAACATTTACAGTGAAGCAGTGGTGGAGGTTGGGGGAGGGAGGGAGTAGGGAGGGGTACTAGTTACATCTGAGAGAAAACACTTTGCACAGTTGGGGATAGTCAGAAGGGGGA
This sequence comes from Ichthyophis bannanicus, assembly GCA_033557465.1. Taxonomy (NCBI): domain Eukaryota; kingdom Metazoa; phylum Chordata; class Amphibia; order Gymnophiona; family Ichthyophiidae; genus Ichthyophis; species Ichthyophis bannanicus. The sequence continues at coordinate 83,896,829 of CM066032.1, forward strand.
GAATTCTAGAATGTACGTCCTGTTAGGTAGGGGGACGGGAGGAGGGAAGTACTAGGTAATGTTGCTGATGTAATCTTTGACTAGCAGGGTTTTTAATTCTTTCCGGAAGTCTTTGATGTCTTTCGATGTTCTCATGTTGTCCGGTAGGGAGTTCCATAGAGTGGGTGCTGCTATGGAGAGTGCCCTCGCGGAGGTTGCTTTTGTGGTTTTAAGGTCAGTGTTGGGTGTCTGTATGGTTTCAATTCTGCCGTGTCTCCTTGGTCGCTCACTTTTGTCGACTTTGATTAGGTTCTTTAGGATAATGGCTGACAGTTCATGTATGATCTTGAAGATGTTTAGTATTGTTTTGTAGTGGATGCGAGAAGCAATTGGAAGCCAGTGTAGCTGGTTCAGTAGAGGGGTTACATGTTCTTGCTTGGTTGAACTGGTTGTGATTCGTGCGGCGGTATTTTGTGCCATCTGCAGGGGTTGTATTGTCTGCTGAGGAATTCTGTTGTATATGGAGTTGCAGTAATCGAGGATGGGAGTTATGACTGCTTGGCAGACTGTTCTGAAGTGGTTCTGGCTGAGGAGGGGCTTGAGTCTTCTTATAGTATGCATTTCTGGTGGTCATTTTTATTTGGGACTTAAAGTTCAAGTTGCAGTCCAGGATTATGCCTAGATATTTTATTTTGTTCTTTATGGGGATTGCGTGGTCAGGAAGTATGAGAGATTGGGGTGGGTTGAAGGAATTTGTTTTTGGATGAATGATCAAACATGATGAATAAGGACATTTACTGTACGGTTCATATCTCTTTAAATGAACAAAAACATGATTCTTTACTTGTTCGCTTTATTTTTGGTGGCAAACCGCACCCATGAAGAGGGAGAGCAAACAAACTGGCGATACTTTGGAAGGAAGAGAAGACAGAAGCACGAGGCACTTCTCTAATCATATTGAAACACGACAGGTGTCCAAACAAGCCTATCCCTGCCTGTCCTTTCAAATTCCATGGCTGATGATGTCATCAGCACCTAAGAAAGTGAAGCAGAGCAGCAGAGGGTACCATTTTCTCTCCTGCATTCAGATGGCATGGACAAAGAGAAAGGTGCAGGGCAGAGAAAAGTTTGCTGTGAAGCATAAATAGAAAAACAAAATAGAGAAAGCCTCTTAACAGCACAGGGCTCTGAGCGAGATAAAGAATTTTTATTTATTTATTTATTTAAACATTTTTTTTATATCGCTTTGTCCTTCACTCAAAGCAGTTTACATTACAACTTGTAACATTATACATAGAACAGTTCAACTTGAAACATACATATAACAGTTAAACAGTAGCTAATGTTGTACAAAGGACGGGTTATATAAGGTAAATGTAGTGTAAAAATTATGTACATTGTTATGGGAGTTGAAACATAATTATATACAGTTTATTGTATTGCGTATAGCGTCTACCAGTCCATAGCAAAAGCTTGTATTACTTGGTGGCTTAGATCATGTTAATTTCCAGGTGATTATGTAATATGATCGAAGTGATTCTTGAAGAGAAGTGTTTTTAGATTCTTTCTAAAATCCTTAATGTCTGAAATTGCACGTATGTCGTCTAGGAGGGAGTTCCATAATGATGGAGCAGAGTGATATTGCTCTTCCAGAGGTGGATTGTATGGTCCTTTGATATCCAGGAGGTGGAATAATGATGTTCTTATTGTTATTTCTCCTGGGTCGGTTACTTGAATCTTTAGTTATCGTGTCTTGCAGGATGTTTGCTGATAGCTGGTGAATGATCTTGAATATAATTAGTGTTGCTTTGTATTGGATTTGGTAATGTATTAGGAGCCAATGTAATTGATTAAGAATTGGTGTGATGTGTCCATATCTGTCCGTTCCTGTGATTAGGCGAGCTGCAGTGTTCTGCATTAGTTGAAATGGTAAGATGGTTTGCTTTGGGAGCCAATGGTATAGTGAATTGCAATAGTCGAGTGTTGATGTGATAATTGCCTGACAGATGGTTCGGAAGTGATCAGGGTCTAGAATTGTTTTTAGTCTTCTTATTGTCTTCATCTTAAAGTAAGCATTTGCGGTGGTTTTAGCAATGTATGGTTGCATGGTGATGTTTTGGTGTATGATTACTCCTAGATATTTAACTTCTTTTTTGACTGTTATTTGCTTTTGCAGTATTGTGATTGTTTGTGGTGGGGTAAATGATGTGTCCCTGGTGATGAAGAGTGTCTCTGTCTTTTTGTAATTTAATGACAAGTTGTTGTTATTGAAACATTTAACCATGTCTTCTACACAAGCCTTTATGCTTGAGAGGTCAGGTTTGTGTATATTTACAGGAGTGTATACCATGATATCATCAGCGTATATTTTGTATTGTATTTTGTGTTTTTTGATAATTTCACATATTGGCCTTATGTAGATGTTAAATAAGATTGCAGAGAGGGATGATCCTTGTGGGCACCTTGTTTTACTGGAAAAGGCTTTGATTTGATTGAACTACATTTCACTTGCTGTTGTCTATTACATAGAGAAGGACTGTAGTAACAGTGTTTTTCCTCAGTCCCATGAGAAAGTATAGGATTGATATTTAAATTCCTCAGTTGACATTTTTTATAAATGCTCATTGTGGTGCTAAAATAAAATATGAATATTCAGCACCTCTATCCCGATAATGAGGGGCATTGAATATATGTATAGAGTAGTCAGTGCTGTTCATTATCCAGATAATGGCAATATTCAGACCACTATCTGCATAACTTTAGGACAGCCATTTTGTTGTCTTAAAATTTCCTAGATAAAGACTAAATATCGTTATTATCTAGAAAATCTCTAAGAATGTCCATGCGGTGCCCTGGCACTGTCCAAATAACACCAGTGTGATTAATAACGTATTTTCAGCAGCGCTATCCAGATAGTGCCACTGAAATCTCATGTCCGGATAGTAGTATTTGCAATTTAGATAAGAGCTTTTGAATGTTGATCTGTAAAAGTTTTATAAACTTCTCTATGGCTGTGTTTGTCTATGCCTCAGGCACATCCTGAGCACTGCAGAGTATAAGGGAAAAAAACCACACAGGACAGGGCAAGGAGGCAGAATGTAGCCTGCTGCCAGGGCTGGCCCCAGAGTTGGTTCAAGGTGTTGGTGCCCCATACAGCCCTTAAGCTTTAACCCCCCCCCCCTTCAGCTGTCAAAATCTATTGTTTAGCTTTGAATACCCTGTTTTTTGGTGCCCTCCAGAAATTGCCACCATAGACGGCTTCCTCATTGGACTAATGGTTGGGTCGGCCCTGCCTGCTGCTCTACCAGCAATGCTCCCCAGAAACCTATGGTCAGCAGCGACAATAACGGTGAGGAACAGAGAAGGCAGAGGCCAGGAGGTCCACCAGCTAAGCCGAAGAAATATTTCTATGAGATACAAGCACCAACAGTTGCAGCTTCCATTGCAACTGTGACAGACCAGTTCCCTGCTTCCATCTCCACAGAGGGGCAAAGAAAGGCAGTGCAATGAAGGATGGGGGAAAGGGAGGCCAGCGACAAATAGAGCCAACATAGGCACATTCTTATCCTTTGCTGAGAAATATATGGAGCAGCTCTTGGAAGATAAAGATTCTGATGAATCCTCATGTCTGGGATTCTCAGAAGGATCAGGTAGTGACTTAGCTGAAGAAGATCTCAAAAATGTAGGGGGCCAAAAGTTAAACCCAGATATTGAATGCCAGGGTCGTATCTGGCCCCGGCATTGAATATCTGGGTTTGCTGGATTGCTGCGGGACCAACCGGGCAGTGGTGATATTGAGCCTCTGCTTGTTTAGCTAAAGCAGCAAAAGTTAGGCCAAGGCTTCCTGTGCTTGGCTTTCACCGTGTATCGCTACCCGGGCAGTGACTCAATATCGTCACTGCCTGGTTAGTGAAGGGTGCCACCTCTGTTCCGCCTCGAAACGCCCCGATGTTAACCGCTTAGCATCAGGGTATGTAGCGGCAGCACCCGAGAATATTCAGCGGCACTAATCATGTTAGTGCCGCTGAATATCCCACAGAGTGGCATTTACAGGTCTGCAAATCATGTAAATGCCTTGAAAAATGCTCCCCCTCCCCTCATAGTTAGTAGTGTGTTTAGTTTAGTTCTTTTAAGTTTGCATAACTGCCTTTCAGGATAGAATCAATGTGGAGTACATTAAAAATACATGCACCATGAAGTTAAAAAGGATATACTGTAAAATGAAGCAAATTTAAGAACGTAGAAATCATAAGAATTCTAACAAAATATCGGGGGTATTTTAGAAGCTCCATTCATTAGCTGGACATGTGAAATGGGCACTTAGACATGCAAAGCACAGAGACATCCCCGAGGCCATTTTAGAAGCTGGAAATATAAATGTCCCCAGCACGAAAACCCACCACGAAAAGGCAAATAATCACGTGAAGCAACAAACCTAGTACAGAGCGTGATTATAAAAGCAGAATTTATTAATTTATTCTTACTGCCAACCCGACACAGGCCGTGTTTCGCACACTTCGTCAGGGGTTGATCAGGCAGATAAAAGCTAACATAAACATATAGATCATTTGACAATAAATACATAAAAAATGTTTCAAATACATAAAAGAACAGATGATGTCATAAACATGAATATGAATGCATAAAAATATGAATGCATAATAATAAACGCATCAAACATAAATAAAAACTTTAGCAAAACTTAAACCATATAGTATAAATAAGAGTAAAAAGTGTAGGTAAAGTTAATAAATAAATTAACAAAAACCATAATACACCACCTATATCTCAAAACATTGAAAAAATGTACATGACTCTTATGACGAAGTGTGCGAAATACGGCCTGTGTCGGGTTGGCAGTAAGAATAAATTAATAGGTTCCCAGCACGAGAACCTCCATGGAGGTGTAGTCTGAGTGGAACAAGGGAGCGAAAGAAGCATGTCGGTCCTGGTTGCTGAGATGTCCATGCCTGTACCTGCTCCTGCTCCTAACCATGAATAAGGTGAAAAAAAGTGCTAATTTCATGAATGTAACACTTCTATGGAGAAGAGCATAATGTGTTTACTTCGCCACAATTATTATTTCTTACCTGAACAAAGCTAAGCATCAATACAATACTCCAGATATTTTACTGATCCATCACTGCACAACAGAGTATCTAAACTGGCAGGCCAGGATGTGCAAGTCTCATACCATAAATACCCCCTTCTGGGACCCATCCTGGCTGGCATGTCCAAGTACCCAGTTCTGAAGCCGTACAAGTTGAGGACGTCCATATTACTGACATGGGCTACATTCATGCACATATCCATCCTTGCAACTTGCATGGGGCCAGCCTCAATAGCTGCTTATGGGGGATGCTCATTTTTTGAGGTGGAGATGTAGTGATTTCAGAAGACACTTATATGTGTCTCCCTTCACTGCTGCCACTCCCCTGGATTTTTGAACGTTCTACTCTGGAAGTCCCAGATTCAAACTAGATGTCCCTTCTAAAATATCACTTCATATGGATACAATAGAAAATAAAAATAAAACATACTAAAAAAATACAAAAAGCTAAAAAACAAAAGAACTAACATGGTCCCAGCATTGAATATCCAGGTTCAAAGTTCAGTGGCAATGGCTAGCCACTTTATCAGCACTAGCCACCACTACTGAATAGCCCTGCGCCCCTCCCCCCATACAAATAAAGAGTTTGTATTGTGGCAATGTAATGGACCAATGGTTGAGAACACCGAAACTTAGAAACATGACAGCAGATAAAGACCATATGGCTATCCAGTCTGCCTTTCCTTACCAAATACTAAGCTTTACAGTCTTTTTTCTTCATTTAGAGATCCTCTGTGTTTGTCTTATGCTTTCTTCAATTCAGATAAAGTCCTCAACTCTATTACTTCCATTGGGAGATTATTCTATGCATCCACCATGCATTCCATAAAGAAACATTTCTGCAAATTACTCCTGAGTCTCTATCCTCTGTTTGGAGTGGAGGAGTAGCCTAGTGATTAGATTCCTGGCATTCTTTGTGGCCTTTGGCAAGTCACTTAACTCTCATCTGTCTCAGAAGAAATGTCTGGCAATCTTCTTCCAGTCACACTGCCAAAAAAACCCAGGAGTCAGCATTGACTCAAAGGCACAAGTTGTCTATCACCTTCACCCAATGCCCCCTTGTTGCAGATCTTTCTTGCATTTGAAAGAGGCTCTCTTCCTGTGCATTGTGTCATGGAGATATTTAAATGTCTCTGTCATATCTCCCCTCTCCAGCCTTTCTTCTGAAGAAAGGAAAGCTGTAACCATGTCCTGAAGCTACTACTACTACTACTACTACTGAGCATTTGTATAGCGCTACAAGTCGTACGCAGCGCTGCACAGACATGTAAGAGACAGTTCCTGCTCTTCAGAGCTTACAATCTAGTCAAGACAAACAACACAGAAGGTGTAGACAGGGATAAAACAAGGGGGAAAGGAAAAGAAAAAAGGAGATCAGGTGAGTCAAGATCCAAAAGCAGCAGCGAAGAGGTGAGTTTTCAGCCTGGATTGAAAAGGGTCAGAGAAGGTGCCTGGTGTACAGACACAGGTAGTTTGTTCCAGGCATAAGATGCAGCATGGTGAAAGGAGAGAAGTCTGGAGTTGGCAATAGAAGAGAAGGGCACAGATAGAAGCAGTTTGCCAGAAGAGTGGAGTTCCCGAGGGGGGGTTGTAAGGAGAGATAAGAGAAGAAAGGTAGTGAGGAGCTGCAGAGTCAGTGCATTTATAGGTCAGCAGGAGAAGTTTGAACTGGATGCGGAAATGGATAGGGAGCCAGTGAAGTGACTTGAGAAGAGGTGTAATGTGGGCATGATTAGGCTGGTGAAAGATTAGCCGCACAACAGAGTGTTGAACAGATTGAAGGGGAGAAAGATGATTCACAGGGAGACCAGCAAGGAGTAGGTTACAGTAGTCAAGACAGGAGGTGATTAAGGAGTGGATAAGCGTCTTACTAGTGTGTTCAGAAAGATAAGGGTGGATTGTGTTGATGTTATAGAGAAAGAAACGGCAGGTCTTAGCTATCAGATTAATGTGTGTGGAGAAGGAGAGAGAGGAGTCAAAGACAACCCCAAGATTGTGAGCCGAGGAAACAGGAAGGAGTAGAGAGTTATCCACAGAGACTGAGAAAAGAGAAAGAGGAGAGGAAGTTTTAGGGGAAAGATAAGAAGTTCAATCTTGGCAATTTTCAATTTCAAGCAGCGGTGAGACATCCAGGCAGCTATGTCAGAAAGGCAGGCAGAGATCCGGGTCTGGATTGCTCGAGAGATTTCAGGCATAGAGATGGTAGATCTGAGAGTCATCGGCATAAAGATGGTACTGAAAGCCATGGGACGAGATGAGTGCACCAAGGAACTGGGTATATATAGAGAAAAGTAGCAGACCCAAGACAGATCCTTGGGGTATACCAACTGGGAGCGGGATAGCAGAGGAGGAGGAGACACCAGAATACACAATGAAAGAGCGATGGGAGAGACAGGAGGAGAACCAGGATAGTACAGAGCCCTTAAAACCAAGCAAGGACAAGGTATCTAGGAGAAGGTTGTGGTCAACAGTGTCAAAAGCAGCAAAGAGGTCAAAAAGGATGAGAACAGAGTAAAGGCCCTTGGATTTTGCCAGGAACAAGTCACTGGAGACTTTGGCAAGAGCTGTTTCAGTAGAATGTAAAGGATGAAAGCCAGACTGTAAAGGATCCAGGAGGGCATGCGAGGAGAGAAAGTCAAGGCAGCAGCGGTAAATCATGTGTTCAAGTAGTTTAGAAATGAAGGGAAGGAGGGAGAGGGGTCAATAATTAGAAGGACAGGTGGGATCAAGTGAGGGTTTCTTGAGGAGAGGTGTGACCACAGCATGCTTGAAGGCTGCAGGGACAGTTGCAGTAGAGAGTGATAGGTTGAGAATTTGAGAGATGGAAGGGACAACAGTGGAGGAGATGTGTCTTAGGAGACAGGTGGGGATAGGATCTGAGGAGCAGGTGGTGAGTTTGGAGGAAGAAAGAAGGTGTGTAGTTTCCTCTTCAGAGATCACAGGAAAGGAAGAGAGGGTAGGAGAGGTAGGGGGAGGGGGGAGTTGGGAGTGAAGAGGGGGAGGAGGGGAAGTAACTGACTTTGTGGGGAATTGGAGGGTGATCTTGTGGATTTTGTCATGGAAATAGTCAGCCAGGGTTTGGGCAGAAAAGGGGGGGAGGGATAAGAGGTGGAGGCACTTTGAGGAGAGAGCTGAGAGTAGTAAAGAGACGGCGAGGGTCAGAGGCAAGAGAGTTAGTCAGATGGACATAATAGTCTTGTTTGGCAAGAGCTATTGCTGACTTGAAAGAGACAAGCATGAATTTGAAGTGTAGAACGTGCAAGGGAGCAGGATTTGAGCCAAGTATGCTCAGCAGAATGGGTACAGGGACGTAGATAGTCAGTAGTGGATGAAAGCCAGGGTTGGGGTGCAGAACATCTCACAGGGTGTGGCATGGGCAGAGCAAGAGCATCCAGAGCAGAGGAGAGTGCAGCATTATAGGAAGCTACTGCCTCATCAACAGACTTAGATGACATAGTGGAAGAAAGAGATGAAGAAACAGTGGAAGAGAGAACCAAAGGATCAATAACATGAAGATTTCTAAACAGGATGGAGGAGACAGGATGAGGTTGAGGCAGCGGGTGATGAAGACTGAAGCTTAAAAGGTGATGGTCAGATAAGGGAAGAACTGAGCTACAGAGGTTTGAGGGTAAGCAACTAGAGAAAAATACCAGGTCAAGGCAGCACTGTTCCCTCTAAGCTGTGCGCGTGTGCGCGCGCACCCACCTCGCCGAGCGAGCGCACATACTTTACAACAGAGCGCACAAAAATTACGGCTCTGATTCTGATAGAAAACAACACAGACGTCTTAAAATTTAAAAGTTATGATTGAAATTACTAGAAATTTCCCGCTTCATTTAGTAATCGTCTATTTTCATTTAATTTGATTAAAATCAATGTGGTGTACATACTGTATTCTGACGTGTAGTCAAGTTTTAAAGTATATAACTCCGAGTGTCGTTATGTGGCGCACAAAAATTTAACCTTCCTTCAAAAGCTGCACACAGCTGATATTTTATGCGCACACAGCCTACAGAAAATTAGAGGGAACATTGCAAGGCAGTGGCCATGCTGGTAAGTGGGGGCAGTGGAGCAAAGCTGGAGGTCAAATGAGGAGGTAAGGGAGAGGAGCTTTAAAGCATAAGGATCAGAGGGGTTGATCAAAATGTAACAGTGTAAAGGGCAGGCATGAGCTGTGTGTGATGCACGAAGCTGCAAGAGCTCAGCTCAGTCAGGATGTCAGCAACAGGTAGAATTTCACCTATCAGATATTGGAGAGGTAAGCTGAGCAGAGACAATCCACAATCAAATGTCACTGGAGAATGAAATTGAAAGTTTCCTTGCGGAATCAGGCTTAGAAAAATATGACTCAGGCTATATAAGTCCTGAAGGCTTTCAAGCTTGCCATGAAGAAAACGAGTTCAAGAGGTATCACTTTGGGTCTATCATCCCAATAGTGAATATCCTGGAGGCAAAGTTAGAGGGTTTTCAGCAGCAAGAGTGGTTGACAACAGAGATGCCCGTGATGGGGTTAGTGGTCTGCCTGCATGTGCGAGTGGAAAATAGGTTGAAACCTCTTACCAAGGAGGATGTTTACACGCTGGCCACTTTGTTTGACCCATCGGTGAAAAGGAGTGGTGTCTTTCAGTGTACTTCACTGATGTGCTGGATGGATAAGCTAGCGATTTGAAATGGAGGAAAGGGCTTGCCAGAAGCAGAGATGTAGTGAGGATGTGCCAGTAGAAAGAGTAGCAACACTATCAAGCAGTACTGGCAGTATGAGCAGCACCATCTCAGCTGCCAATGTCCCCCACCTTTGGTACAGCAGTCAGTCTTCTGTAAGTGACACTCCTACATGAATTTCTGTGACAGGATATTTTGCGGAGCTCATCAAGGCCAGAAGTACAGACTTAGCATACTGGGCACACAATACCTCAGTCTGGCCAAAACCACTCAGCATTTCTTTCCTACTCACCAAAGAGTGTGTTTAGCAAATGTATATTCTCAACAGCAGGGGATATTGTGCGTCAATGTCATTCACAGTTCGCACCAAACTTGGCAGAGAAATTAGTGTTCCTAAAGAAAACCTCTCTATGCTTGTTTAACCTCAATTTACAGTGAGTGAGAGGAAGGCAATGTGCACAGCTCCATGAAAGCAATGTCTGCCTGCACGCTTGGCCTTCATGTCTTGCTGCAGTTTTGGCAGTTACCACTCCACTCATAGCTGCTTGGCCTCTTCAGTTCAGTGGATTCTCTTAGGCCCATATACAGAAACCTCTTCCTGTTTCAGCCTGTGACACTTCATGCTCAACCTGTTCTAGCTGCTGCTGCTGCTGCTAGCTGGCCTGCTGTCTTGGCTCCAGTAGGTTCTCTTAGGGCCAATGCAACATCATTAGACACCCTAGATGACCTTTAAGCTTTGCATCCCCATCAATGAACTTTCAGACTCTTGGGTCCCCTGCAAGGTTTATACTCAACAATCATGATCACTCTATGGATAAAGTATGTGCTGATAGTTCATAGAGTTTAGGGGCCCAATATTCAGTGGCAGCAGATAGTAGTCACTGCTGAACTAAAGACCTAGATATTCAATGCCGAGGCCATGTCCAGCCAACGGCACTGAATATCCGGGTCAGCCGGATAGGAAAGAAGCTCAATGGGCAACAGCGATATTCAACCTCTACCTTGTTAGCGACAGTGATGAAAGTTAGGCTAACCTTACAGGTGCCTAACTTTCGCTGCTTAGTGATAACCAGGCAGTGGCTCAATGTCGCCGCTGCCCGATTAGTGCTGGGTGTCACCTCCACTTCTCTCTCGCAACACGATGATGCTAGACGGTCATGCAGCACGTTAGTGCGACTGAATATCCCAGTCAGTGTGATTAACAGGGTTAGTAGATCTGCTAACTGCATCAATTGCTTTGAATATCCCCCCACCCATGTGACTATCAGATCTATTGTTTTGCTTTAACTTCAGCTGTTGTTTGCCACTATACAAGTGACTGCCTATCCTATCTAATGATTACATCATGTATGTGGTATGCACCAAAATGATTTGTTTTGTCATTAAAAATAACTAATAAGTCCAATGATGAATAATTCAGAAGCCAAAGTTATATCAGTGTATTTACTGACTTTCTTGTGCCTGTTTCCTTTAGGCTATGGAGGCCTTTTCTCATTGGACCCTATTTTTAAGCATGCAGTAAAGTTATGTTAATAAGAAGCCTATGGAATAAACATTTGTATGTATATTAAAGATCTCTTGAGCATATTAAAAATAGAAGGCTATGTAGGAAGATCTTACTGTGCAGATTAAAAGGTTCTGAAAAATGTTAGAGTAAGATTCCTAAAAGTAGTGTGCCCATGCATGCAAATGAAGAATCATCATATGCAAATTAAATATTATAGAGCTCTTGTTATACTGCATGGTATGCTCACTCCCCACACTATTTAATAGGAGCTGGCTAACTGCATATCATTTAATACCTGATAAGATACTAATGTCTGATTACTAACATAAGAACATAAGATATGCCATACTGGGTCAGACTAAGTCCATCAAGCCCAGTATCCTGTTTCCAGCAGTGGCCAATCTAGGTCATACGTACCTAGCAGCACTGTTCCCTCTAAGCTGTGCGCGTGTGCGCGCGCACACACCTTGCCGAGCGAGCGCACATACTTTACAACAGAGCGCACAAAAATTACGGTTCTGATTCTGATAGAAAACAACACAGATGTCTTAAAATTTAAAAGTTGTGATTGTAATTACTAGAAATTTTCCGCTTCATTTAGTAATCGTCTATTTTCATTTGATTTGATTAAAATCAATGTGGTGCACATACTGTATTCTGACGTGTAGTCAAATTTTAAATTATATAACTCCGAGTGTCATTATGTGGCGCACAGAAATTTAACCTTCCTTTAAAAGCTGCACAGCTGATATTTTATGCGCACACAGCCTACAGAAAATTAGAGGGAAAATTGCCTAGCAGTTTCCCCAAAAGACACAGGTTCCACAATGCTTGTATTGGGTCAAGCAGTGATATCCTGGGTCCCTTTTTAATAATGGTTTATGGACCTTTCCTCCAGGAACTTGTCCAAACCTTTTTTAAACCCAGCTACACTAACAGCCTTTACTACATCCTCCGGTAACAAATTCCAGAGTTTGATTACACGTTCAGTGAAAAAATATTTTCTCTTATTAGTCTTAAATAGTTTGCCCTGTATCTTCATTGCATGTCCCCTAGTCTTTCTATATTCTGATGACATAAACAATTGATCTACGTTTACCTGTTCCACTCCGTTTGTTAACACAGGTACACTAAAAAAATTTTTTTTTAAACTGCCTCTAATGTTTCGATTGATTTTTACGTTTTTTGGTGCGCTGAATCCAAATCTGGTAACCAATTTGCTCCATCACGTACAGATTTTTTGCTACATTGGGTTAGCAGTTTGAGGTGAACGTTTCAGATTGAGTGCGATCGAGATAAAGGTTTCTTGGATGAATTCTTTATACTAATTGTTTAGTAGTTATTCAAATAAGAATAAAGAAAATTGTAACAAGGCAGCACATAAGAATAGAGTAATGTCAACAAAACACACTGTGATGGTAGCAAAATTGTCTGCACTTAAAACAGCCACATACATGTGCACAAACATTGAGCATATAAGAGCGAGGTTAGACACAAAGCAAAGCAAAGAAATGTGCAAAAAATGTTGTACAGGTATGTATGTAAGAATAGAAAACGCAAACCGCACCATTGCAATACATGAAGACAAACACCCGATGGTGTGAAAATAAAATTCTAATAAATGAGATCCGACACTGTGGTAATAACTAGCAAATTTTTATTTCAAAGTTTAGTAAAAACACGATATTTCTCAACACAGTTTAGATTTTAAAGTCATTCTTGGGTCAATCAATCTCCTGGTGGGCCCGTTTCTTCTTCCCCCGAATGCTTCTCTTGGTGCGCTGCTTGGCGTATTTTTCATCTGGGGTTTCCCGCAGCAGCAACCAGCAGAAATCAGTCATCATAGTGGTGTTCCATCTTCCTTGGTACCTTCTCTCTGCGTCCTTGATGTCCTGGTGAAACCTTTCACCTTGTTCTTCACTGTACGCCCCCAAGTTTTCGGGAAAGTAGTTCACATGGGAGTGCAAGAAATGGACTTTCAGGCTCATGTTACAGCCTTGTTCTTTGAAGGCATTGAGCATCCTGGCAACAATATCCTTATAGTTCTCATCCCGCCTGTTCCCCAAGAATTTGAGAACAACATCCTTGAAGGAATCCCAGGCTTCTTTTTCCTTCTCAGACATCGTTTCAGCGAATGCTCCATCTGAAATGAGTTTCCTTATATCAGGGCCAACAAACACTCCTTCCTTTAGCTTTGCTTCAGAAAGTCGGGGGAACTTTGAGCAAAGGTACCGAAAGCACTCACCATCTTTTGGAAGGGACTTGATGAATTGCTTAATGAGACCCAACTTAATGTGGAGAGATGGTAATAGAATTTTATCACGAGGTACCAAGCTCTCATGAAGAACATTTTTCTCACCGGGTTTCAAATACTCCCGAATTGGCCAGTCTTTTTTCCCCCAGTGTAGGTCGCGGGCCCGGCTATCCCACAAGCAAAGGAAGCAGGGATATTTGGTGAAACCGGATTGCTGCCCTAATAGCATGGATAGAATTTTAAAGTCTCCACAAATCATCCACTTATGCTCATCATAACGAATCTTCTGAAGAATCAGGGCCAAATTCTCGTATTTTTCTTGGAGAATAACAGAGTGAGCAATAGGAACTGAAGCGAATGTGTTGCCATTATGAAGAAGAACAGCTTTTATGCTGTCTTTTGACGAATCAATGAACAGCCACCATTCAGCAGGATCATACTTGAGTTTAAACTTTTCCATCACTCCGTATATATCGTTGCAAAATACCAAATCTTCCTCTTTGCTGAAATACTTCAAAAATTGTGTCTCCCGGTTGCGGTACCAATAAAAAGTTGTTCCTGGTGACAATAGATTTTTCTGTTTAAGCCGAGAACCTAGCAGTTGGGCAGCATCTTTTGGGAGTCCTAAATCCCGGACTAAATCATTCAATTCAGCTTGAGAGAAAAGTTCAGGTTTCGGATCTGGTTCAGTTTCAAACTCGGAAGTACTGGACTCATCGGGAAAAGCCATCTGATGAGTCTCATCATGATCAGAACCGTCCACACAAATATGATCCAAAGATTTTGGTGGTTCATGCACAGGTACTTCGTTGCTATGAGGCATAGGCCTAATTGCTGAGGGAAGGTTGGGGTAACTTATTACGTTCTTATTTTTTAAGTTGTATCCCTTCACAATGCAAGAGCAAAAATAGCAGTCATTGCTGTGGTCTCTTTGTTCACGCCACATCATAGGTATTCCGAAATGAAATGCTTGTTTTTTACCTTTCATCCATAAGCGTAGATCTTCCTCACATGTCTTGCACACTTTGTGAGGAGCCCACGGTTTGTCTTGATCGCCTAACTTCAAACCGAAATAGGCGAAATATACTTTTTTAATAAATGCAGAAATGTTCCTCTGCTGCTTTTTCACGGTATATTCCCCACAAATAAAACAAAAACTTTTTGACAACCATGGACCGCCCCCCTCCCAGATAGGGGGGCGCCTCTCCTTCTTCCTCCCGGAATGGGAGAGGATCGCCACCGACTCCTGGGTGCTACGGATCATCCGCAAGGGATACCGCATCATTTTTTCTGCTCCTCCCTTCCAACGCATCAGACCCACCAGCAATACCCCTCCTCACCTGCACCGTGCCATGGCACTGGAACTGATACACCTTCTGTCCTCCAAGGCGATTGAACCAGTCCCTCCAAGGGAGATCGATGCGGGGTTTTACTCCAAATACTTCCTTGTTCCGAAGAAGTCGGGGGGGTTCGCCCCATCTTGGATCTTCGCAAACTGAACAGATTCATAGTGAAGGAGAAGTTCAGGATGTACTCCCTGAACTCCATTCTTCCCCTAATCCAAGCCGGCGATTAGCTCGCATCTCTGGACCTGCAGGAAGCTTACACGCATGTCAGCATCCACAAGGCTCACAGGAAATTCCTCAGGTTCCATGTGCTAGGTGGGCACTACCAGTACCGAGTGCTTCCCTTCGGACTCTCTCCGGCCCCGTGGGTCTTCACGAAGTGTGTGGCGGCCGCAGCGGCCCACCTACGCAAGCAGAACATTGCAGTGTTTCCCTACCTCGATGACTGGCTAATCTCGGCTCCCTCAGCCCACGACCTGCTAATGTCTCTGCATACCACCACTACCTTGATCTCCAACCTGGGGTTTGTCATCAACTACAAGAAGTCGCAACTCCTCCCCTCTCAGCGAATTGAGTTCATCGGAGCCATCATCGACACTCAGTCCTTGAGAGCCTACCTGCCGCATCCCAGACTACAGGTCATCACCTCGCTCGCCTCCAGGACAGCAGCGGCAGTGAGCCCCACTGCTCGATCAGTGTTGCGCCTCCTGGGACACATGGCAGCCACGACGCTGGTCATCTCGGTGGCGCGCATGCAAATGCGTCCACTGCAGTGGCATCTCCGGACCCACTGGAACCAACATTCGCAGTCACTGTCCAACAGAGTCCCGATGAGCCCTCTTATCAGGTCTCAACTCCACTGGTGGACTATACCAGCGAACCTCTCCGCAGGGAAACCCCTTCACCCGCCGCAACATCAGACCACCCTCACCACGGACGCCTCCTGCGCTGGATGGGGTGCCCATTTCCAACAGTTCAGCACGCAAGCGGCGTGGTCTCAGAGCGAACGGCAACTACACATCAACCTTCTGGAACTGAGAGCGGTCAAATACGCCTTCAAGGCGTTCTTGCCTCATTTACGGGGCACATCCATCCTCATCCAGACGGACAACCAAGTTGCCATGTTTTACCTCAACAAACAAGGAGGCACGGCCTCCCGATCCCTCTGCAAGGAGGCACTGGCCATTTGGACGCTAGTCCTGAAGAACGGCTGCTGGGTGTGCGCCTCCTACATTCCCGGAGACCTGAACAGTCTGGCGGACAAGCTGAGCAGGCAACTGCAACCCCACGAATGGGCTCTCCTTCCAAAGGTGACCTCAGCTCTCTTCCAACGGTGGGGAATCCCGGAGGTCGACCTCTTTGCCACCAAGGAGAATGCCAAATGCCCCCAGTTCTGCTCCAGACACCCATCAGTCAAGAGGCTGGCGGGGGATGCATTCGATGTGTACTGGGGGGTGGGGGTGGTCTCTGGTTTATGCCTTCCCTCTGACTCCCCTCATCCCAGCGACTCTACAACGCATTGTTCAGGACAAAGCACGAGTAATCCTTGTGGTTCCTCACTGGCCGCGGCAAATGTGGTTTGCACTCCTGAAGCGCCTTGCACAGGAGTCCCCGTGGCACCTGCCCCTGTGTCCGGACCTCCTGACCCAGAACTCGGGGCTAACCAGGCACCCCGACCTCAAGACCCTATCGCTCACTGCTTGGATGTTGAGTGGGTAAACCTGGCCTCCCTCGCGCTACCCGCGGAGGTGCAGGACATGGTCCTGGCGGCCAGGAGACCGTCAACCCGAAAATCCTATGGCCTCAAATGGAAGAGGTTCAGCATCTGGTGCACCTCTAGAGGGCTAGACCCTACCTCCTGCCCTGTCTCACAAATCTTGCAGTATCTCAGTTCTCTCTCGGACCTTGGCCTCAAAACTCAATCCATCTGAGTGCATCTCTCAGCCATTGCGGCTCTGCACGCCCCTATCGAGGGCGCCGACTCCATTGCGGCTCTGCCCCTTACGGCTCGCTTCATGAAAGGCCTGACGAATCTTTGACCCCCGGTGAGGGCCCCGGTTCCCCCCTGGGACCTCGGCGTAGTCCTCCGCAGCCTCACCGGGGCCCCCTTCGAACCTCTGCTCACAGCGGATATGAAATACGTCTCCTGGAAGACCATTTTCCTGGTGGCGATCACCTCAGCGAGGAGGATCAGTGAACTCCAGGCGCTAGTTGCGCACCCACCTTACACGCAACTACTCCAGGACCGAGCTTCTCTGCGTACGAACCCCAGATTCGTACCCAAAGTGCCGTCGGCCTTCCATGTCAATCAATCCATTGAGCTCCCCTCCTTCGTTCCGGAACCTCACCACTCGGAGGAGGAATGACGCCTACACACTCTGGACTGTCTGCGTGCGCTGCGGATCTACCTGGCCAGGACACTAGCTGCCCACAAAGGTGAGCAACTGTTCGTTTCCTATGACCCTCTCAGGCCTGGCTTTCCTGTCACAAAGCGGACCCTGTCCCACTGGGTCGCCTCCTGCGTATCCTACTGCCTCGACTCTGAAGGGAATAATCCTCACAGCAGAATTGGTCCGCATCGCCTACGAGCAATGGCCACTTCTCTAGCCAACCTGCGGTCAGTTCCCCTGACCGACATCTGTAAAGCTGCTATGTGGTCATCCCCTCACACGTTCCAGAAGCACTACTGCCTTGATCTCCGCTCCCAGGAGGACTCGGCGTTTGGCAGCGCGGTCCTCTCCGCCGCCCTACCGACTCCACGGACGGCCCTGAACTCAGAGGCGCCTTAGGAAGGCGTATACCTGTACTCAGATGCTCCTTATGCTCATGTTAACCATGTTGCACTGCTCCCTAACCTGCATTTTTTGCACGTTATTATGTTTTGCACTGTTGTAGTTCTTGCACTGTTGTTCACTGTTTGCACTACTTGCACCTGTTGCACTGTTATTGTATTACTTACACATTGCTCATTGCACATTGTTCCATTCAACCTGTCGTTGGCACTCTGCTCCAGTAAAGTCTACCTCCACTAACTGTAGTCTGCTATTCATGCTTCCCTCCTCCACCTCAGCGCGGTGCACGCAGCTAGGGAGTCACCAAGTGTGACTGACGCAATCCTGAGGTCCATGGAGAAAGCGAGGTTACTTACCTGTAACGGGGGTTCTCCGTGGACAGCAGGATAAGTCAGCCACACGCTCCCTCCCACCTCCCCTGGAGGAGGTCTGCCTGATAATCCGCTCCCTAGCCTTGTTGTCAAGCTTGGTAAAGAACTGGCCAGGCTAGGGGGCGGATCCGGGAGGTGGGCTAGCTGAGAAACTTGAGAGCACTTCCGAACGTGGCGCCGCCCGGAGGACATCACCAAGTGTGGCTGACTTATCCTGCTGTCCACGGAGAACCCCTGTTACAGGTAAGTAACCTCGCTGTCCTTGCTTGGATAGAAGGAGTCTTTCAAAATGGCCTTTTGACCTGCCACCTTGTGTTAACACCTATTGAAAAGGTTTCTGGGGCGGAGCTTGCCGCGAGCAGAGATGGCCGACTAAAAGGGTGGCTCCTACCCTGATTACAGTATCCTGAGCCTCTTCCCCTCCATTCGGAAGCGCAAAAACAGCACGTTTCACGAACAGAACCGTGATGATGGCAGCGTTAAAGCCAGCCAAGTTAGATTTCCACCAAGGTGCTGGACAAGCTGTTAAACGCTCGAAACAGGACGCTGCATCCCCGCAGAAAATGGCGCCGGAGAAGGAGTCGACAGAAGGGATCAGGGAAATCCTCGCTGAAATTAAATCTATGAAAGATATACTCACCACAAACTCTGCTGCTCTGACGCAACTACACACCGAGGTGCAGGAGGTAAAAGAGGCTTTGCAAGATCAGATCGGGCGCATAGCTGCAGTCGAGACCGAGGTTGCAAGGCATGAAACCGTGATAACACAGGTAGGCCCCTTAATAAAGCGGGTGGCAGCGTTGGAACTGCAAATGGAAGACAATAACAATCGGGCCCGACGTAATAACGTTAGAATAATTGGAATACCGGAGGGTCGGGAGGGAGCTGATCCCGCTGCCTACCTGATGAAGCTTATCCCAGATTTGCTTCAAATCAACTTTGCGGTACCCTTGGAAATAGAACGCGCACACCGAGTTCCCTCCCATGCCGCCAACCGCAGTCAGAAAATACAGCAACACCCGCGACCATTTGTTGTCAAACTGCTCCGATATCCCCAGGTATTACAAATCCTGCAGGCAGCTAAGCAGAGGACAATGATACAGCTTGAGGGTCGTCGGGTGTCCTTCTTCCCGGACCTCAGTAAGCGCACAGTAGACCGACGCAAAGAGCTCCTGGCGTGCAGACCCCTACTTCAGAAACTGCAAGCAAGATACGGTCTTTTCTACCCGGCAAGAATGCGGGTCATGTACAACAACATTACGAGGACTTTTGATAATGGTAATTCACTCCGGACATTCCTATCAGAGCATACAAGCATGGATGTGGAGACATAGGGGATAACTTAAGGCCGGGGAACTATCCTGTTGCATAGGGATATGGATTGCTATCAGAGACCTTTAGAGATCCGAGGCCTCTTGGTCTCTAGCTGATTTTTTGTCTTGTCTGTTTAGTATGTCGAACTTTCAGCCCAATTATGTGTTGATACGTTTTGATGTGCTTGACAATTCACAGGGTGCTACTTGCAGGTTAAGTGGGATGTGGGCGATATAGGAGTTTAACAGGGGAGGGGGGTGAACAATACTTGTAATTTTCGGGGGGAGGGCACGGTATGGGGAAGGCCAGTAGAAGGGGCGGATGGGTTCCACCATGCAAGATGTTTGTATTTAATGTTATTGTTAGATGTGCACAAATAGGCCTATATTTACTGATTGCAAACAGTTTGTTGATCTCACATGCCAGGCTGTATTTGACGGGCGTATCCACCACAGGGACCACCGTTAGTACCAATGCTTAGCAGTACACTAGATTTTCTTTCCTTAAATGTCCAGGGTATCTCCAACCCAGTTAAGCGTAAGAAAATTCTCACATACTGTCACCAGCAGAGAGCGGACGTAATATATCTTCAGGAGACCCACCTATCAGCCTCAGAATCATACAAAGTTGGAGGGAAGTTATACCACAATATCCTTGCCGCTCCAGCGGTTAAAAAGAAAGGCGGAGTTATTATATTGATCCGGACAGCACTTGCGGCTAATGTGATAGATACGAAAATAGATCCTGGAGGAAGATGGGCCATGGCTAAAGTGGAGATTAAAGGGGAGACCTATGTGCTGATGACGGTCTAAGGCCCCAATCATGAAGACCCCCTGTTTTTTTGAGCAAGTAGCAATTGAGTTGCTAGAAACTGGCTCGACAAATATAATTTTGGGCGGTGATTTTAACATTATACAGGATCCGTTACTTGACCGGACCCCTTATAGACCGCAGCATAAACCGAAGGCCAGCAAAATGCTACAAAATATGGTAGAATCCTTAGGCT
The DNA here is from genome assembly GCA_033557465.1 of Ichthyophis bannanicus. Lineage (NCBI taxonomy): Eukaryota > Metazoa > Chordata > Amphibia > Gymnophiona > Ichthyophiidae > Ichthyophis > Ichthyophis bannanicus. The sequence continues at coordinate 83,917,170 of CM066032.1, forward strand.
TGGCTGATCCCTGGAGACTTCTCCATCCTAATGCTAGAGAGTATTCGTTCTACTCCATGCCACATAATACGCAAACGCGGATTGATTATTTCTTAGTATCTACGACACTAATCCCGCAGATTAATGCAGTGGAGCTCCGTGCCCAGACAGTGTCGGATCATGCTGCAATTAGACTATCTCTCGATTTGGGATCGTGTTCTAAGGCCCCACCCAGATGGCACTTTGATAGGTCATGGCTAGCGGACGAAGAGTTTCTGAGCTCCATGCGAACGGAAATAGACGCCTACTTTAGAAACAATCAGGTATCTGAGACTCCAGTATGGGCATGGTGGGAAGCCTTCAAAGCCTGTATCCGTGGGCGTATGATCTCCTTCAGCATTCATCGGAGGACAGTGGCTAAACGACAAATTGCGGATCTGGAGCGGGAAATTAAAGCAGGTGAACGGCTTCTGGCCAAGCAGGAGGATAGAGCTATTCTACTACGTCTGCAAAAACTGCGATATCAATACAACACCTTACTGGGCCAGGAAGTGGACGTACAGATTAAAGCACGTCAGAGTGTATACTACCACGAGAATAATCGAGCTAGCACAGTACTCGCACGTATGTTGAAAACCAAGAAGGCAGTGACTAGGATAACTGGCCTAAAGGATTCTAATGGGGCCCTGCTATTGCAGGATGAAGATATACTGGAGAGATGTAAGGTATTCTATGCCTCTTTGTATCAGTCGGAGGTGACATGTGATGAAAATACGTTTGCAGAATTTGTCTCCTCGATAATTGGACCCAAACTTACCGAACAGCAAGCGAGATCGCTGGAGGACGACATCTCATGCAAAGAAATACAAAAAGCAATTCGGCAACTAGCGAAAGGGAAAGCCAGTGGACCGGACGGGCTGCCGGTTGAATTCTATGCTGCCTTTTCTCATTCATTGGTGCCAGAACTCCACACGTACTATGCCCGGATCTATGAGGAGTGTCCGCAGGTTGGTGCCATAGCGGAAGCCACGATTGTTATTCACCCTAAGCCAGGGAGGGACCCTCAAATGATCGAAAACTATCGGCCTATCTCATTGCTGAACGCAGATTATAAAATCTACGCTAAAATATTGGCCAATAGGCTCAGCAAAGTAATGGAGACCTTAATTCATCCGGACCAATGTGGTTTCATGCCCGGCAGATCTACGGTGGACAATGGCCGACTGTTAGCTCATGTACTGCAAGGCGCCCAGCAAATCGAAGATCCGGTGGTGGGGCTAGCATTAGATGCTGAGAAAGCCTTTGATAGGGTCGAGCTGCCCTTCCTCCTTAAAACTATGAGATGGTTTGGTATGAGGGACCACTTCTTGAAGAAGGTGGCGATCATGTACACCAATCCCACGGCCCGAGTAGCGGCGAATGGATCAGTCTCGGCTGAGTTTAAGCTAACTAGGGGCACGAGACAAGGTTGCCCCCTGTCGCCGCTATTGTTTAACTTGGCATTAGAACCATTGCTGCTGCAAATTCGACGGCTGCAGAATATAGTGGGGATACATATGGCTGGTTGCCACACTAAGCTATCCGCCTATGCAGACGATGTCCTCCTATTTCTCGACCCCAACTCACTGGACCCCGTCCTAACAGCTATCTCTGAATATTCTAACATATCTGGATACAAGCTTAACCTGTCAAAGACGACAATTATTCCATTAAATTCTCATGTCCAGGAAGCGTCTCTTACCCGGCACCCGTTCCGTATGGAGGGCTCCACTTTCAAATACCTAGGAGTCACTTACGGGGCAACATTGCAAGATACGTACAACCAGGTCAAACGTCAGTGTGAAAGTGCAGCACTAGAATGCGTAAATAAATGGTCCCCCTTACATCTGACTTGGTGGGGCAGATTGGAAACCATAAAAATGGTCCTGGTGCCGAAGTTGACTTACATATTGAGTATGATACCAGTCCTCTTTGAAAGGAGGTTCTATGACAAATTGGAGAAATTAATGCTCGCCTTCTTATGGCATCATAAAACACCCAGGATAGCTGCTTGGAAGTTAAAGCTGTCAAAAGAACGTGGGGGAGTGCATTTTCCAGACCTGTATTGGTATCATGTAGCCGCCTTAGTGCGACATGGGACGCGGTGGAGCGAAGAGGAGACTACGTCCAGTGATCCGGTATGGTTGCAAGTTGAAGCTGCATTGAGCAAGTCTATTCATCTCTGGATGCGTATTGGCGCAGACGCCAATATTCGGATTGCAGGAAATGAGATCATGTGGGCCACCCAACAGGCTTTTCGGGTAATACTAAAAACCACGGAATGGGACCGTGAGTTTACTGAAACCACTATCCTATGGTTGAATCCGAAAATTAAGATTGCTGGTTCCAGCTTCCTTTGGGGAACGTGGATGAAACAGGGCATAATTTATTTGGGTCAGCTAGTGCATAACAAAGAGTTTAAACCCTTTTCGGAGTTATCACAAGAATTCGGACTGCCCTCTTGCTGCATGTTTCAATGGTGCCAATTGCGTCACTGCCTGAGTAGAGCGGGGGTGGTACCAATACTCCTTGGCCCCGGCCGACCTCTTCATTGCAGGGTACAGGAGAACCTGACAGGATCCGGTCTAGTCTCTAAGATGGTTGCCATGCTACGGACCGCTGAAAATAAAGGATGTCAAGGCGCACAACTAGTATGGGAGTCCGAAGTGGGGGAGCTTGAGCATCCAAATACGTGGGAGAACTTCTGGAATAAACAAATACGACTCACAAGATCTGCCCCACTCACACAAACGCTGTACTTCCTTTCTCATCGTGCGTACTTGACGCCGGTGAAGGTATCCAAATGGCAGACACAGGGGGGCAACCGTTGTTGGTCTTGTGACAGGGAAGTGAGCACGTTCGCACATATGCTATTTGACTGCCCTATGCTTCAGAAATACTGGCATCAAGTCTGGCAGCGAATGACTAATCTGTTGCAGATGTGGACACCCCTGACATATCGAATTGTAATTTATAAGTCTCAAGCTGGAATCCCGGAGCTGGCTAGATGTGATTATGCTCTCTTTGATCTGATGCTTGGCCTAGCGCTAAAGGCCATAATGAGTCATTGGAAATCCTTCGCAAGCCTAGACTCGGAGTACTGGTGGAGTTTAGTGTGTTATCACCATATCTGTGAAAAAGCTTACGCAGCACAATACCCGTCCTATCGGAATTTGCTTAAGAAGTGGGATACCCTAAACGCTCAATTGTTTAGATAATTTTATTTGGTGACGTACTGCTGGTGGAACGCTAGTCAATAATAGTAGGGTTTCAATGAAGTGGAATATTGGGGCAGACAGAATGTTTGAACTAGCCCTGCTCTATTCCCAATAGCCCCTGTCCAGCAGACACTGGCCTGTGCACGTATAGTTAATGTTGTACAAGTGTTTGGTTTTATTGTTTGTGTTATATGAAAACTTTAAATAAAGCCTTTAAAAAAAAAAGAAAAGGTTTCACAGGTCTCTTGCCCCCTAGGTAGAAGGCCTCTTTGTAAAGGTCTCTAGAAGACTTTATTTGTTGCTCAAAGAGTACTGACCCTGTTTTGCCTTTTATGCTAAGTTATATTCTGATTTGATTTAAATTACAGCTCTTTGCTGCTGCTGGGCTCTGACTTATTATGAAATTTAAACTACAATCTCTCTGCTGGGTTCTAAATTTAATCAGAAAGCTCTCTTCTGTGTTTTAAAGTGACTGTTAAATTTAAACTACAAGCTCTCTGCTGGGTTCCAAAGTTAACCAGAAAGCTCTCTTCTGTGTTTTAAATTTAAACTTAAACTGCTGCTACTAGGCCCTGACTGATTTGACAAAAAAAACTGGATTCACAGATTAATTAGCTTTAATACAAAGAAGTCCGTTCAGAAAATTCCCAGAAGTATATACTCACAATTGCAGATCTCTCTCCAGAAGTAGCAGCCCCTTTTTCTAGCCCTTCAAGACTAAAATTACAGCTTACAAAAAACACTAGACTGCTCTATTTAATAAAATTTGGTCACCATTGCAGATGTGGCAGAAGACTACATATAACATGTAATATGTAACTTGTAACTGCCAAGCTCTCTTGATGTAGGGGTCTCTCCCTGGCGAGGTTGGGGGGAGGGGTTAGTTGGTGGATTTGAGCTACTGCATGCTTTGTTAAAGCCTGTACTGTTTATGTACTTGTTTAATTGGAAAATTCTTTAATAAAATATACATTTTTTTAAAACATTACCATCCATATGCCTTACATTCTCAGATTCTTATCATTGGGTTGTTGATGGAGGGGAGATATTTTTCTGTTATTTTGTGTCTGTTAGATCTATTCGTGTCTTTAACTTCCGACCAGTCTTTTCAATGTAGCAAAAAAAATCTAGAGGAATGTTGCATTAGTGAGAGAGGTCAGAAGTTAAAGATAAGAATAATTTTGCATAGGTCAACTAGGTAGGAAAAGAGACGCCGAGCCTAGTAAATTAAATCAAGTGTATTTTTCAAAAGGCTCCCTGAATGTGGAGCCTTTTGTAAAACACCTATAAGGATGCAGGCATAGCGGCATATATGGTAGGAAAAGCCCTTTCATAAAATATACAGTGAAAAGGCGCACAGCATCACTCGGGGCTTTGAACATGTAAGTAGTTGCACTTACGTGTGTACCTGGCTGATTTTGCAAACTAAGATCATAGGAATATAAGAGATGCCCTACTGGATCAGACCAAGGGTCCATCAAGCCCAGTATCCTGTTTCCAACAGCGGCCAATCCAGTTCACAGGTACCTCTCAAGTTCCCAAAAAGGTTCCCTATGTGTGCAAGTGCCACAGTGTACATGAATAAGTGCCATACTTCTCAAAACTGAACATCCAAGGGGAGCCGATTAAGGAGCTGAGCTCTAAAACTCTAATTTTTGGCTTTTTGAGAAGGTTTTAAATACCAGTGATGTAGTCCTAATTGTCTCCTCGATCATTCCTTGAACGTTTAAGTTCAAGCGTGTCATTAGCTAAACTTCTGTTCTAGGATAGGCCCCTGGGATTTTAACTACCAGACATTACTGAAACAGACTTTGGATGGCATCTTTCTTGAAACAGGTTTCAGAAGAAAGTGTTTCAAGTGCTCTCTTGAATAAATAATTTAGGAGCTCAAAGTCACTGAGCTTGGAACGACTGAGCCATCTGCTGCTGGATATGGTCTAGTTGCATGAATAGGTACATTCTATGCATCTTGAGCCCATAGCTTTGATTTACCATCGACTACTGAAATTACAGGTTCTTTATTGGGCATTCAAAAATTATTTTTTTCCTACTTGTCAAATCATTTATTGTTCGTACCATTGAGGCTGGCATAATATGCTTGAATGCACACGACTGGAAGGAATACGCATTGCTGAACCAAATGTAAATAACATGGTTTACATTCTTAATGGCCTGTGTTCTCCGTGTAAATGATGTAGGGCATTTGAAAAATCTTCCTTAGACAAGCAATTTGCAGTTCTGCACTAGAAATGATAGAAGGCACACAGCATGTTTTAATCTCTCCTATCAGTTTTGCTTTATACCTCTCTAATCTCAGCTTTTGTCCAATTTATTAGATTTTTTTTCTTTTTAGCTAGTCATGTGGAGAGTAATTTTATAAACCATTGTTGCATGTAAAACAGCATTTTGTACATGTAAATGGGTATTATAAAATTAGGTAGGTATGTAGTTGGACAGTAGGCATGCACAAGGGCAGAGTTTGGGTAGTGTAAGGGCAGACTCATGATTTATGCCTTTATTTTATAAAATATGCATGCAAGCTCATAAAGTATGTGCTAACACCTGTGCCTGCTCTGAAGCAGGCATAATGTCCGCACTTTCAATCTGGGCACAATTTCTGCAGGATTAGTGCTGGTATTTTATAAAGATGCATAAGAGTATATTTCCTTAACTGTGGTAGGCTTGTGCAGCTAAGTCCCGTGGTAGGTGCAGGTGGCATTCCCAGCCTTGCCTCTGCAGCTACTATGGAGAAAATGCTTGGCTCGCGGGGGACCAGCTTCACGGATGCAGCTGTCACCACCCTCTTGCTGCCTCCACGAAGCCTGCAAACGTTGGAAGTTACCGCACACTGGTAATGTCCACGGTAGTTGCCCATTGTAGGCACGCCCATTCTCCTCCCACTCTCTGACCTAACCCCGCCCAAGCCTGCACATACCATGTGAAATGCAGATATTGCAGAAAATCACTGCAATGTCCGCTTTTACCCCACGCTAACTGCTGCCGCCGTGCGAGAAGGCTGCATTAGCACTGCAGTAGCATAATTATAAAATGACTCCCATAAATGAAACAGGATTAGAAAAGGAAAGCTAAAATCAAAACAAGGCAGGAGCAAGACTGCAGTCAAGCATGCTAGTATTTCTTATTTACAGCACATTTTGTCTAAATAGCACATAATTGCTAATCTGGATAGGGCTGAAAGTGCTCCTGACAATAAGTTCAGTGAGTGAAAATATTTCCAACCTGTTTGTTTACAGTGGAAAAAGCATTAAGAATAAACAAAATCTGCTTTTTTTCATCACTAAGCAACTTTCTCAGGAAATAATGACAGCATATTAATTTATTTGATTCGATTTAATGAAAAACGGGGAAACAAAACTGATGGTAAAAATAAGACCATCTCACTTTTAGGGGTAAGAGCTCGTGGGCAGCAAAAGTGCTTGTTTGAAGCGGAGACTTTACAAGTTTTGATACCTTCCATTAGATCAACATAAAGAAGCTGGACAGTAAGTGGGGGGGGGGGGGGGGGGATTTTCTAAAGAGCTGCCTAGATTTATGTGTGCTCACAAAAATCGTAATGGCCCACTCTTCTTGAACGATATAAAGTGAATTTAGAAAAAAGTCGTTCACTGTAATGTCAAAAAATAGACTAGAGAAATGGATCAACAATCAATCTAACATTGAATTTTCTTCGAGGTCTCAGTAAAAAACTATAGCAAGGCCTTGTGGACTGCCGTCAACAGAGGGCTACTTGCTCGTTCACATCAGTGACCTCTTTTGAGAGAAAGAAAAAGACAGTATCCTATTTGCACTACGGGGATTTTTTCAAACTTGGACACTCTAATCAAAACTTGATGGTATCTCCAACATAAAAATTATTTTTATAGCTTCTTCCCGGAGTGCTAAGGGTCTTCACTCCGGGAAGAAGCTATAAAAATAATTTTTATGTTGGAGATACCATCAAGTTTTGATTAGAGTGTCCAAGTTTGAAAAAATCCCCGTAGTGCAAATAGGATACTGTCTTTTTCTTTCTCTCAAAAGAGGTCACTGATGTGAACGAGCAAGTAGCCCTCTGTTGACGGCAGTCCACAAGGCCTTGCTATAGTTTTTTACTGAGACCTCGAAGAAAATTCAATGTTAGATTGATTGTTGATCCATTTCTCTAGTCTATTTTTTGACATTACAGTGAACGACTTTTTTCTAAATTCACATTAGATTTATGTGTGAGCAACATGTGTAAATTCTGGCATTTTAGTCATTTCTGCATGTAAGTGGCAACTTACTCACATAAATGACCTTGTAACCTGACAGCACACACGTAATTTGCATTGTGTGGATATGTACATGGACGGAGTTTGGGCAGAACAAGGGTGGTGGGAGCAATTTACACACACTGAATATAAAATTCTTTCATTAACATTTGTAATGACAAAAAGGTAGGTGCAGTCATTTATACTGGCTCTAGGGCTGGAGAATGTTGTTGCGCCTTGTGTACTTGATTTGACAGGCATAAAGTGAACACATGAAATCACACGTTAACTAGGTGCCAGTTTATAAAATTATAGTGCTCCGTTAACGGGCACTATACCACCCAAAATGCTCTGTTAACCAATATTTTGTTTGGAGTTCTTTTTTTTTTTGAGAGACCGTGTTCTTAAATGCTGATAGAAAGAGCTGGGGACTTCCAGGAGACAGGGAATGTGCATATTAAGGTTATCAAATTTTTTGCAGGCAAATCTGGAACACTTATCCGACATTGGGGGAGGGAAAACGGTACCACTTAATTCCAGGTTTGAGCAACAAGGCAAAATCTCCAGCAATTTGTTCCTTGCCAAAGTAAGGGTCTTTACTTGATCCTCATCTTTCTTGACCTTTCTGCTGCCTTTGACTCTGTTTAACACCACCTTCTCTTTGATATCCTGTTCTCACTTGGATTTACGGGCTCTGTTCTGTCCTGGTTTTCTTCTTATCTCTCCCAGCACACTTTTAGGGGTATGTTTACTAAATTGTGGTAACGTTAACACACGCTATGTAACATTAACGAGTTCCCGGCCGCAGTAAACACCGCAGAGGGTGGAGAGAGGGCAGAGAGAAGGGGTCAATGGGCGGGGAGTGGGCGGGGAGAGGCTCCCACGACACCAACGCGGGGAACTGAAGGGCTGGAAACTACCACGAGTGAAAACCTGGCGTTAGATGCACGTTTCCAGGAGAGAGAAACCATTTAAGTGTCAGCAATGTACAGCCTAGGCAGGGAGCCCAAGAAAGGTGATAGTAGTGCTCCATCTGCAGCAACAGTATAGTGGCCAAGTATGAAAGGCCACTATGGTGATGGTGCAAATGGGGCATAGGAGGACTGCAGGCAGGACATGCAGCTGGGGTACAGGGTGAACTAGGCCATCGCCCAGGTGACACATAGGAACATAGAAACTGGAAATCAGCAGGACAGCAGCTGACCAGGGCCAAACATGCCCAGTAGTCCGTGTTCCTCAGTGTCCCATCCAGGGGACATTACCCAGCAAGTACCCCAAAAGTCACACAGGTATCACTATGCCTATAATAGGGCATGCAGTGCACACCTGGGGACCACACTAACAAGGGTCCAAAGACCACACCCAGGATGGGTCCCAAACAGTTTGTAGACCCAGCTAACTGAACACACTTTACGACAGCCCTTAGTAAGGCATTGCAGGGTGTGCCCATACATTGTCGGAAACATATATACACCCAGTAGGCCAAACTGGGTACACTGTACCTGAGGTGCATACCCTAGCCTGTCCACAGTCGGCAGTAACAACACACTCCACCTACATCTACCCGGTCCACCCTAGCTAATAGTTGCTAGAGCACAAGCCTGACATCCCCCCAGGCATCACTTCCCCATGTGGAAGGGACATAACATTGGTAGGCAGTGATGGGGGGATATGTGGATGTCCATGTATGCCTCGCCACCCCAGACCCCGCACCCTAGGCACCCGCCTATCTGCACAGTGGATGGCATGGGACCACACACGACCAGCACTGATGGCAGGGGGAGTGTGTTTGTGCTGGAGGGGGCAGTGCCACCCACCTACAGTGGACCTAGGCCATGCCCTGTACCAGTATGTGATGGGCAGTGCAACAGAAAATGTCTGCCTGGGGAAAGTAAGGGTAGCACCAGGGACCGCTACTCTTCTGTGGCAATAGTGTAGTGCAGTACACGCAGTCAGTGTGTTTTGAAGCAGAGGGTCACAGGTTCAAGTCCCAGCTGTGGATCCTACAGCATCTCCCCACATCTCCCCATCTCCCCACATTTTATTCTACAATGCAGATACAACATCAACATGTGCAAACCCTAAAGCTGCGTCGAACAGGGGTCAAAACACCCACTCACACAGGCTCCACTATCCAAAGCTTCATGGAGAGTCAGGCTGTTGGCCCCAGCATGGAGCTGCAGTAATCAGTGGAGCACTACTACTATCCCCTGCACAGTTTAGCAATGTCGGCACTGTGATCAGGACCAGTGTGGCGAGCAGGATTGCCAATCACCCCTATTTTTGCACAATGCTGCAATAGGGGTGTGTGTGTGTGTATGTCTATCAATTGTTTTGTGGCTGGCTACACCGCTCTGGGCCCACAATGTCCCACTGTTACCAGCATTAGCCTGCAAATGTACATAATGAGGAGCAAGGTATTGTGGGTATGGCCCGGACAGGGCCGATTGGAAGGATGCATCTGCACAGGGTGTAGGGCAATGGCTGGGACACTGTAGTGCCCAACCACCTCTTGCATGGACAGAGTGGCCACAGCATGGCATGCTGTGAGGTCACTCTCACCCTGACCGAGCAGTGACCATGGCATGTCTATGCTCCCACATAGTGCTCAACTTTATTTGTCTTCAGTTAGGCTTGTGTGTTCCTGTTCTGGTGGCCAATTACTGAGATATATGCTTGGTGTCTGTGCTGTACATCCCAGCTCTAGGTGCACAGGGTTCTCCTGAGAGCATGCACTATGGACTGGCTAGTGGACTGTCTGCAGTTAGTCTGTGCATAGTTGGAGCATCGTGTATGGTACTGCAGGTGCAGTCTGACTGTGCCATCTGGTGGTGAACGGCAGACCGTGGTGTGGGGCAGTTGAGGTTTCCCTGGCTTATCCCAAGCATTACTGCTGGTCTGCCACAGTCATAGGTATGGCTCTGGCCCACCAGCCCTAGAGATCTGTCCTCTGCCAGCAGGACTGCGGTTGCTTGTCCTACATCCAGGGCTCAGGCACCTGTCCCTCCACTCTCTCACCTAGAAAATTGGTGATTTTGGGTCGTTTGGGGTATATAGTGTTATACCAATTTGACCCAAAGAGACAGTGCTACAGCCACCTCATGTAAGTCTAGACAACCCTCTGCCCCGATAATACATGCCCATGGCAGCCAGGCCCTAACACTGAACATGCACTAATCTGGGTGGTGTCTGGCCACACGTGACTGCAGAACACAGATGGACACAGAAGAACTTTTGGTTGTACTGCTAGGAACACCTGGCACACACTGGCAGTGCTGAGAATGTGCAGCAGGACCTATCTCTAGCACCACATGTACTGTGGACCTAGTGATGGGCGCCCATCCTAACCCTCAGGGTGAACACAGAACCTGCACAATGGCATGGTCTGTAGCTACTCTGTGCCAGTATCACGTACTTTCAGTCCGTCTTACCATGCTCTAGTACCGGAGCGGTGCAGACCTCATCTGGTGATCAGCTGTAGACCGCTGTTCTGCATGTGCATTGCATCATGGGTACTGGTGGGGTTACCCTATCCTGGCACACAGAGCAAACGGTTTGTGTGGTGACCTGCAGTCCTTCTGTACCCAGCCATTGCTATGCAACAAGCTATAGAGGTATAGCCTACTGGTTAGTACAATAACATTCTAAACAGTGGTCATGGGTTTGATTCCTCATTGTTCCCTCTTTTCATGCCTGTCCAAATCAGATATTTTGCATGCCTGTAACAGTCATATCTTTGCAGATCCATGCTGCCAGCCCATAATACCCTCACCACTGTTGCCAACAATCCTTCGGTCCATCTTTCTGCGTCTGTCAGCTGTGTAGAGAACTGTCTTCCTGTGTAGGCTGCCACCCCATGTCCTGTGCTGGTACCCTTTCCTGCATTGAGCTTCTTCATGCTTGCTTCGCCTGTGCCTGATCTGCATGGCACCACCACTCCTCTGACCACCCATCATTGTAACTATCCTGCAACCTCTGCCTCCACTGGGGGATACATATTCCCATCATCTGCCACCAACTGTCTTTCCAGTACTTTACATTGCCAACACCCTGCGCTGTGGTACAGTTGCCCCACCATATTTGTCAACAGTACTGGCAGCCACATGGGATGCCCACAGATATGGCAGGTCCAGCAGCTCCCAGGTCTCCCTCCTTCACTCACCTGTTCATTGCCTTTCCTCAGTGCTCTATCTAGTGTTAGGGCTGCATCTGTCTCTGTGCCTCACAGGTCATGCATGTCATCCTGAAGCACCTTGCAGCCCTTAGGGCACACTAACCTAGGGAACCATAACCTTGTTAGGCCACCTTAACCTATGGTTCCATAGCCCAGGGTGCCTTCTACGGTGCCATGTCCAGGGGTGACTAATAAGGTGCTTAGCCTAAGGAGCCCTATAAAGCACCTTACAAGGCACCTTACGAGGAACTTTACAAGGCACCTTCTAAGGCACCTTACAAGGCACCTTACTTATAAGGCACCTTACAAGGCGCCTTGTAATGTGCCTTGTAAGATGCCTTATAAGGCGCCTTGTAACGTGCGTTAGCTGATACGGCTTGCTGTAATGATGCACCACACAAGCCTTTATATGGGCATCTGTACCTTTACCGCGGAACCTAACGCGGGTGACATTACCGCAGTTTAGTAAATATACCCCTTATGTTTACTAAACCATCTTAACGTCACAGCAGTGGTATTATCGCACTTATCACGCGATAATGCGGCGGCGGCGTTAAGGCACACTGACGCTGTGAAATACGGGTCTGAAGGGTGGAGTAAGGCTTCCCAGAGGGCGGAGAGAAGGGGTCAATGGGCATAGAGTTGGCAGGGAGAGGCTCCAGGCACACTAATGCTGTGAAATCTGTGTCTGAACACTAACGCCAGTGAAACCCTCGCGTTAGGCACATTTGCAGGAAAGAGAAACCATTTCAGTTATCAATGTGCAGCAAAGGCAGGGAAACCCAGAAAAGTGACAGTTGTGATACATGTGCAGGAACCAAAAAGGCAAATAAACATATAAAATGACCAGAACCACATTTAAAATCCCAATAACCATGCTGGTCAATAGTGATATTAATGATAAACATAAAGCAACACTACTGACAAAGCGTATAAATTAAGATAGCATGTTTGGAAGGGTCTATGCTCTGTCCCCCTACAAAGTGAATGATCCCCACATTGAAATAGCACTGATCAGGGTTTCTGTAGTTTAGATTGGGCAGGTTTGTTAGGGAGTGCACATGTGCAGCAAGAGCAGAGTGGGCACGTAGGAAAGGGCAACTGTACTGATGCTGTAAATGGGATACAGGGGGCTGCAGGTGGGGCACAGTGCAGACTAGGCAGATGCCTAGGTGGCATATAGGAATGCCAAAACTGTAAAGCAGCAAGACAGCAACTGACGAGGGTCCAACATGGGCACGAGTGTGTGTCCCACAGTGTCAAAGGGGATATTACCCAGCAGGTACCACGAAGGGCACATAACATTGGCAGGCTGTGCCAGGGGAAAGCGTGCATGTCCATGTAGGCAACCCTACCCGAGAACCCACACCATAGGCAGCTGCCTACCGGCACACTGCATGGCCTGGTACTGCGCACCACCAGCACCACTGGCATAATGGCATGGCAGCATGGTGGCGGAGGGATGCTGGTGGCAGAAGGGGCAGTGGCATCTGCCCACAGCAGACCATGGCCAAGCCCCGTTTAGGTGGGTGCCATGCACTGCTACAGACAGGGTCTGTCTGACAAACAGTCATGGTATCCTCACAGAATGATCCGTCCGTGTGGTGCAGTATACACAACCAGTGTGTTCAGGAGCAGAAGGTCACAAGTTCAAGTCCCAGCTGTGGCTCCTGCCAACCTTGTCCCCATATTTTACCCAGTACTAAACCATGGTAATAAAGACGGAACCTTTATTTCAGATAAAATAAACATGCCTGAAACGCCTATATTTTACCCTACAGAGCACAGACACCATAAACATGTGCAATCCCTAGAGCAGAGTTTCCCAACTGCAGTCCTGGAGGGCCAAACACCATTCGGGTTTCATGCTGTCCCTAATAAATATGCCCGTGCTGCATTTGTATGCGCTGCCCCCATTGTATGCAAATTATCTCATGCATATTCATTAGGGACAGCATGAAAACCTGAACAGTGTTTGGCGCAGCAGGACCGTAGTTGGGAACCTCTACCCTAGAGCAGCGGCCAACAGGGGCATAAACACCCACACCCACAGGCACCACTATCCAAAGCCTCATGGAGAGTCAGGCTGTTGGGCCCTGTGCGGAGCAGCATCTCCCAATACTGGCACCTGCATATCTTAGCAATGTCGTCCTAAACTTGGGAACACGTTCCACATATATCAAAAGGTTGCTATAATTAATGTCAGCTAACAAATCCTAAGTTAAACACAGTTTGGTGATAGAGATTCATCATAACAACCTTTCTGATATCTATTGAGTGTGTTTCAGTTATTGATTCTGACAGTGTTTACCACCCTGGGGAGTTACCCTAACGGTTTTGGGTACCATAGCAATGTCCGCACTGTGCCCAGGACTGGTGTGGCGGTAAGGGCTGCCACAAACCTCTATATTTGCACAATGCTGGCATAGGTGTGGGAGTGTGTGTCTGTCTATCCAGTGTGTTGTGGCTGCCTACACCTTACAGAGCCCACATTGCTTGCACTGTTTCCAGTGTTAGCCTGCCAATGTGCATAATGAGGAGCAAGGTACTGTGGGTATGGCCCGGACAGGGTGGCATGGGCAGGATGCATTTGCACAGGGTATAGGGCAATGGCTGGGACATTGTAGTGCCCGACCACCACCTGCACGGACAGGGTGGCCACAGCATGTCATGCTGGGAGGTCGCTCTCACCCTGACTGAGCAGTGACTACTGCATGGCTAGGTTCCCCCATAGTGCTACACAGCATTTCTTTTATGTGATATTTATGGGTTCTCTTTTCTGGGGCCCAATCACTGACATACTTGTGTGGTGTGTGTGCTGATATCCCAGTTTTGGGTGCACACAGTTTCTCCAGGAACATGCACTATGTACTAGCTAGCAGATGTCTTCAGTCAGCATCTGTATGGCTGCACCATCTTGCAGGGTGCAGCAGGTGCACACTGACTGCTCTCTGCTGGTGAATGTCAGATCATAGTGGGGGGGGGGCAGCTGAGATGACTGCGCCCACTACCTATCTGCCAGTGGCCCTGTCCCAAGTGCAGATTTTCAGTAGCTGTCTGTTCGCCGCCAGGACTGGGGTTGCTGGTCCCACAGCCTGTCCTCATGTATCTCCACTGCCCCCTTGCAAATGGTGAGAGTGCAGGTCTGTTGGGGGAAGATCACGTCCCCCACCCTGACCCACAGAGGGCGGTTTACTAAGTACATTGTCGCCTGACATACCCCTGCTCCCTAAACAGGTGACGATAGCTAGCACAGTAGATATGTAGTGTGCATCATGGTCCACAAGGGCCAGACATGACTGGCACTTACAAATGGACACAAATACCTGTCACACACTGGCACTGATGGAGACCTGCAGCACAACCCACCACAACCAACCCAGGTACTGCAGAACTGGTGCTGGCCACTCCACCTCACCCTCAGGGTGAGCACAGAACACGCACATTGGCATGGCCTGTGGTACTCTGTGCCAGTAACACGCACGGTCATTCCCCCCTACGAAGCTGACGTGATGTAGAGGTGCATACCCCATCTGGTGAGCAGATGTAGACTGCTGTTCTGCATGTGAATTGCATTATGGGTACTGTTGGTTCTATCCTATCCTGGTAGCCACAACAGAGAGTTTTATGATGACGTGCACTCTTTCTGTAGCCAGCCATTGGTGTGCTAGCTCCCATAGTGATGCAGCACAATGGTTAATGCAATGACTTCAGTAGCAGAAGTCATGGGTTTGATTCCTCTCTGTTCCCCTTTTTTATGGCTGTCCTACACAACTACGTTTCATTTGTATAACAGTCATATCTGTGCAGATCTGTGCTGCTGTCACATTAAATCCTCATCACTGTTGCCATCCATCCTTCTGTCCGTCTATGTGTGTGTGCCAGCTGTGTGGCGTCCTGCCCTAATGTGCAGGCTGCTACCCCATGTCCTGCACTGGCACACTTTTCTGCATTGCAGCTCTTCATGCTTGCCTCTCCTGTCTGCTCTGCATGGCACTGCTCTCCTCTGTCCTCCTGTCATTGCACTTATCCTGCCACCTCTATCTCCTCTGGTGGACACCTATCCCCATCCTCTGCCCCACACTGTCATTGTTGCACTGTACATTACCATCAACCTGTACATCGGTACAGCTGCCCCCGATATGTTTGTCCACTTTACCTGCTGCCACATGGGCTGCACGCAGATTTGGCTGGTCCATGAGCTCCGTCATCTACTTCCTTCCATCACTTGTTAATTGCCTTTCCTTGGTGCTCTGAGCAGTGTTATGGTTACATCTGTGTTTGAGCTATACATTTCATGCTTGTGACTTTGGGGCACCTTTGTGCCCCTGGGCACCATCTCCTGTGTCACCTTGGCATCCCTGGGGCATCTTTCGCAGCACCTTAGGTTTGGCCAGCTTATGGGGCGCCTTATCTGCTGCCTTGGAGGGTGCCAGCCTTTCCTGCCACCCTCCGGGGCACATTATGACCTGCCTTGGATGACATGGTGCTTTATGATGTGTCTTATGGTGCACCCTAAAAGGTGCATTAGGTTGCGGCACTGGGGTGAGGCTTTTTTGGCTGGCAGTGCAAATTGTTGGGATGTGTCTGACTGTTACAAGCAGGAAAAGGGATTGCCTCAGACAGTCTTTTAACTGAGCACACTGGGGGATCAAACTCATGACCACTGTATCAGCAGTCAATGTATTAACCAGTGTGCTGTAATTGCAGGTCAGCGCGCCTAATTAAGGCTAACGTGCGTTAACGTGCCACGGCTCCCTCTATCGAGCGATAACGGACTTTATCGCACGATAACCTGAAATGCTACCTTAAGACCGGAACGCCCACTACCTTATATGGCATTTGTCACAGTAAGACTGCAACTAACGCCGGTAACATTAAGACGGTTTAGTAAACATACCCCTTAGTATATGTTCTGGTGGATCTCCATCTACTGCCATCTCACTTTTAGTTGATGTACCTCAGGGCTCTGTCTTGGGACCTCTACTTTTCTCTCTCTACACTCATTCCCTTGGTGCACTTATTTCCTCCCATGATTTTCAATACCTTCTTTAAGCTGATGACTCTCAGATCTTCCTCTCTGTGCCTGAAATCTCTCCAGGAATCCAGCCCTAGATCTCTGCCTGCTTATCCATCATTGCTGTCCTGATGTCTCACCGCTGTCTGAACATGGCCAAAACTGAGCTCCTTATCCTTTCCCCTAAACCCACCTCCCCCCTTCCTCCCTGCTCTATTTCTATGGATGACACTACACTCATCCCCGTTTCCTCAGCTCGCAACCTTGGGGTCATCTTTGACTCTACTCTCTCTTTCTCTATAAATTAGCAAAATGTGCTCCTTTTTACTCATACTACTAATATCCTTATCCACTCACTAGTCACCTCCCGCCTTGACTATTTTAACCTGCTCCTTGCTGGTCTCCCTCTGAATCATCTCTTTCCCCTTCAATCTGTTCAAAACTCAGCTGCACGACTATGCTCATGTAACCCCTCTTCTCAAGTCACTTCAATGGCTCCCTATCAGTTTCTGCATTGTTGAAACTTTTTTTACTGACCTACAAGTGCATTCATTCTAAGGGTCCTCACTACCTTTCCTCTCTTATCTCACTCTACACTCATTCTCGGGAAATACGCTCTTCTGGCAGATCACTTCTATCTGTGCCCTTCTCTGCCACTGCCAACTCCAGACTTTGTTCATTCCATCTTGCTGCTCCATATGCCTGGAACAAACTACCTGTGCATCGGGCCCCTTCTGTAGCCATATTCAAATCCAGGCTAAAAACCCACTTCTTTGAAGCCGCTTTTGGATCCTGATGCTTCTCACACTCTTGTCCACTACTTATGTGTATCTTACCATACTCTAGTGCCCAGTTTCACTATGGGGGGCATTCTGAGCCATGAATAGCGGGGTTAGAAGTGCAGGCTGTATGTCCAACCCGCGCTCAGTTCCAAACCCCTATTCCGCTGCCAGCGCTTCCCGCATGTACATAGCATTTGTGCAAGGAGTTCTGTATGTGAGTGGGAGGGGGTGGAGCTGGGTTGGAGCGAGGGAGTGGTCAGGTGCTATTCAAGACAAGCCTCTGTATGCACCCCGGCACCAAGATAGATGTCTGGCACTGTGCGGTTTGCGAGCTGCAGCTCCCCCTATCCAATGGCATTGCAATGCTGTGGAACACCTCCCACCACCCGATCCAAGCCTTAGGGACCCTTGCTGATTGTCGGATGGCAGTGTGCTGGAGCTGCTGTTAGACTGGGCATACAGCGCTTCTGGCTAGACATGTTAGTACCATGGAGACAGGTTGCCGATGCACATTCACACCAGTTGGAGCATTGTGTTGGGACAGGCAGCCTCAGAGATATCCTCCACAGCAGAATACAGGGCACATTGGGCTGTCTAGGAGCCCAATTCCACAATCGCAGGTGCATCTAGATCTCGTGGTTGTGGAATCAGGTACAACTTGGCACCATCCAAGTTTTCGGTGTGGACGGCCCAGGCATGCACCGTTTGGAATTGGCCTCCACATGTTTTATCTTGATTAGATTGTAAGCTCTGATGAGCAAGGACTGTGTCTTACATCTATTTGTACAGCACCACGCATGCCTTTTAGTGCTATATAAATGATTAGTAGTAGTAGTAGTAGTAGGAGTCTTTACCCTTTACCTACTCATCTATTCATCAGGACCAAACCAAAGGCTGGGCGAGTGGTAGCAGCCGCATAGGGAGTGAGTAAGGAAGGGGCGCGAGATTATTCAGAGGGAGACCAGAAGGAGCAGGTTACAATAGTCAAGGTGGGAGGTGACTAGTGAGTGGATAAGGATATTAGTTGTGGGCCCGATTCTGTCCCGCATGTCCATCCCCTTTGTACGTCCGGACATACAAAGGGGATCATGATTCTGATCCTGCAGGGCACGTCTAGCCCCGTGGGATCAGATTCACAAATAGCAATGCATGTGCAGGCCGGGATTGCAATTTAGTCCAGCCTGCACGTACATTAGTAACCCAAATTTTAAAAGCCGTGATGCGGCCGCCAAGAAAAAGAGTTTATTTCCCACAGCCACAGCCTCCTTAGGCCAGTTCGGGCTGCAAGGAATAAACATTGCCCCCTCCCCCCGTTTCCTCATTCATGCCCCAGGCCTTCCAAAAAAAATGTCTATGGAAGTTATTCCACCTCGGAGGTAGAATAACTTCCCCGGACATTTCGCTGACCC
This sequence comes from Ichthyophis bannanicus, assembly GCA_033557465.1. Taxonomy (NCBI): domain Eukaryota; kingdom Metazoa; phylum Chordata; class Amphibia; order Gymnophiona; family Ichthyophiidae; genus Ichthyophis; species Ichthyophis bannanicus. The sequence continues at coordinate 83,936,035 of CM066032.1, forward strand.
CAGACATACAGGGCTGACATTAGAATCGGCCCTGTACGTCCAGGGCCAGCGACCGCCCTCTGCCCACTCACTCTCTGCTTCTATGCCACCCATTCCTCGCCACTGTCTAACTTCCCCGCACAACTGACGGGGAAGTTATTCGGGGGCAGGGGAAGCCATGAATAGCAGTGATGGATGTCCTGTCGGGCCATCCATCCCCGCTATTCGTGACTCAGAATAAACTCCAGTGTGAGTAGAAAAGAAAGGACAAAACTGAGTTCCCCTGGCTCCTGCGGTGCAGACTCTCTTCTTCCCTGTCGCCTGACCCATGGCTGGCTAGCCAGGGCCTGGATCGTGTGGCAGGGAACTCCCATATTGGACACGGCCTTAGCTTTTACCTCAACCACACTGTGTGATGATTACTGCTGCTAATGTGAGCACCCAGCCAGACCTTCGATACACTATCTCTATTGGTAATTACTAGATCCAACGTTGAACTTTCCCTAGTTGGTTCCATCACGATTTGTTTGAGCAATGCTTCTTGGAAGGCATCCAGAATATTTTTACTTCTTTCCAGATTTGCAGAATAAATACTTTAATCCACATCTGGTAGATGAGGGTTTTGGATTTGTTAGGAACTGGGGAACATTCTGGGGAAAGGAGGGACTCTTCCGAAGAGATGGGCTTCACCTTAACCGGGATGGAACCAGGCTGCTGGCATTAACCTTTAAAAAGGAGATAGAGCAGCTTTTAAACTAGATAATAGGGGAAAGCCGAGAATCACCCAAGAGCGGATGGTTCGTAAAAATGCATCCTTGAAGGATACTACCAAAAGCAGAGAGGTTCCAAAAAAGAGTAAAGTAGCCCAAATGCCCTCGAGTATGGAGCAGACAGAGCTTAAAGATCCCAAATTACCCATGTCTACCAATAGCCAAATTAATATGAATAAAATACAGTCTCTAAAATGCTTGCATGCAAATGCTAGACGTCTAAAAAATAAGATGGGAGAGTTAGAATATATAGCACTAAATGAGAGGTTAGATATGATTGGAATATCAGAGACATGGTGGAAGGAGGACAACCAGTGGGACACTGTGATACCTGAGTACAAACTATATCGTAATGATAGAGCTGATCAAATTGGTGGAGGGGTTGTGCTCTATGTTAGAGAGGGCATTGAGTCAGAAAGGATTAAAGTTTTGCAGGCAACAAAATTTGCTGTAGAATCTCTATGGATTGAAATTACATGTAAATAGGGGAAGGCGATGGCAGAGGAGGTGTATTATCGACCACCGGGCCAGAATGAACAAATGGATGATGAAATGCTCAAAGAAATCAAGGAAGCTAACAAACGTTACAGCACAGTAATAATAATGGGTGATTTCAATTACCCCGGTATCGACTGGGTCAGTGTCACGGCAGGACATGCTAGGGAGATAAAGTTCCTAGATGACATAAATGACTGCTTCTTGGAGCAGCTGGTTCATAAACCGACCAGAGGGGAAGCCATATTAGACCTAGTCCTTAGTGGAACACCAGATCTAGTGCAAGAGATAAGGGTGTTGGGGCCACTTGGCAATAGTGATCATAGCATGATCACCTTTGATTTAATTAGTGGAGAAGGGATAGTACGGAAATCCACAGTACTACCTTTTAACTTTTGAAAGGGAGACTATGATAAAATGAGGAAAATAGTTAAGAAAAAACTAAAAGGAGCAGTTGCAAAGGTTAAAGACTTACATCAAGCTTGGGTGTTGTTGAAAAATACTATCTTGGCAGCCCAGACCAGCTGTATTCCACGCTTTAAGAAAAGTGGAAGGAAGTCCAAAAAACTGCCAGCATGGTTTAAAGGTGAGGTCAGAGAGGCTGTTGTTGCCAAAAAAGCATCTTTCAGAAAATGGAAAAAAGAGCCAAACGACGAAACCTGGAAACAGCACAAGCACTGGCAAGTCAAATGCAAGGCATTGATAAAGCAGGCAAAGGGAGAATTTGAGAAGAAGCTTGCTGTGGAAGCAAAAATGTGAAATAACGATTTTTTCAAGTACATTCATAGCAAAAAACCAGTTGGTCCATTAGATGATAGAGGAGTTAAAGGGGCACTAAGAGGCGACAAGGCGATAGCGGAGAGACTGAATGAATTCTTTGCTTCGGTCTTTACTGAAGAAGATGTAGGGATGTTACCCATGACTGAAGTGGTATTTAAAGGTGCGGAAGAATTGAAGGAAATATCGATACATCGGGAAGATGTATTATAACTATTAGATAAACTGAAGAGTAGAAAATCACCTGGGCCAGATGTTATACATCCAAGGGTGTTGAAAGAACTGAAATATGAGATTGCAGACCTGCTATTAGTAATCTGTGAACTATCATTAAAATCATCTCTAATACCTGAAGATTGGAGGATTGCCATTGTAACACCAATTTTTAAAAAGGGTTCCAGGTGTGATCCGGGAAACTACAGACCGGTGAGCCTGACGTCAGTACCGGGAAAAATGGTAGAAATCATCATAAAGAATAAAATTACTCAGCATATAGATAGTCATGGCCTAATGGGAGACAGCCAACATGGCCTTAGACAAGGAAGATCTTGTCTTACTAATCTGTTATGTTTTTTTTGAAAGTGTGAATAAACAGGTGGACAAAGGTGAGTCAGTTGATATAGTGTATCTGGACTTTCAGAAAGCCTTTGACAAGGCTCATCAGAGACTTTTGGGAAAACTAAAGAGTCATGGGATAGGAGGCAGTGTACTACAGTGGATCAAGAACTGGTTAAAAGATAGAAAGCAGAGGGTAGGGCTAAATGGCCAATTTCCCCAATGGAGAAAGGTGAATAGTGGTGTACCCCAGGGATCTGTGCTGGGTCCGCTGCTTTTTGACATATTCATAAATGACCTGGAAAGTGGAATAACGAGTGAGGTTATCAAATTTGCAGATGACACAAAACTATTTGAAGTTGTTAAAACCCAAGAGGATTGTGGAAAATTGCAAGAGGATCTTGATAAATTAGAAGACTGGGCATCAAAATGGCAGATGAAATTTAATGTGGACAAGTGCAAAGTTATGCACCTAGGGAAGAACAACCCAAACTATGGTTACACAATGCGAGGTTCCACATTAGGAACCACCACCCAGGAAAAAGATTTAGGCGTCATTGTGAATAACATGTTGAAACCCTCGGCCCAGTGTGCAGCGGCAGCCAAGAGAGCAAATAGAATGCTAGGTATCATAAGGAAAGGAATGGAAAATAAAACAAAAGATATTGCATTGCCTCTGTATCGTTCCATGGTGAGACCGCACCTTGAATATTGTGTGCAATTCTGGTCGCCGTATCTTAAAAAGGATATAGAGTTCTTAGAAAAGTTTCAGAGAAGAGCCACCAAAATGGTAAAGGGGATAGAAGGATACTCCTATGAAGAAAGGCTAAAAAGGTTAGGGCTCTTTAACCTGGAAAAGAGACGGCTGAGGGGAGATATGATAGAAGTCTATAAATTAATGAACGGAGTGGAACGGGTAAACGTAGATTGATTGTTTACATTATCAGAATATAGAAAGACTAGGGGACATGCAATGAAGCTACAGGGTAAACTATTTAAGACTAATAAAATAAAATATTTTTTCACTCAACGTGTAATCAACGTGGAATTTGTTACCGGAGGATGTAGTAAAGGCTGTTAGTGTAGCTGGGTTTAAAAAAGGTTTGGACAAATTCCTGGAGGAAATGTCCATAAACCATTATTAAGAAGGGACCCAGGATATCAATGCTTGACCCAGTACAAGCATTGCGGAACCTGTGTCTTTTGGGTAAACTGCTAGGTTCATATGACCTAGATTGACCACTGTTGGAAACAGGATACTGGGCTTGATGGACCTTGGTCTGACCCAGTATGGCATATCTTATGTTCTTATGTTCTTATGTAGATTAAAGTCACCCAATATGATCACTTCTACCTTTATACCTACCTTTGTAATATCAAGGCGGCAAAGACTACAAAAGGGGACTGCAACTTCTGGAGAGAGATCTGCAATTGTAAGTATTTACTTCTGAGAATTTTTCAAAATCTTGGGGAAAAAGGAATTCTTTAGATTAAAGCTGATTCATCTGTGAACCCAGTGTATTTGTTAAGTCGGTCAGGGCCCAGTAGCAGCAAAGAGCTTTCAGTTTAAATTTAAAACACTGCAGAGAGCTTTTTGGTTAAATTTAGAACCCAGCAAAGAGCTTCCAGTTTAAATTTAATACTCAGTCAGGGCCTAGTAGCAGCAAAGAGTTTTAATTTAAATCAAATCAGAATATAACTTAGCATAAAAGGTAAAACAGTGTCAGTATTCTTTGAGCAATAAATTATTTCTAGAGACCTTTACAAAGAGGCCTTCTACATAGGGGGCAAGAGACCTGTGAAATTTTTTAAATAGGTGTTAAAGCCAGGTGGCAGATCAAAGGGCCATTTTGAAAGACTCCATCTATCCAAGCAAGCACTGTGTTAATCACCCAGGAATTTGGTTACAGCTTACCTCAGAAGCATAGGCATAAATAGTTCAACCAAAGTTCTGTGATTCTTAGTCTTGAAGGACTACAAAAGGGGACTGCTACTTCTGGAGAGAGATCTGCAATTGTAAGTATTTACTTCTGGAAATTTTTCTAAATCTTGGGGGAAAAGGAATTATTTAGATTAAAGCCGATTAATCTGTGCACCCAGAGTATTTGTTAAATCAGTCAGGGTCTAGTAGCAGCAAAGAGCTTTCAGTTTAAATTTAAAATATAGCAGAAAGCTTTCTGGTTAAATTTAGAACCTAAGACTCTCTCTATCCAAGCAAGGGCTGTGGGACTCCCCCTAGAAATTGGTCACAGATTACCTTAGAAGCACAGGACAGGGTACTGTGTAGCAGCCAGCTTTTAATAAGTCTTTTTTCCTTCCTCCCTCCCTCCCCAACACCCACCCACCCCTGGGATAATTGTAGCTTTATAGGTGTAAAAACCTCTTAAAGGAATGGAGGTGCCATATTCACTCTCAGGTGCAGCGGTTTGTCCTCATCAGGCATACATTAAGAACCTGAGATTAATTAAGCTTCAAGAGAACAAAGTACATTAAACGTATTAAATGTTGTTTTATTAGTATAAGTATCCCTACCAACCCTTAGTAGGTAAAGAACTTACATATCTAAACATAATCTTAAAACTAAGATGCAGACAGAAGTCCAGAAGCAAAATGGGGTTTTCCAGTCTTTTGCGTTGTGTCACATGTATGATTTTCTCACAGTTGGTGAGGGGTCTTACGTGTGCTCTAAGTGCAAGGAACTCTTTGATCTCAGGGAATGAGTCCAATCTCTGAAGGCTAGAGTAGCACACTTGGAGGACATAAGGAAGACAGAGAGGTACATAGATGAGACGTACAGGAATATAGTCCTGAAGTCCCACCTCCAGTCTGGCAGCATCCCTGTTCCCATGGAGGAGAGAGGTCACATGACAGGAGAGCATCACCCTGGTGTGGCAGGAAGTGATTCTGTACCTAGGACCTGTCCTCCAGATGATGTAAAACCCTCTCGTACCGAGGAAGTTTCTCCAGGGCCATGTGCCCATGAGGGAAGGGTTAGGACAGCTGTTATAGTTGGTGATTCGATCATTAGGCATTTAGATATGGCTGGTGGAAGTGATGATCTCCTGGTAACATGCCTACCTTATGCATAACCTAGACAAGGTCTTAGATAGTGCTGGGGAGGAGTCTACTGTCTTGGTACATGTCAGTACCAATGACATAAGATAATGTGGTAGGGAGGTTCTAGAGGCTAAATTTAGGATTTTAGGTAGGACATTGAAATCCAGACCTTCCAAGTTAGCATTCTCCAAAATGCTTCCCATTCCACACACAGGACCCAAAAGGCAGACAGAGCTCTGGAGTCTCAATGCATGGATGAGACGATGGTGCAAGGATGAGGGTTTTGGATTTATTAGGAACTGGGGAACATTCTGGGGAAAGGAGCAGCTCTTCCGAAGGGATGGGCTTCACCATAACCTGGATGGAACCAGGCTGCTGGCATTAATCTTTAAAAAGGAGATAGAGCATATTTTAAACTAGATAATAGGGGAAAGACGACAGTTGTACAAGAGCGCATGGTTCAGAACAATGTATCCTTGAAGGATACTACCAAAAACATGAAGTTAGGGCATATCTGCAGAGAGGTTCCAATAAAGATAAAAGTAGCCCAAATGTCCTTGAGTACGGAGCAGACAGAGTTTAAAGATTCCAAATTACCCCAGCTACTGATAGCCATATTAATATGAATAAAATACAGTCTCTAAAATGCTTGTATGCAAATGCTAGAAGTCTAAAAAAATAAGATTGGAGAGTTAGAATATATAGCACTAACTGAGAGAGACATGGTGGAAAGAGGACAACCAGTGGGACAATGTGATATCTGGGTACAAACTATATCGTAATGATAGAGAAGATCAAATTGGTGGAGGGGTTGCATTTTATGTTAGAAAGGGCATTGAGTCTCAAAGGATTAAAGTTTTTTAGGAAATAAAAGGGCAGTAGAATCTCTATGGATTGAAATTCCATGTAAAAAGGGAAAGGCGATGGCAGTGGGGGTGTACTAACGACCGACTGGCCAGAATGAACAAATGGATGATGAAATGCTCAAAGAAATCAGGGAAGCTAAGAAAAGTTACAGCTTAGTAATAATAATGGGTGATTTCAATTACCCCGGTATTGACTAGGTCAGTGTCCCAGCAGGACATGCTAGGGAGATAAAGTTTCAAGATGAAATAAATAACTGCTTCTTAGAGCAGCTTGTTCATGAACTGACCAGAGGAGAAGCTATTTTGGACCTGGTCCTTAGTGGAACACCAGATCTGGTGCAAGATAAGGGTGTTGGGGCCACTTCGCAATAGTGATCATAGCATGATAGCATTTAATTTAATTAGAAACATAGAAATATGACGACAGAAAAAGACCACATGGCCTATCTAGTCTGTCCTTCCATAACAACTACAATAGTCCCCTTTTTACCTTTAGAGATCCTCTGTGTTTGTCCCATGCTTTTTTGAATTCAGTTACTGTCCTCATCTCTACCACTTCCACTGGGAGACTATTCCACGGATCCATTACTCTTTCCGTAAAGAAATATTTCCGCATATCACTCCTGAATCTATCTCCCTTCACCCTCATCCCATGTCCCCTCGTAGCAGAACTTGCTTTCAATTGAAAGAGGTTCTCTCCCTGAACATTTATGCCATGGAGGTATTTAAACATCTCAATCATATCACCTCTATCCGCCTTTCCTCTAAGGTGTACATATTAAGATCCTTCAGTCTGTCCTCATATGCTTTATAATGAAGACCACTAATCATTTTAGTAGCCACCCTCTGCACCGACTCCATCCTGTTCACATCCTTTTGAAGGTGCGGTCTCCAAAATTGCACACTATGAGGTCGCATCACCTCCTTTTTTCTGCTAGCCATTCCTCTCCGTATGCACCCAAGCATCCTTCTAGCTTTTGCCGTCGCCTTTTCTACCTGTTTATCTACTTTAAGATCATCAGACACAACCACGCCTAGGTCCCGCTCTTCTTTAGTGGACAAAAGTACTTCACCCCATATACTATATTGCTCCCTTGGATTGTTGCAGCCCAAATGCATGACCTTACATTTTTTAACATTAAATCCCAGCTGCCAAATTCTAGACCATTCTTCAAGCTTAGCTAGATCCCTCCTCATGTTATGTACCCCTTCCTGGGTGTCTACTCTATTGCAGATTTTGGTATCATCCGCAAAGAGGCAAACCTTACCTGAAAGCCCTTCCGCTATATCACTAACAAAGATGTTAAAAAGAATTGGACCAAGGACAGATCCCTGGGGCACACCACTGATAACATCCTTCTCCTCAGAGTGAGCTCCATTTACTTGTACTCTTTGTCTAATTAATGGAGGAGGGATGGTAAGGAAATTAATGGAGGAGGGATGCTAAGGAAATCCACAATACTACCTTTTAACTTTCGAAAGGGAGACCATGATAAAATGAAGAAAATAGTTAAGAAAAAACTAAAAGGAGCAATTGCAAAGATTAAAGACTTACAGCAAGCTTGGGTGTTGTTTAAAAATACTATCTTGGAAGCTCAGACCAACTGCATTCCACGCTTTAAGAAAAGTGGAAGGAAGTCCAAAAAACTGACAGCATGGTTTAAAGGTACACCCCCTGTGCATCAGTACAGCTGCCTCCCACATGTTGCCACATAGGGTGCCCACGGATATGGCAGGTCCATCAGCTCCCATCTGTCCTTCCATCCATCACCTTTACATTGACTTTCTTTGCTGCTCCTTTATCCAGCATTTTTGCACGTTAAGGAGCATGCCTGGCACCTTAACACCTGTTGTCCTGTTAATGCACGTTAAAGGGCCCATAGAAAGCTTTATGTCAGAATACCCCCTACCCGCCCATTGCCTTTTTAGGTTTAACGCCCCTTATTGCTGCTGTTAACGCCTGTTACCTTAACATGCTTTAGTAAACATACCCATTAGAGTATTAATGAACAAACAACCTTTTCCAAAGACAGGAAAGCTGTAAAACTAGAAGACATAACATGAAACATCAAAGGGCTAAACTGAAAGGCAACATCAGGAAATACTTTTTCACTGAAAGGGTGGTGGATGCATGGAATGCTTTCTCGATGGAAGTGGTGGGGGCAAATACAGTGACAGAATTCAAAACGGCATGAGACAGACACAGTGGATCCCTTTATAGCAACAGGATAAAATCAAAATAATCTTAACTGTCTCAGCTATCTCTACAAATAGGTGTGACCTGCACAGAGTGTGGGTACACCCTAAAGAAAAGCATGGGGAGAGGTGACCTGCACAGAGTGTCAGGTGCACCTACACTTGCCACCTTGCTGGGCATACTAGATAGACCATGATGTCGTCATGTATTTATTTATTTATTTTTATTTGTTTAACAATTTTTCTATACTGCTTTTCTTGTATTCAAAGCGGTTTACATTGAACAATGAACAAGAAACATTACATAGAACCAGGTCATTCAACTTGGAGAAGAAGGGGAATTAACAGTATTATTTACATGATTTCTTGTTACAGGTTGTGGGAATGTATGGTTGAGTGTTTGAGATAGGTTGTAGTTACTGGTTCGTGTGGATAGGTTCAGATTTTATTGTAGTGGCTACTTTTCAGATGGTGGTTCTGCTTCTGGTCCATAGTACTCTTGGAAGAGGTGTGTTTTTAAGGCTTTACGAAAATCCCATAAGTTAGTGGTGCTTCTTATTCTTTCCGGTAGTGCGTTCCAGAGGGTTGAAACATATATTGAGAATGCTCTGTGTCAGATTGTCTGTTTTGCTTTGGTTCTATTCTTAGGTATTATTAATAGGTTTTTATTGTTTTTCCTTTTTGTTCTGTTTTCAGGGTCTTTGCTGATAAGCGTTGGAAGTATTGGTGGTGATAGTTGATGTAGGATTTTGAAAATAGTGAGTATGGCTTTGAATTTGACTCTGGTGATTAAGGGAAGCCAGTGGAGATGTTTCAATGTTGGGGTTATGTGGCTAGTTCTTATTGTTCATGTTATGATGCAGGCTGTGGTGTTTTGGATAGTTGCAGAGGATAGATGGGTTGGGTTGGTAGACCTTAGTAGATGATATTACAGTAGTCCAGAGTGGGCATTATTAAAGTTTGGCAAACTGTGCGGAAGTTGTTGGAGTCCAGAAACAGTTTGAGCTTTTGTAGTGTTCTAATTTTATGGTAGACTGTCTTTGTTATCTTGTTTATGTGAGTTTGGAAGTTTAGGTTTTGGTCGAGGTGTATCCCCAAGTATCTGACTACTGTTTTAACGGTTATGATGTTGTTTGATAATTGCAGGGATTTTGGTGGAACAAAGGAGTTGTTTCTTGTTATAAAAATTGCTTCCATTTTATTGTAATTTATTGTTAGGTTGCGCTCCTGAAGCCAAGCTGACATCTCTTCTATGTATGATGTTATTCTTGAGTAGTCAGGTTGGTCTATGTTGAATGGAGCATGTACCATAATGTCATCAGCATAGATACTGTATTTTATATTGTGTTTGGTCATTATGTTGCAGAGTGGCTGGAGATAGATATTAAACAGCAGGGCGGAGAGTGCTGATTCTTGTGGTACTCCTTGTAGTTGCTCAATTGGTGTTGATCGAAGTATTCCAGATTTAACTTGTATTTTTCTGTGGGTGAGGTATGATGTGGTATGATTTCAGGGTAGTTTCCTGAAGTCCAATTTCCTTTAGTCATTTGATAAGTATATTGTGATTGATTGAATCAAAGGTAGCTTTTATATTGAGGCATACCAATACACAACATTGTTTGATGTTGTCTAGACTGCTATTAGGTTATCTAGGAGTTATGTAATGAGTGTTTCTATACTGTATTTGATATTGAAGCCATGATGGTGGGGGTCCAGAGGGGCGTGCATGTCTAGGTGATCTTGTAGTTGAAGTTGGACCACTTTCTCAATTACATTTGCTGTGAATGGAAGACTTGAGATGGGTTGGTATGAATTGGTATGGGTTGGTATGTATGGAAGACTTGAGATGGGTTGGTATGAATTCTTTGACTGGGTGACCAGGGAGTTGGATAGAGGGAGAGCTCTAGATGTGGTGTATTTAGATTTCAGTAAAGCCTTTGACACTGTTCCTCACAGACTACTTATAAACAAACTGAGCACCCTAGGGATGGACCCAAAAGTTACTGCTTGGGTTAGAAATTGGTTGGGTGGGAGGCGACAAAGAGTACAAGTAAATGGAGCTCACTCTGAGGAGAAGGATGTTGCCAGTGGTGTGCCCCAGAGATCTGTCCTTGGTCCGATTCTTTTTAACATCTTTGTTAGTGATATAGCGGAAGGGCTGTCGGGTAAGGTTTGCCTCTTTGCAGATGATACCAAAATCTGCAATAGAGTAGACACCCAGGAAGGTATAGATAACATGAGGAGGGATCTAGCTAAGCTTGAAGAATGGTCTAGAATTTGGCAGCTGGGATTTAATGTTAAAAAATGTAAGGTCATGCATTTGGGCTGCAGCAATCCAAGGGAGCAATATAGTATAGGGGGTGAAGTACTTTTGTCCACTAAAGAAGAGCGGGACCTAGGCATGGTTGTGTCTGATGATCTTGAAGTAGCTAAACAGGTAGAAAAGGTGATGGCAAAAGCTAAAAGGATGCTTGGGTGCATACGGAGAGGAATGGCTAGCAGAAAAAAGGAGGTGATAATGCCTCTCTATAAGTCTTTGGTGCGACCTCATTTGGAGTATAGTGTGCAATTCTGGAGACCGCACCTTCAAAAGGATGTGAACAGGATGGAGTTGGTGCAGAGGGTAGTTACTAAAATGATTAGTGGTCTTCATTATAAAGCATATGAGGACACACTGAAGGATCTTAATATGTACACCTTGATTCAGGAGTGATATGCGGAAATATTTCTTTACGGAAAGAGTAGTGGATCCATGGAATAGTCTCCCAGTGGAGGTGGTAGAGATGAGGACAGTAACTGAGTTCAAAAAAGCATGGGACAAACACAGAGGATCTCTAAAGGTAAAAAAGGGGACTGTTGTAGTTGTTGATATGGAAGGACAGACTAGATAGGCCATGTGGTCTTTTTCTGTCATCATATTTCTATGTTTCTAGGATCATTTGTGTCTAGGTTGTTGTTCTTTAGGATCGGTCTTACCATTGATTGTTTAAGTATGGGAGGGATAGTGCCTTGTGTAAGAGAGAGTTTGACTATTTTGAGTAGAGCGGAGGCTAGATGTTCGGTTGCCGCTTTGATCAAGGATATTTGGCATGGATCAAGGGGGGAGGTCATGGTGTTGTGATTAGATATGATTCCTTTTAATTCTTTTATTGATGATATATGAAAGGATTTCCATGTGTGGGCTTGTTTTCCTATCGGGAGGAGTTCTGCTGTCAAAGGTTGGCACGGATTCATGTTAGGTTTGATTTTTGGTTGAAGGAAGTCAGCCATGGCTTGGGGTTCAATTGGATTGTGTTCTTTAGGGTAGTCTTTTGTCAAGGTCCTTGTTATGTTGAATAGTTTGCATAGTTTGTTTAGGGAGTTCATGATTAGACTGGTATGGTATTCTCTCTTACAGGCATTTATTAGGGCCTGGTATTCTTGCATCTTGGTTGTGTAGGTTGTTCTGTCTTGTGGATTCTTCGTTTTTCTCCATCTTTGTTCCATTTTTCTCAAGACTTGTTTTAATTTGCTAATGTTATTGGAATACCACAGTGCAATGTTCTTCCTGTTGTGTGTTTTCTTTTGTGGGGCAGTGGCTGCATTGAAAATTGTTGCATTCCAGTTTCTTATTATCTCTTCTAAGTGTGTTGAATGTATGTTACTATGTCACTATATTGTTATCTGTTTCTGTGGCATCATAAGATACACCTATGCTGAATTTTTAAGACAACATCTATGGCATTATGAAAATAGAAATAAAGGAAATTACTGCAACTTGAAAGAAATCATAAAATGTTTAAGAAGATGTTAAAAACATGGGACCCGATTTTCAAAGGCATTTACATGGTTTACAGACCTGTAAACCATGTAAAAGCCACCAAGTGATATTCAGCGGCACTAACATGGATAGTGTTGCTGAATATCTACAGGTACCGCTGCTACACGCCTCAGTGCTAACCATGTAGCATCGGGATGTGTCATGGGCATTCCAGGGTGGAGTGCAGGTGACACCAGTCACTAATCGAGCAGTGGCGATATTGAACCGCTGCCCAATTATCACAGCAAAGGCTGGTCTATCTTTACCCATGTGAGCTAACTAGGCAGTGGCTCAATATCGCCACTGCCCGGTTAGCTTCCATGCCCTGTGGAGACCAGAATATTCAATGCTGGTGGCCAGATATGGCTCCGTCATTGAATATCCGGGGTTAAGGTTCAGTGACGACAGCTATGCCTTTAAAAGCATCAGCCGCTGCCGCTGAATATCCCCCCATGGTTCTTCTCTCAGTCTGTGAGCTGTAATTTAATTAGTGTGGATTGTATGAAATGTCTGGATACGATAGTTACATATTGTATTAGTTAGCCTGTGGCCAGTATTTTATTTTGCTTATTACCTTTACCTATATTTTAACATAATCCGCTCCCTGTTACTGGATAGAAATGGATTATATATATCTTTCAAAATTAAATAAAATGTAAATATTGTGAAATGCATGTTTCCTGTTCAGAGATTTGCTGATAAAGCATAATGTGCACCCTACCATATCGTCTGTGGATTTTGTCTAAGTAATTTGCTACAGTGGCCCAGAGAAATTCACAGGCAGAATCTTCAGAAGCCTGTGCTTTCTCTTTAGGCCATAATGTGTGTGGGCTTCTGTTTCACACAGTACATGTTGTCCCAGCATAATCAGGAAATCAGAAACTTAATAAATTAACAGAGAGTCGGGACATTTCTGCCTGCCTTGTTCTATTGTCTGACACATTAAAAAGAGCAGTCAGGGGGAAGAGGGACCTAATTACAGGATCTCATGATTTCTCTTGATCTTTGAAAGATTTGGAAACCCTAAACCTATGTACATTAAAAGACTCATTTAGTAATATTTCTCTTGCAATCATTGCATGAAGATGGAGGAGGTAAACTTCATTTGACACAACGTTGGAAAAATAAATTGCAGCAAACGGTGCATTGCACTTCTGTAGTCTCCTTTGACAAATAAAAGCAAAACAAGCAGGGGGAATAGCTGCTGCTCCTACTGATTTTCTTTGTATTACAAGAAAAGGCATACATTTATTATCAGTTCCATAATCCCGCAGAACTTCATCCAGTTACATCAGAAATTTCTTGCATTAAAGAGTATGCTTTCCTAAGGAAGAGAGAGAGAGAGAGATCCATGAGACTGTAAACATTTTAAATCTATTCCTTTATTAATTTTGCCTGTAAAATGTATGCAAACGTTTTGACCTTAAAGCTGAATAAGGTCATTGGTGGTTTGATTCATCCAGCTGAGGCTGGTTCCTCAAGGGCCACTTCTGATTAGATAATGCCATGCTATTTTATCAAGTTGCTCATCTTGTTGATTTTATGCCTTTGGCTGATGCCTTACTGCTAGATGTCCTTTGACCTTGACAAATGGCAGCATTTGTTTTTTGCTATCTAAGTGATTAGGTATGGGATAAAATTTCATACAAAGGATTACAATGTTATGTTCAGCCTCCATTGCCAAATTATTCATTTGGGACATTTTCCCATGGTGGAGAAATAAAGCAGGGGTGTCCTTTTACCCTTTTATATTTTAGCATTTTAAAATAAATCAGAATAAATACGCAGAAGCACTTACCAGAATAGCAACATCTGCTATCTGGTAGTGCTGCTGAAAAGCTTCCTGACTGCTTTGGCACTCTATGGATAGTGCTGCGACGATCCGCAGGTGAAACGAAGGCAGAGCTGGTAGCTATCAGAATAGCAGCAATATTCGGTCTGCAATCTGGATAATTAGCCACATAAAGTTAGAACAGCAAAAAGGCTGCCCTAACTTCATCCCTAGAGTGAAACAGATAGTAGGTTGAATAACATTGCTTCTGGAACTTCCCTGATGGCTACTGTCCATATACCGACACCGAATATCTGGATTTTTATTGGCCACCATGGCTGTCATTTAAAAAAAAAACACTGATTGTCGTGGCTGAATATTGGACTCATCATGGTTGTTTTGTTCGTCTTTCTGTCTGTGGATTCATTAGATCCTAGCTATTCAGTCTATAATAGTCAAATGTTCAGTATAGGTTTATCTAGGCTAAAGCTAGAAACTGTGATAATACGTTTCCATGAAACTTATGAATGTAGCCTAAAACTGAAAGCATTGAAAGCCAACCTATAGCAACCAAACTTTCAGAATAGGTAAACCTGTATAAAAGCTAGACACCGAAATCAAGCTTAACTATAAAACATTTGCATCTATCCCAAACCTTAAAAAAATATATATATATAAAGCAAGTAAATAATAATATCAACAGTCTTTCATCCAGCAGAGCTTCTCAACTCCACCAACATCAGTGGACTTCCCGTTGTGATGAGATTTATATTCCATCCATCAAAAGGACAGGAGAAACTCTTGAGAAAAGGACAAGGAAGGATCAAAAGGGAAAATACATCTAGAATGAGAGAAAGTTGAATGAAAAGGAGACATCACAATTCCTAAGAGACAAAGCATTTCCTGGGGAGGAGTTTCTAAGAGAAAGAAGGATTGAAGACCCCCAGTGCCATATAGGTACCTCAATAGTTAAGGGAATAGATCAAAGAAGAACTGCAATCTCCTCATTGCTGGTCTCTCTCTGAATCATCTCTCTCCCCTTCAATCTGTTCAAAACTCAGCTGCGTGACCAATCGTCCGCCAGCATTGATATGCTCATATAACCTCTCTTCTCAAGTTGCTTCACTGGCTCCCTATCTGTTTCCACATTCTATTCAAACTTCTTCTGCTGATCTATAAGTGCATTCACTCTGCTGCTTCTCCTCCTCGTGAACTTCACTCTTCTGGCAGATCCCTTCTATCTGTGCCCTTCTTTTCTACTGCCAACTCCAGACTTCGATTCTTCCACCTTGCTGCTCCTTGTGACTGGAGCAAACTACCTGAGTCTGTGTGTCAGGCTTCATCTCTGCCCATTTTCAAATCCATGCTATAAACCCACCTCTTCAAGGCCACTTTGGATCCTGATCCACTTAGCCTCCTATGTGTTTCCTTACCACTCCCCTAGATGTAGTTTTGCCCTCAGCTGTTGTGTTGTCTGTCTTGACTAGATTGTAAGCTCTGATGAACAGGGACCATCTTTTACATGTGTCTGTACAGTGCTGAATACTCCATGTAGTGCTACACAAATGATACGTAGTAGTAGTAATAGTAGTCGTAGTAGCAGTAGGATTAAAGAGAGACAGAAGAAAAGGCGAAGCAGACTGGAGCTGCAAAGAATTGCCAACAGTGAGGCATATTTATTAAACCATGGTAACCATTAGCATAGGTTTGCTGTGACTGAGCACACTGTGCTAACTGATAGTGGGGCCCACACTAGAAATCCCACACTAACCAGCATGCAATTGGGTGGTGGCTGGGTAGGTTTAGGGTGCAACATGTGCATTGATGGTGCTTCATGGTTAGTGTGGGCATTTTGATTATGGTTAATCACGAATGTTGCTATTAGCATGGGCGCATTTAATACCACCTCAAGGAGTGGCAGTAAGTGCATCCACATTTTGGTTAGCATGGTACATTGTACACACACCCCCAAATGTTACCACGGACCTCTGCGCTAATTTTGCAGGTCACATATGTGCTAGCAGCACATCCTTTAACACACCTTTTCTGAATCAGGTAAAAAACTTGCCATGGTTGACCATGGTATGTGCATTTTGTTGTGTATGAAAGGGAATTAAAGAAAGGCAAAACAGAATTTAGCTACCTGGGCTCTAAACTGTGAAGCAAAGTGGGTGCTGGCAAAGAAAGGCAGAACTGCATGTCTTATATAAGGTCTTCTTTATTTGGATGAGAAGCTGCAAGCTAAAAGTACTGGTTAAAACTGTAAGGGGTATGTTTACTGAATTCAATGGGGCCGCGGCTCCAATATCGCATGGGAGCCGCTACCACTGTTTAGTAAGGATACCCCTAAGAGAAAAGTACTGCTTAAAAATGCAAGAGGAAGATGTTTGTTGGGACTTTACAGCTGCTATAAATCAGATGATGCTTTTAGGGATATGCACGGACAAGAAAATTTTGATTTGTTTTTCTTTCTTTTTCACAAATGTTTTCTTATTTTGAGTGTTTTCACATTTTGATAGAGAATGTTTAGTGTGTGCTACACTGATTTATCCCACTCTAACCTAAGGATAAGTTGAGCTGAGTCAGTCAGTGCATGTTAAATCAATTTAGCATACGGTACATTTTTAAGACATACTAACAAACCAAATGCACACAAACAAAAATGTACAGTCCTAGAAGCCTTGTAAGAATAAGAGCTCTAATGCTGACTTTATTTTGCTGCGAAGATGCAAGAGGAAAGAACTGTTTAAAAATGCAAGGAAAGGGTATTTTTTGTTGGTCTTTGCAGCTGCCCTAATTTAAAGAAGCCCTGTAGGAAACAAAGGCCCTGGAATTTGGTTCCACTTTTTTAAGTTATAAATAAAAAGGACATTTTCATTTAAAATTGCTAAGGAATTAGAAAAATGGGAATCTGGATGTAAAAATTGGACCTAGATGAAAAGAATAGGTTGTCTTAAAGGATTTGACATTTCCAGATAATCCAGGAATCTATAGGCTTCCTTGAGTGGAACCTGCAGAAAGAACTACCTGAAAAAGCAGAAGCAGTGAAGTAACCCCAAAGAAGATGTTTTGTCACACATACATATGCAGACACAGGATTTATTAGTCACAAAGGGGCATGTTTACTAAAGAGAGCACATGGTGGAGCCGTGAGACCAGTGCAGGAATCAGTGCTAACGTCAGGAGACATGTGCATCTGTGTCCCTGCCATTAGCATGGTGCAAGAGTGTGGCACTGCTCTAAGCAACACATGAGTTCATGTACGGCCACGCCTTGAGATGAGGTTACGTGCACCTGTGCTCATGACAACATTCTTGGTTAGCCCAAAATGTCCAGCTAATAGACACACTTCAACCTGTGTGTTATCTAGGTATGACTTTTTAAAATTATTCTCCCTCCCCAGACCGTCCCCAGAATGCCCCAATGCTAACCTGCCAGCACTGGGACTTGTAGTGGCTGCACCTGTGGATATTCAGCAGTGCCTATCCAGACTCACTGGAGTAGAGCATGTTGAAAACCACAGAAACATGGCAGCAGAAAAAGACCATATGGCCTATCTAATCTGCCTTTCCATATCAACTACTGTCACTGCTGTTGGAACTGCTGCTGCTCCATTCTGGTGGCAATGCACCACTGCTCCTGGGTAGACAAAAGATATTATAATGCCTCTATATCGTTCCATGGTGAGACCGCACCTTGAATATTGTGGGCAATTCTGGTCGCCGTATCTTAAAAAGGATATAGCGATTTTAGAAAAGGTTCAGAGAAGAGCCACCAAAATGGTAAAGGGGATGGAAGGATACTCCTATGAAGAAAGGCTAAAAAGGTTAGGGCTCTTTAACCTGGAAAAGAGACGGCTGAGGGGAGATATGATAGAAGTCTATAAATTAATGAACGGAGTGGAACGGGTAAACATAGATCGATTGTTTACGTTATCAGAATATAGAAAGACTAGGGGACATGCAATGAAGCTACAGGGTAAACCATTTAAGACTAATAAAAGAAAATATTCTTTCACTCAACGTGTAATCAAACTCTGGAATTCATTACTGGAGGATGTAGTAAAGGCTGTTAGGGGTATGTTTACTAAACCGTCTTAATGTTACCGGTGTTAGCTCCAGCGATAATGTGAAGAATGCCATAAAAGGAGTGGGCGTTCCGGTCTTAAGGTAGCATTTCAGGTTATCGCGCGATAAAGTCCATTATCGCTCGATAGAGGGAGCAGTGGCACGTTAATGCGCATTAGCCTTAATTAGGCGCGCTGACCTGCAAATGCAGCAACAGAGGTGTAGCACAATGGTTAATACATTGACTGATGAAACAGGGCTTATGAGTTTGATCCCCCAGTGGGCTTAATGAGTAAGGCTGTTGGAGGCATTACCCTTTACTTTAAGTCAGTGCTGTCTGAGGCATTTTCTTTTTTAATTTTACTTAGTGCTGCCAGCAAACACACCCTCACAGTGCCGTAACCTAAGGTGCCGCATAAGGCGCCCTATAAGGCACTCCAGAGGGCACATTATAAAGTGCACTGTCCGCCAAGGCACCTTATAATGTTCCCTATAGGGCGCCTTATATAGTGCTTTAAAGGGCGCCTTATGAGGCACCTTAAGGTTACAGCACTGTGAGGGTGTGTTTGCTGGCAGCACTAATTTAAATTTAAAAAGGAAATGCCTCAGACAGCCCTATCAAATAACACCATTGTGGGATCAAAACCATGACCTCTGCCTCCACAGTGAGTGAAGTAACCAGTGGGCTACATCTCTATAGCTACCAACAAACCCCTGGCTGGCTACAGAAGGACTGCAGGTCACCACACAAACTGTCTGCTGTGGTTACCAGGATAGGGTTAACCCACCCGTACCCATGATGCACTGCACATGCAGATCAGTAGTCTACAGATGATCACAAGATGGGGTATGCACCCCCACAGCACCTCGGCCTGGTAGGGGGAACTGACCGTGTGTGTTACTGGCACAGAGTAGCTACAGACCATCATATTGTGGGGGGTACTGTGCTTACCCTGAGGGTGAGGTGGGGTGCCCAGCACCAGGTCCACAGCACCTGGCTTAGCTGAGATAGGCTATGCTGCAAGTCACCATCAGTGCCAGCGTGTGATAGGTAGTCCTTGTAGACACACCTAGAATACGCTTGTGTCCATCTGTATTTCCCGGTCACGTCTAGCCCTTGTGGACTATAATGCACCCAGAATAGTGCATATCCTGTTTGGGTGCCATGGTCACATGATTTAAATGAAAGGGGGGTGTTTGGACCCATAGGCGGATTATGTAGCACCACCCAACCCACTCTCTGGGGCTCAGGGTGGGGGAACAGGATCTCCAACCAACAGATGCACATTCTACATCCCTGCAATGGTGGCAGGAGAGGGGACCATCAACCCCAGTACTGCTGGGGAACAGGCACCCTACAGGGCAGTCAATGCAGATCTGTACACAGCCATAAGATAATGGCAGACAGACAGTAGGCCTGGAAATGCTCAGCTGCCCCCCACCACTATCTGACAGTCTCCAGCCGCTGCACCCTGCAAGGTGTTCCAGCCATACACATACTAACTGCAGACAGTCTGCTAGCTAGTCTATAGTGCACATTCCTGGAGAAGATGCACGCACCCAAAACTGGGATGTGAGCACACACACCAAGCAGATAAGTCAGTGATTGGGCCCCAAAAAAGAGAACCCATAAATATCACTTGAGAAAAATACTATCTAGCACTATGGGGGAACCTAGCCATGCCTCCCAGCAGGACCCAGCAGGAGTGACCTCCCAGCAGGACATGCTGTGGCCACCCTGTCCATGCAGGTGGTGGCCGGGCACTACAATGTCCCAGCCATTGCCCTATGTCCTGTGCAGATGCATCCTGCCCCGGCCATGCTGTCCGGGCTATACCCACAGTACCTTGCTCCTCATTATGCACATTGGCAGGCTAACACTGGAAACAGTGCAAGCAGTGTGGGCTGAGTAAGGTGTAGGCAGCCGCAACACACTGGATAGACAGACACACACTCCCACACCTGTGCCAGCATTGTACAAATATAGAGGCTGTTGGCAGCCCTGGCCACCACACCAGTCCTGGGCACAGTGCAGGCATGGCTATGGTATGCAATACTGTTGGGGTCACTCCCCAGGGTGGTAAACACTGTCAGAAACCAAAACTGAAACACACTCCACAGATATCAGAAAAGTTGATATCTTTATCTTTATCTTTATTCGCAGGATTTGATAAACCGCCCAAGCCGAGGCGTCAGGGCGGTGTACAATACAAAAAGGCAATGGCTACAGAAAAAACAAAGTCAGAAAAGGACGCCAATAATAACAGGACAGAGAGGGACAGATAAAAGATAGAAAACAAAGGTGGTCCAAAAGTGGAAAGGACGACGGTAGACGGGAGAAGCACAAAGGAGGGGGCGAGTAAGGAGATGGAGGGGGTGCTATGAAGAGTGGGGGGCGCGGCTGGGGGGCAGAGCATCACCGGCGGGAGGGGAGAGATCAAAGGCTTGACAGAAAAGATGGGTTTTGAGAAGAGCTTTAAAGCGGGGGTGGGACAGTTCAAGACGGAGAGAAAGAGGTAGCGAATTCCACAGAGCAGGGCCAAGAAAGAAGAAAGCGGAATGACGAGTGAGTTCCAGACGAGCCTGGGAAGGGGAGGGGAGGAAGAGGCGGTTA
Source organism: Ichthyophis bannanicus (assembly GCA_033557465.1). Lineage (NCBI taxonomy): Eukaryota > Metazoa > Chordata > Amphibia > Gymnophiona > Ichthyophiidae > Ichthyophis > Ichthyophis bannanicus. The sequence continues at coordinate 83,956,981 of CM066032.1, forward strand.
CCGTGCGCTGAACGAAGAAGGTGTGGGGAGGATTGGAGATGAATGATCTCTGCCAAGTACTGGGGGGTGCCAGAATGATGCAGCTCATCAGCAAATTGTGCTTAACTTAGGAATTGCTATCTGCCATTAATCATAACAACCTTTTCATATATGTGGAAGATGTTTCCACGTTTAAGATAGCATTGCTAAGGTATGAAGGTGCAAGTATTGGTAGATGCTGCTGTGCGCAGGGCCCAACAGCCTGACTCTCCATGAGGTTTTGGATAGTGGAGCCTGTGGGTGTGGGTGTTTATGCCCCTGTTGGCCGCTGCTCTATGGCAGAGGTTCCCCAACTCCGGTCCCACTGGGCCAAACACTGTTCGGGTTTTCATGCTGTCCCTAATGAATATGCATGAGATACATTTGCATACCATGGGGCGGAGCATACAAATGCAGCACAGACATATTTATTGGAGACAGCATGAAACCTGAATGTTGTTTGGCCCTCCAGGACTGCAGTTGGGAAACTCTGCTCTAGGTATTGCACATGTTTATGGTGTCTGTACTCTGTACGGTAAAATTTAGGTGTTTCAGGCATGTTTATGTTATCTGCAATAAAGGTTCTGTCTTTATTACCATGGTTTAGTACTGGGTAAAATATGGGGACTGGGTTGGCAGGAGCCACAGCTGGGACTTGAACTTGTGACCTTCTGCTCATGAACACATTGGCTGTGTGTACTGCACCACACTGTTGCCACAGGGACAGTTCATTCCCTGGGGATACCATGACTGTTCGTCAGACAGACCCTGTCTGTTGCAGTGCACGGCACCCACCTAAATGGGGCTAGGCCATGGTTTGCTGTGGGCAGATGCCACTGCCCTCTCCGCCACCAACACCCCTCCGCCACCATGCTGCCATGCCATTATGCTGGTGGTGCTGGTTGTGCGCAGTCCCAGGCCATCCAGTATGCCGGTAGGCATCTGCCTATGGTGTGGGTTCTTGGGTGGAGGTGCCTAGATGGACATGCGTGCTTCCCCCCCACACCGCCTGCCAATGTTCTGTGCCCTTGGGGGTACCTGCTGGGTACTATCCCCTGTGACACTGTGAGAAACACACTCGTGTCCATGTTGGACCCTCATCAGTTGCTGTCTGGCTGCCCTACAGTTTCAGCATTCCTATGTGCCACCTAGGCATCTGCCTAGTCCGCACTGTGCCCCAGCTGCACCACAGCATGTGCCGCCTGCAGCCCTCTGTATCCCATTTCCAGCATCTATACAGTTGCCCTTTCCTACATGCCCACCCTGCTGTTGCGGCACATGTGCACGCCATAACAAACCTGCCCAATATAAAGGGAAAACCTTGATCACTGCTATTCCAATGTGGGATCATTCAACTTGTAGGGGGACAGAGCATAAACCCTTCCAAACATGATATCTTCTTTTTTATGCTTTCTCAGTAGTGTTTCTTTATGTTTCTCATTAATATCACTATTGACCAGCTTGATTATTGGGATTTTAAATGTGGTTCAGGTCATTTTCTATGTTTATTTGCCTTTTTGTTCCGTGCACATGTATCACTACTATCACGTTTTGGGGTTTCCCTGGCTTTGCTGTACATTGCTGACTGAAATGGTCTCTCTTTCCTGCAAATGTGCCTTAACGCGAGGGTTTCACTGGCATTAGTGTTCAGACCCAGATTTCACAGCGTTAGTGTGCCTGGAGCCTCTCCCCTCCCACTCTCTGCCCATTGACCCCTTCTCTCCGCCCTCTGGGAAGCCTTACTCCACCCTTCAGAGCCGGATTTCACAGGGTTAGGGTGCCTTAACGCCGCAGCCGCGTTATCACGCAATAAGTGACATTATCGCGCGATAATGTAACATTATCGCGTGATAACATCACTTATCGTGTGATAATACCACCACTGCGACGTTAAGATGGTTTAGTAAACATACCCCTTAGTGTAGCCGGGTTTAAAAAAGGTTTGGACAAGTTCCTGGAGGAAAGGTCCATGAACCATTATGAAATAGGACCCGTGATATCCATTGCTTGCCCCAATACAAGCATTGTGGAATAAATGTCTTTTAGGGAAAGTGCTAGGTACTAGTGAGCTAGATTGGCCACTATTGGAAACAGGGTTTGATGGACCTTGGTCTGACCCTTTATTGCATATCTTACGTTCCTATGACTTTTTAATTTGGCCGAGAGTCTCTCATGAGGGACCTTGTCAAAGGCTTTCTGAAAATCCAGATACACTATATCAACCAGCTCACATTTGTCTACCTGTTTATTCACACCTTCAAAAAAATGTAACAGATTAGAACATAAGAACATAACATAATAACATAAGATATGCCATACTGGGTCAGACCAAGGTCCATCAAGCCTAGTATCCTGTTTCCAACAGTGGCCAATCTAGGTCATACGTACCTAGCAGTTTCCCCAAAAGACATAGGTTCCGCAATGCTTGTACTGGGTCAAGCATTGATATCCTGGGCCCCTTCTTAATAATGGTTTATGGACCTTTCCTCCAGGAGTTTGTCCAAACCTTTTTTAAACCCAGCAACACTAACAGCCTTTACTACATCCTCTGGTAACAAATTCCAGAGTTTGATTACACGTTGAGTGAAAAAATATTTTCTTTTATTAGTCTTAAATAGTTTACCTTGCAGCTTCATTGCATGTCCCCTAGTCTTTTTATATTCTGATTAGTAAGACAAGACTTTTCTTGGCTTAATCCATCTTGGCTTTCTCCCATTAAACCATGACTATATTCATGATCAGTAATTTTATTCTTTATAATAGCTTCTACGATTTTTCCCGGTACTTATGTCAGTCTCACAGGTCTGTCATTTCCTTGATCATCCCTGGAACCCTTTAAAATATTTAAATATTACCCCCATAGAGGAATATGAACAATAAAATAACACAGAGACAGAATCAAGATAACATAATATGTAACCAGATCCCAAACCCCACTCTCTCTAAGAGCAGAGTGAATGGGAGAAACAAATGATATGAACAGTAGGAATTAGACCCAAAGTATGTCACTGGGATATGTAATAGACTAAAGTGGGAGTTTGAAGAATTAATTTTATTGGGGTAATGCTGGTATGCTGGTGAATGATGTTACTGAACTCTCACTATATTCCATTTGTTATTACTCTTGTAGCCACACAACTGAGGTGATGGAGTGAGTGGGTTTGTCAGTGTTGATAGCAAAGGTCAACAAGAAATCTGTGTTTCACCTTCTTCTGGTTCATCCTAGTTTCCTCCCATAAGTTTTCTGTTTGATTGGAGTTCTTACTTAAACAGATTTATATCAATAGAAGGGAAGTTTTATAGCAGTGTGTTAGGGTTGTCAAGGCAACATAAGCACCTGTTTGCCTTTATAAAACTACCTCTGAGAAAGTAGGCACATACATTTAGACCTCCTCTGAGGTAGGCATAATTGTGTATGTTTGTGCATTTGCTGGTAGGAAACAGCACATATAAAGTTATTTTATAAAATACACGCAAATAACTAAACTTTGCTTTTTCAGATCCAAGTGTATTAAAAGATAATTCCCCCCCCCCCCCCGCAAAAAAAAAAAAAACAACAACAATGGATCATACGCACTAAACTCCACACATATACCAGCCTCTGGATAGAAACAGCAATCGTCAATCCAATATGAAAAATGCTGGAGGAAAAAGACCTCAGGGTTCTCTTACTAACGCAATGGCGACAATTGTCAAAACTCAAAAGAGCTCTGCACAGCCAATTTTGGCATACCGCAGTAATAAATTAACCCCTTAACATCAGTGATCATAACCCCCCCCCCCCCCCCAGCAATATAGTATACTATAGTATACAGCATCCATTTCAAAATCTACACTCTAATTCACAAAATCTTACATACTAAGGTCCTGCATTATCTTATTCCCTTTAGTTCTACAAAACCACTTCAAACAAATAGGATTAATCAACTTTGGCTTCCAAATGTATTCAAACGGTTTCTGGATACACCCACCATGATCCAGTGACTCAATGTGCCTCTAATTCTGTCCATGTCCAATGTTTATCTCATGTCAGAATCATCAATGTTGCCCCCTGGTGAAGGCCCCACCCTATATTTAATTCCCCCCCCCCCCTTTTATGTAACGCCGCTTTGACCCAGTGAAAAGCGGGATATAAATACAGTTAAATAAAATAAAATAAATAAATAAATAAATAACACCTACTGAAACTGCTTTTTCCTGTTATGGCCCTGTCCTTTGGAATTCTCTCCCCCCTCCCCCCCCCCCCTTTTGAGAGGAGAAGCAAATCATTCTAAGGGGTATGTTTATTCATTGGTGATAGCGGAAGCCGCTACCACAGATGAATAAACATACCCCTAAGTTCAAATCTGAATTGAAAACACATTTTTTCATCTTGAATAAAATGGTTGACAGTGTTCAGTTGCCATATGGCATGCTGGGTTTTCTTTTCCTTTTTGCTTCTTTTCTCTCTTTTCTCAATGATGTAATTTATTTTCTTTTTTATGATATTTTGCTGTAAGCCATTTTGTATCATCCTGTTTTTGTTAAAAGAACGGTATATCAAATGTTGAATAAACTAAACTAGTGTAACAGAATAGCCTAGGCATTTTAAAACAGTGAGTATGCAACTCAATTACATGCTGGTGCTCAAAGGCCTGCCGTGTCACACCCTCAAGGACATTTGTGTCAGATGCGGTGGTATGCAGCAGACGTTTTGAGCATTGGCATATGCTTAAAGCCCACGCTGCACACTCATGTTTTTTACAGACCTGGCAAGGGCAAGTGAAGGGAAAAGGTGCAGAGATGCTGAACATGGGTGGATATGGGTAAAGAGAAGAGATTGGGAAATGCTGGCAAACTGGGTGGTGGTGTAGAGGAGGGATGACGAGAACACCTGGGGGTGTTAGGGAAGGGGAGATGCTGGACCATAATAGGGTAGGGAAAGGGAGATGCCGGACTATGATGGGGTAAGCTAGGGCAGGGGAAATTCTGGACATGGAGCGTAGGGTAGGGAAAGAAGGGATATTCTGGACTATGGGGGTGGGGGGTAGGGAAGAGGGAGATACTGGGCAAAGGGGAGTTGGGAATGGAAATGAAGGAAGGGGAGATGCTGGATTATAGAGGGATATTGAATGGGAAGATGCTGGACAAAGGGGGCATTAGAGCTCTGAGCCACCTTTCAGGAGGGATGCATAGCTGAAGGTTCACCTAGGGAGTCAGATACTGGGATCTTGCCAAGAACTTGTGACCCTGATTGGGAAATGTTGAAAACATGATACTGGGCTTAATGGACCTTTGGTCTGACCCCTATAGCAGTTTTTATGATCTGCCTCTACACTATATTCCATGTGCCAATCAAGAGTATATGCCTATCTGACAGACACTCTTGCTTCCAACTGAGATCAGCAATTTACCATATCCATCTCCCTATTCAAAATCCCTCCCCCTCCCCTCTTCAGTTTCTGCACAGATCTTAGTTGACTTTTTCCTTGACAAGATTCATAAGATAAATAAACATTTCTACACCAGGCCACCAGCTTCTCTTCAAATTAATTCACCTCTTCTGACCCTTGCTACTCTTCTGACCCTTTCCTAACCAGGGCTCTACAGATCAACAAACAGTAAGGATTTGAGGGTTTGTTTGTTTGTTTTTATTATATTACATTGCTAGCTCTCTGACTGGTAGCTCTTAAAAGGGTTTTTTGTATATTTTTTAAAGCAAGGTTACTTTCTTTTTGGTGCTTTAGGGGAACTTTCCTTGAGCACAGTAGGTTGCTGAACTCTAGTAACCTCCTCAGGTTTAGAAACTGCTAACACCTAATCAGGAGTTAGTGGGCCTGATCTCCTGAGTGCAGCTGAGGCTTGCATAAAAGGCTCCAGTGCCCTGCCCTGTTGAGGCTTTCCTAACCAGGGCTCTACAGATCAACAAACAGTAAGGATTTGAGGGTTTGTTTGTTTTTATTATATTACACTGCTAACTCTCTGACTGGGAGCTCTTAAAAGGGGTTTTTGTATATTTTTTGAAGCAAGGTTACTTTCTTTTTGGTGCTTTAGGGGAACTTTCCTTGAGCACAGTAGGTTGCTGAACTCTAGTAACCTCCTCAGGTTTGGAAACTGCTAACACCTAATCAGGTGTTAGTTCCCTCCCTATCCACCCAGACTCCCACACACCCTTAGTGAGCAGTCTTGCTTTATAGGGCACCTCCCCCTTTAACAAATCACAGAGAATTGGACCAGCACATTTTGAATATAATTAAAGAGATTTAACTGCTTTTTCTCTGAAAGGACAGCTGGGAAACCGGCTGGTACTTGGTAGATCTCTCTCTTTTGCTTTAACAGATACCTAAGCTCCACGAACAGAACAATGGCTGGGAAAAATCGTATTGCTAAAGCTGTTGCCCCGTTACAGCTTCTGCCTCTGTCCAGACAGAGGTCCTAATGCCAGTTGAAGGACCAGTTCCATGTGCAGGGTGCCTGCATGCTGAAGCTCTGAGGAAACAAGTGGAGGAACTCAGAGAGGAGGTGGCGAGGTTGAGGATCATTCAAGACAGTGAGAAGTACATTGATGAGATGCTTCTTGCAGCAACCAAGCTCTCCAGCACAGGAGAAGATGGGTGCCAACAGAATGTTGATGGTTGAACACAAGTCACCAGGGCCTGCAAAATCACCAATCCAACTTCTCCAGCCCTTGAATTGAAGAACCATTATGCAGCCCTGTAAATGGAGGAGGTGAAAGCATCCCTGGAAAGGGAAGAACCAGAGTTCAAATACCCCAAAGTTGCAGAATCAGTGACCAGAAAGAAACGAAGGGTAGTGGTGGTTGGAGACTCTCTTCTGAGGGGTACTGAGGCATCCATCTGCCGACCAGACTTGATGTCCAGAGAGGTATGCTGTCTGCCTGGTGCCAAAATCCAAGATGTTACAGAAAGTTTGCCGAGACTCATCAAGCCCACTGACTATTACCCAATGTTGCTAATCCATGTTGGAACAAATGATACTGCCAGGTATACCTTGGAACGTATCAAAAGTGACTGCATGGCTCTGGGACAGAGGGTGAAGCAGTTAGGTGCACAGGTGGTGTTCTCTTCAATCCTCCCTGTTGAGGGTAAAGGCCAAGGCAGAGAGGCTTGCATCCTGGAGATGAATGCATGGCTGCGTGGATGGTGTCATCGAGAGCGTTTTGGTTTCCTAGACCATGGGATGCTGTTCCAAGGGTTGCAGAGCAGAGATGGCATCCATCTGTCCAAGAAAGGTCAACGCATCTTCGGTAGTAGATTGGCTAATCTACTGAAGAGGGCTTTAAACTAGATTTGTTGGGGATGGGTGAAGAAAGCCCCCAGGTAAGTGAAAGCCCCCAGGTAGGTGATACATTAAATACCTTTATGGAAATGGGTAACAGGGGTAACATATGGAAAGCAGTGTGTATAAATGCCCGTAGCATGGGAAATAAGATCCCTGATGTTGAAGCTTTGGTGGGACTGGCTGACTTGGATTTAGTGGCAGTTACAGAAACATGGTTCACAGAAAACCATGATTGGGATGTAACTATACCTGGCTATACTTTATTCAGAAAGGACAGGGTAGGAAGAAGGGGAGGAGGAGTGGCACTATATGTAAAAACTACTATTAAAGCTTTGGAATTACAGAGCTTAAAAGGGAGAGAGGAGGCATTGTGGGTTAAACTAGAAAGAGGGAAAGAGAAATCTATTTGCATTGGTGTGATATACAGACCTCCCTCACAAGAGGAAGAGGTGGACAGAGAGTTAATTGAAGACATACGCAGCATTGCTAGGAAAGGGGCAGTGCTATTGATAGGAGATTTCAATATGCCAGATGTTGATTGGCACATTCCTGCTGCAGAATCATCTAGAAGTAAGGAGATGCTGGATTCTCTACAGGGAGAACTATTCAGGCAATTGGTAACAGACCCCACACGTGAAGGGGCCATACTGGACTTGGTGCTTACCAATGGTGAAAGTGTTTCTGATGTTGTAGTGGGAGATCATTTTGCATCCAGTGATCACCAGATGGTGTGGTTCAGTATTAGGACTAGGGCTGTTAGAATCCATTCCAAGGTGAGGATCTTAGACTTTAGGAAGACTAACTTTGCGAAGATGGGCCAATACCTCAGGGAGTCGTTAGTGGGATGGGAACAGCTGGGGGATGTAGAAAAACAGTGGGCAAAACTGAAAGGGGGTATTTTAAGGCCAACCAACCTTTTTGTTAAAATGGTAAATAAAGACAAAAGGAAAAGGAGACCGCTATGGTTTTCGAAGGAAGTAGCTGAAAAAGTGAAGAAAAAGAGGGAGGACTTCATGAAATACAAGAGATCACAGAGAGAGGAAGACAGGCATCTGTATTTGGAAAAACTTAGAGAAGCTAGCAAAGTAGTCAAGAAGGCAAAGATTCAAAAGGAGGAGGAAATAGCCAATGCAAAAAAATGGGGGGATAAGACATTTTTCAGATATATTAGTGAGAAGAGGAAGGGCAAAAGTGGTATTGTCAGACTCAAGGGTGCAGGGGGGGAATATGTAGAAGCTGATAAGGATAAAGCGGAATTGCTTAACAAATATTTTTGTTCTGTGTTCACAGATGAAGAACCAAGAGCAGGACTTCAGAAAACACCCACAAATAGGAACAGAAGCGAGGGACATCTTGAACAATTTTCAGAAGACTGTGTTTGTGAGAAACTAGCTCAACTTAAAGTAGACAAAGCGATGGGACCGGATGGGATACACCCTAGAATACTGAGGGAACTTGGGGACGTTCTAGCTACTCCACTGACTGACCTTTTCAATGCCTCGTTGGAGTCGGGAGTGTTGCCAAAGGACTGGAGAGAGGCTCATGTGGTGCCTTTACACAAAAGCAGAAGTAAGGATGTGGTTGAAAACTACAGGCCAGTTAGTTTAACTTCGGTGGTGAGTAAATTATTGGAAACGCTGCTGAAAGAGAAAATAGTGAGGTTTCTGGAGTCCAGCGAATTACAGGATCCGAGGCAGCATGGATTCACCAGAGGCAGGTCTTGTCAGACAAATCTGATTGATTTCTTTGACTGGGTGACCAGGGAGTTGGACCGAGGGAGAGCTCTAGATGTGGTGTATTTAGATTTCAGTAAAGCCTTTGACACTGTTCCTCACAGGCGACTTATAAACAAACTGAGCACCCTAGGGATGGACCCTAAAGTTACTGCTTGGGTTAGAAATTGGTTGGGTGGGAGGCGACAAAGAGTACAAGTAAATGGAGCTCACTCTGAGGAGAAGGATGTTACCAGTGGTGTGCCCCAGGGATCTGTCCTTGGTCCGATTCTTTTTAACATCTTTGTTAGTGATATAGCGGAAGGGCTGTCGGGTAAGGTTTGCCTCTTTGCAGATGATACCAAAATCTGCAATAGAGTAGACACCCAGGAAGGTGTAGATAACATGAGGAGGGATTTAGCTTTAGCTAAGCTTGAAGAATGGTCTAGAATTTGGCAGCTGGGATTTAATGTTAAAAAATGTAAGGTCATGCATTTGGGCTGCAGCAATCCAAGAGAGCAATACAGTATAGGAGGTGAAGTACTTTTGTCCACTAAAGAAGAGCGGGACCTAGGCGTGGTTGTGTCTGATGATCTTAAAGTAGCTAAACAGGTAGAAAAAGCGACGGCAAAAGCTAGAAGGATGCTTGGGTGCATACGGAGAGGAATGGCTAGCAGAAAAAAGGAGGTGATAATGCCTCTGTATAAGTCTTTGGTGCGACCTCATTTGGAGTATAGTGTGCAATTCTGGAGACCATACCTTCAAAAGGATGTGAACAGGATGGAGTCGGTGCAGAGGGTGGCTACTAAAATGATTAGTGGGCTTCATTATAAAGCATATGAGGACAGACTTAAGGATCTTAATATGTACACCTTAGAGGAAAGGCGGGATAGAGGTGATATGAGTGAGATGTTTAAATACCTCCATGGCATAAATGTTCAGGGAGAGAGCCTCTTTCAATTGAAAGCAAGTTCTGCTATGAGGGGACATGGGATGAGGGTGAAGGGAGATAGATTCAGGAGTAATATGCAGAAATATTTCTTTACGGAAAGAGTAGTGGATCCATGGAATAGTCTCCCAGGGGAGGTGGTAGAGATGAGGACAGTAACTGAATTCAAAAAAGCATGGGACCAACACAGAGGATCTCTAAAGGTAAAAAGAGGACTGTTGTAGTTGTTGATAAGGAAGGACAGACTAGATAGGCCATGTGATCTTTTTCTGTCATCATGTTTCTATGTTTCTTTGTCCCTTTTCTAAAATCACAGCAGAGGAAATTGCCAGTCTTCACTCTTTTTCTAAACTCACTACTTATTTCACTTATCCTATTCCCTCTCAACTCCTCTGTTCTCTCTCCTCGTCAGTCATCTCCTCTATCTGTCACAACTTCAGTTGATCACTTGCTAGTGTGATTGCTCCCTCTATCTTCGAACATGCTGTGATTACACCACTCCTCTAAAAACCTCCATGGACCCTATTAGCCTTGCTTTCTGGCTTTCACCTTCCTCCTTTTCATATTCAAACTACTCAAGCACAAGTTAACATTTGCTCTCTTGACTTTCTTCCATTTCAAATTGTTTTATATACATTTCAGTCTGACTTTCACCCCCTACATTCCACAAAAACTGCTCTTGTCAAAGTCTCTAGTGACCTCTTTATGGCCAAACAAAAGGCCTTTATTCCATCCTCATCTTCCTTGACCTATCCACTGCTTTTTACTCTATTGATCACCATATACTCCTTGTCACAATGTACTCAATTGATTTCTTACCTCTCCCATCATACTTTCAGTGTATTCTCTGGTGGTTCTTTCTCCACTGCTATTCTGTTATTGGTTATTGCATCTTAAGACTTCTTCCTAGACCCTCTTTTCTTTTTTTTCTGCATTTATTCCCTCAATGTTCTAATCTCATTTCTTGGCTTTCAGTACCATTTTTATACTGATGATTCCCAGATCTACCTCTCTGCACCAGAAAGTTCACCAAGAATCTATGCTTTATGGTTTATATGGTTATGGTTTAGGCATTTGATATACTGCCCTTTACTTACGCATCAGAGCGGTTTACACGTATATTCTAACAGGTACTTTTTTTATTCCCTTGTCCCCGAAGGGCTCACAATCTAAGTGTACCTGAGGCAATGAAGGGTTAAGTGGCTTGCCCAAGGCCACAAGGAGCAACCATGGGACTAGAGACCTCAGTCCCTCCGGCCTGAGGTTACTTGTCCCCATGTGGGAATTGAACCCCCGGCCCTCCGGCCTGAGGCAACCTGTCCCAACCACTGAGCCTCTCCTCCCTCCTCCTTATTGAGCTTTGATACACCGCCTTTCTGTACTGCAAAGCGGTTTATAATCATATGAAAACAAGAGGATATTTAAAGAAACTCCAATATATAACAGGAAAGAGAGTAAAGAATAGCACCTTAGGGACCAAGTGAGAGAGAATTTAAGACATCCCCAAATCTCATTCTGCTTGTCTGACATCTCTGCCTTGATGTCCCACCATCACCTTATATTTAACATGATCAAGACAGAACTTCTTATCTTTCTCCTCCAAACCCACTCCTTAGTTTTCTTCCTTTTTTAGGGGCAATTTCTCCAAATGGATTAGTTTTGTGCATGCCATGACAGTCATGAACCTCACTTCTAAGCCAGGGTATGTAGAGTATGATCTAAATCTCTCAGATTTACTTTCTGAATAGCACTCTGATCCTTCTGATTCCCTGACTCATAACCTCAGATGATCTTTAAGACTTCTTTCTCCTCACTTTGTTCATCTAAGATACTACTAAATCATTTCTTCCTTTTCACCATTGCTGAAATCCATTCCTTCTTTTCAATGTATGCTACCAAAATGTTCATCCACTCTCCCATTACCTCCCATTTAGATCACTGCCAGTGACTTCTCGCAGGACTCTCCACTACAACCTATTCAAAATGTAGTTGCATGTTATCTTCCTTGACTGTCACCATGACTGTTTAACCTACGTCATTACCTTGGGTCCCCACACACTTCCACATATGCTTCAAGCTCCCGTTTCTCACCTACAAATGCAATTCACTATGTACTTTCTCATTACTTATCTTTCCTTACCTTACTCTACACTCTTTCTCATGAACTCTGTTCTTCTGGCAACTCACTCTTATTTGTGCTCTTCTCCTCTATTGTAAAGTTTCATCTATGCCCTTTCGACCTTAATGTGCTGTTTGCCTGAGTCAGTGCAGTATACTTACTCCCTGGCCATGTTCAAATCCAGACTAAAAACTTAGGGCCTGATATTCAGCAGCAGCAGCTAGCGTAATTACAGCGTCTAGCCGTTGCAGCTGAACCGTTAACCCATTGTTCAATGCAGGGCTGTACCGAGACTGAAATGCGCCCTATGCGACTTGCAGATCGGGCACGCGCCACCCCCCTCCCGCACCTCCATTTAGACACTTTATGGGGGTGCGGGAGGGGGGTGCGCGCCCGATCTGCAAGTCGCCGGCACACTAAGGAGGTCTGGTCCCTCCCGGAGAGACCAGACCTGCTTAGTGTGCCGGCGTGAAGACTTAAGGGGCGCATTTTGTCTCTCTGCTGCTGCCTGCTGCCGAAAAAGTGGCGGCGGCAGGCAATGGCAGAGAGCCGAAATGCGCCCTTTAAGTCTTTGCGCCCTGTACGGCTGCACTGCTACCACTGGGCTCGGTACGGTCCTGATTCAATGCCACGGCCATATCCCAGCCACTGGCATGGAATATCCAGGTCAACCATGGAAGCCAGACGCTAACCAGGCAGTGACAATATTCAGCTGCTGGCCGGTTAGCTTCCATGGCAAAAGATAAGACAGCTTTTGCTGTGCCTAATTTTTGCCACTGCGGGATAACCGGGCAGCAGCTGAACATAGCTGGTGACCAACTATCCCTGGATACCACGCCCGGAATGCCTCGATGCTATCCTTGTAGCATGTGGACATATGATGGTGGAATCCAGGAATAACTGTGTTAGTGCACTGAATATCCCCCTTAGAGGCAGTTGCACGGTTTACAGGTCTGTAAACCATGTAGCTGCCTTTCAATATTAGGCCCTTACTTTTCTGGGTTGCTCTCACATTGTGATCACTTCTCTATTCTACATTCTCCTAGAATCTCTTTAATGTGATAGTATGCCAGAAAGTGAAACTGAAGTCACAGCAGCATCACCTCCCAGTGGCATTTAACTACTATCATTTATAGGGCTTAGCATTTTTAAAGATTTTAAACTTATTATTATGTTATTTGGATGGAGTTAGAGTTGGGAAGTGCTATACTGTTATTTGTTTACAGATTTTTGAGAGATGAAGGGGGAGAGTGGTGATAAGGTTTGTAGGTATTTAACAAAGGGGACAATGCAATAAAATATTAAAAAAATATATACTATGTGCATCAGGACCTGGTCATTGGTTAAAAAGTATGTTTTAGCCTATTTTTGAGTCGGACATTTCTTTAAATGTGAGTCTTTCATATGGAATCTTCACTGAATGCCTTCTTATTTCTAATGCTTACAGGTATACACTGGTGGATATTTTGCGTGCCATACTACTATCCTTAGAGGCCATGATTGAAGACCCAGAGCTTCAGGTGAATGGATTTGTATTGATCATAGACTGGAGTAACTTCACCTTCAAACAGGCCTCCAAACTTACTCCAAGCATGTTGAGATTAGCCATCGAAGGGCTCCAGGTAATTTTCTTCCTAGGACATGGATTGTGTGGTAGAATATATTCAGATTTCCTATTCCCATTGTCTCTCAAGATGAATGAATACTATATTATCTTTAGTAATATTTATTTTTGTGTGATTTTCAGCACCAATGTTGAAAAATTGTTACAAAGATGAATTTATAAGTATTTTGTTTTCTTTATCCTAAATTTTTAAGATGGTCCTTTTTAATTTTAAAAAGGCATTCATTCCTCATTGAGATTTTATACATGCATTGTAACAAATTGTATGGGTTATAAAGCTAAGGCACGTATTTAGTAAGTATGGTAAGAAAATAGCCAAAATTATCATGTGGTAACTATACAGCTTCTGTACTCTATTAACTGTATCTTTCCATACAGCTAACACAGTGGCAATCTCTGTACGGTATATTAACCGCACTGCAGATAATGTGATGCAGTTAGCTATACATATTTAGGTGACGTTAAGTGCAACACATTGTCTGCCATGTTAACTATAAGTGTCGTCCCCACCCATTCAATGTGCAGGTTTACTAAGCTGTGCTTTCTGCTCATGTGGCAGACTGCGTGCTGTCTGGCCACAATAACAGATAGCGCAGGGCAAAAGCAGATAGTGAAGTTATTTTCTGTGCTATCTGCACAAAATGCGTTAGCCACCAGAGTGGGCAGGAAATGGGCAGATAGTGGGCACGTCTGCGATGTGGAGTTATTGCAGGCACCATCAGCATGTGGTAACTGTCAAAACTGCAGATGGCGCGGGTGCAGATAACATCACCTCAGTGGGTGGCATTATGTGCATCCGCGGTGCTGCCTGGCCATTCTCTCTGTAATTCTGGTGCATATCTGCTAGGGAAATGCTATGTACAGTCCCAACAGAGAGCACACCACATTTTCAGCTAGCATGGTGCTGTTTGCAGAAAAACACTGTGTTAGATGCAAAAGCCTCATGTGTTTTAGCAGACATATCCCTTAGTAAAAGACTCCTAAATGCATGGCTATTCTCTTTGATCTTTGCATTCACATTTGAATTTCTGTTGTGGTTGACAGATATCTATGACGTAAGCTGTAAACTTAGAACATCCTCCCTTCCTGTATATCTAATTGCTTAGGAAGTTACAGAGGTATTAGTTGTCTGGTAACTGAGAGGACAAACATTTTTATTCAATTAAAGATAATAAGGCCTTTATCTGCTTATATTCTATTTCTGTGGGGAGATTTTTGTGCAATATAAAGTAATCTTTTTTGTGTTTTCCAAATCATGAAATGATTCCTTTCTGCAGTACCATGACCTCCATGGCACTGATCACTGCAGAAGTTTATTGTACTTTGTATTATATAACACCATTCAAAATAGTACATTTATCCACTAGTATCCAACTCCACTTATCTCATGCTCAAATGGATAAATATACTATTGAGAATGTTTTAAAATTTGAATGATGTTTTATATAGGCAATATAATAAACCGGACCCAAAATGAGGTAATAAGACAATAGGTATGCTCCCCTATTGTGCTCGATGGAAATGTGGTCTGACAAAAAATGACTATTTAGAATATAAAAATATTTTGGATCATTGGAGAAAGTGTTTTTTGTGTATTTTATAAAGGCCTATGCTGCCATCATAAAATAGGATCCTACAACAGGACCTCCAGGAGTACACAATTTCTCTGGCACAGATCTGTTACTGCTTCAAAGAAAGTACAAGGTGTGCTGTAAGTGACCTCTGTGTGTAGGCATCTTTATTTATAAAATATACACACAATGTCTCTCCCGTTTCTGCCCAAACTATGCCCCCTGGAACACCTACACATGCAATCTGGGCAGCCAATGTATTTAGATGCATGAATTCAGTCATGTAATTTTACAAGAGCCAGTTTCTGCATGTAAAACATGTTTTACGTGCAGAAATGCTTTATAAAATGACCCCCTTGGACCAATTTTTATTACTTGTAAGAAAATATGTACTGATGATTAAGCCCCTATCATGAACCACAACCATATTATTTAAAGAAAATATAATTATGGCAACATTTGCTGCAGCTTTATATAATAAATAATGCATGTGAATAGAGGAATAATAAGCTTATTAATGAGTAATGATTGCTTTAGAGCCCCTCTGCATTGTCTCTGAATAGCAGGAACTGTGCTAGTTCATTCTGGTGGGATTATGATAATCCAGAGGAATTAGGTCCTCATCATCCCATCACGACTAACTCCCAGACATCTATTAGCTTCTCATCTGCCTGAGCATCTACCTTCTTTGTTTGTCTTCCTGAGCATCCCCTTCTGATCCCCTCTCTGCAAAAGTTCCCCTTTTCCTTCCTCCTCTCTCACTTCCTGAGAGGGGGGTTCAGGAAGAGAATTGAGGATGGAAAGGACTCAGATTCCAGCTGTTCACTGCGGATTTGGAGAGCCCTTACACTACAGACTTCAGCAACAATGAAATGACATAGACTAAGAGGGTCATTCTGAAACACGAATAAGCTGCCTGGACGTATGACATAGACGTTTTCCTAGCAAAAACATCTATGACTATTCTGAAAACATCGCAGCCCTGCATGTACATGGCATCTATGCAGAGATCTTGGAATGTGGGTGGGAGGGGGTGGAATAGGAGTGTGGTCAGCTGCAGAGATGTACAAAATGTATTCAGGATCGGCCCGTGTACGTTCTTGGTTTTAGTCGCGGACGTATAATTTATACCTGCAGAAACATGGAATAAGAGCAGGACTTTTGAGCTCTGCACTTCAATATGTCCCATAAGGATGATTGGCTGTGACAAATTTGTTGCGAATTTGGAGGACCACAATATACTGTTTTAACGAACAGAGTGCGGAGGTAAGGGAAGGTAATGTAACAGCAATAAACACCCCAACGGAAATAGCTTGATCAGCAATAATGTGTATTTTGGCTAAGCTGACAATTCCTCTGTTCAGACATTAGGTTCTGCTGATGTTTGAATAGTATGTAGGTGAGTATAGGAGGGAATCATGTTTGGGTAAGAAACGCAGATCAGATTTGTAGTCCTGGGACTCCATGCCAGCTGTCATTTGTAAGTGCTGGGCATCTGTTTGACAGAAGTATGTCTTATGTGGGTACAAGGTATGTGGTTTGAGGGTGGCATGGGAGGCCCTGATGTGCTCAGCTGCAATTCTGGGGGACATGACAGCTTGGCTAGTATCTGGACAGTATGGATGACCATTGCATTACCAGTAGGAATAGTCTGCAAATGGTCTGGTACTTTTGTAGAGACAGCTGCTGGTGCTCTTGGGCATTTAATAGTGTTGCATGAAGTCATTCTGAGGGTCCTATTTTAGTGACAGGTATATGCTGTTACATTATGCTGTATGGACTCTCCATAGATTACCTCTGATCCATATATAGCATTGCACAGACTGTTGTCAGAGCTGACCAGTGCAAGAATAAATGAGAATAATTACTGCCATGCATGTTGTGCTGCAAGGAGTATCAGGATAACCATGTCACTTTCTACTTGCTTTTGTAAGGTCTTTGAGTGCACTGCGCCCACTTTGCTGTGTTCTGGGCATGTAACAGAAGTGCATATATGGTCTTCTCTGCTGCAGCACCTCTGTAACATCAGCATTGACTTGTAGTTTTCATGTAGACAATGCTGTCAGTAAGTGGAGCAGACTGGGATTGCGTGTTTTAACAGCAGAGTTATGGCCGCATGGAGATGGGAAGGAATGGCTGTCTATCTTTTCAGAATATGGTGAGCGCATGTACATCCATATCCCCGATTCTGGAATAGTGGGTGTGTTTAAACCCACGGTTCTGGAATCGGGTATAAATTGGCACCGAACTGGGATTTGTACGTGCCTGCAGGCCAGACATACATGTTATGGAATCACGCTTTAAGGGGGTAATTTTAGAGCCTTATTTGCAATTTATGCATGTATAATTAGGCAGCCATGTGTATGAATCACATCCACATGTAAATATCCATTTTAGGAAGGGTCCTATTTGCAAGTGATGTCCTTAGTACATGGAAGTTTCAAGGGGGTGTGGTCTGGTTGTGGCCTAGGTGGGACAAAATTCTACAAGTGCATTACCCCTTTCATATAGGGAATGCACGTGTAAACCCCACATTTTCCATGTCTGGATTTACACCTGTTCCTTGGCATGTGTAGGTTTTCATAATGTGTGCGATTAGGCCAGCCCTCTACAGGAGGGATTAATGGGGTTGTCTTCCTTAATTCCCCCTAGTTTATTTCCCCCTCCAAATTGAAATGGGTTCAGGATAGTGCCCTCTGTAGTTAACTAACAGCCGCTGCAGGGGCTATGTATGTGTGAGTGCCGCCATTTACACGTGCAAGTTGTGAAATACCGGCACTCACACGTGTAAGTTGATATGTTTCCTCCACTGATTTTTCCCGCATGTAAATTTATAAAATAGAAATACCTGCTACATATGGATGGCAGTCCATGGGTGCTCCTGCACTTCTTTCGATATATTTTAGAAACAGCTCCGTTTAGTAGAGCTGTTTCTAAAATACTGTCGAAATTTGGTACGTCACAACCTCAACATCTCAATTTATAAGGGCGCACTTCAGGTTGCGGGGACAACACACCCACCCCCGCAACCTGAAGTGTGCCCTTATAAATGTGCGATCGATTTGAAAGAAATGGCCAGCCGTGGCTCACATGGTATCTGCCCATGACCTGGACATCCTATGTATCACTGAGACATGGTTGTCCTCCTCAGACACTATCCTCCTTTACCAGCTTGTCCCCCCAACTTCTCCATCCACTCCTGCCACAGAGCTGACCGAAGAGGTGGAGGAGTGCTCATCCTAACCAAGATGGATCTACAATTCCAGCTGATCACCTCCAGCAGTACTACGAACCTAGACTCCATTACCATAGCGAATAAACACAGCACTATCAACTTGCTCTACAGAGCACCCTCCCCTTCCCTGGAAGACTTATCCACAATAATCGACCTCGCCTGCAACCCCATGAACTCTCATACCTCAAACTGGGTGATGGGCTACTTCAACCTCCCGGCCCTCCAAGACACCCATACCAAGGCCTTCATCGAGGCCCTTAAAGAGCTAGGATATACTCAGATGGTCGACACCCCTACTCATATAAAGGGAAACACGCTGGACCTGATCTTCGCTCCACAGGCAGCCCTCAACCCCAGGCACAAGCTTGATCTATCCATTAGCCCAGTGCCATGGTCCGACCACAGCCTGATAAGATTCCAGATGCCACTGCACCCTGACATCATTAGAGCCCAGTCTTCAACTAAACCCGCCACAGCGTCATCAAAACGCTTCCGGCCATTTAACAAAGAGGAAATCCTGGATAGAGCCCGGCCTCTCCATGACCTGCCAGCACAGAGCCTCGATGACATGATCTCCACATGGAACACGAGCCTGGATGCTGAAGTCCACCTACCTCCCATTAATAAGCCACCAGGAAGTAGAAAGAATGCTCCTTGGTACTCCCCTGAGCTACGGAAGTCACTTCTCCACCTTAGACAGCTTGAAAGACGTTGGCATCGCTCATGATCAACTGAGAACCATGAAGCATACACTGCTCAATTAGGAAGACACCGTTCAGCGGTTACAATGAGAATGAAGCAATTCCATGCAGAGTTCTTGCAACACTCCCTAAATAAACCATACAAGCTTTTCAACCTTATTAAGATCCTGACAAAAGAGCCCTCCCCCGCGCAACCGAGCCATCCTGACCCACAGGAATATGTAGACTACCTGCAGGCTAAAACAAGTCAGCCCAGCATATCCTCAAACCTCCATACTTTGGATGGGGCACCCCACCTGACCTCTTCACCCACCTCAACGCAAGCCACGAAAGACACCCAGCACATCATCACTGCCTTCTTGGCCCCAACCGAAAAAGACATCCAAGACATCATCACCGCCATAAACACCACCACAGCACCTAACGACCCTTGTCCAGCATTTTGGATAAAATCCCTGCGTGCTGACCTCAGCCCTTTCCTGACCAAACTCATAGGACTATCATTCTCAACTGGGACCTTCCCCTGTAGCCTGAAACAAACAGCCATCAGACCGCTACTAAAAAACAACAAGTTGGACCCAGCAAAGATGGACTCCTACAGACTGATCTCAAGCATCTCGCTTCTAGCAAAAATCATTGAGAAGATTGTCCAATGCCAACTGCATCACCACATCGAGACCAGCGCATAGAGACGCATAGAGACGCTGCTGACCACTCTATTCAGTACATTAACCATAGGGTTGGACATCAGACAAGGGTTTGACCTGATCTTCATGGACATTGCTGCAGCCTTCGACTCTGTCAGCTACAAATTACTCCTGACACGCCTCAGGGAGAAGGGCGTCCACGATACTGCACTGACCTGGTGTGCGTCGTACCTGACAGACAGATGGCAGCATGTCCAATCCGGCCCTCCACCTCTACACCTATCCCACAAGAGAAAGGCATGCCACAGGGATTCTCACTCTCAGTCCTACTGTTCAACGTTTACATGCAACCCATCTGCGACCTCATCCGCTCCTTTAATATCAATTGCCTGATCTATGCCGACGACGTTTTGCTATACATGCCAATCTCAACAGATCATCCAGATCTCTCTCCGCTATCCACCTGCTTCGATGCTGTCATAGATTGGCTACACACGCAGAGGCTCAGAATAAATTTCAAGAAAACGGAGGTCCTCTTTATCACCAGGAACCCAACATTCACTCCGCCCACCTCGCTGAAGGTACGTGATGCAGAGCTCCTCAGCAAGCCCACGGTACAGTACCTAGGGATCATGCTGGACCAACAGCTCAACATGAAGGCCCAGATAAGCAATATGGTCAAGGCGATCTACCACAAAATTCGGACGCTTCGCCACCTGCGACAGCTGCTTGAACCGGAAGACTTCCGGATAGTCTATCAAGCACTAGTAATACCACACTTTGACTATGCGAACGCAATACTACATGGCCTCCCGAAGAACACGCTTAATCCTCTGCAGATGGCAATGAATGCAGCCACCAGAATCCTGCATGGAGCATCCAGGAGAGAACATATCACCCCATTTTAAAACATCTGCACTGGCTGACGGTCCACTGCAGGATCTCCTTTAAGATTCTAATGATGACCTACAAAGCCATCATCAAGTGCTCCTCCACCTCCTTCACGGACCTCATCCAGACCACCTCCCTCAACAGAGTATGGAGATCAGCCGCCGCCAATACTCTGAAACTCCCGAAGGCAATCACAAAATGCTCTCAGGCCGCTAGAAACAGAGGCTTCGCACTGTATGCATCCACCTGCTGGAACACCCCTACCACCTGCCATCTGTGCCATCAATGACCTCTCCCAGTTTAGAAAGGCACTGAAGCACCATCTGTTCCTCTAGTACTATACTGAACCAGATGACATCTCACAGCCATTCACATGCAGGACCCAGGTTGACACCCCCAACGTAGCCACCCCACACGTTTGCAGCTCTGCCCTCTAGATCCCTATCCCCTCGACAGCTGGAGGTATACACACTCTAAATTATCACCCTGTGTATAGTTGACCCAATCTGTAAATAATGTTGAGATGCCCACATAACCTGTGACAGCCAGTTAAAAGTGTACATAGTTACCCTGTTAGCCCTATATAAAACCCCTGTTTATTGTAAGTCCAGTGTAGGCCTGCCTGCAATGCACAAACTTGTTACCTGTAAACCACACTGATTCTAAATAGTGAGGTATGAAAGAGACATTAAATAAATAAATACATTCCAGTCTCCATGTACTTTCTATTATGTGCCCTCACATCGGGGACATCGTGTCGATAATGCACAGAGGTGCAAGTGCACCACCAACCTGAAAAGTAGCACCTCAAAGGTCTTGTTTGTTCAGCCACAGGGCAGCAGAAAATGTTTTGGTGAACCACCAACTTAGGCAGATGCAGGAACTTTGTTCACAAGGGCCTCTAAACTAGTTTTCATAGGGGAACTCCATGATGCGTATTCTTATAAACATCCTGAGGTGGGCAGGTGCTGCAGGGTTTCCTTCTCCTTTATATGATGCAGATGTAGAGTACAAGAAATCTCTGCATATACTGTACATTACCAAGCTCACCTTAACCCTGTCCCAGTGGTTCTCTGTGAGGAAAAATAGGCACACCTTGGACACCGTGTGTACTTTTCCAAAGGTCAGGAGTAGAAGAGGGGGTTTTCAAGGGTGTGTTTTCCACAGGTGAACAACCATTTCCCCACGAAATCCCATTTAAAATCGCCCCCTCAATGTAAATGACACCAATAGAATTGAAATCAGAGGAGAGAGAGAGAGAGTAGGAATGCTCACAGATAAGAAAAATGCAATTAATTTTCATTTTTCTCACAAATCTTTCCTGATTACTAGGCATTTTTTCAGTTAGTTTCACACATTTTTGATAGGGAATTTTTAATGCATGCTACATTGACAAATTAAGGTGCCCTAAGATCCTCTTTTACTAGTCCATTAAGGATTTCCAATCAACATTCCAAACAAACACACATTAAGCTTCCACGGTAGCTATCAGGGATGTGACTGGTATGGTCCCAGCAGCTAATGTGTGATGGGCCAATCTAGGATGTGTTCTACCAAGGCGGGTTCACTTAACTACTCCTATAGAAGAATCATTAGATGAACTCGCATTAAGAGCCACATTGCCGATGAGCGTGCAGTAATGGCTCTGGCGATTAGTGGTAATGTGCTCTCCAGACTCACACTCTGCCCATTCCCCACCCCAACCTGTGATCATCGATTAACATGTGTTTTAGCATGATGGGACAAATGAATTTGCATGTTAGTGTTCCCAGTGCCAGATGGCACATGTGAAGATGTACATTAACCAGCTAAAGGGCTGTAGTAAAAAGCCTTATTTATATAATAATGGGGTCATTTTAAAAGGCTCAGTCATGATTTAGGACTTCTGAAGACGTGCACGTGGATGTCAAAATCATGGAGACATCTCTGAAGCCATTCCACAAATGATGTTTACAGACGTCTCCAGTGCAGGGACGTCCAAGTAGGCAAGGGGGTATGGTGGAGGCATGTCTGGGGAAGTGCAATGGACTTACATGTCCCCGTTCGATTTCAGGAATAATGGTGACGTCTGCAGGCATGTCCACATTTAGACTTACTGCAGACATGAATAGGCATCTGAAAAGTCCTTGTTTTGGCCTTAAAACATCTAGAGAGTGTATAGAGCTAAGTGACTAGTCTAAGACCACAAAAACCCACACTGGGATTTGAACCCTGGCCCCAACTCACTTTAACCATTATGCTATTAGACATCCATGTTCCAAAGTGTTAGTCTGGGGACGTCTATGTAGATGTCTCTATAGGCATCCATATCAGGCACCTTCCCATTTCTGAAATCGTGCCTGAACTTACACGTGCCTGCTTTTATTTTTCAGACGTTCTGCCTTCGACGTCCCAGATTGCACTTGGACGTCCCATTGTAAAATGTGCCTTTAAGGGTATGCTCACTTTTTATGTTTCGGTTGTTTCAAGGAGATTTTCTTTTTTTTTTTCTTTTTTTATTGTATTTCATTTTAGCATGCATTATTTGCAATTAGCATACACTAAATACAAATATTGTGCACTAAAAAAGGCATCAAACTAAAAACAAATTTTGATAAGATTTGTTTCAGTTTCATTTGTAATGATGTGAAAGAAGCCTGTTTCCTTGTATTTTTCATTTTATTTCAAAACAAATACACATCATAAATGTAGTTTCAAGTAACAAATACAAACAGCAAAGGCCAGATTCTAATAGGCATTGTGAGAGTTGAACTTGAACGGCGGTCTGGACCTCTAAAGTTCAGAGTGTGGATAGGTCTTTTTTCAGCTTTGAGATCCTGGGAAACTGTGTCAACTGTTCACTGCAGGGCTTGCACTACAGAGCGCTTATAGTGGGGGTAGTTGTTGAATACAGTGACGGTGTTCTTCATATTCCTCAATGCACATCACACAGTAGTATGCACTATTAAAAAATAGTCCACACTGCAGAGTGATACTGATGCTATTGTTTGAACATGCACACTACTGAATGATCATGTAAGCTATTGATGATGACATTTCCCCTAAAACAAACATTTATAAATACAAAACAAAACAAAAATTCACCTAAATGATAGGGAGAGCTGAACAATATGAAAGATTTTGGCCTGCATACCCCTAGAATAATCCCAAAGCTGACAATCTACATGGATTTTTGGAACACGGGCTCCTTCTTCAAATGTGTATGTTTTTCATCACCATTTATGTTCCTTTATCTCACCAACCACGTCCATTCATGCTGCTCCTTCATGATTTTTGTTGACATGAGATTTATCCTCTGCTGGAGCGCTCTAAGCTTCTTTAACGTTACCTATTGGGGTGCAGTAGGTCTCCCACTAGTTCATCTTTACTTTGAGTATGGATGCTGATGCATGAAAGAGAAGTGACTATGCTTCAGTTATGATGCACCTGCTGTTATGTTTCCCAACACTATGCAAGATTGTCACGCTACTTTTAGCAATTGCTTATTCAAGTCAACACACACGTGGAGGGTCATTTTATAAGGGGGCACCTAGCTAAAGTGCCTTTTAAGGTGCTTAACCCTTTCTACTCGGATACATTTTCTATGTTGCTCATGCCAGATCGGAATACAGTTTAACAAGAAACTGCCCAAATTATAACCAATATGACATACACTTTCCCTGGCAACCAGTCATGTTGTATTTTGGGTCATAAACTAGCATGTTATTCATATGCCCCACAAGGTGGGACAAATGATCGGAATGGAAAATGTAAATGTCCCACAGGGTGGGACAGCTGAATGGAAAGGGACTAAGTTAAGCCTATTTTGCAAAAGCAAATAGATTCCTGCTTGTCTTTATTAAATGCTAGTGCAAGAGGCAGAAATTGTGTCTTAAGTTAAGTTGCAGATATTTACAGCTGTCCTAGAGCTGGCATAAATACCCCACCTATATTTCTATCAGGAATGCACTTAAATTATTACATCTTATATCTACATACATACTTGTGTGCTCCACCCAACCTCCACCCAAACTCCGCCTATATGCACTGGCAAAGTACATGCCATCATGCAACGCGTGTGCTTTGACATTGGTTGGAATTTTATAAGAAATCAGGAACGTGCATATATGGCTGCATATGCACATTAATGACTAAACTAACCCCCAAGTAAGCACTCCCTTATTAAATTATCCCCTAATAGTGTGGGTGTGATATTGAGGTAAACATTATCTCCAGGAACAAGCAGGAATGTAGTCCTCACATATGGGTATCGTCGGTACCGATGGAGCCTGCGTGGGAACGCTCCCCAGCGTCCAATAGGAACGCTTTTGGGAGCATCCCTCAGCACATGCGCGCTGCCTTCCCGCCTTTCCAACTGTCCCTCTTCAGTTCTTCATTTTCCGTGGAGCCAACAGGACCTATTCCCTGTCACCGCAGAAAATTCGGTCTTTAAAATTCTTTTTTGTGGTCACGTTTGCCTACCGCACGACGCCTAACGGTACCGCTGGTTCTTTTAATTTCTTTTCCTAAAAACAAACAAACCCTAGACTTTGACTGTTTCTTTTCAGAAACTTTCCTTTTTTGGTGCTAGGCGCCATTTTGCGCATCATGGAAAAGACAACTAGTGGTTTTAAAAAATGTACTAAGTGTGGCGGTACCATTTCTGTCACTGACACCAATGATTGGTGTCTAAAATGTTTAGGACCTGATCATTCTCCAACTGAATGTCTCTCCTGCATGGGGATGACTAAAAGAGGAAGACAGAACCGGGCCGCAAAGCTCGGTACCCTCGTTTCTTCAGATGCCAGATCCATTGCATCGACATCGTCAAGGGCCTCTTCTTCCTCCCATGGATCTCAGGTAACTAAACACAAAAGCCGGTCCTCAAAGGGTAGCTCTCCTGCTAAGCATTGAGAGGCCATTGGCATTGCCCTTGAGGGAACCACACCGGCAAAACAGCCCTGGCGGGAGGCTTCGGCTTCCAAAGCATCGATGGGGCTTCAGGATGTTCTTGAGGCCTCAACCTCGCAAGAACTACCTGTGCCATGCTCAGGGGTTCCGGCCGTTCTTACCGGTACCGACACCCAGGCATCGGCAGCGTTGATAGACCAGAGATTTCTTGCTATCGAATGCAGTATCGCAGCTCTTCTCTCAGCTGCGGTACTGGTGGTCCCAAGGGCACCGGTGCCAACATCGACACCAATGCCGGTACCGACACCGGTACAGACACCGGTACCAACACTGACGATGCCGGTACCGATGGTACCAGCCCCGATGGTAACTCTTCCCATTACACCTCCGGCTGGAGTGGGTAAAGTGGTACCGGGTCACCTCAGTACCGACTTCGATTGGTACCGGGATCGTGCTTTGCAGGAGCATCGGAGTCTGGAATACTTTGATTCCTCCGATTCCGAAGACTCTGACAATTCTGCTGGCACCAGAGGTTTTCTCTTAGAAGATCCCTCTTCTCCCCAATGCAGAATGTCACCTCCAGAGGACATGTCATTTCAGGATTTCATCCATGATATGGCTAAAGGTCTTTTAATTACAGTAGCTCCTGAAGAGGAACCCAGAGCAAAGGAATTGGAAATCCTCCAATATCCTAAAGCTCCTAAGGAGGCAGCTACTCTGCCTGTCCATGAAATTCTGCATAACTTGATGCTCAGAATGTGGGAGACACCTCTGACTACGCCTCCTCATTCTAGAAGACTTGATACTATGTATTGAGTCCCACCATGTCCTGGATTTCAGAAAACTCAGCTGCCACACCATTCAATGGTAATGGAGTCAGCCATGTGTAGGATGAAAAGTGCAAAAAGACATGCATCCAATCCTCCAGGTCATGAATGCAGGACTCTGGATGCTTTTGGACGCAGAACTTTTCAAGCTTCCATGCTTTCAGCTAGGATCAGCTCATATATCCTTTATATGGGAATGTTCCTCAAGGAAATCACAGGAGACTTGGAACTTATGAGCCCATATCTCCCAGATGATAAGAGACAAGACTTTCTTACTCTGGTTAAGCATGCTTAGGATGTCTCCAAGTTTGTCAATCGTGCAGCCTTTGACTGCTTCGAACGCATCAGCAGAACTTCTGCTATTGCCATTGGTGCACGACGGATTGCCTGGCTACAGGCATCAGACTTGGAGACTTGGGTACAGGACAAGTTAGGCAATATTATTTGCATGGGAGAAAATCTCTTCAGCAAGAAATGGTAGGAGAAAGCTAACGAGTTAGATGCTGACAATTCTACCTTAGATAGATTGTCAAAGTCTACAGCCACTCCAGCCAAAAGAAAGCCTTATAAAAAACCCTCTTTTACCAAAAAGAGGAAGTTTTATCCTTCCTATACCCATCAGACTTAGACTCCAGGTCAGGTTGCCCAAAAGGGACAAACTAGACAACAAAAGAAACCAAAAGGCCCGAGAGCCCAACCAGCTCTCCAGGTTCAGCCCCCTCAAGGGCTTTGACTCCTTCATAGAGAGCTTTGCCTTCCTGCCTCTGAGGGGACCTCAACCCCCCAATATTCCCGGCAGGTTATGCCACTTTGTCAACAGATGGCATCAGATAACAGCAGAAGATTGGACTTTGTCCATTGTAGGGGAGGGGTACAAACTTCATTTTCACAGCTTACCCCCTCCTACAATTCTAAAGCAGTTCAATTCACAAACCTCTGCAGACAATCTGCTAGATCATGAGGTCTCCACACTTCTTGCCCAAGGGGCAATAGAGGAAGTACCCATTCTTCAACAGGGTGCAGGGTTCTACTCCCCCTATTTTCTTATTCCGAAGAAAACAGGGGGACACAGACCCATTCCAGATCTCAGAGAATTGAACAAATATCTGTTTCGAGAGAAATTCAAAATGATTTCTCTGGGAACTCTTCTGCCATACCTTCAAAGCAAGGACTGGCTTTGCTCTCTAGACTTAAAGGATGCATACACTCACATTCTTATCCATCCAGATCACAGGAAACTTTTACATTTCCTTTTCAGGGGAAGACATTTCCAGTACAGGGTTCTTCCTTTTGGTCTGGCTTCAGCACCAAGAGTATTCACAAAATGCATGGCAGTAGTAGCTGCATTTCTACGAACCCTGGGGATTTTTGTCTTCCCTTACTTAGACGACTGGCTCATCCGAGCCTCCACAGTGACAGAGGCCAGCACTGCACTGTCTCGTACAATGTGAATCCTCCAATACTTGGGATTAGTAATAAACTTCCTGAAATCTCAACTAGTTCCTTCCCAATGCCTAGAATTCATAGGAGCCTGTCTGGATACCAGACAGGCAAGGGCTTTGCTTCCACAAGCCCGGTATCTTTGCATAATGCAGTTAGCTTCCCAAGCAGCAGGCAAATCCTCCCTCACTGCTCGGGAGCTACTGCAGTTACTGGGACACATGGCATCCACAGTTCATGTAGTCCCATATGCTCGCCTCCACATGCGAGCAGCTCAGTGGACCCTCTCCACACAGTGGACACAGGCCACGGGTAATTTTTCGGACAAAATAACAGTCTCTCAATGACTAATTTTGTCCCTCCAATGGTGGCAATCATTAGAAAATCTGACAGTAGGGTCTCCTTTCCATCAACCCCTCTTTCAGGCCACCCTAACAACAGATGCATCACAGGTGGGTTGGGGAGCACACCTGAATCATCTCTCTACCCAGGGCACCTGGGCTCCACAGGAGGTTGGTTTACACATAAACCTCCTGGAGTTAAGAGCAATTTATTTAGCTCTTCGAGTGTTCCATGCCCAGCTCAGCTACAAGACAGTCCTAGTCCAGACGGACAATCAGGTAGCCATGTTCTATGTGAACAAGCAGGGCGGGACAGGCTCTCTGTCGTTATGCAATGAAGCTTTACGACTATGGGCCCTCGCCAGAGAGCATCAAATTCACCTTCTAGTGTTATATCTTCCAGGCATTCAAAACCTTTGGGCAGACAAACTCAGTCGAGTACTGCTACCTCACGAGTGGTCACTCCACCTAGACCAGGTGGCAAAGATATTTCATCTCTGGGGCACTCCAGACATAGACATCTTTGCAAGTCCACTGAATGCCAGACTTCCCCGGTTCTGTTCCAGGATTCCGGCACACAACTGTCAGGCAAGGGATGCCTTCCTCCTTCACTGGGGTCAGGACTTCCTTTATGCCTTCCCACCCATTCCCCTCATCCCCAAGACACTCTTCAAACTTCAGAGAGACAGGGGTCGCATGAATCTCATAGCACCACGATGGCCACGCCAAATGTGGTATTCCCTGCTTCTGCATCTCTCTCAAGTGGCACATCTGGAGTTAGGGCATACTCCAGATCTCCTTTCCCAGGAGAACGGGATGCTATGGCACCCTAATCCCCAGTCCCTGCACCTCACGGCCTGGTTGTTGAAGGCTTAGACCTCCAGGATTTCAACCTGTCCCAGCAGGTAAAGGATATCCTTCAGGCTTCTAGGAAACTTTCCACAAGAAGATCTTATGCCTTCAAGTGGAAACGTTTTACTATATGGTGCTCCAAGAAGGGATTAAACCCCCTGGTCATACCCTTAGAATTGATACTAGAGTATCTCCTTCACTTATCGAATTCTGGCTTAAAGACCAATTCGGTAAGAGTCCATCTTAGTGAAATTGCAGCTTTTTATAAGCCTCTAAATGGACAACCAATTTCCTCTCATCCACTCCTATCAAGATTTATGAGAGGCCTTTTATTAACTAAACCGCCATCAAGCCACCACCGGTAGCATGGGATCTAAATCTAGTTCTCGGGCAGCTCATGAAGCCGCCTTTTGAACCTTTAGCCACTACAGCCCTTAAGTTTTTGACTTGGAAGGTCATCTTCCTGATTGCAATCACCTCTGCCCGTCGCATTAGTGAATTGCAAGCTTTAGTGGCTGATCCTCCTTATACTAGATTTCATCATGATAAGGTTGTTCTTCGAACTCACCCACACTTTATGCCAAAAGTGGTTTCGCCTTTTCATTTAAACCAATCAATTTATCTTCCTGTATTTTTTCCGAGGCCTCACGCTTCTAATGCAAAAAGAAACCTTCATACTTTGGATTGTAAAATGGCCTTAGCCTTTTACATTCAAAGAACACAGCAACATAGAAAGTCCTTGCAACTTTTTGTAGCTTTTGACCCTAGTCATTTGGGAGTTCCAGTCTCCAAAATAACTTTATCTAAATGGATTGCCCAATGCATATCCTTTACTTATGAGAGTAAGGGTCTTCCTCTTCAGGACAATGTCACAGCTTACAATGTGAGAGCCATGGCAGCTTCTATGGCTAATCTCCACTCGGTGTCTATCAATGACATTTGTCGAGCAGCCACCTGGGCTTCGGTACACACCTTCACAGCCCACTACTGCCTAGATAAAGCCTCCCGTCGGGACGCCTTCTTTGGCCAAGCTGTTCTTCAAAATCTCTTTCAAACCTAAACCAACTCCTACCCACCAACCCTGGTGGGATGCCAGAGATCCATGGGAGGAAGGATTCTCACCTTCGACGGTGGCACCTTCCTGGGGATATCTCCCTGGCATCTTCAGCTAGGGAGTCCCCACATGTGAGGACTACATTCCTGCTTGTTCCTGGAGATAGCGTAGTTACTCATCTGTAACAGGTGATCTGCGGGAACAGCAGGAATTTAGTCCTCACAACCCACCCACCTCCCCTAGGAGTTGTCTCTCTCTCTCTCTTTGTCTCTTTCCTCTCTCCCTCTATCCTTTCACTCAGCTACAAACTTAACTGAAGAGGGACAGTTGGAAAGGCGGGAAGGCAGCGCGCATGTGCTGAGGGATGCTCCCAAAAGCGTTCCTATTGGACGCTGGGGAACGTTCCAGCGCAGGCTCCATCGGTACCGATGATACCCATATGTGAGGACTAAATTCCTGCTGTTCCCGGAGATCACCTGTTACAGGTGAGTAACTACGCTTTCTGTGCACATGAAATGAACTGCATTGCATGGTATCTGGCAGGTTCGTGTGCACGTTACATTTGTATGGACTCGCATGCTGCAAATGTTTAGCATGACGTATTACATAGATGATATAGAATTTTAGTAAATTAGGTTTTTCCTGTTAAAGTTCTCAAGCTGGGGATATGGTGAATTAGCTTATTGGTAACAACAGCAGGCTGAGAACCAGAGCAACCAGGGTCCATACCCCACTGATACTTAGGGGTATGTTTGCGAAAGGATATTAGCTATCTACACAGTACTAACACGAGATTGTCACGCCATGAAGACAGCTAACAGCACTTTTCTGCAATGTCTGTGTTTTGCGTAGTAGTTGCAGGCTTTGGCAGGATTAGGTTGGAGGTGGGCATGCCTGCAACAGGCGATTATCACAGACGTTACCATTGCGCGGTAATCACCAAAGTTTGCAGGCGTCACGGATGCAGCTACCGGTACCTCAATGGGTAACAATAACTGCATCTTCAAAGTTTGCCCCCCTCCCCATGATCCCAGCTGTTAGTGTAGCTGGGTTTAGAAAAGGTTTGGCCAGGTTCCTGGAGGAAAGGTTCATAAACCATTTTTAAAGAGGACCCAGGAAATCCACTGCTTACCCCGGGACCAGCATTGTGGAACCTATGTGCCTTTTTGGGGAACCTGCCAGGTACTTGTGACCTGGACTGGCCACTGTTGGAAATAGAATACTGGGCTTGATGGACCTTGGTCTGACTCAGTATGGCATATCTTATGTTCTTACATGTTTCTTCATAGTATCTGCAGAGGTAATGCTGGGAACACCCCCCCTCCCCCCCCCCCCACACACACACACCTACCACAGGACTTTTGTATCTAATGCCAGCATGTTGCAGCTATCGCCCGGCATTAGTGGCAAA
Source organism: Ichthyophis bannanicus (assembly GCA_033557465.1). Taxonomy (NCBI): domain Eukaryota; kingdom Metazoa; phylum Chordata; class Amphibia; order Gymnophiona; family Ichthyophiidae; genus Ichthyophis; species Ichthyophis bannanicus. The sequence goes on from CM066032.1 coordinate 83,988,544, forward strand.
AGCCTAACGTGGTTTAGTAAACATACCCTTTTGTATGACCTTGGACAAATCACTTCACTCTTCATTGCCTCAAGTATCAACTTAGATTGTAAACCCTCTGAGAACAGGAAATATCTACTGTACCTGAAATTAACATGCCATGAGCTGAATATTTAGAAATTCTCTATTTTGTCTTGGCAGATTCTGTGCAGTATTTCTAAAAAATAATAAAAAAAAAACATATTTTGAGGGTCTTTTACTAAAGTGAGGTAGGGCTTTGCACCTACTGTGGGTGTTTCACAGGAAACACCAAATGGTAGGTGCAAAACTTGTGTGGTAAATGCAGGGGTCATGCCCTGCATTTAGCACACAGGGATGCCAAATAACATAGGGAGCCATGAAGGGAACACCGGAGCATTAGTGGTCCTTGGCATGGAGTGCAGGAGCACTCGTGATCTCTGGCAATGAGCATGGGAGCACTTGCAGTCCTTGGCAGGGAGCACGGGAGCACTTGTGATCTCTGGCATGGAGCATGATGGGAGCACTTGCAGTCCTTGGCAGGGAGCACAGGAGCACTTGGGGTTCCTGCCAAGGCAAGAAAAGCAGACCCTGGTCCAATCAGCCCTGCCCCAGTGATCACCCTCTTGCAATCAACCTTCCCCCAATGCATCCCATCCTGATAACTTCATCCCCCCCCATCTCAACTTCCCCCTTCCACAATAGAGGTCCCCTTTCAGGATCACCAAGGCCCTGCAAAGGGGCCCACCAACTGCAGGGAATGCAAGCCCCCTCCCAAAACACTCATGCACCCTACCTCCAGGCACTTACTTGGTGGTCTAGAAGTGATAAGGGCAGTAGTTTCCTTTGACTCCTGCCTCAGCTCTGTCACTCTTCAAAATGGCACCAGGATAACCTTGTGCTAGTCTTGTGCCATCACAAGTAGGGGTTACGAGACTAGTATGAGGTAACCACAGTGCCATTTTGAAGACTGCCAGAGCTGGGGCTGGAGCAGAGGGGACTACCCCTGTACTGATCATCTGTAGACCCTAAGAAAAGACCCATTTGGGAACTGGGTAAGTTCTGGGTGGGGGGAAGGGTGAGGGAGTGTTTTGTGGGAGAGGAGCTTACATTCCCTGCAGTTAGTGGGCCCCTTTGTGGGGCTTCCATGGTGGTTCTGAAAAGGTGTCCTGATCAGAGGAGGGGGATGTCTGGGGAGGTAAGAATTTACTGGGGGGGATGCTTTGGGGGATGGCTGATTCTGAGGGGGTAATCATGAATGGGGGAGGGGCTGAAGGCAGCAGGGCACTCTCTGCAGCTGCACTACTTCATTACTGGTGCTGTGGCTGCACTTACCGCCACCTATATGGGTGGTGGAAATTGCAGCCATGTTATTGCCAGTCATGACAGCTAGGACGCTACATTGTGGGGCATGCTATCTGTCACCATCCAACACACCACCTTTGGACCCCGATCCCACCCACCTTTGGCAAGTGCAGGCAGCACTGGTTTCGGACCGCACTGTCAGCACTTGCCCCGCAATAGCAGTTACCATGGGAACTTAATGCATGTTAACTCCATGAAGTATATTGGGTCAGACCATGGTCTATCAAGCCCAGTATCTTGTTTCTCACAGTGACCAATTCAGGTCAAAAGTACCTGGCAGGTTTCCAAAAAGGCACACAGGTTCCACAAGGCTTCTCTCGGGGTAAGCAGTGGATTTCCCAGGTCCTCTTTAATAATAATGTATGAACTTTTCCTCCAGGAACTTGTTCAACCTCTTTTAAACCCAGCTACAGTAACAGCTTTTACAACATCCTCTGGTAACAAATTGCAGTGTTTGATTACGTGTTGAGTGAAAAAATATTTTCTTCTATTAGTCTTAAGTGGGCTATATTGTAGCTTCATTGCGTGTCACCTAGTCTTACTACTTTTTGAACGGGTAAACATCCGATCTAGGTTTAAACATTTCACTCCATTGAATATTTTATAGACCTCTGTCATATCTCCTCTCTGCCATCTCTTTTCCAAGATGAAAAGCCCTAAGCTTTTAAGCCTTTTCTCATAGAGATATCCTTCCATCCTCGTTACCATTTTTCTTGCTCTTCTCTGTACCTTTTCTAATTCTGCTATATTCTTTTTGAGATATGGTGACCAAAACTCACACAATATTCAAGGTGCGATCGTAACATAGAATGATACAGAAGCATTATAATATCCTTTCTTTTTTCTCCATTCCTTTCCTTATGATTCCTAGCATTCTATTTGCTTTCTTGGCTGCCACTGCATACTGGTCATAGTAACATAGTAACATAGTAAATGACGGCAGATAAAGACCAGCATGGTCCATCTAGTCTGCCCAGCAATACGGCAAGAGTAGGTGCATCTGACGCTCTGTGCAGGTCATCCCTCCCCATGTCTTTGTTTAGGGGTGGACCCACCACTCCATGTAGGACACCCCTATTTGTTGAGAAGTTAGATGGTTCAGTTTATTTTGTTTTTATCCTGTTGCTGTAAAGGGATCCGCTGTGCTTGTCCCATGCTGTTTTGAATTCCGTCACCATGTTTGCCCCCAGCACTTCCATCGGGAGAGCATTCCAAGCATCCACCACCCTTTCAGTGAAAAAATATTTCCTGACATTGCCTTTCAATTTTCCACCTTGCAGCTTCATGTTATGCCCTCTAGTTTTGCAGCTTCGCCGTCTTTGGAAGAGGTTTGTTTGTTCATCGTTCCTCTTTAAGTAGTTAAAGGTCTGAATCATATCTCCCCTATCCCTCCTCTCCTCCAAAGTGTACATATTTAGGTCTTCAAGTCTGTTCTCATAAGGTTTCTTACGCAGGCTCCAAATCATTTTGGTCGCCTTCCTCTGAACACTTTCCAGTCTTTTTACATCTTTTGCAAGATATGGTCTCCAAAACTGAACACAGTATTCCAGGTGAGGCCTCACCAGCGACCTGTACAGTGGCATAAGTAGCTCTTCCTTTCTGCTGGTAATCCCTCTTTGTATGCAGCCCAACATCCTCCTGGCTTTTGCCACTGCCTTGTTGCACTGTTTTGCCACCTTGAGATCATCAGAGATAATCACACCAAGGTCTTATTCCTTAACCATGCACACCAACCTCTCGCCCCCTATCGCATACATTTCCCTTGGATTTCTGCCACATAAGTGCATGACACTGCACTTTTTCGCATTAAATCGTAATTGCCAAGCATTAGACCATTCTTCCAGCTTTTGTAGATCTTTCCTCATGTTATCCACTCCCTTGGTAGAGTCCACTTTGTTGCAAATTTTTGTGTCATCTGCAAAAAGACAGACTTTTCTATTCAGTCCTTCAGCAATATCACTCACAAATACATTGAACAGTGCCCGACCCAGGACCGAACCCTGGGGCACCCCGCTAATCACCTTCCCCTCATCCGAGTGAGCTCCATGTACCATCACCCTCTGTCGTCTGTCAGTCAACCAATTTCTAATCCAGTTTACTATCTTGGTACCCATTCCCAAGCTACTGAGTTTATTGAAAAACCTCCTTTGAGGAACAGTATCAAAGGCTTTGCTGAAATTTAGGTAGATGACATCCATCGCATGCCCCTGATCTAGTTCCTTGGTCACCCAGTCAAAGAACTCAATCAGATTAATTTGGCAAGACCGTCCTTCAGTAAAACCATGTTGCCTCTGATCTTGCAACCTGTTGGTTTTGAGAAAGTTCACTATTCGCTCTTTCAGGAGCGCCTCCATTACTTTTCCTGCCACCGAGGTAAGGCTCACGGGTCTGTAGTTTGACACTTCTTCCCTGTCACCACTTTTGTGTAGAGGTATGACATCAGCCATTTTCCAGTCCTGAGGAACCTCTCCTGTTTCCAAGGATCTGTTGAATACATCCTTTAATGGCCCTGCTAGAACTTCTCTGAGGTCTTTCAGTATCCTGGGATGTATCCCATCCGGTCCCATGGCTTTGCCCACTTTCAGTTTAGCAAGTTGTTCCAACACCTCATCTTCTGTGAATGGTGTGGTATCTACTTCGTTCCCATTTTTATATTTGGGAGTACCAGCTGGTCCATCTCCAGGATTTTCTTTAGTAAAAACAGAGCAGAAGTATTTGTTTAGCAATTTCGCTTTTTCTATGTCACTTTCCACGAGTCTTTTCCCAGCACTTCTGAGTCCTGCAATTCCAACTCTGATCTTCTTCCTTTCCCGAATATACCTGAAGAAAGTTTTGTCGCCACCCTTAACATCTTTAGCCATCTTTTCCTCTGCCTTTGATTTTGCTATCCTTATTTCTCTTTTTGACTCTTTGAGTTTGATCCTGTATTCATTTCTGTGTTCTTCTGCTTGCAAGCTTTTGAATTTTGCGAAAGTTGTGTTTTTTGCCTTTATTTGACCAGCCACTTCTTTGGAAACCCAAATAGGTTTCCTTCTCCTCTTGTTTTTGTTTACTTTTTTAACATATTTGTCCATTGCCCCTTTTATTGCCACCTTTAGTTTATCCCATTGCAATTCCACTTCCTTTATCTCCTTCCACCCTGTCATCTCCTCCTATAGGTACTTGGCCATTTTATTGAAGTTCTTTGAGCTTGCTATGTTTGGCCTGTACCCTGGCTTTTATCTCAAACCACACTGTGTAATGATCACTGTTGCTCACAGGGGTACTCGCAAAGACATTTGACACGCTATCACCGTTGGTGAGCACTAAATCCAGCATTGAGCTTTCCCTGGTTGGTTCCATGAACATTTGTCTAAGTGATGCATCCTGGAGAGCATCTACAATTTTTTTTGCTTCTTTCCAGATGCGCAGAAGGAGTAATCCAATCCAGATCAGGTAGATTAAAGTCACCCAAAATGATTACTTCCCCCTTTGTGGCTATCTTGGCAATATCTTTAATCAAATCGTTATCTATCTCTTCAATTTGAGTTGGAGGTCTGTAGAATACAGCAGTATGCATGACAGTGCCATCTCCTCTTTCCAAGGCAATCCAGAGTGCTTCTTCTTTTCCCCATGCTCCCTGCATTTCAGTAGCTTTATTTATTTATTTAGTATACATTTGTATACTGCTACTTCCAGTGATCAGCAGTGGTTTGATTACAGATTGGAAATTGTCAAATCATGACAGGAAATTTTTGAGGTATAAACACATTGATTAGACAGGAAAGCACAGCACACAGAGAACTATTTTACAGGGAACATGGGCTATGGAGGGTTAAGTGGCTTGCCCAAGACCACAAGGAGCACCTGTGGGACTAGAAACCCCAGTTCTTCCGGCCCAAGGTTGCTGTCCTCTAGTGGGATTTGAACCCCCGACTTTCCGGCCTGAAGTACCTTGCCCCAACCACTAGGCCACTCCTCCACTTTAATATTGGTTTTGACATACAAGGCCACTCTTCCTCCTTTTCAATTTTCTCTTTCTCTTCTGAATAGATTATAGCCAGTTATGGCTACATCCCAATCATGTGATTCATGTTTCTGTAATGGCCACAATGTCCAAATCCATTTCCGCCATTAGGGCTTCCAGGTCCAGAACTTTGTTGGCTAAGCTTCGAACATTTGTGCTCATATCTTTCCAGCATTTACCTGGCTTGTGTGTATTTTTCATTGATTTTGTTCTGCCCACATCTTCCCACTTGTTTGTGATGTGTGGTTTAAAAGTGTGGCTATTTCTGATATTATTCTGCTTTTGCAGGGGGTGGCATGCCGGTCTTGACCTCCACATCTGTCACTCCCTTTTCCTAGTTTAAATGCATATCCACATAGTGCCTGAATTTTTCACTTAAGATTCTTTTCCCTGCGACAGAGAGATGTAGTCCGTCAGCACAGTATAGTCTCTTGTTGGTCCATCTGTTTCCCCAGTCGCCAATAAATCTTAATCCTTCTTGTTTACACCAGGTCTGGAGCCATGTATTAAAGCTGTTAATGCGATGCAGCCTTTTTGTCCCCTTACCAAGAACAGGCAGAACCTTTGAGAATGCAACAGTGTTCACAATGGGCTTGAGTTTCTCTCCCAGAGATTGGAAGTCCTTTTGGACAGTAGAGGCACTGTTTCTAGCCAGGTCATTTGTGCCTAAGTGGATAACAACATCAAGTTTGGAGTGTTCACTTTTTGTGCCAAGTACTTCAACAATTTGGTTTGTATTCCTGCTGGCTGTCGAGCCTGGTAGGCACATGACTATCTTCTCTCCTTTGTACTGTGTTCCCAAGTTGGTGCCTCGGATGATGGAATCTCCAAGTAGTAGTAGTTTTCTGTTTGGTGAGGTTTTCTTCATATTTGGTGCTTTAGCAGGAGATTGGGCAGTGTCTGACTCATTTAAGGGCCCTTCAGTTTCATTGGATTGAGCATCCTTATTAGCCAAGGCAGAGTAGGCATTATGCAGGGATATCTCTTGAAGTATAGGATGTCTCAGCGTTACAGGTCGCAGTCTTCCAGAACGCACTGTGATACTTTTGTTCCTGGGGTGTTTGATTCTTTGTGGGAGCGGTGGTGGACTTTGTTCAGTTTGTATCCTAGAAGAGGTGCGTTTCTTTGCAGCAATTTCCTCCCTCAGTAGAGTCACTTTTTTATGCATGGCAGCTAGGTTTTTCCTTAGTAGAGCCAGAGGGTTTCAATGTATTATCCACTATAACCCCTAATGCCTTTTCTGGGTGATGGTTCCTAATGTGGAACCTTGCATTGTGTAACCATAGTTTGGGTTGTTCTTTTCTAGGTGCATAACTTTGCACTTGTCCACATGAAATTCCATGGGACATTTTGGACGCCCGGTCTTCCAATTTATAATGGTCCTCTTGCAATTTTTCACAATCCTCTTGTGTTTTAACAACTTTGAATAATTTTGTTCTTTATACAAATTTGATCCCTCATTTGTTATTCCCATTTCCAGGTCATTTACGAATATGCTAGAAAGCAGCAGGCCCAGCAGAGATACGTGGGACACTCCACTATTTACCTTTCTGCAGTGAGAAAATTGACCATTTATCATATTCTCTGCTTTCTATTGTTTAACCAGTTCCTAATCCACAATAGTGCACTGCCTTCTATTCCATGACTTTTAAATTTCCCTAAGAATATCTCATGAAGGGCCTTATCAATGGCTTTCTGATTCCCGAATAGAGGGGATATATGTCCGGGTTGAACGTGCAACCCTGACTATTAACTGGGACCATATTCTGGTGCCTTGTCTCCCCACAGGCACAGAGCTGCTTTTCAGGGAACGCTGGAGGGGCGGGATGGAGGAAGAGAGTGGGCAGAGCGGGAACAGCTGCAGCACCTGCATGTACAGGGCCTATTCCGGTCAGGATCCTGTTCATCCACCAGGGGCAGGATGTTCATCTGACTTATTTGATCTCAGAGGTGGAATAATTCCCAGGAGCGGCAGCGATTGGGCCAGACAGCCCCCACAGCACATAGAGCGGATGCAGGTGGGTCCCTGCCACCCAATCCTGATCCTGGCTGACCCTGACGAGAGTTAATCAGAGGGGAAATGAACTTTGTATTACTGTCGGGCCTTGTGTGCGCCTGCTGAGCATTCCAGTGCCATGGCAATGGGATGCCATGGCACCGGCACACCAGCAGGAGCACTGACTGGTGGAGATGGGCAGCATGCTGTATGTCTTCCCGCTCAGCATACTATGCACTTTGGCTCATCTAGGCGACCTGATTCTGCAGCCGCGGGAACGTATAGCTCCCACGGTTGCAGAATCAGATACATTTGTGTCCTATCCATTTTTTGGATGTCTGGACGGGCCAGATGTGCACATTATGGAATTGGCCTCAACATCAACTGGCTCACCTTTATCTACCTGTTTATGCACATTTTCAAAAAAATGTAAGAGATTAGTGAGACAAGCCTTTCCTTTGCTAAATCCATGTTGCCTTTCTCCCATTAAGCCATGACTATTTATATGTTCAGTAATTTTGTTCTTTAGAATGGTTTTTACCATTTTGCCTAGCACAGCCCTCAAGCTCACTGGTCTATAGATTCCTGAATCACTCCTGAACCTTTTTTAAAACTGGCGTTATATTGTCCACTTTTCAATCTTCAGGTACTACAGATGTTAGCTCATTGATTACTAAAAGTAGGTCTGCAATTTCATATTTCAATTCTTTCAGCACCCTGGTATGTATGCCATCTGATCCAGGTGATTTGTTCTCTAATTTATCAAATAACTGTATTACATTCTCCTAATTTATCAAAATTTGTTTCAATTCCTCTAAAACATCAACTTTGAATATTATTTCTGGCATGGGTAAGTTTCCTACATCTTCTTTAGTAAAGACTGAACCAAAGAATTTGTTCAGTCTATCCACTATTGGCTTGTCCTCTCTTAGTGTCCCTTTTACCCCTCTATCATCTAATGGTCCAACTGTCTCTCTCATAGGTGTTTTGCTATGAATGTACTTACATTTTTTTTTACTATGTGCTTTTGCTTCCAAGGCTGACTTCTTTTCAAATTCTCTCTTTGCCTGCCTCATAAAATGTGGAATACAGAAGTATTTGCAAGTAACGCCCAGGCCTGCTGTAAACGCTTAACCTTTTCAGTTACGCCTTTTAGCTTTTTTTAACCATTTGCCTCATTTTATCATAGTCTCCATTTTGATAGTTAAATGCTTGCGCAGTGGATTTCTGTTATCCTCCCTCCATTTATTAAATCAAATGTGATCATGTTATCATCACTATTCTCAAGTGGTCCCAACACCATTACCTCTCGCACCAGATCCTGCATTCCACTAAGGACTAGGTCTAAAATATCTTCCCCTCATATATGTTCGTGAACTAGCTGCTCCATGAGACAGTAATTTATTTCATCTAGAAACTATCTCCCTAGCATGGCCTGATGTAACATTGACTCAGTTAATAATGTGGTAATTGAAATCTCCCATTATTACTGTGTTGTAAACTTTGCAAGCTTCCCTAATTTCTGTTACTATTTCATCATTTGTCTGATTATTATGGGGTTGGTAGTGCACCCCCACTGCTATTCCCTTCTCCTTTTTACCTGGAATATCCATAAAGATTCTACACTATATTTTGTTTCCTGCAAAATCTTTATCCTGTTGAACTCAATACCCTCTTAAACACCTCCACCTATGTGATCTACCCTATCATTGTGATTTAGTTTGTAGCCTGGCGTCAGTGTCCCATTGGTTATACTCCTCCCACCAAGTCTCTGAGATGCCAATTATGTCTACTCTTTTATTTATTGCTATATATTCTAACTCTCCCATCTTATTTTTTAGACTTCTAAAATTTGCATACCGCTATTTCAAAGTTTGTTTTTGTTCATATTAACAGTCTGGCTATCATAGTTAAAGGTACCCTAGTTACTTTTACTTTTATTGGAACCTCTCTATCGGGATGCCCTAGCTTCCCTCTTTTGCTAGTATCCTTCAAAGATACATCATTTCGAACCATGCACTTTTGGGTGACTGTCGGCTTTCACCCATTATCTGGTTTAAAAGCTGCTCTGTCTTCTGTTTAAAGGTTAATACCAGCAGCCTGGTTCATATTTACTTGGGGAGGGGGATTACCATCACCGGGGGGAGGTCAAACGTATATACATTTCGGAAGAGCAGACATTATGAACTTTAGTCTGCCTCTCAGTCTCAGCTTGTCTCTTGAACAGCATGGGCATGTTTCATTGGGTGCTGTTCTTTTTGCATCCAAGGTGGATGGAGAAAAGATGTGTTTTGAGCTGTTTCCTAAATGAGGAAAGATCCTTGCTCCTGATGTTGTCTGGTAGGGAGTTCCATAGTGTGGGGGCGTATAAGTCAAATGCACAGTTACAGGCTTGTTGGTTATACTTAGTCCTTTCATGTGATACAGTCAGTAAGTTGCTTGTGGCCTGACGTGTTAGTCTTCTGGAGTTCAGTCGTGGTAAAAGGATACTCACATGTGAGAAGCAAATGTTTCAGATCATCTTCACTTTCAGCCAGTAATGTGGTATCATCAGCATAGCGAAGGTTGTTGATGAGTCTTCCACAAATTCACACCTCTGTTGTCGTCATACAATCCTGTTTCTCTGATGATTTGTTCTGCATATAAATTAAACAGATACGGGGAAAGTATGCAGCCTTGTCCTACACCTTTGCTTATTTTGGCACCAACAATCTGGAACGCCCTCCCCGACGAACTGCGTTCAACAACAGACTTTAAGGAGTTCAGGAAACTACTGAAGACAACCCTCTTCATAGACATGCAACCATGCAACAGACACCTCAATTCCCCCCACATGTCACTATAATTGTAATTAAGCAAGGAACTGATACCCATAGCATTGTAAATAGCGCACGCTGTAAATAGCACCACAAGAATCAAAGTCCAGACACACTCACACGCATACACTACTCACTGCCTGTACACACTATACCCTGCATCTTATTGATTGTTTGCTGTTCAGACCACCTTGTTTGCAGGATAAGACGGTATAGAAATACGTTTAAATAAATAAATAAATACAATTTTAAACCATTCTGTTTCTCCTTGTTTTGTTCGAACTGTTGCTTCTTAATCAATGTACAGATTGTGCAAGAGAACGATCAGGTGTTCTGGTATACCAATGCTTCTTAATGTGGCCCAGAGTTTCTCATGGTTTACACAGTCAAAAGCCTTGCTATAGTCAATAAAGCACAAATAGATATCCTTTTGGTATTCTTTAGTCTTTTCAAGGATCCATCTCACATCCGCGATGATGTCTCTCGTTCCTCGCCCTTTCCTGAAACCTGCTTGCACTTCAGGTAATTCTTGTACTACGTATGGTTGTAGAGTTTGTTGAATAATCTTCAGTTGAATCTTGCTGGCATGAGGGATAAGAGCAATTGTGCGATAATTTCCACAGACAGTTGGATCACCTTTCTTTAGTACTGGTATAAACACAGATCTTTTCCAGTCAGTTGGCCCTGATGTTGTTTTCCAAATCTCTTGGCAGAGCCTTGTAAATACAGTAACAGCTGCATCAGGTTGCTGTAATACTTCTATGGGAATGCTATCAATGCCTGGTGCTTTGTTCTTTGATAAGGCTTTCAATGCTGCTTCAACTTCTTCTTTCATCACCAATGGTTCCAGATCATAAGGTTCACTTGATCTTTATCATATAAAAACTCTGTATATTCTTTCCACCTTTTCTTGATCTTCTCATCATCATTCAACATAGAACCTTGAGCATCTTGTAACATTCCAATTCAAGGCTGGAATTTTTTCTTTAACTCTTGTAGCTTTAGGAAAGCCGATCTTGTTCTTCCTCTAATAGTTTCTGTTTCAATTTCCTTGAATGTGTCATTGTAGTTCTTTTCCTTGTCCTGTCTTGCTGCACGTTAGAAATCTCTGTTGAGTTCTGTGATTGTCTTTCTTTCTCCTCTGGCTTTAGCTTCTCTGCGTTTCTGGGCAATTTTCAGAGTTTCTTCCATCACCCATTTTGGCCGCTTTTGCTTTTTCACCTTTTTTAGAGACTTCTTGCTTTCTTCCAACACAACCTTCTTGATGTCATTCCATATCTCTTCTGGAGCTTTTGTATCTAAAGCAGGAAATTGATTTTGCAGGCAGTCTTTAAATTCCAGTGGTATATTCTCAAAGTCATATTTTGCTGCATTCATGAGTGGCTTGCTCTTTTTCAACTTTATCTTGAGTTTACATACTAGTAGTTGATGATCTGTACCACAGTCAGCTCCAGGTTTTGTCTTCGTTGATGTTATAGAGCTTTTCCATCGTTGTCTTTCACAGATGTAGTCAATTTGATTTTTGTACAGTCCATTGGGTGAAGTCCATGTGTAGAGTAGCCGCTTGTGTTGCTGGAAGAAGGTGTTTGAGATGAATAGATCATTGGTCTTGCAGAATTCTATCAGTCTTTCTCCAGCTTCATTTCTGTTGCCAAGTCCATATTTTCCAACCACTTTGCCTTCTTCTTTGTTGCCAACCTTTGTGTTCCTGTCACCCATGACTCTCAGGATATCCTGTTTGCATGTTCCGACAATTTCAGCTTGAACTTGTTCATAGAACTCATCAATTTTGTCCTCTTCTGCAGCTGTTGTTGGGGCATATACTTGAATTACAGTTGTGTTGATAGGCATTCCTCATAGACGAATAGAGATTAAGCATTCACTGACTGCATTGTATTTCATTACAGTTCTTGCAAGTTTCTTCTTTAATATAAATGCAACACCATTTCTTCTTTGTCGTTCATTTCCAGCATAGTAGACCATGTGATCATCTGATGCAAAGTGCCCGATGCCAGTCCATTTAGTTCGCTGACACCCAACAGATCAAGTTGTACACGTTCCATTTCATTCTTGACCACCTCCAGTTTCCCTTGGTTCATGCTTCGTATGTTCCATGTTCCAATATGTAAGTCATTTTACAGGTTCTAACTCTCATTTCATGTGCAGCTACATCAGCAGTCAGATGTCCCGAGGGCTTTGATCCAACCACATCATAAATGCTAGCTTTACTCTGAAAAGGCTTCAGCTCTTCCCCAGTAGCTAGTTGAGTGCTTTCCGACCTGGGGGTCTCATCTTCCAGCACCAGGGGCGGCTCTATAATGAGGAGAAGTGAGGTGGCTGCCTCAGGTGGCAAAATCTTGATGGCGGCAAAAAATGCCCCCAAAACAGCCGCCTCACTTCGCCTTCAAAAAGTAAAAAAAAAAAAAAAATACAAAAGCAAGTGCACAAGTTGCTGCCACTGCCGAGTCCGCTTCTCGGCAGCGGCAAACTCACCTCCTTTTCCTGGCAGCCGCGGCTCCCTGCCTCTTAGAGAACCATGGCTGCTGTGCTGTCATCTGCAGTGCCAGTTTTAAATAGAAAGGAAACCAGTGTGGAGCCTTCTCACCTCCTGCAGCTTTGTCCCTCCCCCAAAGGACCACGTGCAGCTGTGTCCCACCCCCAAAAGGAAGTTACATGTAACTTCCTTTGGGGGTGGGACAAAGCTGCATGGGGTCAGTCCTTCACAAATGCAGGAAGGCTCCGCACCGGTTTCCTTTCTATTTAAAACTGAGGGAGACAGGAGGGTTCTGCCGGGGAGGCCGCGGGGCACTTCCTGCTGCCGCGGCGGAGAGCGGCTTCAGCAGCCAGGTTCCTTTTTTTTATTTCCCTGTGGGGTCTAGGACTGGAAATGGGCTGATGGGGGGTGTTAGGACTGGAGGTGGGCTGATGGGGGGGTTAGGACTGGTAATGGGCTATGGGGGGCTAGGACTGGAAATGGGCTGATGGGGGGTGTTTAGTACTGGTAATGGGCTATGGGGGTTTAGGACTGGAAGTGGGCTGAGGGGGGGTTAGGACAGAAAGTGGGCTGATGGAGGGTGTTTAGGACTGGTAATGGGCTATGGGGGGCTAGGACTGGAAGTGGGCTGATGGGGGGGTTAGGACTGGAGGTGGGCTGATGGGGGGTTAGGACTGGTAATGGGCTATGGGGGGCTAGGACTGGAAATGGGGTGATGGGGGTGTTTAGGATTAGTAATTGGCTATGGGGGTTAGGACTGGACATGGGCTGATGGGGGAGTTAGGACTGGAAGTGGGCTGATGGGGGGGTTAGGACTGGAGGTGGGCTGACGGGGGGTTAGGACTGGAAATGGGCTGATTGGGGGGTTAGGATTGGTAATTGGCTATGGGGGTCTAGGACTGGTAAAGGGCTGATGGGAGGTTAGGATTGGTAATTGGCTATGGGGGGTCTAGGACTAGAAACGGGCTGAGGGGGGTTAAGACTGGAAATGGGCTGATGGGAGGGTTTATGACTGGAAGTGGGCTGATGGGCGGTTAGAACTGGAAGTGGGCTGAGGGGGGGTGTTTAGGATTGGTAATCGGCTATGGGGGGCTAGGACCAGAAATGAGCTGATGGGGAGGTATAGGACTGGTAATGGGCTATAGGGGGGCTAGGACTGGTAATGGGCTACAGGAGGGCTAGGACTGAAAATGGGCTGATGGGGGGTTTAGGACTGGTAATGGGCTACAGGAGGGCTAGGACTGGAAATGGGCTGATTGGGAGGGTTAGGATTGGTAATTGGCTATGGGGGGGGTCTAGGACTGGAGGTGGGCTGATGTGGGGTGTTTAGGACTGGTAATGGCTATGGGGGGGGTTAGGACTGGAAGTGGGCTGATAAGGGGGATAGGACTGGAAATGGGCTGCGACTGGAAATGGGCTAATGGGGAGGGGAGGAGAGTGCTGCTGGCCCTGGAAGAAAACTAGGGGCTAGGGCTACAAATGGGCTGATGCGGAAGGATGGTATAATGGGACTGGAAGGGAGCGGATAATGGGAGTGTCTGCCAGGGGAAGGAGGGGGCACGAAGGGAGCTGACATGGGGAAGGAGGGGGCTGGAAAGGAGCTGACACCTGGGATCTACTGAAGGGGGACTGGAAGGGAGCTGACAATTGGGGATGGGAGTGGTAGGTGGGTGGGTAATGGGGAGGAGGCTGGAAGGGAGCTGACATGCAAATGGCACTGGAAGGGGGATGGACAGGGTAGTGTGACTGGAAGGGAGCTGACTGGGTGGAGGTGGCGGCACTGAGAATGGACATGAGCTAATATCTGGGATGGTATTTGAACTAGAAGGGGCTGGACAGTGGGAAGGAGGGGGACTGGAAAGGAATGGACACCAGTTGCAGTCATGGGAATGCAAGGCAGTTGACATTAGAAGGTACCGGGAGGGAAGGACTGGAAAGGCGGCTGATACCCTGGGAGGATTACTGGAACTGGAAATGGGCTGATGGAAGGAAGTGAAGAAAACAAAAGAAGAGATAAGAAATAGCAGATGGACCATGGACAGACCACAGAAAGAGAGCTAAGAAAAGACAGGAAAGCAGAAGCCTCAGATTGGGACCAGCATGACCAGAGAATAAAATGGGCAGACAACAAAGGTAGAAAAAATCATTTTATTTAATTTTATTGATTGGACTTCGTGCTATTTTTATATTTTACACAGTATTGGGGAGCTGCATTTCTTATTTATCTGATGTTGCACTGCATGTGGACTCTGGCTTCTTGGGGTTTCAATTTAAATTTAGTCTACATATTATTATTTAGATTGTGGTTACTTATTCTGTACTTGGTGAGGGTCGATGTTGCGAGGGTGTGACTGAATTCAGGTGTTCTGTTAACATGGAGTTTGTACATAAAGATCTATACTGTACTCTAGTAATTTGACTTGTTCAGCTTTTCAAATAGGTGTATGGATGTTCCAGGGCCCACTGTAGTATTTACAGTGATGCTTTTTTTGGATGGGCTCCTTATGTGAGTTTTGGAAGTTTGTGCTGATATGGTATGGTATGGTAGGTTTGCTCTTTGTTTTAGGGTTTTGTATTAGTTCACAATATGGCCTGGTACTGGAGAATAGTGGTTGTTGTTGTTAGTGAGATGATCAGAATCAGATTTTTTTTTTTTTTTTTTAAATATTGAGTTCCGTGAGTGAATGTCCTGGTTCTGCTCTGCAGCTACTATGGATGCAAAATATATGTTGAAAAAGAAAAAGCAAGAACCATAACGCAGTTTATAACAACAAAATAAAAATGAGTTATAATTTAGTTTTATAAACTGTGCTGTTAGTTCTTGCTGTCTTTTAATTCCTTATTGTGCAAATGGGACCATACCTAGCCCTGTGCAAGCAGTGCAGCCGCACAGGGCGGAAAGACTTGGGAGGCGTATTACGGCTGTCTGCTGATGCCCTGCCGCCGCTGGCAGGACAATAGCAGGCAGCCAAAATGCGCTCCCCAAGCCTTTTCGCAGCACTTTAAGCAGGTCTGGTCCCTCCCTCCTCCGACTCGATGTCAAGGAGGGACAGATCTGCTTAAAGTGCCGGTGCCTTTCAGATCGGGTGCATGCCCCCCTTCTCCTCCCCATACCTCCATCCAGCGCTGCCTGCTCTTTCCCTGCTGCTGGCGCCTCCGTGAAAAAAACAGAGGGCAGCAGCAGCAGGGAAAGAGCAGGCAGCACTGGACAGAGGTATGGGGGGGATAGGGGGGCGTGCGCCCGAGCTGCAAGTCTCACAGGGTATGATTGCAGCTCGATATGGCCCTGTGTGAAAACATCTTGCATTTCCTCCATAAAATCGAATCGGCTTTTTGGTTTGGTCCAGTCTCTGATTGGATTTCTGAAAAAGTCCCGCCCCTCTAAGGTGGGGGGAGGGGGCACCTTTTCATACTTCGCCTCAGGCAGCAGATTGCCTTGAGCCGCCCCTGTCCAGCACTATAGTTCAATTTGTTTTGTTGTGACTATCCATTGCGTTTTCATAGCAAGATACAGAAGAATTTTGCCCAGCCTTTCCTCCGTTCAGTTTAAGTTTAGTGTTGTTGCTGTTGTCACAGAAATGTGATCCTCTGCCGTCAACATTGTCCCATTCTGCTGCTTTCCAGATGGGTGGTTTGTCTTGGTCTGGCACCTCAGCTGAGACCTGTCCATCTTGGGAGACCCTGCCAGTAGTTAAACTACCGATAGCTTAGCCCTCAGCATCACTGATGCACATAAGCCCTCACAGCACGACAAGCTGCATATCCTAACTGCCTTTAATTTAAGTGAAATCTGGTTTATAGTATTATGCCCTAACTGACTTAATAAAGAATTACATTTTAAAATACACTGATTTTATCAGTTTTAACTGAAAGAATTCCTTTCCCTCCCCCAAGATTTAGAGATTATCTCAGAAGGTAAGTACTTGTAAGTGCAAATTTCTTCACACTTGGTAGTCCCATGCATAGAGCACAGACACAGGAAGACCACCAGACCAGAGAGCCCTGTGGAAGAAATAGAGCTTCTCCTTGCGCTTTGAGCAGAATCTACCAGAGACACTTTATTAGTTGATTACAAGTGATCATAGGGAGTGAAAATCTCTCAAACTGACAGTTTCCTCAGGCACTGCAAATAACTCTCTACTCATCAACAAAAGGCAAGGGTTTCTAAGTTATTTCTAGCTAGATACAGCAAACTACTTTTCTTATCAGCACTTCCTTATCAGTTTTACAAAGGGAGTTTAGTGAAAAAACAAATTTATGCTAAGTTTAGTTATATTTTTTGGAGTATCTCTGCTTTCCTACATCCAGCTCTCTTCTCTAATCTCATGAAAAAATTGTCTTGGCCAGTGTTTGAGGTATAATTTTGTAGCAGCAGATAAGCATGCAATAAATAAATCCAGGAGTCTTTTCAAGGATCCAAGCCAGTTTAATGTGCACATGGCTCAAGCAATAAGCAATTTCAAAATGGCTGAGCAATGGCTTCTAGTAAAACAACAACTTTTATAGCTTTCTTGTCCATTCTAAGCATAGGCAAACTTTTCATTGGTCCCAGTACCCCTCTCACCCATCTATTGGTCCCGGTACTGATATGGCTACCCAATCGGGACTCTGGTCTGGGCCCAGCACCTGGTTGCCCCCCTTCTAGTCCCAATTACAATGGTCAGTGTCTCTAACTTGTTACTTCTCTCCTCCAAGGTCGCTGAGCTTGTTAAAACATATGGGAAGCAGGGCACTGTAACCTTGCTTTTTGCAGAGTTAATTAATTCCATAGAAGCTGTGCTCTCTTATCAGTACCAATTAGAGCTGTTTTCTGTCTTTTATAAG
Source organism: Ichthyophis bannanicus (assembly GCA_033557465.1). Classification (NCBI taxonomy): domain Eukaryota; kingdom Metazoa; phylum Chordata; class Amphibia; order Gymnophiona; family Ichthyophiidae; genus Ichthyophis; species Ichthyophis bannanicus. Next base: position 84,006,042 of record CM066032.1, read on the forward strand.
TTTCGTTTCTGCTTAGCTATGTTCAGTTAAACTGAGTTAAGTTTCAATTCTATGGTGTCATCATTCAGGGGGGTTTTCATTCCTCTGGGCCTAACTACAGGCTTCAGTTACAGGTCAAGCTGCTCAGGCCTGTCTGCTTAGTTCAATTAGCATGGATCATAGGCCGTCGCCTACCACATTCCCCCCTTTGATTATTCTCACCCGCATGTTAATAAGGTGTGAGAATCAAATCACATAATACTAGGTAAAGGTATCACTCTGTGGTATAGGGTAGTAAGTTCACATAGCTAGCATCTTTGTAGCTGTCTTACGCTCTACAGTGTTATTAATAACTGAAGTTATCATTTGCAAGCAAAATGGCAAGAAACAAGGGAGCAACAGGCAGATAGTCAAAGTCCATAGTTTGGCAAGAGTGGGAAAAAGAACTAAAGGATTAGAAGGTTCGGTTGCATCTTTGTTGTGCTGTCGTAAAGCTTCTGATTTAGACAGACCAGCTGTCCATCCTTCGTAGTAGATTGTGGTCCAGTCCGAACAAAACACAAACTGTCAACAATGGGGTGGGCCAATACCCACTCACTAGTAGTATTATGTAAATCAGTCTGATTGTATAGGATAGAATAGTTCAGTTCTTGCGTCTCCCAGGGCCACTGATCTCCCATCTTAGTTCCTCCACAATAGAAACAGTCAGAAGTGTGGAGACTAGATGCTATTGCTCCAGTAAGTTCAAGAAACAAGTTCTGGTGGTGGTATGAGGAATTGCAACGGTGGCTTGCATAGCCTTGTAGAAAGTCAAAATCTAGAACAACTTTTGGATTGGAGAGTATACCAATGCAAGTATAGGAAGAATGATAAAACAAGGTCTGAGTGACCTTCGGTCCAGTTCATGTTGTACTTATACAGGCTGCCCAGGGAGATAAGGCAAAAGTCATTTCAAAGCACTCCAAGGCTGCTATCACGATGAAACAGTAGAGAATCATGATGAAAGTTCTCTGAAGAATTAGTGCAAGTCTTTGAAAAACCAGTGCAATCTGTTGATAATTCTTGACCACGAAGTCTTCTTCTTCTTTACTGTACGTTGACCTGTTTTGCTCTCAGTAGCATGCAACAGGTGTAGCATTGATTGTAGATCCTCAAGCTTCCACTGTACATGACCTTACCAGCTTTTTGGCAGGAGTAGGGCTGTAGATTCCAAAGTATCACTGTCCTCTGGGATGTCTCAATTTCTTAAAATATCATAGCATAGTCTCTTAGGCTATTATTGCTTCCTTAGAGCAGTTCACTCTTTAGGAGATCAAAACAGTCTTTTCAGAGTATTTAAACACAGTCTCTTAGAAGATTCAATTTCTTAACACAACACAGTCTCTTTCTGATGATTGCAGGTTTTTTCAGATGCGAGGCTTACCTTCAGATAAACAAACAGTCTTGAAATAGTGCAGTTTCTGAGGGACCAATAAGTCTTAGGTCCGTGGTTGTTGTTGTAGGGTGAGGTGCAATGGAGTCTCAGGATGCTGTACAGTAGTCCAGTGATCAGGTTCAAGAGCAGCTGCTGGCTTCACTTGATTATGATGGGTCCAAGGATCAAATTCTGCGACTTTTACTGCAGTTGGAGTTGACAGGATGACGACATAGGGTCCTCTCCAATGCAGGGCTAACAGTATCTTTCTCCACTCTTTGATCCACACCGAGACTCCAGGCTTGAAAGGATGCAGGGGTGCAGGCAAATTGATGAGTAATCGATTTTGTACTCAGGTATGAAGACTCCTGCAAAACAGAACTTAAAACCAATAGTTCATGTCTAATAATTTCAGATCCTATCTGTCTCATATCTCCTTTTATTTCCTATACAATAGGCAGGGGTTGCCCATACAGAATCTCAAAAAGGGAGACTCCTATAGACTTAGCAGGGGCTAAGTATATCCTAAGAAGGGCTATGGGAAGAACCTGGGGCCACTTCAGGTAAACCTCTTGGCAAAGTTTAGACAACTGAGATTTCAGGGTTCTATTCATACATTCTACTTTTCCTAAATTCTGAGATCTATAGGCAGTATGTATCTATTAATATCGATATCTTGGGCTATACTTAATGGACTTGCTTCCTAAGGTTATCCACCCTCATTCTTTGTACAGGGCCCCATATGCATGCAAGGTTGTAAGGGTATACTTGAAATCTGGGTACACATTTAGACAGGGCTCTTTTCCTATTGTTAGTGCTCTAGTGAGGACTATCAGTTCAGCTTTCTGTGGTGAAGTTTCTGGGGCCAGGGCTGAGGACTCAACTACCAAATCAGGGGTCACCACTGCATATCTAGCACAACAATGTCCATTGATGATGAAACTGCCTTCAGCCACAAAGAAAGTCTGTTCAGGGTTCTCCAGAGGGACATCAGTCAAATCCAGGTGGCTTGAGAATACAGTGTCCATAATTTCTAAACAGTCATGATCAGGGGATCAAGACCAACTGATAACAACATAGCAGGATTGAAAGCTTGACTGACCCTTCAGTTGTATCTGGGGTTTTCACACAACATACTCTAATATTTCAACATTCATAGATTTGTTAGCTAGTAATTTCCTTTGTATTTCATATTGGTTAGAACAGAGTGTGGTACAGTAACTTGAAGATTCTGTCTCAAAGTGAGCTTGTCAGCTTTGCTCACTAGGAGGGCTGTAGCTTGCAACAGCTCTCAAATAAGGGGCCAGCCTTTTGCAACTACATCCAATTGTTTGACAAATAGGCTACTGGTTGTTGCCAAGGTCCAAGAGATTGAGTCAACACTCCTAGAACATTTCCTTGCGACTCATGAACATAGAGACTGTAAGGTTTTCTGGACATCTGGTAGACCCAGAATTGGTGACAACATCAGAGTGTTTTTTTCAAAGATCAAAAGGCTGCATCCTGTTCAAGTCCCCATTCCTCTGGAGACTTTTCCATTCCTTTGATAGCTTGATACAATGTGATACAATGGTTTTTGCTAGCAGCGCAAAATTGGGGATCCATATACAACAGTACCCTGTGGCACCCAAGAAGGCTCTCACTTGCCTCCTGGTGGTTGGAGTAGGAATACTGCATACAGCTGCTTTGCGTTCTGGTAAGGGTTCCAGGCGTCAAATTCCGCTGGACAACTGGAATCCTAGGTATTTAACTTGTTTGACATAATTATGCTTTGGCTCTTGAGACTTTGTATCCAGCCTCATTAAAAAGGTGCAAGAGTTCACTGGTGGCTGGTGGACATTCACTTTCTGAGTTGGTGGTAATCTTGTCTAGGTGAGTTGGCCCTACCTCCTTGTAGTGGGGTCTTGGGCTAAGCGTATACAGAAAAAAACATCTTTTTAAGTCCAGAATGATGAAATGTATAGCTTCAGCAGAGATCAGCTCCAAGAGAATATAAGGATTTTGGTACCACTGGTTGTATAGTTTCAGCTGCATCATTCATTCTTTCTTAGATCCTGCACTGGGCGGTAATCACCTGTCCCAGGCTTCTTGACTGGCTTGAGGGTGACAATGGCAGGGGCTATGTTCTTCGCTAGGCCAGGTGGATTATCTTCTGCCCATCCTCCAGGTAGGGCTATGAGGTTGGTAAGTGTACAGCTTGTTGCTTTGGATGCAGGTGAATAGAACCGCCATTCTTCTTCTTGGGGACAGTTAACACCATCAGGCCAGCAGATTTTGAGTTTCATTTTTTTCTTCCTTCAACAGAGGATATCTGTGCTTGAAGCTTTGCAAGCAGGTCTCGGCCCAAAAATGGAATAGGGCATTCAGGCATATACAGGAACTGGTACATTATTATTATTATTTTTTTCTAGTTCACACATGTGGTTCTGCAGAAAAGGCTTTGCGAGAAAAACACAGGGGCTACTGGCTTTAGTATTCTGCTCCTGTATCCCCCATAAAAGTCCATATATTGGTCCCCTATTTTTCAGACTGACTCCTGGGGACCCAGGGAAACTGGAGAGTCCGGTCTGGCCTAGTCTTCATCCATGCTGTAGCCCTCTCAGGCTGCCACTCACGCTATAGCTGCTCCACTCTCGTGCTGAAACACTGTGCTTGGTTTATTGTTTTATGACTTTGCAATCAAGTACTCCCTCGGGAGTCAAGATACGGGCATTCACTTCTCTAATGTCCTTCTTTTTCTATAATGGGCGCACTCACACCCAGTTTTCACATCCGCTGCTCCTTCGATTAGGAAAAGCTCCACATCATCCAACTAAAATATCATTCACTTTCTCTGTTACATTTATTTTCACAATTCACACACCCTCTGATTAACTTTCATTTAACCATTATGCCCGCAAATTCATCCAGTTCTTTGCAATTTCCGTTCATTAGTTCAATCAAGTCCTAAAACTTCTCAGTGTATAATGCAGTTTTTTTTTTCAGTTCTAAACAAGTCTGGTCAGCTGACTTTCACTTCTAGTCCGGAGGGGGTGGACATTCCCCTGTTGCAGAGGTGGCTAGCAAACTACTTGGGAATCTGTAGTCCCCCCCCCTCCCCCCCTCTCCTGGATTCTGTTTCTCCTAGCAATGCTCTATCCAGGAGGTTGATTTTTTTTTTTTTTTTAAAAGGATCCACTTCTCTGCTGTGGGCACATTAGTTCACGCCCACCGGGGGGGTGACATCATCGGTGGAATGGGCTCCATCCCCCCCTTAAGCACTCTAAACGGAGCTACTTACAGAGAGAGAGAGAGAGAGACGAGACAGGATACCTAGAAATTCTGGGGCAAAATCCTGATTGGGACAGAGACATTTCATAATCTTCAGTAAATCCCTTACTGAAATTCTTGATCATACTTGAAAAGACACTTATTATTTCTGTAAACATAGGGCAGGCAGGAAACACTTAGATTGAGCACATACATCCATTATGCTTCTTATAGAGAGAACTATAGCTATCTGTCAGCATGTCTCTGCAAAAGAAATTATTTTTTTTAGTTCAGGAAGCAAATATTTAAAAGACATTCCGGATATTTTTCATAAAATACAGTACACCTTTCCCTTTTTTTTTTTAAATACAGAAAAGCTAACTGATTTGTTCATTAGTAACCAGCACAGAGGGGAAGCATGCATTCAAATGACTTATACTCATTCATAAAAAGATAAACTTTGTTTTTAAAACTTTTGGTTAAACAGAGCTAGTGAAACCAGAGAAAAAACTAATTATAAATTCATCACGCTTCGATTAAATGAAGAGACTTTTCAAATCGGCAGTCCCTTTTCATTCCTAGGAGAAATTTCCTGCAGTCTCCAGCTGTCTCTCCAGAACCTTTTTTTTTTTTTTTTTTAAGGATATGTGGAAGCCACACCCCTCTGCTCGCGGGGAAACAATTGAACTGTGCTCATAAAAAGAGACTTCTCATTCACATGGACAGAGATGCCAGAAAAAAACAATTTAAATCAATGTTAAGTCGTGATCTAATTACTTTGTAGATCAAAGGAAAAACAAAAACAGTTCTTTATCATTTCCTATTTGAATCATAAAACACAGGGCAAAGCTAAGCCCACAAATATATTATACCTATCTGACCGGAATAACTAATCTTACCCTACACACTATAACTGAACTAAACCCGTCACCTCCTGGATAGTTCTGCAAAGTAACAGCAATATAACAGGCTCAATTGACTTAGAAATGCAGACAGAGCAGAGAATATAACTAAAAACTGTTTGCGGAGCTCTGATGATTAATACAACCTTCAAAACTAAAATTCTGACTAAATATTCTTATTGAATGGTACACAATACATGACCACAGCAGGAGGAACATTACTATCAGAACAAAGTGAATAAAAACAGGTAGAAACAGGTATAATTGTCCTGATTAGTCCAGCAGCAGATCGTTGAAAAACATGCCTGCATAGGGTTAAACAGCACCAAACATTCTCCTGCACAGACACGCCCCTGTCAGCTTTTTCACTGTGCTAAAACCAACTGGGTGAGACCAGCTTTTTGATTTCTAAAAATGACCGTAGGTGTTTTGGGTCTTCATTCTGCTCTATTAATACAATTTCTTAACCAGTGAACTGTCACAAAGTACTCAACATAATAATCTCACATTTATAACAGAAGGGAAACTCGTGGTTTCAACAGATAACAAAAATCAAATACACAGGACGGACAATACATCAAACGCTTCATCCGTTTCGCGACCTAGACGCAGTCACCCGACTAGGAACTGCGCTAGTCCAGAGTCCACTCTGCTTGGTCCGTGCTGCCAGACCTCTCATTCACACTTCATTCACAATTCCCAATATCTCGAGATTACAAATTCCAAGTTCCTGTCTGTTCTGACTAGACTAAATCATGATTTTCTATAACAACTGTACCTAGCGAATACTCATGCAAGGATTTTCAAACAAAGACTTAAGTCTTACCAAAGTTTGCAAACTGCAGTTCTAACTCATCTGTCTAGACAGGTTTTCAAAACTATACTTACCAGATCTGGTTCCCAAGCTTCTGAGTTGGATCCTGGACTCCCCCGGGTCGGAAGTGTTAGCCAGCTGGACTCAGTGCCTGCCGAGGCCAGGCAGAACTCCCTCCGATACAAGAGGATCGGTGGGCCCAGGGAGATTCCCCTGCGTCGGATTGGCATGGTTCCAACTGGACCAATCCAGGAGTCTTTTCAAGGATCCAAGCCAGTTTAATGTGCACATGGCTCAAGCAATAAGCAATTTCAAAATGGCTGAGCAATGGCTTCTAGTAAAACAACAACTTTTATAGCTTTCTTGTCCATTCTAAGCATAGGCAAACTTTTCATTGGTCCCAGTACCCCTCTCACCCATCTATTGGTCCCGGTACTGATATGGCTACCCAATCGGGACTCTGGTCTGGGCCCAGCACCTGGTTGCCCCCCTTCTAGTCCCAATTACAATGGTCAGTGTCTCTAACTTGTTACTTCTCTCCTCCAAGGTCGCTGAGCTTGTTAAAACATATGGGAAGCAGGGCACTGTAACCTTGCTTTTTGCAGAGTTAATTAATTCCATAGAAGCTGTGCTCTCTTATCAGTACCAATTAGAGCTGTTTTCTGTCTTTTATAAGTTTCGTTTCTGCTTAGCTATGTTCAGTTAAACTGAGTTAAGTTTCAATTCTATGGTGTCATCATTCAGGGGGGTTTTCATTCCTCTGGGCCTAACTACAGGCTTCAGTTACAGGTCAAGCTGCTCAGGCCTGTCTGCTTAGTTCAATTAGCATGGATCATAGGCCGTCGCCTACCACAATTTCACTTCAACAGCACACAAACCATGTGCCTCCTCCTTGATGGTCGAGCAATACTTACCCGGACCTAGAAAAGCATCATGTGTGTATCCTCTTCTGCTGCCTGCCAACTTGGAAAAAGGCAGTAGTTTAGCTGAGGCCAATCACATGGTATCAGGAGTTTGTGGGTGCCTACTTGGGGACACCATCTCCAGGAGTTCTCCAACTGAGGATCTGTACAGTCTTTTGTAACTTCCCATAGACGTCTACTGAAATCAATGGGAAATTAGAACTTTGCTAAGTTTGTTGCTAACAGGGAAGCAAAAACCTATGCTAATCTTTAGCATATTTTGCTGTTCAGAGATTAATTAATATGCATCTCATTAGAATGCATTGCACATGCAAGCTAATTGCACTAACATTGACACAGTGGTTTACTACTGGTTCAGGACAGATATCTTAGTGTGCTACGATCTTTGCAACATCAGAATTAATCATCGCTCACAAAACAATCAGAAGTAAACAGCCCCACCAAGCTTAGCGCAGTTTATTACATTAGCCTAATAGGTAGTACATATTGTCTTCTGCTGCCTTTTATCCTGGCAAGAATTATCTGCCCTTTCAAGCATTTATACTAATTGTTCCATTAAGTTGGAGCCACTACTTCCAGCCACCACAGACTTTCATAATCATAATCAATCTTAGAAGTAGAATATAAAGCCTTGTGTAGATGCTCAGCTAGCCTAAGGGTATCTGTTTCTGCATTTCATGCAAACAGTCAAAAGGGAAACAGGGAGATGATTGGAGGAATGCATTATACGCACCAACTGGATCCTTGTTTTTCAGTCGTTTTCAACAAACTGGGCTAAATAATGTTAACTTGTTTATTTCACGGCACATGGGTATGCCTTTACTGGAAAGCAATGCATCCTTCCTGGAAAGCATCTAGAAGTGGCATTCTCCGTAGACAAGTTGGGAAATGCAAGCACACTTCTTGGCGATGTCTGTGATAGAGCCAGTGTGCCAGTGCCCTCCCCCATCTAAAAGAAGTCTCTTGACTACTCTATACCTGCGCTACTTGTTTCTGCGTTCTTACTGTAGAGCGAGAGAGGCAGTCTTCTTATCTCTGCAGATGAGTACACAAGAGCCCTCTCCCCCTCTGTGCCTATTTCCTCATCATTAAAGGCAAAATAAGAAATATATATTACAGAGTGCTTCAAGCAAGCCTTGAGTAAAACAAAAGTGAAACCTGATCTAGGCTTCTTTATTTTCCTTTTGTCGATGTACCTCAGTAATAACATCTGTCTCTCGATGCACCATCCATCACAGCACTAATAACTGCTCCAGGGAAAAACATAATCTCAGTCGGCTACAGAACCCCACCAGGCCCAGTCTTGGCATCGGCAGGGGAAGCTTCAACAAATGACATTTCAGTCATGAAAGCAGTAAAGTGCATCTCCTGAATGCAGTAGTGTCGGTGGAAAAGCATGGCCTCTTGCTCTGGGACTTTTGCTCTACTCCCACACTGCCAACCTCTTCAGTAAAGAGAACACCTCCTGCACCATCAGAGCTCCCTCCAAAGGCTTCCAGCAGTGGATCACCTTTACTTCAGGAAACCATGAGTAAACATAAATATAAGCACAAAAGATCTGTTCCAGCAAAATGTATCCTGATTCAGGCAAAAAATAAAGGGGGCAATATTCAGTGGTGGCGGCTGGCTGATCTAATGCGTCTAGTCACCACTGCTGATCTCTAAACCCGAACATTCATTGACGGAGCCATATCCGGGCCCTGGCATTGAATATCCAGGTTAACTGGATTGCCTGGAAGCTAACTGGGTAGCAGCGATATTCAGTCACTGCCTGGTTAACTTCTGCGGCAAACGTTAGGCCAGCCTTTAGTATGTCTGACTTTCACCACGTGTCAGTAACCGGGCAGCGGCTCAGTAACTCCACTGCCTGGTTATGGATGGGTGTGGCCCCAGAATTCCACCAGCATGTCTCAATACTAGCCAGTTAGAATCAGGGCATGCAGCAGCGGCACCCAGGAATATTCTGTGGCACTAACCATGTTAGTGGTGCTGAATATCCTTCTGAGGGGCATTTGCAGGTCTGCAAATGGTGTAAATGCCTTTGAATATCCCCCCGCCCCCCCCCCATCAAAGTCTTCAGCTCCAAGCATAAAAATAAAATAAACTTTGCCTTCCTTCTCTTTACCTTCAGGAGGGACAGATTTCTCTTGTTACATTTATTTTTTATTTTATTTTATTTATTTGCACTTTTATACCACTTTTCCAGAATCAAAGCAGTTTACAACAAACTCAATACAGCATAAACTTACATGGAAAAGAATTAAGAGGGTGTGTCAGATACCAGTTTGTACATATAACCTTAATCACATTGTTTACAATTAGATTTCTTGAACTTATTTATATGTGACATGTAGGAACATCTGATTGTTCTAGTTAGCAGTATTGCACTGAGAACTAAGATTGACCTTAGCTGTGTAGAATCAAGTTACCAAGTCTCCATAGTAATCTTTAAATAAGAAGGGTTTAAGTAGCTTGCAGAATGCAATTGGGGTTCGTGGTAGCTCTTATGTTGTCTGGCAGAGTTCCAAAGTGGTGGTGTTCCTAGTGTGATAAATAAACAGAAGGATTCTATCCCTTGAGTGAGGAAATGCCTTCGCTTTCCCCGAAGTCCCATGTTGCAGGGAGGGAATCCTCTCTGTCTAGTTTCCATAGGCTTCACCTGCAGTTACTTTCAAAATTTATGCAGGACGCAGCTATTATCTTATGGTGCCTTGATGGCTTTTTGGCTCAGGGTTCTGTTAGCCCACTCCGAACCTAGGTTTACTGAAACACAGGTTCAGTCCCATCTGCTAGACTGCTTTCCGAAGTCATTGGTCAAGTCCTGTAAGAGATGGTCTCCAGAAGCATACCAACATTCTCCGTATCATGAAAGTGATTTCTCTCCGCAGAGCCTCATTGCCCATTGACTGGAAGAATCCTTCTAAACATAATGGGCCATCTCTGCGAGCTCATCATCCTTTAAATCCAGAAGAGACCGTATCTCAGGGATCGAATGAAGAATTTTCATATTCTAGATTTCTACAGAAGATATCCAAAGCCTTGTCCCTGAGCACAACTTAAACCTTGGCTAATAAGGGCTTCCAGTCCACTCTGCAGTACTGCAGTGTCCCTAAGGAAGCCATAGCAATCCCAGTTCACCAGGTTCTGCAGGATCTTTGGTTGCCCATTTGGAAGATCCCTTCATTCATACCATCAATCTCTAAGTGCCTGGAACCTTAATATAAGGCAACAGGGCCTCACAGCTGCCTCATCATTCCATGGTCTAAGAAGCATAACAAATACTCAAGATTGCATTATCGTACTCTTCCAGAAAAGATCCTAGACACCATGGGGAAGAAGGCCTATCAGAGCATTATGCTTTCTCTAAAAATAGTGTTCTGATAGGCCTTGCTCTGATAGGCACATCAACTACATATTTTACATTGCCGTTATATAATCAGCAAGATTAACCGCATCTGGATCTCTAGGAATCCACGTACCACCTTATCCAATGCAAATATAGTAACACAGTAACATAGTAAATGACGGCAGATAAAGACCAGTATGGTCCATCTAGTCTGCCCAGTAAGATGGCAAAGAGTAGGTGCACCTGCCGCTTCATGCAGGCCATCCCTTCCCCTGTCTTTGTTTAGGGGTGAACTCATCGCTCCGTGTAGGACATCCCTATTTGTTGAGAAATTAGGTAGTTAAGTTTATTTTGATTTTATCCTGTTGCTGTAAAGGGATCCACTGAGTCTGTCCCATGCCATTTTGAATTCTGTCACTGTATTTGCCCCCACCACTTCCATCGGGAGGGCATTCCAAGCATCCATCACCCTTTCAGTGAAAAAGTATTTCCTGACATTGCCTTTCAATTTATCCCCTTGCAGCTTCATGTTATGTCCTCTAGTTTTACAGCTTCCCCATCTTTGGAAGAGTTTGTTTGTTCATTATTTCTCTTTAAGTATTTAAAGGTCTGAATCATATCTCCCCTATCCCTCCTCTCCTCCAGAGTGTACATATTTAGGTCTTCAAGTCTCTTCTCATAAGGCTTCTGACGCAGGCTCCAAATCATTTTGGTCACCTTCCTCTGCAAACAACTTAGCATCATAGGCAGCAGCGATGGCTATCTCAGCCCATCACACAGCTTAGTTTAAGTTAAGGAGTGGAGGAGTAGCCTAGTGGTTAGGGCAGCAACTTGGGATCAGAAAGACCAGGATTCAAATACCACTATCTTTCCTAGTGGCCTTGGACAAGTCACTTAACCATCCATTGCCTCAGGCACAGTCTTGCATTATAAGCCCTCGGGGGACAGGGAAATACCTACAGAACCTGACTGTAACTTTGCCTTGATCTATTACTGGAAAGGCATGAGCTAAGTACTACCAAATAAAAAGTTATCAGGACTAAGAGAAGACATTCATGACAAGTTAGCCAATAGACCCCTGTCTAGGGAATAGTCTCTCAGTCAAAAAGGCTATTTCCCAAATAAAAAAAGCAACAATTCAGTGGTGAAAGAACTTTGAACCTCATTGGATAACACATCTCATTAAAGGACGACTGCCCAGCAGTCATATAGATAACATCTGCATGTCAGTATTTTCAACAATTTTACCAGAGGAGATTTCAACCATAGTCCAGGCCTCCAATGCAAAATCAGCCTACTCAGACCTTTGGCCAGAGACAAAGGCCATTGAAATCTAAGCAACAGGCTACTGTTTTGACCTCATCTGGGAAGCAGAACCAAAATTTTTTACTACCCTCCTGTGGGAGAATGAATCCTTCCATTCAGAGAGACATGAAAAGCAATCACTATAGACCAGTGGGTTCTCTCAAAAGTCAAATGTGGCTAAAGACTAAATTCAAGCCTCTTCCTCCAGTGAAGAAAGCTACCAATTCACTCAATCTCCCACAAGAACACTGGGAAATCCTAGAGAAGGAGATTGTAACACTCTTACACAATGGTTCCATAGAAGAATCTCGTTCTCAAAAATGCACAAGCATTGTGGAACCTGTGTCTTTTGGGGAAACTGCTAGGTATGTATGACCTAGAGTGGCCACTGTTGGAAACAGGATTCTGGGCTTGATGGACCTTGGTCTGACCCAGTATGGCATATCTTATGTTCTTATGTAGCTGACTTCATCCCTCAGCCGGGCTTATTCTTCCATGGCCTGCTATGTCCTAAAGATTCTAGTGCACAAGTCTGCTTCAGTGCATGATCTTCCTCTTTCCAGACTTCACATGAGATCTTTGCAGTGGCACTTTAAAATACATTGGAGATGATGCTGCCATCCATTCGGCAAGAGCATTCCTCTCTCGGTAATGGCACAACATTCTCTACTGTGGTAGATGAATATAAGCAACCTTTTGCAGGCTGGTCATTCATGTTCCCACCATCCAATATTGTTCTCACCACAGATGCATCCACATAAAGGATGGGGGGGGGGAATGCATCTGGAAGATCATACCACTCAGGGATTGAGGTTGAATATGAACACCACAAATACATCAACTTTCTCAAATTGTGAACTATCTTCAATGTCATACAGTTGTGATTAGCATTATTAGCACCCTTGCATTTTAGTTATTTTGAAAAATGATTAAAAATGTTCTAACTTTATGTCATTACAATATTGTGATAATATGTTCAAAGGTATACAACAATAAAAAAATTCTGTGCAACTTAGATGTAGTAATTTATGAGAAAAAAAATATGACCTGGACAGGATTAATGGCACACTTCACTGATACTTTGTTGCACAACTCTTGGCAGTGATGACAGCCTCCAGACATTTCTCGTAGCCATCTATTAGTTTCATATATCTGTCTTCTGGTAGTTTATCCCACTCTTCAACTGTGATTTATTCTAGCTCATGCATGTTTCCAGGATTTCTTTTACCAATGGCAGATTTGAGTTCTTTGCAAAGGTTCTTGATTGGATTGAGATCAGAACTTATTGCTGTCCATTTTTTTCCTTTTTAAGCATTCTTTTGTACTTTTGGATGTATGTCTTGGGTCATTGTCCTGCTGTAAGACCCATGACCTTCAACCCAGACCTAGTTTTCTGACACTAGGTAGCACATTTCTCTACAAAATACCTTGGTAGTCCTCCGACTTCATGATTCCTTTAATACAGTCCAGACCTCTGGTTCCTGAGGCAGCAAAACAGACCCACAACATCATGGAACCTCCACCATATTTAACTGTAGGAAAGGTGGATTTTTTCCTTATAAGCTTCATTTCTTCACCATAAGTGTATCGCTGGTCTGCATTGCCAAAGAGCTCAAGTTTGGTTTCATCTGTCCATGGAACGTTTTCAAAAGGATTGTTGTTTCTTAAGGTGGATTTGGGCAAAGATCAGATGTGCCTTTTTATGTCTGTCTTTGAGCAGTGGAGTCCTCATTAGCCTTCACCCATGAAGTTGTTCTTTGTTTAGTGCACGGCATATGGTGCAAGTTGAAACCACTACTCCAGATTGCTCCAGGTCAGCCTTAAGTTCTTTGGATGTTGTATGTGATATTTTTCCAACAGTTCACAATAACCTTTGAAGACTTCTTGGATTAATTTTCTGCTTCCCACCATGTCCTGGGAGGTTCTTGACAGGTCCATGAGCAGAAAATCTCTTAATAACATTGCAAACTGTAGACACCAGAAGTTTGATGTATGGTGATAATGACTTTTCTGACAGTCTCTTGTCCTCACCATTGTGAAGATTGAACAGGGAGAGCATTTGGCCATGTTAAACATTAGAGCAATCGTTCATTGGTTGATTCAAGTTATGTGAGTACTTATTGATTACAAGTGCATCTAATTTTATTGCAATGGGAATGTGGTTCTTCTGTTCAAACTGATTTGACTTGTTTATAAGGGTGCCAATAATCATTTCCTACACAAAAGTAATCCCTAACCAAGCAAAAAAAGGGGGAAGCTCAAACCAAGAATAGACCAATGTAAAAGAGGCCAACCCAAAATAGAGTATATCCCAAAACTAATTTTTGTGCAGACTCATCAATGTGAGGAATCGGCCTCTACAACTGAAATGTCCTTTTTACTTGAATACATTGCAGTAAATGCATGAATCCCTGCATTCATTTATTTGATCTGAAACGCAGTAAGTACATAATACTGGTACACACATATAAACTTATTAGTCCTGACATATTATGGTTTGTTTGCCCAGGGCGCTGTGCTTTGTCCGCTGCTCTATTATTGGATTCATAGTTGGAAGATACACAAGAGTCAAATTTATTACGTATGCGGCACTACCATATATACACCTTTGAGCGTTTTTGCCACCGTGGTATACGTCATGATAGTTGCTTTTTCATTGACTATAGGGTTGATATATAACATTTCATTCAACACATATGCAGCATGTACAACACACACATCCCTTCGAGTATGGTTTAGAATCACCCTAGTAGAGTAATTGTTGAATCAAACTTTATGAATCAGCAGTTAGATTTGTTGTATTATAATCCATATTATAAACAGATAGCTGAACAGTTGATATTGTGTATCTGGACTTTCAGAAAGCCTTTGACAAGGTCCCTCATCAGAGACTTTTGGCAAAACTAAAGAGTCATGGGATAGGAGGCAGTGTACTATTGTGGATCAGGAACTGGTTAAAAGATAGAAAGCAGAGGGTAGGGCTAAATGGCCAATTTTCCCAATGGAGAAAGGTGAATAGTGGTGTACCCCAGGGATCTGTGCTGGGTCCGCTGCTTTTTGACATATTCATAAATGACCTGGAAAGTGGAATAATGAGTGAGGTTATCAAATTTGCAGATGACACAAAACTATTTAAAGTTGTTAAAACCCAAGAGGATTGTGGAAAACTGCAAGAGGATCTTGATAAATTGGAAGACTGGGCATCAAAATGGCAGATGAAATTTAATGTGGACAAGTGCAAGGTTATGCACCTAGGGAAGAACAACCCAAACTATGGTTACACGATGCAAGGTTCCACATTAGGAACCACCACCCAGGAAAAAGATTTAGGCGACATTGTGGATACCATTTAAAACCATCGGCCCAGTGTGCAGCGGTGGCCAAGAGAGCAAATAGAATGCTAGGTATGATAAAGAAAGGAATGGAAAAATAAAACAAAAGATATTATAATGCCTCTGTATCGTTCCATGGTGAGACCGCACCTTGAATATTGTGTGCAATTCTGGTCGCCGTATCTTAAAAAGGATATAGCGATTTTAGAAAAGGTTCAGAGAAGAGCCACCAAAATGGTAAAGGGGATGGAAGGATACTCCTATGAAGAAAGGCTTAAAAGGTTAGGGCTCTTTAACCTGGAAAAGAGACGGCTGAGGGGAGATATGATAGAAGTCTATAAATTAATGAACGGAGTGGAACGGGTAAACGTAGATCGATTGTTTACCTTATCAGAATATAGAAAGACTAGGGGACAGGCAATGAAGCTACAGGGTAAACTATTTAAGACTAATAAAAGAAAATATTTTTTCACTCAACGTGTAATCAAACTCTGGAATTTGTTACCGGAGGATGTAGTAAAGGCTGTTAGTGTAGCTGGGTTTAAAAAAGGTTTGGACAAGTTCCTGGAGGAAAGGTCCATAAACCATTATAAAGAAGTGACCGAAGATATCAATGCTTGACCCAGTACAAGCATTGTGGAACTTGTGTCTCTTGGGGAAACTGCTAGGTACATATGACCTGGATTGGCCACTATTGGAAACAGAATGCTGGCTTGATGGACCTTGGTCTGACCCAGTATGGCATATCTTATGATCTTATGTTCTTATATTCTTATGAACTCAACGTTTGCTTTTAAAATTGGGTATGTCCTATTGGACCTCCTCATGGTTTAATCCTAATTAAGTACAATTGGATTTTACAGGGAATGGAATATAACTTGTGGTCTTAGTGACCTCATTTATCAGTTGGCAGTTATCTCTACGGTCCTCAGGTAACTGTTTCTTATTCACTCCTGCTCTCTTGTGTTATAAGTTATTTTTATATTTTTTTATCATTTCACTTTTAATTATTTATTTTAATTTCCATCCTTTGGATTTCTCCCTTTTTGGTATTTAAGGATATATTAGGATATTATTCATATATGGTTTATTATAATTTATATCATATGTCCTCTTTTCCACACATGGGGAATGCCAAACATGGATTTATTTGTGACAGGGAAAAATGCAAATGGTGCTCACTTCTGCTCCATTTATCTTGATCCAGGACATCAAGCACACAATGAGTTTGCAATCTCATGGACTGCAGGCATTCTGTGCACATTTCCCCCATGTCTACGCATCTCCAGAGTTATAAAAGACTTGCAGGGACAAGGCTCTGGTCATCTTAATTACCCATACTGGCCCAGGCAGATCTCGTTTCCCAGACTGCTTGCTCTCAGTGCTGTCCTGCCAATACCATTTTTCAACCTCCAATGCTGCTCAACCAAGTGGAAGGAATGATATATCTCAACCTCAAGAATCCCTCCCTCAGAGCATGAAAATTGAATGGCAGCCTATAAAGAACTTTCTAATCTCTCACGGGATAAGGTCAGTTCTTTTGTCTCCGAGAGAGACATCAGAAATTTATATGACTTCTTATAAAATTACCTCCTTAGGGCTTATTTTTATAATAGGGAGCCTAGGTTAATTGTGCAGAAAGGTACTTATTTTAATCTGTTATAGAAAGACCCAGAGGATATCTATCTGTCTTTATAAAATATTAGCATAAACTCTGCAGAAATTACACCTAGATTGAAAGTGCAGACATTATGCCTGCTTCACAGCCGATATAAATACTAAAAAGTAAAGTACGCATAGATAAGCATACAGTATTTTATAAAATATGCACATAAACTGTGACTCCAGGCTTATTCCACCCAAATTCCTCCCCTGAGCAGGGCTGGCCTGTCCATTGAGTAAGAATGTTGTTTGCAGAAGGCCACACACTTCAGGAGGATAGCGCCAACTCCATTCTGCACATGGTGTTCGGTTTGCAGGGCAGGCTGGCTTCAAAGGGAGCCAGGGAGGCCCGAAGCCCTGGCTCACCTCTGCACAGCACCGTAGTGAAGAGCAGTGTCCAGCAACTGTGTTCTGCTGAAGCGGGCTGAGTGCTGGGAAACAGGAAATGCCCTTAAACCACAATGCACTGGCATGCTTCAGGAGAACACAGCTGCTGGAGTGAAGAAACACGCTGCTCTTCACTCTGGTGCTGTGAAGAGGAGAGTCGGGACTTCAGGCCTCCCCAGCTCCATCTCAAGCTGGTCAGACAGGTGCAGGGTTATTTGGAGGGGGGGGGCTACAAAGGACTGGACATGTGCTGATGGGAGTCTAGGACTGGAAATTGGCAGATTGTGGGGGCTTGGACTGGAAATGGGCTGATGGGGGGTCTAGGAATAAAACTGGACTGACTGCAGGGGGGCAAGGACTGGAAATGGGCTGCTAGGGGGCTAGGATAGGACTGAAAATGCTGATAGGTGCTAGGATTGAAAACGGGCTCACGGGGAGTATGGACTGGAAATGGACTGATGGGGGTAAAGACTGGAAATGGACTGAAGGGGGGGGGGATTAGACAGGAAATGGACTGGTATGGGGGCTAGGAATTGAAATGGGCTGATGGGGGGCTAGGATTAGAAATGGACTTGGGGGCTTGGGCTAGAAATAGACTGATGGGGGGCTAGGATAGGACTGGAAATGCTGATGGGGGCTAGGACTGGAAATGGGCTGTGGGGTAAAGATGGACTAGAAATGGGCTGGCAGGGGGCTTGGACTGGAAATGAACTGATGGGGGTCTCGGATAGGACTGCAAATGGCTGATGGAAGGGCTATGATTAGATATAGGCTGATGCGGGGGCTAGGACTGGAAATGGGTGGAAGTGGGATAGGACTGGAAAGGGCTGATTGGGGGGACTTGGAATGGAAATCGACTGATTGGGGAGTATGGATTGGAAATGGGCTGATTGGGGGGATTAGACTGCAACTGGGATGTGGGGGGCTTGGACTATAAATGAGCAGATGGGGGTTAGGATTGACTAGAAATGCTGATGGGGGCTAGGATTGGAAATATCTCATGGAGGGAGGCACTAGAAATGTGCTGACAGGGGGCTTGGACTGGAAATGGGCCGATGGGGGACATTGACTGGAAATAAGCTAATGGAGAGGCTTGGACTGGGAATAGGCAGATGGAAGGCTAGTACTTGAAATGGGCTGATGGGCAGCTAGGATAGGACTGGGAATGGCTGATGGAGGCTAAGATAAGAAATGGGCTGATAGGAGGGTTTGGACTGGAAATGGGCTGATGGTGGGGCTAGGACAGTAAATGGGCTGATGAGGGAGCATGGACTGGAAGTGGGATGATTGGGAGGCTTTAACAGGAAATGGGCTTATGGTGGGGCCAGGATAGGACTAGAAATGGCTGATGGGGGGGGGGGGGCTTGGACAGCAAATGGGGGTTTGTACAGGAAATAGGCTGATGGGGGGCTATGAAAGGAATGGCTTATGGGGAGCTAATCCTGGAAATGGCTGATTGGGGGGATTGGACTGGAAATTTGCTTATGTGGGCTAGGACTTGAAAAGAGTTGATGCGGGCAAGGACTGGAAATGGACTGATTGGGAGGGCTTGGATTAGAAATGGACTGATGGGGGGTTTGGACAGCAAATGGGCTGATGAGGGAGCATGGACTGGAAGTGGGATAATTGGGAGGCTTTAACAGGAAATGGGCTCATGGTGGGGCCAGGATAGTACTAGAAATGGCTGATGGAAGGGCTATGATTCGATATGGGCTGATGGGGGGCTTGGACTAGAAATGCACTTTTGGGGGCTCGGATAGGACTGGAAATAGCTGATGGGGTGCTAGGGTTAGATATGCACTGACTGGGGGGGGGCTAGGACTCTAAATGGCTGATAGGGGGCTAAGACTGGAAATCAGCTGATTGGGGGATTGGACTGAAAATGGGCTGGGCTCATGGGGAGGCTAGAACTTGAAATGAGCTGATGCAGAGATGGATTGGAAATAGGCTGATGGGGGGCATGGACTGGAAATGGGCTCGGACTTGTAACGGGCTGATGGGGGCTAGAAATGGAAATGGGCTTTTGGGGGCTCGGATAGGACTGGAAATCGCTGATAGGGTGCTAGGGTTAGATATGCACTGACTGGGGGGCTAGGACTCTAAATGGCTGATAGGGAGCTAAGACTGGAAATAGCTGATTAGGGGGATTGGACTGGAAATGGGCTGGGCTCATGGGGAGGCTAGAACTTGAAATGAGCTGATGCAGAGCTAGGATAGGACTTGAAATGGCAGATGGGGCTAGGATTGGGAATAGGATGATGGTGGCATTGACTGGAAATGGGCTGGGGGGCTCGGATGGAACTGGAAATGGCAGATGGGGGGCTAGGATTGGAAATAGGCTGATGGGAGATGGACTAGAATTTGGCTATGATTAGGTATGGCCTTATGGGGGGTTTGGACTGGTAATGGGCTTTTGGGGGGCTTGGATAGGACTGGAAATAGCTGATGGGGTGCTAGGGTTAGATATGCACTGACTGAGGGGCTAGGACTCAAAATGGCTGATAGGGGGCTAAGACTAGGATAGGACTAGAAATGGCAGATGGGGCTAGGATTGGAAATAGGCTGATGGGGGGCATGGACTGGAACTGGGCTGATTGGGGGGCATGGACTGGAAATGGGTTGATGGGGAGGGCTAGGATTAGATATGGGCTGATGGGTGGCTTGGACTGGAAATGGGTTGATTGGGGGCTCAGATAGGACTAAAAATGGCTGCTTGGGGGGCTAGGATTATATATGGACTGATTGGGGGGCTAGGACTAGAAATGGCTCATGGGGACTAAGATGGGAAATGAGCTGATTGGTGGGATTGCACTGGAAATTGGTTGATGCAGGGCTAGGACTTGAAATGGGCTGATGGGGGGCTATGATTGGAAATAGGCTGATGGGGAGCATGGACTGGAAATGGGCTGATGGGGCGGGGCTATGATTGGAAATGGCTGATGGGGGTTAAGACTGGAAATGGGCTGATTGGGGGAATGGACTGGAAATGGGTTTATGGGGGGGCTAGGATTAGAAATGGACTGATTGGGGGGCTTGGACTCGAAATGGGCTAATGGGGGGCTAGGATAGGACTGGAAATGCTGATGGAGGGCTAGGATTGAAAATGGGCTGATGGGGTGAACTAGTATTGGGCTCACGGCGGGCTTGTACTGGAAATGGACTGA
The DNA here is from genome assembly GCA_033557465.1 of Ichthyophis bannanicus. Classification (NCBI taxonomy): domain Eukaryota; kingdom Metazoa; phylum Chordata; class Amphibia; order Gymnophiona; family Ichthyophiidae; genus Ichthyophis; species Ichthyophis bannanicus. The sequence goes on from CM066032.1 coordinate 84,026,519, forward strand.
TGGGTGGGCATGGACTGGAAATGGCTGATAGAGAGACATGGACTGGAATTGGGCTGGTGGGGGATAGGTAGGACTGGATATGGATGATGGGGGCTGGGATTAGAACTGGGCTGATGGGGGCATGGACTGGACGTGGTATGCTTGTGAGGCTTTAACTGGAAATTTAACTGGCTGACTGTAGGGCTAGGATAGGACTGGAAATTGCTGATGGGAGTGCTAGGATTAGATATGGGCTGATGGGGGAGGGTTTTCACTGGAAATGGGCTGGTTCAGAGCTAGAATTTGAAATGGGCTGAAGGGGGCTAGGTTAGGTCTGGAAATGAGCTGATTGGTGGGGGCTTGGACTGGAAGTGGGAAGATGGGGGCTGGGAAAGGAAATGGTCTGATAGTGGGCTAGGATAGGACTGGAAATTGGTTGATTGGGGGACATGGACTGGAAATAGGCTAATGGGGGCTAGGATAGGATTGGAAATGGTTGATAGGAGGCTAGGATTAGAAATGGCTGATGGGAGGCTAGGACTCAGAATGGGTTTATAGGGGGCTAGGACTTGAAAGGGACTGATGGGGGGCTTGGATAGGACTGTATATGACTGATAGAGGGGCTAAGATTAGATATGGCTGGGGGGCTTGGACTGGAAATGGGCCGATGGAGGGGTCTGGACTGGAAATGGGCTGTTGGGGGGTTAGTACTTGAAATGGACTGATGGGCAACTAGGATAGGAATGGGAATGGCTGACGGGGGGGGGGGGGGGTAAGATAAGAAATGGGCTGATAGGAGGGCTTGGACTGGAAATGTGTTGATGGGGGGCTTGGACTGGAAATGGGTTTATTGGGGGGTTTATACTGGAAATTGGCTGATTGGGCTCAGGACTTGAAATGGCTTATTGGGGGCTAAGACTGGAAATGGAATGCTTAGGGGGATTGGACTGGCAATGGACTGATTGGGGGGCTTGGACTAGAAATGGTCTGATGGGGGGCTAGGATTGGATTGGAAATGCTGATAGGCGACTAGGATTGGAAACTGACTGATGGGGGGAGGATGGACTAGAAATGTGCTGACAGGGAGCTTGGACTGGAAATGGGCAGATGGGGGACATTGACTGGAAACAAGCTAATGGAGAGGCTTGTACTGGGAATAGGTGGATGGGAGGCTAGTACTTGAAATGGGCTGATGGGCAGCTAGGATAGGACTGGGAATGGCTGATGGGGGGGTAAGATAAGAAATGGGCTGATAGGAGGGCTTGGACTGGAAATGGGCTGATGGTGGGGCTAGGACTGGAAATGGGTTTATTGGGGGGGGGGGTTATACAGGAAATAGGCTAATGGGGGGCTATGAAAGGAATGGCTTATGGGGAGCTAATCCTGGAAATGGGCTGATTGAGGGGATTGGACTGGAAATTTGCTTATGGGGGGCTAGGACTTAAAAAGGGTTGATGTGGGCAAGGACTGGAAATGGACTGAATGGGGGCTTGGATTAGAAATGGTCTGATGGGGGGTTAGGATAGGATTTGAAATACTGATAGGGGACTATGATCGGAAATGAGCTGATGGGAGGAGGGTGGACTAGAAATGGGCTGATGGGGGGCTTGGACAGCAAATGGGCTGATGAGGGAGCATGGACTGGAAGTGGGATGATTGGGAGGTTTTAACAGGAAATGGGCTCATGGTGGGACCAGGATAGGACTAGAAATGGCTGATGGAATGACACTTATTAAAAGAGGGCTGCTACACAGTACCCTGTCCTGTGCTGCTGAGGTAAGCTATACTCTTATTTGATTTTAAATTTTAAATTACAGCTCTTTGCTGCCGCTAGGCTCTAACTTATTATGAAATTTAAACTACAAGCTCTCTGCTGGGTTCTAAATTTAACCAGAAAGCTCTCTTCTGTGTTTTAAATTTAAACTTAAACTGCTGCTACTAGGCCCTGACTGATTTAACAAAAAATAGTGGGTTCACAGATTAATTAGCTGTAATACAAAGAATTCCTTACAGAAAATTCCCAGAAGTATATACTCACAATTGCAGATCTCTCTCCAGAAGTAACAGTCCTCTTTTGTAGTCCTGCAAGACTGAAGATCACAGAGCTCTGGTTGAGTTATTTATGCCTGTGCTGCTGAGGTAAGCTGTGACTAACTTCCTGGATGATTACCAGTCCTTGCTTGGATAGAAGGAGTCTTTCAAAATGGCCTTTTGTCCTGCCACCTGGTGTTAACACCTATTGAAAAAAAAAACCTTGAAAATTGGGTGATGGGGGGTTAGGACTGGAAATGGGCTGATTGGATTAGGACTGGGAGTGGGCTGATGGGGGGTTAGGACTGGTAATGGGCTATGGGGGGGGCTTAAACTGAAAATTGGGGGATGTGGGTTAGGACTGGAAATGGGCTGATGGGATTAGGACTGGGAGTGGGCTGATGGGGGTTTAGGACAGGTAATAGGCTATGGGATGGCTAGGACTGGTAATGGGTTGGGGGGGGTTGCTAGGACTGGAAATGGGCTGAGTGGAAGGGAAGGCTTGAACTGCAAATAGCTGATGGGGATGGGGGCTTGGAATGGAAATGGACTGAGTGGTAGGGGGTCCTTGAACTGCAAATAGCTGATGTGGAGGGGGCTTGGAATGGAAATGGGCTGAATGGAAGGAGGCTTGAACTGCAAATAGCTGATGGGGAGGGGGATTGGAATGGAAATGGACTGTGAGGTGAGGGAGCTAGGGCAGGAAATGGGCTGATGAAGGGGCTAGGATAGGGCTGGGAATTGGGTGTTGGGGGAGCTAAGATTGGAAATGGGCTGTGGTGGGGGCTTGAATTGAAATGGACTCATGAAGGGGCTGGAACAGGAAGTAGGCTCATGAGGGGCTTGGATTGAAAATGGGCTGAGTAGAGGGGCTAGGATTTGACATGGGCTGATGGTGGGGCTAGGAAAGGACTAGAAATAGGCTGATGGGAGGCTGGTATTGGAAATGAGCTGATGGAGGGACTTGGATAGGACTGGAAATGGATGGGGAAGCTAGGACTGGAAATGGGCTGATGGGGGGGCTAGGACTGGAAATGGGCTGATGCGGGGACTAGAAGGGAGCGGATACTGGGTGGGACTGGAACTAGAAGGGAGCTGATGTTGGGGGAGATTAGAATGGGATGGGGCTGGAAGAGTGAAATGGAGAGGGGAAAATATTTTGTGTGGGAGGGAAGAAAAATCTACAATTGGCCGGGTATTGGGAGAGTAAGTGGGGATTGAGGATGGAGGTGTAAAATTTGAGTGGATGAAATAGGAATGAGGAAAGAGCAAAAGGAGAAAGATTAGTATGTTAAAGCAGATGTAGAGAGAGAATGGAAAAAAACTAGAAGAGAGAAGAAAGGACAAATGGACAGCAGACGATGGAGAGTTAGCAGAAGACATGAAGAAACCAGAAGAAAGTGGCTGGAGCAATTGCAACTGAAAAAAAAAATGCACAAAAGGTAGAAAAATATCTCTTTATTTTGAATTTATTAACTGGAATATGTCAGCTCTGGGAAATGTGCATCATTAACATCTGCGCTTTGTTTAGTACAAGAGGAAATTAATTTATAGTTTTATTTCTACAGTGTTGTTGTACATTCCAAGTTTGGCTTTTGGGGTTCCCAGTTTAATTATTGTCTTCCTATTTCTAAATTGTGATTCCTTGTTTGGTGATGGTCTATGTTCTGCATGTGTAATTGAGCTGAAGTATTCTGTTTATGTAATTCCTATTTGACATTGCCACTTGTTCTCTTTTCCCAGTAGGTCATGTATTGTTATTCTCTGAAATGTATTGGTTTAATATTTACAGTGTTGCCGTTTGATAGGTAGTGTATGGTGCTTTGTGAATCCTGGTGGTGCTGTTAGGATATGGCAGGTTTGCTATGGGTTCTAAATGGGCAGTGTTTGTAGTAGTTCCTAATGTGCCTGGCGGTTGGCACTGGATTATAGTAATGTAGAAATCTTTTAGTCTTTCTTTATCTGTACATTCATTAAGAGGCATGTTTACTAAAAGTTAGTGTATGGTGACATTATGCAAATATTTATGCAAATGAGGCCCCTTATGCAAATGAGGTCCCGCACCGAGTCTCCGCACATTGCCCCGCACCCCCCTTGGGCCGCCCCTGGATACTTTACATAAGCAGGAACAACATCCCAGCAAAGTCATGTTTCCCACCAAGTGCTGCTCCGTGGAGCTATGAATTCCTATAAATACTGCAAAAAACACAAATGTTCCTCCATGAACAAGCAGGCTAAATCAGCCACACAGATGGGCAGGGCTGGCTCAACCAGTAAGCTGTCTAGTTCAGAAGCTTCTGGGGGGAGGGGCAGCAAAGAGAAGTGTGTTCAAAGCTAAACAGTAGATTCTAACAGAAGGGGGAGGAGGGCTCAGGTACCCCCAGGCCTGTCAGGTTTGCAGGGTATTCATAATAAGTATGCATAAGTTATATCTGCATACAATGGAAGCAGTGCATGCAGATCTATCTCATGTATATTCATTGTGGATAGCCTGAAAACCTGACTGGCCTGGGGGTACCCGAGGACTGGGTTGGGAACCATTGGCCTAGGGTGCCAACACCTTGTACCAACTCTGGGGTCAGCCCTGCAGATGAATGACATCATCCCTGATGGTGCCAGGCCAGACATGCTCTCCCAGGGTCCAGAAGGGTCTATAAAAACGTTGGTCATTTGTGACTTCTCTATTGCTCCTCTCCCTCCTTCTTCGGCTGCAGACCTGTGCAGATGCAGCTCTACTCACATTGTTATTTCCTTTTACTTTTCACATTCTTTCTACTGCTTAACATTTCTATAGTGCTACAAGGCATCCTCAGTGCTGTACATATACACATAAGAGAAAGTTCTACTCAATAGAGCTTACGACCTATTCAAGACAAACACAGCAAAATAGGGTAAACTAAGAGGAAATGGTTGTAACACACTAGGGTGCAGAATAAGTGGGTCAAGATCCAAAGGCAGCCTTGAAGAAGTACATTTTTAGCCAGGATTTGAATAGGCCCAGAGATAGAACCTGACATACTGACATATGCAGTCTATTCCAGACATACGGTGCAACAGGATGGAATGAATGGAGTCTGGAGTTGGCTGTGGAAAAGAAAAGCATAGATAAAAGTGATTTACCCGATGAGCGGAGTTCCTGAGAAGGTGTGTAGGGAGAGAAGAGAGATGAGAGGTAATGAGGAGCTGTAGAGTGAATGCACTTATAGATCAGTAGAAGAAGATTAAATTGGATGCGAAAACAGATAGGGGTGCCAATACAGTGACTTTAGAAGAGGGTTATGTGGGCATAGCAACACTAGCGGAGCACTGAGTATCCCCAGTCTTGGGACCACTGCTCTATGACTGTACACAGCGCCGTACCTAGCCCTGTGCAAGCGGTGCAGCCGCACAGGGCACAAAGGCTTAGGGGCACATTTTGGGCTGATGGTCACGGCTCCCCCCCCCCCCCACACACACTGCCTGCTGTTGCCCTGCACCACCACTTTTTATTTATTTATTTATTTAACATGTCTTATATACGACCTTTCATGATATCAAGGCGGTTTACATTGAACAAACTGAAATTACATTGAACAGGGCATTATAAATTGGAGATAACTATTTTACAGGGAACATTTTGTTTTCTCAGTGGCAGCCTGACCGGCAGCTGCGAAACAGACTTTGACTTCCAATTTAAAACACAAAAACCCCATAGGGGTCCTTCAACTCCGTGCTTGTATGCAATTCTGATCCCTCCCCCCCCCCCCCACCCTTTCTCTGATGTCGGTAGGGTCAGAGGAGAGAGGGCCCATCCAGCCATTCAAATGTGGAGTTGCCAAGACCCACATCTGAATGGCTGGACTGGTCCCTCCCTCCTCTGACACAACCTACATAAGAGAAGGGGGAGAGGGAGGGACCAGAACTACATACAAGACCCGTGTGTTTGTTTGTTTCTTAACTGGAAGTCAGGTCTGTTTCACTGCTGCTGCCTCCAAGAAGACAAAAAGTGGTGGCAACAGGGCAAGGGCGGGCAGCTGGCTGGACATGAAGGCATGGGGGGGGGGGTGAGCAGGCGTGCCAGATGTGCAACTCGCACAGGGTGCAAGTATGGCTTGGTACAGCCTTGACTGTATAAGAAAGAAAAGCTCTTTACCAGCTTACGGTTTCAGCTGCATTTCCTTCTGGCAGTGGCAGGACAGCTCACAAACTTGTGGATGCTGCTCTGTTTCTTTGTTTAGATAAAATGCTTTAGCCATGTGCCCAGAGCAGTTTCCTTCCAGCAGCATCAGTGCACCTACAAAAGTATGGTTCCCAATACGAGGCCCGCTACTCTTACTGATGGAAAGGAAGAAGAAAGAGATTTTACCGGTTTGTTGGTATTTGAATGCTCAGTCTCCCAGTCTCACAAGATCCTTCTGCAGTTTCTAACACTCTAAATGCGATTTAACAGATCCAAAATATTTTTGTACCATCTGCAAATTTAATCAAAGGTTAGATAGAATTTGTTACAGTCCTCCTCGCTTCTCACCACCACCAAAATATTGTCTATTAAACAACCTTTTGGTGGTGGTGAGAATCGAGGAGGATTGTGGCACATTCTATCTACCCTTTTGATGTCTAGGACATCTGTACCTTGCCCACTCACAATCTTAACTGACAGAGGTGTAAGGCAGGGGTCTTCAAATCCAGCCCTGGAGGGCCACAAACCAGTGAGGTTGCCAGGATATCTCTAATGCATATATATCTCATGCATATTCATTAGGGATATCCCGAAAACCTGCAGATTTGCGGACCTCCAGGACCGGATTTGAGTAGCTCTGCTCTAGGTCTTTAGTGAGTGAAAGAAGCTGATTCTACTGTTTGATTTGATTTGAACTTAACTTCTTAAAAGTCAAAAGTGAAATTACAGAGGAAGGAGAGTTCCTGCATATGACCGAGAGTATCTGGTTTCCCCTTTGCTGTTTACTCAGTGTCGTGAGGGCTACTCTGGTGGCTAGTAGAGGTCTTTTGGCATCAAGGTGAAAGACAGAGACGTGGGCAGCATCAGTAAATTCTCCCGATGAACCTCCTTTAAGGAGAGAAACGCTAAAATGGGCGCCATGGGAAGGCGTTGAGAACACATTAATTTGTGGTTTGGAGCAAGAAGATACATCAACGGAGCTAAGATAAGCTTGAATTTTTAAGATTTTAAGAAACACTAGGCAGAGGAATTTTGGTGATATTTGTGCACGATATTTTCACTGTTCAGATAAAAAGAAGAAAAAAAGAGGAAAGGCAAGTCCTTTAGTAGTCATTGATGCAAATGGGGCACACTTTGTTTTCCATAGAGATTGTGGTTTCGAGTGCCATCAGAGTCTGAGACTACAGCTGATTTACAAAAATCCTCTTAAAAAATCCTTTAAAGAAAAGTTCTCGTGTAACAGTGATTTAATATAATCTACATAAGGAGCACATTTAAGATATATTGCCAAAGAGTCCATTTATATATTGACGTTCAGTTACATTACAGTATTTACATTGAGTTTAACATAGTTTGATACTCTGAGAAGACCACTCAAGATACGTTGCAAAGGCAAAAATAGTAGAGGTCAGGGCAGGTCAGACACAAAAATTATAAAGTTGAGATTGGCAAGTATTCCAAAGGCCCAATTGACTTTTGGTCCTAGTAGTTTCCTTGATACCAATCTTCAATGAAAACAACTGCTCAGAGTGGTGGGAAAAATAAAGGCTTTTTATTTCCCTTCTTCGCAATGGTTCAAATGATTGGAATACAACTATAAAGCAAAATGTCCTTACTTCAGGTGAGGAAAAGAAAAACTCAGGTTTAAAGCAAAAACTGTTACTTTCACAGGACTGGTGCTATTTACACAAAACAAGAATGTTCAATTCAGCAAGTCACACAGCTCACAAGCCTGACAACGATTCTAGGCTTCCTGTAACACAGTATGTACAATCCATTTCTGGATCTGAAATATCCCCTGCTAGTTCCACTTGCATTGGCTCATCTTCTGAAGCCTCTGAATCTGTGTCCCTGGTTTCAGGTAAAATATATTCAGGCTTTTTATACAGTTCCTGTATCACTTCCCAATGTTCTGGGTTAAGCCTAGGGCGTCGGCTATGTGCTGTTTTATACTGAAAAGATTCCTCTTTATTCAGAGGTTTTATAGCAGCTCTATACAAACATTTTTCATTCAGAACTTTCTTCTTAGGTAAACATTTTTCATACCTTGTATCGTAGGAACCTTCAGACAAACGGTTTTCTTCTACTGCCTGTCTTTTCCATACAGCAGCTTTCTGAAGTCTTTTTCCAGGAAAGTATGGTTTACCTTGTGAGGTTGGAGTCCCTTCTCCAAGTGAAGGTCTGGGCCTGTACCGGCTTAGCTTCTGGCTTGCCTGTGCAGCACGGCTTAGGTTCTCCAGCTGTCTCTCATTTGACTTTAGACTACAGTTGCAGCAATGCTTTCACCTCTCTGGACAAACAGCTCTCACTCTTGTTTGAGCTGAGACCTTCCCAGGTCCTTCATTAGCTCCAGGGAAATCACCTTCCACTCGGGGTGGTTTGCTAGCGGTAGAGTAATCAGGTTTCCATTCTAACCTCTTTCTCTCTGCGCTGCAAGTGATCCTTCTCTTGCTTCTGCTGGATTTGCCTCCTTGGCCTGCTTCTCTTTCTCCACTGCTGCTCTTCTCTCTCTCCTTCCTGCCGACCTCCTTGCCGACCTGTCTCCTGCCGATGCCGAACTGTCTCCTGCCGAACTCCTTCCTGCCGAACTGTCTCCAGTCTTCCACACTCTCCTTAAGAAGCACTCCTGCCTTTGAGGATTGGAAGCTGGCTGGCATTACCTTGTGACTAGCGGGGCGTGGCTCCTCAGTGTATCTGAAGTCGCTCTGGCTCCCTCTAGCTGGTTCCTCCGAATAATGCAGCTTGTGCACATCTTTTTCTCCGTTTAAAACATTTTCTTTTCTTTCAAGAGGGTCTGCTGCATGACATCAGTTATGGAAAGGAGGTTTTCAAATTCTCTGTTCATGAGAAGAAAGGAGAAGGACTGAAAGAGCAAAATGTTTTCCTGCCCAAAAAACTCAGCTACAGAAGTGCAAAGGTAGAAGAGGAGCTTATGGGTTGCTCAAGTTATATCTGCATGAAAGAAGATGTAAGTTCAGAGTGTGACCAGAGCTTGGCAGAAGCTCCTCACCAGCTGCTGGAGACGGAGTTATAAAATAGGAATAATTTTATAAAAAACGACTTAGATTTACATGCGTAGCCTAGTGGTTAGGGCAAGGTACCACAGGCCAGAAGGTAGGTGGTTCAAATCCCACTAGAGGACAGCAACCTTGGGCCGGAAGGACTGGGGTTTCTAGTCCCACAGGTGCTCCTTGTGGTCTTGGGCAAGCCACTTAACCCTCCATTGCTCATGTTCCCTGTAAGTATTAGTGTATGTGTGTCATATCCCCTCGTGTTAAATGTATCCCCCAACCGCTTTGACCTGGTGAAAAGCGGGATATAAATGCAGCTAAATAAAATAAATAAATAAATATATCAGTCTAGGTATTTTAATCATATACACATGTAAATGGCCATTTACAGACATGTTTGACATGTTCCTATTCTGAAAGTACGCACATTGGGTTGATTGTGCATACTTTCAATGTGGGCGTGTTCAGGGGTGGAGTTTGGGTGGAGCATAAGCAGAGTGCATAGTTATGCCATTAAACTATACAACACTATAATTTCCACAAGTAACAACCTGCCCTTTCCCCCTAAACCCACCTCCCCCTTTCCTCCCTTCTCTGTTTCTGTGGATAACGCTCTACTCCTTCCTATTTCCTCAGCTCACAATCTTGGGGTCATCTTTGACTCTGCTTTCTCTTTCTCTGCTCATATCCAACAGATAGCTAAAACCTGTCACTTCTTTATAACAACAGCAAACTTTATCCCTTCCTTTCTGAAGATACTACTAAGACCCTTATCCACTCTCTTGTTACCTCTGGTCTTGACTATTGGAACCTGCTCCTCGTTGGTCTCCCTCTGAATTATCTGTTTCCCCTTCAATCTGTTCAAATCTCAGCTGCATGGTTTATCTTCTGCCAGTATCACTATGCTCACATAACCCCTATTAACAAATCAATTCACTTGTTCCCCATCCGTTTCTGCATCCAGTTCAAACTTCTCCTACTGACCTATAAGTGCATTTATTCTACGGCTACTCTCTACCTTTCCTCTCTTATCTAACTCTACACCCCTCCTCGGTAACTCTGCTGTTCTGGAAGATCACTTTTATCTACTTCCTTCTCTGCCACTGCCAACTCCAGACTTCAGTCTTTCCAGCTTGCTGCTCCTTATGCCTGGAAGAAACTACCCGTCAATACTCTGATTCATTCCCGTCATATTACATGTGATACACTTCTATCGTTCCCTCCCTCTGATGTTATTTTCCCTCCAGATTTTCTGCCTCAATCCATAACAGAACAGGTTCACACCTGGGACCAAGTCCTTAGATCAACTCTCGGCACTATTGCCCCTCTTTGTCTCTGTCTACCCCATTCACATAATATTTATTTATTTTTATTTATTTGTTGTTCTTATATACCGCACTCTTAAAAATCAGCGCGGTTTACATATAACCGATTTGTGCAGTCAAAGCATAGCACTTACAATGAACAAGGTATATTAACTTGGATTTCAACTAGTGGTAACTATGTACAACAATTTACATCTATTTACAGACTGTTTTTATAGTATATACATCCATTGGTAAGGTTCACGTGTTCATACTTGATAGCATGTTAAGGGGTGACGTGTTAGATTGCTGTGAATAGTGTAGGAGAAAGAGGTGATGTTTAAACGCTCTTCTGAACTGAGTTAGGTCTTTGATGGCTCTAATGGGTTCAGGGAGTGTGTTCCAGCAGCATCCCTGGTATCACTCTGGTCTCTGCCTCTTACGTTCTGAACTACGTAGGGCTGAAAGACACTGGTGAAAGTCTCCTATGCAGGATTCTCTTCTTTGATTGAAAGAACAGTTTATCTTTATTTTGTCATTTAATATACCATCCAATACCAAGGCATCTGAGTGGTTTACAATGAGAAAACTTGGAGCTACAAGAAAATAAAGGAAGAGGAACGCCATCAGAAACACAGAAACATAGAAAAATGACGACAGAAAAAGACCACATGGCCTATCTAGTCTGTCTTTCCATATCAACAACTACAACAGTCCCCTTTTTTTCCTTTAGAGATCCTCTGTGTTTGTCCCATGCTTTTTTGAATTCAGATACTGTCCTCATCTCTACCACCTCCACTAGGAGACTGTTCCACGGATCCACCACTCTTTCTGTAAAGAGATATTTCCGTATATCACTCATGAATCTATCCCCTTTCACCCTCATCCCATGTCCCCTCATAGCAGAACTTGCTTTCAATCGAAAGAGGCTCTCCCCCTGTGCATTTATGTCACAGAGGTATTTAAACGTCTCAATCATATCACCTCTATCCCGCCTTTCCTCTAAGGTGTACATATTAAGATCCTTAAGTCTGTCCTCATATGCTTTATAATGAATACCACTAACCATTTTAGTAGCCACCCACTATACTGACTCCATCCTGTTTATATCCTTTTGAAGGTGCGGTCTCCAGAATTGCACACTATACTCCAAATGAGGTCGCACAAAAGACTTATAAAGAGGCAATATCACTCTTTTTTCTGCTAGCCATTCCTCTCCGTATGCACCCAAGCATCCTTCTAGCTTTTGCCGTCACCTTTTCTACCTGTTTAGCTACTTTAAGATCATCAGACACATCCATGCCTAGGTCCCGCTCTTCGTTAGTGGACAAAAGTACTTCACCCTCTATACCATATTGCTCCCTTGGATTGCTGCAACCCAAATGCATGACCTTGCATTTTTTAACATTAAATCCCAGCTGCCAAATTCTAAACCATTCTTCAAGCTTAGCTAGATCCCTCCTCATGTTATCTACCCCTTCCTGGGTATCTACTCTATTGCAGATTTTGGTATCATCCGCAAAGAGGCAAACCTTACCCAACAGCCCTTCCGCTATATCACTAACAAAGATGTTGAAAAGAATTGGACCAAGGACAAATCCCAGGGGCACACCACTGATAACTTCCTTCTCATTAGAGTGAGCTCCATTTACCTGTACTCTTTGTCACTTCCCACTCAACCAATTTCTAACCCAATTAATAACTTTAAGGTCCATCCCTAGGGTGCTGAGTTTGTTTATAAGTCGCCTGTGAGGAACGGTGTCAAAGGTTTTACTGAAATCTAAATACACCACAGTGACATGAAAGTAAAGAAAAGGAATACAATTAGCTGAAGAGAAAGGGAGGAGGGTGACAGACATAGAGGAGAGACACTAGAAGGAGGGGGGAGAGAGGGCAAAAACAAGGGAAAAGAGGTGCGTTTTTAGGAGTGCCTTAAAATGGGGGAAGGAGAGTTCCAGGCGAAGGTCAGGGGGAAGGGAGTTCCACATGAGGGGTTTGAGAAAGAAGAAAGCAGAAGCTCAGGTTGATTCCAGGTGTGCGGATGAGGGGAAGGGGAGATAAGGCGATTGGAGTGAACCTGATGGAGGGAGCGGTAAGAGGAATGAAGATTAATTTGGTTACAGAGATACTGAGGGGTGCTAGTATGGATAGTGTAATGAACTGGAATGAGAATCTTGCATTGAATGTGGAACTTTATGGGTAGCCAATGGAGTTTGGAAAGTAGCATCATGATGTGCTCAGTGTGGGAAGTGTGAGTAAGAATGTGGGCAGTGGTGTTCTGAAGGAGTTGTACAGTAGATGGCAAAGTTGGAGATGGGGGAGATCAGCTAAAGTGGCATTGCAATAATTGATACTTGTTATAACTAAAGAAAGAAGAAGGGTGGCCAGAGAAGAGGGAGTAAGAAAAGGTTGAATAGAGTGGATCTGACGGAGAAAATAAAATGAGTGTTGAACAATGGAGGAGATATGATCATTGAAAGAAAGGGAAGAGTCAAGAGTAACACCAAGGTAGCGGAGAGTGGAGACCAAAAGAATATGGGTATGCACAAGAAATGGAACTAAAATGGGGGCATTGGAGAAGAAGGAAAACCAAATGGCAGTTTGGATGGCTTGATATGTAGATAATTAGATGCCATCCATGAAGAAATGGAGGAAAGACAAGGAGGGGTCAATTCTGGAGCTGAGGGGAAGGTGTGATGGATCAGAAGGATGTTATCTGCATAGTAGTAGACAGAGATGCTGTGCTGCTGTATGGTAAGTGTGAGAGGGGCTATAAAGATATTGAAAAGAAGGGGGTTGAGCACAGAACCCTGAGGAACACCACAAGGGAGAAGGATAGCAGAAGAAGCAGAGGTAATAGAGAGAACAGAGAAAGCACGAGAAGAGAGGAACGAGTGGAACCAGTGAAGAACAGAGCCAGAGATCCCTGAGTCATGGAGGTGAGAGAGAAGAGAGCGATGGTCCACTAAGTCAAAGACAGATGAGAGATCCAGAGAGATGACCAATGAAATATCATCACGGTCATGAATGGAGTGAAGTATGTTGAGGAGTAAGAGAATAATAGTTTCTGTACTGTGGCCATGACAAAAGCCGGATTGATGGGGGTGTGGTGTAAGGGTGACATCAAGATGTGAGGAAAGCCAAGCAAAGACTAATTTTTCAAGGATTTTGGAAAGGAAGGGAAGGTTGGAAATAGGGCGCCAGTGAGCAGGGATGGTAGAATCAATGAAGGCTTTTTGAGGATTATTTGAATAATGGCATGCTTTCAAGGGTACGGAAAAATACTGGAGGAAAGACTGGAATTGAAAATACTGAGGACAATCGGAAGAAGAGCTAAGGAAGGAACTGTGAGCCATGAGGAGGGGATAGAATTGGAGGGGCAGGTGGTTCTGTGAGAAGATGTTAGGATCTTAAGTAATTCTGCAGATGAGATGGGGTAAAAGGAAGACCAGGAAATTGATCTTTTACTGAGTAGGTATGATCTCTACAAAGCAAGAAGTCTATTCCAAAAGTTTTTTGTCCTCTTCAGACCTCACCAAATGCCTGTATTCTGTTGTTTCAAGACTATTTAATTCCCAAAACCCATCTAGCATATCACAAACCCTGTCTGCTGAGGAATTAGTCATCTACTTCAGTTCTAAGGTCATGGGCATCCAACTCGGTTTTCTGTTCAAATGACCTACTCCACTTGTCTCCTCTTTGATTATGGACATGTGTGGTGATCCTAATTTTCTTTTCATACCCCTAGATATCCCTGATTCACTTAATCATTGTTGGCATGCTTTCAACGCAGTTTCTCTGCACAGTATCACCAAAGCAAGCAATACCTCTAAGAAAACCATATGCTCTCTAGATCCCCTTCCTTCCTCCTGGCTAGCCTCTCCTTCCCTGGCACTACTTCTGCCATCTTATCAATCAACAATAATCTTGCCTCAGGAGTAATGCCACTCCCCTTGAAGAAAACCATTGTTTGGCCAATTCTAAAAATGTCCTCACTTGATAAGACTGTAACTGTAAATTACCGCCCAGTTTCCAATCTTCCTTTCCTCTCTAAAGTCCTTGAAAAACTTTTTTTTCCCAACTTGCTGATTACCTTGTCAAAACCAACACACTTCATCTGTACCAGTCTGGTTTTCATCCAGGTCACAGTACTGAGACCATTCTGGCATCTTTCCTCAGTGAAATATACCATTCTCTTGATCAAGGTAATATTTCTCTACCTGTCTCTCTTGATCTTTCTTCTACTTTCGACTTGGTTGACCACTCTCTTCTTTGTTTCTGTCTTCTTGATATTGATCTCCGTGGCACAGTGCTATACTGTTTCTACTTTTTTCTCGAGAACCAACACAATGGCAGTTCAAAAAGAACCAACACAGCTTCAAAATAACAAATACATTTTAAACAATAAATACTGTACATTTTAATATATACACATAAAAATACACATATCTATCTATCTATCTATATCTATATATATCTATTTATTGTCATGAAGAAGATCCTTCTGAGCCTATGGAGTTGGTGAGAGAAAAGGATTCCATTGCAGAAACTGACAGGCAGTCTGAGCACATGGCTCAGTGTTTTCAGAGAGAATGTAAACAAAGAGAGTCACGAGCTGGGAAGACACTCCCACGCTGTGACGTAGTCCCTAGTTCAGAAGATAATAAGATACACCTGTTTAAGGGAGGGGCACAGTTTAGCCCGGAGAAACAGGATGATAAAAAGTGGTCATTAGCCTGGACTAAAGGAGAGGGGGAGCACAAAGAAGGAAGACGTCAAGAGGTAAGAACCAAGGGAGCCATAGTCCTAACGCCAGAAAGAAGCAGCACAGGACAGGTGATGTCTGGTAAAGGCAAGAAGGATAAGATATTTCCTGGAAGGCAGGCTTGGGAAAACTCACATGCTCCAGAGAGAGAAACCTGCTGGCATGACAATACTGGTACCTCTAAGGCTGAAGCTATGAGGCTGAGAGACAAACAAACACAAGCTGTGTTTGGGAATCAGTCTGACCTTGCAGAGCTGAGAATTCCTTTCCCTCCAAAGCCGAAAGGTAGGCTTCACAACTTACATAGGTTTGAACCTAGTTATAAAATATTTCCCTGCAGTTGCCAGAATGTAGCAGACTCTCTAAAAAGAAACTTCAGTATATACGGTAATTCACAGTCCTATCCTTTAGAGTGCTACCGAGAGAAGCCATGTGAGGATAGTGAAGACGTCTGTTTTAAAGTTCAGGATAGCAGCTCACTGACACACCCTACTATTGCTGATGCTGAAGAAATGCAGATTGACTCTGATAGCAGTGAAATAGTGGATAACCAGATGGACTGCATGTTATGTTTTGCTGACCACGTTGAGTCTCTGTGCTGAACACTGGTTTGAGAAAGCTGGTGAAGCAACAAAAAGAATGGGGAACATTTTCTTTTGCTGAAGGAAGCTGTTATTGTTTGTTTGTACTGAGCACTGCATGCTGTGAGCCTGAAGCTGATAAGGCTAATTTACCTGAGTTCCTGTACATATCCCTCAAGCCAATTGTATGGCAGTTTATCATAAGTTATTTACCTGCACAGAAATCCGTTGGGAAGGGGAAAAATAAATTCTTGTCATTGCCTGAAACAGTCGACTACAACTCTTCTGTTCTCAAAGGGTAAAAGGGACTACCATTCCCAGAGGGCCTTGCAGGACCAATGCAGGGTCACACTCTCTGAGTCAGGAATACAAAGGCAGACCAACTCTCAGTGCCCTAGGCGTTGGGCTGGCCACCGAGAGGGTGACACTATCTATCTATCTATCTATCTATATATATATATATATATATATATATATATATATATATACAATGGGCCTGATTTTCATTTGGGAGGTGCTATGTGCTGCATTGGCACATAGCTCTTCCGCCGTCCGTGTAACCCGGATTTTCAATGCCAGGGTCATATGCGGTCTTGATATGGAAAATCCAGTTTGCGCCACAAAACCAGGAATCAGTAGGAGCTAGCTAGGTAGCAGCAATTTTCAATGCTACCCGCTTAGCCCGCTGCACCTTAAAGATAGGCCTATTTGTTCAAAGTGTAATATCTGTGTCTTGTATTCAGCTGCTATTGATGGTTACTATCTACAAAATATAAAGCAAAAAAGGGGAAAATGAACAAAATAAACAATAGATCTGAGAACCAGCATTTGAAAATCTATCCATGTACAGAAACACGGCTACATAAAAAATGTACATGAAACAGTCTTCATTAAAATGTATACATAGAAACGGTAGACAAAAATTAATAAATAAAACACAAACCCAAAATGGCCAGCAGAGGGAGCACTCTCCTTATTCACTGCCTGTCTAAAAAAAATAAATCAACCAAAAGTGTACACATATTATACCCTATTAAGCCCTTTTTGATAATAAATAGTAAAAGATACAAATAAAAATAATAGTAAAAAGGAGACAAGTCTCGAGTAAAGAATACTTACATAGTCCAAAATACACAGACGTCATCAAAAAGAACAGAAGAGAAAGGGATCAGCTGTCACGTTACCACTTAAAAACTAAAACCATGGATTGATTCAACATTACTGGTTACTGGAATGCTCCCGTATTGAATTTAAAATTTTGACTCTTGATCATAAAACACTGCACACTGGGATTCATCTTTCTTCTCTTTACTTATCCCTAACACTCCCCCCCCCCTCGCATCCTCCATAATCACCTTAATCTGCCTCCTCCTTCCCGAGTACGATACAACTCAACCAGATCCTCAGCCATTTACTTTTGTGATTCGTATCAGTGGAACAACTTACCTCCTGAATTGCCATTTCAAATCCGCCTTAAAACCTACCTTTTCCAGAAGGTGTTTGACCTATGTTGATGATCAATGCCTATGGACAGCCCTGCTTCTCTTACTGTAACCCCCCCTCCCCTCCCGCCCCCTCTTTATCTTTCCTACTCCCCTGCTCCTACCTGTTTTGTATGACAGTGGTTATCTTTCCTGCCACTAAACTGGAGTTCATTTTCAACTTTAATTATTTTGTGTTTATGTACTGTAAACTGCCTTGATTTAATTTATTTTGTATTTATTTATTTAACAGGTTTTATATACCGCTTTATCATTTCAAAGTGGTTTACATTGTAACTTAAACTTAGTAATGTACATTAAACAGGGATATTGATAACTTGGATTTTTATTATTTGAAAATGGTATATCAAATTTTAATAAACCATAAATCATACGTCAAGCTCCTCTAGCCCTTTTCAAATCCAGGCTAAAAAACAGCTCTTCCAGGCTGCTTTTGGATTCCAATGCCCCTCACTTTCTTGTCCACCACTTATGTGTATCTTACTATGCTCTAGTCCCCACTTTTGTGATGTTCTAAGCACGATTAGATTGTAAGCTCTGAGAGCAGGCACTGTCTCTTACATCTATATGTACAGCACTACTATGCCTTGTAGTGCTATACAAATGATAAATATGAAGGACTATGAGAGAAGCTGCTCTTGTTGGGAAGGAATCTGCACTTGTTTTTACCTGCTGGGAATTTCTCAGACCCTTGGGCTAAAAAGAATCCTTTGGGTTTAAACTGATAAAATCCGTGTCTAAGTTCTGTGTTTTATAAAGTAAGTTAGGGCACTGTGTAGCAAGCTACATTTTACTAAATCTATAAAAGTCAGTTAGGGCACTGTGTAGCAAGCCAGCTTTTAGTTTGTATTTCTTTCCCATTCACCTGCCCAAAGCATAATCTTAGATTTATAGGCTCTTAAATTGATGACCTAATTTCACTTACATATTTAACTAGTTATCCTCATCAGCAATATATTAATTAAGGCCCTTAAACGCATTCTGAACCGCGTTTAGCTGATCTGGACATCTGATCCGGACGTCCAGCCCCACTAAATGTCTGGCCGCATCCTGGAAGCAGAGCTCCCCACTTGTAGATCTGAGCTGTGTGGGGAGCTCTGCTTGTGGGCGGGAGGGGGTGGGCTTCAGGCAGAGCAAGGGCAGGCTATGGGCTGCACCATGACCCTGGAAGTACAGGGCTGATTCTGAGGTCAGCCCTGTACATCCGGGGTAAGCTAGTTATACGGAGGACTTATTCTACCTCGGAGGCAGAGTATGTCCCCCTAGTCGGAGCCTGATTGGGGAGCCAGGCAGCAGACCAGAGGTGAGGAGGTACAGGGTGTTCCCTGCAGCTTGGCCCTGGCCATGGCCAATTGGGGGTTGGGTTGGGGGGAAAAGAAGAATGCTGGGTCTGCTAGGGATTGCAACTCCTGCATGGAGCTGTGTTGTCATGGCAACATGACGCCATGGCAAGTGCTAGTCAGGGAGTTCATGGGACATCCGGATGGCCAGAATTGGGCCATGGCCTGCACATCCAGACCAGTAGACCCGATTCTGATCCCACGGCATGTTTAGCCCCCATGGAATCAGGATCAGGTGCAACCAGAGCACCTCCCGATTCTTTCCAGCCAGACAGGCGGGGGTTGCACAGAACAGAATTGGCCTCTACAGGTATAGTTGTATTGGTAGAAGTATCCCTAAGAACATAAGAACATAAGATATGCCATACTGGGTCAGACCAAGGTCCATCAAGCCCAGTATCCTGTTTCCAACAGTGGCCAATCTAGGTCATACGTACCTAGCAGTATCCCCAAGAGACACAGGTTCCACAATGCTTGTATTGGGTCAAGCATTGATATCCTGGGTCCCTTTCTAATAATGGTTTATGGACCTTTCCTCCAGGAACTTGTCCATACCTTTTTTTAAACCCAGCTACACTAACAGCTCTTACTACATCCTCCGGTAACAAATTCCAGAGTTTGATTACATGTTGAGTGAAAAAATATTTTCTCTTATTTGTCTTAAATAGTTTACCCTATACCTTCATTACATGTCCCCTAGTCTTTCTATATTCTGATAGCGTAAACAATTGATCTACGTTTACCCGTTCCACTCCATTCATTAATTTATAGACCTCTATCATATCTCCCCTCAGCCGTCTCTTTTCCAGGTTAAAGAGCCCTAACCTTTGTAGCCTCTCTTCATAGGAGTAACCTTCCATCCCCTTTACCATTTTGGTGGCTCTTCTCTGTACCTTTTCTAATAACGCTATATCCTTTTTAAGATACGGCGACCAGAATTGCACACAATATTCAAGGTGCGGTCGTACCATGGAACGATACAGAGGCATTATAATATCCTTTGTTTTATTTTCCATTCCTTTGCTTATGATACCTAGCATTCTATTTGCTTTCTGGGCCGCCGCTGCACACGGGGCAGAGGGTTTTAACATGTTATCCACGATGACTCCTAAATCTTTTTCCTGGGTGGTGATTCCCAATGTGGAACCTTGCATTGTGTAACCATAGTGTGGGTTGTTCTTTCCTAGGTGCATAACTTTGCACTTGTCCACATTAAATTTCATCTGCCATTTGGATGCCCAGTTTTCTAATTTATCAAGATCCTCCTGCAGTTTTCCACAGTCCTCTTGGGTTTTAACAACTTTAAACAGTTTTGTGTCGTCTGCAAATTTGATAACCTCACTAGTTATTCCCTTTTCCAGGTCATTTATGAATATGTCAAAAAGTAGCGGACCCAGTACCGATCCCTGGGGTACTCCACTATTCACCTTTTTCCATTGGGAAAATTGGCCATTTAGCCCTACCCTC
This sequence comes from Ichthyophis bannanicus, assembly GCA_033557465.1. Taxonomy (NCBI): domain Eukaryota; kingdom Metazoa; phylum Chordata; class Amphibia; order Gymnophiona; family Ichthyophiidae; genus Ichthyophis; species Ichthyophis bannanicus. The sequence continues at coordinate 84,046,658 of CM066032.1, forward strand.
TGCTTTCTATCTTTTAACCAGTTCCTGATCCACAATAGGCTATTTTCCTAGCAACTTTAAATAAGTAAACAACTTAAATAGCTAAACAAATCCTTAAAGCTAAGGTGCAAACAGCAGTCCAGCAGTGAGATGGGGACTATCCAGTCTTTGCATTGAGAGACACATGCATGATTTTCTCCTAGTTGGTGAGCACTCTTATATGTGCACAATGTACTAGGAGATCTTTTCTCTCAGGGAATGAGTTTGATCTCTGAAGGCTAGAGTAGCAGATTTGGAGGAGCTAAGTCAGACAGATAGGCATATAGATGAGACCTACAGGGACGTAGTACTGAAGTTCCACCTCCAGTCTGGCAACCTTCCTGTTGCCATGGAGGAGAGAGATCACATGAAAGGAGAACATCACCTAAGTGTGGCAGTTGGAACTGTCCTTTAGGTGGCGTAAAACCCTCTCACACTGAGGATGTGCCTCCAAAGTCCTGTGCCTATGAGAGAAGGATTAGCTTGGCCATTATAGTTGGTGATTTGATCATTAGGCATATAGAAAGATGGGTGACTGGTGGATGTGAGAATCACCTGGTAGCATGCCTGACTGGTATGAAGCCTTCTAGACAACGCTCCACCTAGACAAGATTTTAGGGAGGAGACTGCTGTCTCGATACATGTTGGTACTAATGACATAGGAAAGTGTGGGAGGGAGGTTCTAAAGGCCAAATTTAGGCTTTTAGGTAGGAAGGTGAAATCCAAAATCCATTCCCCAGCAAGAACCCAAAAGGCAGACAAATCTGCAGTCTCAATGCATCGATGAGAAGATGGTGCAAGGAAGAGGGTTTTTGATTTGTTAGGAACTGAGCAACTTTCTAGGGAAGGGGGAGGTTTTTCCGAAATGATGAGCTCCACCTTAAATGGGGTAGAACCAGGCTGCTGGCATTAACTTTTAAAAAGGAGATAAAGCAGCTCTTAAACTAGATAATGGGGGAAAGCTGACAGTCGCACAAAAGCATATGGTTTGGAATGATGTATCCTTGAAGGATACTAGCAAAAGAGAGAAATTAGGACATTCCAATACAGAGGTTCCAATAAAGATAAAAGTAACCAGAAGCCTTTAAGTAAAGAGCAGACAGAGCTGAAAGATTCCAAATTACCTTTTTCAACTGATAGCCATATTGTTAATATGAAAAAAATGCCTGTATGCAAATGTATAAGTCTAAAAAATAAGATGGGAGAGTTAGAATATATAGCACTAAATGAAAGGTTAGATATAATTGGCATCCCAGATGTCCGGTGGAAGGACAACCAATGGGATAGCATGATATCTGGGTACTAACTATTGTGTATCACAGTGATAGGGTAGATCAAATAGATGGAAGGGTTGCACTGTATGTTATAGTGGGCATGAGACAAACAGGATAAAAGTCATGGATAGAAATTCCATGGAAAAATAAAGGGGAAGGCGATGGCTGTGAGAGTGTACTACTGTTCACCTAACCAGAATGAACAGATGGATGATGAAATGCTAAAAGAAATCAGGGAAGCTAACAAAAGTTACAACACAGTAATAATAATGGGTGATTTCAATTACCCCAGTGTCGACTGGGTCAAAGTCACAGCAGGACATGCTATGGAGATAATGTTTCTAGATGAAATAAATGACTACTTCTTGGAGCAGCTGGTTCATGAACCGACAAGAGGGGAAGCTATTTTGGACCCAGCCCTTAGTGAAACACAGGATCTGGTGCAAGAGATAAGGATATTAGGGCCACCTGGCAATAGTGATCATAACATAATCACATTTGATTTAATAAATGGAGGAAGGACGGCAAGGAAATCCACCATATTACCTTTTAACTTTCAAACAGGAGACTTGATAAAATGAGAAAAATATTTAAGAAAAAATGAAAAGGAGCAGCTGAAAAGGTTAAAGATTTACATCAAGCATGTCTTACTAATCTATTACATTTTTTGAAGGTGTGAATAAACAGGTAGATAAAGGTGAACCACTTGATATAGTGCATCTGGATTTTCAGAAAGCCTTTGAAAAGGTCCCTCAAGAGAAATGCTTGGTGAAATTAAAAAGTCATGGGATAGGAGGCAGAGTACTATTGTGAATCAGGAACTGGTTAAAAGATACAAAACAGAGTGTGAGGTTAAATGGCCAATTTTCTCAATGATGAAAGGTGAATATTGGAGTACCCTAGAGATCTGTGCAATGCGTGCTGTTTTTTAACATATTCCTAAATGTCCTGGAAATGGGAATAACGACTGAGGAAATTAAATTTGCAGATGACACAAAATTATTCAAATTGCAAGAGGATCTTGATAAACTGGGTGTTCAAACGACAGATGAAATTTAATGTGGACAAGTGCAAATTATGCACTTATTTATTTAACACGTTTTTATATACTGCCTTATCATTTCAATCAAAGTGGTTTACATTGAAACTTAAATTTGGTAATGTACATTAAACAGGGACAATGATAACTTGGATTTTTAGTGACTTGCCCAAGGCCATGAGGAGTGCTAGTGGGAATTGAAACCTGGTTTCTGGGCTCCCAAGCCAGTGTTCTTAGCCATTAGATTGTTCATCCCTACTCCTTAGGAAAGAACAACCCAAACTATGGTTACACAATGCAAGATTCCACATTAGGGACAACACCCATGAAAAGAATTTAGGTGTCATCTTGGATAATACAAATAATCCCTCTGCCCAGTGTGCAACGGTGCCCAAGAAAGCAAATAGAATGCTAGGAAGGATAAGGAAAGGAATGGAGAATAAAACAAGGGATATTATAATGCCTCTGTATCATTCGATGGTGCGACCGCACTTCGAATACTGTGTGCAATTCCGGTCGCCATATCTTAAAAAAGATATAGCAGAATTAGAAAAGGTACAGAGAAGAGCCATAATAATGGTAAAGGGGATGGAAGGATATACCTCTGAGGAAAGACTTAAAAGGTTAGGTCTCTTCAACTTAGAAAGAAGACAAATGAGGGGAGATATGATAAAGGTGTATAAAATAATGAATGGAGTGGAATGGGTAAACCTAGATTGGTTGTTTACTGCTTTAAAGGGTGAAAAGACTAGGGGACATGCAATGAAGCTACAAAATAGCTCATTTAAGACTAATAGGAGAAAATATTTTTTCACTCAATGCATAATCAAACTCTGGAATTCACTATTGGTTGATGTAGTAATAGCTGTTGGTGTAGCATATTAAAACCGTCTGGACAAGTTCTTGGAAGGAAATTCCATAAAGCATTATTAAAGAAGAGCAGAGAAACCAACTGCTTACCCCAGGATAAGGAACGTGGAATCCTTTTTAGGAACCTGACACTTGGCTGATCACTGTTAGCAATAGGATATTGGGATTGATGGACCTTGGTCTGATCCAGTATGGCATTTCTGTGTTCTTATATATTTACATAGTAGTAGAAAAATCTAGGTGCAGGCATTTACAGCAGCCATAGTGCTGGCCTAAGTGCTTGTGCCTTAGATTTTCATGTGTTTTCAACAATTTACACCCCTATTTTATATAATAAAGAACATGTGTACTTGACTTTATAAAACAGGCAGCAAATATGCACCTAACAACATATGCTAATCTAGATATGCCTCATAATATTATCCCCAAAGTTTTGATGTACAGAAGAAGAGGATTGGGAGGCTTATAAAGGAGTCGGAGACAGAAAGCCAGGATTCTGCTATTGAATACTGAGATGGCAATAATGAGCACCAGCTCACATTTTGATCTCCTGTACCTATGTGCAATTAACATTGACTAATGAAGATGAAGGGGATAGGAAGGGATTGAATAATTGCTGGAAAGGGAGAGGAATGATGGAACAGTGGTGGGGTGGGAAGGAGTTGTGGGTGGGGGGTTTGCAGAAATATCCTACTGGCTAATTTGTCTTTTACGTGGAGGATCCAGAAAAATAAAGAGAGCACAATTATGCTAAAAGGGGCAGGTCTATATAGGATAGCTGTTTTAGCCCACTTCTGTTTTCTACAAAAAGCAGCATGGAAGAGTAGCTGAGTGGTTAGAGCACTGGTTTGGTAACCAAGCAACAAGGGTTTGATGCCCATTAGCACTCCTTGTGGCCTTGGACAAATCACTTAACCCACCATTACCTTGAAAAAAAAGGCCTTTTAAAGTTCAACAAATAGACCTAAAATGGGCCAGTTGAGCTCTGAGATGATCTTAAGGCTCTACATCACTGAGATATAATTTATTTATTCAGATAAGTTCTTCTGTAATCATTGGATTTAGAAAAATAATGACCCCGAAGCATAACTAATATAAGCACTATTGAACACTATAAGAAATTTTTAAATAAGAGTGAAAAAGACTTGTTGGAGGGTGCTGGTCAATAGCTACCTCAATTTTCAGTCCGACAACTGTTTTGAATTTCCTTTATGAGCAAGTATACTTCTATAGCAGGCATGTCCAACTTCGAACAGGTCGTGATCTACTTTTTCTGGCCAAAAGTGCCGGTGATCTACCACCATGAAAATTAAGTTTCAAATTAAATTTTAACGCAATAAAGTTGGAGGGTTCCCCCATTTTTAATGAACCTTCTGTCATTTACTTGGATGTGATCAGCTGTTAAGCAAATTAAGCAAAAACAAAACAGAGGCAAAGATCCAGTAAGAACTGCGAGGGGAAATGGAAAGTAAATTTTTAAAAAAGTTTTATTGAGTAATAACTTTCTTTAATCGTCTTAATAACTTTCTTTAACTTTTATTGAATAATTTGTGTTAAAGTTAGGTCGAGTATTGATCCAGGCTGATCTTGCACAATCTTGCTCATTAGTGAGACTCCTGAACCTGCATTTCATCCACCAGCTTTTTGAAGTTGGGTGAATATTGCGTGAGGTTCTGTCTCAGGGAATCCTGGAGATGTTCATCTGTCATGTTGGAATGTTGTGTACTCTTTGTCATTTTCAAATGGGAAAACACAGATTCACACAAATAAGTTGAATCAAAATAGGAGTGTACAGCTTCACTGCATCTTCTCAAGTTGGGAAATTTGTCTCTAGGCACTAGCTTCCAAAACGATTCTTGCTCAGCACGGATCTTGAGAAAAATGTCATTTTTAAGGGTTAGTATTTCATTTTCAAGAGATGGCTTGTTCAATGAGTAATTTTTACTGATAGCAGCTGCAGTTTCTTTAATGTCAACATCTACTTTGAATGGGTATGACACATACTCCACAATTGTTCCAATTTTTTGGAAGTCACAGAATCTATTTTCGAATTCCTAGATAACAGAACAGATTTCTGCCACATACTTCTCGTTCTGAAAAACAAAATTTGGATATTGTCCCAGATGGTCCTGCATATTAGGAAAATGATCAAAAGTGTTGTTTGCAAGGTCAGTCATCATTAGCTCAAATTTGCTCTTGTAGGATGAAACTGTACTCATCATCTCGCCAATGCATTTGTTTTTACCTTGTAGTCCAAGGTTCATATCACTTAGTTCGCCTGTAAAGTCAGCGAGAAATGCCAGATCACATAACCACTCCTCATCTTCCAACTCTGCTTGGTCATCTCCCCTCTCCTTCAAAAAACTTCTTATTTCATTCAGCAAATCACGAAATCTTTGCAGAAATTTGTGCCTTCTTAGCCACCTTACATCTGTGTGCAAAATGATTTCCGCTGCCCCTTCATCAAGAGTAAGATTGAAAAGCCATCTTTGAAGTGATCTTCCACGAACTGAATTTACAATTTTGAAAGTGATGTCCATGACAGTCTTTGTATTGAGTCTCTTGCTTGCCAAAACTTGCTGGTGAATGATGCAGTGGTAAGAAAGGAAATCTGGGAAGTCGTCATGCTGTCTACAGAGGGCTATGAAACCGTTAACCTCACCTGTCATTGCTCTTGCTCCATAATCGCGTGTGTAAATGTATAATTGCTTGTATAAATCTATAATCGATTGTGATAGTAATTATGGTCTAAATATAGACCCTAATATGTGTGCTGTGTATTACCCCTGTTCTCTCTATCTATGCCCCAAATTTTCTGTCTTGATTTTTTGACAAATACCAAACTTGTAATCAAACCGCTGCTGATCGCTGGAAGTAGCGGTATATAAGTATTTACTAAATAAATAAATAAATAAATCAGTAGTGATGGAAACAAGTCTATGCAATGGAAGATTACACTTTGTCACCAAAGAATGGAAAGAACTGAATATTTCCTGACTGGTAGTTCTCCCTTTTAAAGCAATCATTCCAAGTAGTTCTTCTTTAACACTGAAGTCTTCAAAAACCATCTGGATAAAGACTAGTAACTAGGCTATGTCTCCTTTGTCAGTAGATTCATCCAGTTGGAGTAAGAAAGCAACAGAATTTGAAACATCCTCCAACAATTGTTCAGTTGTGTCTCCACACATCTTTTCTATTTGCTGCACGACGGTGTTTCTTGACAGTTGTACATCTTGAATAGCAGCTATGATCTCTTTCTTATTTTTAAATCCTTCAAAAAGATTGTCAGCTGCTTCAAGAAAACAATCTTTTACAAATTCCACTTCAGTGAAAGGTTTGCATTTCTTTGCGATCAGGTTGCTGACCTTGAAGGATGCTATGGTTGCATTGACCAAATGTGACCTTGGCTTCGCCATCAACTGTTGCTGAGTAGCCAATTTCGATTTAAGTTCTTTGAGCTTCAGTTTACGAATTTCACTTTTAGGTGGAAAATCAGCAGCAAACCTACTGCTATGCAGAGCCTTATAATGACGTTCCTGATTACCCTTTTTGGGCAAGGATACTGGGGCGGTACAAATTAGACAACAACACTTGTCTTTCACCATGATGAAGAAGTAGTCCATTTCCCATTCATCATGAAAGTGGTAGGTTTGCTCTTCGTTGGAACACTCATCTTCGTTATACTGGAGTGGCTGGATGTAAGAAGGCCAAATCTGCTAAGTTAGTATAAACACTGGCTGAATCTGGTCCAAAACTGTCACTGTCCCAAAGTATTAAAGATCAACAGGAACTGAAGACCTCTGGATGATATGCAATACAAGGACTGGAGATGCCAAAACCACACATGCAGTTCTAAAAGTAAAAATAAGAATTCATCATACTGGCACCAATAATCAAATACCACCAAACAATCATCAAAAAAACTCAAACACCTGTCCAGCAAACCAGATAAAATCAAATACCGCCAAACAAGTTCAAATACCACCACATGTGATTTAATAAATTCTGCACACAGTGTAGAATCAACGCAAAGGCAAGGCAAAAAAATTGCAGTGTAGAATCAATGCAAAGGCCTAGGCAAAATAAAATTGCAGAGGCAAGCAAAAGTCACAGTGGTTTGAAAAAATTTGAAGGCAAGGCATAGGCAAGTTAGAACAAAACTGGAAAAGCCCACCAAAATCACCAAATTCTTAACACTTTGTTGTGTCTGCCCGACAACGTTTAATGAAAGCAAACTATAAAGCGACCAATGACCAGCACACACGACACAACTAATACGGTAAGTGTATTCAGGTAAAGCCCGGGCGAATGGATATCGCCCGGTATATAACACACTTCTAAGGGGTGTTGGGGCGGGGCAGGAATGGGTAATTCTGAGAGGCAGGAGACCAGGTATGACGCCGGGCCTGTGGTGTCTCGTCGCGGGGCGCGGGCGGCGGCCCCCTGAGGTACCCACAAACTATTGGCATGAAAACAACAAGCGCCCCCAATACACCCACAGGCAAGATTCCCACATGCAGGGAAAACAGACAGGCAAAGAATCAGCAGCAGCGGCAGCTCGGCAGATGACCTGCCGGCACGAGCTCTCTCCTAGCGACGGGGCGAGCTGCTGGAGAGATGGAGCCAAGTGGGCTGGCGATCTACCTCTGACCCCTCCGCGATCTACAGGTAGATCGCAATCTACCTGTTGGACATGCCTGTTCTGTAGGATGTTTTAAACACACTTGTTGTAAGAAAGGCCTGTCAATCTACTTCCAAAAAACCCCCAAAAAACCCAGAAGCTACTGGATCACCAGGAGTCAGCACTGACTCGAAGGCACACATTGCATTGCTTCTTAGTAAATGTCTAATTTACCACATGCTAATTTGACAGATAATATCTAAAATTAGCAGTCATTTAGTACATAGAGTCCTAAATGTAATTAAATACAAAAACATCAAGGGCTTTTACAAATTAACATATCATTTTAATTTAATTTTTAATAAAGGCTCTAATGCTCGCTGATAGAGGGAGCTTATATCACAATTTGCATCTCCCTGGCCTCATTTTCTTAATTATCATTACTTGGAAAATAATCATACCCTGGTCACTGCTTTTTGCTACATCTCATACAGCATCATTTGAGAAAAGAATTTTAGGACCACTTTTTATAAAAGTCCATATGTAATTTGCTTAGGAATTCATTGTGTAGCAGACTGCTGTTCATGCACCATCTGTAGGTTTCATTGTGACCTTTCCAATGGCAATTCAAATATTCACTGAGGCATAATGTGAAATATCACTATCTTAGCCACTGCCACTTTTTAATTAGATCGAAGAAAATAGGGATGAATCTAAAGAAAAGAAAGCTTGATGTCAGAGAGAACTAATGGATCAGCAGGCTGAGAGATGTCTTTGGGAATCATTTCTAACATAGATATATGTAAGGGGTTAATGGGGTTCTTATATTACTTACTGAGTGCACGTTACGCTTCAATATGTTTTTTCCACTCACTGCAACTATGAGATAATTGGGCAGAGGTGCGCGCGTGTGTGACTATAGGCTGATTGCAGTGCTTATGGGAAGTAGTTAGATGCTGTGAAAATATTGGTAAGTGTTCTATTCCAAAGGCTTCCGCAAAACCCTGGCAGCTTGGCCTAGATTAAATCTAAAGCAGTATCCCAATTTGCTTAGTTACCACAAAACTTTCTGGTGCAAATTTTAAATTTTAAAAAGCGAGCAAGGAAGAGTTGGTTACATACACATATATACATTCACACACACATACTGTCAGGGCCGGCCCGTCCATTGAGCGAGAATGTTTTTTGCACAGGGCCCCGCGTTTCAGGGGGCCCCGCGCAAAAAACATTCTTTTTGAAAAGTAAAATTGAAAAAAAAAAAAAAACCTGTCTGCTGCCGCGGTCGGGGCCGCCGCGGCAGAATCGAGCGTGCCGCGGGGCCCCCCTGTGCACGGCAGAGCCTGCCCTCCTTGTAGCAGCTCTCTCTTTGGAGCTGAAGTCAGACGCGCCGGCTTGCAGAGCGCGAGGGAAGAGTTTCTCCCTCGCTGCTCTGTTAAGCCCGCGGGGGCTGATGGGAAGTTCCCATCAGCCCCCGCGGGCTTAACAGAGCAGCGAGGGAGAAACTCTTCCCTCGCGCTCTGCTCTGCAAGCCGGCGCGTCTGACTTTTCAGCTCCAAAGAGAGAGCTGCTACAAGGAGGGCAGGCTCTGCCGTGCACAGGGGGGCCCCGCGGCACGCTCGATTCTGCCGCGGCGGCCCCGACCGCGGCAGCAGACAGGTTTTCTTTTCTTTTAATTTTCGCTGGGCTGGGCTGGGGGGGGGGGGTTTAGGAGTGTTGATGGGCTGGGCTGGGGGGGGGGTTAGGAGTTTTGATGGGCTGGGCTGGGCTGGGGGGGTTAGGAGTGTTGATGGGCTGGGGGGGTTAGGAGTGTTGATGGGCTGGGGGTTAGGAGTGGTGATGGGCTTGGGGGGGGGGGGGTTAGGAGTGGTGATGGGCTGGGGGGGGTTAGGAGTGGTGATGGGCTGGGGGGGTAGGAGTGGTGATGGGCTTGGGGGGGTTTAGGAGTGGTGATGGGCTATGGGGGAGCTAAATCTGTATATGGGCTGATGGGATTAGGACTGAAAGTGGGTTGATGGGTGGTTAGGACTGGTAATGGGCTATGGGGGGGCTTAAACTAAAAATTGGGTGATGGGCGATTAGGACTGGAAATGGGCTGGTGGGATCAGGGCCGGCCCGTCCATTGAGCGAGAATGTTTTTTGCACAGGGCCCCGCGTTTCAGGGGGCCCCGCGCAAAAAACATTCTTTTTGAAAAGTAAAATTGAAAAAAAAAAAAAAAACCTGTCTGCTGCCGCGATCGGGGCCGCCGCGGCAGAATCGAGCGTGCCGCGGGGCCCCCCTGTGCACGGCAGAGCCTGCCCTCCTTGTAGCAGCTCTCTCTTTGGAGCTGAAGTCAGACGCGCCGGCTTGCAGAGCGCGAGGGAAGAGTTTCTCCCTCGCTGCTCTGTTAAGCCCGCGGGGGCTGATGGGAAGTTCCCATCAGCCCCCGCGGGCTTAACAGAGCAGCGAGGGAGAAACTCTTCCCTCGCGCTCTGCTCTGCAAGCCGGCGCGTCTGACTGCAGCTCCAGAGAGAGAGCTGCTACAAGGAGGGCAGGCTCTGCCGTGCACAGGGGGCCCCGTGGCACGCTCGATTCTGCCGCGGCGGCCCCGACCGCGGCAGCAGACAGGTTTTCTTTTCTTGTAATTTTCGCTGGGCTGGGCTGGGGGGGGGGGTTTAGGTGTGGTGATGGGCGGGGGTGGGGTGGGGGGGGGTTAGGAGTTTTGATGGGCTGGGCTGGGGGGGTTAGGAGTGTTGATGGGCTGGGGGGGTTAGGAGTGGTGATGGGCTGGGGGGGTAGGAGTGGTGATGGGCTTGGGGGGGGGTTAGGAGTGGTGATGGGCTGGGGGGGTTAGGAGTGGTGATGGGCTGGGGGGGGTAGGAGTGGTGATGGGCTTGGGGGGGTTTAGGAGTGGTGATGGGCTATGGGGGAGCTAAATCTGTATATGGGCTGATGGGATTAGGACTGAAAGTGGGTTGATGGGTGGTTAGGACTGGTAATGGGCTATGGGGGGGCTTAAACTAAAAATTGGGTGATGGGCGATTAGGACTGGAAATGGGCTGGTGGGATTAGGACTGGGAGTGGGTTGATGGGGAGGTTAGGACTGGTAATGGGTTGGGGGGGGCTGACTGGAAATGGGCTGAGTGGAAGGGGGCTTGAACTGCAAATAGCTGATGGGGAGGGGGCACTTGGAATGGGCTCTTAGGGGAAGGAGCTAGGACAGGAAATGGGCTGATGGAGGGGCTAGGATAGGACTGGGAATTGGGTGTTGGGGGAGCTAAGATTGGAAATGGGCTGTGGTGGGGGCTTGGATTGAAATGGACTCATGGAGGGGCTAGAACTGGAAGTAGGTTCATGGGGGGCTTGGATTAGAAATGGGCTGAGTGGAGGGGAGCTAGGATTTAACATGGGCTGATGGTGGGGCTAGGAAAGGACTAGAAATGGGCTGATGGGAGGCTGGTATTGGAAATGAGCTGATGAAGGGACTCGGATAGGACTGGAAATGGATGGGGGAGCTAGGACTGGAAATGGGCTGATGTGGGGACTAGAAGGGAGCGGATACTGGGTGGGGCTGCAACTAAAAGGGAGCTGATGTTGGGGGAGATTAGAAGGGGATGGGGCTGGGAGAGTGAAATGGAGAGGGGAAGAATATTTTGTGTGGGAGGGAAGAAAAATGTACAATTGGCCGGGTATTGGGAGACTAAGGGGCTTGTTTACAAAGCCGCGGTAGTGGTTCGCGATTGCAGCCGCGGCCCCATTGAAATCAATGGGGCCGCGGCTCCGATTACGATCGCAAACCGCTACCGCGGCTTTGTAAACAAGCCCCTAAGTGGGGATTGAGGATGGAGGGGTAAAATTTGAGTGGATGAAATAGGAATGAGGAAAGAGCAAAAGGAGAAAGATTATTATGTTAAAGCAGATGTAGAGAGAGAATGGAAAAAAACTAGAGGAGAGAAGAAAGGACAAATGGACAGCAGACGATGGAGAGTTAGCAGAAGACACAAATAAACCAGAAGAAAGTGACTGGAACAATTGCAACTGAAAAAAAATGCACAAAAGGTACAAAGATATCTCTTTATTTTGAATTTATTAACTGGAATATGTCAGCTCTGGGAAATGTGCATCATTAATGTCGGTGCTTTGTTTAGTACAAGAGGAAATTAATTTATAGTTTTATTTCAACATTGTTGTACATTCCAAGTTTGGCTTTTAGGGTTCCCAGTTTAATTATTGTCTTCCTGTTTTTAAATTGTGATTCCTTGTTTGGTGATGGTCTATGTTCTGCATGTGTAACTGAGCTGAGGTATTCTGTTTATGTAATTCCTATTTGACATTGCCACTTGTTCTCTTTCCCCAGTAGGTCATGTATTGTTATTCTCTGAAATGTATTGGTTTAATATTTGCAGTGTTGCCTTTTGATAGGTAGGGTATGGTGCTTTATGAGTCTTGGTAGTGCTGTTAGGATACGGTGGGTTTGCTATGGGTTCTAAATGGGCAGTGTTTGTAGTAGTTCCTAATGTGCCTGGCGGTTGGCACTGGATTATAGTAATGTAGAAATCTTTGTCTTTCTTTATCCATACACTCATGAAGAGGCATGTTTACTAAAAGTTAGTGTATGGTAACATTATGCAAATATTTATGCAAATGAGGCCCCTTATGCAAATGAGGCCCCGCACCGAGTCTCCGCACATGGCCCCGCACCCCCCTTGGGCCGCCCCTGCATACTGTACATGAAAAGTGATTAATCTCAGAAGTTTTAATGTCTCAGTGCCTGTCTGTATCAGTGTGTGTCTATGCAAAGGGAGGCGTGCATGTGTGAGGAGCTATTTCATACAAGATGCATGTTAGACTCATGCGCATGTGCGTAGTGTGTGTAGGGGATGCATATATGTGGGTTTTGTGTGTGGCATATATGTATGTGTGCGAAACCTGTGTGTTTGTGGACAGTATGTGAGGAATGTGGGGAAATAGTTTACAGTGTGTATGGCAGGGGTATGAGTGGGGTGTTGTGTATATAGGTTTTTTGAGTAGGTGTGGGAATGAGGTACATGTGGCTGTTTCTGGGGGTTGTGAGGGTAGATATGTGCAGGGCCAGAACTACCCAGTAATCGAGGTAAGCACAGTAGGAGTGTGCTGATGTCATGGGTGCACCAGCACTATCCGCTCCCTGCCCAACTCGACCTCCACTTCTGAGAAGGATGACAAGCCCAGAAAGGAACTGCTCTGCTGCTCGTGGGACTTGCTGCTCCCACAGGCATGATCTTCCCTTCTGGGCCGCACTAGCTTCTGCAAGGCCACAATCGCAGCCCAGACAAGAATATCATGCCCACGGGAGCAGCACGTCCTGCAGGCAAAAGAGCTGCTGGCCAGATGGTCCCATTGCAGGGTGAGAGTGCAAAGGGGAAGTGAGAAAGGGACAGAGTCTGGAAAGGGGAATCGAGATTTGGGGGATAGCATGAGAGGGGCAGGAAGGTGGAACATAGGGGTTGGAATAGGATGGACCACATGGGCACTGGCCCCACCAAAATTTTGCCTTTCAGGTGCCATCCACTAGCCACAGACTTCATGGAGGCTGCAGGCATCCCATGGGCAGAAGAGAAGAGAGCAGCTGTGGTTGTGGAAAACACTCTGTTTGCCCACTGGAGATTGGATCCCTGTGGGCAGAACAGAAGAGGAAGGCTGTGGGGGCTAGGGGCAGAGCTTGTAGCAGAGTTGGGGTGGAGCTTAGCCCCCCCCCCCAATCACATGGCTGTTCTATCTCCCCTAGGGTGGAGGGAAATCCTCCTCTCTGCCTGCAAATTTTTCTCAGCTTGAGTGGTCCTCGCTGACCTTATCGACTGGAGATGAGATTCTTGCAGCTTTGAGAGACAAAAGAACTGGTAAGCACCTTATGGGGCTAGGCCAGGGGTGGGGAACCTGCGGCCTTTTGGAGCATGATGTGCGGCCTTCTGCGGCCTTCTTAAACAAATTTTCATATTGTTATATATATGACATTGATTAACATATGTGAACTAATTTTGGCAATATGGCGATTCCGCTAAGAGATGATTCTCGTAAAAGCCGTTATCTGGCCGTGATAAGGTGGTATCGCTTATCTGATTGTAGTTCTTGGAGGCGATAAAGAGGTCACCCAAAATGTCCATTGCCGGAGACGTCAGTACGGGGAACTGGCGATAGACACTACACCCGATAACAGATGCTGACAGACGCGGAACTGGCGTGGCATAACATCACACCTTCGGATAAATATATCATGATGAGACTCGGAGGAGAATGCGGAGGAAGAGTAAGGGTTGGATTTTGAATGAGAGAATGCATTAGCAAATCAGTTTGGAGTTGATGGTGAAGCGTAGTGGTCGCGTGTGCGAGTCGAAGTGTGTCGTGTAGAGGAGAGTGTGCCTCAGTCTTGGCGCGTGTAGGACGTAAAACCATGGTACAAGAAGGTACCCGGTGTGTGACGAATAAATTCTCAACATTTTCATTCGAATTTATATGTTAAGAAGCAAATTCATGATTGCAACAAAAAAGAATTGGCGCTAGTTTTGAAACCGAAATTTCTTCTTCATCTTCTGGCAACACTGTGGTGACAATTACTAACTGGCTGGCATAGAGAGTGCAGTGTTTGTGGTTCCTTCCTTCAGAGTGTGTTTGTCACTTGATTACATTTTTTTTTTTGCTTTTCATCATGTCGAAAAAAACAAAAAGGTCGCTGAAAGAAGAACACAGAGTGTTTGACGATGAGTGGGAATTGCAATACTATGTTGTTTCTGAGAAGGATAAAATGAGTTGCTTGCTCTGTGATTCTGTGATTTCAACGGTAAAAAAATACAATGCACATCAACACTACTCTACTTATAAGGACAATAAATACGTTAAGCTAGAAGGTGAATCCCGAAAGATTGCTTTACAAAAATTGAAAGAAGGGAAGCAAAAACAGAGGCAGTTATTCCAATCAGTGCAGGGTATCGGAAATGCAACTACAGAAGCTACTTATAAAGTGGTGTATATACTTTGGAAAAAAGGTAAGTCATTTAGTGAAGCGGAAATTATAAAAGATTGCATCGTAGAGGTTGTAGGATGCTTAGATCCTGATAAGGTTAACAAATACAAACAACTTCCTCTTTCAAGAAGAACTAATGCTAATCGGCAGCATGAATTAGCACTCAATGAAGTAGACCAACTGAAAGAAATAATCCAAAAAGAAAATGCGTACTATTCAATAGCGCTGGATGAATCAACTGATTGCACTGACTCAGCGCAGGTATTGTATTTTGTTTCCACCATAACTAAGGATTTTTGTGTTTACGAAGACTTGCTTACTCTGAGCACTCTAAAGGGCAGAATGCAAGGAATCAATGTGTTTAATGATTTTAAAGACAAATGTCGTGAATTCGGACTGAATCTGGCTAATTTAGTAAGTGTATGCACAGATGATGCACCTTCTATGACAGGGAAGAATGAAGGCTTTATCGTACAACTTAAGAAAGAGGTTTCAAGCCAAAATGATCTTATCTCTTTTCATTGCATTTTGCAACAACAAAGTCTCTGTGCCAAATCCACTTTTTTTTTTTATTTTATATTTACAAAATTTTACAATGTATCAAGAAGTTACAAACATTCTTGAAGAAACAGGAAAACATTAAAGAAATAAACATTTAAAGAAACTGGAAGAACCAGAGCAAGCAAATAAACCAAACATTTTCCACTCTAGCCCACAACAAGGAGTGGAGGAGCCATACAATTAATTGAAACCAAAAAAGATAAGAAACTTGAAGCAATTGCTACACTGAGTTACACATTTATGAGAGTACTGGAGAGTCCACAGCCGAGGGCTCCAAACGTTTAGCATTAATGAAAGCTATGAGTTGGGATGGTTCATAAAAAACATAGGAAACTGAATTTAACTTTACTAAGCACTTACAAGGATGTTTGAGAAAAAACAAACCACCCAACTGCAAAATACCAGGGCGCAACAAAAGAAATTCTTTTCTACGTTTCTGAGTAGTCCTAGCTAAATCAGGGTAAATCCTAACTAGCAACCCTCTAAAGGGTATATTCCTTTTCCTAAAAAAAAGCTTCAACAGCCACTCTCTATCAGATAGGAGAGCAAAAGTTACCAATAACGTAGAAGGTACAGGGTCTTCACTTTGAGAACTCTCTAGCAATTCAGTAACATTTAAGATGTTAACTTGTTCCTGAGAACTACCCATCAAAGCACTCCCAACAGTAGGCTCAGCCAAAGTTATCTTAGCCTTAGGTAGATAATAAGCCCTGAGCAAAGGTGGGATTAAATCAGATGATACCCCCAACACTTCCATTAAATATAACCAAAACATTTCTACAGGTGAAATAGACATTATTCTAGGAAAATTAATTATTCTGAGCTTATTCAACCTGAAGGAATTGTCCAATTGTTCCAACTTAATCTGTGTGGAGAAAAAAGATTTCTTAAAGACATCCACTTGTTCTTCCAACCCCTCCACCTTCTGTTGCACTTCGGTGACATCTGAATGCAAAACAGAAACTCTTTGCTGCAAAGCGTCCACAGTTAAACCATGTTCCTCCACTTTCCATTCCAGAAAAGATACCTTAGGCACAATCGCTTCCCCTAAAGAGAGAATAGCCTGCCAAATAGTCTCCAACGTGAAAGTCTCAGGACGCTGTAAATTGTTGTTGCGCCGAGGAGCTCTTAGAATCCACTCCAAACCTGCTATCCGCTGCTGCCCTCGATCCACAGCAAAACGCTGATTCTTAGGCTCTCCTACACTCGGCAACGAAGCTGTTGCAGACTCGCCCAGCCCGGCGACAGTCTGTGAGCAAACTATCCGCCCCACAGATCCTGGACCATCAGAGCCACTAGCGGACCCCAGCTTTGGGAAAGCGCCGAGCTCCAGGAAACCTTCTGGCAAGGGCTGCCCTCGAGTCACTTTCGGTGCCGGACTCTCAGGGGAGAGAGATATACCGGAGACAGACGCCGAGCCACCCGACTCCAGCATTTTGTCAGTCCGGAGCTCATCCCCTTCTCCTACTAGTGCTCGCTGAGAGCACAAAATGAAGGAGTCCATAGGACCCGAAGAAATCGACGTAGAGGTTGGGGGAAGCTGGACGGACTCAGTGGACCCCTTCCCCTTACGTTTCTTACCCATTAGCAAGAAAAAAGAAACACGCTCACAGCGAAACAGCAACCGCCGCCATCTTAGACAAGACTCCTCCCCCCCAAATCCACTGTTTTAAATGACACTTTGCAGAAAGTTGTAGGAATTGTGAATTATATTTGAGCAAATGCAACAAGACATTGACAATTTCATGAGATGCTAATGATGGATAATGAGGTAATTAATGTTGATTTGCCCTACAATTCGAAAGTGCGCTGGTTATCACAAGGACAGGCTTTAGTCAAAGTTTTGTATTTGCGTGAACTAATCCAATTTTTCGAGGAAAGGAATGAACACTGAATTATCATGCAAGGAGTTTCATAGCAATGTTGCTTTTCTGTGTGAAATAATGACAAAGCAAAATAACTTGAACGTTTCATTGCAAGGTAACACCAAATCTATATATGATATGTGGCGAGAAATAAAAATATTCAGAAAAAAATTAACATTTCTTAAATCACTTCTTGGCTGAAATGAGCTTCCTGAAGAGCACTTCTCTCACCTAGTAAAAATGATTAATGAAGAAAAATATTCTTTTGAACGTTTCAAACAATATGAATCAGTTATAGACTCACTAATCAAGGAATACAATGAAAGGTTCAGAGATTTTGAGAAGCATGACATGACCCTCAAATTGGCTTTTCAACCTCACTTAGTTGATGTATCTAAGGTCCCAGAGAAGCTGCAGATGGAGTTAATTGAGCTCTCGGAAGATTATATTCTGAAGTCGCTGTTTGACAGCAAAAAAGATCCCATTCAAATATGGAAAAATGCCATCGAATATTCTCACCTCAGGGAACACGCATGGCGCTTGCTCTCCTGCTTCTCAACAACATATCGCTGTGAATCTACATTCTCCTACTTAACACAAATTAAGACATCCTTAAGATCACAAATTACAGATGAACACCTAGAAGACCAGTTAAGACTACGTACATCCACGTTGCAGCCTGATATATCACTGCTTTCTCGCAAAAAAACAATCTCAGAAGAGTCACTGAAAGGTAAGCAGCTAGCTTAGTTGTTTAAAATAAGATATATATATATATATACTGTGGTTATATATATATATATATATATATATTTGTATTGAAACATTGTTAGTATGCACTCTGCCGTATGGTAGTATAAGATACTTGAAAGGGTTAATTCTGTATAAAAGCTAAATTAGTATTAAATTATTTGCATTTTGCAGTAAATTGTGTGTGTGTGTGTGTGTGTGGGGGGGGGGGGGGGTTGTTGCTTTTTTTTAGAATGTGGCCTTCTTGGAAGGATGTTAGCTCTCATGCGACCTTCAAATGAGAAAAAGTTCCCCACCCCTGGGCTAGGCAATAGCCCTACTGAAATTCTCTCTGCCTGCAAGATTTTCATCAAATGTTGATGGGATTTAAAGTTCTCAAATTGTTATTATTTGCCTGAGTGTTCTTAAAGATAATGAGGACGATGGAGTAGAGAAGGATTTGAATGTTTCTACCTTTATGGAGATGGCACAGGAGAATATTGATGTATGCAAAACTTTATTAATAACATCATCCTCATATATGGACAAGACTCAAATAGTTAGATACTATTTCTAGCAGAAGGACTCTCCCTTTTCTGGACAACTGTGCAGATTGTTCAGAATGTTGTAAGGACTACATAAGTCAGGAGAAATCCTTTCTAGAACTTAAGCCCGTGGGTCTTTGGGTGCACTCTTTTTCTTGAAATAATCAGTGTAACCCTGGTAACCCGGAGGTCCTCCTCACCCTCCATCACACCTCTTACCCCGGCCCTTCCTTTCCTTTACCCCATACCAAACACCACAGAGACCGTATTATGGTAAAACTTTGGTCGCAGCTTTATTTAACACATATAACAACCAGCCCAACATGGGCCAAAACATACTCTACATCCCAACATCGCCCCCCACCCCATCACCGGACGATGCCCCCACCCGCCATACTATTAGCAAGGCGGAGCATCCTCCTCCCCGCCCCCCCCCCCCGGCCGCCTGCCTCGCCATGCTAGTAGCAAAGGCCGGCCCTCACACACCGATACCGGGCCGAGACCCCCAACCGGGATGTCTCGCCCCACCCCGGGGAGCCCTTCGCTCCCCCACTGCTCCTAAATCAGTTAAAGCCCCGCCACCTCAGCAAGCGCTGGCTCTCTACCCCGCCACCGGCGCAAGGTAGTTACCTATCCTCGCACCGACCCACCCCAATAAAGCTGCGACCAACCCACATCTCCAGCATCTCCTGCCAATCATTTAATAACAGATCCTGACCCACAGGAGATAGGTGCACTCCATCTGTCCGGTACAGTCCAGTGCATTTTGCATCCGCCCAAGGGTGCTGCATCTGCCAACCACCCAACTGCTGCACCCAACGCCTGATCTGCCGGTTGACTTTTGCTAGGCCTCGCGACCAATGCCGCTGAGACTGGCAGGCCGGCCTCGGAATAATGTCGGACCAAATAATCGCCACTCCTGGCCAGTCCTCCTGCAGCACTCGAAGGTCCCGCTGCACCGCTCATATAAGCTGTCGTCAAGTCCAGTTGGAGAGGTTGTTGCCACCCAAATGTATCAACACCCCCAATGGGCGCTGCCGCCGGTCCGCCTGTCGTCGAACCAAAGGAAGAAGTTGCCACCAACGCATGCCACGCTCCCCCATCCACAGCAACCAAATGTTCCGGGTTACCAGGCCCAGATGCACTTCCAGGGGGTGCAGCAAGGCCCTCTGCTCCGCCCAGTACACAAAGGAGTGCCCGATAATCCACCACTCGCCAGCTGGGCACTCGCCCGCACCTCCATCCCGGGGGTGTAGATGCGGCTGTGACCCTGAAACATGAAACACATCATTAATACCCCCCCCACACCCCCCCCCCCAAGCACTCCCCACCCAAAGTCACCCTTCACAATTGCTGCAGCTGGATATAACCCGCATAAGCCCCCGAGTGCCATCAGCCAATCCTTTGAATCACCTCACCCTCCAGCCCGGCTGCCGCCGTACTTGTTCCTGCCCCAATCCTGAAGGAATGCGATGCGAACTGCCGCTCCGCATACCCCAACCACCGCAAAGCCAAGCGCAACACCGCTGTGAATTGAAACTGTGTGACTGGTTTCCCATCGCGTGATGAAAAAGTAGCCTGCCATCTTCGGCCGCAGATGCAGATATGACCTCAAATTCTGCACCGGGCATGAACACAACCCCGGAATCGCTGTCAGCAACACTCATCTGCCTACACCTTGCTGGTCAGTCTTTGAGCGCTTGAGATAAATTCGCATGGATGTCTCCTCCAGGACCACGTGCTGAACTTCCACGCCGCCCAACTCCCCCCGCATCTTCGATCTTGGAACTAACTCACTAACCCAAAAAGCCTCGAAAAAGGTAGCCACAAACAAAGCACGAAACAACACCGCCTCGAACTCCGTCACCGCCACCTCCGGCAACACACCCCATATCCGTGAAAGCATCTCATGAGATACGGGGCGACGCCAATCATACTCCTGGGGCCTTTCCCACACCCACCCCGCCAACAGCCGTCTTACCAAAAACGACACGCTAGGATTACCCCAGCCCTCCACCTTACTGAAAAAGGAGAAACCCGCCAAAGCTGCCTGCACCGACGACTGCGACCAGCCTTGCTCCTTTGCCCGAACTATGAATGAACCTCCCAACTGGTCATCTATTCTCCCGCCGCTCCAGCCATTCCCCCTCATAAAGTCCCACACCTTGGCATAGCCTCGCCTGTATGCTGCCCACGTACCTGGAGCCACGGAGGACCGCAACAACCCCATCACTCCCAAGTCCCAATCTGTCAAAGGTGCTCGGCACCGCTGTCGCTGCTTCGTCCGCTCCCGGGGCCAATGCCCGGAACTGCGCCCACTGAAAATGAGACAAAGCATCAGCAATGGAATTTTGCGAACCCGGCACATGATGCGCCCTAGCCATGACATTGAGACGCAAGCAGGCTAGCACCAATACCCTCATTAATGCCGCCACTCTCGGACACTTGGGTGAATGCCTATTAATAACCTGCACCACCGCCGCATTATCGCACCAAAATACCACCCTCCTATCTCTCAACCTCTCAGGCCACACCCAAAATGCTACCACTATCGGGAACAACTCCAAGAATGTCACATTACGTGTCAACCCACACTCTGTCCAAGATGGCTCTCTCTTCCACCCCTCCCTAGCCAGGTGATGGCAATCAGCCTGACTTCGTGCACCTGCATACTTGGAGCACTCCTTGCCTAAGGGGTTCTGGGCTCTGTATCCTCTCCCCTCCCTTCCACTAGGGGGAGCATGGAATGTTGGGCCATGTGGAAGTTTTCTGATTCCTAGCTGTGTTTGTGTCTTTCCTATTCTGCCTCGGTAAATGGGGGTCCTTTACTAGGGTGAATTCCCTGCCTCTTTGTCCTCCCTCATACTCTGGATAGGTCTCCTTGCCACAATATCTACACATTATTTTCAATGTGTGGGTCACTGTTTTTTTGTTGTCTGAAAAGTTACTATTCCCTATTTAACTGTTTCATCCACTTATAATTCTATAAACATATGTCCTCTCAGTCACCTCTTCATCAAATTGAATAGCCCTAACTCTTTAGCGCCCCTCTTTATAAAGGAAATGGAACAAAATAAAAAAACAACTATGAGGTTCATGTGCCATATCTGTGCAATGTGCTTTCTATAATCACATATCTCATTTCAACCTTCAGTCTGATCATTTATGAAAACAGGCAACACGTGTCATTAGCCCCTATAAGAATAATGGGGCCATGTATATAAAACATTTGTCACAGTTAATATGATATCACATTTTTGGAAATAGGGGTGTTAGACTTCAATTTCAAAGGTAAAAAGAGTATGGGCCTGATATTTGAAGGCCCTTACAGGGTAACTTCCTTAGTTACCTGTGTAAGGGCCTTATCCGGGATATTCAAAGGGAACCTACATGGGTAGTGCCCTTCGAATATACTGGCTAAGTCCCTAACGCACCCAGATACTATCTGCATAGCATCGAGGCATGTTAGGGGCGTTCCAGGCTGGAGCGGGGGTGGAAGAAGGGACTATACAGCTAGCAACGATATTCGATGCTACCCGCATAGCCCTCAGCACCATAAAGATAGGCGAGGTTTGCCTTCCTAATTTTTTGTGTTTGTGTATGTAAATGTGCAAAGCTAAATTTAAAAAAAGAAGAAGATAGGTGAGATTTTACTTCGCCTATCTTTAGGTTGCAGAGGCTATGCTGGTAGCATCGAAAATCGCTGCTATCCATGTAGCCTCTGTAGCTGCTGGGGCGTGCATGCTTACCCGGATTTTCACTTCTGCTGGCACAGAAGTGAAAATTTGGATTACAGGGGTCGGCGGGCAGGCTATGCGCCACCATGATGCATATCCTGCCCATCTCAATATCAGGCCCAATGTGCTTTGTTATAGTATTAAACACTTAAAATACTAATTAATACTAAATAAAATAATAAATAATACTAAATAAAATACTAAAACACTACGGAATGCACAACGCATCACAAAAGACCCCCAAGAACTCACAGGCACACTAACTGCACACCCCATCCCAAAGTACAGGCAACATTTGCCTTTAAACAGCATGTACATAGTTCCAAATAATAATATGCTAAGCTGTTAAATGTATGCAAGTTTATGTTTTATGTAAATAGTTCTAAAAACAACTGTTCTATGTAAAATGTTAGTTAAATGTAAACCGCCCCTGATATCTGGAAGGGGTGGTATAGAAAAATGTAACAAAATAAATAAATAAATAAGTAAAATAAAATAAATAAAATAATCATAATATTCTGGTCTGTCAAAAAAACATGACTTGGTAATGGCCCTTTACATTTTCTGATTCCACTCTATCTTTTTTGAGATGTAGAGATCAGAATTAGGTGTGTGTGATACTAAAAAAATCATTTTGCTTCTTTTTTATAAATTTTTATTTCAAGACAATTTTGTTAATTAAAGAGATAGCTGAGGAGTTTTTCAAATTGAGTTTTCTATGACAGAGAGACAGAAGCAGTAGCTAACTATCTATCTGTATCTCCATGCCCTGTTGGTACTCTTTGGGTACTTCTTTCTCTGATGTAGTCTGTCTGGCTGTGGATCCACAGAGCCTGAGAGATTTTTAAGACTGACTCTTTTCTGATAATGAGAGAGAATTAGTGCTGCCCATCTCTTGGGGCTTTTTTCATTCTCTTCAGATGCTTTCCTTATTTTGTGTATGCCTTTTTGATTTCAGCAAATAACTTTCTGAAGCTACCACCTTTCTGTCTTCTGCTCTATTTGAATAGAGAAGTGAAAATTGTGCTGGATTGCTGGTGCTTCAGTTTCTTGTTGAACTGTTGACATCATCAGCCATGGGATTTGGGAGAAATGAGGTAGGGATAGGATTGTTTCACTATTTGTGAAAATGTGTCATTATGATTGATGAAGTGACTCCTACTTCTTCTTT
The DNA here is from genome assembly GCA_033557465.1 of Ichthyophis bannanicus. Taxonomy (NCBI): domain Eukaryota; kingdom Metazoa; phylum Chordata; class Amphibia; order Gymnophiona; family Ichthyophiidae; genus Ichthyophis; species Ichthyophis bannanicus. Next base: position 84,070,065 of record CM066032.1, read on the forward strand.
CTGCCTCTACCAAAGAAGCTTTACTGTGCATGGCCCCATAGACTGTAATAGGTCCAAGAATGAATGAGCATTGCTCATTCCATCCCTGCATCATTTTGTTCTCTTAAAAGGACCAAAACCCAAAATACCATAATTTATCATGTCTTTCTACTAGTGTTAAAACAAAGGCCTCTGGGGACCTAAGATGGCGACAGAGTAGGCTGCTGAGGTGAAGTGTGCTGAGCCGGCTCCTACACTCGTCTCTCTAATGGGGAAGAAGTGTAAACAACGTACCCTGAAACCCTCCGGTACCTCTTCCCCTGCGAGTGGGCTGTTGCAGTTTTCGATTGCCAGTTTCTGCGTCCCCTCAGCGCATATGGCTTCGGGAGACCCGCGGTAGTCCACCGCGGATCTGAGCAGGGAAGGGGTGGTTCTCAGCCCCGTGCAGGCATCTTCAGTGCAACCCAGAAGCTGCTTCGAGGAGGGGCAGTCAGTCGGTGTATCTCTGGGTTGGGTCACCAGCACTGCGTAGGGTTCTCCAGTGAAGGTGCAGTTGGTCATAGCTGCTGCAGGGGGTTGGCCTTGTGCCTTTCCTTCTGGGAGCAGTTTTGAAGAGGAGCATTTGCAGTTCTGCTCCCTCGACAACTCGGCGATCCAGACTCCTGGATTGTTGGAAAAAACTGCGCTTGTGACACTTGATAGCTTATGGGAAGCTATTTCTATGCTTCAACAGACCCTTCTGCCTGTGGAGGCTGTTTTTTCCCAAGAATTACGTGATGTTAAAGCTCAGTGTTCTACGGTGGTTTCGGAGTTAGCGAGTCAGATTTCCAGAGTGTCCAAGCTGGAAACCAAGGTGGAAGAATTGCAGGTCCTTGGTGGGGCTAACTCCAGGGACTGTTTAATCCAGGCAAGGAAGATTGAATTTCTTGATAATCAATTATGTAGAAATAATTTGAGATTCCTGAACTTTCCTCGTTCTCCCTTGATGGATCCTGTGTGTCTGGTCTGTAAATACCTGATGGATGTCCTGCGGATGCCTGCTGATTCATTACCTCCTGTGGTACGTGCTCAATATGTGGTGGTATCTTCTGTAGAGGCTGGCATGAAGCTGGAACCTGACAGTGCATCCGGCCCTCCCCATCTGGATCTTTTTGAGTTCTTGGAAAGTTCTCTGAACTGGTGACTAGCCGGGCCACCTTGTTGGTCTGTTTCACCTTTGAATCTGATCAGAACTCTGTGCTAAGGTTATATTTCCATAAAATGTCTGATTCCCAGTTGATGGGCTCAAAATTTTAAATTTTTCTTGATTTAGCTAGAGATACCCAGAAAAGGCGGAGAGAGGTTTTGGCCTTGCATCAGAGAATCATCGCCGTGAGTGCGCAATTTATATTAAAATATCCATGTAAATATGTGGTGTTATTTCATTCTAAGCAATTTCTTTTTTTTTTGTGCCTCAGCAACTGTTGCAATTTCTACAGAGAAGGGAATTAGAGGGGCGGGTTTGATTCCCATATCAGCTGCCATATTTTTGTTATCTATGCTCATATGATTTCTTTTGGTCTTTAGGTAGAGGGGTTTCCCTTTACCTTATAATGGTGTATTTCTATTTTCTTGGGTTCTTATTGTGGGGCATATTGTGATCTAAACCATGAATAATTATTTTTGCTGTATTATAGTGGTTCTTCTTCTTTATTGATTGTTTATTCTGTAATTCATATTCATATTTGTTTTCTGGATTGTATTGATAAAATTTAATAAATTATAAATTATAAAAAAAACAAAAAAACAAAGGCCTCTACCTATTTTCTTTATTTCCCACCAAGCTTCTGTCCTGCCTGCTAGAGCACTGTGGTTCTCTGTGGTGTTCTTCCTTACATGTGCTATGCTAATTGGGGATATTCTGAAAATCTAACTCTTAAGGTTGAACTGCTCTCCATATAGCTGTACTTAGTGTACTGTAAATTTCATAAATAGAACTGATGTTTTCTTGATAAAATGCCTGGCAATTACTCATTTAAAAGTAAAATGTACTTGATTTGAAAATGGCTGGGTGCTTAAATTGTCAATCAATCAAAACCAACACCATATATAGATCTAACGTCAAACCCTAAAATAAAGCGAGATGACAGATTGATATGACTGCATTAGAGAACAGGTTCCAATATGAGCCATTCTAAACTACATCCAATTTAAACTAAGGCAGCAGAGCATCCTACATGCTGAAAAATTGAAATCTCCGGTGAGTAGGGGATTGAAAGGGGATCAGAAATTGATCCATTTGTGTCATTTTGTTTATAGTCAAATATCTTTATTCTTACACATACACTGCATACAAAACAAGTCAACAGTCAAAAAGACAAGAACATAGTGCCTTCCACAGTGGCAGTCAAATATAGAACAAATGGTACAAACTTTGTCATTTTGTTTATAAAAACAGACTGAACAATCTGTGCAATAAACGTTACCTTGATATGCTAAGGGTCTCTTGTGGGTGCTAAAATTAACATGCTGTGCAGGAAGGCATTAATGTGCATATTAAAATGGTCTAGAAAAATGCTAGCATGAGCACACTAAAATTAGCATCTCCAGTCAACAAATGTAAATGAAGGAACAACTTAGGCAAGTGAGCATTTGGCATGCATATGGTAAATAGCATAATATGCGGTCCCTCAGTGTTATTTAGGAATAACTCAATAACAGCCCAAACTTTAACCCCTACCTCATACTAAGTGTTACTGTGTCTTTCTAGCACACATGCTGTTTTGAGTATTCAGAGAACCTTTAAATGATGAGGGCCACAGGATGTGGGCCTGCCACCATACATTACTGCAGCCTGGAATATACAATGTTCCCAGCAGCAGTAAGTCAGTAAAAGGTTTGCTTGTGATTCACTAACCTATAGTCCTCAGATACTGCAGTTTAATACATTACATACCAAATTTTTATAACAAAAGTCAGGGTATTTTAATGGTTCACTTGTTATGTGGCACTGTGGATGGTAATTTTGTAACAGGGCTCCTAGTTTAAGGCAGCCAAAATGTGTCTATTATAAGCCAAGATGGGATATTTAACAGGGTTTCGCTTGCTAGCAGGCTAGCAGGCTATTCAGCCGCACTATCTGGATAATGCCACTGAACCTCTGAACAGACAACGCCAGCACGACCCACTGTGAAAACCATGCATTTGCACAGGGCCAAGGGAAAGTGACACAGTCAGCACTGTGAACTGGCTAAGCCTTATTTTGAGGCAGCGGGTGGCATTTGGCATGGTTGTGTAAACCAGGGGCTCCAAGGGGGCATTACCCTACTTTACCTTGACGTTATGAGTGTCACGAGTGACTGAGTTACCTCAGGTAAGCCACCAATGGAAATTCCCAGCCTACAGAGAAAATATTTTTTTATTTTTCTACAATACACTTTACAGCTTCTTGAACCTTAAATTCAAATCAGAACTTACCAAGGGATGAGAACTCTCCCACACCAAGCCCCCTACCCCCCCCCCCCCATCACAGGTTTGTCATTTGGCCCCATGCATCTCCTCATCTTACCCCCATATCCAGCTGGCTCTTCCCTGCTCTGCGTGCCCTTGCCCAGCTGCTGCTGCTTTTAGTGTTGCCTTGGCGGCTGCAGCGGTGGTGGCAGCAGCAACATCCAATTGAAAAAAAAAAGCGGGTCTTTCCAAATCTGCGCTTGCATGCAGATCTGATCTCTCCCTTATCTGATGTATGCTCGTGTCAGAGGAGGGAGGAACCAGAGCAGCTTTTCAAATGCAGGACTTTGCAACTCCACACTTGAATGGCTGGCCTGGTCCCTCCCTCCTCTGACTCAAGAGGAGGGAAGGATCAAGCCAACATACAAGCGCAGAGTCAGAAAGACCTGTGAAGTTTTTTTCAATTGGATGTCACTACCGCCATCACCAGGGCAACATTAAAAGTGGCAATGGCTGGGAAAGCACAGACATTGGGGGGGGAGGGGGGGGTAGCCGAGGTCGGAATCCCCTAATGTGCTCCTATTTCTTTGCGCCCTGTGCAGCTGCACAACTCATACAAGACTAGGTATGGCGTTGTCTCCCACAATGAATCACTTAAACAAGTTTTACTTTTGAAAATGCTCTAATTTTAATTTGAAAAAATAGTATAAATTCAAAAATAAATGAATATATTCATAAATATATTGGTATATTGCACTATAACGTAGTCAACTATATTCTGTGAACATTTCTTTAAATGTTTCTACTTTTCAACAGTGGCACAATATTGACTCTTTTAGCAACAGACAAGTATTAGGTAACCTGTTGAAATCTGCCTATTAAAGAAGCTTAAAATCTGTTGAAAGGTTTTAGGCTTCTTTACTATGCAGTAGAAGAAATGTTCTAACATTAACTTTATATATACCCATACAGGTGAATGGGCATTACTATTCAAGGAAACCTTTTGTTTTAGAAAAGTTTCAACTAGTGCACTAGTGTGTTTCCAAAAAATAGTCACTGTGGTGTGGATGTTAGCCATCTTAGGATCCCCTCTGATCTAACAATGTTCAACTTAGTCAGGATACCTATCTTTAAAAATCAACAAAAGAAACTACCACCCTAGCTATGTGTGCAATCTATATCTTGTGAGGCTTGCTATTCCCAAAAAATGAAAGATAAGCAGATTCCCTGTCTTTCCCTCCCACAGAACTCTCTGTGCCAGGGTTTTTGTTTTTGTTTTTCTGTGTGCCAAAGTCAGTCTTTCAAAACTGCGAAGCAGTTCTGGAGAACTTTACCAACCGTCAAATAAATTTAGTTCTTTAAATATGACAAAGGGTGTTTCTTTCCTTTGAGCACACATCTGCTCTCTCTCTCTCTCTCTCTCTCACACACACACACACACATTCATACTTTTTTCACTGAAACAGTTCAAATTGTTTCAGGATTAAGCAATTCCTTTTAAAACAGCTCACTTTCAAGGTTTTTCTTTTCACTGCACTGGCAGTTTTATACCTTCAGCCTCGCTTTCCTTTCAGCACATGAAGGACTCCAGTGCTCTTGGAAACAAGTCTTACACACTGTTGAACCTTTAATCAAACCCATGTTCAAATCAAGCTCATATTCCAATAAATCACTTCAAGTTCTCACTCTGATAAATCAATTCACATACTCATTCAGCATGGTTTAAAACTGCTTGAATAAGTTTCAGGGCTCCCTCAGTTCCCCTCCTCCTATCTAGCCTGTGGTGGGCATATTTCCTGTTTCTGCATATCTCATACTTGACCCACTGCCAGGAGTTCTCTGCTCTCTGAAATCTGCCCACATCTGGCCACATTTAGTTAGACACTTCCTTTGGGTCTACTTCCAGTCACTCTGTTAGACCACAGGATTTCTTTAGGATATGGTATGAAGTGGGCTTCAACCTGCTTCATCCCAATAATAATGGTTTAATGGGAGAAAGCCACCATGGATTTAGCCAAGGAAAGTCTTGTTTTAGTAATCTGTTATATATTTTTTGAAAGTGTGAATAAACAGGTAGATACAGTTGTGGTCAATATTATTGGCACCCTTGTATTTTAGGTATGTTGTATATAATATCTTGAGAAATAATTGGAAATAAATAAATGCATGCCATCATAATATTTTAATAGTATGTTCAAGGGTATACAACATAAAAAAGATATCTGTTCAACTTAGATGTAGTAATTTCTGATTAAAAAAAATATAACCCCCCCAAAAAACAAAATATTACCTGGCTAGGAATAGTGGCACACTTCACAACCCTCACACAACCCTTGGCAGTGATGACAGCTTCTAAACATTTCTTGTAGCCATCTATAAGTTTCATACATCTGTCTGCTAGCACTTTCTCCCTCTCTTCAACTATGATTTCTTCCATCTCTTGAATATTTCCAGGATTCCTTTTACCAATGGCAGATTTCAGCTCCTTCCAAAGGTTCTTGATTGGATTGAGATCAGGACTCTTTGCTGGCCAGTTTAAACCAATCTATTTATTTCTATTTAACCATTATTTGTACTTTTGGATGTATGTTTGGGGTCATTGTCCTTCATCACCTTTGACCCAGACCTAGCTTTCTGACACTAGGTAGCACATTTTACTCCAAAATACCTTGGTAGTCCTCCAACTTCATGACTCCTTTAATATGTTCCAGGCCTCCAGTTCCTGAAGCAGAAAAATAGCCCCACAACATTATGGAAACTCCACCATATTTAACTGTAGAAAGGGTGTTTTTTTCCTTATAAGCTTCATTTCTTTGTCTGTAAATGTATCACTGTTCTGCATTGCCAAAGGGCTCAAGTTTGATTTCATCTGTCCACAGAATATTTTCCCTGAAGGATTTTGGGTTTGGGCAAAGATCAGGCATGTCTTTTTATGTCTGTCTTTGAGCAATGGTGTCCTCCTTGTTTTTTGGCCATGAAGTCCTTCTTTGTTTAATGTGTGACGTACAGTGTGGCTTGAAACCACCACTCCAGATTGCTCCACATCAGTCTTAAGCTCTTTGGATGTCGTACATGGTGTTTTTCCAGCAGTTCACACTAACCTTCGAAGACTTCTTGGATTAATTTTCCTTATCCCAAAATATCCTGGGAGATCATTGACAGTTCTATGAGCAGAAAACTTCATAATAACATTGTAGATTGTAGACAGAGGAATCTCAAGGTCTTTGGAGATGGCCTTGTACCCTTTTGAATTTTGATGTTTGGTGATAATTGCTTTTCTGACAGTCACAGGTAGTTCTCTTCTCTTCACCATTTTGAAAATGGAACAGGGAGTGAATGTGGCCATTTTAAACATTAGAGTCATCATTCATTGTTTGATTCAAGTCATGTGAGTACTGACAATTGATCACAGGTGCATCTAATTTTACTGCAATGAGGATGTGGTTCTTCTATTCAAACTGATTTGAAATGTTTAAAAGGGTGTCAATAATCATGTCCTGGCAATATCCCAGTTTTTATACTATTTCCTTTTTAATTAGTCTTGCTTTATTTGATTCTTTTGTGTGTCAAATATGTGTGCATATATAATCCAAAGCCATTTCACTGGCTTAGGAGATAGTGGACATTAAGGGGTTGAACTGCAAGGGTGCTAATAATATTGACCACAGCTATAAAGGTGAGCCAGTCAAAATAGTGTCCAAAAGTATAAGGCTGAGTAGAAAAAAGAGCCAATGAAGTGAACAAATTTATGTTGCATTCTTTGTCTGGAGGGGCTGTAAGTCACTCTCTTAACAAAGTTTCCTTTTTATTCTTAATATAAAACACGCCCATCAGAGCATTGTAACATGAAGCACCACAAAGTGAACACATTGAAATCAATGATTGAATAGCATTTAGCTTATGGATGCGAAAACCCGTGCTTCAAAGGTTTTTGGAATCGCAGATCACAAATCGTGGATCAAGGATGAAGTCAAAGTTAACCTGATCATCAAACATAGGGGCTTGTTTACAAAGCAGCGGTAGTGGTTCGCGATCGCAGCCGCGGCCCCATTGAAATCAATGGGGCTGCAGCTCCGATTACGATCGCAAACCGCTACCGCGGCTTTGTAAACAAGCCCCATAGTGTATCTGGATTTTCAGAAAGCCTTTGACAAGGTCTCTCATGAGAGACTCTTGGCAAAATTAAAAAGTCATGGGATAGGAGGCAGTTTAGTATTGTGGATCAGGAACTGGTTAAAAGATAGAAAGCAGAGGGTAGGGCTAAATAGGCAATTTTCTCAATGGATAAAGGTGAATAGTCGAGTACCCCAGGGATATGTACTGGGCCCACTGATTTTTAACATATTCATAAATGACCTGGAATAGTAATAATGTGTGAGGTGATCAAATCTGCAGATGACACAAAATTATTCAAAGTTATTAAACACAAAAAGGATTGTGAAAAATTGCAAGAGAACCTTTATAAAGTGGAAGACTGGACATCCAAATGGCAGATGAAATTTAATGTGGACATGTGCAAAATTATGCACCTAGGAAGGAACAACCCAAACTATGGTTCCATGGTGTGACCACACCTTGAATATTGTGTATAATTCTGGTTGCCATATCTTAAAAAGGATATAGTAGAATTAGAAAAGCTACAGAGAAGAGCCACCAAAATGGTAAAGGGGATGTAAGGATACCCCTATGAGGAAAGGCTTAAAAGGTTAGGTCTCTTCATCTTGGAAAAGAGACAGCTGAAGGGAGATATGATAGAAGTGTATAAATGAATGAATGGAGTAGAACAGCTAAATGTAGACAGGTTGTTTACTCCATTGAAAAGTAGACAGACTAGGGCAGCGATGGCGAACCTATGGCACGCGTGCCAGCTGTGGCACGCGAAGGCCTTGCAGCTGGCATGCGGGAAGGTCGCAAATTGAGATATGCCGGCTCATGGCAATTTAAAAAAAAAAAAAAAAGCTGGCCGCGGCGGCATGGAGTGTCCCGCGGGGCTCCCTCTGCCCGGCGGGACTCTCCCGGCGCGACTCAGCCCCTCTCTGCAGGCTTGCAGATACGCGAAGGGAGAGAGAGTCTCCCTCGCGTCTCTGTTAAGCCCGCAGGGGCTGATGGGAAATTTCCCATCTGCCCCTGCGGGCTTAACAGAGACGCGAGGGAGACTCTCTCCCTTCGCGTATCCCTCCCTCGCGTATCTGCAAGCCGGCAGAGAGGGGCTGAGTCGCGCCGGGAGAGTCGCGCCGGGCAGAGGGAGCCCCGCAGGACACTCCATGCCGTGGCAGCGGCCAGTTTTTTTTTTTTTATTCAGGGCCCTCAGCCGCGGGGGGGGGGGTAGTACGGGCAAGGGGCTAGGGAGGGAGGGGGTTAAGACTGGCAAAGGGCTAGGGAGGGAGGGGGGTTAAGACTGGCAATGGGCTAGGGAGGGAGGGAGGGGGTTAAGACTGGCAATGGGCTAGGGAGGGAGGGAGGGGGTTAAGACTGGCAATGGGCTAGGGAGGGAGGGAGGGGGGTTAAGACTGGCAATGGGCTAGGGAGGGAGGGAGGGAGGGGGGTTAAGACTGGCAATGGGCTAGGGAGGGAGGGAGGGGGTTAAGACTGGCAATGGGCTAGGGAGGGAAGGGGGTTAAGACTGGCAATGGGCTAGGGAGGGAGGGAGGGGGGTTAAGACTGGCAATGGGCTAGGGAGGGAGGGAGGGGGTTAAGACTGGCAATGGGCTAGGGAGGGAGGGCGGGGGTTAAGACTGGCAATGGGCTAGGGAGGGAGGGAGGTTAAGACTGGCAATGGGCTAGGGAGGGAGGGAGGGAGGTTAAGACTGGCAATGGGCTAGGGAGGGAGGGAGAGTGGTTGTGACTGGCAATGGGCTAGGGAGGGGGGTGGTTAATACTGGCAGTGGGCTGGGGGGTTAAGACTGGCAGTGGGCTGGGCAGGGGGGTTAAGACGCAGTGGGCTATGGGGGGGTTAAAACTAGCAATGGGCTGTGGGCTGATGAGGGCTGGCAATGGGCTATGGGGGGGGTTAAGACTGGTAGTGGGCTGATGGGGGGGGTAGGACTGATAATGGGTTATGGGGGGGCTAGAACAGGAAATGGGCTGATGGGGCGGGGTTAGGACTTGAGGTGGGCTGATGTGGTTAGGACTGGTAATGGGCTGTGGGCTGATGGGGGGGTTTAGGACTGGCAATGGGCTATGGGGGGCTGACTGGAAATGGGCTGATGGGGGGTTAGGACTGGTAATGGGTTATAGGGGGGCTTAAACTGAAAATGGGGTGATGGGGGTTAGGACTGGAAGTTGATTGACGGGGGGCTAGGACTGGTAATGGGTTGGGGTGTTGCTAGGACTGGAAATGGGCTGAGTGGAAGGGGAGGCTTGAACTGCAAATAGCTGATGGGGAGGGGGCTTGGAATGGAAATGGGCTGTGAGGGAAGGGAGCTAGGACTGAAAATGGGCTGATGGAACAGCTAGGATAGGACTGGAAATGGGCTGTTGGGGGGAGCTAAGATTGGAAATGGGCTGTGGTGGGGCTTGAATTGAAATGGACTCATGGAGGGGCTAGAACTGGAAGTGGGCTCATGGGGGGGCTTGGACTGGAATTGGGCTGAGTGCAGGGGAGCTATGATTTGACATGGGCTGATGGTGGGGCTAGGAAATGACTAGAAATGGGCTGATGGGGGGGCTAGGATTGAAAATGAGCTGATGAAGGGACTTGGACTGGAAATGGATGGGGGAGCTAGGACTGGAAATGGGCTGATGGGGGGCTAGGACTGGAAATGGGCTGATGCAGGGACTAGAAGGGGATGGATGCTGGGTGAGACTGGAACTAGAAGGGAGCTGATTTTGGGGGAGGATTAGAATGGGATGGGGCTGGGAGAGTAAAATGGAGAGGGGAAAAATATTTTGTGTAGGAGGGATGAAAAATCTACAATTGGCCAGGTATTGGGAGAGTAATTGGGGATTGAGGATGGAGGGGTAAAATTTGTGTGGATGAAATAGGAATGAGGAAAGAGCAAAAGGAGAAAGATTAGTATGTTAAAGCAGATGTAGAGAGAGAGAGAATGGAAAAAAAACTAGAAGAGAGAAGAAAGGACAAATGGACAGCAGACGATGGAGAGTTAGCAGAAAACATGAAGAAACCAGAAGAAAGTGGCTGGACCAATTGCAACTGAAAAACAAATGCACAAAAGGTAGAAAGATGTTTCTTTATTTTGAATTTATTAACTGGAATATGTCAGCTCTGGGAAATGTGCATCATTAACATCTGCGCTTTGTTTGGTACAAGAGGAAATTCCTATTTGACGTTGCCACTTGTTCTCTTTCCCCAGTATTCTCTGAAATGTATTGGTTTAATATTTGCAGTGTTGCCTTTTGATAGGTAGGGTATGGTGCTTTGTGAGTCCTGGTAATGCTGTCAGGATACGGCGGGTTTGCTATGGGTTCTAAATGGGCAGCTTTTGTAGTAGTTCCTAATGTGCCTGGCAGTTGGCACTGGATTATAGTAATGTAGAAATCTTTTAGTCTTTCTTTATCCATACACTCATTAAGAGACATGTTTACTAAAAGTTAGTGTATGGTAACATTATGCAAATATTTATGCAAATAAGACCACTTATGCAAATGACGTGCTGGCACTTTGAGGAAATTCTTTGGTTTTGTGCGGCAGTTTGGGCACTCGGGCTCAAAAAGGTTAGCCATCACTGGACTAGGGGATACATAATGAAACTACAATGTAACCCATTTTATAGTAATACGAGAAAATATTTTTTCACTCTTTGCATACTCAAACTCTGGAATTCGTTACCGGAGTGTGTAGTAAAAACTGTTAGTGTAGCTGGGTTTAAAAAAGATTTGGAGAAGTTCCTGTAGGAAAGATCTATAAACTATTATTAAAGAGGACTTGGGAAATCCACTGCTTACCCCGGGAGAAACATTGTGGAACCTGTGTACCTTTTTGGGAAGCTGACATTTACTTGTGACCTGGATTGACCACTGTTGGAAACAGGATACTGGGCTTGATGGACCTTGGTCTGACCCAGCATGGCAATTTATTTATTTATTTATGAGACTTGATAAACCGCCCAAACCGGAGTATCAGAGCGGTGTACAATAAAAGCAGGCTGCCAGAAAATTAAAGAGGGAAAAGGAACGCCATTCAAATGACAGGAAAGTGCTGTAGAAATAGATAGAGAGAAAGAAAGAAAGAGACAGAACAGTATGGCTAAAGAGTTAGGGGCAACAGGAAGGACAAAGGAAGAGAGGGAAGGGTTGGAGTGGCATACGGTGTAAGGGCCTGCGTAACTGTCAGGGCGATGCTGGGAGATCAAAAGCCTGGGAAAACAGATGGGTCTTGAGAAGGGCTTTGAAATGTGGAAAGGAAGGTTCGGTGCGGAGTGAGTGGGGAAGAGAGTTCCATAGAGCAGGACTTAAGAAAAAGAAAGCGGAATGACGGGTAAGTTCGAGATGGGCTTGAGACGGGGAGGGAAGAAAAAGGCGGTTACTGTGAGAAAAACGGAGAAGGCGAGGGACGGGTTGATGGAAGATAAGATCGGATAAATATTGGGGAGTACCTGTGTGAAGAACTTTGTGGGTGGTAATAAGGTATTTATAAATGAACCGAAATTTAACAGGAAGCCAATGAAGGGAAAGAAGGCAAGGAGTGACGTGATCATGAGGGGAAGAGAAAGCGATCAAACGGGCAGCAGTATTCTGAATGAGCTGAAGGCGACGAATTTGATAGGATGGAAGGCCAGCAAAAATGGAATTACAGTAGTCTAAGCAGGAGATGATAAGGGAGAGGACCAGAGTAGTAAGAGAATCGGCAGAGAGGTAAGGCCGGAGGGAACGGATGCGACGAAGATGAAAGAAGCAGTTTTGAACAAGGGAGGAAATGTGGGGGTGAAAGGACAAAGAGGAATCAAGGGTAACACCAAGGTAGCGGAGAGAGGGGACAAGCGGGATGGGAAGGGAGGACATGGTAGGGGCTTATGTTCTTATGTTTCATACTACTTCTTCATGTACTTGGTAGTTGGCACTGGAGGGAAGCATTTCTCTAACCCCACTGCACATGTGAATTATGACATATTTATTTATGGAGATTTACTATACTGTCAATCAAGCAGGGACCTGACAAAAATGCGTAGCCGTGTTAGTCTGGAGTAGAAAAAATGACTGAGGCAGGTGGCAGTCTATAAGATGCCATCTACCTCTGTTATTTTTGCTACTCCAGACTAGCATGACGCATGACTACCCCTCAGGAAATGTTCATCATATTGGGACAAAAGAGAGGCTTGTGAAGGGCTCCATTGGAATCCACTGGAGTGGTGGTTTTGGCAGCACGCTAATCACTTGACAGGGCAGTAAAAAGGTAGCACCATCCCTATCCCAGATCTCAGGAAAGACATTTGCTTAAAATTGGTGCCATCTGTGGGTGGAGCACCCTAGTAGTTATCCAGTTAGCAGTGATGTTCAGCTGCTAATGAATAGCTAAAGTTAGAGAAAGTCTTAACTTTATACATATTTTGTATCCGGTTAGCTGCTGAATATCACCACTAACCAGATAGCAATCACCCTTTCCAGTGAAACCAGATATTCAGTTCAAGATGTCAGGTAAGTTCTGTTGCTATCTGGTTGTATTTAAAGCGGTGTCAGATAAGGGCTTCAAAGCATTGACCGCCGCCACTGAATATTGTCCCCTTAGTGCGTAGGTGGCTCCCAGCATAGGTGGCTGAAAATGCACCTTGATTTAAGGTACAACCATTGACATCAGCCTTAGAGTTGCTATAAATGACCACACCTACATATTGCAAGTATGTGCTTAACTTATAGTATTCTACAATCAATGTGAATTGATTGTAGAATTGATTGTACGAGGGGGTACCCCAAAAAAACAGGAATAACATTGCCGTGGGCGGAGCTTGTGTAGTTCGCACTTCTGCCGCTAGGCGTATATAGTGCAACTCATTGTCAGTTCAGTGCCGCCTGTGTTGTCGACCTGGCTTGTTCTGTTCATCTGCAGTGATTGTTTTTGCTAGCGCTGTTTTGTTCTTGTTTCTTTTTTATGATGACAAGTTTAAGTGAACAACGTGCAGCTGTGAAATTTTGTTTTCTACTCGGTAAAAATGCTGCTGAAACTGTTTTAATGTTGAAAACAGCTTATCAAGATGACGCTATGGGAAAAAGTCAAGTGTACCAGTGGTTTGCTCGGTTTAAAAATGGCGACATGTCGCTTGATGACAAACCTCGTTCTGGGCGTCCATCAACTTCCCGAATCGACGAAAATATTGAAAAAATTAGAGAGCTTGTGCTCACAGACCGTCGACAGACAATTGATCAACTGTCAGAGATTAGTGGGTTATCTTGGAGCTCGGTTCAGCGAATTTTAACGGAATATTTGGGAATGAAAAGGGTTGCTGCCAAGTTTGTTCCTCGGGTTCTGACTGACAATCAAAAGGAACATTGAGTTGAATCATGTTGTGTTTTGAAACAACAGCTTGAAACTGATCCAGATTTTCTGTCAAAGGTCATTAAAGGTAATGAGTCATGGTGCTATGGTTACGACCCAGAAACAAAGCAACAGTCAAGCCAATGGAAGACGTCATCGTCACCCCGTCCAAAAAAATGTCGTCAAGTCAAATCAAACATCAAAACAATGCTGATTTGCTTTTTTGATGCCAAGGGGGTAGTTCATTCAGAGTTTGTTCCCCCAGGTCAGACCGTTAATCAAACCTTTTATTTGGAAGTTTTAAGAAGATTGCGCAACAGTGTTCATAAAAAAAGACCCGATTTGTGGCAGACAGGAGACTGGTTCTTCCACCACGACAACTATAACCATGCACCCGCCCCTTGACCTTGAGGGCTTAAGGAGGGGTGTGCCTTGAGGTTGAATTGTAGTTGCGGTGGTTGAGTGACAAGGCAGGTATAAAGAATATTTATTTTATAAGGATTTTATTTCTCCCGCTCCGTGGTGGAATTGGAACAGGCGTAAAGGCAAAGTATTTTTACAGCCAAAACAAGAACAAAGAAAAGATAGGCTTTTCCACACTGTGTTTCAAAACTGTCCTTTTCACAGCGCTTCACATTCCAGTCATGTGAGCTGCACTTGAAAACAGTTAAACCAAAGGAAAACAATAAAGTTCATGCAGTGTTTCCAACTTCTGCTTTAGCTTATTCTTATCTCTCTCATAAGCTCTTCTGGTAAGGAACTTTGACAATGTACAGTTTTTCACTTTATAATGAATGACCACACAAGCTTTGCTTGACTATCATTACTTATCTACAAGGCACTGACTCAAATCCTGCATCTGTAAGGGATGAGGCAATGGTACTGGTGCTTCTGGACTCTGTACTGGTTCAACTATCCTAGGTCCAGGAATATTACGTTCCTCTAGAAACGCTTTAAAGTCTCTCAGGAGTGCTTCAGCTTGGTTACTCTGCTCATTCACTGCACTGGAGTTACCCCTCCCCCACTTGTCTCTGTCAGCAAGTGCTGGGTAAATCAATTCCTTTGCAGGTGAAGCATTCGTAGGCAACAAATCAAACTTAGAGCTTCCTGAAACTTTCTGGCAAATGTCTCTGGCAAATATCTCTGCTATATCTTTATAGCTAGCTTGCTTGTTAATCTTGTCAGCAGTTTGAGGAGACAAACAGGGTTTAACTGAACAAGCTTCTGGCTGTAGCCAACTGCTCTCATAAAACCTGGGCTTTTCCTGGGTTTTAAAATATGCACTCACACAATCTGGCTTCTCATAAAAGCTGGTATCAGTATTAAAAGTACCCTGTACCTTGTGCTGAGGAATATCTGGATGTTTTTCAGCCGTCTGCCATTCATTCCATTGATCAGCTCTCTGCTCCAAAAGCCTAGGCTTTACCCTTGGGTCTCTCAGTGCCACGCCCTTCTCCTTCTCCCAGAAGGTTCTGCTGTGCACTGAGTCTCCCTGGTACCTGCTTCTTGGCATTACAGGCCTTCTCCTGGAATTGCAGCTGGGGAACGTTTCTCCTTCACATTCAAAGGCTCTGGCATCCAAGGCTACTTCATCTCTAAAGCACACACCTGCTTCATCTGGTTCCAGTATTTCCTTCCACCTCCTCGGTTGGTTCCTTCTCTCAGTCTCCAACTGCTTCTGAAGCTCCAACTGCTTCTGAACGTCCAACTCTCTCTCCAACTCTCTTCCTTCTTCCTTCTTCCGGTTTAACAAGCTGTTTCTGCTCTGGGGAGCCCGCCTCCAGCTAGGGCGTGCCCAATCAGCAACTCTGCTTCTCCCCTCCCCCGAGGTGAGTTGTGTTGGCTGATTATCTATGTCCATCTTGTGCTGAGAAGGGAATATCTTACTTTTAGGTGCAGTACCCGGACCTTCCACCGGGTCACTATCTGTTTCTATAGCTCCCAGCACTGCTGCAGCGTCACACAACGCACCTGCACACACAGCCATCTCTGTTAGACAGTTTTTGGCTAAAATTGGCATGGTTCCGCTGCCCCACGCACCTTACTCGCCTGACCTGGCTCCGTGAGACTTTTTCTTATTTCCATGCATGAAAAGGGGCATGAAAGGACACCGATTTGACAACATTGAAGAAGTCAAGAAAAAAAGGAGGGAGGAGCTGTCAGCCGTTTCTAAAGATGACTACAAAAAATGTTTCAAACAGTGGAAGCACCGGTGGGACAAATGTATCAGTTGTAATGGAGAGTATTTTGAAGGGGATAAGGTTGTTTTGTAAAGAATTTGAAATAAATAGCTTTTAAAAAATAATTCCTGGTTTTTTTTGGGTACCCCCTCGTATTATATAACCTTCACTGGCTCCCAATAACTTCCAGAATACAATACAAGCAAATCCTCACTACTTTTAAATTGTATAATGATATCTCCCCCTCTTACCTCTCCACTATAATAAAATTTCAAACTGACACCAGACACAAGCAAAAGCACACTCAAAACCTTCTGCAAGTTCCAACCCTTATACGCAAAACTAAACAGCACACAAGTAATAGGGCATTCAGATACACAGCCCCTATACTTTGGAACTCCCTCCCTGACCAAATCAGAGTTACCAAAAATCTCCTAACTTTCTGCAAGGAATTGAAAACACACCTTTTGTCACAATATTATAATGTTCACTTAATAAACAATACCTCCAATAACTCCACCCCCCCTTCTAGCCCAACAGTCTAACACCTCCCATTTCCCTCCCTTATTTCAATGTATATAGCTAAGAAAATCCAGCCATCACTATGTCTCTGTAGTTAGTGTGCACTGGTATGTATATAGTTATTGTTCTAAGTTCCTTGTTTAAATTGTATTTATTAAATATGTTACATGTACCACTGTGTTGTAGTTCCATGTAAACCGCCCCTGATCGCTGGAAGGAGCGGTCTAAAATAAACGTTCAAATAAATAAATAAATAAAACTTGCATCTTCACCTATATGCTGCCCAAACTCCACCCCATGCATGCACATAGTGAAAAGACATACCATGAAATTATTGTGTATACTTTTACTCTGGGTGCAATTTTATAAGAGGCCACTTACTAGGGATATGCAGGGACAAAAAAAAGTTCAGGTGGAGGGCAATTCTGCAAGGGGTACATCCGGGCCATCCGGACAGCCAAAAGAAGAATGGGTTCCCATGATTGCAGAATCAGGGCACTTGGACAGCCCAGAGTGCCCCCAATTCTGGATCTGTAGGCGTTCTGAGCCCTGGCCATCCAGCCCTCCCAACGCTCCTGCTAGTGTTCTGGTGCAGCGGCGTCCTGTCCCCATGGCACTGGCACGTTCTGCGGGAGCACACAATGCCCGACCCCACCAACATACCTTTTCCCCACTGCCCATCCCTCTGCAAGGGAGGAGTGGCCTAGTGGTTGGGGCAAGGTGCCACAGGCCAGAAGGTTGGTGGTTTAAATCCCACTAGAGGACAGCAACCTTGTGCTGGAAGGACTGGGGTTTCTAGTCCCATAGGTTCTCCTTGTGGTCTTGGGCAAGCCACTTAACCCTCCATTGCCCATGTTCCCTGTAAGTATTAGTGTATGTGTCTCATGTCCCCTCATGTTAAATGTATCCCACAATTGTGTTGTGACCACTTTGACTTAAGGACAAGGTGGCATACAAAAACTGTCTAAATAAATAAACTTTCACCATCTTTGGAGGCAGCCAGGGCCTAGATTTGGCAGCAGACAATCTCCTGTGATGGGGCAAAGTGTGTGAAGAGGCTGCAGGGCCTGATCTCCCCCTGCACCCAGCACTTATTTCATCTCCACAGTGGAATAAGGTGGGCATGCAGGTCACATCTAGGGGATGTACAGAGGTCTGCCTGAAATGGCCTTTCTACGTCTGGGTTGCAGGCCACACCTTCTCTCTGCTCAGGTACCTTCCCCTCCCATCCCCATCCAGTGCTCCCTGTACATGTGGGGAGCAAAAGGGACTGAATACTGTCCCAGCCCTGAATGGGGGTTGGACATCCAACCCTGCTATTCCTGCAGTAGTGTTTGTTTAAAATGAAATTTTAGTGATTTTCTTGGGTTTCTATTGTATTTTTCCACCTATTCATCATAATTGCACACTTTCTATGCATGCTACATATTTGCACTTGCAGATCAATTGTATGCATGTGAATTCGTAGGTATATATGCATACAAGCAATTTGCACACAAAAATTTGTTTTAGGCACCCAGAGAAACCAAATAAATGATGACAAATGCACACCCCTACAATGTACACATGTAAACACTGCCATTTATGTATGCAAATGATTAAAATAACCCTTTTTTGTGCCATCAAGTCAGTGTTGACTCATAGCAACCCAGCTACCTCTGAGTTTTCTTGGCAATGTATCACCAGTAGTAGATTGCCATCCTTTTCTTCCAGAAAAATCAAAAACCTATGAGTAAGGGCCAATTAACTAATAAATCTAAAACCCAACCTCAGAACATAGACCTTCACTATTAAATATATGATTTTTTGTCGGAGCTGACCGTAGGAAGGTCGGATCAAATACCGACCCCCACCAGGCGGGCAGCCACTTTTTATTATTAAATCAAGGTTCTTCACCACAATTAAAATATCATTTTTCAAACAGTTCACTGAAAACTTATCTTGGAGAGAGCGCTGTTGGTAGAAATGGTTCTCAACACGATGCGCGCGTTTCGGGCACTGACACCCTGTATCAAGTGTATAATCCAGAAATTAGAAATTCAGCATTCTTCCTTTATAACGCCCTTTTCTTCCAGGGCAATGGAGGGTAAAGTGACTTGCCCAAAGTCACAAGGAGTGTCAGTGGAAATTGAACCCTTGATCTTCTGGGTACTAGGCAGCTGCTCTAACCACTAGGCTACTCCTCCACTCCCAACTTTTCTTAGGCATCTACTTTTATGTGTAAAAGAGATGTTTCCTTATAAAATTACCTCTGTGGAGGGTAAGAACATAAGATATGCCATACTGGGTCAGACCAAGGGTCCATCAAGTCCAACATCCTTCCTCCAACAGTGGCCAATCCAGGCAACAAGTACCTGGCAGGTTCTCAAAAAGTATACACAAGAACGGATAAAAAATAGATATGTGCTGAACAATTTTAAAATCAATAATGCTTAAATTTCCCACTCTTACACCCTATAAAGACCTTATTTTTCCCCAAATGCCTCTAGTCACACAATGAGAAAAGCCTAACAAAAAATGATCCAACAGACCTGAAAAAAAATCTAGATTCCTATATTCTCCATCTGCTAATTGTAAAATTGTATAACTATATGTTCCATGTTATTGTTCATTGTTCATGAAAAGTCAATTGTACATAGTTTGAAAGAAAAAACACTGTTCTATGTAAAACCCTGTTCATTAAATGTTAACTGTAAACCGCATTTGATCTTGGGAAAAAGCGGTATAGAAGAAAAGCATAAATAAATAAATAAATAAATAAATAAATAAAAAATATATGGAAACATTTCCTTAGTGCCACCAGTCTCCAATTTCTAAATATTTTCCCCCATGGACACAAAATGGAAGACTGTTTAGAAAATAAATAAAGGACGAACATAGTTTCCAGCAGTTAGCCTTCCATGGGGGCCCTTTCAGGTTTTCAAATCAGTGAAGGCTGGAAAGTCAGTGAATACATATTTACACGTTTTATACGGAAAATAAGAAACTGCAGTCCTCACTTTTCAAGATCCCTTTTACTCAGTCCGTGAATTCAATTAGTTGTCTTTACAAAACATAGTGCGATAGCTAATGTTTGAAACAGAAATCCTGTAAACAGCAACTAAATAAATAATATTACTCATCATTAAAGGACCCATACATGCATATCTCTGAGCAGAATCTACACTCTGTCGTCTTTTAATGTTTATTATGTAGAAACATCCTTTCAGTGAGAGATGACTAAGGAGAGTGGATCTGTTGAGGCCAAACGTACATGAATGCAGGTTCGTTGCAAAGCTTGCTGTAAGACACACAATATTTTTATATTTTTTTATTTATTATTTTTTATTTTATTTACATTTTTATACTGCGATTTCCTACAGATCTATTGCAGTTTACAATGAACAAAAATGAACTGTACAGAATAGTACAAATTCAGTTTATATGGAACATTATCAACTATATACAATAGCCATTAAAACAAAATATGTTAACTAATATACATAGAGATCCTGTATTTGTGTTGTTGAAGTGTTCTGCTAGAAGATCATTGATTGGATGTGTATGATGCCTAGGTTATGCTCAGAAGTTATGTAACCGGGTAGTCGGACCCAGTGTTCCAGCCCCCTCACCCTCACATCCCCACCCCCCATCCTCATCCTCCCCTTCTGTCCCACAAACTTCATACACAAACCGTTCTTTGGAAACAACTGGTCGCAACTTTATTAACATTCCAAAATGTTGAACATTATAAACCAGAATATTCATCTAACAAACCAGAGCGTAGCACTGCTCACCAGCCATGCAACTAGCACGTGAGCTCGCCTCCACTCCTGCTGCGGTCTGGCCACCGGCAAAGTTCCTACCACTCCGTCCCGACTTCGCCGTATCAATAGCAAAAGTCTGCCAGGGTTTTTCCGGGTCATGGACACCCCACCCCGTCGAAGTATAGCCTAAGGCTCCGGACCCCGGAAACCTCCGGGATCCTGCCACCGGCACGGGCTCCTTATGTGCCTTTGCCGCCCCCCCCCCTCTCAAAGCAAGCTGCGACCAGGGAGCATCACACTGCACTACCCGCTCCAATGCCTCCTGCCAGTCATTCAAGAGTAAATCAACCCCAACCGGGGAATGATGCACCCCCATCTTTCCTATACAATCCAGCACACCCCACTTCAACTCATGCATACTGAAGCTGGTACCCACCCATCTCACACATCCAACGCCCTATCTGCCTATTAATTTTTGTCAGCCCCCGGGACCAACGCCGTTGCCCGCTGCAGGCCGGCCTTGGGATGATATCCGACCATATTAAAATCACCCCGAAACATTTTGCGGATCGCAGCAAAATCCTTTTTGGCTGCTCTGATCAGCTGCTTACAGGTCCATGTTGCCAAATCATTGCCCCCCATGTGCAACAGTATAATCGCCGGCTGCCTCCGTATGCGCCCATGGTGTCGGAGCAAAGGCATCAGCTGAGTCCATCGCAGACCGCATTCACCCAGCCATGAAACCGACACCACCACAGAATCCAGTCCCAGATTCAGCCTGACCGGCCGCATTGCTGCTTGCTAACCAGCCCAATACACGAAAAAATGCCCCAGCATCCAACAGCCCCGAACGCTCTTTCCCAAATCTGCAAGAAAAAAGGTCTGTTAATAATGATGCTTGTCAATCTTCCTCTTTTTTTTAATATATAAGTCATAAACGAATATATCCGAGAAAAGGCCTGGACCGCCATCTGCCAATAATCTGTATCTGCCCCCTGGTCAGTCCAGCCGCCGTCACACTCGTAGCCGCGCCGATGTGGAAGGAATGCACTAGAGTCTTCACCTATGTGCCGTAGAACCATCCGGAGGACTGCAGAGACTTGAAAATGCGTAACAAGCTGTGAGTTACTATGAAGAAATAGCCCTCCCTCAGCCACTGGGTGAAAATAAAAGTAGTCCCTCAAAGCGGCTACCGGGCACGTTAGCCCACCAATCTCCTTCAGGCACACCCACAAACCCTTTCCGTGCTGGTCCGTTTTGGACTTCGCCAGCAGAATCCACATTCTACCACTTTCTATGTGGACATGCTGGCGCTGCAAGCTTCCCCCCCACCCCTGCCTTGGCAGAGTTCGCCACCAATTCCCCCACCCGGAAGACCCCAAAAAAGGCCAGGCAAAAAACCGCCATGAAGAGTACAGCTTCATAGTGGGACTCTGCGACCTTTGGCAAGGCCTCACACAGTCTGGTAAGTAAGTCATGCGTAACTGCCTGCATTAACGACACCACCTGCACACACTGTGGCATGTAATGATTAATCACACTCACTACCGCTTCATTATCGCACCACCATATGACTCTCCGGTTGCGCAGCCTATCCGGCCACAACTCCAATGCCACCAAGATGGGAAATAGTTCCAAGAAGGTGATATTACATAAGAGCCCCGCGTCCTGCCATGCCGAAGGCCAACAATCCGCACACCATGCACCCTGAAAATAAATTCCCAACCCCACGCTCCCCCGCTGCATCTGTGTATAGCTTCAACTCATCACTGGACATCTCCGCTTCCAACAACACCGACGTCCCATTAAAGTCTTTCAGAAAGAGGTCCTAAACCTGCAAATCCTTGCGCATAACTCTAAAAACTCTAATGTGGTGGTGCGGCTCAACCACCCCTGCAGTCGCCAATGCTAGCTGTCTAATAAACACCCGCCCCATTGGGATTACTCTACAGGCAAAATTCAGTGAGCCTATCAATGACTGTATTTCCTTCAATGTTAATTTGGCAGATGCCAAGACATTCGCTACTAACACCCGCAATCACGACACCTTCTCCACTGGGAGGCGCGCCACCATGATGTCTGAATCCAACTCCACACCTAAGCAGGTGATCCTCATCGCCGGACCCTTGGTTTTGCCCTCTGCCAATGGCACACCCAACTCCTCTGACAACTTCTCAAAACCGTCCAACAGCTCTCCACATTCTGGCGACCGAGCAGCCTTGACAAACAAGAAATCATCCATGTAATGCACCACATTCATCGATCCCACCCTCCGCACCACCGCCCACTAAAGGAAGGTACTAAATTTCTCAAAATAGGTGCAAGAAACCGCACAGCCCATCGGCATGCATTTATCAAAATAGAAACCATCATCAAATTGGAAACCTAACAAGGGAAACGCGGTGGGATGCACCGGCAATAATTGAAAAGCGGATTCTACATCCACCTTTGCCATCAATGCCCCGTGATCAGATTTCCTGACCAATTTGACCGCTCTATCAAATGAAGCGTACCACAAAATTATCAAAAGGCAGCTCCCTAAACAGACCTGCGATTCTGCCTAGGCACAATTCCATGGCCAACTTCTCCCTCACTTTGATGGCAAAGCACCCCATCGAGGGGGAATTCCGCGCCATCCCTCCCGCCACCATTCCTTAACTGGAATAACAAAACCTAACTGAAAACCAAACTGTAAAACTTCCGTGTCCTCCCGCTTAGGGTAGAGGCGAAGCCAAGAGCTTAACAAGTCCACCCGGACTGGAGAGGGGCCAAGCCAACCACAACCCTCCTACTTGGGAGCTGGCAACGGTGCCAACGAGGGCCCCTTTTGCTGCATTTTGCTGCTGCATGTGCCCCACCACATACTGAGCACACATGTTTGAATTTGCAGTCCGGGAAAGGGCATGAGGACTTGTTAAACCGCCAGCATACATCCCCAGCGCCGTTCGCCACCTGTCTGGGTTGCGGTATGGGCCCTCTGACATGAAAGGAACGATTCACCCCCGCACTGGCCGCTGTTCCCCCTTTTCTCCCACTCCGGCCTCCCACCTGCACTCTAGCCGACATCTGAGTTAGCCACAGGTTAATGTCCTGTGTGCCCCACATTAATAACTTATTTTCCTCCATCTTATCCCGGAACTTTTCATGATAATTAAGCCACGCCCATCCCTCGTGTGTCTGTGACGCTTCCAGATTCGAGTCAGCATATGCCAACAGCATCCTGTAATGCGCAGGATAATGCTGGCCCCAAACACTTGCCAAACGCAAGAATGCCCTCACCCAATTAACGACATTATGAGAGACCTTCCTAACACGACCCGCCTTCTCTTCCTCATTCCGCTTCTTTCTATTCTCACCCGAGTGCTTCCTACCCTCTAACAAGCGGAAAATATCTATGTAGCGCCGTTTCCTAATTTTACACCGCAATTTCTTCGGCACTCCTTCCCACAATTCTGAAAACACTGCTAAAGATAGAGTCGCACCCTCCGACCTGCCCTAAACCGCTGCGCCCCGCACGACCCCTGTCCTCCATGCTCAGCCCTCGAGGACCCCGAAGAAGAGTCCGAAGAAGTCGCGGATGATGAATCCGAACCTCACCTGCGCCGACACGAATGCTTCCTTTTCCGGATCGCTTTTCAAATCCGCTCATCCTGGGAACAACTCCCGTCACTCACCACTACATTCGCTACATTCAACGCACCGATCTCCGCGCTATCCGTCGTCACTGACGTTGGTGGGTGAAGCACCCCGTGTTGCCGATTCTCCACCATATGCTCTGCACCCTCTCCTCCTGCCGCCTCCCCTTGTTCTGCACCACCTCGCGTCACCTCTGCTCCCAGGTCCGAATTCAAAGCTCGCAATGGCACCGCCGGTACTTGCTCCATTCCATGCAGACTCAACAATGGCACCTGCGAAGAAACAAAAGGGAAAACAGGAGGGGGGAATCTGTGCGACCACGCTGGTTGCCAGGCACCTGCCCAATCTGTCCGAGAAGGGCCTTTCCCTCTCCCCGAATGACCTTGCCCTCCCCCAATCCAATGATCCCATGCTGCCTGGAGCCCCACATGCCCATACCCTAGCAACCCTGCAGGCTCTCCCCAAGGGGAAGATACCCCCGATCCATCTCCGTGGGTGTCCCATATATTGGCCCTTTGCCCTCAAGCACTGCGTGACCCGGCCGGGATGGAGTCACTGCCCCACGCCCCTGCTCTGCCCCTCCTCTTACTTCACCAGCCCCCACCCCCGCCCCTGAACTAACTTGTGCCTCCTCTGGTAGAGCATTTCCGAGGCCCAGTCCCATGTTCCGAGACTCCATCTGTCCCCCTACCCAGCACCCCTGGGCTCTGCATTTACCTCCCATCCCCCCTACGTGCTGCTGTAGACCCCCGATGCCCCCTTGCCGGCCTTCGCGCTCCTTCAGCATCTGGGCGCGAAGCCAGGATCCCTGCCCGACCAGGGAGCCCCCTCTGCCTCATCCTGCTTGCCCCCTGACCTCCCCCTGGCCTTCCCATCCCCACCTTATCTGCGCCATGCCCTTTGCGCTGCCTACCCTTCCCTCCAGGCATCCCTGATGCTACTCCATTCTCTCTTTTTTTATTTTTTTTAAATTGCACTGGGCTGCAGTACTCGCCTGTACCGGGGCCGCTAAGCTGATAGCCCTGCAAACCGCTGCTGGCTGCCCACACACCCACGCTACCACCAGGTCTTTGGGCCTACGCATGCTCCCATCGACGTTGGACATCATCCCCGCTTCTCCGCTTGTGCCGCAGCTCCCTGCAGCTCTGAACTCGTGCTCCCTGCTCCTCCGCCGCTGCAGTCAAGCCACCGAGCGTCGTGCTAAGACCCGAGGACCCGAAGAAGACACCAGCCCCGCTGAACCCATGGCCGCATGTGCTCCGACGCGCTCACAGCTGCCCAAGCACATGCAAGCAGCCTCTCCCATTGGTTCCCCCGCGCTCGTCCCCGTGGGCGAAGCCAATGCATTTGAAGGATGCCTTGTGCAGCTGGCAATCACAGCCCACACCGCCCCTCCTACACCAGACGTATGAAGGGTCCCCGCACCAGGCAAAGCACCCGGTTACACACAGGTGCCGGGACCCTGCCCGCGCCCCTTCATTTATAGAGCCAAAGTGTTGTGAGAATAAATATATTTTAAGTTTTTTCCAGAAGGAAGAAAGGTCTTTTGTAGCTCTTAAGCTGTCCAGAGGTTTGTTCCAAAGGGTGGGAGCACAGTGGGAAAATGCTCTGTTTGTGATTTTTTTAGTCTTTCTGTAGTCTGCTGCTGTTATAAGTTTGTTTTAATTACAGTCCCGTTGGGTATGGGTGTTTTTTTCACCAGAGACGAACGAGGATAGGTAGGATGGTGAAATGTCGTTGGTTAGTTTAAAGGTGGTTATGATAATTTTGTACTGGGTACGGCATTGTATCGGGAGCCAGTGTAAATTAGACAGGATTAGTGTGATGTGATCATTTGGGTTGGCGTTTGCTGTTATTCTAGCAGCAATGTGTTGTGCAATTTGGAGTGGTCTTACTGTTTGCTTAGGAAGTCCTTGGAGTAAAGAGTTGGCATAGTCGAAGTGGAGGGTGACAATTGCATTAAGTACAGATTTGAAATCGCTGGGGTGGAGGAGTGGGTGGAGCTGTTTTAGTAGTCTAAATCTTTCTTGCGTGTTTTTTGAATATGGCCATGTTTAGAGTGCGATCTAGGATTACACCGAGGTATTTTATCTCTTCTTTGACAGTTATAGTTGTGGCGTGAATTTTAATGGATGGAGGAGGTCAGAAGTTTTGGTTTTGTGTTATATAGAGGGCCTCAGTTTTACTGAAGTTAATCTTAAGACTGTGGGATGAGAGCCAGTTGAGTAGTTCAGTGAAGCAGTCAGTGATTTGTTGGAATCCATGACAAACCAAAAACACTCCTTGAAAATTTCATTTTGAAAAAGCTCATCTATTTCAAAACAGATAGGAAATGTGTGTATTTTGTAAACTGGAAATTTGATCTAAATGCCAAATTCAGCATATACGATAAATGGAAGATAAAAAGTGTTAATGTTGTATTAGATTTGTTTCTTGGTGTTTTAAAAACCTAATTGTGAAGTTTATAACAACTTACAGGCCCTTCAAACTTAATTAGCAAGGCAATGAGAACTGCACCAACCACTCTAATTACGAATTTACCTGCTATAATTTTGTACGTGTTTCTCTTTGATCTTCCCTCTTTATTTTCATTATGTCTCGGGAAAGATGCTACTGTTGAATTATTATTGCTCAGGATTATTTAATCATTGATTTTACAAGTGCTTATTAATATGTTCCTATTTTTAATTTTTGGTGCTGTGATTCTTATGAATCAAATAATGTAGCTCCTCGCTCTAAAGGCCTTATCAATAGTTGGGGCTTCATCTCCATTTGTTTTTAACACTCAATCATTATCAACATTAATTTATTTTAAAGACATTGTTAGCTACATTTAAATCAGGGAACAATATTCAAACCAAAATGGAAAAGAAAACGTTCCTGTCAGTTGCATTTCCAAAAACATGTGTAGTATTGTTCTTTCGTGATGCAGAACCCAGATTTGATCGGGTTTTTCATCTTTTCCTAAGGACATGCACATTATTTTCTACTGCATTTACTGTGATCCCGCTCCTAGCGTTAGAATTTTGTTGGAAAGCATAACTGGCCTTTATGTTTTTTCTGCTTAGCTAGATCCAGAGCATCACCTTTTTTATCTCCCTGATGTGTACAGCGTTGTGTGCAGAGTAATATTGTTATACACACAGTACCACACGGTACCACACATGCAATTTGGGCCTATTTTATAAAGTAAAGTAAATGTTGGATTCTGAGAAGGACGACCTTAGCATGCCATCTCTTTTTTTCTCCTTCTGATCTTTCCGCTTTTTTGAATTCTCATTTGTTAGTTGCTTCTACTCCTGAAACTTGAGTCAGTCGAAGTTTTGTAGCCCTTGGAGCACTGCCCTCATTTTGTATTTCCTAGTCTTATTTTTCTTTTTCAGAATTTTGTGAATATCGCTTCCCCCAAGTTTTGAGGACTAACTATGATCCTTGCATATTCTATTTTCTGTATTAATTCGTTTCTTTGTTTATCATTGCAAGTATTATTGTTCTGTACAAGTTTTTCTGCTTGGTTTATTGTAAAATGCATAAATAAATAATTTAAAGTCCAAATCCCAAATTGTGTATTGTTTTGAAATATCTGTGTGGTGGGCTATTTCCCAGGCACTGTCAGGGGGTCATTTACTAACAGCAGGCACTAATGTGCAGTATCTATTGCAAGGCCTATCTTCTTCCTACGGGCCCTGGGATAGATAATGCATGTTAGCAGCATTCGCCCACAGCCCACAGAGCTATCCAAAAAAGGGGTTCAAATTATTTTCCCAAATGCAAAGCTAGGCACAGGGAGCTTTATGGGCATACTCAAGCTCATGGAATGAGTGACAGAGGGCAGGGAGATGAACTAAGTCCGGGAAGAGTAGTACATGACAGCAAGTGTTTTTTCTGCTTGGCTAGATCCAGATCATCACCTTTTTTTATTTCCTTGATGTGTATAGCTGTGTGTGTAGCTCTGCATGTGCATATGATTACAACATCGTTTGTATGGAAACAGACGGCTGCAGTGAAAATGACATTGGCAGCGTACAATGGTTCAAGAGGAAAAAACAAATTGCATTAGCCTCTCCACTACGCAGTGATCTTATCGCAGCAGCTTCATTACAACTCACATGTTTCTCCCCAACCCTTTTGTATTTTATAAAAATAAATAGCATTCCATCTCTTCTCTGACAGACACTGTTTTTCTTTTCCCTGCATCGCACTATTGGCGTCTTGCTGCCATTTCATCTGCTTTGCTTGCCCTGGTTGTCTCTGTCTTTATTACGGTAACATCAGATTTTCCCAGCATGTCAACTAATGTGCTAAAAAAAAGGCAGCAACTCTAATGCATTGTTGATCTACCACCTCATGAAGCCCTGAAGCCTGCTCAATACCCAAGATATGTATGACGTGCTATCCTTGTGATGTAGGTTGATATTCTGACCTTTTAAAGCTATCACTCCTGAGGCTACAAATTGCTAAATATACCATCTTCTTCTGAATTGCACAGTAGCTTTCCTTCTATGTATGCTAAAGGATTATTTTGTCATTGATCGTGTATCACAATTATAAATTCTAAAGCATTTTGCCTAATTTGTCTGATCTGGATTTGTCTTGTTGATTTTGTTCTTTGTCCCTGTGGTAAGCATGATGTGTGGTGGGAAGGGGGATTCTTTAACATACAGACAGGACAGCAATTCAGGGAAAACCAAAAGCAGTTTTTATTCTGTCCCAACTTGTTAAACCTCCACAAACAAAACCCAGAACAGACAGCAGTTCAGGGAAAACCCAAAGCAGCTTAATTCTGTCCCAGCTTCTTTAAACTCCACAAGCTGGTCCTCCCGGCCCTTCCTCCAGCCCCAGTTAAAATTCCTACCTCAGCACTCCTTTGATGGCTTGCCTTGGAAAGACCTGGTACCACGGGCCTCTCTCCCTTCTGCAGCCTGCCGGGTTCTTAAAACGTAAAAACATAAGAACATAAGAAATACTATACCGGGTCAGACCAAGGTCCATAAAGCCTAGTATCTTCTTTCCAACAGTGGCCAACCCAGGTCATAAGTACCTGGCAGGTTCTCAAAAGGCACACAGATTCCACAATACTTGTCTTGGGTTAAGCAATGGATTTCCCAGGTCCTCTTTAATAATGGTTTATGGACCTTTCCTCTAGGAAATTGTCCAAACCCCACAGTTTGATTACGCATTGAATGAAAAAAATATTTTCTCTTATTAGTCTTAAATGGGCTACACTGTAGCTTAATTGCATGTCCTCTAGTCTTTCTACTTTTTGATAACATAAGCAACCGATCTACGTTAAGCCGTTCCATTCCATTCATTAATTTATAGACCTTTATCATATCTCCCCTCAGCTGTCTCTTTCCCAAGTTGAAGAGCCCTAACCTTTTAAGTCTTTCCCCATAGGGGTAT
Organism: Ichthyophis bannanicus; assembly: GCA_033557465.1. Taxonomy (NCBI): domain Eukaryota; kingdom Metazoa; phylum Chordata; class Amphibia; order Gymnophiona; family Ichthyophiidae; genus Ichthyophis; species Ichthyophis bannanicus. The sequence goes on from CM066032.1 coordinate 84,099,389, forward strand.
CCTTCCATCCCGTTTACCTTTTTGGTCACTCTTCTCTGTACCTTTTCTAATTCTACTATATCCTTTTTAAGAAATGGCTACCAGAATTGCACACAATATTCAAAGTGTAGTTGCACCATGGAAAGATACAGAGGCATTATAATATCCTTGGTTTTATTCTCCATTCCTTATGATTCCTAGCATTCTATTTGCTTTCTTGGCTGCCGCTGCACACTGGGTGGAAGATGCCTAAATCTTTTTCCTGGGTGATGGTTTCTAAGATTGTACCTTGCATTGTGTAACCAAAGTTTGGGTTATTCTTTCCTAGGTGCATAACTTTGCACTTGTCTACATTAAATTTCATCTGCCATTTGGACATCCCATCTTCCAATTTATCAAGGTTCTCTTGTGATTTTTCACAATCCTCTTAGGTTTTAACAACTCTGAATAATTTTGTGTCATCTGCAAATTTTATCACCTCACTCGTTATTCCCATTTCCAGGTCATATATGAATATGTTAAAAAGCATTGGGCCCAGCACAGATCCCTGCGGTAATTCTCTATTTACTTTTCCCCATTGATAAAATTGGCCATTTCACCCTACCCTCTGCTTTCTATCTTTTAACCAGTTCCTGATCCAGAATACAATACTGCCTCTAATCCCATGACTTTTTAATTTCACCAATAGTCTCTCAAGAGGGACCTTGTCAAAGGCTTTCTGAAAATCCAGATACACTATATCAACCAGCTCTCCTTTATCTACCTTCAAAAAAATATAACAGATTAGTAAGGCAAGGCATTCCTTGGTTAAATCCATGTTGGCTTTCTCCCAATAAAGCATGACTTTATAAATGATCAGTAATTTTATGCTTTATAATAGTTTTTATCATTTTTCCCGGTACTGACGTCAGACTCACTGGTCTGTAGTTTCTTGGATCACCCCTGGAGCCCTTTTTAAATATTGGTGTTACATTGGTCATTCTCCACTCTTCGAGTTCACAGATTACTACTAGTAGGTCTGCAATCTCATATTTCATTTCTTTCAATACCTACTTCAATTTATCAAATAGTTGTAATACATCTTCCCGGTTTATCAATATTTCATTCAATTCTTCTGATACATTACCTTTATATACCATTTCAGGCATGGGTAAATTCCCTACAACTTCTTAATTAAAGACCGAAGCAAAGAATTCATTCAGTCTCTCTGCTATGGCCTTGTCCTCACTTAACACCCCTTTTACCGATCTATCATCCAGTGGTCCAACTGACTCACAGGGATTTTGCTACGAATGTACTTGGAAAAGCTTTCATTATGCATTTTTGCTTCCATGGCTAGTTTTTTTTTTTTCAAATTCTCTCTTTGCTTGCCTTATCAATGCCTTGCTTCTAACTTGCCAATGCTTATTTTGTTTCCCGTTTTTGTCATTTGGTTCCTTTTACCTTTTTCCTGAAAGATGCTTTTTTGGCAGCAACAGCCTTTCTGACCTTGCTTTTAAACCATGCTGGTAGTTTTTGGCCTTCCTTCCACTTTTCTTAAAGTATGGAATACATCTATTCTGGGCTTCCAAGATAATACTTTTAAACAATGCCTATACTTTATTTATTTAGACCGTTTTGTATACCACCTTATCCTTCAATCAAAGTGGTCACAACACAATTGGGGGATACATTTAACACAAGGAGATATGAGACACATACACTAATACTTACAGGGAACATGGACAATGGAGGGTTAAGTGGCTTGCCCAAGACCACAAGGAGCACCTGTGGGACTAGAAACCCCAGTCCTTCCAGCCCAAGGTTGCTGTCCTCTAGTGGGATTTGAACCCCTGACCTTCCAGCCTGAGGTAACTTGCCCCAACCACTAGGCCACTCCTCCCTGCAAATCTTTAACCTTTGCAGCTGCTACTTTTAGTCTATTCTTAACTATTTCCTCATTTAATCATAGTCTCCCTTTTGAAAGTTAAATGGTAGTACTGTGGATTCCTTTGCCATCCTTCTTTCATTTATTAAATCAAATGTAAATCATGCTGTGATCACTATTGCCAAGTGACCCCAACACCCACCAACAGAGAGTATCTCAAAAGGAAAAAATGGGACTATTGTAGCAGTTGATATGGAAGGGCAAACTAGATAGGCCATGTGGACTTTTTCTGCCATCATATTTCTAAATTTCTATCTCTTGCACCAGATCCCGCATGCCACTAATGACTAGGTCCAAAATAGCTTCCCCTCTTGTCGGTTCATGAACCATCTGCTCCAAGAAGCAATCGTTTATTTCATCTAGAAACGTTATCTTCCTAGCATGTCCTGTTGTGACATTGACCCAGTCGATACCCGGGTAATAGAAATCACCCAGTATTACTGTGTTGTAACTTTTATTAGCTTCCCTCATTCTTTCAGCATTTCATCATCCATCTGTTCATTCTGGCCAGGCGGACAGTAGTACACCTCCACTGCCATCGCCTTCCCCTTTTTACGTGGAATTTCTATCCATAGTGATTCTACAGCATATTGTTTCCTGCAAAATTTTAACCCTATGTGACTCAATGCCCTCTCTAACATAGAGCGCAACCCCTCCACCTATTTGATCTACTCTATCATTGTGATATAGTTTGTACCCAGCTATCACCTTGTCCCATTGGTTATCCTCTTTCCACCAAGTCTCTGAGATACCAATCATATCTAACCTCTCATTTAGAGCTTTATATTTTAATTCTCCCAACTTATGTTTTAGATTTCTAGCATTTGCACAGAGACATTTTAGAGGTTGTACTTCAATCATATTAATCTGGTTATCAGTTGATAGAGGTAATTTGGACTCTTTCAGATTAACCTCTGCCTCTGAGCCATGCCCTTCCAGCCCTGAATTCTAGGCTACAGACTGTTGATAATCCCTTTTGAGAGGGATGGGTAACACTCTGTATACCCCATTATAGTCCCCTATACAACCTCATACTTGCTTAACACAGGAAAGACATCTTTCTAGCACATCAGATTTAATTGACATATGAGAGAGGTTTGTTACACTTCTCCTTGCCTGTTTCTCTAGCTGCATCTGCTCTCAAGGAAGTCGTGTTTTCTTGTATTGAGACCAAAAGATGTAAGTAAATAAGTCAGCTAATTCTAATGTCAGCATTTGCATGTGTTGAACTCAGTAGCTTTCTTTAATGTACCTCAGTGCATTCATGTTAAAACAAGCTTAATGTGGGCTAACATGAAAAAATGTTAATGAAACGTGTGGCATGCAGATGCATGCACAACAGTTCATTAACCTAACAGCTGACTCGTACTGTGTATTAATTCACTGGTGATAAATCTTCTTGCTGCACAATGCCATATGTGAATTTCTTCAAAAGAGCACTAAACAAATCTTGATATATTAGTAGTAGGGTGGCTCCGAGGTTTTGCCATCCAGAACCTTCAAGGTAGCATTCTCAGAAATGCTTCCTGTTTTCTTCATTCCACAATTAGGAGGATCCCAGTGGCAGGCAGAGCCCCCGAGTCTCAATGGATGTCTGAATGAGATGATGGTGCAGGGAAGAAGGACATAGGGGCTCGATAATCCAAGGCATTTATATGGTTTACAGAGTTGTAAACCATGTAAATGTCGCTGAATGGGATAGTCAATGGCACTAACATGGTTAGTGCTGCTGAATATCTCCAACTAACACTGCTGTATGCCCCAGTGCTAATTGCTTAGCATCGGGGCATGCTGTTGGCGTTCCAGAGCATGTCACGGGTGGCGACAGTCACTAACCAGGTAGCGGCAATATTGCACCGATACCGGGTTAGCGACCTGTGGGTAAAACTAGGCGCAACAAAAGCTGGCCTAGTTTTAACCGCAGAAGCTAATCATGTAGCGGTGCAATGTTGCTGCTACCCAGTTAGCATCTGTGGCATCAGAGGCTGTGCAGTGGATATTCAATGTCGGGGCTGCATATGAGCCCGGGATTAGAGGTCGGCAGTGATGGCTTTGCGCCGTAGCAGCATATAGCCATCCCAATTGAATATTGTGCCCTAGGTCTATTAGGAACTGGGCAACATTTTGGCAGTTCTGAAAGGTAGGGATGTATATTTGGGTGCCTAAAAATGTGAAGTATGTGCATGTCACTTGTGTTCACGTATACCTACTGTACATATTAACATGCATACAATTAATTTATATACTTGAAAGAGTTCTAACATGCATTCAATGCATGCAAATATGTGAAATGATGATGAAAAATACCAGAAAATAAAAAAAAATTGTTTTAAGCATGCATGAACCGAAATTTGTGTGTGCACACCCCTACTGAAAGAATGAGTGTTACCTTAACTAGGGTGGAACAGTTAAATAGGGAATGGTTAGCCTTTAAAACAACTGTAAACCAAGGGAGCACTCTATGAAACTAACAACAAGCAGATTGATAACAAATCATAGAAATACTGTAGGTATTGTTAAGGTCTAGAGTTAGCCTCCAAGCAAAAAAGGCCCGGTTTAGGCCATGATTTGATCATCATTCCTTCTCCTGTAGTCAACATCAAAGAACTAATAGCTTGAAATAACCCTACCCTCTAACCCCACAATCCTCTGAAACTTCAAAAAGAGCTCCTGGCAGCAGAATTCCCTCTGAAATTCTGAATTCTCCTCCTAGAATTCTTTTTATTCTCCTCTAGTCTTCAAGTTCAAAGAGGTAGGCAAGCTCTTTGAAGTCACTGACCTCCTTAGGTGTTAGTGGTCTTAATTAATTTGTATAGGAACTAGACAGCTGTGTGCTGTATAAAGGTCTACATTATCTTGCAAGTACTGCCATTCCTAAAGGGTCTCCATAGCAAGCAAGCTAATACTGTGTGGCTCTTGAATACAAACTCAGTCAGAGAGCTCTAATGGGGGGGGGGGGGCTTTTTGCAATTTTAATAGCTTTTTTTTTCCTGCTGCATTGCCTAATAAGTTGTAGCTGTATTGCAATAGGGGAGGTTTTTGTGTTTGTGGGCAAAGCTTTTTTTCTGTTGCTGGAGTTCGTTTTCTTCTCCTCTAGCCTTCAAGTTCAAAGTGGTAGGCATGCTTTTTGAAGTCACTGGCTTCTTTAGGTGTTAGATCCTTCCCTTCCCATCCCAGCTCCCACACACCCCATGTAAGAATTCTTGCTACTTAGGGCAATGCCCCAATTAGCTTGTTGACAAAACATAACATATTTTTATTGGTTGTTAGGGAAAATCTAAGAAGCAAATAGTTCCACATCTGGATATCTATTAAAACTAAACAATTTGCTATTCTTGAAGGAGTTTTGATTAGGTAATTTTACAAAAGGATCACATTTATCTATATACCTCAGACACATAATATGGCTCACATAGTCTTAGCCATGGATGGTCCAATATCATTGCTACCTGGTTAGGCTTTGTGGCAGTTTTCTTTGGGTGTCAAAACCGGATATTCAATGCCGTCACCACAGCATTGAATATCTGGGGTTAGGAGTAAGTGGACAAGGCTATACGCCATAGTGGCGCATAACCTGCCTACTTGAATATCGGGTTCAGTATGTATAATTTAGAGGAAAGGTGGGATAGAGGAGATAGGATAGAGATGTTTAAATATCTCTGTGGCATAAAAGCACAGGAGGAGAACCTCTTTCAATTGAAATGAAGCTCTGCAACAAGGGACACAAGATGGGGTTGAAAGGGCATAGACTCAGGAGTAATATGGGGAAATATTTCTTTATGGAAAGAGTGGTAGTTGTGTGGAATAGATGCCTAGTGGAGGTAGTAGAACCAAGGGGAAAAAAGACTACAGTAGTTATCATGGAAGGGCAGACTAGAATTTTGAGGATCCAGTTCAGTCACAGACTTCCATTCCCAGCCTATGTTTTTGAAATTCTTCACATGACACTTTGGGGACAGGAGGGAGCATTCCTCAGATGAAGCAGTGGTGCTCAGTGATCTCATGTGCTCCTTTGCCAGTGTGCAGATGCAAAGCACTGCAGACCTTTCCATCTGGTTTTTGAATGGATTGATCTCCTTTGGAAAATAAAATACGTGAAGTCCAGCTTTGCATAGTGCATCTAGGTGGGAAATGGGATGTCTAAGCCTAGACCTTCACATTTCCCCCACATATTTTACAAAAGGCTCTGTTGAACATGGAGCCTTTTCTAAAACACCTATAAGGATACACAGGAACATGTGCAAATCCCAAACATTCAGCAGGAATTGGCATGTCAGTAAGAAATGGTTTAAAAAGCCATAGCAACATCATTTGAATGCTTTGCCCATATATGTGAGACATTTACCCTTGCACATGCTGATTTGCAAGCTTCTTGTGTAAATGTCAGCAGTGCTGGATTTTCCAAGCTTAACATCAAGGAACACTTGTGTGGAACTGAGGTTTTTTTTAGTGAATTTCCAAGTATGATTTCAACATCAGAAAGGTACTAAATAGAATTGGTCTTTAATCACTGTCGAAAGCCCCAGATCCTAACGGGCTATTAGCTGACACGCCTACCTTAGAGTAGGGGTAAATGCTGATCTCCATATTTTTTTAAGTATATGTGCATTTTGAATGTAAAAACAGAAATACATGCATGCTTTTTGGCCTGCCTGAACAATGCCCACAAGTCCCTTCTAAACTGTGCTTGCTGTGTCATTTACGCATATTAAGTACTGGCATTCTTCAATCACTTTTTAGATGTGTAGGCCGTTTTAGAAGGCTTGCATGATTTTTATGTGTACTTATTGGGATGAGATGTTACATGTTAAAGTCATACAAGCTGGGCTTAAAGCACCGGCTTATGTCTCAAGCATTTAATGAATGATAATTTTTTTGATGCTGGGCAGTGGGGCTGGGTAGATGTATCAATTCCTGTTCTTCCTTTTCTGTTGCAGAACTAGGCATATTGTTAAAGGTTTGTGATGGTTTTGCTATTCATTTCTCTTCTATTGTGTTTTTATGTGTAATTTCTGCTTGTAAACCACTTTGATGGCCATTGGACCGAATGGCAGGATGTTAAATCTTCTAAATAAATGCATAAATAAAAAAAGATCTCCAAATTCTTGAAAATACAAACTATGCACATAATTTTCTGATCCTGATTCCTGACCACATTCAACCCTACCCCATGGATTTCTCCCCAAATGCAGCTATACATTCAACGATATGTGCACCTTTTGCAGTACTGCGGGAGAATGATATTGAGACTATCATCTTACAAATGCAAATAGCTACATATTTGCATAAATGGTTTCCAAAACTGACCTTTGTGATCCTTTTAGTAAACTGGCAGTAAACTGTCAGACAACACACAAGCTAAAATCAGATATTAAAGTAGATTAGCAGCTGATTTTAAATGTGGTTTAATAAACATGTCGCTGAGTGACTTTCATTACATTCGGGGATTCTGCATCTTGCAGGACTGTGCAGAGATGATGACAGTCCTTCTGATGCTTTGCTGCTAAAGAATAGTAGTTGTGTTAGTAGGTGGTGATGTGTTAGGGAAAATAAAGCTTAGTAAATCAGAACCTCAATGCTGCTGTGTAGCAGGGAATGACAGTGTCATTCAAAGATTTTAAACAGCAACATAAGTATATTGCAGTGTATAGGCAACTGCAGAGCTGTGTATACAATTAAAGCTTTTTATAAAATCATCTACTACATTGGTTCCCAACCTCTGGTTGGTGGACCCCGGATGGTCCGTGAGACCATTACAGAAGGTCTGCTGGACACATTATTAATATTTAGCTAATGCCTTTCCAATGGTAGTTCAAGGTGAGTTACATTCAGGTACGAAGTATTATCCTGTCCCCAGAAGGCTTATAATCCAATCGAGGGTTAAGTGACTTGCCCAAGGTCACAAGAAGTGCCAGTGGGCATTGAACCCAGATTTCTTGGGCACTAGGCTACTCCTCAACTCCTCTTTTCATGCTGCTATAATTCATGCGAGCTTGCTGAGAGGGAGGGAGAAAGAGACTGAGTCCGGTGGATACTGGTAGGAGGGGGAGAGACTGATAGGAACTATTTGAAGGAGAGAGAGAAAGAATGGTGGAGACAGAAAAGAGAAGCAAGATGAAGAGAGCTAGTTGGGACAGGCTTGGTGCTGAGGGTCCCTGAACCTTTTGGAGGTTAATAATGTGGAGGTTAGGAACCTCTGATCTCCTGCATAGGAACCTGACCTCTGCTGTAGCAGCTGCTGCTCTCTGCCCATACTGTTTAGGCTACTCTGCATCTATTTGGCGCAGATAGCTTTGTAGCAGGACAAATAATGTACAGTACTATACAGAGTATAGTTGTAGAAGAAAACAATACCATTGTAAATAGGGGGCAATTAAAAATTTGTTAATTTGAGAAGAAAAGCAAAGCAAAGGATGTTAAGCCTAGATACTCTTGGAGGGCGAAAATGGGAAGAAATTTGGGAATAGTGAGAAATTTGACTTTCAAGAATTGTGCTCCAGGCAGAAAATTTGGTTTGTCTTCACATTTCTTCATAGAAACATAGAAACATGATGACAGAAAAAAACCACATGGCCTTTCTAGTCTATCCTTCCATATCAACAACTACAACAGTGCCCTTTTTTCCTTTAGAGATCCTCTGTGTTGGTCCCATGCTTTTTTGAATTCAGTTACTGTCCTCATCTCTACCACCTCCACTGGGAGACTATTCCACAGATCCACCACTCTTTCAATAAAGAAATACTTCCGGAAATCACTCCTGAATCTATCCCCCTTCACCCTCTTCCCATGTCCCCTCATAGCAGAACTTGCTTTCAATTGAAAGAGGCTCTCCCCTGAACATTCATGCCACGGAGGTATTTAAACATCTTAATCATGTCACCTCTATCCCGCCTTTCCTCTTTAAGGTGTACATATTAAGATCCTTAAGTCTGTCCTCATATGTTTTATAATGAAGACCACTAACCATTTTAGTAGCCACCATCTGCACCGACTCCATTCTATTCACATCCTTTTGACGGTACGGTCTCTAAAATTGCACACCATACTCCAAATGAGGTTGCACCAAAGACTTAACTTTCACCTCCCTCTTTCTGCTAGCCATTCCTCTCCGTATGCACCCAAGCATCCTTCTAGCTTTTGCCATCGCCTTTTCTACCTGTTTAGCTACTTTAAGATCATCAGACACAACCACGCCCAGGTCCCGCTCTTCTTTAGTGGACAAAAGTACTTCACCCTCCCTATACTATATTGATCCCCTGGATTGCTGCAGCCCAAATGCATGACCTTACATTTTTTAACATTAAATCCCAGCTGCCAAATTCTAGACCATTCTTCAAGCTTAGCTAGATCCCTCCTCATGTTATCTACACCTTCCTGGGTGTCTACTCTATTGCAGATTTTGGTATCATCCACAAAAAGGCAAACCTTACCCGACAGCCGTTCCGCTATATTACTAACAAAGATGTTAAAAAGAATCGGACCAAGGACAGATCCCTGGGGCACACCACTGGTAACATCCTTCTCCTCAGAGTGAGCTCCATTTATCTGTACTCTTTGTTGCCTCCCACCCAACCAATTTCTAACCCAAGCAGCAACTTTAGGGTTCATCCCTAGGGTGCTCAGTTTGTTTATAAGTTACCTGTGAGGAACAGTGTCAAAGGCTTTACTGAAATCTAAATGCACCACATCTAGGGCTCTCCCTCGGTCCAACTCCCTGGTCACCCAGTCAAAGAAATCAATCAGATTTGTCTGACAAGACCTGCCTCTGGTGAATCGATGCTGCCTCAGATCCTTTAATCCACTGGACTTCAGAAACCTCACTATTTTATCTTTCAACAGCTTTTCCAATAATTTATTAATTTTGTTTATTTAACATTTCTTATATACCACCTTTCATGATATCAAGGCGTTTTACATTGAATAAACTGAAATTACATTGAACAGGGCATTATAACTTGGAGATAACTATTTTACAGGGAACATGGGCAATGGGGGGTTAAGTGGCTTGCCCAAGACCACAAGGAGCACCTGTGGGACTAGAAATTTACTCACCACCGAAGTTAAACTAACCGGCCTGCAGTTTTCAACACATACTTACTTCCACTTTTGTGTAAAGGCACCACATGAGCCTCTCTCCAGTCCTTTGACGCCACTCCCGATTGTAACGAGGCATTGAAAAGGTCACCGAAAAGGTCAGTCAGTGGAGCTGCTAGAACGTCCCCAAGTTCCCTTAGTATTCTAGGGTGTATCCCATCTGGTCCCATCGCTTTGTCTACTTTAAGGGGCTTGTTTACAAAGCCGCGGTAGTGGCTTCCGCCCGATATCGGAGTCGTGGACCCTTTGAATTCAATGGGGCCGCGGCTGCAATATCGGGTGGAAGCCGCTACTGCGGCTTTGTAAACAAGCCCCTAAGTTGAGATAGTTTCTCACGAACACAGTCTTCTGAAAATTGTTCAAGATGTCCCTCGCTTCTGTTCCATAAAAGTAACAATTTTCAAACCAATTCACACAGGAAAATAGTCCTTAAAGAGCATACATTTCCTGAAAATGTCCTTCTCTCCATGGGAGTAATCTTATAAAGGAAATTTTGTACTAAACAATGACGCACCAAGGTGGTGCGTGCACCAAGGTGGTAGGTGCAGTCTGTCCCGGGAGTTGTCCAGAAGGGGGTGCTGAAATTCCGGGCCCGCATGAACAATAAACTTACTAAACTCCTTTGCTGGCTTGTCGCACTGCCTCTGAACTGGGTCCAGGGGCTGCTCCCTTCCCAGGCCAAAGTCTTGCTACTATATACTCTGTGGATGACCTTTCCTGAATACACACAGCCAGTGGTAATGCAAGGCCAGTCTATTCATTCCAGCTGTCCAAATAAAAAGAAATATAGAGGAGAAGGGAAGGTCTGACAACAATTTCTTATTTGTATCCTTCTCTTCTACTGCCAGCTCAAGACTCCGCTCATTCCATCTTACTGTACTGTCTGGAAAAGATTACCTGACTCAGTACGTCAGGCTCCATCTCTGGTCCTAGTCAAATCTATCCTAAATGCCACCTCTTTGACGTTGCTTTTGGATCCTGCCATTCTTATCATCTTGTCTAACACCCATGTGTCTTTTAATCATTTCCCTCAAGAACTGCCCTATTCCCTGTTTGTTTGTTTGGTATGTTTTTCTTCAATAATTATAAGCTCTTATGAGTTTATGAGGGCATCTAGGAGCAAAAAGGCAAAACAAACAATGGAGGATCCCATTACTTACGGGTTATGACAGCAACTGTCCACCTTTTGGGTGCAAATTTCTTAGTTAAATATAACCATCATGTATATTGGTTGGTTCACTCAAGTTGACTGGCATATTGCTTGCACTTTATCAGAGAGGCTTCCTGATCAGCTGCTCAGCTTTATGGAGAGAAGATAATGGATTTTGTTTTTATTTGTAGCAATTCCTTCCTTCTCTCTCTAGTTACCACACTATTTGATCTTGCAGGGCACTGGTCCAATCCTTTCACTGCAGCCAGTATCAATGCCATCATGCAGTTACTTTATGTGCATGCCCCTTTTGCGCCCTGCTACAATATGATTTGTGCTTATTTTTATTTTCAGTACTTTGTCCTTTGGTCTTCTGCTTTTTTTGTGTATGCCCTTCTCACCCGATTCTTCCTGAAGTACTTGCTGACTGTCCCCTTTGAGAGCATAAGTTTAGACTGATGTTCATTTTATAATGGGGTTTTATTGAGCTGAGGTCTACTGACTCGCCTTTCTTCATCTTGTCTCTGTTTTGCAATATTTTAATTTAGAACAGTATTCCCCCTCTAACTGGAAGTCAGTACCCTCTCATGCCTCATAAATATGTACAGGGTTTGTTTCTTTTGGCTACATATTTTAAGATCCAGGTACACTTTAAAATATTTTACATCAATATCCCCTGTAGTGACAATTCATATGGACATCCTATGCTGGACGACTATGGACTAACAATTTCTCTGTACTACTTCAGTGAGATAACTTTAGCTCCATTTATGAGTGCTGTTTATATACAGTGGTTTTAATCTTTATGTTTAGATTTTTTGTTTTCACCTTACATTGTCTCATGTTTTACGACTTTCTATGTCTTGTATTCACCTTTTTTGAAGTTCTTTTCATATATGTGGTATCTTTTTTAGTCCTTTTAGTTTTATTTATTGTGCCATGTCTTTAAATTTAATTAAGTATTCTGTCAAGTGTTTTTAAGTTTTTATGTAAGAGATACTTATGTGTTTTTATCTTTTGTATCATATTTTATTTGAGGTTCCTATACCCCTGAGAATGGCTGTTGCTGAAACACAGCTGTGTAGGGTAGGAGTATCTACACTTCAGTAAAGACCTAATAATTTACATACTCCATTGTTTGTTTTGCTACTTCTGTCCTAGACGCTCTTTTGATATTGCAGGCACATGTGATTCTTTTGGACGATGTCTTATGTTTTACATACAGTAATCAGTATGCCTTGTAGCACTATACAAATGATGGAAATGGTCAACTAATGTCTGGGCAGAAAGCAAAGGAGGGATGAGAGGTGGAGTCACTTTGAGAACAGAATTTGTCAGATGGGCATAGCACTCTTGTTTAGCAAGTGCTTTGGCAGACTGAAAGAAGGTTAGCAATAACTTAAAATGTATGGAGTCAGTGTGGACCTGGGAGTAGAGCCAAAGGCATTCAGTACAGCAGGCACAAAACCTAAGTAGTAGCTTTGAGAGGTCAGCCAAGGCTGAGGTACAGTATGTCTCACAAGATGTGGAATGGGAGGAATAAGAGTAATCCAGAATAAAGAAGAGTATAGTGTTAGAGGAAGAGTTGACTCATTGACAGACTCAGATGATGTGGAGCCCGATTCTGGAAGCGGGCCGTCCAGATGTCATAAGAACATAAGATATGCCATACTGGGTTAGACCAAGGTCCATCAAGCCCAGTATCCTGTTTCCAACAGTGGCCAATCTAGGTCATACATACCTAGCAGTTTCCCCAAAAGACACAGGTTCCACAATGCTTGTATTGGGTCAAGCACTGATATTCTGGGTCCCTTTTTAATAATGGTTTATGGATCTTTCCTCCAGGAACTTGTCCAAACCTTTTTTAAACCCAGCTACACTAACAGTCTTTACTACATCCTCCGGTAACAAATTCCAGAATTTGATTACACGTTGAGTGAAAAAATATTTTCTCTTATTAGTCTTAAACAGTTTACACTGTAGCTTCATTGCATGTCCCCTAGTCTTTCTATATTCTGATAACGTAAACAATCGATCTACGTTTACCCATTCCACTCCGCTCATTAATTTATAGATTTCTATCATATCTCCCCCTCAACCATCTCTTTTCCAGGTTAAAGAGCCCTAACCTTTTTAGCCTTTCTTCATAAGAGTATCCTTCCATCACCTTTACCATTTTGGTGGCTCTTCTCTGAACCTTTTCTAAGAACGCTATATCCTTTTTAAGATATGGCAACCAGAACTGCACACAATATTCAAGGTGCGGTTGCACCATGGAACAATATAGAGGCATTATAATATCCTTTGTTTTATTTTCCATTCCTTTCCTTATGATACCTAGCATTCTATTTGCTGTCTTGGCCGCCGCTGCACACTGGGTGGAGGATTTTAACATGTTATCCACAATGACGCCTAAATCATTTTCCTGTGTGGTGGTTCCTAATGTGAAACCTTGCATTGTGTAACCATAGTTTGGGTTGTTCTTCCCTAGGTGCATAACTTGTCCACATTAAATTTCATCTGCCATTTTGATGCCCAGTCTTCCAATTTATCAAGATCCTCTTGCAATTTTCCACAATCTTCATGGGTTTTAACAACTTAAAATAGTTTTGTGCAATCTGCAAATTTGATAACTTCACTCGTTATTCCCTTTTCTAGGTCATTTATGAATATATTAAAAAGCAGCGGACCCAGCACAGATCCCTGGGGTACCCCACTATTCACCTTTCTCCATTGGGAAAATTGGCCATTTCACCCTACCCTCTGCTTTTTATTTTTTAACCAGTTCTTGATCCACAATAGTACACTGCCTCCTATCCCATGTCTCTTTAGTTTTTCCAAAAGTCTCTGATGAGGGACCTTGTCAAAGGCTTTCTGAAAGTCCAAATACACTATATCAACCGACTCACCTTTGTCTACCTGTTTATTCACACCTTCAAAAAAACATAACAGATTAGTAAGACAACATCTTCCTTGTCTAAAGCCATGTTGGCTGTCTCCCATTAAGCCATGACTATCTACATGTTCAGCAATTTTGTTCTTTATGATGGTTTCTACCATTTTTCCCGGTACTGACGTCTGTAGTTTCCCGGATCACCCCTGGAACCCTTTTTAAAAATTGGCGTTATGTTCACGATCCTCCAATCTTCAGGTATTAGAGATGATTTTAATGATAGTTCACAGATTACTGATAGCAGTTCTGCAATCTCATATTTCAGTTCTTTCAACACCCTTGGATTTATATCGTCCGGTCCAGGTGAGGCAATGTCTTCCTTTAACACTATACTCTCTTCTGCCTTGGATGCTCTTGCTCCTCGACTTCCACACACTGTGATGCATACTGTACCTCAACCTTAGTTGACTTCCAAATTCTCTACCTACATTCCTATGCCCATGCTGTTGAGCACCTTTGGTTAAATCCCATGCCCACACTGACTTCATGCATTTCAAATTCATGCTAATCTCCTATCAGTCTGTCATAGTAGCTGCCAAGCAAATGTACTATGTCCATCTGAGAAACATTCTTGCCTCTGATCCTAGCCATCTCTTTTCAACTCTTAACTCTCTCCTCAAAATACCTCTGTCCCGGGAGGCGGAGCCAGCGAGACTCCAATATGGCCGCTTGAGATTTTTCTCCTCCGGATTCCCGCTATCATTTTGATACATCTCTGAGTTTCTCCCCTGAATCAAAGGGCGTATTCTGCTCCGGCACTTCTATTTATGGCTGGAAGCAAGCAAACGCGGTTGGAGTTCGCCAACCCCCCTACTTCTGGCTCTAAACGATCTAAGACTGACCCGCTCTCCCCCCAGAAGCAGGCCTCCTCGCACGACAAACCGGAAGGGTTGCAGGAGCTGCTCCACGAAGTTCGGGCGATTAGAGCGAGGGTGGATCTGAATGGGGACACCCTGGTCGAGATGCAGACAGACATGAAAGAGATGCGGTCTCAAATGCTCACATTCTCCTCTCGTCTGGAAAAGGCTGAAGTGGCGATAGCCAAGTGTGAAGAAGGTGCCCTACAGTCGGCAAAATCAGCCCGGAAGGTGGAACGCCTGGAGAAGTCCATTGAGGATATGAATAATAGGGCGAGACGTAACAATCTCCGTCTCATCGGTCTCCCGGAAGGCCTGGAAGGGCCTGATCCAATCCGGTACCTGGAATCATGGCTGCCGGAGTTCCTGCACATAGATTTCGCCCGCCCGCTGGAGATCGAGAGGGCGCATCGCATCCCGACCTTTGCCGCCGGGCAAAGCAACAGACCGCGTCCCCTGATTTTTTGTCTCTTGCGCCATCAACACGCCGTCCAGATTCTAGCGGCGACAAGAGGGAAACAACTTCTGCTTCCTGAGAACCAAAGGAAATTATTCTTTTTC
This sequence comes from Ichthyophis bannanicus, assembly GCA_033557465.1. Classification (NCBI taxonomy): domain Eukaryota; kingdom Metazoa; phylum Chordata; class Amphibia; order Gymnophiona; family Ichthyophiidae; genus Ichthyophis; species Ichthyophis bannanicus. The sequence goes on from CM066032.1 coordinate 84,114,910, forward strand.
CCTGATTATAGTAAGCCCACGGTGGAGAAGAGGAGGGCCTTCCTTGAACTTAGACCTCGTCTACAACATTTGCAGGCCCGATACGGGCTTCTGAGCCCAGCGAAGTTTAAGGTCACTTTACACAACGTGACGAAGACCTTCGAGGACCCGATGGCTCTCAAGCGGTATGTGGAAGAGCAGGAAGCCCTCATGATGCATCAGAACTAGTCGGGAAAGGGTCCTGTTCTATATTGGCTCTTTAGTGTGAAGTGAGGAACACGGAGAGCTGGGTGATTTTGTGCCCTTTATCATGGCCTACGCGGAGGGCGGCTGGTTAGGCCTGCCCTTTAGTCTGAGTATGGGGCAGTTGCCGCTCCCAGCCTTTTTTTCTTTTTTTTTTTTTTTCCAGGAGCTCTCAGGGCCATGAGTGCTATGTGTTGTGGATATTCAGAGATGTCTTGTTTTTCCTGTCACTACAAGCCATCATTGGGCCTGATAGGATAGCGGGATCGGAGTCGGCCATATGTTAATAGTCTAGCTGACTTACCTGTTTATTTGGGAATGGGATTGGGTTTTATATGTCGGTTCTCTGAGGTCAATGGGGATGATTTATTATGGATATATGTTGTCTGGGTTTTTTGGGCATGATGGGGTTATGTTTTATCTAGGATGCAATGGCTAATCATATAAAAGTGGTATCCCTGAACGTTAAGGGCCTCAAATCCCCAGCCAAACGACAGAAAATCCTGTCTTACTGTGGGAGACAAAAGGCTGACGTCATTCTTTTGCAGGAAACTCACCTCACAGCTGCAGAGCTGAGTAAGCTGGAAAATAAACAATTAAGTATTATAGGCTCCTCCCCTGCCCTCCATAAGAAAAATGGGGTGGTCACACTGGCTAAGAAATCCTTGGGGGCTCAGGTTCTCAGTTCATCCCATGACGGAGACGGCAGATGGGCAAACTCTCTCATTCAGATAGGCACACAGTCTCTTCTAATCTCCAATGTTTATGGCCCTAATTGTGACGACCCCCTCTTTTTCCGCTCTCTTTCAGGCAGATTACAGATGGGGACCGCCGCCTCTATCATTATTGTGGGTGGCGACTTTAATGTAGTGGGAGACTCGCTTTTAGACCGCCTACCGGGGAGAGTAGACACTTCGTCTAAAGCATCTTTAGCTCTTCAGGCTCTTTGTGAATCTTCTGGTCTGGTGGATGCATGGAGGGTTCTCCATCCCACGGACAGGGACTTCACCTATTTCTCCCCTTTTCATAAGTCTTCCTCGCGTATAGACTTTTTTCTGGTGTCAAAATCCTTGATTTCCTTGGACTGTACTGCAGGCATTGAAAGTATCTGTATCTCGGACCATGCTGCGATCACCCTACAATTTGCGCTACAGGGCTTAGACCAACCCTTCCCGGCCTGGTCGTTTAACAGGGCCTGGCTAGCCGAGACTTCATTTCAGTCAGAAATCCGGGAGACAATACAATCCTATTTTGCGGTCAACAAGGTAGGTGATACCACGATATGGGCCTGGTGGGAGGCGTTTAAAGCTTCCCTACGGGCTGCAATTACTAGCTATGGGATCCGGGAGCGTAAAAAGAATAAAGCCCACTTATTGGCTCTTGAATATCAGATCAAAGCGGGAGAAAGATTGTGGACAAAACATTCTGACCCCAGTATCATCCTTAGACTCCAACGACTAAGATATCAATATAATGAGATAGTTTCCTCGGAGGTAGATCGAACGCTTTTACAGCAGTCGGCCAGGTTTCACATCGAGCGAAATAGAGCGAGTACAACCCTGGCCATGACACTGAGAGGGAAGCATGAAAAGAAAAGAATTGTGTCTATTCTGGATGATAACTCTGTGCAGCAAACAGCGAGCGAGCGCATTTTAGATGAGTTTTCTAAGTATTACGAGAAACTATACTCTTCTGATATTAACCCTGATTTGAACGCTTTTACAACTTTTGTGGAAGATCTTACGCACCCCTCCGCGTCTGCACGACAAGTGAGAGATCTGGGTATTGCACTCTCTAGCAAAGAATTGCGGGCCGTCATCAGAGGAATGCCCAGGGGCAAGGCCACTGGTCCTGATGGCATCCCAGCCGAATTTTACCAGATCTTTTGCGAGGATTTGCTCCCATATCTCCTGATTTACTACTCAGAGTTACTAAGGGAGCAAGGCATTACTGGGAATTTTTCAGAAGCTACTATTGTGGTTTTGGAGAAACCCGGTAAGGACCCTGAGCGTGTGATGAATTACCGTCCGATTTCCCTACTAAACTCAGACTATAAGATCTATGCCAGTGCTCTGGCACAGAGGCTCTCTAAGGTGATTGGAGATCTCATCCATCCGGATCAATGTGGCTTTGTCCCAGGGAGGGCTACGTCAGACAATGCCCGATTATTGTGTAACCTTTTGGAGAGTGCCTCCTCTTGCTCGGAGCCTTATATTGGCCTCTCGCTCGACGCGGAGAAAGCGTTTGATAGGCTGGAATGGGCCTTTCTTTTTCAGGTGTTGCGGTGGTTCGGCCTAGGGCCCGAGTTCATCCAGATGGTTAAAGTCTTATACGCGAATACCAGCGCTCGCATCTACGCCAATGGTATTCTATCCAAATCGTTCTCACTCTTCCGTGGCACGAGACAGGGTTGCCCCCTCTCTCCTCTTCTGTTTAATCTAGCTTTAGAGCCACTGGCGATAGCTATCAGGCAGCATCGGCATATTGCTGGCTTTAGAGTGGGGGACTTACAGGTGAAGCTTTCCGCCTACGCTGACGATCTTATGCTTTTCACGCAACCGGTCGAGGTCCCTGCCATCTTATCGGTCATCGAGAGCTACTCTGCAATCTCTGGGTACAAAATTAACTGGTCTAAATCTGTAGCCTTTCCACTAAATAATGTCTCTAACTCGAGCTTAATGGCGGAGTTTCCTTTCCGGTGGACATCCGACCAAATTACTTATCTGGGCACACAATATTGTGCCTCTCGCGAAGACACCATCTCTTCAAACTTGACAGCCCTCCTTCTGTTGATTCGCAAACGGTCCCTTTCTTGGTCTCTCTTAAACCTTTCATGGTGGGGCAGGTTGGAGACTATCAAAATGACACTCACACCAAAAATAAATTACGTGTTGGGCATGTTACCCTTCCCCCTTCCTTGTAGTGCTTATGGGGAACTTGAGCGTTCATTATTGGCTTTTCTGTGGAATGGGAAACGCCCAAGAATAGCTATTAAGAAGCTTAAGGCGTCTAAAGCAGAGGGGGGCGTCTTATTTCCAGACTTTCAAAGATACCATCAAGCCCTTTTGCTGAAGCAAGGGGCACTGTGGCTAGAGCCTGAGGGATCAGTGCACAGACCTACTTGGTTGGCTGTAGAGGAGCGTCTGGCGGCCCCTTACCCCCTGCGGTTCTTATTGGGTGCGCAACTTCCCAGAGATTCTTCATCAGGGGGGGTCATTTCGGCCACTCAGGAGGCTTTTTTGCAGCTTCTCCGGCTTAAGGGCGCCCAAGAGGTCTTTTCCATGTCTACCCCCCTGTGGTGGAATCCCTCCTTCAGAATCCGGAACCAGATGTTCGCTTGGCGCAGGTGGATGCGCTGCGGCATTTGGGTCCTGGGGCAGTTGTCCGACGGTCAGAGATGGAAAGATTTCTCAACTTTACAGAGAGAGTTCGCCCTACCCCGCTCCTGTCTCTTTCAGTGGTTACAACTCAAGCATTGTCTAAACGCCAAGGGAGTGAAGGGTGGAGATCTGTCCCCAGTTGGGTTTCCCTATTCTATAATCCGGGGGTCATCAGGCCTTAAAGGTGCTATGTCCTTCCTTTATAAATCTATTAGAGAATGTGTCCCCATAACCAACCCGGGATTAATTAAGACTTGGCAGTCGGACACGGATACCGAGATCTCTCCTGCTTCTTGGAAGTTACTATGGGGTCCAGTCTCAAGGGTGTCTCGCTCTGCAGCTCTCACTCAGTCCATGTTTTTTTTCCTGCACAGAGCTTATATTACCCCCATTAAATTATCTAAATGGGACAAGCTGTCGGCTGGCACATGCTGGTCATGTCAGCTGGAACTCGGTACTTATAAACATATGTTTTTTGATTGTCCTCTGCTCCTTGGTTTCTGGCATAAGGTTTGGGCGCGGATCCAGAATGTTTTAGACTTTTCTCACCCATTTTCATACTCCGTAGTGTTGTTACGATCTGCAGAGCCCTCTCTGAATCTTTCCAAGGAACAGACGTTTTTGTTTAACTTTATGTTAGCCATTGCACTTAAACTTATCCTTACCCACTGGAAACAATTTCGCTTACTGCATTTTGATTGCTGGTGGAACTTAGTTTGCTATTATGCTAAACTGGAAAAACTGTATAGTAAATTGCATTATCCGGGTAAGGTGGAGTTAACTGTGTATAGATGGTCCCTGCTTGATCACTATTGTGCTCGTTCTTCTGTTTTTTGAGGCAGGGCATTATTGTTTATTTAAGTGGCCCCCTTGGGGAATGTTTCATTTCCCTCTATTTATTTAGCTTGTTCTTTTTTTCTATTCCCCTTTTTCCTTAATTTCTGTTAACCAGATAACGGTTTATTATAATGTACCTCAGAGAACCAGGGGGGGGGGGGCCTAATTTCTTTGTTTTCTTTCTTTGTTTTTATGGGTGGGGCTTGGCTTTAGTTCTCTTTCTTTTCTTTTCTTCTTTTTTGTATGTCTGGCTGTCAGGTATATGACTTTTTCATAGTTGTAACTTTATAAAGTTTTTGAATTTTGTTGATGTTTTGAAACTTAAATAAACGATATAAAAAAAAAAAAAATACCTCTGTCCCCAACTCCCCTCCTTTGCATTCTGCACAGCCTTTGTCTGTCTACTTCCATGACAAGGTTCACAAAATTAGTCTGGAGTTTTCCACTGGTTTACTTCCATCTCCTCTTCCCCCTCTTCATTCTCAGATCCTTCTTTCAATCCCTGTCATCCTTGCTCCCTTTACTTAAATCACCAAAGAGGAAACTGCACAGCTTTCCTCCTCCAAATTCATACCTGCTCTTCTGATCCCATCTCCACCCATCTAATTAGCTCTATTTCCTGCACTGTCTTGCCTTCCATCTGTCATATCCTCAACCTATCACTTTCCAGCTGTTACGTTTCTGCTGCCTTCAAACATGCTGTGGGTACATTACACCTCAATAAACCTTCACTGGATCCTACCTGCCTTTCCACTTATTGACCTATCTCCCTACTCCCTCTTGCATCCAAACCACTCATACATGTAGTTTGTCACTGCTTTCATGAATTTCTTTCCTCTCAAGTCATTCTGGATCCACTGCAATCTGCCTTTTATCCTCTGCATTCTATAGAAATGGCCTTTGCCAAAGTTTCCAGCAGCCTTTTCCTGGCTAAATCCAAGGGCCTTTACTCGATCCAATCCTCATTCTCATCTGCTGCTTTTGATACTGTTGATCAGCACCTACTTCTCAATACCCTGTTCTTGATTGGGTTTTATTTATTTATTTATTTGTATTTATTTGATTTTATATACCGCACTATTTTAAATCAGTGTGGTTTACATTGTAACAACTTGGTACATAAAACAGTATACACAGAACATTTGAACTTGGTATATAAAACATGTAATATTTGAACTTGATACATAAAACAAGATAATAAACATATCTTTTGTAAAGATATGTAAACTATTTACAATCTATCGGTATTGGGTAAGTTTGGGTGAGATCATCATAGCGTGCTATGTTATATGTTCGAAATATAGCTGGAAGAGGTATGTCTTTATTGCTTTTCTAAAGGTGGAGAGGTCGGTGATTAGTCTGATTGGAGCAGGTAGTGAGTTCCAGACCGGAGGGGCAAATAGTGAGAAGGCTCTGTGTCTGGTAAATTGGGAGCATTTACTAGCCATAGTGGGAATAGCTAGTCAAGTTTATTTTTCTGACTCTGCTGTCAGATGTCCAGTTTACGAGATTTCTGAGGGAGGTAGCAGAAAGATGGTGGAGTATTTTAAATGTAACAAGTAGGGCCTTGAACTTAAGGCGACTGGTGATCGGAAGCCAATGTAGTTGCATTAGGAGCGGTGTAATATGTTATGTTTGGAGACTCCATAGATGGTTCGTGCAGCTGTATTCATGGCCATTTGTAGTGGATTGAGGGTGTAGGCAGGTAGACCGTGCAGAATGTTGTTAACGTAGTCAAAATGAGGAATGATGATAGCTTGGAAGATGCTGCGTAAGTCAGCAGGCTCAAGTAGAGGTCGTAGTTGACGAAGGGAGAAAAACTTTGCAATAAACAGCCTTGTTTATATGTGCTTTCATATTCAATTGTTGGTCCAATGTGATGCCTAGATATCATATCTCACTTTTAGGGGCATGTTTACTAAACTGCGGTAATGTCATTCGCATTAGGTTCCGCGATAAAGGTACAGATGCCCATATAAAGGCGTGGGCGGGGCATCATTATGGCAAGCCGTCAGGTAATGCGCGTTAACGTGCCTTGTACTATGCCTAATAAGGTGCTTTATACTGTGCCTAATTAGGAGCCTTGTAAAGTGCCTTATATGGATTGCTGGCAACTGTGGTGAGGGTACTATGGGCTGGCAGCATGGAACTGCAAAGATATGACTGTCACAGGCAAGCAAAATATTTGTCTTGGACAGGAGGGAACAACATGGATTTGAACACATGACCTCCACCTAGAACGTCAGTGTACTAACCAGTAGGCCATACCTCTATAGCCTGTTGCAGAGAAATGGCTGAGTACAGAAGGACTACAGGTCACTGCACAAACGGTCTGCTCTGTGTGCCAGGATAGGGTAACCCCACCAACACCCATGATGCATTGCATATGCAGAACAGCGGCTTACAGCTGACCACCAAATGGGGTCTGAACCTCTCCGGTACTGCAGCGTGGTAAGACGGACTGACAGTGCATGATACTGGCAAAGAGTAGCTACGGACCATGCCATTGTGCAGGTTCTGTGTTCACCCTGAGGGATAGGATGGTCCCCCAGCACTAGGTCCACAGTACATGTGGTGCTAGAGATAAGTCCTACTGCACATCCCCAGCACTGCCAGTGTGTGACAGGTGTTTCCAGCAGTGCAACCGAAGGTGCATCTGTTCCAGCTGTGTTCTGCAGTCACATGTGGCCCTGTGTGACTGGACACCACCTAGATTAGTATGTACCTGGTGTTAAGGTCTGGCTGCCATGGGTACCTGTTATTATGGCAGTGGGGTATCTAGACTCACATGAGGGCAATGTAGCACTGCCACTATGGGTCAAAGTGGTATGTGCTATATTCCCCCCCCCAACCAAGGGGGTCTCAATCACCCCTTTTGTAGATGAGGGTGTGGTGGGACAGGTGCTTGCACCCTATAGCATTGCTGCAGTATCAGCAACCACAGTCCTGCTGACAGCCCTCCAGGGCTGCTGGGCCAGCACCATACCTGTGATCATTGCAGACCAGTAAAGATGCTTGGGGTAGGCAGGGGAAAGCTCAACTGCCCCACATCGCGGTCTGCCATTCATCAACAGATAGCACCTGCAGCATACTACAAGGTGCTCCCACCATAAACAGGCAAACTGCAGACAGCCCACTAACCCATCCATAGTGCATGCTCACAGGGGAACCCCGTGCACCCAGAGGTGGAATGCATAGCACAGACACCGAACAGGTATCTCTGTGCTTAGGCCACAAAACTGGGAACACACAAGTATCACTGGAAACAAATGATGTGTGGTACTATGTGGGAACATAGACATGCCATGATCACTGCTCGGTCAGAGTGAGAGTGACCCCCAGCGTGACATGCTGTGGCCACCCTGTCCATGCAGGTGGTGGTCGAGCACTACAGTGTCCCAGCCATTGCCCTCTACCCTTTGCAGATGCATCCTGGCCAATCTGCCCTGTCTAGGCCATACCCACAATACCTTGCTCCTCATTATGCACATTTGCAGGCTAATGCTGGAAGCAGTATGAACAATGTGGTCTTAGTGAGGTGTTGGCAGACACAAAACAATGGACAGACATATGAACACTCCCACACCTATCTCAGCATTGTGCAGAGATGGAGGTGGTTGACAACCCTACCCGCTGCACTGGTCCTGATCACAGTTCCGACACTGCTAATCTGTGCAGGGGGTAGTAGTAGTGCTCTGGTGATAACTGCAGCTCTGTGCTGGGGCCAACAGCCTGACACTCCATGAAGCTGTGGATAGTGGAGCCCTTGTGAGTGGGTGTCCGTACCCCTGTGCAACACTGCTTTGGGGTTTGCCCATATTGTTGTTGTGGCTGCATTGTGGACTAAAACTATGGGGAGATGCTTTGCAGGATCTACAGATGGGATCTGAACCTCTGATCTTGGATATGCTGGCTGAGTGTACTGCACCACACTGTTGCCACAACAACATAGTGGTCCCTGGGGCTATCTTTATGTTCCTCAGCCAGACCTCTTCTGTTGCACTGCACACCACATTCTGGTACAGGGCATGGCCTAGGTCCACTACATGGCGGGTGCCACTGCTCCCTCCAGCACAATCACCCACCCCCTCTGCCATGCCGCCATGACCATATGCTGTTGGTGACGGTGGTGTGCCATCCCAGGCCATCCAGGGGGCAGGTAGGCGGCTGCCTAAGCTGTGGGTTCTGGGGTAGGGGTGCCTACATAGATGTCCACGCTTCCCCAGGCACTGCTTGTCAATGTTATGTGCCCCTTGGGGTGCCTTCTGGGTAATGTCTCCTGGATGGGACACTGTGGGCCACAGACTCATGGGCATGTCTGACCCTGGTCAGTTGCTGTCTTGCTGGTTTCCATTTTCTGCGTTCCTATGTACCACCTTGGCAACCGACTAGTCCACCCGGTGCCCCAGTAGCCCCCAGTGCATGTCCCGCCTGCAGCCACCATGCCCCATTTGCACCATCACCATAGTGGCCTTTCATACCAGGGCACTATGCTGTTGGTGCAAATGTATCACTACTATCACTTTTCTGGGGCTCCCTGCCTATGCTGTACATTGCTGACACAGAACTGGTTTCTCTCTCTTGCAAATATGTGCTAACGCCAGGTTTTCAGTTGCGTTAAGATTCAGCTCTTAATTTCTCCACATTAGTGTGAAAGGGGCCTCTCCCTGCCCATTGACCCCTTCTCTTCACCCTCTCCCCACCCTTTTCTGGACTTACCGCGGCCGGGAACGTTAAGGCGCATTATGTAACGTTAAGGCTCTGTAACGTTAAGGCGCCTTAATGTTACATAACGCGCCTTAACGTAGCCGCTGCTATGTTGTCGCAGTTTAGTAAACATACCCCTTAGTCTTCAGTTTGGTGTCCTTAACCTGTATGGACTCTGGTGGTGTGAATGTTGGATCCTTTGAGATGAATAAAACTTCTGTTTTCTTAGAGTTGACTTTCAAGTTGTGAGAATTTCGCAAGTCAGATACTGCTTTAAAGCAGTCAATAATTTTAGTGTAGTTAGGGTTGATTATGGAGAATGGTGTGTAGAGCAACACATCATCCGCATAAATGTGGTAAAGAATATCAAAGGCCTGTATGATCTCACATATTGGTTGGATATATAAATTAAATAGCAATGCAGACAAGGAAGATCCCTGTGGTACTCCTTGAGTTTGTTGATATTCTGATGATGATTGGGAGTCAATGCTAACTCGTTGTTGACGGTTTGCTAGATATGATCGACACCAGTCCAATGCTAAGTCCTGAATGCCCTTTAGTTGTAGATGGTCAAGCAGGATTTTGTGACAGACCGTGTCGAATGCTGATGCAATATCCAGGAAGATTAAAATGAAGCCTTGTTTTTTATTTATGCCCTTTATCAAGTTGTCCATGAGTGAGGTGAGCAGGGTTTCAACACCATGTTGCAGTCGGAAGCCATGTTGTTGGTGATCCAATGGTGCATAGCAGTCAACATGGTCCTGGATCTGCTGTTGAACAATCTTCTCTAATATCTTAGCCAAGAAGAGGAGGCTAGAAATCGGATGATAAGAGTTTGGATCTTGAGGGTCCAACTTAGGGTTTTTTAGAATGGGTCTGATGGTGGCTATTTTCAATGGTTCTGGAATTAGACCTTTAGTGAAGGAGGGGTAAACAATCCTTGATATATAAGGGCTTAATTCAGAGCAGGTTGATTTGATCCAATGAGCAGGGCATGGATCTGTAGGAGAGGTTTTAGGGCTCTGTTCTATGTTATTTTTTTCTTCTCTCCCACTGTGCTTTCAATCTATGCCCTGGTGGATTCTTTCTTCTGCTATCTCATTTTCAGTTGGAGTACCTCAGGACTCCATTTTAGGACCTTTTCTCCTCTCTCTACACTCATTCCCTTGGAGCCTTGATCCCTTCCCATGGTTTTCAGTACCATCTTTATGCTGATGACTCCCAGATTTACCTCTCTACCCCAGGTATCTCTCTAGGAATCCAGGATCCAATGGCAGCCTGTTTGTCTGAAGTTGCTGCTTGGATGTCTTGCAGCTGTTTGAAACTAAACACAGTCAAGATGGAACTTCTTATCTTTACCCCTAAACCCTTCCCCCCTTTCTCCCATCTCTATTTTTGTTCAGGCGCCTTCTCTGGCCCTTTTCAAATCCAGGCTGAAAACTCACCTCTTCACTGCCGTTTCGGATATTGACTCACCTGATCTCCTTTATGTTTCCCTACCATTCCCCCTAGATGTATCCTGTGTCTACAGCTACTGTGTTGTCTGTCTTGACTAGATTGTAAGCTCTGATGAGCAGGGACCATCTTTTAGATGTGTCTGTGCAGCGCTGCATACGTATTCTAGAGCTATACAGATGCTCACTAATAGTAGTAGTAGTAGTAGTAGTAGGGCTGTGACATCCAAGGCACTTATACAGGAATGTATATATGAATGCCTAGGAGTAGATGAGAGATTGACAATCAAGCAAATGTTATTGAGAGAAAAGATCAGTAAAGAATATTACAGAAGATTAAAATTGTTATTGAATTGCTTTAACATCACAAAGTAAGATACAAGGCATTAATCAACTGATAATTCCTGTACTCTCACATGCCTTTTGAATTATAGAAAGGCCTCTTAAAAAACTAGATGCATGAACAAGAGAACTCCTTCGTGCCTACAAGGTACTTTATAAGAACTAGTGCAAAATTGTATATTCCTTGAGCAAACGAAGAATGGGCCTTGTAAAAATAGATTAATTCAGGGGCTGATTCTGTATAGTGCGCTTGAACTGTTAGATGTGAGACACATGCATAAGTCCCTATTCTCAAGGACTTGCATGGGTGACTAGGTACTTACACGTGTGTTTATGTTTATATTTATTAAAATTTGATATACCGCCCTTAATGGTTATGGCATAGCAGTTTACAATAAAAACACTTCCCTTGGGTTAATTTTATAAAAATCCTTTTAAATGTGCAAAAGGTTATGTGTGAAACATCCTTTATAAACTTAGGGGCATGTTTACTAAACATTCCTAACGTGCGGGGACGCGGTAGTGTGCCTGTGCCATATAAGGAGTGGGCGGGTCAGGCAGAAAAAGAAAAAAAACGGGAGTAAGCGATCGCACATTTGCGCGGCGCGCTAATGTGCGCCGTGCAAAATAGTGTGTGGGAAGGCTAAGTGGCGCCCTGATATGCACACACAAAGGAACAGAGTCATAGTACAATGGTTAAGACACTGACAGCTGGTGCAGCTGCCATGGGTTCAATTCCCCATTGTGTGCAACAAAAAGGGCTGGCTGAGGCATTAATTTTAATGGGTAAAGGTGCTTTAGGAGGCATATTAAATTTGGGCGGCATAAGGCAGTGCGCTGATGCCCAAGCACAGGACCAGAGCCACAGCACAATGATTAAGACACTGACCAATGGTGCAGGGATCAGGGGTTCAATCCCCCACAGTGCCCAATGAAGAAGGCTCACTGAGGCAGTGCATATTATGGGGATGAGTGCTGTAGGGGGCAATTTATTTTTATGTCAGTTATCACTACTAGCAAACGCACTCACAAAGCGTGTTAACATAAGGCGGCCCATAAGGCACATGTTAAAGTTCACTGTCCGCCAAGGCACCCTAGAATGTCCCCTATAGGGCACCATATATGTTGCATCACAGGATAAGGTATAGTGCACCTTATATGGACAGCAACCATAAGGTGCCCTATAGGGCGCCCTATAAAGCACCCTCAGAGGCACCTTATGGGTACAGTACACTGAGGGTGTGTTTGATGGCAGCAACATATGTACATTAAATCTAAAAAGAGCTTTGGACAACCCTATCAAATAACCCCACTGTGGGCTTGAACCCATTACCTCTGGCTCCACAGGCAGTGAAGTAACCATTGGGCTACAGCTATATAGCTGCCAGGAAGCCCCTGGCTGGCTGCAGAGAGCCTGCATGTCACCACACAGACAGTCTGCTGTGGTAACCAGGATAGGGTTAGGCCACCCATACCCATGATGCACTGCACATGCAAATCAGCTGTCCACAGATGAACACAAGATGGGGAATGCACCCCAACAGCTCCCCGGCCTGGTAGGGGACGTGTCCGTGTGCACCCATACAGCACCTTGGCCAGGTAGGAGGTACTGACCGGGTGATTAACTGGCACAGAGTAGCTACACACAGTCACATTGTGCGGGAACTGTGCTCACCCTGAGTGTGCGATGAGGCGCCCTGGACCAGGTCCACAGCACCCTCCATGGCTGAGAGAGGCCATGGCAGAGCTCCAAAACAGTCATAATCTGTCAGATAGGTAGTTTCTGCATGGAACACCTTGGATATCTCTGTCTGTCTCAGTCAGGGGAACCCCCCCCCCCCCCCCAGGTGGGCCATGTACCACCCACCCCCCCGAGGGTGGCAAACAGGGTCTCTCCATCAACAGATCTCTCTTCTCTCTCCCCCCCTCCCCCACAATGTTGGCAGTAGAGTGGACCATCAACCCCAGTCCTGTTGGGGAACAGACACCCTACAGGGCAGTCCAAGCAGCCCCACACACACACACACACCCAGACCACAATATCAGATAGACAGTAGGCCTGGATATGCTAAGATGCACCCCACCACCATCTGATATTCCCCTGCATCAAGCCATCAGCCACTGCACGGCACTCCAGCAGGGGACATACCAGCTGTGAACAGTCTGCTGGTTAGTCCCACTGGAAATGCATGCACCCACAACTGGGATGGCAACACACACAAGCAGATACATCAGTGACTAGGCCCCAACAGATGACCCATATATATCACATGAGGGAAATGCTATGAAGCACTATGGGGGTGCCTAGCCATGCTGCCGTCACTGCACAGTCAGGGTGGAGTGAAAGCCCAGCAGCACATACAGAGGTCACCCTGTCTGTGGAGGTGGTGGACGGCCACTACAATGTCCCTGCCAGTGCCCTATGCCCTGTGCAGATGCATCCTGGCCAGCCCACCCTGTCTGAGCTATACCCATGGTACCTTGCTGCTCATTATGCACATCATCAGGCCAAAACTGGCAACAGTGCTGGCAGTGTGGGCTGTGGACAACACACACTGTATAGACCAGGGGTGGGCACCTCCGGTCCTGGAGGGCCACAGACCAGTCAGGTTTTCGGGATATCCCTAATGAACATGCATGAGATATATATGCATTAGAGATATCCTGCCAACCTGACTGGTTTGTGGCCCTCAAGGGCTGGATTTGGAGACCCCTGCCTTACACCTCTGTCATTTAAGATCGTGAGTGGGCAAGGTACAGATGTCCTAGACATCGAAAGGTTATATAGAATGTGTCACATTCCTCCTCGATTCTCACCAGCACCAAAAAGTTGTCTAATAGACAATGTTTTGGTGGTGGTGAGAAGTGAGGAGGACTGTGACAAATTCTATCTAACCTTTTTGATGTCTTGGACATCTGCACCTTGTCCACTCACAATCTTAAATGACAGAGGTGTAAGGCAGGGGTCTCCAGATCCAGCCCTGGAGGGCCACAAACCAGTCAGGTTGGCAGGATATCTCTAATGCATATATATCTCATGCATATTCATTAGAGATATCCTGCCAACCTGACTGGTCTGCGGCCCTCCAGGACCAGGTTTGCCCACCCCTGGTATAGACAGACACACACTCCCACACGTATGCCAGCATTGTGCTACTATAAAGGGGTTCAGAATCCTTGCCCACCACACCAGTCCTGGGCACAGTACAGGCATGGGTATGGTATGCAGTACGGTTGGGGGTCACTCCCCAGGGTGGTAAACACTGTCAGGGGCCAGACCTGACGCACACACCGCAGACATCAGATAGATTGTTATGATGGAGCTCAAAGAGCAGACTGTGCGTAACGTAGGGATATCTATCTGCCAGTACTCATAGCAAACGTTTGAGAGCTGTGTACCATATACCCAGGTGTAGGGTGACATTGCTAAGGTATGCAGGTGCTGGTATTGGGTGCTGCACGCAGGGCCCAATGTCCTGCCTCTCCAGGAGGCATTGGCCAATGGGGCCTGTGGGTGTGGGTGTGTCTGCCCCTGTTGGCTGCTGCTGTACGGCAGAGGTTCCCATATCCAGTCCAGGTTTGCAATACACTGGTTGGGGTTTCCTGCTGTCCCTCATGAATATGCATGAGCTACATCTACATGCCATGGGGGTGGTGCATAGATATACAGCACAGTTATTTGTATGTGTGGCAGCATGGAACCTGAATGGTGTGTGGTCCTCCAGGACTGCATTTGTGAGACTCTGCTCTAGGTATTGCCCCTGGTCATGGTGTCTGTGCTTGGTGGTGTAAAAGATGGCGTATGACCAATGCGTATGTCCCCAGCAATAAAGGATTGCCCTTACTAACATGGTTTAGTTGTGGGGACAATATGTGGACAGGATTGGTAGTAGCCCCAGCTGGGCTTTGAACCTGTGACCTTTTGTTCCTGCATACACTGTCTGTGTGCACTGCACCACTGTGTTGCCACAGATGTGCTGCATTCCCTGGGAAGTCCATGACTGTACATCCGACAGGGCCTATGTTGCAGTGGACGTGCCAGCCTGCACATGGCTCGGCCACTGTCTTCTGTGGCTAGCAGCCACTGCCCCCTCCACCACCTGTACCCTACCGCCAACATGCTGGCATGTCCGTATCTTGGAAAAGCATATGACCTGATTGCGTTGTGGCACTCCAGGACTGCATTTGGGGGACTCGGCTGTCGGTAATGCCCATTGTTATGGTGTGTGTGCGGTGTTGGGTACAAAATGGGTGTGTGAACCATGCTTATGTTCTCTGCAATAAAGGAGTGTCTGTACTATCTCTGTTTAGTGGTGGGTAAAATATGGGGACTGGGTTGGCAGGAGCCCCAGCTTGGATTTGAACCTGTGACCCTCTGGTCCTAGAGGTACTGCCTCTGTCTGCTGCACCACATTGTGGCCACAGTGATAGTGCAGTCCCTGGGGGTGGGAAACCTGACCAACAGAGTCAAAAACCCTGCTCTGCACATTTGTACTGTGCGCTCCGTCACCATGTCTGGTGACATAACTGCAAATACACCCCTCAACCGACCACGAACAACTGGGGATAAATATAACCAAGCTGGGCAACAGTGATATTAATGGGCAACCATAGCAAACACTCCCAGGAAGGCTCAGAAACAAGGAAATGGTTTTTGGAAGGGTCTCCCCTCCGTAGCCCCTTCCAACCTTCATTTCATTTTCTTTGAGCTTTCCTGGGTGTGTTTCTGATGTTTGCCCATTATTATCTGCACATGTATCACACTGCTCACGTTTTTCAGGTTTCCCCGGTTTCCCTGTACATTGCTGACGCGAAATGGTTTCTCTTCCCTTTAAATGCCCTCTACCGTGTGTGTTTCACTCGCGCTATTTTTAACCTGTGAATTCGGCCCCGATCATGTGCGGGGAGCCTCTCCCCTCCCCTTCCCCGCCCATTGACCCCGTCTCTCCGCCCCTCGGGAGCCTTCCTCCGCCCTCAGAATGCCTTTCCACGCCTCTATCGGACATTTGCGGGCCGGGTACTTGTGCGGGGTGCGTTGGTGCGGCGCGCAATTGTGCGGGGCCCACGCGCACTTTTGCGGGGCGTTTAAGAGCGTTTCTGAGCGTTTGAGTGCCGCGTTTCCGTGCGCTATTGTGCGGCACGCAATTGTGCGGCTTTTAGTAAACATACCCCTTACTCTCTTAAAATACATGTGGAATCTCTCTCTGCTCGTATGTGTATATGGCTGCAGATTTAGAAAGCCCTTCTAAAGTTGCATTCTTTTTGCGATTGACAGCATATCACTGAATTGCTTTTTTCTTTTTTTCCATATACCTGTGGTATCTTTGTACAAACCCTTATCTATCTAAGACCTATAATCTGCTTCAGATTGCCTTGTTGCCCACAAATGTGGAATAGAAATTCCCAATTCTTTCTTTTTAATTTTTAAATTATCTGTGATTTGTAGGATTTTCTAGATCAAGTTACCCTAACAGTATTTTTTTAGAACAATTTTCAGTCTCTCTGTGCAGTTTCCCTTTAAAAATACCTTGGCTGGTAGGACAGTGAACAAATATTTACTTGAAAAGTTGGCAGTTACAAATTTCTAGTCAAGAAATATGAAAGGGAAGCTAAAAATAAATTCCCCATGTGAAACCTGTAGGAATGATTTGAGCCCTGCCCTGGCCCGGCTCCCGCCCCCCCCCCCCCCCCCCGAACCACCCCTTTGTCCACACTTGGGAAAGCAATTAAGAAAGGGCATCTTATCTTCTTTTGCAAGTCAACACTATCTTATGCATGGAGAGCCCCTTTGAAAATTGCTTTGTATCATATTACTTGTCATCTAGTTGTAACTTTTCTGATTGTAAGAGCGAAGCATACCAAGTAGACCTTTTCAATAGATCATCCGCTTTTCTTGGCTGTTTTGACATGCACTTTAGATAAAAACTCTTGACAAACAAATTTGCAATCCTAGGTTTTACTTTTTCAATGATTCTATTCTCTTTATTGGAATTATTAAAAAAGTTTAAATACAAAATAATCTTTATCTTTACTATATGTAATTTCTTGATATACCGCCCAGGCTGAAAGGCATAAGAGCGGTTTACAAATGCTACAAACAGGTACTGGATATATTCCCTTGTCCCCGAAGGGCTCACAATCTGACATTTGCATAAAAAAACCCTCATTGAATTTTGTGTAGGCTTCAAAAGTAGATTTGCCATTTGCACTGCTTGAGAATTTCTCAATAAGTCGAGCTGATTTTCTCCTGTTTGCATAATTTCAATACAGTATGCAGCTATGCTCAATGTTAGCTTAGCTGCAGTTATATGACCAAGTGACGGTTTCTCCTGTGCCAAACAGAATGTGCAGAGTGAGGGCAATTTTATAAGGGGGCACCTATTTTAAAAAGACATATAGGGGCCTTTTTACTAAAGTGCACAAAGCACTTAATGAACGTTTCTGCACTTGATAACTGGGTGCTACGGCCCGCGGTAACTGTTACCCCAGGGGCATAACAATGACAGTGTGCTGATTCACACACTAACTGCCAGTCATGTGTTTGGGTGGTGAATGGGCAGGTTATGAATGGAGAACAGGTGTTAGCATGGGGGAACCTATTGTGCGCTGCTAATGTTGCAATTAGTGCAAGTGCAGCTAACGCCACTTTAATAGGTGGCGTTAAGTGCATTGTGCCATGCATTAGGGTAATCATCGGCTGGGAATATGATGGGAATATGCTGACCATGCCCTTAACAGTTACCAAAGAGGCTTTGCTCTTAATGTATGTTCGTTTTCATGCTAAATGCACGTTAAGTGCAAAAGCCTAACACACTTTAATAAAAGGGGCAGCATACTAGCAAAAGGGGCAGATATTGCACCCGCAATGCAAGTGTCAATGTTCACATCTAGATTTTTGAAGTATACATGTAAATGAGCAGATTTGAGAATCTGTATGGGTGCTTGCACACTCTGCTTAAACTACCAGCAAAGTATGTGCCATCATGAATCTTGTATCATGCCATTTACACGCAAACATGAGAAAATTACGCACTAAAATGACCCCCAGTATGCTCATTTTCATGTGCAATAATGTGATTAAGTGCACACATGAACTATAACGTATGTTAGTGAGTCAGCCCTTTAGTAGTCCTCATTGAACCCTCGAATGAAAGAGGTCATGACACTAGTGCTACCACTCCAGAGTAAAATGTTGGGATTATATGCACCATCTTGAAAATACTTTTGTTTTTCCTAATGTTCAAATGAGGAAACAAATGCATTGTGCCATTCAAATCAGCTTGATGAATCGATCATCTACGAACTGCTCATTTGAAGATTTACTCTTTTTATTTCAGGACAGCTTTCCTGCCCGATTTGGAGGAATCCATTTCGTCAATCAGCCTTGGTACATCCATGCCCTTTATACAGTCATACGACCTTTCTTAAAAGAGAAGACACGGAAAAGGGTAAATTCTGTGTTTAATAATCTTGCTCAACTATAATTAATGGTGCAAATTAGATAGCAAAAATTAAACTGTATTTCTTTAGAATAGTTGACCTGCTGAGGTTTGCTTTGCAAAATTTAATCAAGCATTGTTTTTTTGTTACAGAATATATACATTCTATGCACTGTGACCTGAATTAAATGCATATGATTGTGCAAGGCAATGCTTGTAACCTATGAAATATTTAGGCCTAGAATGCATTTCACATTTTCACTCTGATGTTAAGCTTACAGAAAAGCTGGACATGAATTCAAGTAATTTATTTCTTTGATGATTTCTACATTTTGTTTTATAAGGTGCCAATGAAATGCTTTCTGTGTTCCATACGTTTTATTGAGCTTTCCAGGGTATACAATAAACCAGCAAAACAAATAATCTATAACTCAGTATTATATCAGTGACAATAAAAAGAAAGAAGAAAGGGGAGCGTCTATCTTGCAGCCAGGTTTCCCTTCGGGGCTGAGAGGTGCCAGTTTGGAGGCTGGCGATTGGAGCGGGCAGCCCAGCTGATGTCACTTCGGGGCCCAATATAAGATCCCTCTGCTGCATTCTCCTTGGGAGCGTCTATCTTGCAGCCTGGTTTCCCTTCGGGGCTGAGAGGTGCCGGTTTGGAGGCTGGCGATTGGAGCGGGCAGCCCAGCTGACGTCAGCTCCCTGGGCCCTAATATAAGTTCATCGCTACGGCGCCAGCCGTCGGCGCGTCTCCTAAGGGGCGTCTCCAAAGGGGTATTGCCACTCCCCTTGTGAGCCCCTTAGGAGCACATTAGGTGCCCAATAGGTTTTGGAGTGCCGAATATGCAGGGTGGAAAGCGGAAGAAAAAGCCTTTGGCCGAGGCTTCCCAAGTTGGTGCCATCGAGAAACATTTGGTTTCTCCACCTCATGCTGTCATCTCAGGTACTGTGTCTCTTGACCCCTCTAGTGAGGGAGTGAGTTTAAGCTCTGTCGAGCGAACCCCTACGCTCCCCCCGGGCATTTTGGAGCTGTCCGGTGAACTCTCCCCTAGTCTGTCATCTTGACGTGGTATAGTACCGAAGGCGGTCTCGTGGAGCCCTCCTTCTGTTCCTCCCACTGAACCTCCGATCTCCGGGATTACCCTTTCAGATGTGTGGCAAGTGGTTACTCGTACAGAAAAGACTCTTGCTGGGACTGTTTCTATGTTGTGTGAATTTACACGGGATGCCATAGAACAATTTCAATCTCTGGATTCTCAAGTTGGAGCCTTCAGCTCCGCGGTTGCGAAATTGGAGTCCCAAGCGGTGTCTGCCTCTGATTTTACGGCAGCTCACGCTAAGGATAGTCTAATTTTGCACCAGAAACTTGAGCATCTGGAAAATGTCTCTCGTATTGAAAACTTGCGTTTACTAAATTTTCCTATTTGTTCATTGTTATCCCCTCTAATTTTGCTTCGGAAGTATTTGAAGGAAGCCCTTCTTTTTCCACGGGCTGATACTTGTTTGATTGTTAAGTGTTATTATTTACCTGCTAAGAATTTACCTCGCAGCTCCGTGGAACAAGAAGAGGCTTTTCCTCCTTCTACTTCAGGGAACTTTAATTTGATGGCCTTTTTAGAAGAGTCCCATGATACCATCACCTCTCGGGCTACTTTATTGTGAACTCCCTTCTTCTGTTTGAAGACGGGTTTAAAAACCTGTTTCCTTCCTATCAGAGCTTCCTCTTGGCACGTGTGCTCATATTCAGCAGCTAAGCCTATCTCCTCATTAGAGCTAGGGCGTGGCTTGGCTTGGCTTTTTTTCATAGTAGCTTTCCTACCTCTGTGTAGAGCTGAGCTGTCAGTAGTTTTAAAGGTACAAGTGTCTTTTTCTTCTATTTCCATTTTATCCTGCTCACTCTCATCACCACTATATATATATATATATATATACACACAGTACCTCAATGCACACTGCTTTGACTGGTAGAAAAGTGGTATATAAACCTAGCTAAATAAATAGTCCTTTGGAGTCCCAGATTTAAAATAGCACCTGTGACCCCTACTAGGGGTCATGTTGTCAATGTCTAGATTTTTTAACATTCATGTAAAATGAGTATCCAATTGAAAACATAAGAACATAAGATATGCCATACTAGGTCAGACCAAGGTCCATCAAGTCCAGTATCCTGTTTCCAACAGTGGCCAATCTTGGTCACAAGTACCTAGCAGTTTCACCAAAAGACACAGATTCTGCAATGCTTCTATTGGGGCAAGCAGTAGAGTTCCCAGGTTCCCTTTAACAATGGTTTATGGACCTTTCCTCCAGGAACTTGTCCAAACCTTTTTTTTTAAACCCGGCTACACTAACAGCTTTTACTACATCCTCCGGTATTGAATTCCAGAGTTTGATTACATGTTGAGTGAAAAAATATTTTATCTTATTAGTCTTAAATAGGTTACACTGTAGCTTCATTGCATGTCCCCTAGTCCTTCTATATTTTGATGGTGTAAACAATTGATCTATGTTTACCCATTCCACACCATTCATTAATTTATAGACCTCTATCATATCCCCCCTCAGTCATCTCTTTTCCAGGTTGAAGAGCCCTAACCTTTTTAGCCTCTCTTCATAGGGCTATCCTTCCATCTCCTTTATCATTTTGGTGGCTCTTCTCTGTACCTTTTCTAATAATGCTATATCTTTTTTAAGATATAGCGACCAAAATTGCACACAATATTCAAGGTGCAGTCGCACCATGGAATGATACAGAGGCATTATAATATCCTTTGTTTTATTCTCCATTCCTTTCCTTATGATACCTAGCATTCTATTTGCTCCCTTGGCCGCTGCTGCACACTGGGCGGAGGATTTCAACATGTTATCCACGATGACGCCTAAATCTTTTTCCTGGGTGGTAGTTCCTAATGTGGAACCTTGCATCGTATAACCATAGTTCAGGTTGTTCTTTCCTAGGTGCATAACTGCACTTGTCCACATTAAATTTCATCTGCCATTTGGATGCCCAGTCTTCCAATTTATCAAGGTCCTCTTGCAATTTTTCATAATCCTCATAGGTTTTAACAACTTTGAATAATTTTGTGTCATCTGCAAGTTTGATTGCCTCACTCATTATTCCCATTTCCAGGTTATTTTAGACAGATTTTGTCTGTCTAAACCACTCCCTCTCCATCCTGCCATACCTTCTACTTTAGAGATGGTGCAGTTCTCCACATGTAATTTTCTAAAACCACTATTTGCGCTTGTATACAATCTATACATACAAATGCTGCTATGTACATGTGAGGATTCTTCTAAAATAACTCCCATTGTCATTTAATACTCCCAGGAGGACATTTCATTCTTTGTAGCCTCATCTTCTACAAGTGCTAGATAAAGCTAGGCTTGAATTACATGTCACACTGCTTTTGCTTTTCTTGAGCTATCCTCGTGGAATGCTGTGTTGCTCTTGTTTCGCATCAGGAGAAGGGCTATTTGCCCTTTTGGAGGAAAATTGAAAGTTGGTTATTCTTTTAAACCTTCCCTTATTTCTTGATGATTTGATATAAATTCAACACCTAAGGCCACTCCTAGAAACACCAGACTTTAGATCCGTAGTAGGTACACGGATCACCCCTCACTTCGACTATTGCAATAGTCTCCTAATAGGCCTCCCGCAAAAAAGCACATACCTCCTTCAAAGAGCACAAAACATCTGTGCTAAAGTGATTGCTAAAGCTCGCCTAACAGATCACGTAACCCCTATACTGCTAGACCTCCACTGGCTCCCTATTAACAGCCGAATTAAATATAAAATTATCCTAACAACCTATAAACTCATAAACGACATAACCCCCTCACACCTATCTACATTACTGCAATCTCCAACCTCGACAAGGACCCTCAGACAAAACGCAGCCCACTCTCTCATCATACCAAAAACCATCCGCAAAACTAAGAACACCACCAGCTCCAGAGCATTCTCATTCGCTGCTCCTACACTCTGGAACGACCTCCCCATTGAACTTCGTACCATAAGAGACCTCTTCCAATTCAGAAAAGAATTAAAGACCTACCTGTTCACTGAACACTTCGAAGTCCCCTACTACCCCAAAGCTAGCTCCACAACAAACGTGGTCACACATGCACAAACTCCCTTAATCCAAACAATGTAAACACAAGCCTGCCCCCCCTCCACACACACGCCCCAAGACGACATAAAAAGGAACTAAATTCCAACACCTACACCAATATCTGACCCACACAACACACACATCAAACACTGTAAATATAAATTTGTAAAAAGTTAGATGTGTTTGTTTTAATACCTACAAAGTTTATATTACTGTTCAATGTAAATAGTTGAATTCTATTGTTCTATGTAAAATGTATACAAACTGTGTACAAGACTGTTAACCTGTTATATGTAAACCGCCCTTGATCTCTGGAAGGGGCGGTATAAAAGAAATAGTTAAATAAATAAAATAAAATAAATAAATAAAAATTGATATTTAGAATTCCTTAGGTTTTAGTTAAATGGGTCGAACATAGAACATAAAAACATGACGGCAGAAAAAGATTATATGGCATATCTAGTCTGCCCTCCCATCTCAACAACTATAGTCCCTTTTTTCCTTTAGATATCTTCTGTGTTTGTATCATGCATTCTTGAATTCAGATACTGTCCTCACCTCTACTACCTCCACTGGGAGACTATTCCACACATCTACTACTCTTTCCATAAAGAAATATATCCTCATATTACTTTTTAGTCTATCCCCTTTCACCGTCATCCTATGTCCCCTCATTGCAGAGCTTATTTCCAATTGAAAAAAACTCTGCTGTGCATTTAGGCCACAGAGGTGTTTAAACATCTCTATCATATCTTCTCTATCCTGCCTTTCCTCTAAGGTATACATATTAATATCTTTAAGTCTGTTCCCATATGGCTTATAACAAAGACCACTGATCATTCTGGTAGCCACCCTCTGTACCGACTCCAACCTGTTTATAGTCTTTTGAAGGTGTGGTCTCCAGAACTGCACACAATATTCCGAATGAGTTCTCACCAAAAACTTATAGAGGCACTATCATCTCCTTTTTTATGTCTGGCCATTCCTCTCCCTTTGCACCCAAGCATCCTTCTGACTTTAAGATAAGCAGAAACAGTCCTGTTCAGGTCCCACTCTTCTTTTGTGGGCAGACGTACCACTTATACTGTACCTCTCCCTTGGATTTTTGAAGCCCAAATGCATGACCCTGCATTTTTTAGCATTAAATCACAGCTGCAAAATTCTTGACCATTCTTCAAACTTAGCTAGATCCCTCCTCATGTTATCTACTCCTTCCTTCTTCGGTGTCTACTCTATTGCTGAAGGGGGGGGAGGTAAATGCTGGACAGAGGGGGGAAGCGGAATGACAAATGCTGGACAACGGAGGAGGGGGGAGAAACAAGTACACAAATGCTGAACCAGGGCTGGGGTAATACCTTGCTGCTGGAGTGAATGCTGAGATCAAACATTTTGTCAGCATCACCCTTGATGAAGCCGGGAATGGCGAAACAGAGATCTTTGTTGGATGACCGTGGGTGATCATTCTGCCTGAAGAGCTGACCATTGCAAGCTAAGCAATTTTGAACAATTGTTTGTGGCCATTTGTTGCCTCCTCCAGTTAAGTCTGCTCATTTCCGTTGCAGGAGAACCGGTACCATAGAGTGGCGGTAGAGTGATGATGTTCACTCTCTTTTGTGAAAATGCTGTATTTTGATGAAGTTAACTCATTTTATTGAAGTATAAGAAATATAATTGATAAAGATTTGGTCTTTAAATTAAATAATAACAATTATATTGGAGAGCTTTTCTGGCTGGTGATGGTGAACAAATGCCTTCGGGCAGGTTCCTGCTATATAGAGGGAATATGACAAAACTACTGAGGCCTTTTCTCTCTGTTTAAAATTTTTCTTTAAAAAATCTTTCTAAAAATATTTTTGCAGATTTAGTAGGATTGTTAGAATTATATCTTGTATTAAGGTGGTTGTTCAGTCAGAACATTGAAGTCGCTTGGTATTCAGGAGTATACCTTGCTAGTTTATTTTAGTTGTTTGTTAGAGTTATAATCGATGTGCATGTGACACAGGAAGGGGGGGGGGGGTTGTTGGTATGTTGGCCAGGGCATGTGGAGTATAATCTCAGTCTCTCAAATTTACTGCTAAGGCTCAACATAATACTTGCATCATGCCAAAGAGAGTCTACTGCTGGAGTTTATAAGATGTAACATGTATGGGTAGTTTGTCAAGATGTGCTTGAAAATTCTTTATCAAGCCTGTGGCAGCCAATACAATGGGAAATATTTCTGTATCTTTCCGCCACATTTTCTTGGTCTCCGACTGTATTTCCTGGTATTTCAAGATCTTCTGCCTCTCTACGCGATTCACAGAATAGTCGCTAGGAGATGACACCTCTATTATCAATGCCGTTCTGGTGTTTTTCTCCTTAACCACTATATCCGACTTCCTCATAACCAGCTTTTTATGGGTCGGAATGGGAGTATCCTAGGTGATCATAACCTCCTCATTCTCTGTAATTCTCTTAGGGTCATGATCCCAGTGCTTTTCAGGCACAGTGATGTTGTAGTGCTTACAGAATTTCCAATAGATGAGGCGCGCTACATTATTATATCTTTCTGTATAACATTTCCTGCCAAGGAAGTGACATCTCCAGTGTTGATGGCCAGCTAAACTGAGAGTTCCAATGATCACACCACCAATTAAGATAAAAATCGAGATACATCCCTCCCCCCACCCCGATAGCAAAGAGCGGTGCAAAGGCTACTGAGCAGTTTCAGCGGTCACCCTGAAGGTGAAGATTTGTGCCCAGCAGTTGGACCCCAGAACTTGCATCGCTAAAAATGGTCTGTACTGACTGTGCTGCAGATCCATATCACTGCCAGTGTGTGACAGATATTGTCTGGGGTGTGTTATGCTAGTCACCTTGTTTCCTGCCCAATTGCAGCATGCCATAGGCACCTGTCACATCTGGGCCCTGTGTCCTGCCCCTGTTGGACAGGGACGTTCCTTGAAAAGCATATGTCAGTGCCCATTGTTGCAGCATCTGATTCCATGGCCACCAAATGCAATGGGGGCTTATAGGCCTGCCTGGAGCTGGTGCTACAGTCCTTCTGGCCCCACAATGATCACAGTGAACAGGCCAGGAACAGCTTTTGTACCAACCTTCTGGAACTACCAATCCACCACAGCAAGCATAGTCAGACCGCACTTGCTGGAGTGGAGGAGTGTCTTAGTGGTTGGGGCAAGGTACTCCAGGCCGGAAGGTTGGGGGTTCAAATCCCACTAGAGGACAGCAACCTTGGGCCGGAAGGACTGGGGTTTCTAGTCCCACAGGTGCTCCTTGTGGTCTTGGACAAGCCACTTAACCCTCCATAGCCCATGTTCCCTGTAAAATAGTTATCTCCAAGTTATAATGCCCTGTTCAATGTAATTTCAGTTTGTTCAATGTAAACTGCACTGATGCAGAATAGCGCGGTATATAAGAGAATGTAAATAAATAAATAAACCACAGGGCTGTTTCAGCCATGCACATACCAACTGTGGTCGATATACTGGTTAATACACAATGTATCTGCAGAGAGCAACTATGCATACCCTGACTTGGGCCAACCAGCATATGGCCCAGTGATGGGCTCCCAGGACAGGGAGTGCACCCACATCACTGGAACTAGACTGCATATACTGTAGCACTATGTGGATACATAGCCATGCCATAGTCACAGCTCAGTCAGAGTAAGACTGCCCTCACA
The DNA here is from genome assembly GCA_033557465.1 of Ichthyophis bannanicus. Classification (NCBI taxonomy): domain Eukaryota; kingdom Metazoa; phylum Chordata; class Amphibia; order Gymnophiona; family Ichthyophiidae; genus Ichthyophis; species Ichthyophis bannanicus. Next base: position 84,141,085 of record CM066032.1, read on the forward strand.
GCATGAACTGCTGTGGTCATGCAGGCCATACATGCGGCAGACAGACACTACAATGTCTCAGTCATTGACCCTACTTCCAGTGCAGACACATCCTGACCAAACTGATGTGTTTCAGGCCATACCCACAGTCCTCTGCTCCTTATCATGCACATTTGCAGGCTAACGCTGGGAACAGCCTAGGCTATGCGAGGCAAAGTTCAGTGCAGAAGGCCACAGAACTCTGGAGAGACATACACACTCACACTCACAGCACTGTGCTGTGCAAAAATGGGGATGGGTGGCATTCCTGCCTGCCACTTTGGTCTCCATATCAGCTGAAGCAATGTTAGCATGTGCTCATGGTGCAGGTGCTAATAGCACGCTCTGGCATTCACATATGTTGTTAATGCCAGCTTACTGAGATGGTGCTATCAGCCTGCCTTTCTATGCAGCCTGTATGTACCCTTTCTGGCCAATGTTTTGGGGGGTTGCACATGCTGGTGCTGTACCTGCACTGTAGGCTAATGTTTATCCACAGGGACATGCAATACATAACCTGCAGCCAAGTCTTGAACCTGTGATCCTCCACTCACATACACAATGGCATTGTGTGTTGAGCCACAGAGCTGCCATATAGCTGTGTCAGTACCTGGGGCTGACATGTTTCCTATCAGGTAGACCTGGGCACATGTTGTGATGCGATCAGCACACAGGACCATGACATGGGTCTTGTCTGCTGCAGGTGGCTGCCACTGCACCTGCCACCAACACCCCCACACCATGCTGCCATGCCAGCATGGTGTCAGTGTGGGTGGTGTGCATACTGACTGGTCCACCATGCAGCTTTAGCTGATGCCTTGGGCACCAGATACAGATGGCTGGGGCAGAGGCACACATTGATGGACATACCACTTCCACAAACAATTGCCACTGCCGGGACCCCATCCCCGTCTGCCACTGATACATCTTGGAGGGAGGCAGGCAGGCAGCCGCAGATGTGGTATTTCCCCAGGCGCCTGCATTTTGTAGCTCTCTGCAGTGTTACAGCTGCTGGCGCTATTGTCCTCTTCCTCAAGAGCTGGCTTCAGCGGCAGTGGGGAGCTGGCTGAGGTCCCTGTCTAAGGTGCCAGGAATCCTTGTCCCGCTCCATGTGGTGCATCATCTTTCCGCAGCAGCAGCATGTCTGTGTGCCACCAATGTCAATGTAGGATCAAGACAGACATCACATATGTGTCACCTGGGAAGCTACCTGGTCTGCCTTGTTCCCCAGCAACCCCCAGTGCATGACCGATGTGCCACCTCCTTTTCCTCATTTGCAACATCAACATGGTGCCCTTTCATACATGGGCACTATGCTGTTGCTGCTAATGGGGCACTACTATCACTATCTTGGGCTCCCCTGTCTGTGCATCACATTGCAGACGTTAAATAGATTCTCTTCCCTCAAAATATACCCTTTCCTCGAGGTTTTACTTGCTGTTAGGGTTCCCAGTGTTAAAGGGCTTAAACACACGTTAGCACAACAGGCATTAAGGGAACACCCATCGTTAAGGCCCATTCTCCACCCCATTAACGCCCACTCTCTCCATACTGTACCCTTAATGCTATAGGAGCCTTTAACGCTCGTTAATGCAGCTTTTTCACAGCGTTAAGGGCACAAGGGTGCCAATAACAGGTGTTAACGACTCACTTTCTCCCTTAACACCCTTTAGAAAAATACCCTTAAGAGTCATGGGATAGGAGGCAGCATACTATTGTGAATTGGTTAAAAGATAGAAAGCAGAAAGTAGGGCAACTTGGTCAAATTTCTCAATGGAGAAAGGTGAATAGTGGAGTGCCCTATGGATATGTACTGGGCCCACTGCTTTTTTTTCCATTTAAACTATTTTCCAATTATACAGCAAAGCAAAGACTGAATACCCAATACTAACAAACAATTCCTGATAGTGATAATGTATCATCCCCTCCCTCTTCCTCCATTTGTAACATTCAACTGTAGCACCTAAATCACAATTCTGCTAACAGCCTGCCCCCCCCCCCCGTTGACTTTCCAACCAGTCCCAAACCCTTTTCCACTGCTTCGTTAGCCTGTCTCCATTCCCCTTTCTCAACCCAGTCAACCTATGCATCAAATACAGATTTGCCACTCTCTTTACATATCCCTCCAGTTTTGGAAGCACTGATCTATTCCAGTATGCTGCTATTTTCCATCTTGCTGCTACTGCAAAATGCTGTACCACTTCCTCCTTACATTTTGGAATACCTTCATGCAGTTGATGAAGCAAACACACAACTGTGCTCTTTGGTAATTGGTGTCCTGTGATCTCTTTTATGACCTGTAGCACCTTATCCCAGTAATTTTGCACTTTATTGCATTCTCACCACATATGAATCAGTGTGCCATTACCCACACACATCCTCCAACATTTATTAGAGTGCACCAATCCTGCCTTCTACTTCCACTCCGGTGTCCAATACCACCTGGAAAGCACCTTGTAAGCATTTCCTCGAATTGCAGTGGCTATAGAGATTTTCACAATCCCCTGAATCACTCTATCCCACGCTTCATAGAAACATAGAAATATGACAACAGAAAAAACCCCCATGGCCTATCTAGTCTGTCCTTCCATATCAACAACTACAACAGTCCCCTTTTTTCCTTTAGAAATCCTCTGTGTTGGTCCCATGCTTTTTTGAATTCAGTTACTGTCCTCATCTCTACCACCTCAACTGGGAGACTATTCCATGGATCCACCACTCTTTCCATAAAGAAATATTTCCACATATCACTCCTGAATCTATCCCCTTCACCCTCATCCCATGTCCCCTCATAGCAGAACTTTCTTTCAATTGAAAGAGGCTCTCCCCCTGAACATTTATGCCACGGAGGTATTTAAACTTCTCAATCATATCACCTCTATCCCGCCTTTCCTCTAAGGTGTACATATTAAGATCCTTAAGTCTGTCCTCATATGCTTTATAATGAAGACCACTAACCATTTTAGTAGCCACCCTCTGCACCGACTCCATCCTGTTCAAATCCTTTTGAAGGTGCGGTCTCCAGAATTGCACACTATACTCCAAATGAGGTTGCACCAAAGACTTATACAGAGGCACTATCACCTCCTTTTTTCTGCTAGACATTCCTCTCCATATGCACCCAAGCATCCTTCTAGCTTTTGACGTCACCTTTTCTACCTGTTTAGCTACTTTAAGATCATCAGACACAACCATGCCCAGGTCCCGCTCTTCTTTAGTGGACAAAAGTACTTCACCCCCTATACTATATTGCTCCCTTGGATTGCTGCAGCCCAAATGCATGACCTTACATTTTTTAACATTAAATCCCAGCTGCCAGATTCTAGACCATTCATCAAGCTTAGCTAGATCCCTCTTCATGTTATCTACACCTTCCTGGGTGTCTACTCTATTGCAGATTTTGGTATCTTCCGCAAAAAGGCAAACCTTACCTGACAGCCCTTCCGCTATATCACTAACAATGATGTTAAAAAGAATCGGACCAAGGACAGTTCCCTGGGGCACACCACTGGTAACATCCTTCTCCTCAGAGTGAGCCCCATTTACCTGTACTCTTTGTCGCCTCCCACCCAGCCAATTTCTAACCCAAGCAGTAACTTTAGGGTCCATCCCTAGGGTGCTCAGTTTGTTTATAAGTCGCCTGTGAGGAAGAGTGTCAAAGGCTTTACTGAAATCTAAATACACCACATCTAGGGCTCTCCCTCGGTCCAACTCCCTGGTCACCCAGTCAAAGAAATCAATCAGATTTGTCTGACAAGACCTGCCTCTGGTGAATCCATGCTGCCTCGGATCCTGTAATCCGCTGGACTCCAGAAACCTCACTATTTTCTCTTTCAGAAGCATTTCCAATAATTTACTCACCACCGAAGTTAAACTAACCGGCCTGTAGCTTTCAACCACATCCTTACTTCCGCTTTTGTGTAAAGGCACCACATAAGCCTCTCTCCAGTCCTTTGGCACCACTCCCAACTCCAACGATGCATTGAAAAGGTCAGTCAGTGGAGCTGCTAGAACGTCCCCAAGTTCCCTCAGTATTCTGGGGTGTATCCCATCTGGTCCCATCGCTTTGTCTACTTTAAGTTGAGCTAGTTTCTCACGAACACAGTCTTCTGAAAATTGTTCAAGATGTCCCTCGCTTCTGTTCCTGTTTGTGGATGTTTTCTGAGGTCCTGCTCCTGGTTCTTCATTTGTGAACACAGAACAGAAATATTTGTTAAGCAATTCTGCTTTATCCTCATCAGCTTCTACATATTCCTCCCCTTCACCCTTGAGTCTGACAATACCACTTTTGCCCTTCCTCTTCTCACTAACATATCTGAAAAATGTCTTATCCTCCCATTTTATTGCATTGGCTATTTCCTCCTCTTTTTGAATCTTCGCTTTCCTGAATACTTTGCTAGCTTTTGTAAGTTTTTCCAAATATAGATGCCTGTCTTCCTCTCTCTGTGATCTCTTGTATTTCATGAAGCCCTCCTTCTTTTTGTTCACTTTTTCAGCTACCTTTTTCGAAAGCTATAGCGGTTTCCTTTTCCTTTTACCTTTATTTACCATTTTAACAAAAAGGTTAGTTGCCTTTAAAATATCTCCTTTCAGTTTTGCCCACTGTTTTTCTACATCCCCCAGCTGTTCCCATTCCGCTAACGACTCCCTGAGGTATTGGCTCTTCTTGGCAAAGTTACTCTTCCTAAAGTCTAAGACCCTCACCTTTGAATGGATTCTAACAGCCCTAGTCCTAATACTGAACCATACCATCTGGTGATCACTGGATGCAAAATGATCTCCTACTATAACATCAGAAACACTTTCACCATTGGTAAGCACCAAGTCCAGTATTGCCCCTTCATGTGTGGGGTCTGTTACCAATTGCTTGAATAGTTCTTCCTGTAGAGAATCCAGGATCTCTTTACTTCTAGATGATACTGCAGTAGGAACAGGGCCGGATTTACCTTGAGTGAGGCCCTATGCCAACAAAAATTGTGGGCCCCCAGCAGGGGCGGCCCAAGGGGGGTGCGGGGCCTCATTTGCATAAGGGGCCTCATTTGCATAAATATTTGCATAATGTTACCATATACTAACTTTTAGTAAACATGCCTCTTAATGAGTGTATGGATAAAGAAAGACAAAGATTTCTACATTACTATAATCCAGTGCCAACTGCCAGACACATTAGGAACTACTACAAACACTGCCCATTTAGAACCCATAGCAAACCCGCCGTATCCTAACAGCACTACCAGGACTCACAAAGCACCATACTCTACCAATCAAAAGGCAACACTGCAAATATTAAACCAATACATTTCAGAGAACAACAATACATGACCTACTGGGGAAAGAGAACAAGTGGCACTGTCAAATAGGAATTATATAAACAGAACACCTCAGCTCAGTTACACATGCACAACATAGACCGTCACCAAACAAGGAATCACAATTTAGAAACAGGAAGACAATAATTAAACTGGGAATCCCAAAAGCCAAACTTGGAATGTACAACACTGTAGAAATAAAACTATACATTAAATTTGCTCTTGTACTAAACAAAGCGCAGACGTTAATGATGCACATTTACCAGAGCTGACATATTCCAATTAATAAATTCAAAATAAAGAGATATTTTTCTACCTTTTGTGCATTTTTTTCAGCTGCAATTGCTCCAGCCACTTTCTTCTGGTTTCTTCGTAGTCTTCTGCTAACTCTCCATCGTCTGCTGTCCATTTGTCCTTTCTTCTCTTTTCTAGTTTTTTTCCATTCTCTCTCTACATCTGCTTTAACATACTAATCTTTCTCCTTTTGCTCTTTCCTCATTCCTATTTCATCCACTCAAATTTTACCCCTCCATCCTCAATCCCCACTTACTCTCCCAATACCCTGCCAAATGTAGATTTTTTATCCCTCCCACACAAAATATTTTTCCCTACTCCATTTTACTCTTCCAGCCCCATCCCATTCTAATCCTCCCCCAACATCAGCTCCCTTCTAGTTCCAGCCTCACCCAGCATCCATTCCCTTCTAGTTCCTGCATCAGCCCATTTCCAGTCCTAGCCACCCATCAACCCACTTACAGTCCTAACCCCTCCATCACCCCATTTTCAGTTTAAGCCCCCCATAACCCATTACCAGTCCTAACCCCCCATCAGCCAACTTCCAGTCCTATCAACCCATTTCCAGTCAGCCCCCCATAGCCCATTGCCAGTCCTAACCCCCCCCCCCATCAGCCCACAGCCCATTACCAGTTCTAACCCCCCTTTAGCACAGGCCTTACAGACGTCTGAAACTGAAACGGAACTTTTCTTGGCCCCACAAATGAAACACTGAGGTCTTGATGGCATAACCCCCTGGAGAAGGCCCCGTCCTGTCCACCTGCTCACCTACACGCTTGCACTCTAAAATCCTTCCTTCGCTTTTTTTTTTTTTTTCAAACACGCACCTCACAACTTCAGCTGAGCTCTAAACAGACAAAAAGAAAATTATCCCACAGGCTTGCGCTCTAGCGCCCAGAAAACCCCTGAATTGCCCAGCCAGGAAGCCCGCCGCTTGCCTGAGCTTCCCGCCCTGACGCCACGTGGCCGGGCCTGCTCTGCAGAGTGCAGCGTGCGCTGCTCGCGCTGCCTGTCCGACGTTCGCCCGCCCTCTTACCTCTGCCGAGTCTACAACCCGGAATGAGCGGGCCTCCGCTGTCTTCTCTCCGGAGATGAAGTCGGGCCACGTCTGGTGCTCCACGTGGAGGTCCATGCTGGGGACCTCCGCGGCCAGTCAGAGATGCTCTCGCAGGCAATTCCTCTGCCGTGCACCTGGCTGTACTTTTCCTCCTCCCTCAGTTCAGCTCTCCCATTGCTGACAGAGAGCGAACCCGGTGCTATCAGTACACACTGCGCCGGCAGGGAGGGAGGCAGGGAGGGGATTCAGCCGGGCGCAGGGAGGGGATTCAGCCTGTAGCAGTAGGGAGCCCCGCGGGACAATCCATGCTGCCGTGGCGGCAGCCAGCGTTTTTTTTTTTTAAATTTAATTTTAAAAAGGCTATTTTTGTGGGCCCTTGTCAGCTGTGGGCCCTACGCCACGGCGTAGGTGGCGTATAGGTAAATCCGGCCCTGAGTAGGAATGTGCCAATCAACATCTGGCATATTGAAATCCCCTATCAGTAGCACTTCCCCTTTCCTAGCAATGCTGCGTATGTCTTCAATTAACTCTCTGTCCACCTCTTCCTCTTGTGAGGGAGGTCTGTATATCATGCCAATGCAAATAGATTTCTCTTTCCCTCTTTCTAGTTTAACCCACAATGCTTCCTCTCTCCCTTTTAAGCTCTGTAATTCCAAAGTTTTAATAGTATTTTTTACATTTAGAGCCACTCCTCCTCCCCTTCTTCCTACCCTGTCTTTTCTGAATAAAGTATAGTCTGGTAAAGTTACATCCCAGTAATGGTTTTTTGTGAACCAAGTTTCTGTAACTGCCACTAAATCCAAGTCGGCCACTCCCACCAAAACTTCAACATCGGAGATCTTATTCCCCATGCTACGGGCATTTATACACACTGCTTTCCATATGCTACCCCTGTTACCCATTTCCATAAAGGTATTTAATGCATCACTTACCTGGGGGCTTTTTTCACCCATCCCCAATGAATCTAGTTTAAACCCTCTTCAGTAGATTAGCCAGTCTATTACTGAATACACATTGACCTTTCTTGGACAGATGGATGCCATCTCTGCTCTGCAACCCTTGGAACAGCATCCCATGGTCTAGGAAACCAAAACACTCTTGATGACACCATCCATGCATTCATCTCCAGGATGTGAGCCTCTCTGCCTTGGCCTTTACCCTCAACAGGGAGGATTAAACATAGGGACATGCTCTGCAGGATCCACAGCTGGGACCTGAACCTGTGACCCTCTGCTCTGGGACACACTGGCTGTGTGTACTGCACCACACAGTTGCCCATTGTAATGCTAGGTCTTTTTCCCACTTTCTCATATAGCCCAGCTTCTGATCTTTTCTCACCAGTAATTCTCTGTATATCTGTGATAGAATTTCTTTTTGTCCCATAATTCCTATGCAGGTAACCTCAAACCATCCCCTTTCACTCCATAGGTCTTGCCACATCTCTGTTGCTTTAAGAAGGAGCTAATCTGGAGATAACTATAATAATCTTGGGCTGGTAACCTATAAAGATCTTTTATAACCTCAAAGTCTAGCACCCCAGCTCTGTATATCACTTGTGATGCATAGGTCAGTGCAGCTTGCCCCACCTTCGCTACATCCCCATATCCAGACCTTGCCCCTCCCCTAAATATGCCATCAGTGACATCCCCTGTGAGTACCATTTATCCGTTACTAGAGCCTCCCGATGCTGTTAACAAACAGATAAGGTATGTAGTGCAATTGAGTTTATGCCCCATTATCTTCCTCTCTGCCACACTAAATGCTCTAATCCTGCTCCCGAAACTGAAGCTTCTTCCATTTGAACCCACTGTTTCTGTCTCTCCCTGTGCCAAGAATAAAAAGCTTTCAGCTGTGCAACTACATAATACTTTTGAAAATTGGGAACCCCCAGCCCCCCTCCAACCTGGGCCTCTGCATGGTCGCCGTTGCTACCCTAGGAATATGATTCTGCCATATAAATCTATCTACTGTCTTCTGTAAGCCCCTCAATTTTTTAATGGGCATCGCTATAGGCAGTGCCTGAAAAAGGAAGAGAAAGCATGGCAACAGCATCATCTTAATCACTACAATGCGCCCAATCCATGAAATTTTTTCCCTCCCCCATGCTCTCAACAAATGCTCCACCTGCCCCATCAGCTTCCGGAAATTTAAGTCAAACAAGCTCTCTAGCTTATTCCCTATATGTTTCCCCAAATAGCGGATAGACTGCTTGGCCCATCTGAATGGAAATTTCTTTTGAAGTGATTCTTGATACTCAACTGGGACTATTAAATTAAATAGTCCTGATTTAGACCAGTTTATGGTAAACCCGACCAGCCTGCCATATTCTCCTAACTCCCACATAATTAATGGGAGTGAAATATGCAGATGCGTAACACTCAAGATAATATCGTCTGTAAAAAGCGCTATCCGATAGTCCTGCCATCTCACCTCTATACCTCTCAAGTCTGCGTGCTCTCTAATCTATGCTGCAAAGGGTTCAACCGAAAGCGCAAGCAAGAGAGGCAAAAGGGGACAATCCTGACATGCTCCCCTCCTTTGAGAGAAAAAGGACAAATAGCCCCCATTCACCCTGACACAGGCCCGAGGATTCTGATATAAGGCTCGGACCCAACCCACAAACCCCTCTCCGAGCCCCGTTTTCTCCAGGACCTGAAAAAGGAAAGGCCACGATACTTAGTCAAATGCCTTTTCAGCATCTAGTAACAACAACAATGCAGCCTATTTTTTCCGAACAGCTGTCCAAATCAGATTTAAAATCTTGCGGACGTTATCCGATACCGGTCTGCCAGGTATAAACCCAGCTTGATCCTGGTGCACCAACTGTCCTATTACCTTATTCAAATGCGTAGCCAAAATTTTCGCCAGCAACTTAGTGTCCAAGTTCAGTAAAGAGAATGGTCTATAGGATGCACATTCTTGTGGATCTTTCCCCGCCTTGGGTATCAAAGAGATCCCCACCCAGCCCATTGTTTCTGCTAGAGTCCCCCCGTCTCTCAGTAGATTGAATAACCGCACCAGATGCTTAACTAAGGCCTCTCCAAACTTTTGGTAAAAGCGAGCTGTTAGCCCTTCAAGGCCTAGAGCCTTATCCACCTTCAGTTGTTGGATAGCCTGAAGTACCTCTCCTTCCTCAATTACCCAGTTTAGTATCTTTTGATCTTGTAGCTCTAAGATTGGCAAGGTGACCAACTCCAGATAGCTTGAAACCCTATCTGCTGGCAGGGAGGGTGTTGCAGTATATAAAGTCTGGTAAAAGGTCGCAAAGGCTGATCTAATCTCCCCATCCGATTGCAACATTTCCCTCCCCCAGGCCTTTAATCTTAAATACATGCAAACGTAATTTTCCTTGTTTCAAACGCTGAACCATGTATCGCCCTACTTTATTCCCTCCCTCAAAAAACTCTTGTAACAGTTGCATTCAGCATCTAATGGCTTCAGCCTGCAATGCATTTACCTGTGCCCTGACTGCCAACACTTGACTTTTATATGTCCCCTTCCCATCCAGTGCATCGAGTTCTTCTAGCTGCAGTAGGTGAAGGCAGAGCTGTGCCTTCCTTCCCTCTCTTTCTCTTCGCAGCTGTGCCCCCCATTTTATCAAAACCCCCCTCACCACTGCCTTGGACCCATCCCAAAGAACACCCCAACCCATCTCCCCATTTCCATTCAAACAAAAATAATCCACTATTTCCCAATCCATCTCCTTCCTCACTTTCTCATCCTCCAACGATGACTCATTCAACCCCCAGTGACTAAGATCACATTCCTCCCCCCTCATTGACAATCTAGTTTCTACAAGAGTATGGTCAGACGAGGTAATAGGGTCCATCTCTGCCCCCCAAATTCTCGCAGCCATTTCCTTTGTTACCCAAATTGCATCTATCCTTGAATACGAACTATGCACTGGTGAGTAAAAGGAAAATTTAAATACATACCAAAAGGAATCAATGATCTTATCATACCATGCAAAAAATGCATAAATCTCATCTTGAAAGAACGTTGAATGTATTTCCTTGCTCATGTACATTTAATAAATGAAAATATCTTTAATTTTTTCATTACTTCATCTTCCCATGCCTACCAATAGCCAAATTAATATGAATAAAATACAGTCTCTAAAATGCTTGTATGCAAATGCTAGAAGTCTAAAAAATAAGATGGGAGAGTTAGAATATATAGCATTAAATGAGTGGTTAGATATGATTGGAATACATAAGAACATAAGATATGCCATACTGGGTCAGACCAAGGTCCATCAAGCCCAGTATCCTGTTTCCAACAGTGGCCAATCTAGGTCACAAGTACTTAGCAGTTTCCCCAAAAGACACAGGTTCCACAATGCTTGTACTGGGTCAAGCATTGATATCCTGGGTCCCTTCTTAATAATGGTTTATGGACCTTTTCTCCAGGAACTTGTCCAAACCTTTTTTAAACCCAGCTACACTAACAGCCTTTACTACATTCTCCGGTAACAAATTCCAGAGTTTGATTACACGTTGAGTGAAAAAATATTTTCTTTTATTAGTCTTAAATAGTTTACACTGTAGCTTCATTGCATGTCCCCTAGTCTTTCTATATTCTGATAAGGTAAACAATCGATCTACGTTTACCCGTTCCACTCTGTTCATTAATTTATAGACTTCTATCATATCTCCCCTCAGCTGTCTCTTTTCCAGGTTAAAGAGCCCTAACCTTTTTAGCCTTTCTACATAGGAGTATCCTTCCATCCCCTTTACCATTTTAGTGGCTCTTCTCTGAACCTTTTCTAAAATCACTATATCCTTTTTAAGATATGGCGACCAGAATTGCACACAATATTCAAGGTGCGGTCTCACCAAGGAACGGTCTCACCATGGAATCTCAGAGACATAGTAGAAGGAGGACAACCAGTGGGACACTGTGATACCTGGGTACAAACTATATTGTAATGATAGAGCTGATCAAATTGGTGATCAAATTGGTGGAGGAGTTGCGCTCTATGTCAGAGAGGGCATTGAGTTAGAAAGGATTAAAGTTTTCCAGGAAACAAAATTTGATGAAGAATCTCTATGGATTGAAATTCCATGTAAAAAGGGGAAGGCGATGGCAGTGGGGGTGTACTATCGACCGCCTGGCCAGAATGAACAAATGGATGATGAAATGCTCAAAGAAATCAAGGAAGCTAACAAAAGTTACAGCACAGTAATAAAAATGGGTGATTTCAATTACCACGGTATTGACTGGATCAGTGTCACGGCAGGACATGCTAGGGAGATAAAGTTCCTAGATGAAATAAATGACTGCTTCTTGGAGCAGCTGGTTCATGAACCGACCAGAGGAGAAACCATATTGGACCTAGTCCTTAGTGGAACACCAGATCTAGTACAAGAGTTAAGGATGTTGGGGCCATGTGGCACTAGTGATCATAGCATGATCACAATTGATTTAATTAGTGGAAGAGGGATGGTAAGGAAATCCACAGTACTAGCTTTTAACTTTCGAAAGGGAGACTATGATAAAATGAGGAAAATAGTTAACAAAAAGCTAAAAGGAGCAGTTGCAAAGGTTAAAGACTTACATCAAGCTTGGGTGTTGTTGAAAAATACTATCTTGGAAGCCCAAACCAGCTGTATTCCATGCTTTAAGAAAAGAGGAAGGAAGTCCAAAAAACTGCCAGCATGGTTTAAAGGTGAGGTCAGATAGGCTGTTGTTGCCAAAAAAGCATCTTTCAGGAAATGGAAAAAAGAGCCAAACGATGAAACCTGGAAACAGCACAAGCACTGGCAAGTTAAATGCAAGGCATTGATAGGGCAGGCAAAGGGGGAATTTGAGAAGAAGCTTGTTGCGGAAGCAAAAACGCGTAATAATGACTTTTTCGAGTACATTCGTAGCAAAAAACCTGTGAAAGAGTCAGTTGGTCTATTAGATGATAAAGGGGTTAAAGGGGAACTAAGAGGCAACAAAGCAATAGCGGAGAGGCTGAATGAGTTCTTTGCTTCAGTCTTTACTGAGGAAGATGTAGGGATATTACCCATGACTGAAGTTGTAAAAGGTGTTAAAGGTGTGGAAGTATTGAAGGAAATATCGATACATCGGAAAGAGGTATTACAACTATTTGATAAACTGAAGAGTAGCAAATCACCTGGACCAGATGATATACATCCAAGGGCATTGAAAGAACTGAAATATGAGATTGCAGACCTGCTATTAGTAATCTGTGAACTATCATTAAAATAATCTGTAATACCAGAAGATTGGAGGATGGCGAACGTAATGCCAATTTTTAAAAAGGGTTCCAGCGATGATCCGGGAAACTTCAGACCGGTGAGCCTGACGTAAGTACCAGGAAAAAAGGTAGAAACCATCATAAATAACAAAATTGCTGAACATGTAGATAGTCATGACTTAATGGGAGACAGCCAACATGGCTTCAGACAAGGAAGATCTTGTCTTACTAATTTGTTATGTTTTTTGAAGGTGTGAATAAACAGGTAGACAAAGGTGAGTCAGTTGATATAGTGTATTTGGACTTTCAGCAAGCCTTTGACAAGGTCCCTCATCAGAGACCCTTGGCAAAACTAAAGAGTCATTGGGTAGGAGGCAGTGTACTATTGTGGATCAGGTACTGGTTAAAAGATAATAAGCAGAGGGTAGAGCGAAATGGCCAATTTTCCCAATGGAGAAAGGTGAATAGTGATGTACCCCAGGGATCTGTGCTGGGTCCACTGCTTTTTGACATATTCATAAAATGACCTAGAAAAGAGAATAACGAGTGAGGTTATCAAATTTGCAGATTTTATTTATTTATTTTTATTTATTTAACAGTTTTTTCTATACCGCCCCTTCCAGAGATCAGGGGCGGTTCACATTGAACAAAAATAAATATACTTCCGTATATTTTACATGGAACATGTGTTGACTATAGATGACACAAAACTATTTAAAGTTGTTAAAACCCATGAGGATTGTGGAAAATTGCAAGAGGATCTTGATAAATTGGAAGACTGGGCATAAAAATTGCAGATGAAATTTAATGTGGACAAGTGCAAAGTTATGCACATAGGGAATAACAACCCAAACTATGGTTACACGATGCAAGGTTCCACATTAGGAACCACCACCCAGGAAAAATATTTAGGCGTCATTGTGGATAACATGTTAAAACCCTCGGCCCAGTGTGCAGTGGCGGCCAAGAGAGCAAATAGAATGCTAGGTATCATAAGGAAAGGAATGGAAAATAAAACAAAAGATATTATAATGCCTCTATATCGTTCCATGGTGAGACCACACCTTGAATATTGTGTGCAATTCTGGTCGCCGTATCTTAAAAAGGGTATAGCGTTATTAGAAAATGTTCAGAGAAGAGCCACCAAAATGGTAAAGGGGATGGAAGGATACTCCTATGAAGAAAGGCTAAAAAGGTTAGGGCTCTTTAACCTTGAAAAGAGATGGCTGAGGGGAGATTTGATAGAAGTATATAAATAAATGAATGGAGTGGAATGGGTAAACGTAGTTCGATTGTTTACGTTATCAGAATATAGAAAGACTAGGGGACATGCAATCTCTACAGCATCCGAAGCACCATTGAACAAAGCCGTCACCAGACCTCCTTCCACAAAGGCCAGATGGTATACTCCCAACCTCCGGAAACTAAAAACAAAACTTAGAAGAACTGAAAGGAAATGGAGAAAAACCAAAGATGAAGACGACAAAACAAAATACCTACATGAACTCAAAGCATAGCACCACGAAACCGACAATGCAAAGAAAATCTACCACATGAAAATCATAAATACCTCCATAAACAAGCCTCGTGAACTCTTTCAGATTGTCAAAAAACTGACAAAGACACCCCAGAACTCTGACAAACTCCTGAAAATCCCACCAGAACTATTAGCCCGTCAATACAAACAACTACAATGACCGCAGAACTCACAGCTAAACGCAGAGGCCACCATAGCAGACCTCCACCCTAACCTACACAGCGACTGGACCATATTCAAAGAAACCTCACCAGAAGAAACAGCAACCACCATCTCCTGCCTCAACACCACCACCTCCCCGCTAGACCCCTGCCCCACAGACTGGATAAAGAAATCCAAAAATGAACTGAGCACACCACTAGCCCATATCATCAATGAATCCTTCTCCCATGGACACATGCCAGATACCCTCAAAACTTCAATCATCCGACCATCCTTAAAAAAACAAAACCTGGTCCCCCTTGATCCAGCATCTTACAGACCCATCGCAAGCTTACCTTTCACCGCCAAGATAATAGAGAAGATCGTCCAACAGCAACTACAGGAACACCTGGATACCAACAACATACTGGACCCGCAACAACATGGCTTCCGCCCACTTCATGGGGTTGAAACCCTCATGACCACACTGATGTCTTTATCTTTATCTTTATCTTTATCTTTATTATAAAACTTTTTATACCGCCATGACCAAAAAGGCATACAGCGGTGTACAATAAAAAACATGCTACTGAGAGAACAGAAAAGAACGCCAATTATTCATAAAAGAGACAGCAAAGATAGAAAAGGAAGAATAGAGAAACAGAGCAATCAACTGTGGGCAGGGGGGGAAGGAACATCAAAAGCAACACAGAAGAGGTGAGTTTTGAGGGAGGCCTTAAAAGTTTTAAAAGATGACTCCAAGCGTAAAGTTGAGGGAAGAGAGTTCCAAAGGCGGGGGCCGAGAAAGAAAAAAGCAGAAGAGCGTGTTGATTCGAGGTGAGCCCGAGAAGGAGGTGGGAGAAAGAGGCGGTTAGCGTGAATCGACCGAAGCGTTCTAGAGGGACAGTGAAAACGCACCAGATCAGAGAGGTAAAGGGGAACACCAGTGTGGAGAGCTTTGTGAACAAAGATCAGAACTTTGTATTGAATACGGAAAGGGATAGGCAGCCAGTGTAAAGGAATAAGAAGTGGAGTGATATGAGCCGTACGTGAAGAATTAGTCAGAAGACGAGCAGCAGTATGGTGAACCAATTGAAGACGACGAAGCTGAGAAAGAGGGAGGCCGGCCAGAGAAGCATTACAGTAGTCTAAACGCGAAACCACAAGAGAAAGAAGAAGTGTAGTCAGAGAAGAAAAGGAAAGAAAAGGCCGGATAGCACGGAGTTGACGCAGGGTATAGAAAGAACGTTGAACAATAGAAGAAACGTGCTCTTTGAAAGTTAAAGCTGAATCCAAAGTAACCCCAAGATAACGCATAGAAGAGACAAGAGGAATAGGCCCAACAGACAGAGAAGGAGCAAGAGTGGGAAGAGGAGCACCAGCAGTGAACCAGATGGCTGAAGTTTTGGACAGATTAACGTGTAAGAAGTTGTCAGAAAACCAAGAAGAAACAGTGGCAAGACAGGCATTGAGGGGACCGATATCAGGGGAAAGAGGGCAAGTGTGATAGAGGAGAAGGATATCATCTGCATAATAGTATGCAGAGATACTCTTCTCCTGGGAACACAAGAAAAACACTCTGGATATGCTATGATCTTCCTTGATATATCTTCAGCTTTTGACACCGTCTCACACAACGTACTCCTACACAGATTACGCACTATTGGGATCAAAGACACCGTACTAAAATGGTTCCAGTCCTACCTTACTAACAGGAAACAACTAATCCGTACCAGCACCATGACATCTCCCCCATTCCAGCAACACCAAGGGGTGCCCCAAGGATCTACACTATCAGCCATGCTCTTCAACATTTACCTTCAACCACTCTGCTCAGTCATACGCACTCACAACATCAGCTTCCACATATACGCTGATGATATCATGCTGTACGCCCCCATTACAACCACGGACCCAACAAACACCCAACTATCAACATGCTTCGCCGAGGTGTCCGACTGGTTACGAGCAAACAACCTATCCATCAACATGAAGAAAACAGAAGCTCTCATAGTCACTAGAGACCCGGATTTCACCCCACCTACACACCTCACTATAGGTCCCACAAGCATTCAAATACAACCACAAATATGATACCTGGGCATAATTATAGACCAAGCCCTCACCTTAAAGCAGCAAATCACCAAAACCTCCGGAATTATATTCCACAAAGCAAGAATGGTGCAATGTCTTAGACCCCTGCTCGACCATCAACACTTCCGAACTGTAATGCAAGCCATGACGCTCCCACATCTGGACTACTGCAACATAATCTACCACGGCCTTCCAGCCACACAGACAAACCCCCTCCGAACAGCACTAAACACCACGGCAAGAATCATCTAGACTGCAAAGAAAACTGACCACATCACCCCAATTCTAAGAGACCTACCCATACTTCCCTTCGAAGCAAGGTCTAAATACAAAGCCATACTACTCACCCACAAAGCCATCCATCAAGCACAGAACTCCCAGCTTCGCACCCTACTGTCTCGTCCAGCCCACGGCAGAACTACCAGACAAACCTCCAACAATCCCCTCACCATCCCCCACAAAAGAACTAAATGCTTGCAACGGACCTGCAACCGAGCCTTTGAACTTTATGCTCCATCCCTATGGAACTCTTTACCGAGTTATCTCAGAAACAACACCAATCTACCATCTTTCAGGAAACAGCTGAAAACCATCCTGTTCCAGGAATACCTTGACACGACCCCCACCAAAAAGCGAACTAACCTCTGATCTCGTCCACCAAGAACCTCTGATTCAAACTACAGTAACCTGCCCATGTCCAAATGTCTATCCCATGTCCAAAGTCTGTACCATGTCAAAATCATTAATGTTGCCTCCCTGGTGATGGCCCCGCCCTACCAACTTAATTCCCCCACCCTTCTATGTAACACCGCTTTGACCCGGTGAAAAGCGGGATATAAATACAGCTAAATAAATGAAGCTACAGGGTAAACTATTTAAGATTAATAAGAGAAAATATTTTTTCACTCAACGTGTAATCAAACTCTGGAATTTGTTACCAGAGGATGTAGTAAAGGCTGTTAGTATAGCTGGGTTTAAAAAAGGTTTGGACAAGTTCCTGGAGGAAAGGTTCATAAACCATTATTAAAAAAGGACCCAGGATATCAATTCTTGACCCAATACAAGCATTGTGGAACCTGTGTCTTTTGGGGAAACTGTTAGGTATTGTGGCGACGGTGCCCCCACTAGGCGGTTGCCTAGTGAAAACGGTGGGCCATCTTGTATCTTGTATGTTGCTTAAGCTTCAGGGCTAAGACCTCTGAATGTGTAGTTGCGTGCAAAAAGCAGTCCAAGTGGTATTTTTGGCCAACACAGGAAAATTTATTAAATTTTTCGTTTTAAATTTCAGCTTTGCAAACAGACCTTTGTAGAAGGCTCCAATCACAACAACAGAAAAAGGATGTTTTCTCCAAATAAACTTTCTTTACAAAAAGTGTATTTCAGCAGTGTTATCAATGAGCAGTTTCTTCCAGCTCTTTAACAAAAGAATTTCTTCTTCCAGAAACAAACATAATTGAACTAGTATTTAACAGCAGAGTCCAGCAAACCTTTTAGCTTCCCTTAGCTGCTTCAGGTTTTAACTTTAAAACACTTCTCTGCTTGTCAGCGCAGAAACTAAAACTGCTGTGTTTAAACTTTCACTCAGCACAAGTGTTCTTGTAGCTTTAACCATGAGATTTCCTTCTCTCTCTAAAGCTTCTTAGCTACAATAATCAGGATAACTGTTTCCTGGGTTTCCTTCCTATTAAACTCTTAGCTTTTCTCAGTCAGAGATTATGCACAAAGAACATTCCATTTGGGAGTCTGTGGAGTCAGATTCCTCTCCACAAAATTCCACCTCCATGTCTTCCTTTGCATTACATGACTGTGGGGCTTGGACAGGTTCAGGGATTTCAGGTTTTACTTCCTTTAGAAGCTTGAACAGTCTTTCCCACTGAACTTCCCTTCTTCTCCCCAGGATTATATTAGTGTTCTCAGACTTCTTTCCCTTTAGTAAAACATTTAAAGGCTTTGTTTGCTTTACCTTATCTGTAAAAGCATTCTTCCTGGCATGCGTCCCATAAGGTACAGCTTCCTCCTCAGAATCGGGTATACTTATTTCTGAGTCAGAGTCACACACATTAACTCCCTCAAGCTTTCCCCTCCTACCTCTGAGCTTGACTGTAGACCTTTTACAGCAAGGGCATCTCCTAGGAGTAGCGTCCTCTGAATCAGAGCTGCCTGGGGGATCACTGCAGTGTTTGTCTCTAGCCCTTCTAGGCTCTCCAAGCCTGAAAACGTTCCTCTTCAGATGGAGCTGAGACTTCCTGCTCCAGCTTCCTCACAGCTAGCCTTCTCACTTCCTCTCTCCTGGAAGGAGTGCAATTAGCCTGGATTCTGGCTCTTTCCCGACTGCCGTCTTTCAAGCTGTTCCCGTATCTTGCTTCTCTCCTGCCGGTCTTGCTGATGCTTCCTGCTCTCTCTGTTTGCCTGTGCTTAAATGTTTGCAAGCGTGCTCTCTCTCCTGGCCCCACCCACAGGTGTCTCCTATCACTTCCTATAGTTGTCCTGGAGTCTGGGTGTGGCCTCAGCCTAGCTTTGCAAGTGTGGGTTTTTCCACTGCTTTCATTTTGGAACATGTGCTTAGTCTTATGTTCTTATGTTCTTGTTGCCTCACAAACGTTTGATATTTGGCTCTATGCGCCCTCTTACCTTCCCTTTCCCTGTGCATCCCTGCCCGGTTCCCATGTTAGGTTGAAATCCCCACCACAGATTGATATCCCCTCTCCCAATTTTGCTGCCTCGTTGTTTAGTTCAGTC
Organism: Ichthyophis bannanicus; assembly: GCA_033557465.1. NCBI lineage: Eukaryota > Metazoa > Chordata > Amphibia > Gymnophiona > Ichthyophiidae > Ichthyophis > Ichthyophis bannanicus. The sequence goes on from CM066032.1 coordinate 84,160,479, forward strand.
CAGAACGTCCCCTTTGAGCCTGTGGGCACATACACATTCACAATGCAAAACCATTCTGTCCCAATTTTTAACCTCAATAACCAATATCTTCCCCTTTATCCCTAATCACCAGCTGAACCACCACTTTCATTTTCGAATTTATCAAGACTGCCACTCCTCCTTTCTTGCTTTCCATTGTATTAGATGCATAAAATCGTACGTCATACCCCCTGGGTGACACTAGTGCTCCATGAACACTCACCAAATGCGTCTCTTGTAACACCACCAGTGACGCCCTCTGACGCATCAGCTCCTTATACAGTTTCTGGCGTTTAAAGGGTGAATTGAGTCTCTTTATATTTAAAGTCACTATCTTTAACTCACCTTTTGTTTAAACTTTCCCTTTCCCCCCCCCCCCTAGCTGCCACTACTCCCCTTTCTCCCACCATCCACCCCTACCCTCCCCCCACATTTGGGCCTTCCTCTCTCTCTCCCTTGGATAGCCTGGGCTGCCGTACCATCTTCAGAAAGCCTCGCCTGCCCCCTGCTGCATTATTCCACCATTCTCACGCCCTTTCCTTTGCCTCCAGCCCCTTTGAACGCAGCTATTCCTCTAACAAGTCCCACCTGGCAAGCTCTTTATAGATAGATAAGTAACCACTCTGCTCCCCAACCAGGTGCCCATATTGTCAGTACCCTCCTTCTCCCACCAGCCTCCCCTTGTGCTGCCCACCCGCTTACTTTTTTAACTTCCCCCCTTGTCCCTCCCTCCCAAACAATGTTATCCTGCTTCACACTCCATTGCTATCTTATTGGGGTAAGTGAAGAAGGAAACATCTAGGAATCCCACCATGCAAAAGTCCTCAATTCTATACATAATGTCCTCTTTAACTTATTGGTCTGGTGAGCTCCCTTCAAAAAGCTTTCTGATGCTGCTTCCCATTCTCATACTGTTGAACTGCCATCTCATCACTCTCCTGTGCCTTCAAGTTCTTTGCTGCATGATTGGCGATGCAATCTCCGCCGCCCATGTTCTACACGCTGCCATTTTGGGTACTTTGTCCTGAGAATCTTCCCTGTTTCATGCTCTGCACACAAACCAGACATTCCTGCGGTGGTCAGAGCTTTAACTGCTACATCCCTTGAGCGCATTCTGAACTGCTGCCTTTTATATGTAAAACTCAGTCCAAAAGGGAAAGTCCAGCCATATCTTATTCCCTCCTCAAGTAGCTTGGTCAGGACATCTTTCATTGAGCGTCTTTTCTGCAGAGTTACTTGTGCCAAATCCGCATACATTTCAATTTTGCATGTCTCCCATTTAATAGCTCCACTCACCCCAGCCTTATTCAACACTTTTTCCTTCAAATTATAGTCGTGAAAACATGCTATAATATCCCGGGTTTGTTTTATTCTGTCCTGGTGCAAATGCCCAATCAATACAAAAATCCAAATCCTGCAACTCTGCTCTGGCTTCCTTCAGAAGAGCTTTGGAGATCTCAATAACCACTGCCTTACAGTCCATATATGACTCGCCCTCAAGGATCCCCCGAAACCTAATGTTATTCCTTTTGGACCTGTTTTCCAGGCCCTCCAGCTTGTCCTCCAAAGCAACGTTGTGCTGCAATAAGGTCAGCAACTGATTTTTAAGGGTCCACATTATTTCCCCCTGCCCTTCCTAGCGCTCCTCCACCTCTTCAACTCGACACCCCAATTCCATCATCTCTTCACACAAACCATCAATTCTTGCCACTACATCCGCTCTGACCTGCAATATTTCATTATTTAGTTCTTTAAACCAGGTCCGCACCTCTGCGTGAAAGTGGTTTTGCATCTCCAAGTCTGAATCTGCGTATCCCTCGTCAATCACCTCTGCTGGCTCTTTTGCATCTTTCTTTAGGCCTGCAGGCTCTGCTACTTTCCTTCCGCCTGTCGCCATTTAGCCCCTCTGCGCTCAGGGTGCTGTCTGCTCTGCCCAGGTTGAGAACGTGAACTCTTGAAAACTGACTTTCTTAGCTTTCACTGTCATCCCTTTGTGCTCCATGCCTCTACCACCGACGGTCTGTGGCCCTGCGAACACTTGAGTGGCAAAATTCTGCTTCTTAGAGCAAGGGTAGGCTAGAGCCCCGGGCTCATGTGGCCATCTTAGATGGTGACGTCAGCGGTCTCCCACCCTCACTGCTTTTAACATATTTATAAATAACCTGGAAATGGAACAATGGGTGAGGTGACCAAATTTGCAGATGACACCAAAGTATTCAAAGTTGTTAAATTACAAGAGGATTGTGAAAAATTGCAAGAGGACCTTGATAAACTGGGATACTAGGCATCCAATTATCATATGAAATTTAATGCGGACAAGTGCAAAATGATGCATGTAGGGAGGAATAATCCAAACTATAGCTACATGATTCAAGGATCGGTTGTTTACTCTTTCAAAAAGTACAAAGACTAGGGGACATGCAATGAAGTTATTAAGTAGGAAATTTAAGACAAATCAAGTAAAATATATTTTTTATTCAGTGTATATTTAAGCACTGGGATTTGTTGCCAGAGGATATGGTAAAAGCTGTTAGTGTAGGAAGGTTTAAAAAGTTGTTTTGGACAAAGTCTGTAAACCATTGATTGTTAAGGTTGACTTGGGGAAATACACAGTTATCCTTGGGATAAGCAGAATGGAATCTGCCTGCCTTTGGGGTCATGCCTGGTACTTGTGACCTGGATTGGCCACTGTTGGAAAAAGAATACAGGGATTAACGGACCTTTGCTCTGACACAGTATGGAAAATTGTATGTTCTTAAATCAGGTCCTAAATGTAAAACATGTATACTGTTTCTACTATTTAAATCTTGGCCATGTTCTTGAAATGTGTAGCTTCAGATAAAATGCATCCAATAATAAGAATATTCCTGAAGAAGGTGTAACTGTAGAATGCCCTGCAAAATGATGTTACTTCTTGGGCATGTAGATTAACAACTTGAAATTGGTTATAACAAAAACATAGCTAAGAAGCACAATCTTGATTCTAGTAAATCTAGTTTTAAAATATTCTATTATGTGGTATATTGAAGCTCTAAGTAAGGGGTCTCCAACTCCAGTCCCGGAAGGCAGCAAATTAGCCAGGTTTTCGGGATGTTCCTAATGAATATGCATGAGATATATTTGTATGCACGGCCCCCATTTATTTAAAATTATCTCATGCATATTCATTGGGGACATCCCGAAAATATGACTGGTCTGTGGCCCTCCAAGACCGGAGTTGGAGATCCCTGCTCTAAGTATTTTCCTTTATTCTTATAAGTGGAGTGCAGTTGTACCAGTTTTAGTCCACATAATGAAGTTATTCTCAACTTGTACTGATTGTCTGGCTTACCTGTACAGATATTTTTACATGGGAACAATCTGAACAGTTTGCATCAACTAATTCATCCAGAAATCCTGCCTTCGGAGTTTGGAGGGATGCTGCCACCTTATGACATGGGAACATGGGCAAGAACGCTGCTCGACCATGAGTATGATGATGATAGTGAATACAATGTGGATTCCTACAACATGCCGACAAAAAATCTGGAAAAGGATCTGTCCCCTAAATCCATGAAAAGGCAAGTTGAAAGCTATTGTGTAATGGTAACCCCATTCCAAGTTTGACTAAGAAATACTCAAAATTGCAACTGTCTATGGAAATTTGGAAATTAGTTACTAAAATGTCTTTTCAGATTAACGCGTGTTAACACCGCAAACGTTTTAGTAACTAGGTCCCATTGCATTAAAGCGGCTTACACATGCTAATCATCAACGCAGCTTAGTGACTGTGGCCCATATTGCATGACAAACCAGCTTTTTGGTTATTGTATATAACACAATATATAATGTTCCAAAAATAAAGTATAAATAAATAAATACACATTGTGCATATTACTTCTACTTATCCTAGAATTTTAGGGGTTAATATGCGGTTAATATGGCTAGCAGACCTGTTATCTGTGTTAATCGTGGTAACTCGGATATTCAGTGGCACTAATAAGATTAGTGATGATGAATATCCCCGGGTGATGCTGCTAAATGCTCCGGTGCTGTCCGGCCAGTATCGGGGAGTTCCGTGGGCAGAGCGGGGGAGGAACCCAGTGATAACTGGGCAGTGGCAATATTTAGCCACTGCCCAGTTATCTCTAAGCGGTGAAAGTTAGACCTGAAAGGGGGCCTAACTTTCACCGAAGAAGCTAACTGGGCAGTGGTTAATATCATCCCTGCACGGTTAGCTTCCTGCTACTCCAGCTAACCTAGCTTTTCAATGCCAGTCGCCAGATATGGCCCTGGCATTTAATATCTGGGTATACATTTCAGCAGCAATGGTTAGCTGCTGTAATAGAACTAGCCACTGCTGCTGAACATCTATCTTTAGTTTTTCATGAATTTATATGCGCATTGGAGTCAATGTGTTAGTTTTTATTTGGTTGAATTTTACATTGATGTAAGTTCTCATATTCATGGACCTGATATTCAGTCAGCAGTGGTCAGTACTTGTTAAGCACATTTATTTATTTAGACAGTTTTGTATACCATCTTATCCTTCAATCAAAGTGGTCACAACACAATTGGGGGATACATTTAACATGAGGGGATATGAGACACATACACTAATACTTACAGGGAACATGGGCAATGGAGGATTAAGTGGCTTGCCCAAGACCACAAGGAGCACCTGTGGGCCCAAGGTTGCTGTCCACATGGATACTGCATGTAAATAATGAAACTGGATATTCATCTAGGGCCACTAGTTATCCACCAGCGTCTCTGTTTTCACTGTCAAGATTATTAACTGTACTGTCCAGTCAGGAGCAATATTCAGCCACTCACTGGACAGCAAAACTGCATAAAGTTAGGATGGCCATTGACCTAACCTACGTTTCTGGTTATCAGGTTGAAAAAGTGACCGTCCCAGCTCTACTCACAGATCACCCTGATACTATCCAGCTTGTGCCAAGGCAGTCTGTGGGGATATTCAATGGTACTGGCCAGCCAGAGCCACTGAATATTGGGCTCAGCAGGGTTTGTGCAGTTAGCAGGTCCTGCAAACTGCATAAACCCTTCTGAATTTGAGCCCTATGGGCCTGATATTCAAAGACCTTTGCACAGTTTGTAGACTTGCAAACCATGTAAATGCCTCTAAACGCTGAATATCCATGGGTGCCAACTCTACATGCCCCGATGCTAACCTCTTAATATTGGGACATGTCAGGAGCATTCTGGGGCGGAGCAGAGGTAGTACTGATCGCTAACTGGGCAGCGACGATATTGAGCCACTGCCTGGTTAGCGAGTAACAAATGTGGCTAACCCGAATCTTCAATGCAGGGGCCGGATATGACTCTGGCATTGAATATCCGGGTTTGGATTTCAGCCACGTTAACAGCACTGGCCACTGGCATGAAAAATCAAGCCCTAAATTCTTATGCATTTTTTTCAACGGGCAGGAGCTAAGTTGGATTTGATGGGTGTTGTAGTCCTAAATTTTAGATGACAAATTTTAACATTTTTGTATTTTTTTATTGCTTTAGAATTGTGGTATAATTTATTGCATATATTCTTTAGTTATTTCATTTTTATTTTGTGAAATTGTATAATTAACTGTGCTGTTATACTCTTTGGGGCCCTTTTACTGAAAAGTGGTAAGCTTTTTTGCACTCACTGCATGTTAGGGGCAAAGGCCAAGGTGCAGCAAATGCCAAACCCATGTGATAACTGTCGGCGCCATGTCCAGCAATGTCCCCTGCACTTTCTACAGGGGAAAGTCCTTTACCACATGCTAAGTTCATTCGGGGTTACTGCTGGTGCACCTACTGAGGTGGCATTAAGTGCGTCTGTGCTAACTGCAACATTGACAGCATGCAATGTGGAGTCCACACCCACTTTCCATCTGTAATCCATTCAGCTGCTGCCCCTTCATGCAATGAGCAGCCAACATGGAAATTACCGCCTGCTGTCATGCCAGCATGATGATCGCAGGCCTGTGCAAACAGTTACTAAAACAAACATTAACTACTTAGTAAAAGAGCTCCTTGGGGGTATGTTTACTAAAGGGCATTAAGGAAGCCAGGGTGCCATTAACGCATGTTATCAGCACACGTGCACCCTTAACACATCTAAAACGCTACTTTAACGTGCGTTAAAGGTTCTGGCAGCGTAAAGCGCCTTGTGGGCAGAGAGTGGGCATTAACAGGGTGGAGAGAGGGCATTAACAACGTGTGTACCATTAACGTGCCTTGCAGAAACGTGTCCTAAAATGCCTTAACGCTGGGAACTCTAACACAAAGTAAAACCACGCAGAAAGGGTGTATTTTGATGAGAAAGAGCCTATTTAAATGTCTGCAATGTGATGCACAGTCAGGTGAGCCCAAGAGAGTGATAGTAGTGCTCCACTAGCAGCAACAGCATAGTGCCCAAGTATGAAAGAGCACTATGTTGATGGTGCAAATGGGACAAAGGAGATGGCACATGGGTCATGCAGTGGGGGCTGCTGGTGCACAGGGTGGACCAGGCAGCTGCCTAGGTGGCATATAAGAACATAACATTAGAAAATATGCCAGACTGTGTCAGACCAAGGTCCATCATGCCCCATATCCTGTGTCCAACAGTGGCCAATCTAGGTCACATGTACCTATCAATTCCCTAAAAGACACACAGGATCTACAATGTGTATAACGGGGCAAGCAGTGCATACCCTGGGTCCTCTTTAACAATGGTTTATGGACCTTTCCCCAGGAACTTGTCCAAACATTTTTTAAACCCAGCTACACTAACAGCCTTTATTACATCCTCCGGTAATGACAGTAATGAATTGCAGGGTTTGATTACGCGTTGACTGAAAAAATATTCTCACCTAGTAGTCTTAAATGGGTTAAACTGTAGCCACATTGCATGCCCCCTAGTCTTTCTACATTTTGATGGCATAAACAGTCAACCTATGTTTACCTGTTACACTTCAGTCAATAATTTATAGGCCTCTATCATATCCCCCCTCAGCTGTCTCTTCCCCAAATTGAAGAGCCTTGACCTTTTTAGCCTCTCCACAAAGGAGTATCCTGTCATCCGCATTACCATCTGTGATGTCCGTCATGATCCCACAGTGACTGTGGCAGCACACAGATATACTAATGCTGTGGAAAGGAGATGTGTCACATTGGGCGTCCAAGGATCCTGGCACCCAGGCAGAGATCCTGGCTCCCCCCCCCCCCCCCCGCTGCTGCTGCTGAACCCAGTTGTGGAAGAAGAAGGAGATAGTGGCAGCAGCTATAGCCCTCCAAGTAGCTGAAACACACAGTTACTCAGGGGAATACCACAGCAGTAGCTGTCATCCTCCTCTCAAGACATATGATTGGCAGGCGGTGATGGTGTCGCTGCAGAGGCAGATGGTTGGGGGGGGCTGTGTGGCTATCCATGTATGCTTCTGCCCCCCCATCCAGAACTTGTGTCCTAGCCACCCGCCAACCCACATGTTGGATGGGCTGAGACTGAGCACCACCAACATGGCAGCACATGGGCATGTCAGCATGGCATGGAGATATTGGCAGAGGGGGCAGCAGCAGCCGCCTACATCAGCCTAAAGCCATGCCCTGGTCCTGTGCGCCATGTGCATTTCAACATATGCCAAGGTCTGTCGGATGTGAAACATGTCAGCCCCAGCAAGAACTGTATCTATATGGCAGCACTGTGGTTCAGTGCACATGGTTGGTGTGCATGTGAACAGAGGGTTACAGGTTTGGGTCCTAACTGAGGATCATGCATTGTATTGTATTGCATTTCCCTGTGGCTACACTTTAGCCCACAGTGCAGGTAGAACACCAACATGTGCCACCCCCAATGAATCTGCTAGCAAGAGTACAAACACCTATTAGCAACACAGAGGGCTCCACTTTCCACAGCTGGATGGAAAGTCAGGCTGATAGCACAGGCACACTGAGCAGGCATTAACATCAGAGCATGCTACTAGCTCCTGCACAATGAGCACACGCTAACAATGCTCGTGCTGATATCGGCACCAAGGTGGCAGGCAGGAATGCCAACCATCCCCACTTTTGCACAGCGCGTTGATATGAGAGAGAGAGAGTGCATGTGTGTGTGTGTGTGTCTATCCATTGTTTTGTGGCTTTCTCCACCTCACTGAGCCTCGCAGTGCCTAAGCTGTTTCCAGCGTTAGTCTGCAATTGTGCATGATGAGGAGCAAAGTATTTGTGTATGGCCAGAAACAGGATGGATTGGCCAGGATATGTCTGCAGAAGAGATAGAGTCAATGGCTGAGACGTTGTAGTGCTCGTCTGCCATGTGTATGGACTGGGTGGCTACAGCATGTTATGATGGGAGGGCACTCTCACTCTGACCGAGTAGTGACCATGGCATGGGTATGTATTCACATAGTGTTATCTAGTGTTTAGTTCCAGTGATGTGTATGCACTTTGTGTCCTGATCACTGACCCAAATGCGGGGTGCACATGGTTGTTCCATGCACATGCTTTCTATATTGACCAGTGGACTGTCTGCAGTTGCTATGTGTATGTCTGGGAAAAACACTCTGACTGTGTTTTATGTGGGTGATTGTTAGTTCTAGGTGCTTGGGGTGTGAGGTGTTCCAGGCCTACTCTCTGAGGTAATGGTAGGGTCAGCAGGACTTGAGATGCAAGCCTAGATGTATCCCTCCCCCCCAAAGGTAGTTGGTGTCCATGGCATCAGCAGTTTAATACTGGGTATTGACATGCACTGTTCTAGGAGGGGTCCCTGTACAACAGGGGAAGATCAGAGAGCTAGATATGACTGGCGCATACAGCATGCTACAAGAAACAAGGTGGCTAGCATATCACACTGCAAACATTACTAGACACACACTGGCAGTGATGGGGATCTGCAACATGGGTGGCAGAGACCATCTTTAGCACTGCAAGTTCAGGGGACCAGGTACTGGACGCCCATCCTCAACCTCAGGGTGACTGCAGAAACTGTTCACTAGCACGGTTTGTAGTTTCTCTGTGCTTGTATTACACACTGTCAGTGCATCTTACTGAGCTGAGGTGATGGATACATGCATTCTCCATTTGGTGATCAGCTGTAGACTGCTGTTCGGCATGTGCACTTTATCATGGGTACTGGAATACCAGATCTAGTGCAAGAGATAAGGGTGTTGGGGCCACTTGGCAATAGTGATCATAGCATGATCGCCTTTGATTTAATTAGTGGAGGAGGGATAGTAAGGAAATCCACAGTACTACCTTTTAACTTTCGAAAGGGAGACTATGATAAAATGAGGAAAATAGTTAAGAAAAAACTAAAAGGAATAGTTGCAAAAGTTAAAGACTTACATCAAGCTTGGGTGTTGTTGAAAAATATTATCTTGGAAGCCCAGACCAGCTGTATTCCACGCTTTAAGAAAAGTGGAAGGAAGTCCAAAAAACTGCCAGCATGGTTTAAAGGTGAGGTCAGAGAGGCTGTTGTTGCCAAAAAAGCATCTTTCAGGAAATGGAAAAAAGAGCCAAACAACGAAACCTGGAAACAACACAAGCACTGGCAAGTCAAATGCAAGGCATTGATAAAGCAGGCAAAGGGAGAATTTGAGAAGAAGCTTGATGCGGAAGCAAAAATACGAAATAAAGATTTTTTCAAGTACATTTGTAGCGAAAAACCTGTGAGAGAGTCAGTGGGTCTATTAGATGATAGATGAGTTAAAGGGGCACTAAGAGGCGACAAGGCGATAGCAGAGAGACTGAATAAATTCTTTGATTCGGTCTTTACTGAGGAAGATGTAGGGATGTTACCCATGACTGAAGTGGTATTTAAAGGTGCGGAAGAATTGAAGGAAATATCGATACATCGGGAAGATGTATTACAACTATTAGATAAACTGAAGAGTAGAAAATCACCTGGGCCAGGTGGTATACATCCAAGGGTGTTGAAAGAACTGAAATATGAGATTGCAGACCTGCTATTAGTAATTTGTGAACTATCATTAAAATCATCTCTAATACCGGAAGACTGGAGGATCGCCAATGTAACACCAATTTTTTAAAAAGGGTTCCAGGGGTGATCCGGGAAACTACAGACCGGTGAGCCTCACGTCAGTACCGGAAAAAATGGCAGAAACCATCATAAAGAATAAACTTAAAACAGCATGTAGATAGTCATGGCCTACTGGGTGACAGCCAACATGGCTTTAGACAAGGAAGATCTTGTCTTACTAATCTGTTATGTTTTTTTGAAAGTGTGAATAAACAGGTGGACAAAGGTGAGTCGGATGATATAGTGTATCTGGACTTTCAGAAAGCCTTCGACAAGGTCCCTCATCAGAGACTTTTGGCAAAACTAAAGGGTCATGGGAAAAGCCTTCTCCCATGCAGCCCCCATCTTGTGTAACACAATCCCAATAGAATTAAGACAATTACCTGATATAATAGAGTTCAGAAAAAAACTCAAAACATTTTTATTCACAAAGCATTTTGGATCTATGATCAGCTCATCTCTCACCCCCCAGCTAGATAAGGGATAATCCTACCCAAGGTAATACACTATTCAACAAAAGAATGAAGCGCTGTAACCCTTAGACAAAATGATTAAGAAAGATGAAAAACAAAAATATGTATATAGTTTACTTCTGTTCAACTGTACATAGTTCTCTAATTGTTAATTGTTAATTGTTACTTGTTAACTGTAATTACCTAACTACAAATTGTTATATGTAAAAACAGATCACCCTGTTTATTGTTGTTATATGGAAACCGCACCTGATCAATGGAAGGAGCGGTATATAAATAATCATTAAATTAAATTAATTAAATTAAATGGGATAGGAGGCATTGTACTACTTTGGATCAGGAACTGGTTAAAAGATAGAAAGCAGAGGGTTGGGCTAAATGGCCAATTTTCAAAATTGAGAAAGGTGAATAGTGGTGTACCCCAGGGATCTCTGCTGGGTCCGCTGCTTTTTGACATATTCATAAATGACCTGGAAAGTGGAATAACGAGTGAGGTTATCAAATTTGCAGATGACACAAAACTATTTAAGTTGTTAAAACCCAAGAGGATTGTGGAAAATTGCAAGAGGATCTTGATAAATTGGAAGACTGGGCATCAAAATGGCAGATGAAATTTAATGTGGACAAGTGCAAAGTTATGCACCTAGGGAAGAACAACCCAAACTATGGTTACACAATGCAAGGTTTCACATTAGGAACCACCACCCAGGAAAAAGATTTAGGCGTCACTGTGGATAACATGTTAAAACCCTTGACCCAGTGTGCAGCGGTGGCCAAGAGAGCAAATAGAATGCTAGGTATCATAAGGAAAGGAATGGAAAATAAAACAAAAGATATTATAATGCCTCTATATCGTTCCATGGTGAGACCGCACCTTGAATATTGTGTGCAATTCTGGTCGCCGTATCTTAAAAAGGATATAGCGTTATTAGAAAAGGTTCAGAGAAGAGCCACCAAAATGGTAAAGGGGATGGAAGGATACTCCTATGAAGAAAGGCTAGAAAGGTTAGGGCTCTTTAACCTGGAAAAGAGACGGCTGAGGGGAGATATGATAGAAGTCTATAAATTAATGAACGGAGTGGAACGGGTAAACGTAGATCGATTGTTTACGTTATCAGAATATAGAAAGACTAGGGGACATGCAATGAGGCTACAGGGTAAACTATTTAAGACTAATAAAAGAAAATATTTTTTCACTCAACATGTAATTTGGAATTTGTTACCGGAGGATGTAGTAAAGGCTGTTAGTGTAGCTGGGTTTAAAAAAGGTTTGGACAAGTTCCTGGAGGAAAGGTCCATAAACCATTATTAAGAAGGGACCCAGGATATCAATGCTTGACCCAGTACAAGCATTGCGGAACCTGTGTCTTTTGGGGAAACTGCTAGGTACGTATGACCTAGGTTGGCCACTGTTGGAAACAGGATACTGGGCTTGATGGACCTTGGTCTGACCCAGTATGGCATATCTTATGTTCTTATGTTCTGGTGGAGGGCTATCCTATACCTGCACACACAGCAGACATTTTAGGAAGTGACCTGCAGTTTCTTTGTATTCAGCCATTGCTGTGCAACATGGTGTGAAGGTGTAACCTACTGGTTAGTGCAATATCTTCATAAGCAGGGGACAGAGGTTTGATTTCTACTTGTTCCTTTTGTAACTGTGAACTACTCAGATCATTTTGGCTGAAAGTGAAGATGATCTGAAACATTTGCTTCTCAAGATTAAGGAACATAGGGGTATGTTTACTAAACAGCGCTAAAGTCGCAGTGGTGACGTTTTCACGCGATAAGTGATGTTATCGTGCGATATTACCGCGTGATAACGTCACTTATCGCACAATAATGTCTCAGGCGGCGTTAAGGCGCACAGAGGGTGGAGTAAGTCTCCACAGAGGGCGGAGATAAGAGGTCAATGGGCAGAGAGTGGGCGGGGAGAGGCTCCAGGCACACTAACGCTGTAAAATCAGAGTCTGAAAATTAATGCCAGTGAAAATCTCACGTTAGAGGCACATTTGCAGGAGAGAGAAATCATTTTGGTCAGCAATGTACAGCAAAGGCAGGGAGACCAAAAAAGTGATAGTAGTGATACATGTGCAGCAACAGCATAGTGCCCAAGTACAAAAGGGCACTATGGTGAGGCTGCAAATGGGGTATAGGGGGCTGCAGGTGGGACATGCAGTGGGGCAGCTGGGGCACAGGGTAGACTAGGCAGATGCCTAGGTGACACATAGGAATGTAGAAACGGAAAACCAGTAAGACTGCAACTGAACAAGGGCAAACATGTCCACGAGTGTGTGTCCCACAGTGTCCCAGGAGACAGTACCCAGCAAGTACCTCAAAGGGCACATAACATTGGCAGGCAGTGCCGTGGGGAAGTGTGGATGTCTATGCAGGCTCCTCTACCCCATATCATGCACCATAGGCAGCCGCCTAACGGCATATTGGATGGCCTGGGAATGCGCAACACCAGCACCACTGGCACAAGGGCATGTCAGCATGGTGGCAGAGGGGTGCTGGCAGTGGAGGGGGCAGTGGCATCTGCCCACAGCAGACCAAGGCCAAGCCCTGCTTAGGTGGGTGCAGTGCACTGCAACAGACAAGGTCTGTCTGATGAGCAGTCATGGTATCCCCAGGGACAGATCTGCCTCTGTGGTAACAGTTTGGTGCCGTATATCCAGGGGCAGAAAGTCACAAGTTCAAGTCCCAGCTGTGGCTCCTGCAGACCATATCCCTATATTTTACCCAGTACTAAACCATGGTAATAAAGATGGAACCTTTATTGCAGATAAAATAAACACACCATAAACACCTATATTTTACCCTATAGAGCACATACACCATAAACATGTGCAATCCCTAGAGCAGAGTTTCCCAACTGCAATCCTGGAGGGCCAAACACCATTCAGGTTTCATGCTGTCCCTAATAAAAATACCTGTGATGCATTTGTATGCACCGCCCCCGTTGTATGCAAATGTATCCATGCATATTCATTAGGGAGAGCATAAAACCTGAACTGTGTTTGGCCCACCAGGACCAGAGTTGGGAACCTCTGTCCTAGAGCAGTGGCCAACAGGGGCACAAACACCCACACCCACAGGCTCCACTATCCAATGGCTCATGGAGAGTCAGGCTGTTGGGCCCTGTGCGGAACAGCATCTACCAATACTAGCACCTGCATACCTTAGCAATGCCTTCTTAAACTTAGAAACACGTTCCACATACAGTATATCAAAAGGTTGCTATGATCAATGTCAGATAACAAATCCTACATTAAACACAATTTGTTAACAGAGATTCATCATAGCAACCTTTCTTATATCTGTGGAGTGTGTTTCAGTTCCCGCCCCCGATCCCGCCCTCCCTCTCTGCCCAAACCCTAGCCGACTACTTCCACGACAAAATCCACAAAATTACCCTCCAATTCCCCATCCCCTCATCTACCTCCCCTCCTCCCCTAGTCTACTCCCCCATCCATACTCCCTCTACCACCCTCTCCTCCTTCCCTCTGATTTCTGAAGAAACCACACTCCTTCTTTCCTCCTCCAAACCCACCACCTGCTCATCAGACCCTATCACCCATCTCCTTCATCCCATCTCCCTCACCATTGTCCCCGCCACATTCATATCCTCAACCTTTCACTCTCCACTACAACGGTACCCGTTGATTGACTTCAAACATGCTGTTGTCACACCCTTCCTCAAGAAACCCTCACTTGACCCCACATGCCCTTCTAACTATCGACCCATCTCCCTCCTTCCCTTCACATCCAAACTACTAGAACGAGCAGTCCACCATCGCTGCCTTGACTTCCTCACCTCCCAGGCCCTCCTGGACCTACTACAATTCGGCTTCCATCCCCTACACTTCACTGAAATGTCTCTCACAAAGGTCACCAATTACCTATTCCTTGCTAAATCTAAGGGCCTCTACTCTATCCTCATCCTTCTTGACCTTTCTGCTGCCTTTGACACCATTGACCACGACCTTCTCCTCACCGCCCTCTCCTCACTTGGCTTCAGAGACTCCGTACTGTCCTGGTTCTCCTCCTACCTCTCCCATCGCTCATTCAGTGTATGCTCTGGCGGCTTGTCCTCCTCCCCTACCCCGCTCCAGGTAGGTGTACCCCAGGGATCTGTCCTGGGCCACCTCCTTTTCTCTCTCTATACCAAAGGCCTTGGCACACTTATCTCCTCCCATGGCTTTCAGTATCATCTCTATGCTGATGACTCCCAGATCTACCTTTCCACACCTGATATTTCTCCGACAACCCAGTCCAAGATCTCTGCCTGTCTTGCGGACATCGCTGCCTGGATGTCTCATCGCCGATTAAAACTGAACATGGCCAAGACTGAACTCCTTGTCTTTCCACCCAACTCCTCCCCCCCACTTCCCCCTCTCTCAGTCCATGTGGATGGATCCACTATCCTTCCGGTTTCCTCGGCCCGCAATTTGGGGGTTATCTTTGATACCTCTCTCTCCTTCTCCGCTCATATCCAGCATGTAGCTAAGACATGCCGCTTCTTTCTCTACAAAATCAACAAAATCCGCCCCTTCCTCTCTGAACACATTACCAAAGCGCTTATCCACTCCTTAATCTCCTCTCGCCTCGATTACTGTAACCTGCTTCTTGCTGGTCTCCCCGTAAACCACCTCCTTCCCCTTCAGTCTATACAAAATCACGATGCTCAACTAATATTCTGCCAACCTCGCCATGCCCACGTTACTCCTCTTCTCAAGTCGCTTCTCTGGCTCCCTGTCCAATTCCACATCCAGTTCAAACGTCTCCTACTTACCTATAAATGCATACACTCCATGGCCCCGCAATACCTCCTATCTCTCATCTCTCCTTACGTCCCTTCTCAGAATTTACGCTCCGCTAACATACTACTACTATCAATGCTTTTCACCTGCACCGCGAACTCCCGACTGCGCTCCTTTCACCTGGCCGCACCATATGCCTGGAACCGCCTACCTGCGTTCCAGGTTGAAGACCCACCTCTTCACCGTTACATTCAGATCCTGACTTCCATCCTCATCTTACCCTAACTCCCGTCAACGTTTATGACCAAACTACAGTTCAAATTGACTAATGCTCTGTAATGCTTTGTACTTTTCTAACTAGATTGTAAGCTCCGATGAGCAGGACTCTGACGAGCAGGGACTGTCTCTGTATGTTAGCTGCCTCATGTAGTAGCTGTGCAGCACTGCGTGCGTGGCGCTTTATAAGTGCTAAATAGTAGTAGTAGTAGTAGCAGTTTGTGACAGTGTTTACCACCCCGGGGAGTGACCCTAACAGTATTGAGTACCATAGCAATGCCTGCACTGTGCCCAGGACTGGTGTGGCAGCCGGGGCTGCCAACCACCTCTATATTTGCACAATGCTGAAATAGGTGTGGGAGTTGTGTATATCTATCCAGTGTTTTGTGGCTGCCTATACCTTACTGAGCCCACAATGCTTGAACTGTTTCCAGTGTTAGCCTGCCAATGTGCATAATAAGGAGCAAGGTACTGTGGGTGTGGCCCGGACAGGGCGGCCTGGGTGGGATGCATCTGCACAGGGCATAGGGCAATGGCTGGGGCATTGTAGTGCCCGACCACCACCTGCACGGACAGGGTGGCCACAGCATGTCATGCTGGTGGGGGGGGGGGGGGTCACTCGCACCCTGACTGAGCAGTGACCATGGCATGGCTAGGTTTCCCCATAGTGCTGTATGGTATTTTTCTCAAATTATGTCTATGAGTTTCTTTTTCTGGGGCCCAATCACTGACATACCTGCTTGGTGTGTGTGTTCACATCCCATTTTTGGGTGCACACAGTTCCTCCAGCAACATGCACTATGTAGTAGCTAGCAGACTGTCTGCAGTTAGCATGTATATGGCTGGAGCACCTTGCAGGGTGCAGTGGGTGGAGACTGACTGTGTCCTCTGCTGGTGAATGTCAGATAGTGGTGGGGGGGGGGCAGTTGAGCTTTTCCAGGCCTGTCTTCCAGTGCCCGATGTGATGTGTACAGATCTGCATTGACTGACCTGTAGGGTGCCTATTACCCAGCAGGACTGGGGTTGATGGTCCCCTCTGCTCCCACCATTGCAGAGATGTAGAATGTGGATCTGTTGGTGGGAGATCCTGTCCCCTACCCTGACCTACAGAGTGTGGGTTAGGTGGTGCTACATAATCTGCTTTTGGGTCCAAACACCACCCTTCTCTTATAACATGTGACCATGGCAACCACACAGGATATGCACTATTCTGGGTGCATCATAGTCCACAAGGGCTAGACGTGACCGGGAAATACAGATAAACACAGGTGTAGCCTAGGTGTGTCTGCAAGGACTACCTATCACACACTAGCACTGATGGGGACCTGCAGCACAGTTTATCTAACTCTAGCCAGGTGCTGCGGATCTGGTGCTGGGCGCCCCACCTCACCCTCAGGATGAGCACAGGAACCACACAATGTCACAGTCTGTAGATGCTTTGTGCCAGTAACACACACGGTCAGTTCCCCCTACCAGGCCGGGGTGCTATAGAGGCGCATACCCCATCTTGTGAGCAGATGTAGGCTGCTGATCTGCATGTGCAGTGAATCATGGGTACGGGTGGGTTTACCCTATCCTGGTAACCACAGCAGACAGTTTGTGTGGTGACCTGCAGTCTTTCTGTAGCCAGCCAGCATTGTGTTAGGTACTATAGAGGTATAGCCCACTGGTTACTTCAATGATTGTGAAGGTAGAGGTCATGGGTTTGATCCCACAGTGGTGTTATTTAATAAGGCTGTCTGAGGCTTTTCCTTTTAATTTAAATCAGTGCTGTCAGCAGAAACTCCCTCACAGTGCCGTAGCCTAAGGTGCCTCATAAGGTGCCTCATAAAGTGCCCTGTCTGCCAAGGCACATTATAAGGTGCCTTGGCAGACAGGGCACTTTATAATGTGCCCTATGGAGTGCCTTATAGGGTGCCTTATGCGGCACCTTAGGTTACGGCACTGTGAGGGTGTTTTTGCTGGCAGCACTGATTTAAATTAAAAGGAAATGATTCAGACAGTCTTCTTACATAACACCACTGCGGGATCAAACCCATGACCTCTGCCTCACAGTCATTGCAGTAACCAGTGGGCTACATCTTTATAGTTTCTAACATTGCGCTGGCATGAACTTAGGGTTAACGCGCATTAACGTGCCACGGCGCACACTATCGCACGATACCGTTTCCTTGCAACCTTCCCTCCGGACCGCCCACTACCTTATATGGCATTCTTCACATTAACGCTGCAACTAGTGCCAGTAACATTAAGACAGTTTAGTAAACATGTCCCATAGTCTTAGAAAGGGCCTGAACCTTAATGTAAAGAAGGCAAAGATCATGACAACTGGCAAAATCAATAAGCTCATCATTGATGAAGAAGAAATTGAAATAGTGGACAACTTTAACCTACTTGGATCAACTATCAATGAAGAAGTAACAAGCAGTCAAGAAATCCGACGATGCATTGCTCTTGGCAGAATGGTTATGAAGGACCTAGACAAGATTTTCAAGAGCAGAGATGTCTCTCTCCATTCAAAGATTCAACAAGTTCAAGCCATGGTATTGTCAATAATGTCCTATGGATGCCAAGGTTGGACAGTGAAAAACATAGACAGGAAGAAAATTGATGCTTTTGAATTATGGTGAATAGTGCGTATACCATGGACTGCCGAAGAACAAACCAGTCAGTACTAGAGGAGATCAAACCTAAGCTTTCTTTAGAAGCTCAGATGACAAGACTTCGACTTTCATACTTTGTACACATCATGCAAAGAAAGATCATTAGAGAAAGACGTCATGCTTGGCAAGGTAAGAAGGTCAATGCAAAAGAGAAGGCCAGCAATGAGATGGATCGATGCAATAACAGCAGTTATGGGTGCCAGTCTGTCAACAATGAACTGCCTGACTGAAGACCGAACACAATTTAGGATTACTATTCAGACTATTACTATGAGTCGACACTGAATCAACGGCACTTAACAACAACAAGGTGCATGCTTGTCACCTTAATGTGAGATGTCCTGTTAACATATGTTAAATGGCCCATAGGGCGCTTTACGCCGGAACACCCCCTACCCGCCCAACGTCTTTTAAGGATTAATGCCCTTTATCGCTGGCATTAACGCCTGCTACCTTAACGTGCTTTAGTAAACATACCCCTTGGTGTAGCACACAACATATTTTATTTGTTCTGTCGATGTTATATGTTGCTAAGGATATTATTTTGTTTGGCATCTACCTACATCAAAATGAGGAAAAAATAAATAAAACTACTTGAAGCCACAGAAAAATTGCTTTTCTCTTCTGCATTTATGAATGTTTTCCCTTACCTTGCTCTTACCTTGCTCTTTCCTTTGCAATATATCTCTTCTTCTCACAAAATCCCCAAAGCCATCATTCAATTAAATCTAGGCTTTTACAAACAAAAAATGAATACCTACACCAGCCTCACTGTTAAGTGAGAAATTTTAATATTTTCTACAATGTCGAGTGCTTCAGACGCATGATGAACAAGCAAGTAATGTAGGCAGAAAAGGAGAAGGAATCAAACTGTGTAAAAGGTCTTATTAAAGGAAATGAAATGTAGGGGAAATGAGAAAAGGAGGAGGCACTGTGGTTACCTTGGGAAGGGGAGATGGCATTCCATTTACAGCAAAGAGATCTACAGGCCTCTGGCACAGGCAGACAAACTGGAAAAAAGGTCTGAAAAATACATAGGATGACTGAGAAGGAAGGGGAGGGGGGAGGTGTAAGAGCATGCAGGGAAAACATTTTTATTTTGTTTTATTTCTTTTTCATTTGCTTCATTTCATTGTAACATAAGCTATTTATGAACAGTGCAGACTATTTAATATGCACGAAACAAATGAGCATGCACTATAATGAACCAAAACAAAAATGCACACCCCTAGGGGGCTTGCTGCTGGTGGGAAATTTCAGATTAATTGTGATTTCTTTTCAAGTCTCCTTTATTTTTATTTTAAACTGCCTTTCCAGTTCAAAGATGGCACGGCAAATGCAATAAATAAATACATATATACATAAATGAAAGATCTATCAGATATGGCTCAGAGCACCCAATCTGCAGAATTCCTTACAAACAGAGCAAGCCTGGACTCTCTTCAAGGCATGTCACTTCAGCAAGTCACAATGGGATCCATAAGAGGAGAGGCAAAATTGCATCCAATATTCACCAAGGAGGACCATATTTCCAGTGTCCAGGCAGGGGGTCACTGGAGGTCAAATGATCATCCAATGATGTGACTTATTGTAAAAAAGCAAAGGCTGAGAGAACACACATACAAAAGTAAAAGTCCTGAATTGTAAGGGTATTGAGTTTATTTAAATGGGGAATAATTTATTAAGACACAGGCAGGATAGGAAAAAAATCTATAAGAAGTAGAAAATAAATGAATATAAATGAGAACAAAAGACTGCTATGGTTCTCTGTGGTGATGGTTGAAAAAGCCAGGGCATGAAACAGGGGCGCATCCAAAAACATTTACTCACAATTGGAAACGAGGAAATTCCAGCAGAATGCTACAAAGACATGAGGTAAAACACAGAGGCCAAAGTACTAAATACAACATTTATTCACAAAAGGGTACAATTTATGAGCAATCAGCAAAATGCCCAGAAATGCACAAGTGAAATTTCAGAATTTTGCATGTTCTGTGTGTGTTGCCCACTTTTGTCAAAAAAGTTGCAAACTGTGGCTTATCTCAGTAGTAAACTGATGCATACCAGACTTCACATGAAAAAGTCTATGAAAATTCATAAATAATGAGCTATCACAATGCAAACACATTCAAAGATGCTCATTAATTATGAATTTTGTGAAAATGAGCACATGAAAAAAATCTTCTTTGGCTCATTTTTGCAAAAAAAAAAAAAAAGTAACTAGAGAGAGATGTAATCTTTTTTCGGCAGTTCTGGAAGAAAAGCATGTATGTGTAGTTTTGCTACCCAGTTCCTTGTTGTGTCTTTATCTTTATTCAAAACATTTGATATACCGCCCATTGCCGGAGCGTCAAAGCGGTGTACAATAATAACCAAGTGCAACTGGTGAAAGTAAAGAAGGAAGAAGGAACGCCATCAGTACAATAGGAGAGCCAATAGAAAAGAAGAGAGAAGGATAGTAAGGACAGCGGTAGACTCAGGGGGATGCTATAAATAAAGACAAGGGACGCTACAAATAAAGACCAAGAGAAGAGGTGGTAGACTGGACTGGTGGGGGATGGGAGGGGCTGTAACCTGAGTACCAGAGGATGTAAGGTGATATTGCAGAGGAGAGTAGTCCAGTGGCATCTTGGTGAATGGAAATCAGGAGGAATAGGGAGATCATAGGCCTGGCAGTAGAGGTGGGTCTTGAGAAGGGCCTTGAACCGGGAAAAGGATGCTTCAGTACGGAGAAGGTGGGGCAGAGAGTTCCAGAGGGCAGGACTCAAGAACAATAAAGCAGCATGGCGGGTTGATTTGAGGAGAGCCTGGGCAAGGGACGAAAGGAGGAGACGATTACCGTGGGCTGAACAAAGTAGACGGGGAGTTGGCTGTAGGTAGATGATGTCGGCGAGGTACTGGGGTGTACTGGTGTGAAGAACCTTATGAATAATGGTGAGAAGCTTGTACAGGAAATGAACTTTGATAGGAAGCCAGTGAAGGGAAAGAAGACAGGGAGTTACATGATCCCGAGGGGAGGAATGAGTGAGAAGACATGCAGCTGTGTTCTGAACTAGTTGGAGCCGACGAAGCTGATATTGGGGGAGATCTGCGAAAAGTGAATTGCAGTAATCGAGTCAAGAAATCACCAAAGAGGGAACAAGAGTAGTAAGAGAGGAGAGGGGAAGAAAAGGACGAACAGCCCGGATTCTACGAAGATGGAAGAATGAGCTACGTAAAAGTGTGGAGATGTGTTGGTGAAAGGAGAGGAAGGAATCAAGAGTAACACTGAGGTAGTGAAGAAGAGAGACCAGAGGAATCGGGGAAGCAGCCATAAGAGGCGCAAAAGTGGGGGAGGGGGCACCAAGGGTGAACCAAATAGCAGCTGACTTTGAGGGATTAACATGTAGGTAGTTGCTAGCAAACCAGTCAGAAACAGAGGTAAGGCAGGTGTTGAGAGCAGAGAGATCCGAGGCTGAGGAACTTGTATGGTGGACCAGAAAAATATCATCGGCAAAGAAGTAGGTCGAGATGCCAGCCTGTTGTATAAGCAGGGCCAGGGGAGCAAGGAAGACATTAAAGAGAAGAGGAGCAAGGATAGAACCCTGGGGGACACCACAACGAAGAGGGAAGGAGGGAGAGGTGATGGATCCTGAACAGACAGCAAAAGTGCGAGACAAAAGGAAGGACCGAAACCATTGTAGAACAGTGCCGTGGATACCGAGATCTGATAGACGAGTGAGGAGTGTGCGGTGATCTACCACGTTGAACGCAGCAGAGAGGTACAAAGAAACAGTGATAGATATGTCACCACAGTCGTGAAAGCAGTGCAACTCACTAAGAAGTGCTAAGAGAATAGTTTCAGTACTATGGCCGGTCCAGAATCCGGATTGGCGAGGGTGAAGAGAGAGAGTGGAATTGAGGTGAGAGGTAAGTTGGTGAAAAACAAGTCTTTCAAGAATCTTTGACAGAAAAGGAAGGTTGGAGACAGGACGCCAGTTTGCAGGAACAGAGGGGTCAAGATTAGCTTTTTTGAGAAGAAGACGAACCAAGGCATGCTTCCAGTGGGAAGGGAAGCAGCCAGAGCTCAAACTAGAATTTAGTATGGTGAGAATGTATGGAGCAAGAGTGAGTGAAGGATCCAGAAGCCAGGATGAGGAAAGTGGATCAAGTGGACAGGTAGTTTTGTGGGAGACTGAGAGGGCCTTGGCAAGGTCAGCAGAGGTGATAAGCTGGAGCTTAGACCATGTGTGTGGATGGACGTGTGAGAATGAAACAGAGCAAGTGGGAGAGGAGGCGGGGGGAATGAGGGGAGGGGAGAGGGGGGAGGGCAGGAGACAAAAGTAGAGCGGAGTGTCTGAATTTTGCCTGAGAAGAAAGTGCAAGGGTGGATGGACTGGGAGCAGTGGAGGGAGGTAGTGAGGAGGAGGAGGAGGTGGTAGGTGAAGAGAGAAAATTGAGGACCTGATAGAGGCGGCGAGAAGAGTTTGAAGATGCAGTAATGAGGTTCAAATAGTGTGTCCGTTTGGCGGTTGATATCATCGAGTGTTAGAGTTTCTGTGCATGGCGGAAAGTAGAGAGGGAGATGTCAGAAGGGTGTTTGCGCCAGGTCCACGTTGCACGCCAAAGATAAGAATGTTGCAAGTAAAGACCTGGGTGGAACCAGGAGTGATACGAGGAGGAACGGGGAGAGGAGGGATAGAAGGGCGCGATAGAATCCAGGGCGGCAGAAAGAGCGGAGGACCAAATGTTGACCTGTTGGTCTACAGAGAAGGAAGAAAATTCAGAAGGAAAAAGAGAGTCAGTGGGGGGAAGAAGCTGAAGGGTGGTAGGGGTGATGCGATGTTTGAGTAACTGTAGAAGAGGATCTGAGTTATGAGGTGCGGATGCATGAGCAGGGGGAAAGGGGAGGGAGAAGAAAATACAACTATGATCCGACCATGGAAGGGGAAGGGGCAAGACATTAGCTGGCTGGAATGGAGAGGAATCATGCATAAGGATAAGGTCGAGGGTATGCCCTGAAGTATGGGTGGGGCAGTCTACATGCTGAATAAAACAGAGATCGGTGATGAGTGAGAAAAAAGCTTTATCCCAATATCTTGACTGAGAGCCAAGATGGACATTGAATCCCCAAGAACCACAGGAGAATACAGGAGAGAGAGAGAAGAAGAGAGTCCGCTGCTTTTTGACATATTCATAAATGACCTGGAAAAGGGAATAACGAGTGAGGTTATCAAATTTGCAGATGACACAAAACTATTTAAAGTTGTTAAAACCCAAGAGGATTGTGGAAAATTGCAAGAGGATATTGATAAATTGGAAGACTGGGCATCAAAATGGCAGATGAAATTTAATGTGGAGAAGTGCAAAGTTATGCACCTAGGGAAGAACAACCCAAACTATGGTTACACGATGCAAGGTTCCACATTAGGAACCACCACCCAGGAAAAAGATTTAGGCGTCATTGTGGATAACATGTTAAAACCCTCGGCCCAGTGTGCAGCGGCGGCCAAGAGAGCAAATAGAATGCTAGGTATCATAAGGAAAGGAATGGAAAATAAAACAAAAGATATTATAATGCCTCTATATCGTTCCATGGTGAGACCGCATCTTGAATATTGTGTGCAATTCTAGTCGCCGTATCTTAAAAAGGATATAGCGTTATTAGAAAAGGTTCCGAGAATAGCCACCAAAATGGTAAAGGGGATGGAAGGATACTCCTATGAAGAAAGGCTAAAAAGGTTAGGGCTCTTTAACCTGGAAAAGAGACGGCTGAGGGAAGATAGGATAGAAGTCTATAAATTAATGAACGGAGTGGAACGGGTAAACGTTGATCGATTGTTTACGTTATCAGAATATAGAAAGACTAGGGGACATGCAATGAAGCTACAAGGTAAACTATTTAAGACTAATAAAAGAAAATATTTTTTCACTCAACGTGTAATCAAACTCTGGAATTTGTTACCAGAGGATGTAGTAAAGGCTGTTAGTGTAGCTGGGTTTAAAAAAGGTTTGGACAAGTTTCTGGAGGAAAGGTCCATAAACCATTATTAAGAAGGGACCCAGGATATCAATGCTTGACCCAGTACAAGCATTGTGGAACCTGTGTCTTTTGGGGAAACTTCTATGTACGTATGACCTAGATTGGCCACCGTTGGAAACAGAATACTGGGCTTGATGGACCTTGGTCTGACCCAGTATGGCATATCTTATGTTCTTATGTTCTTATGCACAAATCAGGGCGCAGAGAGGGAGGGGCGTAGAGCAAGAGGAAGTAGATAGGGGTGGAAGACCGTGAATGAAATAGAAGAGATTCTGGATAGGATGGGGCAGGTGTGATAAGAGACAGAGAGAGGGAGGATCGGTGAATGGCCGCCACACCTCCCCCTGATCGATGCAACCGAGGGGTGTGAAATGCTGAGTAACCAGAGGGAAGGCAGCAGTGGAGAAGGCCGTCCTCTCCCTCACGAAGCCAGGTTTCTGTGAGGAAGAGTGCATCGAGGGAGTGCTGCGTCAAGAGATCATGCACCAGGTGGGTCTTGGTGCACAGAGACTGGCAATTCAAGAGGGCAAAGGATAGTGTCAGAAGCGTAGTGATTGAGGGTTGAGGAAGGGGAATCTGATTGGGCTGACAGAGGAGAAGATTGTTAATATTACGAGCAGCTACTCCGGACAAGGGGAGAGCAGTAGGTGAAGGGTGTTGGCCCCAGAAGGTAGGAATAAACGCCATGCAGTCGGCGGATATAACAGGGGCAAACAGCAACAGAGCACAGAGCCTGGGTTTGGGAAGATATCACTTCCTGGAGGCGGGGAAACAGCAATTCAGGAGACACAGGGGCAAACAGCAACAGAGAACAGAGCCTACAAGAAGAACAGAGATATAAAGTACACACAGCACAGGCAGCAGCAGGAAGAAAGCAGTAAGCTCAGGAGGAAGCAGCAGTGTGTTAAAGAATTGTACAGAAGCAAGGCCATTGTTATGTGTCATCAAGATGATGCTGGCCCTTGGTAACGTTTCTGCCACGGCACAAGAAAACCACTATGGAGAAACATCGGCCTCGCTGTTATGACAAGACACAGATATAAGCTGCAAATTGTTTGAATGTTCCTGTGCTCACCATATTCTGAAAAGATGCACATTTCTGATCCTGCCAGTCTCTGCCACATACCTGTGGATGTCTTGGATGGCCACGCCTCCTCTGTTAAAATGTGCATCTCCTAAGCTGCCCCTCTCACTGACTGTTGTGCTGTTGCAAACTACACATAACTACTGTTGCATGCCCAGTATAGTGCAAGGTGATCTCAGTACACTCAAGGATTTAATAACAGCAAGTAGAAAGTGATATGGTTGTCATGACATACCTTGCATCAAAACATACCTGGCAGTTGAAGAAATCCCTGGTTATTCTTTCATTGGTCATCTTTAAAAACAGTCTTTACAATGCTAAGTATGGACCCTTACCAAGCGCACGCAAAATGGTGCTTTTGAGCATGTTACAGTGCTGTTTGCACTGTCGAATGCTCTTATTCTGAGAGTCTCCTATTATTGAAAGGGATATGTTTTGGCATTTAGCTACAAAGAACCTTTTGTGATTTTTTTCTGCCCTATCATACTGACACCTGGTGATGCTGTGGTCATCCGTATGGTCCAAGTACTGGCCAGCCATTCATGTCCCCCCTAAATTGCAGATAAGCTCATCAGATCCTCTCATGCAACCCTCAAACCACACACAAACACACTTTCACTTTCAGTCACAAAAAACATAAAGCTGCCAAAAAGGTGCCCTGAACCTATAAATAACAGTTGGTATAATAGAATAGCATGGAGTCCCAGGACTAAAAAAAGATTTTCATTTCTTACCCAAATAAGAATCCTTTCCTTACTCACTCACATATTATTTCTACATCAACAGTCCAAATTTTCAGGACACAGGAATTGTTAGGGTCCCCTAGATTAGATCTTTTAGTACAAACAGCAAATGTCAGCATGGCCAGAATAATCACTATTGCTCTTCTCAATATTTCTTTCAGGATACTTAATAATGCCCCTTTGGCATTCCAGATTCCTACACATCTGATTTCTGTTCTTTATAATTGTATCTTGTGGTGTTTTTCCATACTGCAGTCCACCATTTCAGAACAGACTATTTTTTAATTTATTTTATTTATTTAAATGTTTTTATATACCGCCTCTTCCAGTGATCAGGGGTGGTTTACAATGAACAGAACTCATTTACAAAGAACATAGAACATATCAAACTTTATTACAAGGTACTATTTACAAATCAGCTGTTCACATATTCAGCAGAAACGTGGATGCTGAGGCAGACCTAGTTACAGTGTAGGGTGGGGAAGGGGACAGGATAAGAGATAAATATATTAAATGGAGTTTCATAAAGAGAAAGGTTTAGAGGGGGGGAGAAGAGTAATTACCTAATTAAGCTATATCAAGTGAGAAAGAGGTTCAGGAGGGTATGTATTTATTGTATTTGTATTTCTCCAGTACATAGCGGAGAGAAGTAGGGGGGATCATGGTGTTCGAGAGGGAGTAATAGTGGTGTTGAGGTTAAAGTGTTGAATGAAGAGGGGCGTTTTAAGCTCTTTTCTAAAAGTCTGTAGATCTTTTATTAGTCTTAGGTTGTCTGGGAGAGCGTTCCAGAGAGTAGGGGCTACAAACAAGAATGTTTTTGAACTTGTAGTTTTGATTGTGTTACAAAAATGGGCTGGAATTGAGAGGGTATTCTGGGTGCATGTTCTTCTGGATCTAATGGGGTCACTAGGGGTAATAAAAGAGGAAAGGCATGAGGGTGCGATCTTATTGTATAGTTTGAAAGTTAGCAGTAGATATTTGTATTTGATATGTGCTTTTATGGGTAGCCAGTGGAGGGTCTGGAGTAGTGGCGTGATGTGGTTATATCGGTGAGCATTGTGAATTATACAGGCAACAAGGTTCTGCGCCATTTGACGATGATGTGTGTTTTTTTTTTTGGGTAGGCCATGAAGTATGCTGTTACAATAATCGAGGTGAGGCATAATGAGTACCTGTAGGACTGAGCGGAAGTCGCTATTATCTAGAAGGAGTCTTAGGGGTATGTTTACTAAACTCTGGTAATGTTACCGTCATTAGGTCCCCCGGTAATGTTACAGATGCCCATATAAAGGAGTGGGCGGTGCATCGTTATGGCAAGCTCTGTCAGGTAACGCGCGTTACAAGGTGCGTAACGTGCGGTACAGTGCACCCTGTGTCCACCGCGCATGAGCATCACCTTATAAGGTATCCAGGCTAAGGTACCGTATAAGGCGCCTTATAGGGCGCCTTATACGGTGCCTAGGCTAAGGCGCCCTATAAGGCACAATAGGCTGGGGCACCCTATAAGGCACATTTAGCTGATGTGCCATATAAGGTACCCTAATATAAGGTGCCCTAAGGGCTATGAGGTGCCCTAGCTTAAGGCACCTTATAGGGCTCCTTAGGGTAGGCTCATTATCAGGCACCCTTGGTTAAGGCACCTTAGAAGGCACCTTGGGTTATGGTAGCATAGGTTAAGGTGCCCTAACAATCCTACGGTGCCCTAGGTTAGTGTGCCCTAAGGGCTGCAAGGTGCTTCAGGTTGACATGCATGACCTGTTAGGCATAGAAACAGATACAACCCTAACACTGGATAGAGCACCAAGGAAAGGCAATGAACAGGTGACTGACAGAGAGAGAGCTGGGAGCTGCTGGACCTGCCATATCTGCGGGCATCCTATGTGGCTGCCAGTAATGTTGACAAACATGTTGGGGGCAGCTGTACCACAGCACAGGGTGTTGGCAATGTAAAGTACTGCAGTGACAGTGGGTGGCAGATGATGGGACTACATGTCCCCCAGTGGAGGCAGAGGTGGCAGGATAGGTACAATGATGGGTGGACAGAGGAGTGGTCGTGCCATGCAGATCAGGCACAGGCGAGGCAAACATGAAGAGGCACAATGCAGGAAACGGTACCAGTGCAGGACATGGGGTGGCAGCCTGCACAGGAAGACAGGACTCTACACAGCTGACAGACACAGATAGATGGACTGAAGGATTGTTGGCAACTGTGACGAGGGTATTATGGGCCGGCAGCACATATCTGCAAAAACATGACTGTTACAAGCATGCAAACTATTTGGGTAGGACAGGCATGAAAGGAGGGAACAATGAAGAATTGAAGCCATGACCACTGCCTAGAATGTCATTTGTAATAACCAGTAGGCTATACCTCCATGGCTTGTCTCACAGCAATGGCTGGGTACAGAAGGACTTCAGGTCACCACACAACCTGTCTTCCCTGAGTGCCAGGATAGGGTAACCCCACCAGTACCCATGATGCAATGCACATGCTGCAGAACTGTCTACAGCTGATCACCAAATGGGGTCTGCACCTCTCCGGTACCTCAGCTTGGTAAGACGGACTGACAGTGCGTGATACTGGCACAGAGTAGCTACAGACCATGCCATTGTGCAGGTTCTGTGTTCACCCTGAGGGTTAGGATGGGTGGCCAGCACTAGGTCCGCAGTACATGTAGTGCTAGAGATAGGTCCTGCTGTACATCCCCAGCAGTGTGTGATAGGTGGTCCTTACAGTGCATCTGAAAGTGATTCTGTGTTCATCTGTATTCTGCAGTCACATGTGGCTCTCTGGTACCAGACACCATCCAGATTAGTGTGTACCCAGTTTTAGGAACTGGCTGCCATGGGCACCTGTTATCAAGGCAGAGGGATGTCTAGACTCACATGAGATGTAGGTAGCAGTGCCTCTACAAGTCAGAGTGGTATACACCAGGGGTGTCCAACCCTGTCCTGGATAGCCACAATCCTGGCAGGTTTTTGGGATAGCCCTAATGAATATGCACGAGATATATATGCATTAGAAATATCCTGCCAACCTGACTGGTGGTGGCCCTCCAGGACTGGATTTAGAGACCCCTGCCTTACACACCTCTGTCATTTAAGATTGTGAGTGGGCAAGGTGCAGATGTCCTAGACATCAAAAAGGGTAAATAGAATTTGTCACATTCCTCCTCGCCACCACTAAAATGTGGACAGGGTTGGACACCCCTGGTATACACTATGTACCCTAAAGGGCCCATAACCATCCTTGTTGTAGGTGATGGACAGGTGCCTGAGCTCTGGATGTAGGACTAGCAACCCCCGTCCTGCTGGCAAAAGACAGCCTCCTCCCGGGTTGGTGGGCCAGAGCCATACCTGGGTCTGGGGGGCAGTGGCAGAACAGCAATAATGCTGGGGGTGGGCTTAGAAAACCTCAACTGCCCCATACCGTGGTCTGCCATTCACCAGTAGATGGCACAGCCAGACTGCATCTGCAGCACCCTACAAGGGGCTCCAACCATGCACAGACTAACTGCAGACAGTCCACTAACCAGTCCATAGTGCATGCACACAGAAGAACTATGTGCATCAATAGGTGGGATAGACAGCACAGACACCAAGCAGGTATCTCAGTGATTGGGCCCCAAAACTGGGAACACACAGGTATCACTGAAAACAAATAGTAAAGAGCACTATGTGGGAACACAGACATGCCATGGTCACTGCCCGATCAGAGTGAGAGTGACCTCCCAGCATGACATGCTGTGGCTACCCTGTCCATGCATGTGGTGGTCAGGCACTACAGTGTCCCAGCCATTGCCCTACACCCTGTGCAGGATGCATCCTGGCCAATCCGCTCTGTCCGGGCCATACCCACAATACCTTGCTCCTCATTATGCACATATGCAGGCTAACGCTGGTAACAGTGGGACATTGTGGTCCCAGTGAGGTGTGGGCAGCCACGAAACAATGGATAGACATACACACACATACACACTCCTATTGCAGCATTGTGCAAAGGTAGGGGTTGTTGGCGACCCTGCCCGCCACACTGATCCTGATCACAGTGCCAACATTGCTAAACAGTGCAGGAGGTAGTAGTAGTGCTCTGGTGATAACTGTAGCTCCATGCTGGGGCCAACAGCCTGACTCACCATGAAGCTTTGCATAGTGGAGCCTGTGTGAGTTGGTGTTTGTACCCCTGTTCCAGCTGCTTTGGGGATTGCACATGTTGATGTTGTATCTGCATTGTAGGGTAAAAAATGGGGACAAGCTCTGCAGGATCCACAGCTAGGGCTTGAACCTGTGATCTTCTGCTGTGGGATACACTGGCTGAGTGTATTGCACCACACTGTTGCCACAGAATCACAGCAGTCCCTAGGGCTACCTTTACTTTTCCTCAGCCAGACCTTTTCTGTTGCACTGCACACCATGTACTGGTATAGGGCATGGCCTTGGTCCACTGCAGGCAGGTGCCACTGCCTCCTCCAGCACGAACACCCCCCCCCCCCCCGCCATGCTGACATGACCATATGCGGTTGGTGCTGGTAGTGCACAATCCCAGGCCATCTACTGTGCAGGTAGTCGGGTGCCTAGGGTGCAAGGTCTGGGGTGGGGAGGCATACATGGACATCCACACATCCCCCCCTTCACTGCCTACCATTGTTATGTCTCTTCCCGATAGGGGTGAGATAGCTGGGGGGATGTCAGGTTGGTGCTCTAGCAACTATTGGCTAGGGTGGACCGGGTAGCTGTAGGTAGATTGTGTTGTGACAGCCGACTGTGGACAGGCTAGGGCATGCACCTCAGATACGGTGTACCCAGTTCGGCCTACTGGGTGTATATATGTTTCCGACAATGTGTGGTCAAACCCTGCAATGCCTTACTAGGGGCTGCAGTAATGGGTGTTCAGTTAGCTGGGTTTACAAAGTGTTTGGGATGCATCCTGGGTAAGGTCTGTGGACCCTTGTTAGAGTGGTCCCCAGATGTGCACTGATTGCCTTATTACAGGCATAGTGGTACCTGTGTGACCTTTGGGGTACCTGCTGGGTAATGTCCCCTGGATGGGACAGTGTGGAACACCGACTACTGGGCATGTTTGGCCTTTGTCAGCTACTGTCCTGCTGATTCCCAGTTTCTTTGTTCCTATGTGCCACCTAGGTGAGAGCCTAGTCCACCCTGTGCCCCAGCTACCCCTACTGCATGTCCCACCTGCAGCCCCCTATGCCCCATTTGCACCATCACCATAGTGGCCTTTCATACCTGGGCACTATGCTGTTGCTGCAAATGGAGCACTACTATCACCGTTCTTGGGCTCCCTGGCTATGCTGTACATTGCTGACGCTGAAATCGTTTCACAATCCTGCAAATTTGCATTTAACCACAGGTTTTCAATTTCAGTAATGTTTGTCCCTTCATATCTCCGTGTTAGTGTAGCAGGAGCCTCTTCCTGCCCATTGACCCCTTCTCTCCACCCTCTCTCCACCCTCTGTGGGACTTACTGCGGCCGGTGACGTTAACGTGCGTTAAGTAACGTTAATGTTACGTTAATGCACATTAACTTTACTTAATGCACGTTAACGTAGCCACTGCTACGTTACCACAGTTTAGTAAAGATGCCCCTTAGTGTTGA
Source organism: Ichthyophis bannanicus (assembly GCA_033557465.1). Classification (NCBI taxonomy): domain Eukaryota; kingdom Metazoa; phylum Chordata; class Amphibia; order Gymnophiona; family Ichthyophiidae; genus Ichthyophis; species Ichthyophis bannanicus. Next base: position 84,192,135 of record CM066032.1, read on the forward strand.
ATTGTTTTTAGTTTAAAGTAAATTGTCTTGATTACAGCTTTTATATATGAGGACATGGATAGTGACTGGTCTAGAATGATACCTAAGTATTTGACTTCCTGGTTAACTTCATTTATGTACATTTTAGAGGGTGATGAAAAGCTCTGGTCCTGGGTTATGTATAGAATTTTTGTTTTATTGAAATTGATACGTAGGTTGTGTGCGGAGTACCAATTGGTAATGTCCTTGAGACACTCTTTAATTTGGGGGCAAAGGGGGTTGTAGATATCTATTGGGTGATAGAACATTATATCATCTACATATAGATGATAATGTACTTTGTGTTTCCTGAGGATGTTGCAAATGGGTTGCATATAAAGGTTAAAAAGGAGAGCAGAGAGGGAGGAGCCTTGAGGAACACCCTGGGTCTGGTTGAAGATAGAGGAGGTTGCTAAACCAATCAGGACCTGTTGTGTGCGATCTGTAGATAAGATTTAAACCAATGTAATACAGTACCTTGTAGGCCAATTTACTGAAGTCTGGAAATGAGAGATTTCTGGTGACTCTATTCAAGGCAGCAGATATATCGAGAAACACAAGTATAAAGACTTGTTTGCAGTTGTTAATGCCGCAGATGAGTATGTTCAAGAGAAACAGCATAAGGGTTTCAATACTATGGTGTTGTTTAAAACCATGCTGTTGGGTGTCCAAGGGGGCATTTAAGTCAACAAAGTCTTGTAATTGGATCTGCACTGCTTTTTCGATAATTTTTGTCAGCAGAGGAAGGCTATAGATGGGGCAATAAGAATTTGGGAGAGATTTGTCAGTTACATTGGGTTTGAGGATAGGGTGAATGATTGCTTGTTTCAGTTGTTGGCATTTGGGATTTCCAGGGATCTATTAACTATGTTAAGTATGACTGGGGAGAAATCATCTTTTGTGGACTTAATCCATCTAACAGGACATGGATCGGCAGGGGATGTGGTGGTGTTAAGGTTTGCTATTATATTTTTAAGTTGTTTGATGGTGATGGGATAGAATGAGGACCATGTAACTTGGTTTAGGTGAATGACATTATTTAACTCATGGTGGTTGGGGCTAGATGGGGGCTCGCAAGTGGATATGGATATAAGTTTGCTCATATAATAGTCGGCTAGGCTTTGGAGATCAATTTGGGTAAGGTCCGAATTAGGGTTAGGGGTTTTAGTGAGTGATCTGACAACTGTGAAGAGCTCTCTAGGTCTGTAAAGTGCTCTTGTCAAGAGTTTAGAGTGATAATCCTTTTTCCTATTGTTTACTGCTTCCTTATAGGATTTGAGCATAGACATATAGGCCTGGCTGTCAGTGTGGGATCTTGTTGCTCTCCATTTGTGTTCCAATTTTCTCAGAGCTTGCTTATACTTTCGGAGATCAGAAGTGTACCAATTTTTGGAGTTTTTAGGTTTGAAGTTTTATGTTGTTGGGTTGAGTGCTGCCTTCGAGATGATGATGTTCCAATTATTAATGACAACATCAAGATCAGTATCAGAGGAATATAAATGCGGTATAGTGTCATTTAAAATTTTAGCTTAATTATATGATTTGATCTTATTTTTAAATTGTGTAATATTGTTAGTTCCGCTACTTGTACGCATTACTAGGATAGAAAAGTCGATTAGGTAGTGATCGGTCCAGGGTAAAAGGAGAAAATTAGGAGGCGAGAGGAGGGTGTGTTGTAAGATGTGGGAGGGAAGAAAGATTAGGTCAAGAATATTACTTTTATGATGAGTAGGAGATTGAACAATTTGATGAAATCTGAGTTCAAGCATAGCGTTTATAAAGTGAGAGGCATGAGATCAATTCAATGATCAGAGATTAAAGTCATCAAGAATTATGTGGGGCTTATGCGGCATTGAGGTGCAGGCAGCTTCCAGGATCGTTGTGAGGCTGTCAGGGTTGAGTAATGGTGGTCAGTAAAAAGGCTTAATTAATATTCTTATTTTCAATAATTAGAAGATCAATATTATCTAAATTCTCACTATAATGGCAGGTGAATTTGATGTCTTTTGTGGTTAGAATAAGGATGCCTCCACCTCTCTTTCCAGACCTAGGGCTTTGCAAGATATTATAGTTGGAGTCAGCCAGTTGGTTGAGTCAGATGGAGTCTGTGGGAGTAAGCCATGTTTCAGTTAAGCACAATACATGTGGCTTACTGTCTTGGAGTAGTCTATAATAGCAGGTATGTTGTTTCTGATTGATCTAGTGTTAAGGAGGACTACTTTTAAAGTGTTGATTGGGAGAGTGATTCGTGTTGGCATGTGTGGGAGAGAGGCATTTTAAGTCTACGAGTATGGTGTGTGGAGTATCAATGGAAATTTGTTGTAAGTAAAGGGATAGATATTTCTAGGATGATATGGAATTATTGGAATGTAGTTGGTTTCATGGTTTTCCTTAAAAGCGATTCTAACTTCACAATACAGAGTACCTATACTTTTTACTGAGTATTACCGCAAGGTACAGAGGAAGATTTGGTAGTCACCACCTTTATACAAACACGGCAGAATATTTTCTAAGTGCTAGCCTTATTCCATGTCTCTGGCAGGTATAATGGGCATGCCCACAGGGACCCCATAAAACATCCATAGACCTTTCTTGAATACGTTTTATACGTCTCCATGGTAAAGCACACACCTGTTCTGCCCTTCTCAGACACATTCTGAGATCCTGTGTTAGCAAGATAAACATATTCTGGAATACACTCGTAGACATTTTTGGCAGATAAATGTCCCCTGGTGCAAGTACATACCCTTATTCGGTTTCTGGAATGACATCCTTAGGGAAGAGCAATCCAAACTACAGTTACACAATGCAACGTTCCACATTAGGAACTACCATCCACAAAAGGATTTAGGTGTCTTATAGATAATACATTGAAACCCTTTGTACAGTGTGCAGCGATGGCCAAGAAAACAAACAGAATGCTAGGGATCATAAGGAAAGGAATGGAGAATAAAACCAAGGATTATGAATCCTCTGTATTTTTACATGGTGTGACCGCACCTTGAATATTATGTATGGGAGTGATGTGGTCATGTTTGGATATTCTGGTAATGATTCGGGCTGCTGTGTTTTTGGAGGGGGTGTATGCTATGTTTTGAGAGTCCCTGGTATAGCGAGTTGCAGTAGTCTAGTATAGATGTGATGACAGCTTGACATACTGTGTGAAAATTATCCTGGCGTAGTACTAGTTTTAGTTTCCTGATAAGTTTCATTTTGTGGTAGGTGTTTGTGATAGTCTTGTTTATGTGGGACTGAAGATTCAGGTTTTGGTTCAAGATAATTCCTAGATATCTGACTTCATTTCATACTGTTATACTCCTGTGTAGGGTGTTGATTGATTGTGGGGGGTTGAATGAAGTGTCTCTTGTGATGCAGAGTACTTCTGTCTTGCTGTATTTTACTTTTAGGTTGTTGTTGCTGAGCCAGATGATCATATCTCCCACACATTTGGTTATGGCTGAAAGATCCAGATGGTGTAGGTCGATTGGGGTGAATACCATGATATCGTCGGCATATAACTGATGCTGTATTTTGTGTTTTTTGATAACATTGATGAATATAGAGGTTGAAGAGCACTGAAAAGATCGAGGATTCTTGTGGTATGCTCTGATGCAAGATGAATGGCGTGGACTTTTGCATTCCGCATTTGACTTGCTGTAGTATGTCACTTAAGTAGGACTGAAACCACTTTAATGTGGTGTTATGAAGGCCAATTTCTTGGAGAAACTGTATCATGATAGTGTAGGATACGATATTGAATTCAGATGATATGTCCATAAATATGAGAAGGAATCCGGTTTTGATGTTATCTATGCCCCTGATGATGGTGTCGAAGAGCGATATTAACAGGGTTTCTACATTATGGTTTGGTCTATGTGGTCTTGTAACTGCTTCTGAACTACTTTTTCTATAATTTTTGCAATAAATGGTAGGCTGGAAATTGGGTGCTATGCTGCAGGGTCATTTTTGTTGAGTGATTTTTCTTGAGGTTGGCCATATGGTTGCTTGTTTGAGAGAAGTTGGCATATAGCCTTGGGATTTAACTTCAATCTGCTTTCTATCTATGGTTTATGGTTTATTGGGAACTTTCTATACTGCCCTTAAAACATCAGAGCAATTTACAGATAAAAAAAAAAAATCATAAAAGAGAGGGAAAGGAATGCCAATTAAAATAAACAAGTGGAGCCATATACACAGAGAACAATATTTATAAAAATATATAAACAGCAGAAGGACAAAATTGGAGGAAAGACTATGGGGTATGTTTACTAAACCGTCTTAATGTTACCGACGTTAGCTCCAGCGATAATGTGACAAATGGCATAAAAGGAGTGGGCGTTCCGGTCTTAAGGTAGCATTTTGGGTTATCTTGCGATAAAGTCCGTTATCGCGTGACAGAGGGAGCCGTGGCACGTTAACACGCGTTAGCCTTAATTAGGTGTGCTGACCTGCAAAAGCAGCAACAGAGGTGTAGCACAGTGGTTAATACATTCACTGATAAAGCAGGGGTCTTGAGTTCAATCCCCCAGTGGGCTTAATGAGTAAGGCTGTCTGAAGCATTACCCTTTACTTTAAATCAGTGCTGTCTGAGGCAGTTTCTTTTTTAATTTAAATTAGTGCTGCCAGCAAACACACCCTCACAGTGCCGTAACCTAAGGTGCCGCATAAGGTGCCCTATAAGGCTCTCCAGAGGGCACATTATAAAGTGCACTGTCCGCCAAGGCACCTGACAATGTTCTCTATAGAGCGCCTTATAAGGTGCTTCATAGGGCGCTTTACAGGGCGCCTTATGAGGCACCTTAAGGTTACAGCACTGTGAGGGTGTGTTTGCTGGCAGCACTAATTTAAATTAAAAAAGAAAATGCCTCAGACAGCCCTATCAAACAACAACACTGTGGGATCAAACCCATGACCTCTGCATTCACAGTCAGTGAAGCAACCAGTGGATTACATCTCTATAGCTACAATAAACCCCTGGCTGCCTACAGAAGGACTGCAGGTCACCACACAAACTGTCTGCTGTGGTTACCAGGATACGGTTAACCCACCCGTACCCATGATGCACTGCACATGCAGTTCAGCAGTCTAGAGATGATCACAAGATGGGGTCTGCACCCCCACAGCACCTCGGCCTGGTAGGGGGAACTGACCGTGTGTATTACTGGCACAGAGTAGCTACAGACCGTCACATTGTGGGGGGTACTGTGCTCACCCTGAGGGCGAGGTGGGGCACCCAGCACCAAGTCCGCAGCACCCAGCTTAGCTGAGATAAGCTATGCTGCAGATAGCCATCAGTGCCAGTGTGTGATAGTTAGTCCTTGAAGACACACCTAGGATACACCTGGGTCCATCTGTATTTCCCAGTCACGTCTAGCCCTTGTGGACTATGATGCACCCAGAATAATGCATATCCTGAGTGGGTGCTGTTTTCACATGATATATGAGAAGGGGGGTGTTCGGACCCATAGGTGGATTATGTAGCACCACCCAACCTGCCTTCTGGGGCGCAGGGTGGAGGACAGGATCTCCCACCAACAGATCCACATTCTACATCCCTGCAATGGTGGCAGTAGAGGGGATCATCAACCCCAGTCCTGCTGGGGAGCAGGCACCCTACAGGGCAGTCAATGCAAATCTGTACACATCCATAAGGCAATGGCAGACAGACAGTAGGCCTGGAAATGCTCAACTACTCCCCACCACTATCTGACATTCTCCAGCAGCAAGCACAGTGAGTCTCCAGCCACTGCACCCTGCAAGGTGCTCCAGCCATACACATACTAACTGCAGACAGTCTGCTAGCTAGGCCATAGCACATGCTCCTGGAGGAGATGTGTGCACCCAAAAGTGGGATGCGCATGCATGCACGCACACCAAGCAGATAAGTCAGTGATCAGGCCCCAGAAAAAAAGAACTCATAAATACCACTTGAGGGAAGCACTATGGGGGAACCTAGCCATGCCGTGGTCACTGCTCAGTCAGGGTGAGAGTGACGTCCCAGCAGGACATGCTGTGGCCACCCTGTCCGTGCAGGTGGTAGCCGGGCACTACAATGTCCCAGCCATTGCCCTATGCCCTGTGCAGATGCATCCTGCACAGGCCACCCTGTCCGGGCCATATCCACAGTACCTTGCTCCACATTATGCACATTGGCAGGCTAACACTGGAAACAGTGCAAGCAGTGTGTGCTGAGTAAGGTGTAGGCAGCCACAACACACTGGATAGACAGACACATACTCTCACACCTATGCCAGTATTGTGCAAACATAGAGGCTTTTGGCAGCCCTGGCCACCACACCAATAATGGGCACAGTGCAGGCATGGCTACGGTACGCAATACTGTTGGGGGTCACTCCCCGGGGTGGTAAACACTGTCAAAACCAAAACTGAAACACACTCCACAGATATCAGAAAGGTTGCTATGATGAAGCTTTATCAGCAAATCGTGCTTAACTTAGGAATTGTTATCTGCCATTAATCATAACAACCTTTTGATATATGTGTAACGTATTCACAAGTTTAGGGCGGCATTGCTAAGGTATGCAAGGGCTAATACTGGGAGATGCTGCTGCGCACAGGGCCCAACAGCCTGACTCTCCATGAGGCTTTGGATAGTGGAGCCTGTGGGTGTGGGTGTTTATGCCCCTGTTGGCCGCTGCTCTAGGGCAGAGGTTCCCAACTCCGGTCCTGCTGGGCCAAACACTGTTTGGGTTTTCATGCTGTCCCTAATGAATATGCATGAGATACATTTGCATACAATGGGGGTGGCGCATACAAATGCAGCACAGGCATATTTATTGGAGACAGCATGAAACCTGAATGATGTTTGGCCCTCCAGGACTGCAGTTGGGAAACTCTGCTCTAGGTATTGCACATGCTTATGGTGTCTGTGCTCTGAAGGGTAAAATATAGGCATTTCAGGCATGTTTATGTTATCTGCAATAAAGGTTCCGTCTTTATTACCACGGTTTAGTACTGGGTAAAATATGGAGACTGGGTTGGCAGGAGCCACAGCTGGGACTTGAACTGTGATTTTCTGCTCAGGGACAGTTCATTCCCTGGGGATGCCATGACTGTTCATCAGACAGACCCTGTCTGTTGCAGTGCATGGCACCTACCTAAATGGGGCTAGGCCATAGTCTGCTGTGGGCAAATGCCACTGCCCCCCTTCGCCACCAGCACCCCTCTGCCACCATGCTGCCATGCCATTATGCCGGTGGTTCTGGTGGTGCGCAGTCCCAGGCCATCCAGTATGCCGGTAGGCAGCTGCCTATGGTGTGGGTTCTCGGTTAGGGGTGCCTACATGGACATGCGCGCTTCCTCCCCCACACCGCCTGCCAATGTTATGTGCCCTTGGGTTACCTGCTGGATAATCTCCCCTGTGACACTGTGGGAAACACACTCGTGCCCATGTTGGACCCTCGTCAGTTACTGTCTTGCTGCTTTACAGTTTCAGCATTCCTATGTTCCACCTACGCATCTGCCTAACACGCACTGTGCCGCAGCTGGATCACAGCATGTGCCACCTGCAGCCCTCTATATCCTATTTCCAGCATCTGCACAGTTGCCCTTTCATACATGCCCACCCTACTGTTACTGCACATGTGCACGCCATAACAAACCTGCCCAATATAGACTATTTCAATGTGGGATCATTCACTTTGTAGGGGGACCGAGAATAGACCCTTCCAAACATGATATCTTATTTTTTGAGCTTTATCAGTGGTGTTGCTTTATGTTTATCATTAATATCACTTTTAGTCCAGCTTGGTTATTGAGATTTTAAATGTGATTCAGGTCATTTTTGTGTTTATTTGCCTTTTTGTTCCGTGCACATGTATCACTACTATCACCTAGTGCTACTATCACCTAGTGCTGGGCGCCCATCCTATCCCTCAGGGTGAACACGGAACCTGCACAATGGCATGGTCTGTAGCTACTCTGTGCCAGTATCACATATTGTCAGTGCATCTTACCACGCTGCAGTCCCGGAGAGGTGCAGACCCCATTTGGTGGTCAGCTGTAGGCCGCTGTTCTGCATTTGCAATGCATCATGGGTGCTGGTGGGGTTGCCCTATCCTGGCTCATGGAGCAGACGGTTTGTGCCGTTACCTTCAGTCCTTCCATACCCAGCCATTGCTATGCAGAAAGCCATAGAGGTATAGCCTACTGGTTAGTATGCTGACATTCTAGGCAGAGGTCATGGGTTCAACTCCTGTCCAAGGCAGATATTGTTCCCTCCTGTCCAAGGCAGATATTTTGCTTGCCTGTGACAGTCATATCTTTGCAGATCTGTGCTGCCAGCCCATAGTACCCTCACCACAGTTGGCAAAAATCCTTATAAGGCGTTACAAGGCTCCTAATTAGGCACAGTACAAGGCGCGTTATAAGGCACCTTATGAGGCGCAGTACAAGGCGCGTTATAAGGCACCTTACGAGGCGGAGTACAAGGCATGTTAGAAGGCACCTTATGAGGCGCAGTACAAGGCACGTTAGAAGGCACCTTATTAAGCGAAGTACAAGGCATGTTAGAAGGCACCTTATGAGGCGCAGTACAAGGCATGTTAGAAGGTACCTTATTAAGCACAGTACAAGGCACCTTATTAGGCACAGTACAAGGCACCTTATAAGGTGCTTTATAGGGTGCCCTAAAAGCTGTCTTATGGTTACAGTACACTGAGGGTGTTTTTGCTGGCAGCACTAATGTACATTAAAAATGGACAATGTCTCAGACAGCCCTTTCAAATAACCCCACCATGGGTTTGAACCCATGACCTCTGGCTCCACAGACAGTGAAGCAACCAGTGGGTTACAGCTCTATAGCTGCTGACAAAACCCTGGCTGGCTGCAGAAGGACTGCATGTCACCACACAAACTGTCTGCTGTGGTTACCAGGATAGGGTTAACCACCCGTACCCATGATGCACTGCACATGCAAATCAGCAGTCTACAGATGAGCACAAGATGGGGTATGCACCCCCACAGCACCTCGACCTGGTAGGGGGTACTGACCGTGTGTGGTACTGGCACAGAGTAGCTACAGACCGTCACATTGTGCGGGTACTGTGCTCACCCTGAGGGTGAGGTGAGGCGTCCAGCACCAGGTCCACAGCACCTTTCATAGCTGAAATATGCCATGCTGTAGGTCCCTGTCAGTGCTACTGTGTGTGATAGGTAGTTCCTGCAGATACACCTAGGATACATCTGTGTCCTTCTGTTTTTCTGTCATGTCTAGCCCTTATGGGCTATGATGCACCCAGAATAGTGCATGTCTTGTGTTGGTGCCATGGTTACATGATGTAGGGGTAGGGGTGTTTGGACCCATAGGCGGATCATGTTCCACCACACAACCCATTCTCTGGGGCTCAGGGTGGGAAACAGGATTACCCACCAACAGATCCATATTCTACCTCCCATTGGATGGCAGTAGAGGGGACCATCAACCCCAGTCCTGCTGGGGAACAGACACCCTACAGGGCAGTCAATGCAGATCTGTACACATCCATAAAGCAATAGCAGACAGACAGTAGGCCGGGAAATGCTCAGCTGCCCCCCCACCACTATCTGACATTCTCCAGCAGCAAGCCTCAAGCCGCTGCAACCTGCAAGATGTTCCAGCAAGACACATATTAAATGCAGACAGTCTGCTAGCTAGTCCATAGCACATGTTCCTGGAGGAGATGCATGTACCCCAAACTGGGATGTCAGCATACACACTAAGCAGATAAATCAGTGATTGGGCCCCAAAAGAGAACCCATAAATATCACATGAGAAAAATACTATATAGCACTATGGGGGAACCTAGCAATGCCATGGTCACTGCTCAGTCAGGGTGAGAGTGACCTCCCAGCAGGACATGCTGTGTCCAGGCACTACAATGTCCGAGCCATTGCTCTATGCTCTGTACAGATGAATCCAGGCCAGGCCACCCTATCCAGGCTATTCCCACAGTACCTTGCTCCTCATTATGCACATTGGCAGGCCAATACTGGCAACAGTGCTAGCAGTGTGGGCTGTGGAGGGTGTTGGCAGCCACCACACACTGGATAGACAGACACACACTCCCCACACCTATGCCAGCATTGTGCAACTATAGAGGTGTTTGGCAGCCCTAGCCACCGCACCAGTCCTGGGCACAGTGCAGGCATGGCTATGGTACGCAATACTGTTGAGGTCACTCCCCAGGATGGTAAATACTGTCAGACACAAGACCAGTAGCACACTCCAGAGACATCAAAAAGGTTGCTTTGATGCAGCTTACTCAGAAAATTGTACGTAACTTCGGAATTGCTATCTGCCAATAATCATAGCAACCTTTTGATAGCTGTGTACCGTATTCCCAGGTTTAGGGTGGCATTGCTAAGGTATGCAAGTGCTAGTATTGGGAGGTGCACGCAGGGCCCAAAATCCTGCCTCTCCAGGAGGCATTGGATAATGGAGCTTGTGGGTGCGGGTGTGTTTGCCCCTGTTGGCTGCTGCTTTAGGGCAGAGGTTCCCGACTCCAGTCCTGGTGGGCCAGACACTGTTCGGGTTTTCATGCTCTCCTTCATGAATATGCATGAGATACATCTGCATACCATGGGGGCAGCGTATAGAAATGCAGCACAGGCATCTTTATTAGAGACAGTATGGAACCTGAATGGTGTTTGGCCCTCCAGGACTGCATTTGGGAGACTCTGCTCTAGGTAATGCACATGTTTATGGTGTCTGTGCTCTGTAGGGTAAAATGTAGGTGTTTTGGGCATGTTTACGTCATCTGCAATAAAGATTCTGTCTGTATTAGCACGTTTTAGTAGTGGGTAAAGTATGGGGACTGGGTTGGCATGAACCACAGCTGGGACTTGAACCTGTGATCTTCTGTTTCTGAACACACTGGTTGTGTGCACTGCACCACCATGTTACCACAGAGACAGTGCATTCCCTGGTGCTACCATGACTGTTTGTCAGACAGGGCCTGTCTGTTGTAGTGCATGGCACCCACCTACACAGGGCTAGGCCACGGTCTGCTCTGGGCAGCTGCCACTGCTCCCTCCACCACCAGTATCCCTCTGCCACCATGCTGACATGCCCTTCTGCTGGTGGTGCTGGTGGTATGCAGTCTCAGGCCCTCCAGTGTGCTGTTAGGCGGCTGCCTATGGTGCGTGTTCTGGGGTAGGGGTGCCTGCATAGACGTTCACGCTTCCCCCCAGCACCGCCTGCCAATGTTCCGTGCCATTGGGGGGACCTGCTGGGTACTATCCCCTGTGACACAGTGGGAAGCACACTCGTGCCCATGTTGGGCCCTCAGCAGTTGCTGTCTGGCTGCTCTACTGTTTCAGCATTCCTATGGGCCAGCTAGGCATCACCCTAGTCCATACTGTGGGCCAGCTGCACCACAGCATGTGCCGCCTGCAGCCCTCTGTGTCCCCTTTTCCAGCATCTGTCCAGTTGCCCGTTCCGACATGCCCACCCTGCTGTTGTGGAAAATGTGCACACCATAGGAAACCTGGCCAATGGAGTCGGAAATCCTGCTCAGCGCAATTTCACTGTGGGCTCATTCACCTTATATGGGGACTGAGCATAGACCCTTCCGAAATTCATATCTTTTTTTTGGAGCTTTCTTGAGTGTTTTTTTATGTTTCCCATTGATATCGCTATTGCCCAGCTTGGTTATGTTTTTTTTAACATTTTCATCTGTTCATTTTCACTGTTTATTTACCCTTTTGTTCCGTGCACATGTATCACACTTATCACTTTTTGTAGGTTTCCTTGGTTTTGCTGTATATTGCTGACGGAAATGGTTTCTTTTCCATTTAAATCGGCTCTAACGCCAGGGTTTCCCTGGCGTTAGTTTTGAGCCTCGGATTTCACAGCGTTAGTGTGCGGGAAGCCTCTCCCCTCCCACTCTCCGCCCATTTACCCTCTCTCTCCTCCCCTGGGGAGCCTTCCTCCGCCCTCCGGGAGCCTTCCTCCGCCCTCCGGGAGCCTTTCTCCGCCCTCTGGGAGCCTTTCTCCGCCTTCAGCGCTCATTTGTGCCGCTGCACGTGTTATTACACGCTATAAGGTACCTTATTGCGCGATAACGTCGCAGAGCGCACATTAAGACGGTTTAGTAAACATACCCCTATGATAAAATGAGGAATATAGTTAAGAAAACACTAAAAGGAGCGGTTGCAAAGGTTAGACTTACATCAAGCTTGGGTGTTGTTTAAAAATGCTATCCTGGAAGCCCAGACCAGCTGCATTCCACGCATTAAGAAAAGTGGAAGAAAGTCCAAAAAACTGCCAGCATGGTTTAAAGGTCAGAGAGGCTGTTGCTGCAAAAAAAACATCTTTCAGGAAATGGAAAAAAAAGCCAAACGATGAAAATTGGAAACAGCACAAGCACTGGCAAGTTAAATGCAAAGCATTGATAAGGCAGGCAAAGCAAGAATTTGAGAAGGAACTTGCTATGGAAGCAAAAACACTAAATAAAGACTTTTTCTAGTACATTCATAGCAAAAGGCCTGTGAGAGAGTCAATTGGACCATTAGATGATAGAGGGGTAAAAGGGGCCTTAAGAGGAGATAAGGCTTTAGCGGAGAGACTGAATTCTTTGCTTCGGTCTTTACTGAGGAAGATGTAGGGATGTTACCCAAGACTGAAGTGGTATTTAAAGGTGATACTGCAGAGGAATTGAGAGAAATATCGCTATACCGGGAAGATGTATTACAACTATTTGATAAACAGAATAGTAGCAAATCACCTGGACCGGAGGGTATACATCCAATAGTATTGAAAGAACTGAAATATGAGATTGCAGACCCGCTATTAGTAATCTGTGAACTTTCATTAAAATCATCTATAATACCTGAAGATTGGAGGATCGCCAATGTAACGCCAATTTTTAAAAAGGGTTCCAGGGGTGATCCGGGAAATTACAGACCGGTGAGCCTGAGGTCAGTACCGGGGGAAATGGTAGAAACCATCATAAAAAACAAAATTGCACAGCATGTAGATAGTCATGGCCTAATGGGAGACAGCCAACATGGCTTTAGACAAGGAAGATCTTGTCTTACTAATCTGATATGTTTTTTTGAAGGTGTGAATAAACAGGTAGACAAAGGTGAGTCGGTTGATATAGTGTATCTGGACTTTCAGAAAGCCTTTGACAAGGTCCCTCATCAGAGACTTTTGGCAAAACTAAAAAGTAATGGGATAGGAGGCAGTGTACTACTGTGGATCAGGAACTGGTTAAAAGACAGAAAGCAGAGGATAGGGCTAAATAGCCAATTTTCCCAATGGAAAAAGGTGAATAGTGGAGTACCCCAGGGATCTGTACTGGGTCCGCTACTTTTTGACATATTCATAAATGACCTGGAAAAGAGAATAACTAGTGAGGTTATCAAATTTGCAGACAACACAAAACTGTTTAAAGTTGTTAAAACCCAAGAGGACTGTGGAAAACTGCTGGAGGATCTGGATAAATTGGAAGACTGGGCATCCAAATGGCAGATGAAATTTAATGAGGACAAGTGCAAAGTTAAGCACCTAGGAAAGAACAACCCACACTATGGTTGCACAATGCAAGGTTCCACATTGGGAACCACCACCCAGGAAAAAGATTTAGAAGTCACCACCCAGGAAAAAGATTTAGAAGTCATCGTGGATAACATGTTAAAACCCTCCGCCCAGTGTGTAGCGGCGGCCAAGAAAGCAAATAGAATGCTAGGTATCATAAGGAAAGGAATGGAAAATAAAATACAGGATATTATAATGCCTCTGTATCGTTCCATGGTACGACCGCACCTTGAATATTGTGTGCAATTCTGGTCGCTGTATCTTAAAAAGGATATAGCGTTATTAGAAAAGGTACAGAGAAGAGCCACCAAAATGGTAAAGGGGATGGAAGGCTACTCCGATAAAGAGAGGCTACAAAGGTTAGGGCTCTTCAACCAGGAAAAGAGATGGCTGAGGGGAGATATGATAAATAAATAAATAAATAAATATGATAGAGGTCTATAAATTAATGAATGGAGTGGAACGGGTAAGCGTAGATCGATTGTTTACGCTATCAGAATATAGAAAGACTAGGGGACATGTAATGAAGCTACAGGGTAAACTATTTAAGACAAATAAGAGAAAATATTTTTTCACTCAACGTATAATCAAACTCTGGAATTTGTTACCGGAGGATGTAGTAAGAGCTGTTAGTGTAGCTGGGTTTAAAAAAGGTTTGGACAAGTTTCTGGAGGAAAGGTCCATAAACCATTATTAAAAAGGGACCCAGGATATCAATGCTTGACCCAATACAAGCATTGTGGAACCTGTGTCTCTTGGGGATACTGCTAGGTACGTATGACCTAGATTGGCCACTGTTGGAAACAGGATTCTGGGCTTGATGGACCTTGGTTTGACCCAGTATGGCATATCTTATGTTCTTATGTTCTAGCATGTCCTGCCATCACACTAACCCAGTCAATACCGGGGTAATTGAAATCACCCATTATAATAATAATTATTATTACTGTTCTGTAACTTTTGTTAGCTTCCCTGATTTCTTTGAGCATTTCACTGCCATCGCCTTCCCCTTTTTACTTGGAATTTCAATCCATAGAGATTCTACAGAAAATGTTGTTTCCTGCAAAACTTTAATCCTTTGGGCCTCAATGCCCTTTCTGACACAGAGCGCAACCCATCCACGATATAGTTTGTACACAGGTATCACAATGTCCCACTGGTTGTCCTCCTTCCACCATATCTCTGAGATACAAATCATATCTAACTTCTCATTTAGTGATATACATTCTAACTCTCCCATCTTATTTTTAAGACTTCTAGCATTTTCATACAAGCATTTTAGAGACTATTTTATTCATATTAATTTGGCTATCAGTAGGCAGGGGCAATTTGGAATCTGTCTGCTCTGTACTCAAGGGCATTCGGGCTACCTTTGTCTTTATTGGAACCTCTCTGCTGATGTGCCCTAACTTCATTTTTTTGGTAGTATCTTTCAAGGATACATTGTTCCGAACCATGTGCTCTTGGGTGACTGTCGGCTTTCCCCTATTATCTAGTTTAAAAGCTGCTCTATCTCCTTTTTAAAGGGTAATGCCAGCAGCCTGGTTCCATCCCGGTTAAGGTGAAGCCCATCCCTTCGGAAGAGGCCCTCCTTTCCCCTGAATGTTCCCCAGTTCCTAAAAAATCCAAAACCCTCATCCTTGCACCATCGTCTCATCCACGCATTGAGACTTCGGAGCTCTGCCTGTCTTTTGGGTCCTGCGTGTGGAACGGGAAGCATTTCGGAGAATGCTACCCTGGAAGTTCTGGATTTCAACTTCCTACCTAAAAGCCTAAATTTAGCCTTCAGAACCTCCCTTACCACATTTTCCTATTTCATTGGTACAGACATGTACCAAGACAGCAGACTCCTCCCCAGCACTATCTAAGATCTTGTCTATGTGGCGCGTAAGGTCCTCTAACTTCGCACCAGGCAGGCATGTTACCAGGCGATCCTCATGTCCACCATCCTCCAAGCTATCTACATGCCTAATGATCGAATCACCAACTATAACGGCTGTTCTAACCCTTCCCTCATGGGCACATGGCCCTGGAGATACCTCCTCAGTGTGAAAGGGTTTTTCCATCACTTGGAGGACAGGGCCTAGCTACAGGATCACTTCCTACCACAGCAGGGTGATGCTCTCCTGTCATGTGACCTCTCTCCTCCATGGCAACAGGGATACTGCCAAACTGGAGGTGGGACATCAGGACTATATCCCTGTAGGTCTCGTCTATGTACCTCTCTGTCTTCCTTATGTTTTCCAAGTCTGCTACTCTTGCCTCCGGAGATCGGACTCATTCCCTGAGAGCAAAGAGCTCCTTGCATCTTGTGCACACGTAAGACCCCTCACCAACTGGGAGAAAATGATACATGTGACAGTGCAAAAGACTGGAAAGCCCCCATCTCACTGCTGGACTGCTGTCTGCATCTTCGCTTTAAGGTTGTGTTTAGATATTTCAGTTCTTTACTTACTAAGGGTTGCTAGGGATACTTAAACTAATAAAACTATACCTAATACGTTTAATGCACTTTGTTCACTTGAGATGGGGGGGGGGGGGGGTCAGGCCATGCATTGCTACAGGTTCCAGCCCCAAATTCCTGCAGCAGGGGGCATGTCCACACATAGCATGTTGAGAGGGTGCTGCACCCCCTTGTGGTGGTTGGTAACAATGCCACAGGGCATGCACAACAATGGAAATGCCCTGTGCAGGGGGAGGCATGGCAGGGCTGGGCACTGCAGGGGACCCAGGCAACCAGGTTAGATGCCCTGAACACTTGCCCCACCCCCTAACTCCTGGGGGACTGGTGGCAGAAACCACACATGTGGCGCCTGTCTGTTTCTGCAAAAAGCTCTGCCACCACAGCCTGGCACACATAAGTATACCCCTGTCTCTAGGAAAGGCATGTATCCAAACCATCACAGGTGTCAGGTATGCACAACAGGCAACATGGTGCCCTCCACGCACATACAGAAGACACACACATCCCATCATGATACATGAGCCAATTCTGGTTTACAATGTCAGACATAACTTCCTTGTGAACTGTACATGGTTAGGTCCAAGTTCAGTGTACATAGATATTGAAACTGTCACATTTAATTGACCCTGTCATATAGGGGTATGTTTACTAAATTGCGCTAACGTCACAGCTGCAATGTTATCGCGTGATACATGACATTATCGCGTGATAATGGCGCATCACTGTGCGAGAACATCATGTATCGCGCGATAACATCTCCAGCGGCGTTAAGATTTGCAGAGGGTGGAGTAAGGCTCCCCAGAGGGTGGAGTAAGGCTCCCCAGGGACGGAGATAAGGGGTCAATGGGTGGAGAGTGGGAGGGGAGAGGCCCCATGCACACTAACGCCGTGAAATGAAGGTCTGAAAATTAGTGCAAGTTAAAACCTCACGCTAGAGGTACATTTGCAGGGGAGAGAGACCATTTTAGTCAGCAATATGCAGCAAAATCAGGGAAACCAAGAAAAGTGATAGTAGTGATACGTGTGCAGCAGCATCATAGTGCCCCAGAATGAGAGGGCACTACGGTGAGGCTGCAAATGGGGTACAGGGGGCTGCAGGCGGGACATGCAGTGTGGCAGCTGGGGCACAGGGTGGGCTAGACAGATGCCTAGGTGATACATAGAAGCAGAAAACCATCAAGACAGCAACTGACCAAGGGCAAACACTGCCACGAGTGTGTTTCCCACAGTGTCCCAGGGGACAGTACCCAGCAAGTACCCCAAAGGACACATAACATTGGCAGGCGGTGCCAGGGGGAAGCATGGATGTCTATGAAGGCACCCCTATGCCATATCACGCACCATAGGCAGCCGTCTACTGGAACTCTGGATGACCTGGGACTGTGCACCACCAGCACCATCGGCAGAAGGGCATGTCAGCATGGTGGCGGAGGGGTCCTGGTGGCAGAGGGGGCAGTGGCATCTGCCCACAGCAGACCACGGCCAAGCCCCATTTAGGTGGGTGCCGTGCACTGCAACAGACAGGGTCTGTCTGATGAACAGTCAAGGTATCCCTAGGGAATGATCTGCCCCTGTGTCAACAGTTTGGTGCAGTACACACAGCCAGTGTGTTTAGGGGCATGAAGGTCACAAGTTCAAGTCCCAGCTGTGGCTCCTGCAAACCATGTCCCTATATTTTACCCAGTACTAAACCGTGGTAATAAAGATGGAACCTTTATTGCAGATAAAATAAATATGCCATAAACGCCTATATTTTACCTTACAGAGCACAGACACCATAAACATGTGCAATCCCTAGAGCAGAGTTTCCCAACTGCAGTCCTTTAGGGCCAAACACCATTCAGGTTTCATGCTGTCTGTAATAAATATGCCTGTGCTGCATTTGTATGCTCCGCCCCCATTGTATGCAAATGTATCTCATGCATATTCATTAGGGAAAGCATGAAAACCTGAACCATGTTTGGCACACCAGGACCGGAGTTGGGAACCTCTGCCCTAGAGCAGCGGCCAACAGGGGCACAAACACCCACACCTACAGGCTCCACTATCCAAAACCTCATGGAGAGTCAGACTGTTGGGCCCTGCGCGGAGCAGTATCTCCCAATACTAGCAACTGCATACCTTAGCAATGTCCTAAACCTGGGAACACATTCCACATATATCAAAAGATTGCTATAATATCAGATAACAAATCCTAAGTTAAACACAGTTTGTTGACAGAGATTCATCATAGCAGCCTTTCTGATATCTGTGGAGTGTGTTTCAGTTTTTGCTTCTGACAGTGTTTACCACCCCGGGGAGTGACCCCAACAGTATTGCATACCATACCAATGCCTGCACTGTGCCCAGGACTGGTGTGGCAGCCTGGGCAGCCAAAAACCTCTATATTTGCACAATGCTGGCATAGGTGTGGGAGTGTGTGTATGTCTATCCAGTGTTTTGTGGCTGCCTACACCTTACTGAGCCCACACTGCTTGCACTGTATCCAGTGTTAGCTTGCCAATGTGCATAATGAGGAGCAAGGTACTGTGGGTATGGCCCGGACAGAGTGGCATGGGCAGGATGCATCTGCACAGGGCATAGGGCAATGGCTGGGACATTGTAGTGCCCGACCACCACCTGCATGGACAGGGTGGCCGCAGCATGTCATGCTGGGGGGGGGGGGTCACTCTCACCCTGACTGAGCAGTGACCATGGCATGGCTAGGTTCCCCCATAGTGCTATGCAGTATTGCTCTCAAGTGATATCTATGAGTTCCATTTTTTGGGACCCAATTGCTGGCTTTCCTGGTGTGTGTGTGTGTGCGCGCGCGCGCGTTCACATCCCATTTTTGTGTGCACAGAGTTCTTCCAGGAACATGCACTATTTGCTAGCTAGCAAGCTGTCTGCAGTTAGTATGTGTATGGTTGGAACACCTTGCAGGGTGGAGACTGACTGTGCTCTCTGCTGATGAATGACAGACACAGGGGGGCAGTTGAGCTTTTCTAGGCCTACTGTCTGTCTGCCAGTGCCCAATGTGATGGGTACAGATCTGCATCAACTGCCCTGCAGGGTGCCTGTTCCCCAGCAAAACTGGGGTTGACGGTCCCATCTACTGCCACCATTGCAGAGATGTAGAATGTGGATCTGTTGGTGGGAGATCCTGTCCCCCACCCTGACCCACAGAGGGCAGATTGGGTGGTGCTACATAATCTGCTTTTGGGTCCAACCACTGCCCGTCTCTTATGACATGTGACCATGGCAACTACACAGGATATGCACTATTCTGGGTGCATAATAGTCCACCAGGACTAGACATGTCTGGGAAATACAGATGGACACAGGTGTATCCTAGGTGTGTCTACAACGACTACTTATCACACACTGGCACTGATGGGGACCTGCAGTACAGACTCAGCCAAGCCAGGTGCTGCGGACCTGGTGCTGGGTGCCCCACCTCGCCCTCAGGGTGAGCACAGGAACCGCACAATGTCACGGTCTGTAGCTACTCTGTGCCTGTAACACACATGGTCATTTCTCCCTACCAGGCCGGGGTGCTATAGAGGCGCATACCCCATCTTTTGAGCAGCTGTAAGCTGCTGATCTGCATGTGGAGTGCATCATGGGTACGGGTGGGTTTACCCTATCCTGGTAACAACAGCAGACATTTGTGTGGTGACCTGAAGTCTTTCTGTAGCCAGCAGCGGTGTGTTAGACATTATAGAAATGTAGCTCACTGGTTACTTCAATGACTGCAGAGGCAGAGATCATGGGTTTGATCCCACAGTGGTGCTATTTAATAAAGCTGTCTGAGGCATTTCCTTTTCATTTAAATCACTGCTGCCAGCAAAAATACCCTCACAGTGCTGTAGCCTAAGGTGCCTCATAAGTCACCCTATAGGGCACATTATAAGGTGCCTTGGTGGACAGGGCACTTTATATTATACCCTATGGAGTGCCTTATAGGGCGCCTTATGCAGCACCTTAGGTTACGGCACTGTGAGGGTGTTTTTACTGGCAGCACTGATTTAAATTAAAAAAAAGAATTGCCTCAGACAGCACTGATTTAAATTAAAAGGAAATGCCTCAGACAGCCTTCTTCCATAGCACCACTGCGGAATCAAACCCATGACCTCTGCCTCCACAGTCATTGCAGACTGGGCTACATCTTTACTGCTTTTAACACTGCGCTGGCATGAACTTAGGGTTAATGAGTGTTAACGTGCCACCGGGCTCACTATCGTGTGATACAGATTTTTGCTACCTTGCCGCCGGAATGCCCACTCCTTATATGGCATTCTTCACATTATCACTGCAACTAGCGCCGGTAACATTAAGACGGTTTAGTAAACATACCCCATAATGTTAACCACATTTGATCATTGGAAAAATGGTATATAAATGTAACACATAATGTAAAATAAAGAGTGGCCAAATGTCCCCTCTCCCTCCCACAGGGAATTTGGCATATGCTGGACACTGGAAGCCCTGAAATGCCACTACCGGACACTGCACCGGAGGTGACCCAACCAGCTCCAGAGGATCAGGGAGTGGATGGTGGCTGAGGAAGTTCAGTGGGATACACAGTGGTGTCTAGCAGATGCAGGGGGTGGCAGCCATGGCTGCCAGACTGGTGCAGGCAGACCACCTGGTGGTGAACGCCCCCATATGCAATGATGGTATTGTGCTGGGGGCAGCTACACCAGCTGGCATAAATGTCATGCAGGACAGTACAGGAGCGCATACCCCAAATGGAGGCCTCAGGGGCACATAGTGCACCTGCCCATGCAGTCACTCATGCAAGCCCAGTGCCTGGGGAGGTCTATCTGGGCACAGTACAGCATGTCGGGGGGGGGGGGGGTAACAGAGCAGGCAGGAGGTGGGCAAACGGGGGAACACAGTGTGCACTGTGAGAGAGGCAGGCCCCAGTGGGCCAAAGGTGGGTGAGTAATGCATGTGTGGGCCACACAGGGGTATGCCAGTCCCACCCAAGGGTCATGCTGGTGTGTTCCAGTAACTCCCCCTCCCCTTTCCACACATCTGGCTGCAGGGGTGCCCAGGGGACTACTGGCCCACCACACCAACCACCCATGAGTGGCGGAGCTGCAACAGCCAAGCGGAGCAGCAGCAGCAGTAGCACCAGTGTTGATGGAGATGCAGTGGAGACTACGACAACATCATTGACCAGTGACACCACACCAGAGTACACCACTTTGGAGGAGGGGGAAGCAAGGGGGCCATGGCACAGTGGGAGGAGAAGGTGTCAGAGGAGGGGGAGGATGAATAGGAGGACCAGGAGCAAGGTGGGGAGGGGAGGTCAGAGGAGGAGGAGGAGGAGGGATCAGAGGACAAGGGGCAGAGTGGGAAGGAGGGGTCAGAGGAGGAGGAGGGTGAGGGTTGGGGGCACTGGGGGCAGGGTGGGGTGGCTGAGTTGCCAGCGGAGGTGGGTGCAGAGGGGATTGGAAGGGGGTGGCAGGAACCATCCACCAAGTGCCCCAGTTGTGACAACATGGCACAGGGCACCACTGACAGGCAACCAGTGGGGAGCCCAGAGGCAGATCTGCACCCCCCCCCCCAGCAGAACCCTGCAGCCCTCAGGCATGCTCACCCGCCAACCACCCTAGGGGCTATGTACCCACCACATAGTGCAGTATGGGCCAGAGGAAACATGGAGTGGTGCGATGGTCCACCACCTGCAGCTGGGGTCCTTCACAGCCACCCCAGCACCCATGGGTGTACCCAGGGCATACCACACCCAGGATCCCAATGCCACCACCCCCTCATCCACAGAGTAACTGGGCCCTGTCTACCCTGGTGGCAGAGGTGTGCCTCCTCAGGGAGGAGTTGTGTACTGCAGCGCGGACCATAGGCCTGCACCTAGAGGCCCTCACAACAGCTGTGGCGGGTCACAGGCAGGGCTCCCCCTGTCGGATATGCCCTGGGCTGGGGAAGATCACATGGTTTGGAAGGTGGACATGTTGACACATTGTCCAATAAATGTTTTATTGTTTGTAAGTGCTGTGTCTTCCAGTTTGTGGGGGCAGGGTGGCATGTCTGCGTGGGTGGTGTGGGGGTCCAGGGGAGGGGGACCAGGGGAGGGTACATTGGCAAAGCACATGAGGAAGGCCAACTTCACCTCGTCTGAGACTGCTATGGCTCTGGGGTTCATACTACAGCAGCACAACACCCTCTTCGTGGCTGAGGATGCCAGCACCCAGCAGGCAGCATGGTGGACATTGTCAACAGGGTCAATATGGTACACTACCACAACCGAGATGTAGAGGACATCAAGAAAAAGTGGTTCATGGTCCGGCAGGCAGCAAAGGAGAAGAGGGCCAGGAACAGCAGGCTGCCACCTGCACAGCAGCACAGTTTCACCCCACTCGAGGAGCAGGTGCTGCAGTACATGGGGGAGTTTGCCATCTCAGGAGTTGCAGCTCAGGGGTTTGACAGCTCTACCAAGGCACACACGGGGGGTGAGTAGGGGTGCCCCATAGCCCAGGTGTGACCGTGACAGCCAGATATGTGTCCCCACTATGCCTCTGTCCACCCAGCCCATGCCTGTCTGTCTGTTGGACCTTGGGTGCTGAGTAGGATGGGTGCATTGCAGGCCATGCAGCACCTGATGGTTCAGCGGTAGACTGGGTGCCACCCCATAGGCCAGGTTGCCACATCGTGACACTAACCTCTGCCACCTCTGCTCCCCCACAGACTTGCCTGGGATGCTACCCTCCCAGCCTCAGACTGAAGCATCAGGAGGGTACCACACAACCCATCACGGAGGATGCCAGTGCCCAGCTGGAGTGCAGAACAGCCACCATTGCCAGTGTGCCCACCAGTGCAGCAGCTGGTACAGGGGAGCTGTCGGGTTTGCCACCCAGGACAGCGTGGCAAACCAGTATGGCCACCAGTGCCAGGGAGCCAGGCATAGATGATGCCCCACCTGCCAAGCTACAGTTCACCATCCTGGGGGAGCCAGTGGGTGCAGGAGGCGATGACCTGGACCAGGAGCTACTGCAGGAGGGGGCACACCTTGGGGCAGGTACAGAGGGCATACTCACTGAGCTGCAGGATATCCATCAGGACCTTCAGGCTGCAGAACAGGCCAGGGAGGCAGAGCGTGAGGTTTGGTGGGACCACAGATTGAGTGTGGAGCGTCACGTGGAGCGGCACTTGTGGATGCTGAGAGACCTGGCAATTTACCAGGCATCTATTACTGGCTCCCTGCGCAGTTTGGTGGGCTTCATGCAGGCATAGGTGGTGGGTGCTGGGGCTGCCAGCATAGCAGCACAACCACCTGCTAGCCCTGAGCCATGTCCTTCTGCCCACCCTGCTGCGGAGGGTGGTGACACTGCCAGAATTTCCTCTGACAATGCTCCACTGTATTGCAGTACGTATATTGGCAAGTGCCTATGGCCATCGGGGAGCCATGGGGCAGGGGGTCATGTGGGGGAAAATGAGGAACACGCTGAATGCATTTGGTGGTACTGTGCACTTTATTCTATCATTCTGCATACATTGTGTGGTAATGTGCACAGAATAGGTGCATGTCTGTTTCCAACCCTGGTGCTGGTGCAGGACCATTGCCTCAGAAAGATAGAAGGTCAACACAAAAGAGGAAGGCCAGCAATGAGATGGATCGATACAATAACAGCAACTACGGGTACCAGTCTGTCAACAATGAGCTGCCTGACTGAAGACCGAACACAAATTAGGACAGCTATCCATAGGGTCACCATGAGTCGACACCGACTCAACGGCACTTAACAACAACAGATAGAAAGCACAGGCCTTCATTAACCACATCTATGATCTGTGTAGCCAGGTCTGAAATACTTCCAGCATAGAAAGTAAAAGCCTTTTAGAAATGTTGTCAAATGTATTTGGCTGGAGACAATTCTAATTGTAGAATAATTTTGCAACTGGCATAGCATGACTCTGATTTCAATTATTAATCAAATAGTAACCTTTGACCCATGCTTTTAACTGCATAATCATATGTTCAAAGTCGTTATGAAAAAGTCAAGCAAAGACTGATCCATTCCAGGTGTTAGGAAATTGATGGCCCATATTTTTCTGTAGTAAAATTAAAGGAGTTACTAGTGGCCATGTTGTCCTTGCAGACAGAGAATGAATTGCTTTATAGAAACCTAAAAGCTGCTCAGAGACATTACTTTGAAAGAAATACTGAAATTTAAAGGCCTGACAGCTGGATTCTAGCCTGCAGATGTGATTGATGCCTCAACAGATTAATGGATGAGCCATGCAAGGATGAATGCACAGAGAGAGTACATTTAAGAGTGAGTGAGTATAAGCTCAGATGTCATCTTAGCATGCTATTAGATTTAATAAATTGATGATGTGGACACATTCTTCTCTGGCACAGATTTCTAACGGGCTGGTTAGGGTTTTAAAAAGGAAAAGGCAAATTGATAAGTCCTAGTCACAAGGTTTCAAGGCCCAGAAAGGACTCAGACCAGCATATCCGAGAGAGAAACTGTATTTTCATATTCTCCCTAGCCTTTGATTCTCTCAGGAAGCCAGTTTAATTATTTCTTCTCTGAAAGAAATCAGTAGGCCTGAAACTCATAACCGAGCATTTATTGGAGCAGCTCCTCACCTCTGTAATAGGGGGGTGCACAGTCAAGAAAAATTGGGTTAGTTTTCACATTTTTCATGATTTGGGGGTCTTTTTTCAGTTAGCTTCACATATTCCTTTTAAAGGGGAATTTTTAGTGCATACTAAAATCTGCTTCAGGGAGCATAACAAAAATTACTTATCTTAAAACGGTGCACTCAGTCTGTCCTGGTCACTGCAGTATACACTTGATTGAGAGTCCCAAAGTGAGTGAGAAGTTCTTTCTACTGACTCTGAAATGCTCTGCTTAGCTCAGTAGCCTCATTATGACTTGATAGTCAACTAAACCTTGATCTACGTAGGTGATGTCACAGGCTATTATCCCAGGCGCCATCTCACAATGCATTATCAAGATTGCCCTGAATCATGAATCTGCAAGGAAAAAACAATAACAAACAAGCCTGTAAATCCAGTGGCAAAATTAAAAATCAAACACATTGCTAAGACTTTCCAAGAAAAAATAACAATGAAAGTCTTCTTTGGCATTTAGTCCACTCAGATCCACAAGTTGAAGAAATTATATCCACGTTAATAACAGAGACATTTTTCTTAACTAATGGGGTTGCACCCTGTCAGTAATACACAAAGATTACTGAAGAAATGATAGTGAGAGAAGCTTTTGCCTTCAAGCTGTTTTTTAGGGGCGTGCAGGCAAAAAAAATGTTTGTTTTGTTTTGTTTTACATTTACTGTACAAAGATTGTCATTTAGGGGTATATTTACTAAAACGTCCTAATGTTACCGGCACTAGTTGCAGTGATAATGTGAAGAATGCCATATAAGGAGTGGGCGTTCCAGTCCTAAGGTAGCAAGAATATGTATCGCGTGATAGTGGGCGCCGTGGCACGTTAATGCGCATTAACCCTAAGTACATGCCAGCACAATGCTGCAAGCTATAACAATGTAGCCCACTGGTTACTGCAATGACTGTGGAGGCAGAGGTCATGGGTTCAATCCTGCAGTGGTGTAATCTAAAAAGGCTGTCTGAGGCATTTTCTTTTAATTTAAATCAGTGCTGCCAGCAAAAACACCCTCACGGTGCCGTAACCTAAGGTGCCTCATAAGGCACCCTATAAGGCGCCCCATAGGTCACATTATAAAGTGCCCTGTCTGCCAAGGCACCCTATAATGTGCCCTATAGGGTGTTTTACAAGGCGCCTTATAGGGCCCCTATGAGGCACCTTAGGCTACAGCACTGTGAGGGTGTTTCTGCTGGAAGTACTCATTTAAATTAAAAGAAAATGCCTCAGACAGCCTTTTTAGATTACACCACTGTAGGATTGAACCCATGACCTCTGTCTCCACAGTCATTGACATAACCAGCAGGCTACTACCACACTGCTGGCTGGCTACAGAAAGACTGCAGGTCACCACACAAACTGTCTGCTGTGGTTACCAGGATAGGGCAAACACACCCATACCCATGATGCACTGCACATACAGATCAGAAGTCTACAGCTGATCACATAATGGGGTATGCACCCCCACAGAACCTAGGCCTGGTAGGGGGAACCGACCGTGTGTGTTACTGGCACAGAGTAGCTACAGACCGTGACATTGTGTGGGTCCTGTGCTCACCATGAGGGTGAGGTGGGGCACCCAGCATCAGGTCCGCAGCACCTGGCTTAACTGAGATAGGCTGTGCTACAGGTCACCATCAGTGCCAGTGTGTGATAGGTAGTACTTGCAGACACACCTAGGATACTCCTGTGTTCATCTGTATTTCCCAGTCACATCTAGCCTTTGTGGACTATGATGCACCCAGAATAGTGCATATCCTGTGTGGATGCCATGGTCACATGTTATAGGTGAACGGTGGTGTTTGGACCCAAAAGCGGATTGCATAGTACCACCCAACCTGCCCTCTGTGGCTCAGGGAGCGGGGGAGTGGGGGAAACAGGATCTCCCACCAACAGATCCACATTGTACATCCCTGCAATGGTGACAGTAGAGAGGACCATCAATCCCAGTACTGCTTGGGAACAGAGCAGTAGATGCAGATCTGTACACATCACATAAGGCAATGGCAAACAGGCAGAATGCTGGAGAAGCTCAGATGCCCCCCACCACTATCTGACATTCACCAGCAGAGAGCACAGTCAGTCTCCACCCACTGCACAGTGTTCCAGCCATACACATGCTAATTGCAGACAGTCTGATAGCTAGTGCATGCTCCTGGAAAAACTGTGTGCACCCAAAAATTGGATGTGAGTGCACACACACCAAGCAGGTATGTCAATGATTAGGCCCCAGAAAAGAAAAACCAAAAATATTAACAGAGAGAAATACTGTACAGCACTATGGGGGAACCTAGCTGTGCCATGGTCACTGCTCAGTCAGGGTGAGAGTGACCTCCCAGCATGACATGCTGTGGCCACCCTGTCCATGCAGGTGGTGGTCGGGCACTACAATTTCCCAGCCATTGCCCTATACCCTGTACAGATGCATCCTGCCCAGGCCACCCTGTCCAGGCCATATCCACAGTACCTTGCTCCTCATTATGCACATTGGCAGGCTAACACTGGAAACAATGCAAGCAGTGTGGGCTCAGTAAGGTGTGGGCAGCCATAACACACTGGATAGACATACACACACTCCTACACCTATGCCAGCATTGTGCAAATATGGAGGTTTGTGGCAGCCCTGGCCGCCTCACCAGTCCTGGGCACCGTGCGGGCATTGCTATGGTATGCAATACTGTTGAGGTCACTCCCCGGGGTGGTAAACACTGTCAAAAGCAATAACTGAAACACACTCCACAGATATCAGAAAGGTTGCTATGATGAATCTCTATCAACAAATCGTGTTTAACTTAGGATTTGTTATCTGCCATTAATCATAGCAACCTTTTGATATATGTGGAATGTGTTCCCAAGTTTAGGACGGCATTGCTAAGGTATGCAGGTGCCAGTATTGGGAGATGCTGCTCTGCGCAGGGCCCAACAGCCTGACTCTTCATGAAGCTTTAGATAGTGGAGCCTGTGGGTGTGGGTGTGTGTGCCCCTGTTGGCCACTGTTCTAGGGCAGAGGCTCCCAATGAATATGCATGTCCCTAATGAATATGCATGAGGTACGTTTGCATGCGATGGGGCGGTGCATACAAATGCAGCACAGGCATAATTATTAGGGACAGCATGAAACCTGTCTTTGCTGAGATGGGGAAGTGAGAAGTTTATTATGCAGTGATTGGACTAAGGGACTGGAGTGATTGATGGTGGCAGTTTTTTCAAGTCCTTTGTAAGGTTGGTAGGAAAATCAGGTCTAGGGTGCCACCCCTGTTGTGTGGGGAATGGTGAATGATTTGGGTGAACCAGAGATCAGTCATGGCTTCAATAAAGGCATCAGCTTGCTTCTTGGGTGCAGATGATAGGCTGAAGTCTCCGAGGAGGATAAAGTTTGATGTTTTTGAGAAGTGAGTGTATAGGGCTTTGAGTGGACAGGCCATCTGAGCTGGTAGAAGGTGATCTATATGCTAGGCATATTGGGTATTGTTTGTTTGTGATAGTTATCACGTTAAGGTTGCACGTGGATGATATAGCGATGCTGTAAAATTGGAGCCATTTTTTGTTTAGTATGTAGACTCCACCTCCTCTTCCGCCTGTTCTTGGACAATTGTGTATTTTGTGAGTGTCACTATTTAGCTGGCTCAATAGAACGTGGTCTGTGTCTTAGAACAAGGTTTTGGTCAGGCACATGATGTCAATCTTCTGGTCATCTACATATTCGTATAGTGTGAGAAGTTTGTTGTGGGCTGATCAAGTATTAATCAGAGCAGAGGTTAGTGGGGTGGTGTTGTTTGAGTGGTTGGAATGAACATATGTTTTTGTTGGGTGGATATTGGGTAGAATTCTGATTAGATTATCTGGGTTTCTACTTATTTGTGAGTGAGTAGCATATAGCCAGGAGTTGTGTTTTAACTGCCTGATGCGCTGTATTATTGGAATTGAGAAGTGCTGATGAAGAGGGTACATTTTGCCTGTGATGAATATGATAGCAAACCCCAAGGTGAGAGCCAAACGCTTAAGTGGAGCATTGTTGTATCGTGAGTTGAGTAGGGTTGGATGAGGTGGCTGGAATGGTAGTGCGCAGGGTGAAGCGCTCTGCGTGGTATAGGATTCTTGGAACGATGTTTAGTTACCTTGTGATGAACTGCTGTTCAACTTCACAGTCCACTGTGAGGGCCATGATGAGGGCTGGCACTGAGGTAGGGCATAGCAGTGGATGGAGTGAGCCACCTGGCTCTGCACTCTGTACTTTGCAGGGGGAGAAGCAGATCGCTTTTTTTTTAGAACGGCCTTTCTTTGTTTGTGTGCTCTGTTTTCTGCTGCTGCCTGTGTGGTGCCCAAGGAGAGCAGATTTAGCAGTCCCTCCTATGGCCCGTGCTTAAGGGCCACGTGGGTACACCTGAGCGGCTTTTAAATTTAAAGGAACAGGTCGGCCTGCTGGTTGGTGTAGCAGGGAGTGGGGAGGAGCTTTCCTCCTCACTCTGTGCCACTGCTGAGGTCTTTGGCATGATCTTCTCACGGCACAAGAAAAGTGAAATGTCATCTTCATAAATCCATCTGTTCTTAAGTGAGAAATATGATCTTTAACCTGTGGGTCAGCCTCTCCAATCCCAGTATCTAGGAGCAGGCTTTGGCTTCATTTTGATTAAGAACAGATTTTCTACAATTTTTCCCCTATAGACACCAGTACAGTGGTATTCAATTCCAGCCCTCAATGGCCACAAACAAATCTCTATTCAGGCCACCCCTAACGAATATGCACAAAAGAGATTTTGCAGGCATACCTCCATTGTATGCAAATCTATCTAATGCATATTCATTAAGGGTAGTGTGAAAACCTAGCCTCTTTGCATCCATAGAGGACTATTAACAACACTGCCTTAGTCAATTAGGCCCTAAGATTGCTACAAGCAAGAGCTAACCTTTTCCACTGTTGGAGAGGTCATCATTATTATCATCATCAAGTGGTGCTAGTAACAGAGTTGACAAGTTACTCATTTCCAGCAGTGAGATTATTTTGCCAGTTCCGGTTTTAAACTTGCATTGCAATAGTATTTGTAGTCCCTGATTTTACCTATTGGAATCAATGCTGCAGGTCCCATAATGCATCAGAATGAGATTGTCAGAAATCCAAGACTGGCTTAAAATCTGCAGTAACCCAGAAATGTGATAATATACTGTAGAGCTGTGGTTCTCAACTCAGTCCTCGGGGCACGCCTAGACCAGTCTTGTTTTTAAGATTCCCACAATGAATAGGTATGAGATAAATTTGCATGTACTGCCTTCACTGAATGCAAATCTATCTCATGCATAGTCATTGTGGATACCCTAAAAACCTAACTGGCTGGGTGTGCCTGAGGACTGGGTTGAGAACCACTGCTTTATAAAATGATGCTAGATAAAGCCTGAAACGACCAATCCCGTCTGCCCAGCAAGGTGCTTAGGGTTCTATTCCCTTCACAACCCTGTCTGGAGTTATAATTGCTGCTCTGTGCAGATTACCCCCCATACCTTTTCATAAGCATGGTATAATCATTGTACTGCTCTCTTGGGCTGAACTGATGTTAGGAGCAGGGTCTCCCATTGTTTATTATTACCATCCTTTGAGTTTATCCCATGCCCTTTTTAATTTGCTACCATGTTTGTCTCCACCACGTCATACAGGAGTCCATTTGATGCATCCATAATCCTTTCCATGAAAAGCATAATTCCTAGACTGAGAAAAAAACATTAGGAAATATTTTTCTTCACGCAAATGGTTATGTTTTGTACTGGAAAGTCACATGCTGGCTTTAAAGCCTTATGGGAGACTATGTGAAAAGCATTGCAAGACATGAAGCATTTCAATAATTTCAGCCCAGAAACACAGAGATTTCTCTTTGGGTTAATAAACGATATTCTTTTGTCTTCCCTTCATGACTGCTTTGTGGTCCAGGCTTGCATGCTTATGTCGCATAGAGCTCAAGAGTGCAACAACACACCTTAGGAGAAACATATGATCTATTTGTTTATGCTGTGAGCAAAGCTATTTTTGCTGAGCAACAGAACAGACATGGCCCTCCCCTTTTGCGTCTGACAATGTGCACATGCGGTCTGTCCAGATTAGGATCATTAATTAATGGCAAGTCACTGTGCTGAACTAAGAGCGAAAGCGAGCTGCAAGATTGTGACGGGGGCATTTTGCTGTGTTCTTTTGCAGATCTCAGTCGGTTGTGGATCCCGGGGTGCTGAAGCACATTGATAAAAACGAGGAAGAAAATATGCAACCTTTGCTCTCCCTTGACTAATGGCTTCTGAGTCGCACTTCAGCAATGAACATGAATTGGGGCGGAAGGCTCTGCCTTTCAGCAACCAACTAAGCATAAGACTGAATGTACCAGCTGGAATTATATTTATTTATATTCGTGTTGCATAATGTAATCAGGTAACGGGTTCTTGCTGGTATGCCTGAAATATGAACTCTCTGGGTTGAAAAAGGAAGAAACAATAATTTATTCTGTAAGTGCCAACTTGTTTGTAAATACAGTGTAATCCTTCACTTTGAATTGCTATGTCTTGGTAACAAAGTAGTATGGCAGAGAGTGAATCTGTATTGGTGACATGCACTGTAAAAGACAAAACTCATTAAGGTTCATTCGTTTCTATGAAGCCATACTGCAGCTCTTAGGCTGACTGCGATTTTTCTTCGCTTTCATGCTCTCGCAGTATTCACATTCAGTAGTTCTTAAGTGAATAGGAAATAGAAGAAATATTGAAATTATGGCTTTAATGGCTGCAGTATTTCTGGAAAATGTAGTTTTGTAGCTAATACGTTCCAGGGCTGACTAGAAGAGCAGAAGAGGGAACAGAAACCAACTTCTGCACTGTGCCAAAATGGTTTGCAATTTGACTTTGTGATGCTGTTTTTTTTCTTGACTTTGTTAAAAGGAGATTTGGATATTGAAAAGTGCATTGTACCTTTTCCAGTATGTGCCATAACTGAGGCATTGCAATGTCATGTAAGATGTATTTCCAGTTTTCTTTCTGTACCTCATCTTTCCTGACACAGAGGAAATTCATCCAAGCAAAATATAATACAACTGATATCACTGGTCAACAAATGTTTACAAAAGTCATGTTACTGAAATAAAAAGTCATTTCTTATCAATTTTTATATGCTGAACACGAATATGACAGTGAAATTGCAAAATTGGCTCTAGTTTTTTTGTAATCTACAAGAATTAATGTTTCATCACAAAATGCATGTCAATAGTAAATATAATAGGCCTTCAGTTAATACCTGTAAAAAAACAAGTCTTAGATTTTTTCGCCTGTCTCTTGTACAGCTGTTCGGGAGCTTCTCTGGGGAGTGTCCAGAAGTAGTCAGCCAGCATTGTAGTGGACCATTTTTCCTGGAATCTTTGCTCCATCGTTGCGATATCCTGGTGAAAATGTTTGCCCTGTTCATCACTAACCATACCACAGGAAAGAAATCGAGATGGGAATCAAGGAAATGGATCTTTAGAGACATATTGCAGACAAGTTTCTGATACTGCATCAGCATGTCTTCTACTAGTTCCTTGTAGTTTTCTGCCCTAACATTCCCAAAAACGTTTGTTGACACTAGGCGAAAAGCATTCCATGCTTGTTTCGCATCACCCTGCAGCAATTTGTTGAACCGGTCATCTTTGAAGAGCTCTCGAATCTGAGGACCCACAAAAACTCCCTCTTTAATCTTTGCTTCGCTGAATCAAGGGAATTTTTCATGCAGGTATCGGAAAGCTGGCGAAGTGCGGTCCATGGCTTTCACGACATTTTTCATCAAACCTAGTTTGATGTGAAGGGGTGGTAGCAGGATTTTGTGAGCCTCAACCAGAGCTGGGTGCTGGATATTCTTCTCTCCAACTGTTACATTTTGTCTGCGATTCCATTCCTTCCGCAAGTAGTGCCAATCCCTTGCTCGGCTATCCCACTCACATAAGAAACACATGTATTTTATATATCCCTGCTGCAGTCCCATTAAAAGGGCAACTACCTTCAAGTCACCACAGAGGTGCCAGCTGTACTTGTTATAGTTAATGGAAGTCAGTAGATGCTTTAAGTTATCGTATGTCTCTTTCATGTGGACAGCATGCGCTACTGGAATAGATGGAAGACAGTTTCCATTGTTCAAAAGCACAGCCTTCAGACTCAGTTTTGAAGAGTCTATAAATAGTCTCCAGTCTTGTGGGTCATGAGTGATTTTTAAGGCATTCATGAGGCTTTCAATATCGGAACAGAATGCCAAATTACTTTCCTTTCTGAAGAAAGGCTCCAACTGCTGGTGGCACTTTCGATATGAAGTAATGTTGACATCTTCTTCTAGAAGATTCCATTGTTGGAGTCTTGACCCTAGCAATTCTGCCTTGTTCTTGGATAAGTCCAAATCACGAACCAGGTCATTTAGTTCTTTCTGTGTTATTCTGTGTGGAGCTGATATACATCCCAGTGAAAATCTGGGTCACTGCATGCTGACGGACCAGGAGAAGAACAGGTCGGCTCACCCTTGTCCTCATCAGATGAATCAAGAGAATATTCTGATGGAGGTTCTGGAATAGGAAGTCCCTCACCATGTGGAACTGGTCTCAATGCAGACAGAATGTTTGGGTAGACTATGCTCGACTTCTTTTGCTTCATTATTCCGCTGGAAAGAGGAGGAACCAAGCAGAAGTAACAGTCATTTATGTGGTTGCTTGGCTCTCTCCACACCATGGGGACTGCAAATGGCATTGATGGTCTTTTGCAATTCAGCCAGTGTGAAAGCTGTGTTGTACATGTAGTGCAGCATATATGCGGGCCCCAAGACTTGTCTTGGTCACCAATCTTGCATCCGAAGTAAAGATGATATGCCTTCTTCAGTTGAGAAGTGATACTTTTCTTCTGGTTGGCAAATGTCACTTCCCCACAAATGTAGCAGAAATTGTCAACGGTATTAACGCACTTTCGCGGCATTACTGTTCTGTATTGTACCTAAAAGGCTAAAATTATATGATTAATAAAAGTTACATGTAACAGTAGCTTAAACTGTCTCGCACACAGTCTGAAATATTTTAAATGCTCAACCTTTCTGACTGCGTATAGTACACTGCTGACGTCAGATGGCTTCAGCAGCCGTCTGGCAGTAGTATTGCATTGCATCAGAAAATGATGCAATCAACTCTGGATGATGTGTGCATGCTGGTATTATGCAGTGTGATGCAATATTACATCATTCAAGGCTTATTTGGGATGTTGTTGATGTCCTACTGGATAAATTTACACGGTGAAACGTCAAAAATGAACGACATGCAATATCTTCAAAACGAGAGCCAATACAATTTTTTTAATGTTATATTCATGTTCAGCTCACCAAGATACTACAGATTAGGGCATTTTAAAGGCAGTAATGATTTCAATGTTGACCATAATATATTATGAACAAGGAATGTGGATTGTAATAATCTGAAAGCTAATTTCTGAAATCGGCATTTTGTGACATTGATTTTACACATCACTGAGCCCATAAACTGACATTGATAGCTAATTGAATTAAACAATGTACATGGAAAAAATATCATGTCTAATCCATTTGCTTGTAAGTGGTACAAAAACAACTTACATCACATAGAGATATGTTTACTATAATGTGCTGTTGTGCGCTATAATGTGCGCTAAGGCCCAATGTCTAGTCTGGTAGGTTAGCATTATCGACACTAACGGATGGGAGCATGTCGGACATGTCCCCATGCAGTTGGTGCGGGCCGGATCACCTGGCTGCACTAAGTCAACAACCACAGTTAACGCAGGGGCACTTCCTGCCATCTAGTGCCCCTGTGGTAAATTTAATATTGATGGTGAGCATATGCAAACAAAACCTGTGCTAATTGCAATATACAGTGTCTACGATAACCCATGCTGAGCGGTTAGCACAAGAATTTTACCACAGATTGCATTTTAGTGAACGGTAAAGGTTACCCAGTGTGCTTAGCACACAGTCAACCCCATGCTAACCACGACTGCACTTTAGTAAACATGTACAATGAGCATCCAAGAGGGCTCTCTTCCAAACTGCTTCTGATCTACATTCAGATGGGAGGTATTTCACTCCAGCTGACCTAAGAAACAGTTTATACTGCTTTGTATCCCACTCCTCATTTTTGTAAATCTAGATTTATTGTGTGGTGTACCCATTTGAGAGAATAGTTATTTAACATGTTTCTTATATTGCTTTAACATTTCAGTCAAAACAGTTTACATTGTAACTTAAACTTGGTAATGTATATTAAACAGGTGTCACGTGAAGCGCTGACCAGCCCCTTAGTGGGGTTCGTGTCTTGAGCAGAAGGAACAAAATAATACTGAAATATATCTGTAAAGCAAATGCAAAGTTTTATTTCACACACACACACACACACATACACAGTCCTGAATATAAATTGCGCAATTGAGAGAATTGTGAGACATGCAGGGGTCTGCCCAGTATTGATCAGGTACATCTTTTATAGGCAGAAAAGCAGAAGCACAAACACTGGGAAAAGAGAACTGAAGGGGTCCAGGGCAGATGTTTCATCCCCATGATTTCTTATTGTGTCATAAATTCCTATCCCTTGGGCCAACAGCTTTTCATGTTGTGTCCCTATTGGCTAGTTCGTAGGGCTGGGGCCCCACCACAATGATCGAGCATAACTGCTCTGACCCTCTGACCTGGCCTCATGTTCTTTTTTTGTTGTTTATCCACTGTGGGCCCCTTCAGGCTTATTTCTTTATTTCACCTTGGGCAACACTCTGACCTGTGGTCAGGAAGGTCATATAGAGTTACAAATGACTTTTACAGCTTAAAGGTTTTTAAGTAACAATATAAATGTTACATAAACAATTGGAATAAAGTGATCAGGGTTGATTGGGGTTATCTCTTAAAACGTGTCATAAAGGAGATTTGCTTGCTGGAATCTTCCACCATTTATAATACCTCAACTCTGTTTCTGTGCATAGTTTTTGTAAAGGCAGGCAGGCACAGAAACTGCTGGTGCTTAGTTTTATGCAACCCAAGTGAATATATGCTAGGGGACGGAGATGAAGAATGGGTTTTTGAAGGAAAATGTACTTTGATATGTTAAAGAATTTATAAGCCCTAACAGATAATCAATTCTTGATAGAAGATTTAAATTTAGGTTTCAGTTTGAAACCTAGCTCTTTGTTAGGCATTGAACATTTATCCTCAGGCAGGATGTTTAAACTGTTAAAATTCAATTGAAACTTAAATAAAGCAAAGAGGAGCTTTGAAACTAGATATAAACTTAAAAGGCATTGTAGTTCTATAATTTTTCTATCTATTCTAACTTGTGTATAAGGCTGTGAGTAAACTGTTCATTTCTTACACAGTCTTACAAAAAGAGGAATAACCTTAAAGTGCACACATTTCACCAGAGTTCAATTGAAGGGCAGGGAGGGGGCCCTAGCTTAGTGGAAATCTCTACTGTTAAGTGCAAACTAAACTATCCATGGTTTGCCATAGGTCCTCTGCACGTGTTCCCTTTGTCCAGAAGAGCCTAGATTTGCTAAGACCCAAGCACCTGTCAACAGGGAAATTGATAACTTGGATTTTTCTGTGGCAATGGAGGGTTAAGTTGCTTGCCTGAGGCCATAGGGAGCAGGACCGTACCTAGCTCTGTGCGAATGGTGCGGCTGCAAAGGCTTAAGGGGCGCATTTTAGCTGTCTGCCATTGCCTGCCGCTGCCACTTTTTCTTCTCTCAGTGGTGTCAGGCAACAACAGAGAGCTAAAATGTGCCCCTTAAGCCTTCTTGCTGGTGACTTGTACATTGGGTGTGCCTCTTCTGCTCCTGCTGTGGGGGTGTGTGCCTGATGTGCAAGTTACACAGGGTGCAATTTACACTTGGGTATGGCCCTGACAAGGAGTTCTAGTTAGAATTGAGCACTGGACTCTTGGTTGTTAAGCCAGTGCTCTAACCACAAGGCTACGCCTCCTCAATGGCTTAAGGAATCAAATTAATCAAAGTAGTAGGTTAGCATGAGCATTTGAGTATGCTGAATTCAAATGTGATCTAAATCAAGGGCTATATTCACCCACGTTCAATTTGGTCTCTGGAAGAGTGGAAAAATTAGTAAAGTCTCAAATGGAAAAGTAAAGTACATAACCGTTCAGCTTATTCTGCCTGGTGAAACAGCAAATGTTTAGTATGTCTCCTCTCATTTTCTAACCACTAAAGACTACATGCACTGCCCCTTTCTCCTCTTTCTCTGCCGGTATTTGAATGTCCATTAATGGGGTCACAGCTCAGTTCCTTGGCTAATCACTAAAACCGGGGAGAGATGGAAGTGAGGGGGGAAATGATAGAAAGATAGAAGGTGAACAGCGAAGATACACTTGAGCACTTCAAAAACAAATGTTCATTTCTTTGCTCATGAAAAATATATTTTGAACACCTCAATAATCACTGCACTAAGGACTCAAAATCTACACAATATCAAAAAAAAAAAGTCCTTAGACACTGTGTAATAAATAAACGCCACAATTTCTCCCAGGAACAAGGAGGATCACTTATATACTGGAGAATAACAGAGGACTAAAAGATCTCAGGATCGAACAGTGTCCCGCTACACAGTAGTATCAATCCCTGCCACAGGGGAGTTGCCTTTTGTAGACATCATCGGTCTAAAAAAACTCCTCATTTGTTTTTCATTTTCTTTTAATTTCAATTATTTAAATTTCAATAACTAAAATACTAGAACATTTTCTTATCATCTAAATTCTATTTATTTGTTTCCCAAGCAAATTCTTATGTGGCAACACACGACATTACAGCACTCAATAGACACCGTATTCGCTCTGAACCTGTAATCAAAGCAGAGAACAGAATCTCACTGGAGTCAGAACTTCCCATCAACATAACATAGAAAATTTAATCACTTAGCTTAATCAGAGTATCCTCCATGTCCCTTGAAGAAAAGCGCTTCAACTTAGCCCTACGAAGATCTTCGTTTCACATTTGCTTCATCAGTGGTTGTTCAAAGATTTACCAAAGTAAAGTTGGTGATATCCAGCTATGACGCCTGACATCACCACTCTTCCTTTAATTTAAAATCTGAGTCTATCAGAGAAGGGGGGAGGAGCCACACACTGCCCTGTCTCTACTCTTAAAGGAATACACCCCACTCAATCATATTGTTTAGCCCTGGAGTCTCCAAATCCAGTTCTGGAGAACCACAATCCAGGCAGGATTTCAGGATGTCCCTAATGAATATGCATGAGATATATTTGCACAAACTGACCCCATTGCATTAAAATTTATCTTATGCATATTCATTAGGGGCATCCTGACAACCAGGCTGGCTTGCAGCCCTCCAGGACTGAATTTGGAGACCCCTGAATTCCATGGATTTCAAAGTAATGATCCACTTCTGTTCCCATTGCAGGAGGATTCTTCCCCGATTACCTCCTTGAATCTTAGCTGGGACATGATAAATCACCTGCATTTCAGATTGAAAAATTCATGCCCAAATTGAATGCAGTGGCTACCAGAAAGGCCTATTCTCTCTGCTTGGAGAGGCAATACTTATGCTTTGAAAGTCACACCTTCAATTGGAGAGTAGTCTTACCAATATAAAGTTTCTCATAGGGACAGCATATTGCATATATTAGATGAGTTGATAAACAGGACGTTGCATACTGCAGTTTCACCATTCTTGAGTGATGGACAATTCCCCTGTGGCAGGGATTGATACTGCTGTGTAGTGGGACCCTGTTCGATCCTGAGGTCTTTTTCTCCTCTGTTATTTTATATAAATGATCCTCCTCGTTCCTGGAAGAAATTGTGGTATTCATCTATTACATAGAGCATCTAAGAACGTGTTTTTGATATTGGGTAAATGTATTTTGAAACCATAGGTTTCCAGAGGAAGAGGTCTTTACTGCCACAGAGATTGCTAGTGTAGCCAGATATCTCTGTAAGTATTTAGAGTAGTCTAAGCCTCAAAGCTTTTCTGATCAGAACAATTGTGATATAAGTATGGCACTCAGGTCTCTTGCCTTACAGGCAATAGCGAGCAGTGTAGTGAAGCCATTGTGGTGCCTATGATACAAGGTTGATGTAAAATGGTCAGATGTTGATGCACTTCTGAGAAAGGGTGACAGGGAATTTCTCTGGGTCTCCCCTGGTGCTGCCTTCTGTCCCTATGTTCTTTGCTCTATGAAGATCCATACTGACACATAATGTTCAGGGTTCTAAACCTGCAGCTATGCCACTTTTCTGTTCACCTATAACTCTCCATTCTCCTTTGACTGCTTCATCTTGAGTTTATTTAGTTTATTGAACTTATGACCCACCTATAGGTCTCCTACTTCTTTCCCCTGCGCTATCAAGAAATCTCTATGTACCAGGCTTAACTGTATACTCCTTGGAAGCCAGCAGAGGGAGCCAAGAGAAAAAGATGACAGAGTGGTTATTTTCATGTGCTCTTAAAGCCCTCGGTAAGTAGCGTGCTTATGCTATTTAATCAATGCATTTCTAGGTTTACATGCATGCGAATAGCATAGCTAT
Organism: Ichthyophis bannanicus; assembly: GCA_033557465.1. Lineage (NCBI taxonomy): Eukaryota > Metazoa > Chordata > Amphibia > Gymnophiona > Ichthyophiidae > Ichthyophis > Ichthyophis bannanicus. Next base: position 84,231,334 of record CM066032.1, read on the forward strand.
GTTATTTATGACATTTTTCCATAGGATTGCTGTATATTTTTACAAAGCTCATTTAAAGTTTTTTCTTTTTTTACATGAACTTGCAAAAGTGTTTTACAAGTCTATACTAAAATTGATTTTGCACAAGTTTTATTGTATAGGCCCCCAAAGCAGTGCTTTTTAATCTTTTTTATTTTGTGGCATGCTTGAGTATGTTCAGTCCTCAGGGCACACAAATCAAATTTTGCATGCAGGGTCGGTGTAAGGGTATTAGGCGCTCTAGGCAAAACTTTAATGTTGTTCCCTTTTGCAATTAGCTGTTAGACCAGTGCTTTTCAAACTTTTATCCCGTATGACTCCATTTTGATGATTGAAAATTCACGTGGCCCCATATGATGATTTATTTATTTATTTAACTGTATTTATATCCCGCTTTTCACTGGGTCAAAGCGGTGTAACACATAACGGGGGGGGGGGGGGAATCAATGGTTATAGGGTGGGGCCATCACCATGGGGCAACATTAATAATTTGGGATGGACATAGACATGTACAATCCTACAGTTTCTAATCATGGGTTCTTGAAGAGGGGGTGGTGTTTCTGTTCAGAGATGTTCACGGAATAGGACCGTTTTCAGCTGTTTTTTGAATGATGTGAGATCACCGTTGTTTCTGATGTGGTTTGGCAGAGAGTTCCAGAGGGATGGAGCATAAAGTTCGAAGGCTCTGTTGCAGGTCCGTTGTGTGGACTTGGTTCTTTTGTGGGGGACAGTGATGGAGTTATTGGAGGATTGTCTGGTTGTTCTGCCGTGGATCGGGCGATGCAGTAAGGTGTGAAGCGGGGTGTTCTGTGTTTGGTGGATGGTTTTGTGGGTGAGTAGGATGGCTTTGTACTTGATTCTTGCTTCGATGGGAAGAATGTGTAGGTCTCTTAGGATTGGAGTGATGTGGTCCCGTTTTTTCGCATTCTGAATAATCCTTGCTGTAGTATTTAAGGCAGTTCGGAGGGGGTTGGTTTGTGTGGCGGGTAGTCCATGGTAGATTATGTTACAGAAGTCCAGATGTGGGAGTGTCACAGCCTGCATTACTGTCCTGAAGTCCTGAGGTATGAGGAGGGGTCGGAGACGTTGTACAGTTTTAGCTTTGTGGAATATAGTTCCGGTGGTCTTGTTGATTTGATGCTTAAGGGTTAGAGCTTGGTCAATGATAATGCCTAGATATCTTATTTGTGGCTGTACTTGAATTTGCGTGGTTCCCATGCTGAGGTGGGTAGGTGGCTTGAAGTCTGGGTCTTTTGTTACTATAAGAGCTTCGGTTTTTTTAATGTTAATAGATAGGTTGTTCTCTTGTAGCCAGTTGGATACGTTACTGAAGCAGGCTGATAGCTGGTCATTTGCTGGGTTTGTGGTTGTAATTGGTGCGTAGAGCATTATGTCGTCTGCGTATATGTGGAAGTTGATGTTGTGGGTGCGTATGACTGAGCAGAGTGGACGGAGGTAGATATTGAAGAGCATGGCTGATAATGTGGATCCTTGAGGTACTCCTTGATGTTGCCGGTAGGGGGGCGAGGTTGAGGTGCTGGTGCGGATCAGTTGCTGTCAGTTGGTTAGATAGGACCTGAACCATTGGAGTACAGTATCTTTGATTCCAATTGTTTGGAGTCTGTGTATGAGGTTGTCGTGGGAGATGGTGTCAAAGGCCGCTGATATATCTAGGAAGATCAGGATGTATCCGGAGTGTTTCTCTTGGGTTCCTATGATGAGGGTGTTCATCAGTGTGGTCATGAGGGTCTCGACTCCATGTAGTGGCCGGAAGCCGTGTTGCTGCGGGTCTAATATATTGTTGATGTCCAGATGTTCTTGGAGTTGACGTTGGACTACCTTCTCTTTTATCTTGGCGGTGAGGGGGAGGCTCGCTACTGGTCTGTAGGAGGTGGGGTCTAGGGGGTCTAGGTTGTGCTTTTTCAGGGTTGGTCGAATTATTGTGGTCTTGAGGGCATCTGGCATGTGTCCTTGGGTAAAGGATTTGTTTATGATGTGGGTTAACAGTGTACTCAGGGTTTCTTTGGTTTTCTTTATCCAATCAGTAGGGCAGGGGTCCAGCAGGGAGGTGGTAGTGTTCAGGCAGGAGATGGTGGAAGATATTTCTTCTTTTGAGGTTGTGTCGAACGTATTCCAGTCTTTGTTTATGATGGTGCATGGATTCGTCTTGGTTGTTTCAGCATAGTGGTTTGAGCTTTGCGGTTGTTGAAGTTGTTTGTATTGTCGGGCTAGGAGATCAGGGGGGATATCTGGCAGCTGGTCAGATTTACTAGGTGCTTTTGTCAGTTTTTTGACAATTTGGAAAAGTTCTCGAGGTTTGTTTATGACTGTCTTGATGATTTTGGTGTGGTAGTTTTTCTTCGCGTTGTCGGTTTCTGAGTGGTATGTAGAGAGTTTGTAGAGGTATTTTGTTTTGTCTTTTTCGTTTTTGGTTTTCCTCCATTTCCTTTCTGCTCATCTAAGATTGGTCTTTAGATGAAATCAAAATGGCAGGTCTCCAGGCACCTTTCCTTCCTCCATTCATTTATTGCAGTAAGTAGTGCAACAGTAGTGGCAACCGCAGCAGCGGTCAGCACAGGGTCCTCTGTGTCAGTGTGCAGTATGTGCTTACAGACCCCAGTACTCTGCATGGGTTTCCAGTCTAACAGAAGCTTATCCAGGAGGAGGCTAGGGCCTATAAATGCTCATTGGCACACAGGCCACATGCTGACTGGTGACTTGGCATAGGTCATAGTGAAAGTCCATAGAGATGGGAAAATGGCCATATTTTTGTGACACCATCCTTTGATGATGTGACCCCATTTGGGGTCCCAACCCCAGGTTTGTGAACCATTGCTTTATGTACCCAATTACAGAGTTTTTCCTTATATGATTTGATTTATTAGGATTTATTAACTGTCTTTATGAAGCTATTCACCCAAGGTGATGAAGACAACTTATAGCAGCATAACAATAGCAAAATGACCCATGTTGACATAATTTTTATTTAATTATTTATTTTTATAAACCTTCTTCGTGATTATTAAAAATGGTTTACAAATCAATAAAATACAATAAGGATAAAAGTTATAAATAAGGAATAAGCAATCATCAAATATGTCTTTCCCTAATTTATTTATTTAAAAGCATTTATATACCATCTGGTGCGAAGCATTCTAGGCAGTGTATATCACATAAAACACAAGCAACCCCCAAACCCAACCCAAATAAATCCTATACCAATCCCCCAATCACCAAAATGCTCCCATATCACTGTTGTCTCACCACCCTCCCAACTCACCAGGAAGCACTGTTTTTAGGCCCTTGCAAAACTGCAACAAGTTTGACTTCACCCGCAATATCACTGGCAAAGAGTTCCATAACATCGGAACAGCCACAGAAAACATACGCGTGTGCCAATCCACTAAAACTTACTCTCCCATGAAAAAATAATGAACAATGAGATAAACTTGGAGATAGTCAATAACAGATAGGAATAACATGATAGCGTCAGTAATGTATTCCTTACAACAGCATTGTAGAACATTGAAATAACACAAATATGATATACTGTCGGAAGAATACAAGTGATATATCTTAACAGGCAGCATGGTAAAACAGTTAAATAACACAGGGGCATGTATACTAAGCCCTTCACCAGTAATGCTCGTGTGGACTGCATTACCAGCATAGGGCTACAGGCTAACTTCAGGGGGTGAGAACATCCATACCACTTCAGCTACCATGCCTCAACATGGCAAAATGTCTGTGAGAGCAAATAACACCACCCATGGAGAAGCCCAGACCAGATGTACAGTATTCCAAGCTTTTAGAAAAGTAGAAGGAAGGCCAAAAAAATGCCAGCATGGTGGAAAGGCGAGGTCAAATAGACTGTTGTAGCCAAAAAAAGCATCTTTCAGGAAATGGAAAAAGGAGCCAAATGAAGAAAACAGGAAACAACATAAGCACTGGCAAGTTAGATGGTAGGCATTGATAAGGCAGGCAAAGAGAGAATTTGTAAAAAAAAATTGCCATAGAAGCAAAAACAAATAAAAACTTTATCAAGTACATTCATAGCAGAAAACCTATGAGAGAGTTCCATTGGACTGTTAGATGATAGAGTGGTAAAAGGGGTGCTAAAGGAGGACAAGGCCATAGTGGAAAGGCTGAATGAATTTTTTGCTTCAGTCTTTACTGAAGAAGAAGTCCGGAAGTTATCCATGCCTGAAATGGTATTTAAAGGTGATGTATCGATGAATTGAAAGAAATATTAATAAACGGGGAAGATGTATTACAATTATTTGATTATCTGGAGAGTGGCAAATCACCTGGACCAGATGGTATACATCTGAGGATGTTGAAAGAACTGAATTATGAGATTCCAGACCTACTATTAGTAATCTGTGAACCATCATTAAAATCATCTGTAGTACCGGAAGATTGGCGAATGGCCAATCTAACGACAATTTTTAAAAAGGGCTCCAGGGGTGATCCGGGAAACTACAGACTGGTGAGCTTGACATCAGTATTGGGTAAAATGGTAGAAACTATTATAAAGAATAAAATTACTGAACATGTCATGGTTTAATAGGAGAAAGACAATATGGATTTAGCCAACAAAAGTCTTGTCTTATTAATCTGTTATATCTTTTTGAAGGTGTGAATAAACAGGTAGACAAATTTGAGCCAGTTGATATAGTGTATCTGGATTTCAGAAAGCCTTTGACAAGGTCCCTCTTGAAAGACTCTTGGCGAAATTAAAAAGTCATGGGATAGGAGGCAGTATGCTATTGTGCATCAGGAACCGGTTAAAAGTTAAAAAGCAGAGATTAGGGCTAATGGCTAATTTTCTCAATGGAGAAAGGTAAAGAGTAGAGTACCCCAGGGATCTGTGCTGGGCCCGCAGCTTTTTAACATCTTCATAAATGACCTGAAAATATGAATAACCAGTGAGGTGATCATACTGTATTTGCAGATGACACACAATTATTCAAAGTTCTTAAAACACAAGAGGATTGTGAAAAATTGCAAAGAGATCTTGATAAATTGGAAGACTGGACATCCAAATGGCAGATTAAATGTAATGTGGACAAGTGCAAAGTTAGGCACCTAGGAAAGAATAACCCAGACTGTGTTTACGTGATGCAGGGTGTAATCGTGAATACTACGTTGAAATACTCTGCCCAGTGTGCAATGGCAGCCAAGAAAGCAAATAGAATGCTAGGAATCATAAAGAAAGGAATGGAGAATAAAACCAAGAATATTCTAATGTCTCTGTATCGTTCCATCGTGACTGAACCATGAACATTCTGTGCAATTCTGGTTGCCATATCTTAAAAAGAATATAGTAGAATTAGAAAAGGTACAGAGAAGAGCCACCAAAATGGTAAAGGGGATGGAAGGATACCCCTATGAGGAAAGGCTTAAAAGGTTAGGATTCTTCAACTTGGAAAAGAGACAGCTGTAGGGGGATATGATGGAGGTCTATAAATTAATGAATGGAATGGAACAGGTAAACATAGATCAGTTGTTTTATGCCATCCAAAATTCAAAAGACTATGAGATACAAAATTTATTTATTTATTTATTTATTTACATTATCTTATATACCGCGCTATTCTGCATCAGTGCGGTTTACATTGAACAAACTGAAATTACATTGAACAGGGCATTATAACTTGGAGATAACTATTTTACAGGGAACATGGGCTATGGAGGGTTAAGTGGCTTGCCCAAGACCACAAGGAGCACCTGTGGGACTAGAAAATATAAATGAAGCTTCAGTATATTTAAGACTAACCAGAGAAAATATTGTTTTCATTCAACATGTAGTCAAACTCTGGAATTCATTACCGGAGGATATAGTAAAGATTGTTAGTGTAGTTGGACAAGTTGCTGGAGGAATGGTCCCTAACACATTATTAAAGAGTACCCAGGAAATCCAAGCATTGTGGAACCTATGCACCTTTTTGGGAACCTACCAGGTACTTGTAATTTGGATTGGCCACTGTTGGAAAAGGGATACTGAGCTTGATAGTCTTGGTCTGACTCAGTATGGCATTTCTTGTATTCTTATGTCGTTAGTTGCACCCACATTACTTGCACTGAACATATATAACGTGAGCTACAAATGCCCATGCTAGCTGATCCCCCATCCTGCACACACTACCAAGGGTCTGAAGAAGGATTTTGTCATTCCTTGTTTTGTTGTTCTGACTTCTATTTTGTGGACACGTCCATCTTTGCTGGGAAAGGTTTTAATAAGCCTCAATGGCCATTTGTTATTCTGAGCTTGGTTAACTAAGCATGACAATGTCACCTTCACAGATGTCTGACTTGCTGAACTGCCACTTGCTTTGAATTTGCAAGGTCAAGAGGTACGTTTCCAACAGCTTCAAAAGATGGTGCTGTTTGTAGAGATCCTTCTTGTGCAGAGTTGGGGCTGTGCCAGTCGTTTATGTCAAAAACATAGCTGGTCTCAGATGAGATGCCAGAAAGGCTCTCACTAACTGGTGAGCTAGCTTTTTGTTTGCAGTTTATCTTTGTTCTAAATGTTTCCCTGAAGCAAGACATGTTTGTCTGAAACGTGATATCATGTCGGATGATGGACTGAATTGTTTAAACTTGCGTGTCCAGATGAGACCTGTGAATGATATGGCTGGGATTCTTTGGTAAACAGATATTTCTGTTGGTGAGTCCACAGCATTCTGATGGTTTCTCTGGCACATGTTTATGGTAACTGCATGGTTGGATTTTGTTGTTGGTTGTCTAAGCCTTTTGAAGTAGTTTATCTAGAGTTTGTATTTGTATTGTGACCTACTCTTGATTGTGATGGTTTTTGTATTGTTATTGAGAAAGGCTCTTATAGCATGGTCTACTGTGTTCTGGTTGGTGGCCACATAATGCCATTGTTCTGATCATGTTGACTTCCGGATGTATTTGACATAGAACCTCCTGGTTTGATTGTACATGTAGCCAAGCACCACCTTGCTGTCAGCTGTCAGTGTAAAGCCTAACCACATTCTGTGGAATGTCACTTTCACTCAGTATCAGATCTGCTATTTCTATTGCCAATACTGCTTCACATAACTCCAGTTGTGGAATGGTATGGTTAGACTCTGGTGTATACTTATCTTTATCAAAGATGAAACCCATGTGGGGTTTTGCATATACTACCTTCAAGGTGTCCACTCCAGCTATTGCCTTTTCAGATATCTCTGAGAAAATATAAATCTCCTTGCAGCAGGCAGCACTGAGACATTTAGAGCTTATATGGGATGTTGAGCTGTTCAAATATTTGTAGAGAACCTTTCCATGCTTCTCATTCTCATCTCATTTCATGAGGTAATGGGCATCCCAAAAAGCAAAGTGTGCCTTTGAGTCAGTGCTGACTCCTGGTAACCCAGCAGCTCCTGGGTTTTATTGGCAGTGTGACCAGAAGTAGATTACAGGCCTTTCTTCTGAGACAATGGAGGGTTAAGCAATTTACCCAAGGCCTCTAGTGTAGCAGCAAAGCGCAGACAAACCAATGATACCAGGAGTCTGTTCAGAAGGTCCAAATCATTTATTTGTGCACAAGTCTCAAGCAAGTCAATTTCAAAATGGCTGAGCAAAGTTTTCTAGCATTACAACAACTTTTATAGACTTCTGTTCCATTCTAGGTATAGAAAAACATTTCATTGGTCCCGGTACTCTCCCGTACCTCCCGTACCCCTTCTATTGGTCCCGGTACTGATAAGATTATCCAACCATGTTCCTTCAGTGGGCTCAGCACCTGCTTACCCCCCTTCTAGTCCCAATTACAATGGTCAGTTCATCAACTTGTTACTTTCATACTCTCAAGGCCATAGAGCCAATTTGTGCATGCAGGGGAGCAGGGCTCTGCAACTCATCTGTCAGCAATCCCAATTATATTCCTTGCAGATGTACTTTTCTTATCAGTAACTTTTAAACATATTTTTCTGTATTTTTCCATCTCTCAGTTTTGCTTACCTAAGTTAGTTTAGTTCTCTTACAGAGTTCTATCCTACAATAGCAGCATATTGGGGGATGTGCAATTCCTATGTGCCTCTCCACAGGCTTCATTTACAGGTCAAGCTAGTTAGGCCTGCCTGCTTATGTCAGACACCATGGATCACAGGCCTGCACCTGCCACATTCCCCCCTTTGATTAATCTCACCCTATTACTTAATAAGGTGTGAGAATTGAATCACCTTTAGAAGAATCACATCATGATTGAAGGATTACGACTAGGACTGGCTTTATACAAAGCCATTATTTTAGTTGCGGTCTTCCGCTCTACTGTGCTGTCAATAGCATTATGAATGGAACGCATACAACATGGGATTAAACATGGTAATAAGAAAATAACAACAACAAGAATTAGTACTAAGACAATGAAAGTCTTAAATCCTCCCAGCCAGGAGAAAAGGTTAGCAAACCAGTTAGGGAATTTCAATGAGTGCCAAGTTTGCACTGGCACATAAGCATGTCTTTGCATATCTTTAGCAATTTCTTCAACTACTTGACCCTTATCATCTATTTTTAAACAGCAATTAGTCAAATTCAGTTTACCACATACTCCTCCTTCTGCTGCTAACAAATAATCAAGTGCTAAGCGGTTCTGATATATAGCAGTGCGCATCTGAGTACTTTGTCTAGCTAAGAGCGTAAGAGCATGACTAGTTTCATTGGTTATTATTTCAACTACTGCTTGTAAGCGAATAATACGATTAATCATATAGATTGGAGTTCGATAACCATACATACCATCATCATTCCAAGTGGCAGGCCCATAATACTCAATGATTCTTTCTGGTGGCCAATCATCACCTTGCCACTTTTCCCACTTGCCTATCTGTAAGGCTTCTCTTTTCAGTCTTAGTGCTCGTTTGTGTCGGTGGGTAGTGTATACGGGGTATCCTAATTGTTCTCCATGTTCAGTGTTTAAAAGAAAGAAGGAAGGTCTGATGGTTCCTAAGACACATGCTCCTCCCCATTGTGGCGGGAGTTGGGCATACGCTCGGTTTCCACAGATCCAATATAGGCCAGGTGGGGCTTGCCAGGTATGGACTTTGGCAAGGTTAGTCCATAAATCAGCAAGTTCAGGAAATCTGGCTAATGGGTTAGGAGGTTCAGGGTGTCTGATTCCTGACCACCATGCTGTCTTTTTGGTCGTGGCATTATAGTACTTCTGGCTAAGACAGACCAGCTGTCCTACCTTTTGGGTGAACTGGGGTCCAGTTCTGGCATAGCAAAGACGTCCAACGATTGAGTGCGCTAACACCCATTCACTGGTAGTCTTGTGTAATTCAGTCTGATTGTAAATCAAAGAATAATTCAATTCTTGGGCTTCCCATGGCCATTGGTCTCCCATTTGGGTTCCGCCACAGAAATAGCAATCTGAGATCTTAAGACTAGATACTACTGCTCCGGCTAATTCTAGAAATAAATTCTGTGAGGGGTGAGGGATCTCAAACTTATTTACATGCATGGCTTCATAGAAGGTATTATGGATATGATATTTGGATGACTTGTGAGCTTGGGTATTCAATCTAATATACACAATGGTTCCTGGATCTACTGCCCCTCCAGCAATACGCAAACCAAACTTGTATCCTTGTTTCCATGCATAGGGATTATGTATACGTAAGTGTAAGGGGTTACAAGCATCTTTCTGACATTTATCATTTGTGGTTGGCTTGGTTAAAGTAGCCATTCGTTTATCTATCTTCTCATCAATTATACCATTATTCCAGGTAGCATAAAAAACACATCCCCAATACGGGCAATAGTAATCTGCTGCTGGTGCAGTACTATAAACAAAGAAATTACCCAGCTCAAGGCAGAGAAATACCAAATCAAAAAATATATAACCCAAGCTTCAAACCTCCGTGTGTATCATTAAAACCCAAAAGTGCAATTCTTTATCTTTTTCTTTTTTGTCGGAGTAGCCGATCAGAGGATACAGGAACTGTCACCCGTCCCCCGCCACGGTCACTCCATTTTAATCATTAAATGCTTGAAAAAACTTTACAGCTTTACTTATCTTGCTTGACTTCAGCCAATGAGGAAATTGGCTGCAAATTCCTCATTGGCTGAAGTCAAGCAAGATAAGTAAAGCTGTAAAGTTTTTTCAAGCATTTAATGATTAAAATGGAGTGACCGTGGCGGGGGACGGGTGACAGTTCCTGTATCCTCTGATCGGCTACTCCGACAAAAAAGAAAAAGATAAAGAATTGCACTTTTGGGTTTTAATGATACACACGGAGGTTTAAAGCTTGGGTTATATATTTTTTGGTGCAGTACTATAGCCTGATCCCGTTTTACCTGTACACTTCCACCATCCTGTGGCACCTTCCGGACACATGTACTTATGGTCATTTCGATACGCTTTCTCCCAAGTACCACAGGTGGAATAACTATCTCTGTTAATGACATTACATGCATCAAAATTCAAAACAGCAGGTTTAGTAATGTCCTTAAGTGGTGGGGTAGCAGCTATTATAGGTCCATCTGCATCCTTCCATCGTATTTCCAACGTGTAATAGGATGGATTCTGATGCGGATTATAGCATGCTCTAATTTTGCCATAAGTGCAAATGTTTAGTTCAGTGGTGTTATAAATACACCGAGTCACTTTTCCCTTGCAGGTATAGTACGAGTGGTAAATCAAAGTCTGAGTTACTTTCAGTCCAGTTCGAGTAGAAGTAATGCAAGCAGTGCATGGAGGTAAAGCATAAGTCAGTTCAAGACATCCAAAGAAGGCAACCAGGGCTAAGCAAAGGTAAAGATGCATGTTTATGTTGATTGGAGTTCTTCTGAATCCTCAGCTTGCTGATCTTGATCACGACGTTCTCTTTTCTTCGTCCCGTTTGCTAATGAAGCAATTTAACGGGTGCTGAGTGTTGATTGAAGATCCTCAGGTTGTCCAGTACACATTAACCAACTTATTAGCAATTTCAGTTGGCTTGTGAAGTCTGGCTAATCAATGTAGTATCAAAGTAGTGTGCAGAATCACGCACAGATTGAGTTCGTTGAAACAAAACTGTTGCTGCATGGAAAACAGCAATCCTCTTCGAAAGACTTGGCTACTGCAAGGCACTGTGACAAAGTGTCTAAGTTGCTGGTTGCCGTCTCAGAGTAACTCGCAAGGGTGCATCAAGATGCTGCTCTGCTGTCCACTGCTCAAGTTCAGGATCAGCGGCGGGCTTGACTCTGCTGTGATGGATCCAGGCGTCGATCTCCGCTACCTTTACTGCAGTTGGGGTAGACAGGATGACGGTGTACGGTCCCTTCCAATGGGGTTCCAACGGTGTCTTCTTCCAATCCTTGATCCACACCGAGGTACCAGGCTGATAGGGATGCAAAGGTTCCGTCAAGTTGATAGGCAACTGGTCTTGGATCCACGCATGGAGAGTCTGCAGAACAAAGATTCAAAAGGAGGAGGAAATAGCCAATGCAATAAAATGGGGGGATAAGACATTTTTCAGATATATTAGTGAGAAGAGGAAGAGCAAAAGTGGTATTGTCAGACTCAAGGGTGCAGGGGGGGAATATGTAGAAGCTGATAAGGATAAAGCGGAATTGCTTAACAAATAATTTTGTTCTGTGTTCACAGATGAAGAACCAGGAGCAGGACCTCAGAAAACACCCACAAATAAGAACAGAAGCGAGGGACATCTTGAACTATTTTCAGAAGACTGTGTTCGTGAGAAACTAGCTCAACTTAAAGTAGACAAAGCGATGGGACCGGATGGGATACACCCTAGAATACTGAGGGAACTTGGGGACGTTCTAGCAACTCCACTGACTGACCTTTTCAATGCCTCGTTGGAGTCAGGAGTGGTGCCAAAGGACTGGAGAGAGGCTCATGTGGTGCCTTTACACAAAAGCGGAAGTAAGGATGTGGTTGAAAACTACAGGCCGGTTAGTTTAACTTCGGTGGTGAGTAAATTATTGGAAATGCTGCTGAAAGAGAAAATAGTGAGGTTTCTGGAGTCCAGCGGATTACAAGATCCGAGGCAGCATGGATTCACCAGAGGCAGGTCTTGTCAGACAAATCTGATTGATTTTTTTGACTGGGTGACCAGGGAGTTGGACCGAGGGAGAGCTCTAGATGTGGTGTATTTAGATTTCCGTAAAGCCTTTGACACTGTTCCTCACAGGCGACTTATAAACAAACTGAGCACCCTAGGGATGGACCCTAAAGTTACTGCTTGGGTTAGAAATTGGTTGGGTGGGAGGCGACAAAGAGTACAAGTACATGGAGCTCACTCTGAGGAGAAGGATGTTACCAGTGGTGTGCCCCAGGGATCTGTCCTTGGTCCGATTCTTTTTAACATCTTTGTTAGTGATATAGCGGAAGGGCTGTCGGGTAAGGTTTGCCTCTTTGCGGATGATACCAAAATCTGCAATAGAGTAGACACCCAGGAAGGGGTAGATAACATGAGGAGGGATCTAGCTAAGCTTGAAGAATGGTCTAGAATTTGGCAGCTGGGATTTAATGTTAAAAAATGTAAGGTCATGCATTTGGGCTGCAGCAATCCAAGGGAGCAATACAGTATAGGAGGTGAAGTACTTTTGTCCACTAAAGAAGAGCGGGACCTAGGCGTGGTTGTGTCTGATGATCTTAAAGTAGCTAAACAGGTGGAAAAGGCGACAGCAAAAGCTAGAAGGATGCTTGGGTGCATACGGAGAGGAATGGCTAGCAGAAAAAAGGAGGTGATAATGCCTCTGTATAAGTCTTTGGTGCGACCTCATTTGGAGTATGGTGTGCAATTCTGGAGACCGCACCTTCAAAAGGATGTGAACAGGATGGAGTCGGTGCAGAGGGTTGCTACCAAAATGATTAATGGGCTTCATTATAAAGCATATGAGGACAGACTTAAGGATCTTAATATGTACACCTTAGAGGAAAGGCGGGATAGAGGTGATATGATTGAGATGTTTAAATACCTCCGTGGCATAAATGTTCAGGGAGAGAGCCTCTTTCAATTGAAAGCAAGTTCTGCTACGAGGGGACCTGGGATGAGGGTGAAGGGAGATAGATTCAGGAGTGATATGCGGAAATATTTCTTTACGGAAAGAGTAGTGGATCCGTGGAATAGTCTCCCAGTGGAGGTGGTAGAGATGAGGACAGTAACTGAATTCAAGAAAGCATGGGACCAACACAGAGGATCTCTAAAGGCAAAAAGTGGACTGTTGTAGTTGTTATGGAAGGACAGACTAGATAGGCCATGTGGTCTTTTTCTGTCGTCATATTTCTAAAACTAAGAGCTAGGAGTTCTTGTCTGGTTACTTCTGAACCAATTTGGGCTAAACTTCCTTTGATTCCCTGCACTATTGGTGGGGGTTTACCATATAGGACTTCAAAAGGGGAAAAACCTGTTGACTTTACAGGAGCTGAGTGTATTCTGAATAAAGCTATCGGGAGCACTTGGGGCCACTTCAAGTGTGTCTCCTGACAAAGCTTAGACATTTGGGCTTTTAGGGTACGATTCATTCGCTCAACTTTCCCTGAACTCTGGGGTCTGTATGCAGTGTGGAGTTTCCATTGTATCTGCAAAGCTTTAGCTAACTGTTGAGTAACTTGGGAGACAAATGAGGGTCCATTGTCTGACCCTATTACTGCTGGAATTCCGAACCTAGGGACAATCTCTCTCATTAAGACTTTGGTAACTTCTCGGGCTTTCTCAGTTCTAGTTGGGAAGGCTTCTACCCACCCAGAGAAAGTACAAACTAATACTAATAGATAATGGTATCCATTGGCTCTTGGCATTTCGGTAAAATCAACTTGGAGGTTGTGCATGGGGGTTACACCTCCTGACTGAACTCGGGGTGCCGTTATAAGGCCTTGCTTGGCATTATTTTTGGCACAGGTTAGACATTGTCGTGCTACTGAAGCTGATATGGTTGTCAATAGAGGGATGTAAAAATGTGGTCTAAGTGCTTTTTCCATAGCACTTTTCCCATAGTGGGTAGCTTCATGGAAAGCTTTGACAAAAGATGGTCCTAACAGTTCAGGAATTACTATTCGTCCAGGGGGTTGACTGCCCTCTTCTGGTGGCAGCTCAATCCATCCATCTTTCAGTACTCCATCTTCTTTGTTACAGTAGTAATCCAATTCTTTGGTGGTATATCGTGGTGTCCATAAATTCAAAGGTACTGGAAACAATGCTGCTTGCATTGGCATAGCTTGTGGGGTAATCTGTCCTATCATAGCTGCTTGTCATGCTGAGGCATCCGCAAATCTATTTCCTCGGGCAACTTCTCCTTTTCCTGCTTGATGTCCTCTACAATGCATGACAGCTACACGTGTTGGGGCCCAAACTGCATCAAGTAACATTAATATCTCGGGACCATACTTGACTGATTTTCCTCCGGATGTGATGAGTCCTCGTTCTTTATAGAGAGCTCCATGGGCATGCAGAGTGGTGAAGGCATATTTGGAATCTGTATATACATTTAGCACAAGTTTTTCTCCTAACAGCAATGCTCTGGTGAGTGCTATCAATTCGGCTTTCTGGGCTGATGTGCTTGAGGCTAGGGCTGATGATTCAACTACTTCATGTTGAGTGACGACTGCATATCCGGCACAGCGTCGTCCATCGAGGATGAGACTGCTCCCATCAACATAATAGATTTGGTCAGGATTGTCTATGGGCACATCTGTCAAATCAGGTCGACTGGAGAACACAGTTTCCATGACTTCGATACAGTCATGTTCTGGGAGTTCTTCACTGATGGGTATCAAGGTGGCTGGATTCAATGCATGACTCACTTCTAGTTGTATCTGTGGGTTTTCACATAACATGCTCTGGTATTTCAACATTCGGGAATTGGTGAGCCAATAATTTGCTTTTTGTTCCATAAGGGCAAGGACTGCATGTGGCACAGTGACTCGTATGTTCTGTCCTAAGGTGAGCTTGTCTGCTTCACTCACTAATAGTGCTGTAGCTGCAACGGCTCTCAGGCAAGGTGGCCATCCTTTGGCCACAGTGTCCAACTGTTTCGATAGGTATGCTACAGGTCGTTCCCAATTTCCCAATTTCTGAGTCAACATGCCTAAGGCATTTCCCTGTGCTTCATGTACAAACAAGTGGAAAGGCTTGTGGACATCTGGTAGTCCAAGTGCTGGTGATGACATCAATTCTTCCTTTAACTTCTTGAAGGCTGTATCCTGCTCAAGTCCCCACTCCAGTGGCGACTTTTCTTCTCCTTTTGTGGCTTCATACAGTGGTTTGGCAATTTGGGCGAAGTTGGGTATCCAGATTCGGCAATATCCTGCCGCTCCCAGAAAGGCTCTGACTTGCTTTCTGGTTGTTGGAGTTGGAATTCTACATACTGCTTCTTTTCTTTCTCTGCCTAATCTTCGGCTTCCTTGGGTTATACGAAAACCCAAGTATTTCACTTCTTTTTGGCATAGCTGTGCTTTTGCTCTGGAAACTTTGTATCCAGCTTCATCTAGTAACTGCAAGAGATCTTTGGTGGCTAGTATACATTCACTTTCTGATATGGCAGCTATCAGCAGATCGTCCACGTATTGGAGAAGCACTCTCTTCCCCGGGGCCACTGGATAGCTTGAAAGGTCTTGATTCAGTGCAGCACTAAAGATGGTAGGCGAATTCTTGAATCCTTGGGGTAATCTTGTCCAGGTGAGTTGGCCCCCTCTTCCAGAGATGGGGTCCTGCCATTCGAATGCAAACAATATTTGACTTACAGGGGCTAGTCTTATGCAAAGGAATGCATCTTTTAAATCCAGTACAGTGAAATGGGTAGCTTCAGCAGGTATCAGTCCTAGAAGAGTGTAAGGATTGGGTACAACTGGATGTATAGTTTCAACTGCATCATTTACTCTCCTTAAATCTTGTACTGGGCGGTAATCATCCGTTCCAGGCTTCTTTACTGGCAAAAGTGGAGTGTTCCATGGGGATTGACATACTTTTAGTAGGCCATATTCGAGCAATCTTTGTAGGTGGCGATGAATGCCTTCAATTGCAGCTCTTGGGAGAGGGTACTGTTTGACGTGCACTGGTGTAACACTAGGCTTGAGGGTTACAATTACTGGAGCTATATGCTTGGCTAGGCCTGGGGGACTGCCTTCTGCCCATACTCCAGGTGGTGCATGAATGTTCTTTAGAGTTTGTTCGAAATAAGTGTCTTGGATAGAGTCATCAATGTAATACCTCCATTCTTCTTCTCGGGGAACTGTCAGCAGCATTATTCCTGCTGGTTTGGCTTGGGGATTTACTGTCATTTGCATTTCTCCTTCTTCAGAGAAAGATATTTGTTCTTGGAGTTTGGCTAACATATCTCGTCCCAGTAGTGGCACTGGACATTCGGGCATGTAAAGGAATTGATGAGTTATTTGCTGTCCTCCTAGACTGCATATACGATTCTGAAGAAAAGACTTTGTAGCTTTGACACCAGTTGCTCCTATAATGGTGACTGCTTTTGTAGAAAGTGGGGCTATCTTTTTGTCTATTACTGAATGGTGTGCTCCAGTATCAACCATAAAGTCCATAACTTGGTCTCCTATTTGTATTCCGACCATAGGCTCCTGGAGACCTAAAGCAAACTTGGAGCCCGGTCTGTCCTAATCCACGTCATTTTCATCATGGATCGTTGTGGCCAATGCTTGAATGGCTCCTCCTCTTTCTCGCTGGTATTGTTCTCGATTGGCTCCTCCGCGGTTTTGGGGACAGCCTCATCTTTCTTCTTGCCATTGATGATTGTTGTCGTCATCTTGCTGGGCGTCTTCGAGTTGCGGGCAAGCATCTCTCCAATGTCCTTCTTCTCTGCAATAGGCGCATTGGTTTACGCCTAGCTGCTGGGACCGGCCTCCACCTCGGCCCCGCCCTCTTCCTCGGCTCCGTCGACTAGGAATCCCTCCCCTTTTCTGTTCAACTATGGCCGCAGCCAAAAAATCAGCTTTCTTCTTCATCTTTCTATCACATTCTCTCTGCCTTTCATTATCACGATTCACATACACTTTATGAGCAACTTCCAGTAACTGCGTTGCATTCATGCCCGCAAACCCTTCTAATTTTTGTAATTTACGTCTGATGTCTGGTTGAGACTGGTTTACAAAAGCAGAATTCACCATACATAAACTTCCTGGTGCCTCGGGATCATAGGGAGTATACATTCTGTATGCTTCAGTTAATCTTTCATGAAATTCTGCCGGGCTCTCATCTACACCTTGGATAACTCCTGCAACTTTGGAAAGGTTCATAGCTTTCTGGCCCCCCCTTTTCAGGCCTTGTAAAAAGCCTTGGCGAAAACGGGCTAGGGCTGTGGATCCTTCATCTGTATTTGGATCCCAATGGGGGTCTTCATTCGGGAATTCCTTCTGAGCCGCTTCCCGATAGTCTATTCTGCTCAGTCCCTGTCCCGGAGCTACAGGGTTATCTGACATCCACTCAATAGCTGCTTTTCTAATTCGTGCTCGCTCTTCTGTCGTGAATAGGGTGGACAGGAGCTGGCGTCAATCTGCCCAGGTGGGTTGATGGGTTTCCATTAGAGTAGTTACTAATTCTGTAAGTTCCTGGGGCTTGCTAGTATAGGAGGCATAATGCGACCTCCAATTTAACAAATCAGTTGTAGAGAAAGGGATATACACATAAGTTAAGGGTCCCGCTACCACCTCCTCATTATCATTCTTTATGGGCACTCCCGGGACTTGCCGTAAAGGCAGCATTTTGGCGGTAGCTGTCTTGTGGGATCTAAGGGCTGTTTTCTTAACTATCTTTCCAGAGATTACTTTCGCTTTCTCAACAGGTTTCACTTTGGGTGTACATTTTGCTGGCACGCTGGCACTGGCAATCACTTGTTCGCTATCTTCCTCGCTTTGGGCATTCTCATTTTCTTCCTCTTCTACCTCTGCTTCTGACTCGCTTTTTATAGCATCCTCTTCTTCAGCTAATTCCTCTCTCTGCCCTCCAGGAGGGGGTTCAGGGGTTGGGTCCCACTCCGGCCGTCTCTGGGGTTCTGGGGCAGGACGCCGGGCTACTCTTATCGGACCTGGGGTTCGGGGCTGTCTGAGAATTATCTCCGGGGAATCAGGATCTACCAGGATGGGCTTCTTCCTGGACTTCTTATCCTGCTCTTTCATTCTAGGCTGTTCCGTTTTCTGTCTAGAATCTGTTTTCGCTAACATTATCCTGCACTGTTCCTCATAACAGCGCTGCGCCCAGGGGGGCGGATCTTCACAAATACTTAACCAGGAATCTATATAGGGGTACTGATCGGGGTGCGCTATCCGCACTCTACGGTGTACTGACTGAATAATCTCTACATTAAACGTTCCCTCTCGGGGCCAGATGGGGTCTAGATCGGGCCACTCCCTAGTACACAAAATCTGCAAACGGGCTGCTGTCATTTTAATACCATAATCTCCAGAATATCCCTCTTTAAAATGTGCGATCATACATTCTAATGGAGTGTTTCTAGTAGACCCCGCCCCTCCCATTTCGATGTGTGCGCGCAACAACAGACAAAAGGGAAAAGGAGGGCGGACCGTGGGTAAGGGGTCCTCACGGCCCTGGAAACGTATAAGGAGTACAAATAACAAGACAAGACGACAATCGCTTCCCCCTTTTTGCGACCTGAACGCGGTCGCCCGGTCAGGAAATGCGCTACTCAGGGGTCCGCCTTCACTTGGTCCGTGCTGCCAGACCTCTCATTCACACTTCGTTCACACAATCATGCTAGCAATGTATCCCAGAATGCATTCGTTTCTATCTATTCTGACTAGTCTTTTTCCCAATTACAAAAAGGATGAGGGTTTCACCCGGCGAATTCCCATGCGGAGTTACTCGGCTCTTCCTTGAGAGGTGATCATGCTCTCTTACCAATTCCCAATATCTCGAGATTACAAATTCCAAATTCCAAGTTCCAATGGCAGTACTGCTCTTTCTATTTCTGTCTAGACACCAAATCAAAACTATACTCACCGGATCCGGTCCTCAAACTTCCCAAGCAGGCGCATGAGTTGGACCTCGGACTCCCCTCACTCGGGTTCGAGGCGTTGGCTCCAGCCGGGCCCGGCACCCGCCGAGGTCCGGCCAGCTCCCTCCGATACAAGGGACCGGCGGCGCCAGGGAGCAGCCCTCGTCGGAAGGGCGCGATCCCGGCAGGACCAAGCCTATAGAGGCGGAAAGTCGTGGTATATTGCCCTATATACACTTTGATTCCACAACTTCCCGGCCAACGCACCAAGAATATGTAGCAGCAAAGCGCAGACAAACCAATGATAACAGGAGTCTGTTCAGAAGGTCCAAATCATTTATTTGTGCACAAGTCTCAAGCAAGTCAATTTCAAAATGGCTGAGCAAAGTTTTCTAGCATTACAACAACTTTTATAGACTTCTGTTCCATTCTAGGTATAGAAAAACATTTCATTGGTCCCGGTACTCTCCCGTACCTCCCGTACCCCTTCTATTGGTCCCGGTACTGATAAGATTATCCAACCATGTTCCTTCAGTGGGCTCAGCACCTGCTTACCCCCCTTCTAGTCCCAATTACAATGGTCAGTTCATCAACTTGTTACTTTCATACTCTCAAGGCCATAGAGCCAATTTGTGCATGCAGGGGAGCAGGGCTCTGCAACTCATCTGTCAGCAATCCCAATTATATTCCTTGCAGATGTACTTTTCTTATCAGTAACCTTTAAACATATTTTTCTGTATTTTTCCATCTCTCAGTTTTGCTTACCTAAGTTAGTTTAGTTCTCTTACAGAGTTCTATCCTACAATAGCAGCATATTGGGGGATGTGCAATTCCTATGTGCCTCTCCACAGGCTTCATTTACAGGTCAAGCTAGTTAGGCCTGCCTGCTTATGTCAGACACCGTGGATCACAGGCCTGCACCTGCCACACTAGGAGTGCTAGTGGGAATCAAATGCTGGTCTTCTGGCTACCATGCCAGTACTCTAACCATTAGACTACCCCTCTGCCTTTTATGCAAGATCTCTGTGATCCAGTACTCATTGAACATTGATGTTATCTTCTGCTTCTTTTTCTCAAATGAGGAATAGAGATAAATGTTTTGCAGAAGTATTTCCAAAATTATGGAATGGCTTGCCAACAGAGAATAGGGACCTTATACGTTATCTTCAATTCTGGAAATTGTTGGTTATTTGGGAACGTTTTCAGAGAATGTATAGTATGATCACTGACTTTGTGTGTGTTATGTAAATTTCTTTTCTTTTGGACTCTGCTTTGTATATCTTTGAGTGTAAAAGTAGATTATAAATTATGTTATTAAATTAAATGACTGGAACCACAAACTGTAGACAAACACATTGACAAGTATATGTTTTTTCTTGGTTTGAGACCTGGAAGATGAAAGTGTTTCTTTTTAAGTCCCAACTTAGTTATCTATTTTGTTTTATATAGGTGTAATCTGAAACATGGTACTAAAATATCCAAAATCTACTATCTCTCTTCAATTTTGTCATAGGCCAGGCTAATCTCATCTTTGGTTTAGATGGTGGACATCTTGCCAGCCAAACCATCTTCTTCATGGGGCTTATTCTAGCTATACGACTCTTAATGCTAATGGTGATCTTCCTTCCTGTTTCCTGATTGGACCAAAGTCTGTCTGGTCTGCACTGCTGCTCTATGGAAAATGCTAACTGGATTGTTTTATTTATTTATTTGGTTTTATATACCGCACTATTTTAAGTCAGTGCGGTTTACAGTATAACAACTTAATACATAGAACCTGTTTACATTGAACATGCTTACATTGAACAAGTAATAGATAACAGAGCTTAAAACAGATAACAGAGCTTACAATATGGGATGGAAACAACAGTATACATCATCATAACATACTGAACATACTTTTAGCGACTACAAGCAGTATCTATTTACAGTCAGCAAGGGGAGAAAGGAATCGGCACTAGAAAGGGGCGAGGCAATAGTGGGTTATGTGATATGGTCAAAGTATAGCTGGAAAGATCTGTTTTATTGCCTTTCTAAAGGTGGATAGGTCAGTGATAAGACAAATTGGCACAGGGAGGGAATTCCAGAGCTGAGGGGCAAAAAAAGTGAAGGCTCTATGCCTAACATATTGGGAGGTTTTACTAGCCAGCATGGGAATGGCGAGGGTATTTGCCATGTTTGTTCTCCTGATTCTGCTGTCAGGTGTCCAGTGTAGGAAGTCTTCTAAGGTGGTTGCAGAGAGCTGGTGGAGGATTTTGAATGCAATAAGGAGGGCTTTGTACTTGAGGTGCCCGGCTATAGGAAGCCAGTGAAGCTGCATTAGCAAAGGTGTGACATGCTAGTATTTGGAGACCCTGTAGATGGTTCGTTCAGCAGTATTCATGGCCATTTGTAATGGATGGAGTGTGTGGGCAGGAAGGCCGTGTAGAATGATGTTAACGTAGTCAAAGTGAGGCATAATGAGAGCTTGGAAGACAGATTGGAAGTCAGTAGGTTCAAGTAGTGGTCTAGGCTGACGGAGGGAGCAGATTTTAAGATAGACAATCTTGGTGATATTGTTTATGTGCGATTCCATATTCAGGTGCTGGTCCAAAGTAATCCCTAGATAATGAACCTCATGTTTAGTTTTCAGTTTGGCATCTAAGGCCTACTTTAAATTTTTAATCCACATTCTTCAGCCGGGTTAATTTTTGCATATTTCAGGAAAATTGTACCCGTCTTATTTAATATGTTCTAATAGTGATTTTCCTTCTGCTATGGTCATGTATTATATACCATTTGATAGGACTATTTAGTCTGAATTTTGGATCCCGAGAGTTTTGGGCTCGGCCTGGAAAGGGTTAACCTGTATTGTAGCTGGTGGTATGAAGGTTGAATCCTTTGAGATGAATAAAACTTCAGTCTTTTTGCAGTTCACTTTAAGGTTATGTGAATTTAACCAGTTCGTAACTGCATTGAAGCATTCCGTGATTTTTGTGTAATTAGGGGTGCTTGTAGAAAATGGGGAATAGAGTAGCACATCATCAGCATAGATATGGTAGAGTATGCTTGGATAATCGTGCAGATTGGTTGAATATGTAAATTGAAGAATAACGCGGATAAGGAGGAGCCCTGTGGTACTCCTTGTGTTTGCTGGTATTTTGATGATGTTTGAATGCCTAAGCAAACTTGTTGTTGTTGGTCCGTTAGATAGGAGCGACACCACTCAAGTGCTAGGTTCTTGATGCCCTTTCGCTGAAGTTGATCAAGTAAGAGGTTGTGACAGACTGTGTTGAAGGCTGAAGCAATATCTAAGATCAAAATGAAGCCTTATTTTTGGGTCATGCCTTTAACCGGGTTGTTCATAAATGAGGTAAGCAAGGTTTCAACACCATGTTGTTGGCAGAACCCATGCTGTTGTTCATCCAAAGGAGAGTAGGAATAGATGTGGTCTTGGATCTGCTGTTGGACTGTCTTCTCCAATATCTTAGCCAAGAAGGGTAGACTAGCTATGGGACGATTTGCCTTATGAAGCCACTGGAAATTCCAGCTGGAGAGATTTATGCCAAAGATTTTTTTCTTTTGCCATGTTCTTATGCTGTCAGAGACAATTTCCAATCTATTTGGCCAATTAGTGATGATCAACAAGGTTCTGAACTAGGCTTGATAAACATCTCTGATAGTATACTTAGATGCGGTATCACGGACAAACTGGCACAAGAACATGGCAAACAGGAATCTTTGGAGTAAATCTCTATAGCAGGAATCAGTGGCTTCAGAAGGCAAAAAGTCCAGTTAGCAATTTGCATAGAGCTGTAGTACAGACCTGACAAATTGTGAGTCAATCAGGAAAGAGGAAGGAGGACCATCATCAGAGTTAAGAGCAGTCTAGCTAGAAACAACACCTCCACCCCCTGACTGTGAGGAAAAAAAAGACAGATGGATTTTCTATTTGCCTGAAATCTCTAAGAACCTTTCAGCTATGTTTTTTGTTTAGGCAGCAGCTACAGTATAGCTACTTTTTTAATTAACAAAATTGCCCTGGAATGAAAATTTATAAAAACAAAATGAAACAAAATGAAAAATTATTAAAATGAAATAAAATAAAATGGAAAAAAAACCCAACCCTGCAAATGAAACCTGAAATAAAATGAAACCAAATATTTTTTCCTATGTACCCTTAGTTAACGTAAGTACTGGCCTCAGAATGCCCACAAGCCCCAATGCTACATGGTTAGCATTCAGCGACACAAATACAGTTAGCAAATCTGCTGACCACATTAATCCTTTTGAATAATCTGTGGTTGTCATTATGAGTCTATTAAAAAGTGATTCATACTGAATTCATAATCTTGGCAGAGCCCATGTAGGCTTTGTTTGCAAAATCATTTCATTCTCAATTCATATACTTCATTTATTCTTCTTTAGAAAATATCTGCAACACTCAATTGTTAATTAGATAGACAGAAGCACCCCATTCACTCATCCATCAAAGAATGCATTCCATTCTATTTTTTAGAGCCATCAAGTCAGTGCTGACTCCTGACAACCCAGCTGCCTCTGGGTTTTCTTGGCAATGTATCATTAGAAATAGATTGTCAGGGCTTTTTCTTCCCAAGCAACAGAGGGTAAAGTGACTTGTCCAAGATCACAAGGAGGGTCAGTGGGAATCAAAATGTTGATCTTCTGAGTACTAGGCAATTGCACTAGCTGCTAGATTGCTCTTCCACTCCATTCCATAGAAGAGCTCAAGCTCTTAGGTTTCAGGGATTGCAGTTGATAAATCCATTGATGCTTACAATTGTGGCATAATTGATCTCTGTCTTCTCCATGTTTATGTCTTTCCACAAGTTGAAACACAAAGCAATGAAGGGGAAAGAAATCATGAGATTTTAGCATGCAATGCAATATCTTCTTTTTTCCCTTTTTGCCTTGCTTAAATGTTTAGCTGCTCTGTGGTATACCCCACATATATCAAATTACAGGAAGATAGAATACAATATACCACATGGTCAGAGTGACAAGTACTAAAGTGTCATAATTGATACCATCTCCCATCTACTGGATTAATAAACTGTTTAATATGTAAAGTAATAGAACAGATACAGTGTCATTAGGTCTTCTGGACTGTCACCGCCAGAGCTGTCACCCCACACCCACTGAATCTTATTCAAGTGGTCTATGAATGCTTCTTTCACCCTGGGGGGATCTTCCTTTGTACTTAAGGTTCCTATGTTGGGACCAAAGTCCTCAGTGCCAGGATTCTAACTTGGGGATCTCACCCCACTCCTGTGGCCTGGGCTCATGTGGTCTCTTCTGCTAGTGTGTTGGTTCTTCTCAGGTTTTAGGACCTTGAAGTCAATTGGTGCTGTGTTGGTCATCTTTGGATATCGTAGGGTCTTGCAACCATTGATCTTGGTGCTCTACTGGTCCTGTTTGTTATTTTGGGGCCTTGCATCCGACCTTGATGCTGTGCTGATCCTCTTTGAGTATTTTGGAACCTTGGAGCTGATATTGGTGATATTCTGGTCCTTTTGGCATTTTTAGAACCTTACTGCCTTGTAGTCAATCTTTAGTGCTGTGCTGGTCCTCATTGGGTATAATAGTGCCTTACAATTCATTTTATGCTGTGCTGACCCTACTCAGGTGTTTTAGGGATTTGTAGCTGATCCTAAAGCTATGCTGGTTCCCTTTGAGTGTTTTAGGACTTTGTCAGTTGAGATGCTGCATTGGCTCTCTTCAGCTTTCTGGGAGGCCTTTCAGCCTATCTTATTGCTGTTTTGGTACTCCTCAAGTGCTTTAGGGTTTTACAGTCTGTTCTGCTCCTTGTTGGCTCTCTTTAGGTTTTGAAGGGAGTTCTAGACTGTCATGCTTCTATGTTGGCACTCTATGGGTGTTTTAGGCCTTCCACTTATACATGTGGATAAGATTTTTAATAGGTATGTTAGTAACAGGAAGAAATGCAAAGGTGACATTGTAAGACTCAAGGGAGAAGGACAGGATTATGCAGCTCAGCGGGATAGAGAGAAATATGATCTATAAATCTCTGATGAGATCTCATTTTGAATACTGAATATAATTCTGGAGATCACACCTTCAAAAGGATATAAACAGGATGAAGTCAATCCAGAGGGCTGCTACTAAAATGTTCAGTGATTTTTGTCATAAAGCATTTAGAAACAGACTTAAGGATCTCAATATGTATACTTTGAAGGAAAGGTAGGAGAGGGGAGATATAATAGAGCCATTTAAATACCTCAGTGGAGTTTGCCCTCTTTTAGTTGAAAGGAAGCTGTGCAACAAGGGGTCATATGATGAAGATGAAAGGGGATAGATTCTGTAGTAAAGTAAGGAAATAACTCTTTATGGAAAATATGACAGATGTTTGAAACAGCCTCCTGGTGAAGGTGGTGGAAACCAAAACTGTATCTGAATTCAAGAAAGCATGATGCACTTTCCCTATACTGTACAAAACATAACAGATTTAAAAGCCAAAAACTGAATTTTCAGTCACTAAATTGAAAATACAATTCTTTTAACTTTCTTTGCTGTCTGGTCATTCTCATTTCTACCTTTGTTGTTTGGCCATTTCTAATTGTCTCATCCCCAGTCTCTGGGTTCTGCTTTCTTCTCTCTTCTTTTAATGCTGTTCTCATGGTCTCCTATGTATTTGCCATTTCTTTTCCCACCTCCTGTCTTCACTTCATCCCCTGTATCTCTGCCATTGATTTTTCACTTTCACTTTTCTTCCATTTGTTTTTCTGTTTCTCTATCCACTCAGATTTCTCCACTTCTCATCATTAGTCCTCAATCTCCCTCTTTTTTTACTGCATCTACCTACAGTTTCCCTGTCTCCTTCACTCCACCCCTCCCAATCCACATCTCTCTCTCCTTCCCTAGCTTCTTACCAACTCATCCTCTCTCTGTCTCCCAGGTCCCATTCCCATGTCCAGTATCTCCCACTTTTTCTGTCCCACTGCTCTGTGTCTAGAATTTTCCCTTATCTTCTCCATCTCACTCTATAGTCTAACACTTTCCGTTCTTTTTCCTATTCTCTATGTCTAGCATTTCTTCCCTTCTTCTTGCTCCATGTCCTCTTCCTTTCTCATTCTCCTGTAGTTCTGCATCTTCCCTTTTCTACCCCTCCCCCATTGTCCAGCATTTCTCCTTCTCATCCCTCCTCCCAAGATGTCCAGCATCTTCCCCTACCTTCTCCACCAAGGTGTTCAGCACCTCCACTTCTCTTCCCTTCTTCCCTATGCCCCATACCCAGCATCTCTCCTTCTTGACCTCACCCCCTCACTCCCCCACAAGTATCCAGCATCTCCTCCTTCCCTTTTGTTCCCTCACTCCCCCACAAGCATCCAGCATCTCCTCCTTCCCTTTTGTTCCCTCACTTCCCCACAAGTATCCAGCATCTCCCCCTTCCCTTTTGTTCCCTCACTCCCCCACAAGTATCCAGCATCTCCTCCTTCCCTTGTGTTCCCTTACTCCCCCACAAGTATCCAGCATCTTTTCTCCCTTAAATTCATTACCCCCCACCCCCACCCCTAGGCCGAGCTTGTTCCCTCCTCTTGTTTGCTACCTTTATCCTAACTCTGCTCAGGCTATACTGCACTCTGATAAGCAGTGCGGTGGACAGCATAGCCACAGGGCCTTTGCACATGTGCACACTGAAGGCCTCTATGGCCCACCTCCTTTGCCACACATATTCTTCTGGTGGGTGGGTGAGGACCTGGCAGGCCTTGAGTGTGTGTATGAACTCAAAAGCTCTGAGTTACCCACCATACTGAGGGTTTTGAAATGCTTTATTCTGCCACACCAGCACTGCACAGTCTGTCACCTCCTTCCCTGTATACAAAACCTCTTTCCCTACTGCTGGAACTGCAGAAAGAGGCTGCCAAAGAGCTGGTAGTCAGGGACTCAGCTCTAAAATCATGGTCATCTGGTAACCTTAAAAACCTTTCCTTCATCTTCCTTCACCTAAAATTTGTTTCATCAGATCATTTTCTCTACTTATGAAAAAGAGCTTGTTAATGTAGCCTTCAAGTCTGTTAAGAAAATGTCCTTGTCAAATCAGATGAGCAATTTTCTACATCTGCAGAAAATTCAGCAGCACATGCTGTAGCTTCAAGACGCCAAGTGATGGGAATAAGATTGCCTGCCACATTTCCTTACGAATCAGCAGATTCTGAACAATCAAAGATGTATATCCAAAAAAATAAGCTAAATTAATGTTGAGTTCTGTTCTTAATCACTGTTAAACTCTTAATAAAATGGCTGTGTACTACCTTCCACTTCAGATTTTTGGAAGGGTGGGATCACATGGTGGGAGAGGAGAAGACCTAACCTGCCCTAACATTTTTACCATTCATTACCCCACCTCGCCACTGTTCCAGTTAGAGGTTAGTTCCTGCAGTACATCTCTACGAGAATGTGCAGAATGACTTGTGCCTGGCACATGAGCCGTGTGATCATATTAGTTGGCTTTGTTAGATACAGGATCTCTTCCCTCTTTCTTCATTGGCCTTATCAGCTGATATTGGTGAGAGCAGGAGCTATTTCTTCCTCTTAGCTACCCTTAAATTTACAAAGTAGAAGTTTAAGGTGAAATAGTAGTTAAACTTTGAGTGCCCGATACTGAAAAGCTGCCATCAGTGTTTTATTTAATGCCGGCTGTAGCATTATTTATTTATATTTATTTATTTAACTGTATTTATATCCTGCTTTTCACCGGGTCAAAGCGGTGAGACACATAACAGGGGGGGGGGGGAATCAATAGCAGGGGGGCCATCACCGGGGGCTCAACATTGATGATTTTGGGATGAACATAGAGACGGACAGGACAGCACAGTTACTGGTCTGAAGTTCTTGAAGAGAAATAGGGGGAGGGGGTTCCCATTCAGAGATGTTCCTGGAATAGGACGGTTTTTAGCTGCTTTTTGAATGATGGGAGATCAACGTTGTTCCTGATGTGGTTTGGCAGAGAGTTCCAGAGGGATGGGGCATAGAGTTCAAAGGCTCTGTTGCAGGTCCGTTGTGTTGCCTTGGTTCTTTTGTGGGGGACGGCAATGGAGCTGTTGGAGGATTGTCTGGTTGTTCTGCTGTGGGTTTGGTGAGACAGTAGGGTGTGGAGTGGGGTGCCTTGTGTTTGGTGGATGGTTTTGTGGGTGAGTAGGAGAGCTTTGTACTTGATTCTTGCTTCGATGGGGAGAATATGAAGGTCTCTCAGAATTGGGGTGATGTGGTCCCATTTCTTTGCATTGTGAATTATTCTTGCCGTGGTGTTTAGGGCAGTTCGGAGGGGATTGGTTTGTGTGGCAGGTAGGCCATGGTAGATTATGTTGCAGTAGTCCAGATGAGGGAGTGTCAGAGCCTGCATTACTGTCCTGAAGTCCTGCGGTTCGAGGAGAGGTCGGAGACGTTGTACCGTTTTTGCCTTATGGCAGGTATTCAGCTCCAGTACCTGGATTGAGGCCAGTGCTGAATATCCAAATACACTGGTTAGGGTGGTGCTTATCTGGATAGTGGAAATATTCAACCACTACCAAGATGGCTAATCAGAAAAAATTTAGGATAGCCTTTCAGATGGCCTAAATTTATCAGGATCCTTTTCTGGATAGCAACTGAATATTGACTCTATCTGCATACCTTCTGGCTCTGCCCATGCTCACCTACAGATTGTCCCAGCACTATATGTAGAGTGCCAAAGCAGTCAGAAGAAATATTCATCAGCCCTACATCTTACTTATCTGGTTATCAGGTTTGCAGACAAAATTTAGTCATCCAGCTTGGTGGGAAATTTAAACAAAAGCACTTAGAGGATCCAGCTTCCCATGCATGTTGCCTAAAGTGCTTTTGGGTAATTGACCATCCAGTGTCTTTTTTTCCACCCTCTATTTAACTAGTAGAGGTAACTAGTGGACTCTGGACTTTTGGTTTTGGTAAAACTTGTGTACTTAATGGATTCTGGGAAGAATGACTAGATTGTAAGCTCTGATGGGCAGGGACTGTCTCTTACATGTCTGTACAGCGCTGCATACAGCTGGTAGCGCTTTACAAATGCTCAGTAGTAGTAGTAGAAGAATAAGATGTATATTTTTTATTTGCAATGAAAAGATCTTTTAAAAGTGAATTCTATATTTTTAGAACTGATGATTATATTGTTTGAACTAGATGTGAGATAGTTGGAATATATATTTATTTATTTTGTTAATTCATACAGTTTTTTAGACTGTTCATTTGAACTTGTGGCCGAGTGGTGTAGATATAAAAAATTTAAAAAAAATTAAAAATTTGGAGTGAAAAAATGGGCAATTAGGATAAAGCAAAAAAGGGGGTGAGAGAGGAGGAGAGAAAGGAAAACCAGAGTAGGAGTCAGTCTGCTCCCCGATGTGCTCTGAAAATGCTAGTTGAAAGCGCCAAGACTTCAGCACCCATTCAAGTTTAGAAAGAGGATTTTTGGCACAAATAGAGGGGCACAGAATTCCATAGGAAAGATTCTAGATATGAGAAGGTGGAATAACAGGAAATTTTCTACCAGACATGGGAAGGAGGCAGAAGTGAGAGAATAAGGGCCTGGGATGAACAGAGAATAAGGAAAGGTCTGTACAGAGAAATAACGGAAGCAAGAGGTGGACAGGTCTTGAAAGAGAGTGTGATGTACCAGTGCCAGAACCATGAATGACTTGATTCTGGCGATAACTACCTACCAAACATTTTACTGTGGTAGATTGTACTAGTTGAAGATGATTGATTGTGGATAACAGAAGCCCCAAAAGGATGGCATTACAGTAATTAAGCTTTTTGATGGCAAGAACTAGTATCAATACTTAGAGATGGGTTCAAGAGAGAATGGGTTTAACTGACCATATATGACATAGGGCAAAGAAGAAGGCTTTCACAACAGCATTGACATGAAGGCACATTTTTCAAAGGGCATCCAAGTTGTGATGCAGCAGAGCGTACACAGCCCATGAAAGTGCAGGTAAAAGAAAGGCTTACCTCAGATTCAGCATTGGAAAGGAGCACTAGGCACACTGAAACAGTTGAGCAAAGGAAATTGTTACTGCGTAACAAACAGAAAGCTCGTCAGGAACACCTGATGGAAAATCCCCACGTCACGTGCAGGGCTAGGGATTATTTAAGACAGGGTTCCAGTCAGTGGAAGGAAGGCAGAGGGAGAGAAAGGCACGATACAACTCAGGAGCACGGCAGAAGCCGGGGAGAGAGTAGCAGGAGGTGTGGCTACAATCAGCTGAGCAGAAACCCCAGAGGAGTGTTGGGAGAAAACTTTTCTCACGGAGAACCAGGAAGTGAAGAGAGCTCCAGCACTCAGGAACAGAGGTTTAAGGCAAGCTGTACTGGGAGAAAACCTGCTACCAGAGTTAGCCTTAAAGAGAAGCCAGGAGTGTCCCACTACACAGGAGACCGGTATGTGCCAGCTTTAAGCACAGGTCAGTTTAAAAGGAAAGTGTTGGGGGATGGGAACTCCAAGCATATGTGCACCATAAGAAATAGCTGCAAAGCTAGGACCAATTTCACTTCTGCACAACCAGCCTGGGAGGCTAGAGTAAAAAGATACAGGGAGCCAAGCACCAAGGCAATTCCTACAGATAGAAAGAAACCTCCATACGTTTTATTTATTTATTTATTTAGTATACATTTGTATACCGCTACTTCCAGCGATCAGCAGCGGTTTGATCACAGATTGGAAATTGTCAAATCATGACAGGAAATTTTTTTGAGGTATAAACACATTGATTAGACAGGAAAGCACAGCACACACAGAGAACTATTTTACAGGGAACATGGGCTATGGAGGGTTAAGTGGCTTGCCCAAGACCACAAGGAGCACCTGTGGGACTAGAAACCCCAGTCCTTCCGGCCCAAGGTTGCTGTCCTCTAGTGGGATTTGAACCCCCGACCTTCCGGCCTGAAGTTCCTTGCCCCAACCACTAGGCCACTCCTCCACTCCAGTGAGGGGTTTAAAACCTATAAGTGCCAAGGGCGCGGTCCTGACTATAACCACACGAAGCAAGGAGATTCAGAGCTGTTGTTCTGGGAGGAAAGCCCAGGTAGAAGCTACTACAAGCCAGGGAGGTATAAACCCGAAGGGAGAAGAGCCTCCATTGAATGCCCTAGTGAGTTGTCACAAGACGCAGTGTCTGAATGCTATATACAAGAGGACTCTGACACAGGGAGTTTGGGAAGTGCTGGAGAAAGCATGGTATGGGAAGATGGAAGCAGCCTTCAAGATCCCTCTCCCATGGATTGTAGTATCTGTTATAAATGCAGCCCTGCTGTTTGATTAAATGACAAAGAGAACTTTGTGCATGTAAACTAAAGAATATATTTGCCACTATTTTTGTTTCTTCGCTCACACCTGAAGTTTCTGTTCTTGTTGATAGTCCGAGCGGGACGGGGAATAAAACCCATCTTATTTTTCATTCAATTTGCTCTGAGAGACTCTTTCATTTACACAGCCAGAGCGGTTTACTTGTCTTATAGACCCTAGGCAACCGCCTGTATAAGGGTTAAAGGGCTCTAACCACGGGCCCCATCACAAGTTGGCGTAGTTGGCAGGATCCAGTCAATGAGACAAGGAGCTACGGAGCAGAGCGACAACGCGGGAAGAGCGAAGTTGGCACGCCCGGAGGAAGATCCAGGTTCCAAGAGTGCGACGGCAAGCACCTTCTCAAAATAAGAACCTCCACCTGGCTCAGGTAAAGGGTATTTGGGCACAGGTTGGGAGGATCTCTGGTGAGAAGGAAAAGGCTTGGGAGGAAGGAATTTTTCTTTCACTGTTATAGTGCCACACTTGGTGTTCGTGTCTCTGATTTATCTTTCAGGAAAAGAGATGACTACGATGGATGCACAAGAGGTCCTGAGATGGATGAGCATGCAATTCGAGAAGCAGGGAGAGCTAGCTCGGAAGAACCAGAAGCAGGCTATCACTGCCCTGATGGATCAACAGAAGCCCCTGACAGACTTAGTGCATACTCTCCTGAAGGAGCCGAAGAAAGAGGAGTCGCCAGCAGCTGTACCTATCTGTGGGGTAGGCCCACAGAGTTGTGGGATATGGACACTGGGACAAATGCACAGTAACGATAATTTCGATGATTTTGTGCAAACTTTTGAAAGGATAGCTCTTAATGCTAAGTGGCCAGAAGAGCAATGGGCCGTTAGGCTGGCCTCAGCGCTAACCGGCGAGGCTCAGGCAGCCTACAGGGCCATGCCTGCCGCTTTGGCAGCTGATTATCACGAAGTTAAGAGAGCCGTGCGTGATAGGCTGGGCTTAACCCCTACCATGTATAGACGCATGCTCCGGTCTACCCGGATTCAACCTGATGAAACCCCAAAGGCACTATATCATAGAGTGCATGGGCTGGTTTTAAAATGGCTTGAACCCGAGGGTAAACCTATTAGTGATATAATTGACCAAATTGTATTGGAACAATTCTTTGAGGCAGTGCCGGAGGAAGTTAGGACATTCCTGACCCTACAGAATTGTAGAACCTCTGCTGAAGCAGCGCACCTAACTGAAAGGTTCTTTGAGGCTGAAGTAATGAAAGAAGCCAGCGCTGGCAGCAGGTTAGGGTTAGCCAACTCTGTAAAAGTAGCAATGTTTCTCCAAGGAACATAGTGGGTTCAAAGGAATCCATGTATAGGAAAATGGAAAGTAACAAAATGTTAAAATGCTTTAAGTGTTGGAAAAGTGGGCACCTAAAGAGAGAATGTATGGATCGTACAGCACTTGTTACTAACCATGATCAACACATAGCTGCAGGTTTCCGTGTGGATGTGGAGATGCAGGGAGTCCCAGCTAAGGCCTTGCTTGACTCGGGGGCCGACCAAAGTATGGTCTCCCGCCATTTTTGGAAAACCATACAGGCCCAGAAGGGTTTTCCCCCGAGTCATGTCGAAGGAATAGCAAATATAAGGTGTATCCATGGATCTTCCGCCGGGTATCCGCTGTACCGGCTGGGGATACAAGGATTGGGGGTTCGAAGAAAGACCCTGGTAGCGGTAGTTCCTAAACTACCCTTCGACTTGGTGTTAGGCAGGGATTGGCCCCCGCTTGATGAAGGGCTAAAGGAAGGCCTGGTTAAGGGAAAAAAGGAATCCCTGGGGCATCTTGAGGAAGTAGGGGAAGAAGGCCAGACCAGGGGAAAGAGTAATGGTGAAGGGGAGGCCCTGGTAAATGTGATTCCCCAGCCTTTATTTGAAAAACCCCCAAAGAAAGCACCTGTCCAAAAGGCCCCGATGGAGGTAGTGACACCTGGTAAAAAGGGCTTTGTGTTAAAGGTCTGTAAAATGTCCCCAGACGCACAGACACCCCAGAAAGCAACTGCCGCTGCGGCTGGCTTTGACCTTTTTAGTGCAGTGGAGGGGGTAGTACCAAAGAAAGGGAAGGCTATAATTAATACAGGCCTGCAAATCCAGTTGCCAGCAGGGTGCTACGGGCGGATCGCTCCCCGATCGGGTATGGCATCGAAGCATTTTATCGATGTCGGAGCGGGGGTTGTGGACCCCGATTACAGGGGAGAGGTCAAAGTACTGCTTTTCAATTTTGGGGAGCAGGACTTTGTGGTTAAAGTAAGAGACCGCATTGCCCAGATCATATGTGAACGGTTTGGGGCGCCAGAGGTGGAGGAGGTGACCCACCTGGTCCCTACCACCCGGGGAGGCCAAGGGTTTGGCTCCACCGGACAGAGGGAGGTACAAGGTCTCACTGCCACTGCAAAGACAAAATTAGAGGATGATTTAGGTCCCCAAATTGAAGACTGTAAAACAGCCTCGGCACCAAAAATTGGCATAGAATTGTCCCTGGAGCAACGAGGCCAGTTAGACCAGTTGCTGGCACGGTTTAGGGACGTCCTTACGCCCGTCCCGGGAGAAACCAACCTGGTCGCGCATGAAATTCTCACACCCCCTGGGAAAATTGTGCGGCTGCGACCTTATCGTTTACCGGAGGCTCGCAAAAGGGAGATTGTTTCACAAGTTCAGGAGATGCTACAGTTAGGCGTCATTGAAGAGTCTAAAAGTCCCTGGTGTAGTCCGGTAGTCCTAGTGCCGAAACCGGACGGCAGTCTTCGTTTCTGCATTGACTTTAGGCAGGTCAATGCTATATCACTCTTCGATGCCTACCCTATGCCAAGGATCGAAGAGTTATTAGATAGACTGGGGCAGGCACGGTATCTGACCACCCTTGACCTTACCAAGGGTTATTGGCAGATACCGTTGACCCGTGCTTCCAGGCCCAAGACAGCGTTCAGCACACCACTGGGTTTATTCCAATTTAAACGTATGCCATTCAGTCTACACGGCGCCGCAGCAACTTGTCAAAGGTTGGTAGACCAGGTCCTACGGCCTCACCACAGCTACGCGGTAGCATACATGGATGATATAGTCATCCACAGCACCACCTGGGCACAACACCTTCCACGTGTAGAGGCCGTATTGAAGGCTTTGCGGGCTGCTGGACTAACTCTAAATCCCGGAAAATGCCTATTTGGCGGAACCGAAGTTAAGTATCTAGGACACTTGGTGGGAAATGGTACGGTCCGACCCCTACATGATAAAGTAGAAAGTGTGCAGAATTTTCGGCGTCCGCTAACTAAGAAACAACTTAGAAGTTTCCTAGGGTTAATCGGGTATTATAGGCGTTTCATACCCAGGTTTGCGGAAGAAAGTACAGTGTTAACAAACATGTTAAGAAAGAACGCACCTAATAATTTACAGTGGACACAAGCAGCGGAGGACGCTTTCATACTTCTAAAGGGGAAGTTATGTAAGGCACCAGTTCTATATGGGGTGGATTTTAATCGTACATTTATCCTTCAAACGGATGCCTCGGAATCGGGACTGGGAGCCGTCCTGTCCCAGGAGTTCGAGGGTACTGAGCACCCCGTTCTCTACTTAAGTAGGAAGTTGTCCAGGGCTGAGGGCAACTATTCAACCATCGAAAAAGAATGTTTGGCTATCAAGTGGGCCATTGAGGCACTTCGATTTTACCTTACAGGCAGACATTTCGTGCTGATTACTGATCATGCACCATTGAAGTGGTTAGGTACCATGAGGAACCACAACCCTCGCCTCACCCGTTGGCACCTGGCATTTCAGGCTTTCAATTTTACCATACACCATAGAGCGGGAAAGCTACATTCTAATGCAGACGCCCTGTCTCGTATTCCGGGCTGGGAGCACGAAAGTTCACCATCCCGGAATATCTTAAGAGGGGGGATATGTGATGCAGCAGAGCGTACACAGCCCATGAAAGTGCAGGTAAAAGAAAGGCTTACCTCAGATTCAGCATTGGAAAGGAGCACTAGGCACACTGAAACAGTTGAGCAAAGGAAATTGTTACTGCGTAACAAACAGAAAGCTCGTCAGGAACACCTGATGGAAAATCCCCACGTCACGTGCAGGGCTAGGGATTATTTAAGACAGGGTTCCAGTCAGTGGAAGGAAGGCAGAGGGAGAGAAAGGCACGATACAACTCAGGAGCACGGCAGAAGCCGGGGAGAGAGTAGCAGGAGGTGTGGCTACAATCAGCTGAGCAGAAACCCCAGAGGAGTGTTGGGAGAAAACTTTTCTCACGGAGAACCAGGAAGTGAAGAGAGCTCCAGCACTCAGGAACAGAGGTTTAAGGCAAGCTGTACTGGGAGAAAACCTGCTACCAGAGTTAGCCTTAAAGAGAAGCCAGGAGTGTCCCACTACACAGGAGACCGGTATGTGCCAGCTTTAAGCACAGGTCAGTTTAAAAGGAAAGTGTTGGGGGATGGGAACTCCAAGCATATGTGCATCATAAGAAATAGCTGCAAAGCTAGGATCAATTTCACTTCTGCACAACCAGCCTGGGAGGCTAGAGTAAAAAGATACAGGGAGCCAAGCACCAAGGCAATTCCTACAGATAGAAAGAAACCTCCATACGCTTACAGTGAGGGGTTTAAAACCTATAAGTGCCAAGGGCGCGGTCCTGACTATAACCACACGAAGCAAGGAGATTCAGAGCTGTTGTTCTGGGAGGAAAGCCCAGTTAGAAGCTACTACAAGCCAGGGAGGTATAAACCCGAAGGGAGAAGAGCCTCCATTGAATGCCCTAGTGAGTTGTCACAAGACGCAGTGTCTGAATGCTATATACAAGAGGACTCTGACACAGGGAGTTTGGGAAGTGCTGGAGAAAGCATGGTATGGGAAGATGGCAGCAGCCTTCAAGATCCCTCTCCCATGGATTGTAGTATCTGTTATAAATGCAGCCCTGCTGTTTGATTAAATGACAAAGAGAACTTTGTACATGTAAACTAAAGAATATATTTGCCACTATTTTTGTTTCTTCGCTCACACCTGAAGTTTCTGTTCTTGTTGATAGTCCGAGCGGGACGGGGAATAAAACCCATCTTATTTTTCATTCAATTTGCTCTGAGAGACTCTTTCATTTACACAGCCAGAGCGGTTTACTTGTCTTATAGACCCTAGGCAACCGCCTGTATAAGGGTTAAAGGGCTCTAACCACGGGCCCCATCACAAAGTGCAATCTGGGACATCAGAGCCAGAATTCTGAAAAAAAAGCAAAAATTGGTCAATTACTGAACGATTGGTCAATAACCCAAAAATAACAAGAAATCACTCATATATCAATATAGGTGATCATAAAACTTTCTCCTGTTCATAATAGTTCAAAAACATTGTCTTAAATAACCGAGGTCTCTGACTTGTTGGCTCTGCCACTAGGACTCTCGTCCGTTTCAAAGCAGATTGCCCATTTGCATCAACGACCTCTAAGAACTCAGCAGGTGACTACACTCAGGTGCATATACACTTTTCACAAGAAGCACTATTATTGTACTTATCTGAATGGCCTGAGTACACCCACTGGTATAGGACAGTTTAAGGATCCTGATGCCCTTCATAGGTAACAATCACGCGTTTCATAGCTGTACTTTCATCAGGGGATCACTCCAAAATAAACGCCCATAATTCTTCTTGTTAATATTCTATAAAATACAAACATATCAAACTTACTTATATGTCATTACACCTAACCACAATCTAGTGAGTCATTTAACTAACCATTGCCCATCGTGAACAACAAAAACCAACAAACAGAAAAGCAAAAAAACAAAAAACCCCCAAAAAACAAAATACCTAAAACAGTTTCCGCTGCCCGCGTTTCTCCGGTGACTATCCTTTCTTTTACCGGCTCAATGGAAACGCCGCACATGCGAACTGAACACCTCCCTCCATCTTTAAAGAGACACATGGGATCTAGAGCTCCAATCAGAACTCAATACCTCATACTACCCCTCAACCAACTATCAGACCCATTTTCTCAACCTCAAGGACCCCCACAAAAAAATCTCCGGTATACGATACACACAAGTATGCATATAAACTGACACTTAAAATTACTTTGTAACAGTGCTAGACAATATAATCAATCAGAAACTTATTACAAGCAGTTTGCCCATTCTATGGATGCATTTAAACCTTTGGGAGCCACAGTGTCAAACGTGAATATCCACCATTGTTCACGTCTGACAAGTACCGATCTAGAGCCATACCACTCTCGCCCTTATTTATTTGATCTAAACAACAGATCCGAAGTTGATCATACTGATGGTGCTTTAGCATACAGTGCTCAACTATGGGGGCCTCACGTACACCACATTTAATTCGACTCTTATGATCTCCAGGAACAAGCAGGAATGAGTCTTCACATATGGGAGACGTCGCCGACGGAGCCCGCACGGGAATGCTCCCCAGCATCCAATCAGAAAGCCTTTGGGAGCATCCCCCGCACCTGCGCGGTGGCTTCCCGCCCTTCCTACTGCCTCTCTCCAGTTTTCGTTTTTCCGCGGAGCAGACAGGACGTACCTCCTGCCACCGCAGAAACTTTTCTTTCTTTTCTTGTTTTCCTGTGGTTGCGGCCTTTTCCCGCCGACAACGGCACCACCGGTGCCCCTTTTTTTCTTTTCTTTTCTTCTTTTAGTCACCTCGAGGGAACCTTTTTTCCCTCTGGTCGTTTTGAGGCCTACCGGGCTGCACAGCATGGAGCCTTCTTCCCCTCAGAAGTGCCCCCACTGTGGAGACTTAGTTTTTCACTTAGACTCCAATGCCTGGTGCCTCTCCTGTTTGGGCCCTGACCCTTTTCTCCCCGGTACTCCGGGCTTCAGTATCGGGAGAAGACCTTCCCTTTTTCGGGTGTCCCTCGATGACGTCTTTCCCCCTAAGGTGCGGTCATCGGTTTTCTCTTCTCTCCAGGATCAGGTAACCACACAACAGTCTGTTAAGACTAGCCAAGTCTTGAGGGGCGAGTCTCATGCGCGGCATGACGACGGCTCCGGCCAACCCCTCAAGCCCTCCTTGGCAATTAAACCCCGGCGGGAGTCTTCGGGCTCCAAAGCATTCACGGGGTTTCGGGTTGTTCCTGAGGTTCGCTCCTCACAGAACATTCCCGAGCCATGCTCGAGGGTGGTATCCGCTTCGAGCGGTGCCGATTCCCCGGCATCGGCGCCGGCGTCGGGTGTTCCACTCTTCGCCAGGGATTGTCAGCTGGTGTCCTCGGCACCTCCGGGGCCGATCGACTCTACCCAGTCTGGCTTCCCTACATCCCAGTCATGCGCGGAGGTGGTATCCGCTTCGGGCGGTACTGACCCCCCGGCATCGGCGTCGGTGTCGAGCGTTCCGCTCCTCACCGGGGATCGTCAGCTGCTGTCCTCGGCACCTCCAGGGCCGATCGACTCGACCCAGTCTGGCGTTCCTTCATCCCTGCCATGCACGGAGGTGGTACCCACTTCGGGCGGTACCGATTCCTCGGCAGCAGCGTCGGCGTCGAGTGTCCCACTCTCCGACGGGGATCGTCATCTGGTGTCCTCGGTACCTTCGAGGCCGATCTCTTCGACCCAGTCTGGCTTGCCTGCATCCCAGCCGTGCGTGGGGGCGGTGCCGGATTTGAACGGCACTGTTTTCCCGGCGTCGGCATGGGTGTCGAGTGCTCCACTCGTCACCAGGGATCGCCGCCTGGCTCCCCCGGTACCTTCGGGATCTATCGATCTGCCCCGGATGGGCAATCCCCCGGCATCGACGCGGACGTCGAGTGCTCCGCTCATCACTAGAAGGGGGGCCCCGGTGCCTTCGATCACTTCGATCCAGTCTGGTTTCCCATCGCCCCGGCCAGCCAGGGGGTTGGTTCCAGCGTCAAGAGACGCCGGTACCCTGGCATCGGCGCAGGGGGTGTACATTTCATGCCCCGCAGGGGCTCATCATCGGGTTACCTGGTTACCCTCGGGGACGGGTCGTATGCCCCGGAAGGATTCTCCTCTGGGTAAGACAGGCTCGAGAGGGGTCCCGGCATCTGGCAGTGCCTACCGCTCGGCATCGACGCCGGTGTCGGGTGTTCCCCCCTACCGAGCTTCGTTCTCGGGGGCCCTCGGTGCCTACGGCACCAATCGACGTGGTTCCGATTCGCTCCCCGGGATCGGCATCGCCGGCGCCGCCTCCGCCGCCGGGGCCCTCTAGGAGGGAGTCGATCTCCTCGCTCGGTTCGATGCCCAGCCTCGAATCGGTATCCAGCCTCGAAGGCTTGGCTACGGCATGTTTCGGGACCGGCCCCGGTCCCTTCCTGCGACGCAGTGCAGAGATTTCTAACCACTGTTCTCCGGTTGCCTCGGAACCGCTTCAATCGTCAGGGGCAGGGCCGTCCTCGGGGTCGGGACCGAGGCTGATTCCTGCGGTTCCATCGGTGCCATCGACCCCTTCGATGCCTAGCTTGGAATCAATTCCAGGAACCGTCGACGCTGTGCTGACTGCCCCGATCCGGGACTGCTGGTACCACCCTCTGCCCAGCGGGCGTCAGTCCGATAGGTCTTTTGGTGCCCAG
The DNA here is from genome assembly GCA_033557465.1 of Ichthyophis bannanicus. Lineage (NCBI taxonomy): Eukaryota > Metazoa > Chordata > Amphibia > Gymnophiona > Ichthyophiidae > Ichthyophis > Ichthyophis bannanicus. Next base: position 84,271,145 of record CM066032.1, read on the forward strand.
GCAGCCCCTCCCGCCTTCGCCTCCCCCGGCATAGCCCCTCTGGGAGAGCCGTCTTTTCAGGATTTTCTCCTTGACATGGCGGACTTGCTTGCCATTCCTATTCCGGGTCCTTCCCTAAGTCCAGGCCCTGCGGAACAGGCAGCCGTAATGCTTCCTTTACATCCTTCCCTGCAGGATCTTCTGCTGGGGGCTTGGCGGTCGCCTTTGAGGGTTCCGGCACCATCTACAGCCATGCATGCTCTGTATTGGGTGCCCCCCTCCCCGGGTTTTCAGCAGCACCAGCTTCCACATCATTCCATCGTGGTGGAATCAGCGCTGAGGAAGGTTGGAAGCAAGAAGAAGCATTCTTCTCGCCCCCCAGGTCGTGCCTCTAAAACGCTGGATACCCTGGGGTGTCAAACCTTCCAAACGTCCATGTTGGCTTCCAGAATTATTTCATATATTTTTTATATGAGCCTGACACTCCGGGAGGTCACCGAGAGATTATCTCTTTTGTCTCCCTTTTTGTCTGCAACTAAGGCCTCTGAATATTCCTTGCTTCTTTATCATTGCAGGAATATCTCTGGGTTCTTTTCTCGTGCTTCTCTGGACTCCTTCCTGTCGGTCAGCAGATCCTCTGCTATTGCCATCAGAGCACGTCGTACAGCATGGTTGCAGGCGTCAGACTTGTGTAGGCGGGCACAACATAATTTGGGCAATTCTGTGTGTGCTGGAGACCACCTCTTCAACAGCGAAGCCTTACGTCAGGTTGCTCAGTGCTTCGCTAACCCTCCTAGCGTTAGAAGCCGTCCAAAGTCCTCTCTTCCCCCCGGGGGTGGAAAATGCCCTACTAGACCTTCCTTCCCTAGGAAGAGAAAATTTCATCCCTCCGCCCACCCGCCAGGTGCGCCTAAGCAATGGACATCTCAATCTGGTCTGAAGTTCCCGGGCCCGCGTCAGGATACTCATACCAAGCAGCTTTAGGCTCCTGTATGCGGCGGCTTACAATTAACTTCTCTTACCAGAAGTTTAAATTTTTAGCTCTACACTGGGGTTCGTTCGGTGGGGCAAATGGTTCGGATGCTGTCCAGGGGTTAAGGTATTCTCCTTCCTTTCGGAAGAGGGAGATCACCTCTATTCCATGATAGTTATGGCCCATGGACATACTACCCTTCAACTGACTTACCCTTAGGTACGTTCCCCGAACCCTTCTCTTGCAGGGACCCCCTGCTGATTGATACCATACCGAAATCCTTCTCCCAGTGAAGTCCTTTGTTTGCTATCCTGCGCAGCATGTCCTGAGCGATCCCTCGATAAGGCTGGATCAGCCCCGTCCCCTTGTCTGTTCTCCATGTTCAGGCAGGAGAACCCCCTGCTATAGTCACTCCAAGGCTTATCGTTGACTATACCCTCATGTCTCCCGTTAAGGCGGGGGGCGAGTTTTTTCTGCGTGAATGCCCTGGGTACACATCTAGGGCCTGAGGTACCTCTGATGTGCCCTTACCGGACTGATATTATCCTCTGTCCTTAACGCTACCGTGCTGTTAGTTTCGCTGATCTGCCCCTGCCCCACAGGAATAGATCCCTTCTCTGGATGGATCTTTGACGCCACCTCCCGAGGTGGGCGTTTTCTGTGGATCAGTGGCAGGTCCGCCTTATCAGTGTTATGTGTTATGCTCACGTAGGTAGGTTCCTGGGCATACCTGTGTTAGTACCCGGGTGGGCGTTCTCCATGCCCAACTTACCTTGATATATATTATATATATGTATATATATAAAGGAATATTAGATATTATCTGTTTCGGTAGGCGCATATTGGGTGATGTCCACAGTGCCTATTTCCCCAATGGCCGGTACTTATGTACTCAGCTTACTGCTGTGAAGTCAACAGCTTCTACTTTTAGTTATGCCCTCCTTCATGAGGTTCAGACCCTTGTCTCCCTATCCCTTCAGCTAGGGTAGACTGTGTACTCCTTCGGTCCGGGGTACACCCCCGTTCTCCTCCGGACTGGGCTATCCAGATCGGTCAGTCTTCTACTCTTAGTCCTCAGGGTTATGGACTCTACTCCTGAGGGAGTGCTCAGTTTTTCGCACAGAGCTTCCTTGAAGACCTGCCGTCCTTCTCCTGCCCCAGTTGACACCTGGGTCTCCTGCCCGTCCGGATTTGGAACTTCCTCCTCACTGCTGTGAAGTTCCCTTGAAGACCTCGCTACTGCGTCTACAGTACCTTCATCTCAGTTCTACTCCCTACAACCCAGTAGGTAAGCTCTACGTGGTACTAGGTCATTGATTCATTACATACTTAATGATACTTCACATGCATTCTAAAGACTACTCCCCTTGTAGTCTTTGGGTTTTTGCTGTTCCTCTCTTCTCAACTCCTACCCTCCATCCCTCAGGGGATGCCGGGGATCCAGGTTGGGAAAATTCCATCCTGTCCTGGGCTGCGCTTATGGGATCTCCCCGGGCATCCTTAGCTAGGGAGTCCCCATATGTGAAGACTCATTCCTGCTTGTTCCTGGAGATAGCACAGTTACTTACCTGTAACAGGTGATCTCCGGAACAGATTAGTCTTCACAACCCGCCCACCTCCCCTAGGAGTTGTATCTCTCTATTCCTTCCTCTCCTCTCCTTCTGGCTCAGCTATGAAACTCAACTGGGGAGAGGCAGTAGGAAGGGCGGGAAGCCACCGGGAAGGCGCGGGGGATGCTCCCAAAGGCTTTCTGATTGGATGCTGGGGAGCATTCCCGTGCGGGCTCCGTCGGCGACGTCTCCCATATGTGAAGACTAATTCCTGCTGTTCCGGAAATCACCTGTTACAGGTAAGTAACTGTGCTTTCTCTAATACGAACCCGAAATGAACGTGTGGTTTTCCCTATGTATACCAATACTACACAAGCATCGAAATATGGACCACAACTTAGTGATTGATTTAAGAATAGAAGCGGTACCATGAAAACATTGAAGATAATTGGTGCCAGGAGGCAACCCTGGGGGACACCACAAGGAAGGCAGTGAGTGGAAGAGGGACTGTGACCAACAGAAACCTGAAAAGAATGGGAGTTGAGGCGAGTGAAGCAATAGAAGGACACCCCCTCCCCCCGAGTTCAATATTATGAAGACAATCAAGGAGCAAATGGTGAGTGATCAAGAGATACAGCAACAGCTGACTTACCCTGATCCAGAGATGTCTAGATTTCATTTGATATCCCTGTAAGGAGAGTTTTCATACTATGATGGACCATAAAGCTATGTTGTCTTGGATTGAAAACCAAATTTTTGTCAAGGAAGTAAATGAAATTACTGAAAGCAATTCTCTCCAGAATTTCCAAAAAAGAAAGCGAAATTAGAGATGGGGCAGAAATTACTTAAAGCTATAGAATCTAGAGATGGCTTCTTCAAAATTGGAAAGAAAACTGCAGACTTCCATAGGGGCAGTACATAACTATGAATTAAACTTAAATGAAGCAGAGGAAGAATTGAGGCTAGCAGGGAAGGAAGGAGCTTCGTAATTAAGAATGGGGGTTGTAGGGGGTGCTCGTGAGCCCAAGCAAAATGGCCACGATTCCCTGAGGCTCCTCAGCTTCTCCCTCTAATTCCCTGGAAGTCGGGATCCAGAAATGGTATTTATGGCTTAAAACGTGTCTCTTATTACCATTATGATACCCTTCTAAAATGTTAACATCAGCTTGCTCAGCCTCCCAATGGATGTTTTAAAAACCCTGAATCCTCCCGTGGAACCCCTGGAGGGGTGCCTCAGCTCGATCAAGCTCAAGCAATGTAGGTTGTTTTTCAGCAGGATGGAGGCGGCTAATTAACCCCACCAAAGCTAGTGATGCTGCTCTCTGCCTTCGTCTGCTTACCGAACTGCCCATCTCGCCTGCAGATCTCCTAACTCAGTGAGTTGTATGAATATAACAATCAGCAGTATCGGGGGTTCAAAATCGGGTTAAAAGGCCCTCTGAAACGCTGGAGTGGGGATTGCGGTTTCTTTTGGGTCTACCGATCACCGGGGCTGGCTCCGAGGGTGTCTTAACCCCCCACATAGAATTTACATCACCGCCATGACAGAAGTACCTGACTGACTCGCAGTGGAACGCAGAAGGGGACTCAGCAGGGAAAATTGTTGTGTGCTCTCCCTGGAATGCAAAGCTGTGCTGACGACCGCGATCTTGCTGAGGTGTGCAGCTGACACTGTCTCTCTCTTCAAAATGGCTGACGCTCCGTGGAACGCATCGCTGGAACGCACATTGTGACAGGCAAGATGGCCGACAGAATTTAAAGGGCTCAGAGGATCGTTTCTGTCCAACAGGTGTGAACAGGGAAGCCCTGATACATGCGTCCGAAACAGGCAGAGACCTCATGGAGAGCACGAAGATCTCTTCTCTTCATTTTTGGACGCTGCGATGAGTTCCTGCTAGGTCTGTGAGATGGAAACCCATAGAGACTGTGCTATTCTTACTTCATTAGGTAGTACTCTATCCTGGAGCTCCCCCTGGTGTCTTCTAAGTGTATTGCAGGCAAAGGACATTATACTTACATATTGGAAATCTTTCTTGGTTATATTCACTCCTTAATCTCTGCTACTATAACAATGTACGTGGGTGAGGGATTTTCTTTTTGCGTCCGCATGAGGACCAGAGGGATTTCTTATAGCTGAAGTCCTCCTAGAATTCTTGGCAAAAAGAGGCACCTGGCGATAGTTGGAGCAGGTTTGAGGAGAGCACTCTCTTCATAGGTCCACAATCCTTGACCTGGCAGTCTTACTGCTGCAAGCAATTATAGCCTTCATATTGTGGCACCACCCATTCTGAGGGTACCAATTGAGGACAAATCTTTGCTGAGCTGGAAGGTGGAGTGAGATCTCCAAAACCATTGTTGCTCCTAAGCAGTGGGGAAATTCTTGTCAGATCCTTGTAGGGGTGAGTCAGTTAGATTCACTCACGGAGGTGTGCTCGGGGAAAATCCACTGGCCAGAAAGGGATTCTGGACTTGCTTGGAAAGCATGGCCACTTCAAAATCCTATGCATCTTTTCTATCCAAATTTGCTAGGTCTCCGGACCTCAGGGTCGCAGTCCCCGGTTACGAAAGCAGACTTACTGGAAATCATGAAGGAACTTAAGCTCTTCCGCCAGGATTTCACCAAGGCAGTGAGCGATATTCGAGCAGATCTAAAATCACCTGATGATCGGGTAACACAAACAGAGATCAATATAGGGGAATAAATGGATTCGACTGTGGCCTTCCAGTCTCAAATCATAAAACTGGATCAACTAACGAAAGATCTAAAGGAGCGACAAGATGAACTTAAAAACCGGCAAAGATGCAACAACATTAGAATATTTGGCCACCTACAACAACCGGGAGGATCAGAAGATACGGTGGTCTTAGTTCAAGAACTGTACGCCTTCTGCGTGCCAAATGCTCCAAAACCGGTGCGGTTGGAAAGAGCACATTGCTCTCTCGGGGGCCGAAAGACCTCCCAGGTGCAATCTCGTGCTGTTATTATCTGTTTCACCTTCTTTGAAGATAAAGTGGCACTTTTGCGCAGTATACGGGGTAGACATTCAGTGGTCTTTAAATGTCAAGAACTTCAAATTTACCAGGACCTTTCTCAGTACACCTTAGAGTGGCGGAGAAGCTTCAAGCCCTTAACCCAGGCATTACAGAAACATGCAATTCCATACAGATGGGGCTTCCCCTTTGCATTATTGTTTGAATGGAATAATCGTGCTCAAAAAATTTTGGATTTGCTGGCAGCAACGGAGTTCTTATATCTGATGCAACATGGTGAATGACCAACCTGTCAGAGAAACACCAATGGAGAGTGGGAGATGTCCTTGCCAAAGAGGCACAAAATTCCAAGATCCCGTAAGTCATCCAATTCAGATCCGGACTCCAATCTGCAGAAAGAGATGGACACTTCTGCCCCTACATGATTCTGGTGTGCTTGTCTACTGCTAGAAGGGGAATTGTTGTTGGAGGGGTTGTCTCTTTTTCTTTTCTTTTGGGGAGATTCTTCTGACCTGGGTATTACACAGCCTCTTCTGCACACTCGAATTACACCCTTTGTTCAGCTCAGTGGGGGGTAAGATTTGTTGGGGAATTCTGGGGAAGGGGGATAGTTGTTCGCAGTCTAGAGAACGCAGAGAAGAGGATCAGTTTAAGGAAGAGAGTTTACAAGTTGCTTTTTGTTAAGATTGGAAATGGTTAGAGCTATCTCCTGGAATGTGCACGGCTTAAATAATCCGTGCAAACGTAGGAGGGTGATGGAACAGTTATGCAGGGAGAAAGCTGAGATAATTTTTCTTCAAGAAACCCACTTCTCCCAGCGTGATCATTTTGACTCTGCTAAAAAGTAAGTTTCCACAAATATACTTCGCTAACTATTCCACCAGGAAAAGAGGGGTTGCTATTTTGTTCTCCTCTACATGCCCTTTCAGCTGATTAATAAAGTGATGGACCTGGAGGGCCGTTTTCTGATTCTGGTGGGATCTATACACGGGACCACATTAACTTTTGTAAATGTATATCTTCCTCCGGCAGTGGGGGGGGGGGGGAGTTCTTTGCTTGACCTCTCATCAGCCCTTCAGAAATTTAGTCAGGGACCATTGATCATAGCTGGAGACTTTAATTGCGTCTGCTCTGAATTGGATCATTCAGGGAGTCGGACTCCGAGAAATATTTTGGGGAGATCACTGGAGGAATGGGCTTCGCAGTTTGATTTATGTGATGTATGGAGGCACCTACATGCTTTGGAAATGGATTACACCTTCTACTCACAGGTGCACAGATGTCATTCTCGTATTGATATGTGGTTTTTGTCCAGACCAGAGTCTTCATGGCTAATTCAAGCAAATATTGGAACCATGGGGCCATCTGATCATGCCATGATTTCTATTGGTCTCGCCCTGGGGGAGGCTGCTCCCTCCGCTCAGACATGGTCTTTACCTCGAGGGCTATTACTTAACCCGGAGTTTGTCAAAGGGATTCGGAAAGGTTGGGCAGAATACTTGAATTTTAATGACTCCTCAGAAATATCTAGAGCTCTCTTATGGGATGCAGGGAAAGCGGTTCTGAGGGGACAGCTTATCTCCATGTCGAGTGCCTTTAAGAAACGCTTAGTTGCTCAACAGGAGGACTTGAGGAAAGAGATAGCGGAATTAGAAAAGAAACATAGGAAGGGGGGCGGTGACAAGGTGTGGAATCTGTTGACTAGACGTAGGGGGGAATTAGCGGTGCTAGAGACCGAACTAGTGGCGTCGCTCTTCCTGCGCACAAAACAACGTTATTATGAGCAGGGAAATAAGGCAGGAAAGTTGTTGATGTGGCAATTAAAATGTCAGCGGCAACGTCATAGAGTTGATGCTATTACATCTTCACAGGATCAGATTCTGCATCAATCCTCTGATATTGCGTCCACTTTTGCTAGATTCTATGAGCAGCTATATGCTAGTGAGTCATTGGCAGCTCATGTGGACATTGAAGCGTGGTTGAAGGAGGCTTCTCTTCCTCAACTATCAGGGGTGGGAAAGGATCACCTTGATCGCCCGATTATCTTAGAAGAGGTCCAACACGCCATGAAGAACCTTAAGTCTGTTAAGGCGGCAGGACCAGATTTCTTGCTGGCGGAACTATATAAGACACTCCTGGATCTGTTTGCTCCGATTTTGCTAACGGTCTTTAATGAACTTCTTTCCAAAAATTCCCTTCCTGACTCTTTTTATCAAGCCAATATTGTTGTAATTCCTAAAGCTGACAAAGATCCATTGCAGTGCTCCAATTATCGACCGATTTCTTTACTGAATCTGGATTACAAAATCTTTACCAGGATTCTGGCTAATCGCCTAGCCACGTTTATTCCAGATATTGTTCACCCGAATCAAACAGGTTTCATAAAAAATAGATATGGGTTTGAAAATATTCACCGATTAATTAATGTTTTGCAGAGGATAAAATTAAAAGGGGGATCATATAGCATTCTATCGCTAGATACTGAGAAAGCCTTTGACAAACTCGAATGGCCTTACTTCCTACAGGTCCTCCGGGAATTTGGCTTTGGGATTTCATTCTGTACGTGGATTGCTTCCCTCTACGCTTGCCCCCAAGCAGCGGTGTCTGTCAATGGCTCCATTTCGCCACTCTTTCACTTAGGGAGGGGCACAAGACAAGGATGCCCTCTTTCCCCTTTATTGTTTGCTCTTGCAATGGAACCTTTGGCAGCTCATATCAGGTTAAGAGCGGAGGAAATAGATATCCATCTGGGTTCTGATTGGCATTCCATTTCCTTGTATGCGGATGACACATTGGTTTACTTGAATGAGCCCTCTCAATCTTTACCTATTGTGCTAAGTATTTTGAATTTATATAGCCCATGTTCCCTGTAAAATAGTTATCTCCAAGTTATAATGCCCTGTTCAATGTAATTTCAGTTTGTTCAATGTAAACCGCACTGATGCAGAATAGCGTGGTATATAAGAGAATGTAAATAAATAAATAAATAAATAAATAAATAAAATAAAATTTAGGCTGCTTCTCTTTGGTTTCTGGTTTTACTATCAACAAACAGAAGTCCACTCTCCTTCGTTGTCTGTCCCATTCCCCCACCGCAGATCACTGTAATGCGAGTGATTTTCTGGTGGTGGACTCTTTCAAGTATCTAGGGATTGTAATACATTGGGATATATCGAAGTTATATAATCTGAATTATATTCCCCTTCTGAAATCGATTAAGGTGGATATGGAGTGGTGGAGTCCATGTTTAGTTTCTTGGCTAGGCTGTATTAATACCTATAAGATGTTGGTCCTACCAAAGTTACTTTTTATGTCTATGCAGTTGCCTATTGCTCTTCCGGGCAAGTTTTTCACGACCCTCCATCAGGCCGTAACTAGATTTCTTTGGTTGGGAAGACATCCTTTGCTTAGCTGGCAGATACTCACACTTCCAAAAGGGTCTGGTGGGATGGATCTTTCTGATCCGGCGTTATATTACTCTTGTATCTGTCTGAGATCATTATTGTTGTGGAGAATTCATCCCGGGGCAGAATGGGCTTCATTAGAAAAGGACTGGTTAAGTCCAATTCCGTTGGTAGCTGTACCCTTTCTTAATGACCCGCAAGAGATAACTCAGGTGAAAGCCCATGTGTTTCTTGGCCCTTGTTGGGTGGCGTGGAGGAGGATCTGTAAACAGACGGGGTTATCTGTGTCCCACTCGCCCTTTACCACTTTGGGGGCTTTGGGGTTTATCCGAAATATGAATAAAAGATTGAATTCAGATTTTCTATTGACGAGTCTTTCCTCCTTATATGAGACCTCGCATCCCGTTCCTAAGTGGGGACTAGAGGAGCGGCTGGGTTTTCAACTCTCTCCGTTTCAATATCTGCAAATATCTCATTGTTTAAGTACTCAATTTTCGGTAGCTGATCTATCTAGGAGCCCTCGAAGTTGGGAGCAAGATCTTTATGTATCCAGGAAACTCACCACATTCATTGCTTGGCTGTAAAGGCATATAGCGGATGATTCACAGGTCCTTTCTACTCTGAAACTTCCTCAGCAGAGATGGGAGACAGCTTTGCCAGGGAAAGAGCAGGAGTTCTGGCTTGAAGTTTATTCTTATTCACATTCCTGTTCCATATCGTTGGGGTTAATTCATACACAACTTCGGATACTTTATCGTTTATCTATAACACCGTTCGATCTTTTTCAATGGAAACGGGCTGATGATCCGCTTTGTTGGCGATTGTGTGGACGCCATAGGACTTTTGATCATATGTGGTGGTTGTGTCCTCACATTCAGAGTTATTGGCAGATGGTGATGGGACATATTACTAGGAAGTTACAGGTTACCCTCCCCTTTGACATTGAGTCTTGTATATTGGTTTTTTTTCCAGAATTCGCTTAAGAGCGTCCTCTTCAGAGACTGGTACAATCGCTATTACTAGCGGCCAGATCCGTGATTGCTCGTTTTTGGAAGCGCAGTAGGGCCCCATCTCTTACAGAATGGCACTCTAAATGCTGGGAAATATATAGGCTGAAGAAAATGACAGCTTCGATTCGAAGATGGCCCTTTCGGGAAGAGGAGTTTTGGAGCTTAGTATTTCAGGAGGACACCTGACGTTTGAGGGTTAAGGAACATGGGCTGATCTATGGACTGTGGTTTGTCTTCTTTAGCATGTCTCTTCCCTTGGATTTTTCACCCTTTTCTCTTCTTATTCCTTCCTTGTTTTTTTGAGGGGGGGGGAGTTGACAGGTCAGAAGGGTGGAGAGGGGGGAGGGGTTGGGGAGAGGATTGGGTGGGATTAATGGGGATGGGGGAGGAGATAACAGAGTAGAGTCTGCTCCACTCTCAGTGCCCTTTTGCTAGGTTGGAAGGAGGGGTCCTGGCTATGCAGAACTGGGGATTGTAAGGAGCATGTACGGGAATTGTTGTTGTATTGCATTAACCTCACAAATGTTTTTTATCACTGTTGCATCTACATGGAAGGACTGGGTTTTTGCTTCTGTTTTGTTCTGAACTGAACTGATTTTGAATTGAATCATTTTGTATTGCTTCTGTATAGTTTGTGACCCTGTTCGGACCTATACTGTATCTTTACCCTACACTGTATCTCTACCCTATCCTGACGTGAGTTGATGTCAGGGAGGGGCTTTAGTAAGGGGGTGGTTAGTTCTTTGACACGAGGTTCTAATTATAAGTGTGGTTATGTGTACTGGCTGCTTAACTACGGTCAATATTTTGATTTGTTCCTTATTAGATGGTTGATAATGCTGTAAAACGGGTAGAGACTGTACCACATTGTTATGGTTTGCTGAGTCGTAATGTATGTTATTTAAACTTGCTCAATAAAATTTATTACATAAAAAAAAAAGAATGGGGGTCGTGAGTTTAGAAGGGAAGAGTAGGGGGGGCGGAGCCTGATGTCCAGCGGGTAAGACGCTTCGCGCTGAAGCTCCCGAGAGGCCTACTTAGAATCCTGACTTAATACCTATACAAACTTACTATTTCGCTCCGAGCTGACCGGGGTACCTCGGGGGGATGGCGGCCCATAAACCAGCGCGCTTGGACTTCGGGTCTCCTTCTTCTTCTCATGGAAAACGCTCCAAAACAGAGGTGTCCTCCCCACAGAAGATGGCTCCATTTCGTGAAAACCCCGAAGTGCACCTGGCAATTTTAGAGGAAATACGCGGCGTGAAGGAATTGGTGCAGTCCAATGGAGAAGCGCTTAGAGCCATGCGAGAAGACTTTGGAGTGCTCCAGGACCGACTTGAAAGTCTCTCATTACGGCAGGACAACATGGCGGGGGTCCTCGACTCGCACGCGGTGCGCTTGGGCAAACTGGACAAGGCTGAGCGCCAGATACAGAATCTTCAAAAGGAGTTAGAAGATAGCAATAATCGAGCCCGTCGCAACAATGTGAGGCTCATTGGAATACCGGAGGGGGTGGAAGCTGGAGACTTAAGAGAATTCCTGCTCAAAACTCTTCCCTCCTTGCTGAAGATCACTTTTCATAGAGAACTGGAAATCGATCGTGCACACCGTGTTCCTACCCACATGGCGCTCAACCGAACGACCCCCCGGCCTATTATCTTTCGCTTGCTACGATATCAACAAGTGGAACAAATTTTAAATGCTGCCCGGGCGAATCATCATTTGGAATTTGAAGGTCACAAAGTCTCCTTTTTCCCTGATTTGGCAAAGCCTACTGTTGACCGTCGGAAGAAGCTCCTTGCTTTTCGCCCTCGACTTCAACAGCTACAGGCTCGCTTTGGCCTGTTGTATCCTGCGAAGCTTCGAGTGACTCTCCACAACCAAACCAGGACATTCGAAGATCCTGATCTACTGTCAACATTTTTAGACTCCAAAGAAGCAGAGCAGATGCGCTAATGCAAAACTTGGACTTTTATCTGCCGGCTCTGTCCGCCATTTTGAAGGGCCCGATGCGGCGGTCATAGCTAAGCACAGAGACTCCCTGGACTTTCTTTCTTTCTCTATGTGACTTTTTTGTTTTTTGGTCTCCTATCCCTCCATGAGGTGTGCCTCGGTCGGATTCGGAGCACGCACAGTCCTACAGGTTATGTGTTTTTCAATTTCGGCCTTCTCTGGGGTTTCTCCCCGCAGACACATGGTCGCCAGTAATTTTTGGGGTTTTGCTTCTTCTCTACCGCACCGCGGTTTTCTTTTTAATGTGGGGCGCTTCATTGAATTATCTTAGCTTATTTTCTTTTATGTCATGTGTACAGCCAGATACAGTCAAAATGAGGGACATTGTGAAATTATGTGCGCTATCATGCTCAGAATTTTAATTTTTCTGAATGGCCTTATGTAAAATCTTATCACTCAATGTAAAAGCATTAATAGTCCAATCAAACGAAAGAAACTCCTTAGCTATCTTAGCCATGAGCATGCCGATTTAGTGTTTCTTCAGGAAACGCATCTAAACTCTGCTGAAACACTGAAACTCAATGCTAAGCCTTCTATGGTGGCGGCCTATTCTCCCGCCGTTTCCACACGATGTGGGGTAGCCATTCTGGTTAAGAAGTCTTTGCAAGCTACTGTAATTGATACTAGCGCTGGCAAGGAGGGTAGATGGGCCCGTGTATACCTTAAGGTTGGAGATAGTGAATTCACGTGTATTTGCATTTATGCCCCGAATCTGGACAACCCTGCTTACTATGCAAGTATTGCGCAGTTGGCATAGGCCTCTGCCAATGCTCCATTAATACTTGGTGGTGATTATAATCAAGTGTTCCATTGTTCTTTTCTTCTCAAGCAAGGCGTTCGTTGGCTGGAAGAACCAGTACCGAATAGACCTGTGTGGCTAGACATAGAAGAGGATCTTTGCAAATTGATTCCTCTTACTTTTCTCCCTGGTATGACTCTCCCATCAGACTCCCACTATCCTCCAATGCTTTTAGACACTTTAGGTGCCTTTACTACTCTTATGCAATCTTTAGACTCCCGACTCTGTCCGTTCGACGGACTCCCGCTTTGGTACAATATTCGATTTCGACTACAAAATAAGTCGATGGCGAAGAGCCCCTGGTACACTAGGGGCATTTGGATTCCTAGCCAGTTGTTCCATGATGGTCGCTGGAAAGCTTTTAGTGAATTGCCAATTGAATTTGGTCTCCCAGCGAAATACTACTTTCAATCGGTGCAACTTCAGTATAGCCTTTGGAGTGCTAAGGTACTCCCGCCATCGGCATCCCCTACACAAGGTTGATCGGAGACTACCCGATCTATCGGTAGTTCACCGGGTGTAGCATCCAATTTTTACAAAACCTTATGTAATGCTATCACTAGCGATACCCCTATAGTGCGGAAAGCATGGGAGAGAGCATTGCATGGGACTTTGACCTCGGAGCAATGGAGCCTTGTCTGGAGTAGAGTGATACGGGTTTCCCGATCCGCCTCACTCACTCAGACACTTTTCTTTCTAGCCCACCGGTGTTTTTACACTCCTGACAGATTAGCCAAATGGAACACTACTCAGGGCAATAGTTGTTGGACTTGCCATGCGGCCATTGGTTCACTACCTCATGTTAAGTATGAATGTCCCGCACTACAGTATTACTGGCGTCGGGTCTGGGGTCGTATCCAGTCTATTTTGCACCTTCAAGAGCCCCTTTCTTGGAGGATAGTGGGACTTCGCCCAGTTGCGGGGATCCCCTCTCTTCCAAAAACGGCTTACTTCCTTTCGGACTTTAGGCTTGGCATTGCTATTTCCCTGATTAAGCAATACTGAAAAATAGCTCCCATCTGAGCCCAAATGAATGGTGGAATCATGTCTGTCCCTATAGTAAATATGAACAAATACCTCGTATGTTTGCTTTCCTCGTTCAGACTCCTCATCATTGGTCTCAATGGAAGATGCTCAATGACTATGTACATTCTGTTAAAAGCTTTCCTCTGACTGTCTAACCTTGTATATATTTCTGTCCCATGATCATTCTGTATCGTAGATACTCTTTTGATCGTTTTGATGTATAATCACTGTTAATTGGAAGCGCTCACATGCTGACATAATCGGCTAGAGAAGAAGCATCGGGGTGGGGGGTAATTGGGTTTACTTTTCCTTATTGTATACTTGTTTTGTCTCCTTTGGTGTGTTGTTTCTTTTGTTTGTTGCAAAATGAAAATAAAAGTTTCAAAAAAAAAAAAGAAGGGAAGAGTAGGGACAAAAAAAAGTCAGTGGGGGAGAGGTGATCAGTGGGTTGAGCAAAGGGTGGGGAGACAAGGAAGAAGGTGAGGTTCATTATTTGATTGTCTTACAAATATATTTTTATTAAATGATTAACCATTTGTTGGCTCTCTGTTTAAAATAGATTTATTTATTTATATTATTTCTATACCGCACTCTTTAAAATCAGCATGGTTTACAGGTAACGACAATTTGTGCAATGCAGCTGAACATGCAATGCACAGAGAACAGGTATTACAACTTGGGTTTAACAGGGGTAAGTACAGTATATACAACGGAGCTGTTTGTGCACAGGCATACCGCAGTTATGGCTGTGGACACATGACACGCTCTGAACTATATACATTTTAGATAATTATTTACAGGTTTGTGCAGTCGTATTCAGACTGTGGGTGCGTCAGCATGCCCTGGGCGTGCTGGTGGTGTCCTTGTGGTGGGTGAATGGTAGTCTTGGTTGTGATGTTTCACTGGACAGGGAGCAATGTAGGAGGAAAAGATGGTGCTTTAGTGCCTTCCGGAACTGGGCGAGGTCGGTTATAGCTCGGATGGTGGTTGGGAGGGCATTCCAGAGCGTAGGTGCATAAAATACAAATGCTCTGTTCTTTGCTGCCTGGGAGTATTGAACTTGGAGTGTACATGATTTCAAATGAGGGACAGGGACAATGAGCATGGGTTATACCGGAGTTCAAGTATTACAGGGAGTGATGAGAATTATGAACTTGGACTATACATAATTTCAGATATGCAGAGGAGGGAAGGATCAGTGGGATATAGGAACAGTGACAATGTACATGGGATATACAGGAGTTCAAGTATTGCAGAGGGGGTTATTGAGCATATAGGGTCGCATGCCGTGTAGTTGTTGCGTCATGTTTTGGGTCCATAGTGTTCTGTGAAGAGGAATGTTTTCATTGTTTTTCTAAAGTCCTAAATGTCTTTGATGGATCTTATACTCTCTGGAAGTGAATTCTATATGAAGGAATCATAACCATCATCCCAGCAGTTTACAAAAAAGCTTTACAGTAAGTCAGTTTCTGTGATTGCAAAGGATTGGTTCAACTGTGCAAGATTTCAACGGAAGGGATACTCAAAAAACTTTGGGGGTGATAGTCAGGGGCAGTTTCTTGCACTGCTAATGCATCTAGCCATCACCACTGAAAATTAACCCTGGATATTCAATGGCAGAGCCGTATCCAGCCACCATCATTGAATATCTGGGTGGCCACGGACCCCGGAAGCTAACTGGGCAGTAGGGATATTGAACCACTGCCCTGTCAGCATCCGCTGGTAAAGTTAGGCTAGCCTTTCCTGCATCTTATGTTACCTGCAGGTTGCTAACTGGGCAGCGTCTCAATATCATCACTACCTGGTTAGCGACGGGTGCCACCTCCTCTCTGTCCCAGGAATGCTCCATTGCTAACAGGATAGCATCGAGGCATGTAGCAGCATCACCCACGGATATCCAGCAACACTAACCATATTAGTGCCGCTTAATATCCCTTTTAGTGACATTTACAGGGTTTGTAGGTCTGCAAACCGTGTAAATGCCTTTGAAGATCCCCCTATTATTCTTAGGGCATACAAGAGACCATTGCATGCCTAGAGACAATTCTTACTAACATATGGGTAACAATAACCTCCACATTGAAGATAATCCTAACACAGAAAAAAACACCATTCATCAATCACTCACTGACCCTACTTAGACAAAGCATAAACCTTTCTCACACATTCACATTACTCACCTAGATTAACCTTACCCTTAGAAAGCAATTTGCTTGTCGCTAATGTGAATAACTGTAATTTAATGTAAATATTTGACTTTACTGTTGATGTACTGTTGGTACTATGTTTTGAAACATTATCTAATTAATACCCAGTTCATATGTTCCTACCCCTCCTGTTATCTCATTGTATTTTTAAGTTACACTTAATAGTTGAATGTTCTTTGTTCTAAATCTGTTCTATGTAAAATAGTTCTTTGTTCTAAATCTGTTCTATGTAAAATAATAGTGCTCTATTATTAATGTTTGTTACCTGTAAACCGCCACTGATCTCTGGAAGTGGCGGTATAGAAAAGATGTATAAATAAATAAATAAATAAAAAAATGGGTACCATTCTCTACTAGAGCAAAATTAGTGCAAGAATTGTTCAGAAACTTTGGACTTCTTTCACATTATATAAAGGTTTCCAACAGGACTCCATGACAGCATTTACAGGAGGGAGGGATATTGGTGATTACATGGTTAAATTGGCAATTCCTGCCCTAGCGACTAAGGATGATTCAAAACCTCAGGGGGTGGGGGGGCATTTTCAGTGTGACCATTGCCAGTTTTATGCCCAGGCAATAGCAAGGCAAAATGGGTAAATCCTATCAATCAGCAGGAATATGCATCAAAGACTACCCATGAAAATTATTTTGTAGTATACATCATTCTGTGCCCATGTCCTCTAGTTTATGTGGGTTGCACAAAGAGGAAATTTAAACAGTGAGTCATAGAACAAAGATTTAGACTGAATGTGGGCAACACATCCGCTGCCGTTGTGACATATTGCATACAGAAGAGACAAGGATTTCACCAATTACTGTGGAGAGTATTGGAGAGTTATGGATATTTAAATGACAAACTGAGACTCCCAGAGTATATAAAGATGATTGGTGCATAGAAAATCAGCTCTTAGAACTGAAAAGAGGAGACGGAAGTGAATGATGTTAAACACTGACAAGAATAAGAGATATGCAGACAATATGGTCCGTGGGAAAAATAAAGATAACTAAAAAGGGGGCATTATTCAGTGGCAATAACTGAAACTAAAACTGGATACACAGCGTCAGAGACTATCCAGTGACAAGCGCTGAATATCCAGTTTTGGCCACCATACTTTTGCTATCTGGTTTGCGGCAATGTTCAGCTACTAACCAGGTAGCAAAAAGCATATAAAGTTAGGACAGCCATTGGCCTCTCATAACTTTACAAAATTTGCTTAGCTGCTGAATATCACTGTTAAGTGGGACCACTCAAGCTCCAACCACAAACCACCCCAAAAGAAACTACATGTTTCTAAGGTGGTCTGTGATGATGTTTGAAGCAGGTCTTGCTAACTGGCTATAAGACCCAAAATTTGTATGAAATGTATTCCCTAGTGCAGACACATATTGAAACACGGTATTACTCGGGGTAGTTTCTCCAAATGGGTTAGTTTTGTGCACTCTATGGCAGTCGTGAACCTCACTTCCAAGCCAGGGTACGTGGAGTATGATCTTTGTCTCTGAAATTTACTGCTAATGCTCGGCGTAATACTTGCATCAAGCCAAAGAGAGTTTCCTGCTGGAGTTGGTAAGATGTAACATGTATGGGTAGTTTACCAAGATGTGCTCGGAAATTCTTCTTTATCAAGCCTGTGGCTCCCAGTACAATGGGAAATATTTCCATATCTTTCCGCCATGAAGGCACAACTCCCAGCATCCTACACTACTGTATAGGATGCTGGGTTTCTTTTGTTCCTTTAAGTCAATGCTGACTCCTGGCAACCCAGCAGCCCCTGGAGTTTTTTGGCAGGGTGTGACTAGAAGTAGATAGCCAGTCCTTTTCTTCCAAGGCAACTGAAGTAAAGTGACTTGCCCAAGGACACAAGAAGTGTCAGTGGGACTCAAACCCAGATCTTTTGGGTAATAAACTTGCTCTGACCATTAGGCTACTTCTCCACTTGGGATGCTGCAGCAGGATAAGATTCTGAAGAAATATGGGTGCTGCTATAAGAGATCATAAAAGAAGCTGGATGTGAATAAAGATCATCTTAATAGCATTGTTAAGGAAGAGTGGAATTTTAAAGGAGTCAGAATATTCACTACTGCACACTGATATTTAATAGAAAAAAATTAAACCATTAATTGTTTTAAACATTATGGGCAGCATTTTAGAAGCCCTGAATGTGCTTTGGATGTCCAAAAACAAGCCTAGAGACATCCAAAGCACAGGCTATCTCTAGAGCTGGCTTTGGGGATGTCCCCGCCACGAGGACGCCCAAATCTGAACGGGACATGGTGGGAGAGTTCCCAGGATCCTGGACATCACAGAAATGTCGTGGACGTCCGGCATCACTTCTAACTATAGACCTGCTCCAAGGCACACATTGTGACGAACAAGTTCTGAGGTGCTTATAGCGATGAACAAGCATCTGAAAAGTGCTTATTTTAGCTAAAAAACTATGGCTACGGCTACTAATCATTTGTATAGTGCTACAAGGTGCATGCAGCACTGTGCATATAGATGTAAGACACAGCCCTGCTCATCAGAACCTATAATCAAATCAAGATGAAAAAATATCGCAAAACTAGAGTATGGTAAGATATACTTAAGTAGTGGGAAAGAGAATAAGGAGCATCAGGATCCAAAAGTAGCCTCAAAGAGGTGGGTCTTCAGCATCCAGAGAGGAAAAGATACTCTATCATCCCCTGTGCTCAGCACAGTTTCAGCAACAGCAGCAGCAAGATTTGAACCATAACTGCTCTGTTCCTAACCCACTATGCTAATCATTAGGTTACCTTTGACATCTATGGTCTGATATTCTAAGGGCATTTACATTGTTTACAGCCTAGTAAACCATGCAAATGCCTTAGATGGGGATAGTCAATGGCACATACACGGTTAGTAACCACAAACAGGAGCACTGCTCGCAAAGCAAACTGAAGAACCACAGGAGCGAGTAGTTACGGAAGTCACAGACGCTTTATTAAATAAACAAACCCCAACGCGTTTCGGCTGTTGCCTTCATCAGGGGGTACTAGAGGACAGCAAAACAGTACATTAAAATAAAATAAACCAATGAATTATAAAATACCAAACCATTATTAAAAAGTTATTAATACAAAAAAATATTAATTAAATAATTAATTAATAAATAATTAAAAATAAGACATAACTACACATAAAAATATACCATATAGATAAGAAAACCAACAGTATATAATAATAAAATATATATAACATACTTACAAGTGATCTCTTATTGGTACACTAGATGAAGCGCAAATAGCAATAAAGATATGGCACAAAACCAATCATATGGTGGATAATGCTAAAAATTAATGTAAAAAACATTAATATAATACTAAACAATTAAAACCATCAATTGAAACATGCACCACTAACATAACATAAAAAAATAATTGAAAAAGAGACAAAATGGAAAACCCAGACCTAAGGAGTGGACCCACTCCAAAAAACTTTTTTAAATTGAACCTTAAAATAAATAATACACGATTAGTGCCATTGAATATCACCGTCTAAGGGGCATGTTTACTAAAATCCGCAAAATAGCGCGCCGCAAAATAGCGCACGGCAACGCGGCACTGAAACGCGTTTAAACGCCCCGCACACGTGCGTGTCACCCCCGCACAGGTACGCGGCTCACTAACGGGCCCCGTACAAGTGCGGGCCCGCAAATGTCCGATAGAGGCGTGGATACAGAAATCACACCCAGAAAAGCTCCAGAAAAAAGAAATGAATTTTGGAAGGGTCTACTGAGAGGAGACTCTTCCAAAAAACATTTGCCCAGCGTGGTGATATTTTGTCCCACATTTCCCGTGGTCATTTCCGGGGTTTATGTGCACGTTTGTCACCAGACAGGGTGCATATGCCTACAGTAGAATTGCGTAGAGCAGGGTTTGTGACTCCATCCTGCCAGGCTTACTGCCTCCAGGGGCTGCACCCTCAGATCTACACATATGTGAGTCTATTCTTCTTAATGCCCTCCTTCACCTGCATGCTCTTATATATATATACCCCCCCCCCCCCCCCCAATTTAAATTTTAACCTTATGTTCAATTTTAATTGATCATTTATGTTTATAGCTCTCGGATCCTTCATTTTGTTTTAAAACACAATATGTAGATTTCTTTTACTATATATAGTAGCTTTTAATATGGACGATTTTAAGTGCATTTATTAATTTATGTTATGGGTTCTTATGATTTGTATTCATATTAACCCTCCTTTTCTATGCATCTCTCTCTTGAGATACCATTATTGATTATTTGTTTTAATGGTTGTATATTATATTTTCTTATCTCAAAAACTATGTTAGCATGTTATTTTATTATATTTATATATTTTTTAACCTTACTTTATGTTTGTCTTTTGAAGGGTCCCCACACCCCTGATGAAGGCTAATGCTGAAACACGGCTCTTGTAGGGTGGACCTACAGAAACAACACAATAAAAATTTGACTCTACTAATCTTAGGGGCATGTTTACTAAAATCCGCAAAATAGCGCGCCGCAAAATAGCGCAGGGCAACGCGGCACTGAAACGCGCAGAAACGCGTTTAAACGCCCCGCACATGTGCGTGTCACCTCCGCACAGGTACGCGGCTCACTAACGGGCCCCGTACAAGTGCGGGCCCGCAAATGTCCGATAGAGGCGTGGAACGGCGAAAGGAGGGCGGAGGAAGGCTCCGGAGGGGCGGAGGGACGGGGTCAATGGGTGGAGAGTGGGAGGGGAGAGGCTCCCCGCACAGTATCGGGCCC
Source organism: Ichthyophis bannanicus (assembly GCA_033557465.1). Taxonomy (NCBI): domain Eukaryota; kingdom Metazoa; phylum Chordata; class Amphibia; order Gymnophiona; family Ichthyophiidae; genus Ichthyophis; species Ichthyophis bannanicus. Next base: position 84,291,855 of record CM066032.1, read on the forward strand.
GAATTTGCATGTAAAAACTACCGCGAGTGAAACACTCGCGGTAGAAAGCATTTAAAGGGAAAGAGAAACCATTTCCGTCAGCAATGTACAGGAAAACCGGGGAAACCAGCAAAACGTGAGCAGTGTGATACATGTGCACAGCACAAAAGTGAAAATAAAAATAGAAAATGACCACAACAGAACTATTAAAAATAGTAATTCAGCTGGGGAACAGTTATAGTGATGGGCAAATACAGAAATCACACCCAGCAAAGCTCCAGAAAAAAGAAATGAATTTTGGAAGGGTCTACTGAGAGGAGACTCTTTCAAAAAACATATCCACGTTTTGGAGCTTTCCTGGGAGTGTTTGCTATGGTTGCCCATTAATATCACTGTTGCCCAGCGTGGTGATATTTTGTCCCACATTTCCCGTGGTCATTTCCGGGGTTTATGTGCACGTTTGTCACCAGACAGGGTGCATATGCCCACAGTAGAATTGCATAGAGCAGGGTTTGTGACTCCATCCTGCCAGGCTTACTGCCTCCAGGGGCTGCACTGTCTCTGTGGCCAAAGTGTGGTACAGCGGACAGAGTCATTACCTCTAGGACCAGAGGGCAGAGGTTCAAAACCCAGCTGGGGCACCTGCCAGCCCAGTCCCTATATTTTACCCACCACTAAATAAAGATAGCGCAGACACCCCTGTATGCATGGGGAAAACACCCATATTTTACCCAACACCGCACACACACCACAACAATGGGCATTACCTACAGCCAAGTCCCCCAAATGCAGTCCCATACTGCCACATTGCAATCAGGTCAACTGCTTTTTCTGAGAGAAGTTCATGCCAGCATGTTGGCGGACAAGTACATGTGGTGCAGTGGCTGCTAACCACAGAAGACAGAGGCCTAGCCATGTGCAGGCTGGCACAGTCCACTGCAACAGACAGGTCCTGCCGGATCCACAGTCATGGACAGTCCAGGGAATCCAACCAATCTGTGGCTACACAGTGGTGCAGTGCACACAGACAGTGCATACAAGAACAGAAGGTCACAGGTTCAAAGCCCAGCTGGGGCTACTGCCAATCCTGCCCACATATTTTTCCCACAACTAAACAGTGATAGTAAGGACACACCTTTCATGGCGGGGACATATGCAATGGTAAGACATCTATCTTTTACCCCACTGAGCACAGACACCATGAACAGGGGCAGTACCTAGAGCAGAATCACCCAAATGCAGTCCTGGTGGGCCACACACCAGTCAGGTTCCATGCTGACACTCATACAAATGCCTGTGCTGTATATCTATGCACCACCCCCATGGCATGTAGATGTAGCCCATGCATATTCATGAGGGATAGCAGGAAAACCCGAACAGTGTGATGCAAACCTGGACTGGAGTTGGGAATCTGTGCCGTAAAGCAGCAGCCATCAAGGGCAGACACACCCACACCCACAGGCCCCATTGGCCAATGTCTCCTGGAAAGGCAGAACATTGGACCGTGCATGCAGCACCCAAAATGAGCACTTGCATAACTTACCAATGTCACCCTACACCTGAGGTATACGGTACACAGCTCGGAGACGTTTGCTAGGAGCACAGGCAGGCAGTTATCCATACGTTACGTACATACTGCTAGTTGACCCCATCCAAACAATCTGTTAGGTGTTTGCAGGGCATGCTCCAGGCCTGGCCTCTGACGGTGCTTACCACCCTGGGGAGTGACCACCAGCTGTAATGCGCACCATATCCATGCCTTGCCGTGCTCAGGACCGGTTTGGTGGGCAAGGCTACTTACCCCCTCAATCGTAGCACCATGATGGCAGAGGTGTGGAAGTGTGTGTCTGTCTATACAGTGGGTGTTGGCTGCAAGCCCCTTCAACAGCCCGCACTGCCAGCACTGTTGCCAGTATTGGCCAGTCAATGTGCATAATGAGGTGCAAGGTACCATGGGTATAGCCAGGGCAGGGTGGCGTGGCCAGGATGCATCTGCACTGGGCATAGGGCCCTGGCAGGGACATTGGCTGGGATATTGTAGTGTCCGGCCACCACCTACACAGACAGGGTGGCCAAAGCATGTCCTTCTGGGGGATCACGCTCACCCTGACTGTGCAGTGACCACAGCATGGCTAGGCCCCCCCCCATAGTGCTGTATAGTAGTTCTCTCATGTGATAGATATGGGTTTCTCTTTGGGGCCCAGTCACTGATCTATCTGCTTGCTGTGTATGCAGACAGCCCAGTTCTGGGTGCATGCATCTCCATTGGGAACATGCACTATGGACTAACCAGCAGACTGTTTGTAGCTGGTAAATGTCTTGCTATAATGGCTTGCAGGGTGCAGTGGCTGTTGGCTTGCTGCAGGGGAATATCTGGTGGTGGAGTGCAGCTTACCATACCCTGGGCTTATGTCTGTCTGCTATTGTGTTATGGCTGTGTATGGAGCTGCCTGCCTGTGGGGGGGGGTGGTGGTGTTCCTCAGCAGGACTGGGGTTGATGTGGCCCTCTACTGCCACCTTTGCAGGGAGGTAGAGTGTGGATCCCTTGATGGGGACCATGTTTGCCACTGGGGGGGGGGGGGGTGCCTGATGGCGGCAGACAGGGATATCCATGGTGTTTGTGCAGAAACTAGCTATCTTACACATTAACACTGCTTTGGAACGCCCGCTTGGCCTCCAGCAGCCATGGCAGGTGTTGTTGACCTGGTCCTGGCCACCTCATTGCACACTCAGGGTGAGCACAGTACCCGCACGATGTAACGGTGTGTGGCTACTCTGTGCCAGTAAAACACCCGGTCAGTCCCCCCTACTAGGCCAAGGTGCTGTGTGGGTGCACCCGGTCACTCCCCCCAACAGGGCCGAGGTGCTGTGGGGGTGCATTCCCCATCTTGTGTCCATCTGCGGACAGCTAATTTGCATGTGCAGTGCATCATGGGTACGGGTGGCCTAACCCTATCCTGTTGACACCAGCAGACTGTCTGTGAGGTGACGTGTAGGCTATCTGCAGCCAGCCAGGGGCCTGCTTACAGCTATGGAGCTGTAGCGCAATGGTTATATCACTGCCTGTGCAGCCAGCGGTCATGGGTTCAAACCCACAGTGGGGCCCTTTGGTAGGGCTGTCCACAGCTTTATTTTTATTTACTGTACATATGTCTATGCCGGCAAGACCACCCTCAGCTTACTATACCCATTAGGTGCCTCTGAGGGTGCTTCATAGGGCGTCCTGTAGGCCACCTTATGGTTGCCATCCCTATAGGGTGCACTATACATTATCCTGTGTCGCAACATACATGCTGCCCTATAGGGGTCATTCAAGGGTGCCTTGGCGAACAGTGCACTGTAACATGTGCCTTATGGGCCGCCGTATGTTAACATGCTGGGAGAGTGCGTTTGCTAGTAGTGATAACAAAATAAAATTATACAGCCTCCTACAGCACTCCACAACATAATACATACTGCCTCAGCAGGCATTTTTCACTGAGCATTGTGAGGAGTTGAACCCCTGATTCCTGCACCATTGGTCAGTGTTTTAACCATTGTGCTGTGGCTCTGTTCCTGTGCTTGTGCATCAGCACGCCGCCTTGTGCCTATCAGCGCGCTGCCTTCTGCCGCCCAAGGGGACCAGTGCGCCGCCTTCTGCTGCCCAAAAATAACTGTGCGCCGCCTTATGCCGCCCAAAAAGCACTGTGCGCCGCCTTCTGCCGCCCAAAAATAACTGTGCGCCGCCTTATGCCGTTCCAAATTAATTTGCCTCCTAAAACAATGTTAATCATTACAATTACTGCCTCAGCTGACCTTTGTCGTTGCGCACACTGGGGGATTGAACCCATGGCCCCTGCACCATTGGTCAGTGTCTTCACCGTTGTACCACGGCTCTGTTGTTTTGTATACTCAGCAGCGTGCCACTTTGCCTTTCCACGCGCTAATGTCGACCCCCGCACATTAGCGCGACGCACACACGTCCGGTTGCTTACTACCGTTTTTTTTCTATTTTCTGCCTGAACCGCCCACTCCTTATATGGCACAGGCACACTAGCACGGCCCCGCACGTTAGGAATGTTTAGTAAACATGCCCCTAAGTCTCCTACGCGTCTTAATCTATTCGGTTAGCATCGGGCTGTGTTGGAGGTGTTGCTGAGCAGAGGCAGTGACTAGTGGCGATATTAGACCGCTACCTGGTTAGCGATCTGTGGCTAAAATTAGGCCAGCTTTTGTCTCACCTAGTTTTAGCCATGGATCGCTAACCAGGTAGCACGCCAATATTGCTGCTATCCAGTTAGTCTCTGCAGCTGAATGTACTCGGCGCCAAACCCGGCTATTCAATGCCGCACTGCGACATTGAATATGCAGGTCTAAGGGTCGGTGGGCAGGGCTCATGCCTTTCCATTAGCAGTTCAAGGTGAGTTACATTCAAGTACAGTAGGTATTTCCCTGTCCTCACAAGCACATCTAGAGCCTTTACAGGGTGTGAACTTTTGCTATTGTCTTTTTGGCTGTGGGTATTTCTTTGATATATCAGTCCCCACAGTCTGGGCTGGATCTGCTACAGTTAGCTGATTATTCCAGGGTATTATGAGGGTAATACTATAAACTTGTGCTCATACGTGGGCCTGTTCTATAAAGTATGAGCGTACCTTACTTTATGCAATAAGGACATACTGATAAACCTGAACCTAGTTGTGGCACTTACACTTGCTCTAAAGCATGTTCAAATGGCCATGCCTAGATTTGGAGAAAATGCACATAAGTTAGAATATTCTATAACTTACATGTTCAAATTTAGGCCCTCCCCTGTGCTCTGCCCTATGCACACCCTAATTTCAATTATGCATGATGGGACTTAAGCACGTGCTTACAGAATAACGATTGCCTAAAGCATGTGCTAAAGTCCTTTAGAATAGGGACTCACACATGTTTTTAGCATGCAACTTTAAACACATCCTTTATAGAATTACCACCTAAATGTTGCCAATTTATATAATACTTGGTCATTTTAATGCATCCAATAACGTCTCTGCACTCTTCCAATCTTGCATTGATTTCTTAGATACAATGGAAGCTTTGGATCCAGCATAAGAGTGGTCATGGTCTTAATTTGGATACTAGTTGTATTCCATTGGTTTTTACCAAAGAAATACCTTTGTCAGGTCATTACTTACTAAGTTTTGTTTGGGCCCCTCCAGTACATTGTACTGATTTATGTGGACATCTGTTAACTAGGAGAGTGCAGTCAACTGTTAGTGTGAATGTCTTTTCCTCACATTGGAAAGATGATTGTGGGGATGCTCTTCCCTCAGGGGATCTGATTAGACATGTTTCTAATCTTTATAAGATTTGAATAGAGACATTAGATCAGATAGCTCCTCTAAAGATTCATGGAGGAATATTCAAAGTGATTAATGCAGTCAGCCGACCTGCTGACCATGTTAATTGTGGTGAGTTGCATATTCAGCAGCACACAGCCAGTTTCTGCCCTTGACTATCCCTAAGGCTTTTAGTTCTAGGTGTTTATCATTTCAGATTTTAGGGGTTTTTTTCTGAGGCAATTAGGTGCTTTCCTAGGGATGAAAAATAGGAGTTTATCGGTGGATGTGCAGCAAGAAAATTGTTTTTAATGGATTTCATTTAATGATATAAATTATTCAATTGCAGCCCTTTGTCCAGTGCCAGCATTGTTTCCCCTCCAACCTGCCGCCACAGCACCAGCATCCCAAACTGGATTACTACCGATCCTTGCATAGAAACTCCTTGCTAAGAGAACACCTGGCCTCGCTCACATACCCAAAACATACTGTAGATAGACCCTCACCGAGTACAGTATAAGTGGTGGTTTGTGCCTACACCATCAGTGACTTTTCAGGATGACAGTGATGCAGCCTAGTGACATCAGCAGAAATCACCGTGCTCTGTGAAAGCTGACTATTAATAAGCAAGCATCTCACTTGAGCACAAAGCAGTAAAGAACTCATCAAAGAACTAAACAAAGCGTCCTGGTGTTCAAATTCAAGAACATAATTACCATGATCCTGTGCTAAAAATGTACACAGAAGTATCAGAGCTTATTTTCATGTGGGTGAACGTCCAATTAAAATAACAGGGACTTAGCCATGTCAAAGGAAAATCTGCACTGGATTAAGGCAATTAAATTGTAGCAGAAGCTTAGATGCTATAGTGTTTTTTGAAGGCAAAGACAACATCAGACCCATCAAATTCTTCACAAAGCAAGAGTGTGAAACCATTTCTATACTTCTGGCAACACAAATCTTTTATGTTGACAGTGAGAAATGAGGCTCTTTTTCTTATTTCAGTCTTTCCGTGGCACCAGTGTACATGTGAGTAATTAAGTCCTCAAAACTATTGTTTTTGTTTATATTATATTGAATCCTTAGAAGTTCCTAACATAAAATTAGAAATTTATAAAACTGATACATATTTTTCTTACCAATTGTGTTTCTAAAATATCGTTTTCATAATTAGTAGATTTCAGTTGAAACAGATGCTGAGAAAAATAAACTCCCGTATGGGAACCAGTTGCAGGACTGTTGAGAATAGTCAGCCTTGAACTAAAGCAATGATGTGGCCCAGTTCAGAGACTTCCCCAGTTATCTATTTTTGTTTGCTGTTTCTCAGATAAAGAGGTAAATCTAAAGCAGGTTCAGAATATTGATGGGTTAGGAGTCAATTCTGATTGGCCAGATCAAATAATGTTTATGTAACATCTTACATCCTGTTTGCAGACCAGTTCTACTCCTATTGTTCCTCCTTATTCCTGCTCTGCCTTTTTATTTTTATTGCTTGCCTCTTCCTGTATCTCGCTTTCCAACCTTCACTCTTATGAAGAAATCCTAAATCCTGGGACCAATACTGTTCAATGTATTTGTGAGTGATTCTGCGAAAAGACTGAATGGAAAAGTTTGCTTTTTTGCAGATGACACAAACGTTTACAACAGAGTGGACACTTCTGAGGGAGTGGACAACATGAGGAGAAATCTAAAAGCACTGGAAGAATGGTCTAATGCTTGGCAGTTAAGATTTAGTACAAAGAAGTGCAGAGTCATGCACTTGGGACACAGAAATCCAAAGGAATCGTGTGCAATATGGGGAGAGAGGTTGGTGTACACAGACCAGGAGAGGGACTTCGGAATGCTAGTGTCTAAGGATCTCAAGGTGGTGAAACAATGCAACAAGGCGGTAGCCAAAGCCAGAAGGATGCTGGGTTGCATACAGAAAGGAATAACCAGCAGAAAGGAGGAGGTATTAATGCCCCTGTAGAAGTCATTGGTGAGGCCTCACTTGGAGTATTGTGTTCAGTTTTGGAGGCCATATCTCACAAAGGATATAAAAAGGCTTGAAATGGTTCAGAGGAAGGCAGCCAAAATGATTTGTTGCCTGTGCCAGAAGACATATGAGAAGAGACTTCAAGACCTAAATATGTATATCTTAGAGGAGAGGAGGGACAGGGGAGATATGATACAGACTTTAAAATACTTAAAGGGAATCAATGAACAAACAAACCTTTTTCAAAGAAAGGGAAGTGTAAAACTAGAGAGCATACAATGAAGCTGCAAGGCGGTAAACTAAAAAGCAACATCATTAAATACTTTCTCACTGAAAAGATGGAGGATGCTTGGAATGCTCTACAGATGGAGGTGGCAGGGGTAAATACAGTGACGGAATTTAAAAAGGCATGGGGCAGACACAGGGATCCCTTTATAGCAAGAAGATGAAATCAAAGCAAACTTAAACATCTGTTATACTTCAATAAATAGAGGGAGACTGACCTGCATGAAGCAGCAGATACAAACGTAAACACAGGCATAGAGGGGGGTGACCTGCACAGAGCTGGCCACCTTGCTGGACCGTGCTGGTCTTTATCTGCCGTCATATACTATGCTACTCTGTTACGATGTTATTAAAGGGTTAGGGCTCTTCAACATGGAGAAAAGATGACTGGGAAGTAGGGGTTTGCAGTTGTCATGGTTCATTTAATTTGTTTGGGTGCTCCAAAATTAAAAGCATGCACTACTGAAATGGTTAGTGGTCTTCATTATAAAGCATATGAGGACAGACTTAAGGATCTTAATATGTTCACCTTACAGGAAAGGAGGGATAGAGGTGATATGATTGAGATGTTTAAATACCTCCATGGCATAAATGCACAGGAGGAGAGCCTCTTTCGACTGAAAGCAAGCTCTGCTACAAGAGGACGTAGGATGAGGATGAAAGAGGATAGACTCAGGAGTAATATGCTGAAATATTTATTTACGGAAAGAGTGTTGGATCCATGGAATAGTCTCCCAGTGGAGGTGGTAGAGATGAGGACAGTATCTAAATTCAAAAAAAGCATGGGACAAACACAGATGATCTCTAAAGGAAAAAGGGTACTGTTGTAGTTGTTGATATGGAAGGACTGACTAGATAGGCCATGTGGTTTTTTTCTGCCATCATGTTTCTATGTTTTTAGAGGATGAAGCATGTGTCGTATAAGGTGACAGGCTTTTTGCGAGAGCTGAATATCAGAAGGTAGGAATCCAGTCCCCACAAGCATCATCAATATCGCCGCTTCATGGTTTGCTTCTGTGCCATGTGTGACTGTGCGACAAACCTGGATATTCAATGCCGGTGGCCGGATATGGCCCCAGATTGAATATCTGGGGTTAAAGTTCAGCAATGATGGCTTGGCGCCTAAGAGGCACATAGATGTTGTTACTCAATATTGGGCCTCATATCTTTAGGGGACCTAGGATCTTTCCTATTTGAGAGTCATTATGAAGGGAGAGGGGCTGCAGAAGCCATGTAGGTCTATTTCCTGCAATTGACCCTGATGCCCGCTGGTTCATTGCTTGTTTCTTGGTTGGTTTTGCTCTGCTGCGGTGCCTGCTTGCTTTCTATGTTCCTGGAGTGATTCACTGGTCCTTGTTTTCTTGGAGTTTGTGACATGTAATCTTGTCTGCCTTGTTGTTTCCTTGGAATACTAGTGTTGGGCTAATTTTATAACGGGGCACCTATTTATGCCCCTCATAGCAGCATCCCATTAGGATGTCTAATAGCCTAATGGCTATGGTAGTGGGTTAAAAGCAGGGCAGCTGTGGTTCAAACTTCAGTGCAAGCCCTTGTGATCTTGGGCAAGTGACTTTACACTCTCTGGATGTTTTCCAAATGGCAGATGAAATTAATGTGGACAAGTGCAAAGTTATGCACTTAGGAAAGAGCAACCCAAACTATGATTAAACGATGCAAGGTCCACATTAGAAACCACCACCCAGGAAAAAGATTTAGGCGTCATCATGGATAATACATTGAAACCCTCAGTGGCGGCCAAGAGAGCAAATAGAATGCTAGGAATCATAAGGAAAGGAATGGAGAATAAGACCAAGGATATTATAATGCCTCTGTATCATTCCATAGTTTGACCACACCTTGAATATTGTGTGCAATTCTGGTCACCGAATCTTAAAAAGGGTATAGTAGAATTCGAAAAGGTACAGAGAAGAGCCACCAAACTGGTAAAGGGGATGGAAGGATACCCCTATGAGGAAAGGCTTAAAAGGTTAGGGCCTTCAACCTGGAAAAGAGATGACTGAGGGGAGATATGATAGAGGTCTATAAATTAATGAATGGAATTGAATGGGTAAAAGTAGATTGAATGTTTATGCCATCAAAAAGTAGAAAGACTAGGGGACAGGCAATGAAGCTACAATGTAACTCATTTAAGACTAATAAAAGAACATATTTTTTTCTCAACGAGTAATCAATCTCTGGAACATGTTACTGGAGGTTGTAGTTAAAACTATTAGTGTAGCTGGGTTTAAAAAAGGTTTGGACAAGTTCTTGGAGGAAAGGTCCATAAACCATTATTAAAGAGGACCCGGGAAATCCACTGCTTGCCCTGGGAAAGGCATTGTGGAAACTATGGGGCATGTTTACTAAAAGCCGTACAATTGCGTGCCGCACAATAGCGCACGGAAACGCGGCACTCAAACGCTCAGAAATGCTCTTAAACGCCCCGCACAAGTGCGCTTGGGCCCCGCACAGTTGCGCGCCGCACTAACGTGCCCCGCACAAGTACCCGGCCCGCAAATGTCCGATAGAGGCGTGGAAAGGCATTCTGAGGGCGGAGGAAGGCTCCCGAGGGGCGGAGAGACGGGGTCAATGGGCGGGGAAGGGGAGGGGAGAGGCTCCCCGCACAGTATCGGGGACGAATTTGCAGGTTAAAAATAGCGCGAGTGAAACACTCACGGTAGAGGGCATTTAAAGGGAAGAGAAACCATTTCCGTCAGCAATGTACAGGGAAACCGGGGAAACCTGCAAAACGTGAGCAGTGTGATACATGTGCACAGAACAAAAGTGCAAATAAAGATAGAAAAAGACCCAAACAAACATATTAAAAATAGGAAGTCAGCTGGGGAACCCTGATATTAATGGGCAAACATAAGAAACACACCCAGGAAAGCTCCAAAGAAATGAAATGAAGTATGGAAGGGGCTACGGAGCGGAGACCCTTCCAAAAACCATTTCCTTTTTCCTGAGCCTTCCTGGGAGTGTTTGCTATGGTTGCCCATTAATATCACTGTTGCCCAGCTTGGTTATTTATCCCCAGTTCGTCGTGGTCGGTTGAGGGGTTTATTTGCACTTTTGTCACCAGACAAGGTGACTGAGCCCACAGTACAAATGTGCAGAGCAGGGTTTTTGACTCCTTTGGTCAGGTTTCCCACCCCCAGGGACTGCACTATCACTGTGGCCACAGTGTGGTGCAGTAGACAGAGGCAGTACCTCTAGGACCAGAGGGTCACAGGTTCAAATCCAAGCTGGGGCTCCTGCCAACCCAGTCCCCATATTTTACCCACCACTAAACAGAGATAGTAAAGACACTCCTTTATTGCAGAGAACATAAGCATGGTTCACACACCCATTTTGTACCCAACACCGCACACACACCATAACAATGGGCATTACCAACAGCCGAGTCCCCCAAATGCAGTCCTGGAGTGCCACAACCCAATCAGGTCATATGCTTTTCCAAGATACGGACATGCCAGCATGTTGGCGGTAGGGTACAGGTGGTGGAGGGGGCAGTGGCTGCTAGCCACAGAAGACAGTGGCCGAGCCATGTGCAGGCTGGCACGTCCACTGCAACATAGGCCCTGTCGGATGTACAGTCATGGACTTCCCAGGGAACTCAGCACATCTGTGGCAACACAGTGGTGCAGTGCACACAGACAGTGTGTGCAGGAGCAAAAGGTCACAGGTTCAAAGCCCAGCTGGGGCTACTGCCGTTCCTGTCCACATATTTTCCCAACAACTAAACCATGTTAGTAAGGGCAATCCTTTATTGCTGGGGATATACGCATTGGTCATACGCCTATCTTTTACACCACCAAGCACAGACACCATGACCAGGGGCATTACCTAGAGCAGAGTCTCACAAATGCAGTCCTGGAGGACCACACACCATTCAGGTTCCATGCTGCCACTCATACAAATAACCGTGCTGTATATCTATGAACCACCCCCATGGCATGTAGATGTAGCTCATGCATATTCATGAGGGACAGCAGGAAACCCCAACCAGTGTATTGCAAACCTGGACTGGATTTGGGAACCTCTGCCGTACAGCAGCAGCCAACAGGGACAGACACACCCACACCCACAGGCCCCATTGGCCAATGCCTCCTGGTGAGGCAGGACATTGGGCCCTGCGTGCATCTCCCAATACCAGCACTTGCATACCTTAGCAATGTCACCCTACACCAGGGTATATGGTACACAGCTCTCAAACGTTTGCTATGAGTACTGGCAGATAGATATCCCTACGTTACGCACAGTCTGCTCTATGAGCTCCATCATAATAATCTATCTGATGTTTGCGGTGTGTGCGTCAGGTCTGGCCCCTGACAGTGTTTACCACCCTAGGGAGGGACCCCCAACGGTATTGCATACCATACCCATGCCTGTACTGTGCCCAGGACTGGTGTGGTGGGCAAGGACTCTGAACCCCTCTATAGTAGCACAATGCTGGCATACGTGTGGGAGTGTGTGTCTGTCTATACAGTGTGTGTTGGCTGCAAACACTGTCCACAGTTTTGGCCTGATGATGTGCATAATGAGCAGCAAGGTACCATGGGTATAGCTCAGACAGGGTGGGCTGGCCAGGATGCATCTGCACAGGGCATAGGGCACTGGCAGGGACATTGTAGTGGCCGTCCACCACCTCCACAGACAGGGTGACCTCTGTATGTGCTGCTGGGCTTTCACTCCATCCTGACTGTGCAGTGATGGCAGCATGGCTAGGCACCCCCATAGTGCTTCATAGCACTTTCCTCATGTGATATATATGGGTCACCTGTTGGGGCCTAGTCACTGATGTATCTGCTTGTGTGCGCTGCCATCCCAGTTGTGGGTGCATGCATTTCCAGTGGGACTAACCAGCAGACTGTTCACAGCTGGTATGTGCCTTGCTGGAGTGCCTTGCAGTGGCTGATGGCTTGATGCAGGGGAATATCAGATAGTGGTGGGGTGCATCTTAGCATATCCAGGCCTACTGTCTATCTGATATTGTGGTCTGGGTGTGTGTGGGGCTGCTTGGACTGCCCTGTAGGGTGTCTGTTCCCCAACAGGACTGGGGGTTGATGGTCCACTCTACTGCCATCATTGCAGCGGGGGGGGGGGGGGGGGGGGGGGTGTATATAATGGGGAATCTGTTGATGGGAGACCCTGCCTGTTTGCCGCCCTCAGCTGGGGGGGGGGGTGTTGGTGGTACATGGCCCACCTGGGGGGTCCATGGGGTTCCCCCTGACTGAGACAGACAGAGATATCCAAGGTGTTCCTGCAGAAACTACCTATCTCACAGATTATGACTGTTTTGGAGCTCTGCCATGGCCTCTCTCAGCCATGGAGGGTGCTGTGGACCTGGTCCAGGGCGCCTCATCGCACACTCAGGGTGAGCACAGTTCCCGCACAGTGTGACTGTGTGTAGCTACTCTGTGCAAATTAAACACCCGGTCAGTACCTCCTACCAGGCCAAGGTGCTGTGTGGGTGCACACGGACACGTCCCCCTACCAGGCCGGGGAGCTGTTGGGGTGCATTCCCCATCTTGTGTTCATCTGTGGACAGCTGATTTGCATGTGCAGTGCATCATGGGTATGGGTGGCCTAACCCTATCCTGGTTCCCACAGCAGACTGTCTGTGTGGTGACATGCAGGCTCTCTGCAGCCAGCCAGGGGCTTGCTGGCAGCTATATAGCTGTAGCCCAATGGTTACTTCACTGCCTGTGGAGCCAGTGGTAATGGGTTTGAGCCCACATTGGGGTTATTTGATAGGGTTGTCCAAAGCTTTTTTAGATTTAATGTACATATGTTGCTGCCATCAAACACACCCTCAGTGTACTGTACCCATAAGGTGCCTCTGAGGGTGCTATATAGGGCACCCTATAGGGCACCTTATGGTTGCCGTCCATATAAGGTGCACTATACATTATCCTGTGACGCAACATATATGGTGCCCTATAGGGGACATTCAAGGGTGCCTTGGCGGACAGTGAACTTTAACATGTGCCTTATGGGCCGCCTTATGTTAACACGCTTTGTGAGTGCGTTTGCTAGTAGTGATAACTGAAATAAAAATAGATTGCCCCCTACAGCACTCATCCCCATACTACACACTGCCTCAGTGAGCCTTCTTCATTGGGCACTGTGGGGGATTGAACCCCTGATCTCTGCACCATTGGTCAGTGTCTTAACCATTGTGCTGTGGCTCTGTTCCTATGCTTGGGCATCTGCGCACCGCCTTATGCCGCCCAAAATTAACAGTGCACCGCCTTATGCCGCCCAAAATTAATATGCCTCCTAAAGCACTTTTACCCATTACAGTTAATGCCTCAGCCAGCCCTTTTTGTTGTGCACAATGGGGAATTGAACCCATGGCAGCTGCACCCACAGTCAGTGTCTTAACCATTGTACTATGGCTCTGCTCCTTTGTGTGTGCACATCAGGACGCCACTTAGCCTTCCCACGCACTATTATGCACGGCGCACAATAGCGCGGCGCACAATAGCGCCCCGCGCAAATGTGCGATCGCTTACTCCCGTTATTTTTCTTTTCTCTGCCTGAACCGCCCACTCCTTATATGGCACAGGCACACTACCGCGGCCCCGCACATTAGGAATGTTTAGTAAACAGACCCCTATGTGCCTTTCTGGGAACTTGGCAGATACTCGTGGCCTGTATTGGCCACTGTTGGAAACAGGATACTGGATTTGATGGACCTTAGTCTGACCCAGTAAAGCACTAATCTTTTTTACAGGGTCCAGGGCATTGGCACTAACAGTAATTAATCCAAGTACTGATCCATGAAGGGTCCTCTAAGAATTTATCTTGCTGAATATACAGAGAGGAATTTGGAGTACTCAGCCTGGGACGATGAGGAGGTGAAGCAAAGGGGGACGATGAGGAGTTGAAACAAAAGGGAACTCTACCTGGAGTCCTGGAATAGGAAAAAGGGATAACAGAGAGCTTATCCATGGGGAGGCCTATTCACTTCTAAGGATTTGAAATAAGAGCGCTCTATTTTGTACTTGGTTTTCTTTTATTCTTTTGCTGTTTTAATTGTTGGTTTTGCTTCATTTTGGGATATGCTTACTGTTAACTGGGTATGTTGAGGTGAATCTCCCCATGGTACTTGCAGGGGGACATGCTGGGTATGCCCCAATAGTTATCTTGAATCTACATTAACCTATACATAGTTAATCCATCCCTTGTTTGTTGTACATAGTTACCTGTTATAATGCAAACGTTGCTTGTATAATTTACAGTTCTCTGTAAACCATTTTGACCATTGCGAAAAGTGATCTATAAACTTAGCCAAATAAATAAATAAATAAATACTTCACCTCTTGCACTAGCTTTTGGGGATCAACACATGCTATAATAGGTATTTTTTATTAAACATGCCCCTTTATCATTTATATACCTTTTCTTTTTTGGGGGGGGGGGGGAAGAGGGGACACAGCCAATAAAAGTACTTTACTAAAGGATACCCCAGCTGCATGAACTAGGGTCTGATTCTAGCTTAAGCTTTGAGGTATTTACCTGCCCTGTGCCACCTAGACCCCAACCTTCTCCTGTACTTGTCAGTTTTGTTTCTTGGTTCCCCTTTCTAAATTTCCAGATTTTTTTCTCTCTTTTATGTAGCACCTCTGGGGCTACTCTACCCCCCCTTGATGGGAAGCAGACTGCACATATGTTTTACAAAGTATACAAGGACACACACAACTTCTTCACATCTTTTGAGCAAGTGAAAATTTGTGTGCTAATGGAGAAAGTTCTCCATGCCAAAGGCACGTGAACGTCTATGCTGTCTTTATAAAGCAGGCAAGCAATACACCTTTTTTGGACTTCTCATAGGTGCTCTGACAAAAAATTAGCTCCCACATGTGCATGGCCTTTGATGCTTTTCAACCTGCAGTTTTCCAGCTCAGCAGGCCATTTTTCATATTATGGTTCCTTTGCCATTACACTTAAATTTTCAGTTTTTGAGTGAAAATACTCACTAAAAGAATGCACAGTCCATCTCATTTCAGATCATTCCCTTTTATTGTGAAGTGCTGACAGACACCCCTAGAATATAAAAGGTACAGTACAGTGCTATAGGTCTGTGGTAGAGCAGCAATTAACATGGCTGTAAACATGTTGTTTGTTGGTTCACTTGCCTTCTTTTGGATTTATGCATCTATAATCTACTCACTTCACGCACACAACATAAGTAAACATTTCTGGTTGACTCACTCTTTCATAGCATAACTGAGTTACAGTGACAGCATTTTAACATAATAGTATATTGTTCTATGGTGTATGTACATACAACGGAAGATAAATAATGTTTCTGTATGTCATGTAAATATAATAATATACAGATTTTTATTTAGACTTGCCCAATAATGCTTAAGGTGGCTTATAGTATAATTTTCATTGGAGTAAGTCCCTGCCCCTATGAGCTTACAATCCAAATGAGTAACTGTAGAACTGCCAAGTTACCTAGTTTCAGATAAAAAGACAATGTGTCCGGTCCTTATTTCCAACTTTCATATAGGGGGTAATTTTCTTGCTGTTACTACATGCTGTCACCATTATTGCATGCTATCTACCATTGCATAAAACATGCGGATAATACATGAAAATCATTAGTAAATGACTCCCACAGTGGGATATTTGTAGTCCCTGATTCTACGCACTGAAGTCTGTGCAGCAACTTCCATAATGTCTTAGTATGGGGCGTGAGTAATCCAGGAATTGTGAAATCTCCCTGCTGGAACTAGGAGCAGTTCAGTATTTGAGGCAATGGGAGACAGCAACTTGCCCAAGGTCACACGGAGTGTCAGTGTGGGAAGTAGGATTTTCCTCTAGAGTCCTTGGCTTGCAGCAAATTGTTCACTTTATGGTTCACTCTTTTCTCGTTGTATTGCTCACCATAACAGGAGCACTCGATGGGCTGCACTATACTATATCACAAGTCATCATAAATGTTTCTGTTTCCCTGTTGCAGAGATGCTTTCTTGCTGACACTCCATTTAAAGGCACATTTTAGAAAAGCTGTCCAGGTGCCCTCTGGGAAGTACAAGTCAAAACGTCCAAAATTCTATGGATGGGGCAGCAGAGAAGTGGATATGTGTAAATACCTTCCAGTATCGACCTATCTCTGCCCCAAAAGATAAACGTTTCCATGAAATAAGAAGGAAACGGGGATGTGCCGAATGAGCCCCAGACATGTGCTGAAGAATATTAGATTTTATAAACATGAATGTGCAAAAAATGGATGCTAACAATTCCGTCAAAATACATGTGTCTGTGCTGGTATTTCCAAACATGCATGTGTATATGTTGCCATATACAGTACACATCTCAGTCTGCCATTTCACAAATGAAGACATATACCTGCTTTTGTGCTTTGAAAGGGAGGAAAATATCACAGCAATAAGAGGGACTATCCTGTCATCACTAGTGCTGAAAGTTGGTAGAAAGAAACACTTTTCAAATTCCTATTCATGCCAAGGAGTAAGGTCTAGATACATGTCTGCTAGCACTTTTCTGCTTGTAGTGCCTTTCTCAAATCGGGTGCACATGTGTAACTTTTCCAAAAATGGCTCTTGGGACGTGGATGTGATTTGCATGTCTTAAATGGCGTTTTCAGACATGCATATCATGTATAGAACTTTTAAAATGACCCCCCTTAGTGAGCAGGCTTATTCTATCCTGTATCCAAAAGTATATCTCTATGCCCAACAAATTAGATCATCCAAAAACATGGAAGGAGGAAATTAAATGAGTTAATTTTATTTCAATCGAAGGTTCGTGGAAAGGCATTTTGAAAAGCTATCAATCATGAACAGCCTCTGGTTCTGCAAGATTTATGAACTGTGTAAATAATTTGGTATTGCATTATTTTCCCTGGTTTTGCAGTGTCCACTCTCAGAGAACAGAGACTTCTATGAACACTGCCATTGATGCCTTGCACAGAAGCATCACATCAGTCGTGAAAGTTACACAACGTTACAACACTGAAACTGGTGTTATATTACTAGTCTCTATAGCAGCACCTTACTGCATTTCAAAACAGAATTACATTTTTCTCCTAAGGCCTGATACACATTTATTAAAGTCACTGTTTGGGCAAGTTGTCATCAATTCCTGAAATCCTTTCTGCCTAAGCTCTTATAATCCCAGTGCTTTTGGCTCATCTTCATTTCTCTACCCCAACTTTTATTACTGCAGAACTGCAGAATTTTCAGCACATTTTGAAGTTAGACTATGCTTTAAATTGTTGGATATCAAAATACACTCTTAGGGGTATGTTTACTAAACCGCCCTAATGTGCGCCCGGTGCTAGTGTGCAGGATGCCATATAAGGAGTGGGCGTTTCAGTCTTAACCTAGCAAACCAGGATTATCGCGTGCTCTTGTGCGCTAATGTGCGCTGCGCACATTAGCGCATGAGAAACGCGCGCGGGAAGCATAAGTGGGCGCGCTGATGTCCAAACAAAGGAACAGGGCTGCAGTACAATGGTGAAGTAACTAACAGATGGTGCAGGGGTCATGGGTTCAATCCCCCACTGTGCCCAATGAATAAGGCTGCCTGAGGCACCACCTGTTATGTGTAATATTGCATTATGAGGCATTTTAATTTTATTTTACTTACTGCTGCTAGCAAACGCACTCTCAAAGCGCTGTAACATAAGGTGCTGCATAAGGCACCCCATAAGGTATCGAGGGCACATTTTAAAGTGCACTGTCCGCCACGGCACCCTACAATGTTGCATAAAGGGTGGCCTATAGGGCGCCATATAGGGTGCCCTATGAGGCACGGCAAGGTCATAGCACTGTTTTTGATGGCAGCACTGTGCATTTTAACGCATGAAAATGTTAAGTAGGTGCGCTGACAAGCAAGGAGAAATAGCAGTGTAGCACAATGGTTAAGACACTGACTGATGGTGCAGGGGTCATGGGTTCACTCCACCACTGTGCCCAATGAATAAGGCTGCCTGAGGCACTACCTGTTATGTGTAATATTGCATTATGAGGCAATTTAATATTGTTTTAATTAGTGCTGCTAGCAAACACACACTCAATGTGCTGTAACATAAGGTGCCGCATCAGCCGCCCTATAAGGTACTCCAGATGGCATACTATAAAGTGCACTGTCCGCCCAGGCACCCTATAATGTCCCCTATAGGGCACCCTATAAGGCGCTCCATAGGACACCTTATAAGGTACCTTATACGGACTGTAACCATAAGGTGCCTCAGAAGGTGCTTTATAGGGTGCCCTATAAGGCGCCCTCTGAGGCACCTTATGGTTACAGTACCCCGAGGGTGTTATGCTGGCAGCACTAATGTACATTAAAAATACACAATGCTTCAGACAGCCCTATCAAATAACCCCACTATGGGTTTGAACCCATGAACTCTGGCTCCACAAGCAGTGAAGTAACCAGTAGGCTACAGCTTCATAGCTGCTAGCAAACCCCTGGCTGGCTGCAGAAGGACTGCACGTCACCACACAAACAGTCTGCTGTGGTCACCAGGATAGGGTTAACCCACCCATACCCATGATGCACTGCACATGCAAATCAGCAGTCTACAGATGATCACAAGATGGGGTATGCACCCCCACAGCACCCCGGCCTGGTAGGGAGAACTGACCGTGTGTGGCACTGGCACAGAGTAGCTACACACCGTCACATTGTGCAGGTACGGTACTCACCCTAAGGGTGAGGTAGGGGGCCCAGCACCAGGTCCACAGCAGAAATAGGACATGCTGCAGGACCTCAGCAGTGCTAATGTATGAGATAGGTAGTGTCTGCAGACACACCTTGGATACATCTGTTTTCCAAGTTGATTTTCCTGTTAACTGTAAAAACCAGATATTTGTATCTTGTCTGAGGTTCCTTGTTCCATGTAAACCGCGCTGATAACGAATAGTGTGGTATATAAAAAATGTTAATAAATAAATAAATAAATACATTTCTCAGTCAAGGTTTAGCCCTTATGGACCCATAGGTGTATTATGTATCACCACCCACCTACCCCCCTCTGGGGCTGAGGGTGGGAAACAGGGTCTCCCACCAACAGATCCACATTCTACCTCCCTGCAATGGTGGCAGTAGGGGGGACTATCAACCCCAGTCCTGCTGGGGAACAGACACCCTACAGGGCAGTCAATGCAGCTCTGTACACATCCATAAAGCAATAGCAGACAGATATTAGGCGTGGATATGCTAAGCTGCACCCCACCACTATCTGATATTCTCCTGCAGCAAGCCTTCAGCCGCAGCACCCTGCAAGATGTTCTATCAAGACACATACCAGCTGCAGACAGTCTGCTAGCTAGTCCATAGTGCATGTTCCTGGTGGAAATGCATGCACCCAGAACTGGGATGTCAGCATACACACCAAACACATAAGCCAGTGACTAGGCCCCAAAGGGGAACCCATAAACATCACTTAAAAAAAATACTACATAGCACTATGGGGGAACCCAGCCATGCCGTGGTCACTGCTCAGTCAGGGTGAGAGTTATCTCACAGCAGAACATGGTCTGGCTACCCTGTCTGTGCAGGTGGTGGCTGGGCACTACAATGTCCCAGCCATTGCCCTATGCCCTGTGCAGATGCATCCTGGCCAGGCCACCCTGTCCGGGCTATACCCATGGTACCTTGCTCCTCATTATGCACATTGGGAGGCCAATACTGGCAACAGTGCTGGCAGTGTGGGCTGTGGAGGGTGTTTGCAGCCACCACACACTGGATAGACAGACACACACTCCCGCACCTATGCCAGCATTGTGCTTCTATAGAGGTGTTTGGCAGCCCTGGCCACCACACCAGTCCTGGGCACAGTGCAGGCATGGCTATGGTATGCAATACTGTTGGGGTCACTCTGTCAGACACCAGACCTGAGGCTCACTCCACAGACATCAGAAAGGTTGCTATGATGCAGCTCAATCAGCCAATTGTGCTTAACGTAGGAATTGCTATCAGCCAGTAATCATAGCTACCTTTTGATAGCCGTGTACCATATTCCCAGGTTTAGGGTGGCATTGCTACGGTATGCAAGTGCTAGTATTGGGAGATGGACACAGGGCCCAATGTCTTGCCATTGGCTAATGGAGCCTGTGGGTGTGGGTGTGTCTGCCCCTGTTGGCTGCTGCTTTACGGCAGAGGTTCCCAACTCCAGTTCTGGTGTGCCAAACACTGTTCGGGTTTTCATGCTGTCCCTCATAAATATGCATGAGATACATCTGCATACCATGGGGGCGGTGCATAGATATGCAGCACAGGCATCTTTATTAGAGGCAGCATGGAACCTGAATGGTGTTTGGCCCTCCAGAACTGCATTTGGGAGATTCTGCTCTAGGTAATGCGCCTGCTTATGGTGTCTGTGCTCTGTAGGGTAAAATATAGGTGTTTTGGCATGTTTACATCATCTGCAATAAAGGTTCTGTCTGTATTAGCACGTTTTATTAGTGGGTAAAAAATTGGGGCTGGGTTGGCAGGAACCACAGCTGGGACTTGAACCTATAACCTTCCACTCCTGAACATACTGGCTGTGTGCACTGCACGGCACCACCGTGTTGCCACAGAGACAGGACATCCCCTGGGGATACCATGACTGTTCATCAGACGGGGCCTGTCTGCTGCAGTGCATGGCACCCACCTACACAGGGCTAGGCCATGGTCTGCTCTGGGAAGCTGCCACTGCCCCCTCCACCACCAGTGCCCCTCTGACCTGCCCTTCTGCTGGTGGTGCTGGTGGAGCGCAGTCTCAGGCCATCCAGTGTGCGGGTAGGCAGCTGCCTATGGTGCGTGTTCTGGGGTAGGGGTGCCTGCATAGACCTCCACGCTTCCCCCCAACACCGCCTGCCAATGTTCTGTGCCCTTGGAGGTACCTGCTGGGTACTATCCCCTGTGACACTGTGATAAACACTCTCGTGCCAATGTTGGGCCCTCATCAGTTGCTGTCTGGCTGCTGTACAGTTTCAGCATTCCTAAGTGCCACCTAGGCATCTGCCTAGTCCGCACTGTGCCCCAGCTGCACCACAGCATGTGCCGCCTGCAGCCCTCTGTATCCCCTTTCCCAGCATCTGTCCAGTTGCCCATTCCAACATGCCCGCCCTGCTGTTGTGGAACATGTGCATGCCATAGGAAACCTGTCCAATGGAGAGGGAAACCCTGATCAGTGCTATTTCACTGTGGGATCATTCACCTTGTATGGGGACGGAGCGTAGACCCTTCCAAAATTCATATCTTTGTTTTGGAGCTTTCTTGGGAGTGTTTTTTGCTGTATCCCATTACAATCACTATTGCCCAGCTTGGTTATGTTTTTTGTATAGTTTTTTGGGGTCCTTTTCAACTTTTATTTGTACTTTTGTTCCATGCACATGTATCACACTTATCACTTTTTTGTAGGTTTCCCTGGTTTTGCTGTACATTGCTGACAGAAATGGTTTCTTTTCCCTTTAAATCAGCTCTAACGCGAGGTTTTCACTGGCGTTAGTTTTGGCCTCGGATTTCACAGCGTTAGTGTGCGGGGAGCCTCTCCCTTCCCACTCTCCACCCATTGACCCCTGCTCTCTGTCCCTGGGGAGCCTTCCTCCGCCCTCCGGGAGTCTTTCCCCGCCTTCAGCACTCGTTTGCGCCGCAGCGCGCGTTATCGCGCGATAAGGTACCTGTGTGCCTTGTAAAGCGCCATTATCGCGCGATAAGGTACCTTATCGCACGATAACGTCACAGAGCGCACATTAAGACGGTTTAGTAAACATACCCCTTAGAGTACCCAAAGGACTCTAAGGTTTCCAGAGCTGATAGGTATAGATACACACTTAAGCAAGAACGTATGAGAATTTAAAAATGTTGAGCTGCACCTCCATTTCATTGGCGTTCTTTTCATTTCCATCTTAAATGTCATAGAAACATAGAAACATGATGTCAGAAAAAGACCACATGGCCAATCTAGTCTGCCATTCAATATCAACCACTAAATGAGTCCCCTTTTTGCTTTTAGAGAGCCTCTGTATTTATCCCATGTTTTTTTTTGAATTTAGATACTGTCCTCATCTCTACTACCTCCACTGGAAGACTATTCCACGGATCTACCACTCTTTCCGTAAAGAAATATTTCTGCATATGAGTCTATCCCCTTTCACCCTCATCCTATGTCCTCTCATAGCAGAGCTTGCTTTCAATCGAAAGAAGCTCTACTTATGTGTATTTATGCCACAGAGGTATTTAAACGTCTCAGTCATATCACTTCTGTCTCACCTTTCCTCTAAAGTATACATATTAAACTCCTTAAGTCTGTCCTCATATGCTTTATAACGAAGACCACTAACCATTTTAGTAGCCACCCTCTGCACCAACGCCAACCTGTTTATATCCTTTTGAAGGTGCGGTCTCCAGAATTGCACACAATACTCCAAATGAGGTCGCACCAAAGACTTATACAGAACACAATCACCTCCTTTCTTCTGCTGGTCATTCCTCTCCCTATGCACCCAAAAATCCTTCTAGCTTTCACCATCACCTTTTCTACCTGTTCAGTTACTTTGAAATCGTCAGACACAATCATGCCTAGGTCCCATTCTTCTTTCATGGACAGAAGTACGTCATCACCTATACTGTACTGCTCCCTTGGATTATTGCAGTCCAAATGCATGACCATTACATTTTTTAGCATTAAATCTCAGCTGCCAAATTCTAGACCATTCTTCAAGCAGATTTTGGTATCATCCCAAAGAGGCAAACCTTACCCGACAGCCTTCACTAACAAAGATGTTAAAAAGAATCAGACCAAGGCCATTGATTGAGTTCTTATATTTGACTTCTTCCTTCTGATTTACAGAGATTTTACCTCACATTGGGGCATGTTTACTAAAGTGCACTCATTTTTGGCAGCAGAGTGCATGCTAAGTGCCAAAATTAGCACAGGGGCTAAGTCACATCCGCACTGATAACTGTAACGTGCAGTAAACATCCATTTTCTACCCTAAACCTGCCTAGTTTCCACCTCATCCAATGCTAAACAGTTAGAGTGGGATTTTTTACTGCAGATGGATTTTTAACACAAGGTAACATTTTCCATATTTCCATGCTCACTGCTTAGCATGGGATTTAGCAAGTAGCAGCTGTTATTGCCCTGAAGTAAACATGCATATTTTACCTTCCAGTGTATGCATTTCAAGCTATAAACATACTGAGTCCAGACAAACTATATCAATAACATTCTGCTCACTCCCTGGCTCACCCTAATATCGGTCTCCCGTACAACCCAAACTCCCCATGCGGCATGAAGCCATTCTTACATTGGGCTTCTGCACTTAACTCCACTTCCATAGACAATCCCCGCTCCCCTCCCCCCCTCCCCCCCCCCCGCAAAAAAACCTCCCACACACATACTTCTTCATCTTTGTAAAAGATAAATCAGTTTCTACAAGAGGGCCATACAAACGCCAATGAAAATGAAGGTGTACTCACAGAGAAAATAAAGACATTATGTATTTCTACTGAAATGATAAATTCTGACAAATTAAATCCACTGTGGCAGCTTGGCATACTATACATGTAACCTGGACATTCCTCACTTTGATCATGTTCAAATTAAACTTTAAATTTGATTTTATATGAGCGGAAATTCTTCAATAGTGGGTCATTAAGTATGGTATGCCTGTTTGTGAGACTTTAAAAAAACATGAATGCACTACATTTCATTGCTCTGAATAGTGTAGTGCTATAGTTTGGAGGACACAGAAAACGTTTGGGGCCAGATAGTGAAAAGGCATTTCTATGGTTTACAGCACAGTAAATGCTGTTAATCTGGATATTCAATGCCCCTTACACATTTAGTGCTGTTGAATATCCCCTTCTAACCTGACTATAAGTCCTGATGCTGTATGCTTAGCACCGGGGCATGATGGGGGGCATCCAGGGTGAAGCGGAGGTGGAGACTGTTGCTAACTGAGTAGCGGAGATATTGCTGCTGCCCGGTTAGCTACTGTGGCTTCCAGCCTGTGCGGCGATCCCCGGATATTCCATGCTGGGGCAGCATATGACCCTGGCATCGACTATCTGGGGTTAAGGGTCATTGGGCTGTAGCGGCGCACAACCTGCCCAACTGAATATCGGGAGACTACCAGATGAATTTTCTTTGCAAGGTTTTTAAGGCATCAATGATGCCCTCCCCTCCTTTATTTTAGAGATGGGACCAATTATGCATCTATTATGCTATATTTAGAGGGTTATTTTAGAAGCATCTTCAAAATTGCCGCTTCTCCGTGGAAGCTGCTGTGTTGGATACAGTCAGCTATCCCATGTGTAGATTTGTAAAGTAGCTTCTGCAGAGTATACGTAGCACCTCCATGTGCACTCCTGCATGCTCTTAAATGTATTTTACTAAAAGCTCCATGTTCAGCAGAGCCTTTCATAAAATACTGTCAAAACTGAGCACATTTTAATTTCCATGTTTCAATTCCAAGCTCAATGTGCTATGTAAAATGGGCATTTATGTATAACAATAAATTCTTAAAAAAATAAGCACAAATATCCATGTGCTGTTCAAATGCAATATAACCAATTGTAAGATCTATCATTATTCCAATCTGCTCACAATATGCCGTGTATCAGCATTAAAATAGAAAATGCTCTTTATTCTGGGTCTTGCGAAAGACCTGTTATTAAGCTGACACAAGGGAGGGTTTTTTTTTGCTAGCTTTTCTGCAGCATGCACAATATTCATTTGTGAACTAGTGTACAATGGATTCCTCTGTGTGCTCTAAGTGAAGGAAACCAAGTAAATTGCATATAATACTTCCCAGAATAATTCCCAAGAATAAATTTATAGCTGAAAACCTTTTGGATATCACTATTTCTTGTTGAGGAATGGAAGAGTAGACTGGTGGTTAGAACATCAACTTGCTACCCAAGAAAGATTCCCACTGGCATACCATGTGACCTTTAGCAAGTCACTTGACTCTCCACTGCCTCAGAAGAAAAGGCCTGACAATCTACTTCTGGTCATACCTTGCCAAGAAAACCCAGGGGCTGCAGGGTCACCAGGAGTCAGCATTGACTTGATGGCCAAAACCCCCCACTCCTTGTTGCCTCCTCAGAATAAGTTGTGTATCCAATCAACATAGTGAATGTCACAACTCAGAATTCTTCTCCCCAACCAAACACAGGTGCTTACCAAACACAGAGTGAGTGGCAAAAATCAGCATATTTTATTCACCCAACTACAAAACGTAGACATTTTAATTAAGATATTCAGAGACTGATTTCTATCAAATCCAGCCTATTGCTTTTGTTTTAGGTAAGATCAAGTAAAGGTACTATTGGCAAAATAATGAAAATTTGGACTATACAGCTTAAAATGTCTTAGCCTGAGGAAGCAGATATTATTCCACTCAGGGCTTGAATGAAAGCTAATCTTCCTCTCTATGGGGGTTATTTTAAAATCATTATTCAAGCTTTGGACTTCTTCAAATGGGCATACAGTCTTCCATATCACAGAGACATGCCCAGAGGCATTTTAAGAGCCTGCCCTGGAGACGTCCCTGGCACGAGGATGACCAAGCCATGAAGGGGGTATGGTGGAGGTATGTCAGGGGCATTTTGGGCAGGATGCATGTATGCAGCCGATTTTAGAAATGGCAATAATGTCAACACCCATGAGCAGGAGTATCCATGTCTCTTCATGCCCCAAATAGACATCAGAAAAATTCTTGTTCTGCTATCACGGCACATAGAGGGCATAGAGAATGATATAAATTGATATCCCCTAAACTGTTCATTCAATTCAAGAGAATTGATGGGGAACGAGGACACATCTTTTCACATAGGCACCCCAATACACATCCCTGCATGAAAAACAGCAGTTGTAGATGTGCATAACATATTGGTCAAATGTCCACACCACAGGCTTTTGCAGCAGGGACGTCTATGTGGCCACCACCACAGCCAGCTATGTCAGGGATGTCCAAGTCTCTAAAATCAGGCCAAAACCTAAACATCCCTGGCGTTTTCCCAGATGTTTTGCCCTGGAGGCCCCAAATTGCACCTGGACGTCCTTTATAAAATGCCTTTATATGTAGTGAAATAAATACAATATTCATTTCCGGAAGGGAAGGGGATTTCCTATTTATGTATTAATCACAATTTAAAAATAACGGCAGTGTCCTGTTCTTTTTAAATTTTGATGTTACACCAAGATTGTTGCTTTTCCTTCTAATTACAATTGCCTTAGTTCCATATAAGGAGACACCTCACTTCCTTAGACGCCCGAAAATTGAGTTCACCAAATGAAAATTTAAGACATAAGGGGCCAATTCACCCACATCTGGGACTCAGAAAAAAATGTTTGATCTAAAGATATTCAACATGTTTGGCAAATTAATCAATTTTATTCTGTGCTCAGAGGTATCTCAAAATAAATGTCTTTTAAGGCAGGGGTTCCCAGACCTGCCTCCCAGCCAATCGGGTTTTCAGGATATCCACAATGAATATGCATTAGAGAGATTTGCATGCATGCCTCCATTGTATGTAAATTTCTCTCATACATATTCATTGTGGATAGCCAGAAGACCTGAGTGGCTGGAGAGGCCACAGGAACCCCTGCTTTAAGGTAAGCTTTAAGCCAGCCCCTGCTCTTGAGCAAGACATGCATTCTCTGCTTGTATCAGGAATCCACATAAATTACACCAGTTTTCGAAGGGAAAGCATGCACACAGCTTCCCTTAGCAAATTATCCCACAGAAAGTGCAGACATGATAATTTATTTAGTATGCTCAGTTTCTCTCATTATTTTATGCAGATACGTTTTATCTGCATAACTGCTGACATTTCTCTAAATCCGGTCCCCTGCCCCCCAAGGTTAGGTAAGCTTATGCACATACAACAGAAGGGGGGCTAGCCTTGGGCCATACCGAATCATGCTGAGATATCAAAGCTGCAGGGCCAATATGACCGGGATGGGTTCTTGCCTTTAGAAGTGGGGTAAGTGGAGGGTCTGTGGAGCCGTTATCAGCCGCACAAAACGAAGAAATATGAAAAACATAAAAAAATTGTGCTTATCCCTAATATGGAGTCCAATACTCTAAAACTATGGATACAGGATAAATAAACAATTCAAACCTTTCATTTGGGGTAGAAAACTCCCCACTTTTATAAATAAAATCAAGGATGTTATATACGAGCTAAGGAAGTGAGTTAAGTATGATGAAGTCAGAAAAAAAAGTGTTTTCTTACTTTTCTACAAATTGCATACTTTTCGTCAGAAATTAGCTGTGAAAATATGGCATTGTAATTCACACAGCAAAAGTAACTTTCAGGACACCAAACATACAATCAATTATTGATCTAGTGGGTCAATGGGCAGTATTATAGCAGCTGGTAAATGGAAATGTTTGGGGTTATTATCTAGGGCAAGAGTAAATGTTTACCTGCAGATATGCGACGGAAAAATAATCTCACACATTCACATCACACTTCCCTCACAATACAACACAAGACAATGCACAAGGTTTTTGCCTTCTACACTTACCCAGCAGAATTTTGTCCTGAAAATCATGACTAGTCATGCACTCTGCTATTACATAAGAGCATCAAGACAGGAAATGGCTGTTAGTATAGCTGTATTTGAAAAAGGTTTGAACAAGGAAAAGTCCATATACCCTTATTAAGGTGGACTTGGGGAACTCCAGTGCTTATCCATAGGATAAGCAACATGGAATCTGTCTACCTCTGTTGGAAAAAGATGCAGGGCTTGATGGACCTTTGGTCTGACCCCATATGAAAATTCTTATGCTCTTATGTTAACTGGACCATCAACGTCTATCACCTGATGGTCTGTTTGTTGTATGTATATATACTAGTTTATTTGATTAAGAAATGACAGTGCTAGCTAGTGCTGCAAGAAAACAGTATGAATGAGTTCTGCTTGCTATATTAGCAATGCAATACCACTATTGTATTTCTCTTTTAATATCTCTCCAGTCCTGAGGATCAATACATTCATGGATATATACTGTGTTTAAGGAGATGAGAGATGCATGCATGTGAAAATGTGTACAGGGCAGGTGTGATGTGTGATAGAATAGATATGAAAGAGGAGTGGCCTAGTGGTTGGGGCAAGGTACTACAGGCCGGAAGGTCGGGGGTTCAAATCCCACTAGAGGACAACAACCTTGGGCTGGAAGGACTGGGGTTTCTAGTCCCACAGGTGCTCCTTGTGGTCTTGGGCAAGCCACTTAACCCTCCATTGCCCATGTTCCCTGTAAGTATTAGTGTATGTGTCTCATATCCCCTCGTGTTAAATGTATCCCCCAACCACTTTGACCCAGTGAAAAGCAGGATATAAATGCAGCTAAATAAATAAATAAAGATATGCTTGATATGCATGTTATAAAGACTATCATAAACGTTAGGGAAGAAGCTGCTTTTAAATGGCGAGTATCATGATCTCTAGAGGAAAACCATTGATCCTTTAAAAGTGACTTTTACATAGTAACATAATCACATGGTATATGATGACAGATAAAGACAGTATGGTCCATCTAGTCTGCCCAGTAAGGTGCCTAGAGCAGTTGTTAGGCCGATCCATGCACGTCACCCCTCTCTATGCCTGTTTTGGGTTGAGCCCGCCGCTCTGGCAAGTCACCCCCCCCCCCTATGCTTTACCCGCCACTCTGTGCAGGTTACCCACCTCTATGCTTTTGTTTAGAGTTGTACCCGCCACTACGTGCAGGTTACTACCCCAATGCCTTTGTTTAGGGTTGTATCCGCTGCTCCGTGCAGGTTACCCCCTCAACTTATTGAAAAATTATAGGAGGATTTAGACAGTCTTTAAAAATAAGAATAGGCTGATACAAATCTTTTGGAGAAGAACTACCTGAAGGATATTCCTAGGTGAAAAAGTAAAGTATAAAATAAAGATTTGATAGAGTTAAAGAAGACTATGGGCTTCTTTTACTAAAGGCCGTTAGCTGGTTAGCAGCCTTTTTAACATGTTGTTGTAGACAGTCGGGAACACTAATGACTGATAGTGTCTGCCTTTGCATGCTAATATGCATGTTAATCGGCAATCATGGGATGGCGTGGGGAAAGGGAGAAAGTGGACAAGCACAACATATTGCTGCTAGCGCAAGGGCAATTGCCGCGAGCTCGGCAGCAACACGACTCTTAACACGGGTTCACCTAATGACTCCACTATAGGAGTTGTTAATAGAGCACATTAAGAAAATGTTTCACCCTGAACACCTCTCTGAGAACTAAATTGTGGCCTTTTCCATTAACGCATGTGAGAACAGCGCATTATTGGTAATTCCTTAGTGGGCTTTAGTAAAACTACCTTTTCTATTTTTCTACATCTTCTATGCATCTGAATTCCTCTCATAATAATTAATAAAAGTTAGATTCTCATGAAAGTGCACCAACAGCATATGTTCTATGGGATTTTAATCTTTTTACTGTTTGCCAGTTTGGGTGAGACATAACAGTCCAGCAAATAGAGGAGGAATGGCCTAGTGGTAGGGGCAAGTGGCCTCAAGCCAGAGGTGCCATGGGTTTGAATCCTGCTGCAGGAAAGCAACCTGAAACTGGGGTTTCTAGTCCCACAGGTGCTCCCTGTGTCCTTGGGCAAGCCACTTGACCCTCTATTGCTTCAGATACAACACATAGATTATGAGCCCTTCAGGGACAAGGGAACTATATACCATATCCGAATGTACACTGCTTTGACCCAGTGAAAAGCAGTATATCAGCATTGCTAAATAAAATCTGGTCTTATGACAGTGTCTCATGAGCAATTAAATTTGGATATGTGTGCTTCTGCAGTCAAACAAATTGTCTGTGTATATTTGGAGGAATATGTTTTGAGGGGTATGCTTCTGGGCAGATTATTGTTGTTGAATGCTGCTGAATCAATGTCAACACATGATGACTCTGTGGATAGTTGCCCTAAACAATTTTTGGTCTTTAGTCAGGTGACTAATTGTTAATAGAGTGGCATCCATAGCTGTTGTTAGCGTGTTGATTCATCATATTGCTGGTCTTCCTCTTTTGGGGATCCTCAACTTTCCAAGCATAATGTCTTTCTCTATTGATCTTTCTCTTCGCATAATATGTCCAAAGTATGAAAGCTGAAGTTTTGTTATTTTCAGCTTCTAAGGAAAGCTTAGGTTGGAACTCCTGTAGTACCCATTGATTTGTTCTTCAGGCAGTCCATAGTATACACTGCATTCTTTGCCAGCACCATAATTCAAAGGCATCAATTTTCTTCCTGTCTTTCTTAATACTAGCTCAAATCTAGCATTATCTATTCATGAATGAGGCAGTAGGGATGTACATTTGTTTGAAACAACATGGGAAATATCAATGACATTTCCTGAGTCATTTGAAACAACATGTGCAATATCGTGTTCTTTCATATAATTTTTAATCCAAAGACAACATTAAAATTTTTTAAATTCTGTACACTTCTCCCAGTTTCATCACAAGCAGACAGACTAGCCTCAATCCAGTAATCATTGAGTTAGAAAACTGACATCTTTCAGGAAGAGTTATTACACCCCTGGGGGAACTGGCTCTAGCCAGCCTTTTCTTAACTTTGTCTTGTATTGTTGGTGATCTTTGTTTCTGTTTCTTGATTGGGCCAAAGGCTGTCTGGTCTGGAGCTCTATAAAAAATGCTGACAGGTTTTTTTGCCTTGTGAATCTATTGACTCCTGCTCATCTATAGACTTACTCCAAAGATTTTTCTTTTGCCATGTTCTTGTGTCAGCAATTATGTGAAATCACGCATACGTATACCATCATTACCAAGCTTAATTGAGATCCTGGTTATCAAATTAGTGATGATCAGAAAGAGCAGGGTATGAATCCCACTGAGACTTTTTCTGATTTTGGGCAAATCACTTAAACCTCCATTGCCTCAAGTACAATCTAAGCTCTCTGGGGGCAGGGAAATATTAAGCATACATGAATGTAGCTCACCTTGAACTACTTCTGGAAATGTGTGAGCTAAATAGTTGAATGAACTTGAAGAGTATAATAAGGGCAATTTTATAAACAGTACCTGGTTAAAGGCAGCTAAGATATACCTAGTTTACTGCTATTTTATAAAGAGAAGTAGGCACCTACTGTTCTTTATAAAATACTAGTGAGAGTGGCCAGAAATGCACCTTTGCTATTATTTACACCAGCCCTAGAGCTGGTAGAATTGACCATGCCTACATTTTGCAAGTACATACTTAAATTATAGTATTCTATAATTCATGTATGTACTTGCATGCTCCAGCTACGCTCTAGCCAAAATCCACCCCATGCATGCCTGCAGTGAAAGTATGTGCCATGAAAGTAATATGTGTTACTTTACGATAGATGACATTCATGCATTGCACGTAATGACTAAAATATCACTTTTAGGCACCTATTTTCATGCGTAAAAGTAGGTGCCCTTTTACAGAATTACCTTCAATATGTGGGCTTTAAGGGGGTAATTTTATAAAGCCATTAACTCATGTATGTGGCAATTTACGCACATTAATGGCCTCTTATATAACACCAACCAGCATGAAGTACTCGCATTGGCATGAAGGCATGTACTTTGCTCATAGGCACAGCTGGTGGTGTGGTCTGGGCAGAGCACAGATGGAGCTCACAAGTACATTTGTCAATTATAAAATATCTTAATTTACACCCTCACTTGCATACGATGTGCATGTTCATTCACACCAGGTATGGAGCAGGTACAAATGTCCACGCCTAAATTTAAGGATCCATCTCTGACAATTATGCTAGCATTTTATAAAATCAAGTAAGTGCTGACTTGTCTTTATAAAATAGGCTTAAAATAGGCACATTTTAACTGCCTTAACCTAGGTGACCTCTTATTGAATTGCCCTCTAAGAAGGGGATTATATAAAGTCATTCTCAACCGTATGTGGCCACAGACACCTGTAAATGACTTCTTATCAAATACTGACTAATGTAAAGGTTCGTGCTTTGGCAAGAAGGTGCAAATTTTGCAGGCAGGTACAGCTGGGGGTATGGTAAGGGCATATGAATATGAGGTTTCCCCTCTGCATCTGTAAAATACTCATGATGGTTTTTACCTGCTCACAAACAGGTGTTAAGAGTTCATACCAGCATTCAAGGAGTATCTCTGCCACATATGTTAGTATTTTATAAAGACAAGTAGGCCCCTAGGCATTGTTTTGATAGAGTGTGGGCAGTCACAATTTGCATGCATATTTTATATAATATGTGTTTCCATGAGCATTCTATGTCCTAAATTTTACGCCTGCTGTTGAGCATGCATAATGTCTGTTCCTTCAATTTCTGCGGGATTTGTGCTAGTATTTGATAAAGACAGATAGTTGCCTGTCTTTATAAATAGGTGCCCTGCTATAAAATTACCCTTTCCCCAAGAGTCTACAATACTTTTAGACAGTGTTTGCATTACTGCCGTCATATACTAAGATACCAACTGCTCCATTAGATTAGATACCGTGGGTAATAATTGAAAAATAGAAGGATTTGTAATTAGGAAAAAACACCTCTAATCAAGTTATCATGTAATTATATAAAACCTAGGAAAATGAGCCATGCTTATCTAGAACACTGCAGAAGAAAAGTGAATAGGGAAATCAGAAAAGAATAGGTTTCCAGATTAGCTATGGAAATACTCCATTTAAGCAGGACGCAGCAGCATCTGTTTAATGGTAACTAAGACATTCATAATCCTCACATATATTTCTAGCCTTCATAAAGTATGTCAAGTCTTGCAATAGGTTATGTATCAAGCTATTATTATTTTTTTGGCATTAATCAATCGCTTACTAAGAACATAAATTCAACAATTGTTTTTGAACCGTTTCATTTTACAGTTTCAAAGATGTATCCAGTTCATTCCACTTAGTAGTTTGGCATACAGTAGGTAACTGCTTGTTGTCAGCTTTTTCCTCAAAAAGGGTTCAAGCTGTTAATACCGTACACATTTGCATTACTAACATGTTCAACAGCCTCATCTCGCATGTAAATACACACATATTTGCCAGTATTATTCACGCTAAATTATTGATTGCAAACAGTAATGTATTCTCAGAATTTGGCAAGCCTCTGTCATGTCAGTGAGTTGTCTGAATGTGAATGTAAACCCTTTTAAGTGGTTAAAAGCAATTTTTTCTGAAACAAGTCTTTCATTTTCATCGCCACCCCTCGAACACTATCATGTGGAAATCACTCTAAGCATTATTCAAAGCACATAGAAAAAAAAGCTGAAAAAGAGGCAGTGAACACAAAATTAGTCTGCTCTAACACATATCATTGCAGTACCCCAGCCTTTAAGTCAAGGAATGTGGTACTTTCATCTCTTCAGCTTAGTCAAATTTACTTTGTATCAAGTATGATTTACCCACTCATTTCCTGTTGGCGCTCGTAACAGTAAAAACGTTGCCAATGGATGGTGGTCTACCAGATCACATTTCTACCATGATGTATCCACAGCGTTTAATGTGGAACATGTGTAGAAACAATTTAAAGTGCAAATCTCTTAAAATCCACAGTCACATGTATTTTGTCTATTGTCCTGGTGCCTTTGTCTTCCGCCCTTCAGCCTTAAAGTGACTAGGGTTCTTCCCATGGCTATCGGCAGGAGTAAAGGGCAACGGCAGTCCATATCCATTATATGCATCAAGGAAGACACATTGGAAAAAGCGAACAGGAGCTGTGGAAGAAGCAAATAATGCATTTTGTCAAAAGAGAAACATGAATTAATGTTATGCTACAACAGGTTCACAGTCTAGCCCACCATTGCTTCATAGTCAGTGTCTAGTATATACACATATAGGGGTCAATATTCAGACAGCCCATATTACTTCAATCTCTGAGTGCTTTGCATACATTGTATCTAATTTTCAAAAGGAAACTACCCAGGTAAAATTGCCAGGGAAACAATAAGGGATTGTGTTAGAAAGCCTCCTGATTTACACAAGGCTCAATTTACACATGGATGTGCTTACTATTGTGCAAGTTATGAAGGGGCATGTCAGGACATGGTTAGTGCATGAACAGGGTGGGTCACAAATCTACATGTGCATTCCCCATTTCTTATAGGGAAGACATGTATATGACCAAATATGGTAACCAAACAGCAACAAAGTACCTGCAGACTGTAAACGGACCAAAAAAAGTAGGTACAAAGGACTGGCAGATATCAAATTTCAGGTTTCAAAGACCCCTTTTATTGACCCCTACGCGTTTCGGCCAACAAGCTTTCTTCAGGGGAATTTTGAGGAGACAAACCTTCTAAAGTTCTGTCAGTTTTAAACAAACTATTGCCATGTGTCAAGCAGCATGTTCCCTTCACAGACGGGTTGTCTTCACGCGTAGGGGTCAATAAAAGGGGTCTTTGAAACCTGAAATTTGCTATCTGCCAGTCCTTTGTACCCACTTCTTTTGGTCCTATGACCAAATACGGCCACGTTGGAGTTAACACCTGCTGCCTGGCATTTTAGTTTTTAAAAAGTGCTGGTTTCGGCCAGCCCTTTACGATGGGGATTATCCTCCTTCATCCCCTGTTTTTATTTCCCTCTCTATATTCAAATTACATAAAGACAAGGACATCTGAAGCAAATTGATGGCATTTACATGTGCAGGCTTTCAGAATGGCCTACATACATGTGTGAGTGTCGGCACTTCAACTTGGAAGTTGTAAAATCTGGCACCACTATGTCCCTGTGTTGCTTATTCCCTTGTGTTCAACTGCAAAATGGTTCCTTTGGTTGTACATATTGACACATACATGTGCACTCCTGTACCTCTGTATTCAGTATTTTAATTAAGCAGAAAACTGAAACATGCAGCGCCAGTATTTTAGGAGGCGCGTGTGTATACAATACCACATACATGTCCTGGCCTGCTATTTTAGAAACATATTGTGCAGCCATAGAGTAGCAGACAATGAGGCCTCACTATGTACCTCTGAGGTCTTTTTGAGTTGGCAAAAAAAATGAAGGGAGTAAGGAGGTGTACCACTCTTCACAGTACTGTTGATAGTTGGAAGAAATGAGCCCTTTTCAAATGTCTGTTCGTACCAAGGAACAGGTATAGACATGGATGTGCCGTCAGTGTTAAACCTGCAGCCTCTTTCTGAAATTGGCTGCCCTGGACATGCCTCTGCTGTACCCCTGTGCAATATGGATGTGATCGCACTGGACGTGTCTTTGTTTGGGGCATTCTAAAATGGCTCTTGGGATATGGATGTGGTTGGAATATCAGAAATGGCTATTTTCAGATATCCTGATCACCAAGAGGGCTTCTAAAATGACTCTCATAATATGTTTGCAAGCATTTGGGCTATGAATTGAGTTCATTAACATTTATTTTGAAAAAGAGACTTATTTGGAAACTGAAGAACTAGAAATGAGAACCACCATCTTAAACAGATGAAGCCAACCACAGTAAAGCTGTGAAATGCATAATTCCTCCTGACCAGACTTGGATGATCCAAGGAATTTCACTATTTCATTTTCAAATGTAGTGTTTTCAATGCTATATAATATGGGGTCATTTTGATCCTGTTTAGTGTGTCTGGACGTCCGATCCAGATGTCCAGACCCGCTAAACAACCGGATCATGCTGCCGGGGACAGAACTCCCTGCATGTATAAAGCAAGTATATGGGGAGCTCTGTTTGTGGGCGGGAGAGGATGAGCTGGGGGAGGAGTGAGGGCAGACAGTGGGCAGCGTCTGACCTCAGACGTACAGGACCAATTCTTAGGTGGGCATTGCACATCCAGGATCACCCTAGTAGACAGGGAACTTATTCCACCTCGGAGGTGGAATAGCTTCCCCTGGACACGGGTGGACAGCAGGGGAGGGGTGCAGGGGATTCCCCATAGCCCGACCCTGGCCACGGAAGGTCACATCGGGGGTTGGGCTGCGAGGAAAGAATCTTCTTGGTGGTGGCCGGTGATCATTGCTCCTGAGTGGAGCTGCGGTGCCATGGTGGCGGGATGTCATAGCACTGCGGCTCTATTTAGGAGCCTGGCTGAGTTAGCCGGATAGGTGTCAGGCGTGCAGCCGATCAGAATTGGGCCTGGCCTGCATGTCCGGGCCAGAAGACCCGATTCTGATCCTGTAGGCATGTCTAGCCCCCAAGGGATCACAATCGGTTGCTACTACTGCATGCCCTGATTCTGACCGGCCATAAAGGGGTAGGAAGTCTACAACTGTGTTGGCTTCCACATGTACATAGCCATGAAAACAATATCCCAAATGTAAAACAGGTTTTTCACGCAAAAAATACTTTATAAAATTATCCCCAATGTACACATCAAAAACTGCAGTAGACACCCAGCAGAATAAATGATTCACATCCAACTATTTCAGCATACTAATACTAACATCACATTACTTCAAATAAACCACCCTCAGTCCAAACACTTAAGCCAGAATAGTTATGTCTGAAAAGAGTTTCCTCAACTCATCAGCTCTGGAAATAGTCAAATGTCTTTTGGAAGTATATTCCAAAGAACTAGCGCTGCCACCACAGGCACACTCCTTTCTTAGCACCATTTTAACTGTCCTAACCTTGAGAAAGGTCTCATTAATAGATCTCAGTACACTGCCTAGAATATTCTATTATAAGAGCTCTCTCAAGGACCTTGGGCCAAACCTACGAAGGACTTTGAGGACCAAAATTGGGAGCATAATACAAGCTTGGAATATAATTAGGATTCAGTGATGCTTCCTCAGCATAGGTATAATATTGTGTCTCTTCCTTGATCTTGTCAAAAGATTTGATGCTGGCCTTACAGTCTAACTGCAATTTGTACATCATTTTCAGTGGAATGAAAATATATAATGTCCCTGTTTAATGTACATTACCAAGTTTAAGCTACAATGTAAACCGCTTTGACTGAAATGATAAAGCGGTAAAAAAAAAATCTGTCAAATAAAAATAAAATAAATATAACACATTGCACCATATTGCAATTATATAACACATTGCATCAATTCTAGGGGCAATTACAGAGCACTGGGGCAGAATCTCACTGAGTGGACCAGTCTGGCTAAGAATTTCCTTTTCTTTTTGTTTATACCTTTTCTATTTTCTGCCTTTGATTAAACTTGCTCCTTTCAAAATTGCTTGACCGTCTGTCTATGTAGGTATCTGTTGCTTTTTGGACATTATTGGTGCTATATAGAAATTACCAAGCTCTTTTGCCTTTCATAAATATGTTACAGAAAAATTGTTCACATTTTTAGCCCTTTAAAATAGTTGCTTAAAAGAAAAGCTTTGGCCTGTACTTGCAGTAGTAGGGTTGGGCTCTAGTAGTTAACAGTTGCTGAGCAGGGGTTTCTGGCTGAGGGAATTTAAGTGAATAGTTTGACACTTAAATCCCCTCCCACACTACCCCTCACTCACCCATCCCAAAGCTTGTTTTTCTTACATACATTTCCGATTCACATATTTTTTTTTTCTATTTGGAAATCATTATCAGAATATAGCAGTTATAACTTATATCAACCAACCAATCAATCAAACATGAGAATAATTCCATGCAATCATTCTGGTGCCTTCATCTTAAATCAGACTATTTGGAGACTTAGAGCCTGCCCCAGCTGCACCTAATTCTCTGCTATGAAAAAGAAGCTCACTCAACTCAAACAGGAATTAGTTGCAAATTAAAAGCACCTCCCAGACTATACAGCATCCAGCCAATTTACCCCCACCCCTGCAGAGAATAAAACAACCTAGGAATAGATAGATTACAATGGACTCAGGTAGATTTCTGCAACTTGGTCCTCGCTGGGCTTCCTCTTTCCCAACTTCATCACCTCCAACGTATTTAAAACACTGCTGCACACCTTATTTTTCACTCTTCACCCCGTGATCATGTCACCCCTCTCTTTTTTCTCCTACACTGGCTCCTCCCTGCAATTTCACATACGTTACAAAGTCCTCACGCTGGCTCACCAAGTTCTCCTCAATCGCGCCCCCAATATCTGGCAGATCTACTTCAATTCCATACGCCCACTCGCTCACTCCATATTAACAGTCTTCACCTCCCCTCCCCATCACGTGCCCACTTACAATCTACACACTCCTCTGCTTTCTTTGTTGTTGGCCCTGCTTATTGGAACTCCCCACCCCTTTCCCTCAGACTCGAACAACATTATCCCACCTTCAAAAGAGATCTAAAAATGCACCTTTTCTCAACTGCTTTTGACCTCCCCTCCCCTTTTGTATGAAGCTCCCCTTTTCCCCCTTTCTTTCACTCCTTTCTCTCTCCTTAGTCCTGAATATTTAAATGTCTTGAGTGCTTTCCTGTCATACTTTGTAACTTCCTTTCCTCTTCCTTCCCTTTGGCCTCTCCTGTACATTGATTGATTTTGTAAACTGCCATGCTCTAATTGGAATGGTGGTATATCAAACTAATAAACATAAACATAAACACTAACCACAGGACAGAGATAAGACTCCCACATATGCCTCCAGTTCTGTGTTCCTATGTAGATCACCTTTGAAAAGGCTGCAGCCAGCACTGTTTAGACTAGCTGCCTCTTGGGACCCCCCATGCTGCTTCAGATATTATCTTGGATTCCAGCTGCAATTATTTGCCTGACTAAGCTGAGGTACTTCTCTTATTCTCTTCCCCAAGGTGGTTATTGATCAGAAACCTGTTTTCCATAATTTTACTAAGTGCAGAGCGTGCCTGTGACCTCTGGTTACTAATCAGTTATTTATTATTTGTGCAGAATTGTAATCATTGTGCTGCCATAACTTGCTACTTCGTATCCCTAATACATATATAGTCTGTATTTTTCTATTTTGCTATCCATAATAAAACCTAATATATATACAGACTTGCCTCTTCTATGTGGCTTATTTGCCAAAACTTCACCGAACCCTGGGGAGGGAAGCAGCCAATTTCCCCTGGGCATAGCTGAGCATATAAATTATTTGCTGCTAATAATAATCCCTACAGAACAAATACTTGACAGAAGAAAATCAGGAGGAGTGCCACAGATGGCTGCCAAAGATACATATAGAAATGGCAACAGAGAGGAGTTTGGAAACTACAAGCCAGCAAGCTCTGTTTGATGACTAGAAAAATAATGGAGATGCTACTAAAAGAAAGTATAGTGAACCTTTTTTCAATTCATTGCATTGCAAGACCTTAAACAACATGGTTTTACCAAAGGCAGATCATGTAAATTGAATCTGTTGATTCCTTTGACTGGGTTACCACAGAACTTGATTAGGGGCATTGCACTGGACATAGTCTACTTGGATTTCAGCAAAGCATTTGGTACTTTTTCTCATAGGAGTCTTATAAATAAACTGAACAGCCTGAAATTAGCACCTGAGTGGTGAATTGGTTTAGAAACTGGTTGACAGACAGACGGCAGAAGGTGGTGATAAATGGATCTGTACTGAGCCTGTTTCTGTTCACCATCTTTGTAAGTGACATTGCCAAAAGGTTAAAAGGAGAAGTTTGACTTTTTGTGGATGACATGAAGATTAGCAACAGAGTGGGCACTGCAGAGAGAGCTGATAACATCAGAAATGATCTACAAAAATTATAAAAACGGTCTAATAGTTGAAAGTTGAAATTTAAGATGAAGAAGTGCAAAGTAGTGTGTATTTGGGATGCAGAAATCCAAAAGAGCAGTATGTGATAGGGGGTGAGAGGATGATGTGCACAGCCCAGGAGAGAGATCTTGGGATGATAGAGTCTGAAGACCTTAAGGTTGAGAAACAACATAGCAAGGCAGTGGCCAAAGTCGGAAGGATGGTAGGCTGCACTTAGAGGAGCAGAACCAGTCACAAGGAGGAGGTAATAATGCTCTGTTCAGGTAATTGGTGAGGCATCATTTGGAGAACTATGTTCAGTTTTGGAGGTCATATCTTGCTAAGAAGTGGTTCAGAGGAGAGTGATCAAATTAAAAAAGCATAGTGGTTGTTACCATCCAAAGCAAAAAGCATTGAGTGGAAGCGGAATCTACATGAAGCTGCAGTTAGAACCCTGAACACCTTGCTGGGCAGACTAGATGTGTTTTTTTTTAAATTGAATTTTAAACAAACCATCAAGACAAGCGTCCCGTACAGAAAAGAAATATAATGGGTAAACATTTCAAGAATACAGAAACGGAAAAAGACCCCAAAATCTCTTGTTGTCCACAACAAAACTAGGAAGGGGGGAAAGGTAAACTTAAGGTAGGAGCAAACCCTCAAGCAACTCAAAGGAAATAATACCACACTGAAGAAATTAAGACAGCCACTGAGAAACCCCAGACATTAACATTTGAGAAGCTATTAAATGGCATTAACGTGGCTCAGAAAGAGATAAAGCTGACAACTGGGCTTTTATAAAAGTACACAGTTTGTCAGGCTGGAAAAATACATATCTACAGACTTATATACTAAACATTTACAAGGAAATCTTAAATAAAAAGAACCTCCAAGTTGCAAAACTCCAGATTTGTGAAGGAGAAATTGTTTCTTCCTCCTCTGAGTTTCTTTAGCTATGTCAGGAAACATGGAGATTGTACAACCACAAAATGTTTCCAATCTCCTTTTACAGAACATTTTGAGAAACCATTCTTTGTCTGAGACCAAAGCATAAGATACTAACAAAGTAGAAGGTTTATAAACCTCAGAACCAGAAACATGCAGTAGCTCGTACACATTTAAAACATCTAATTTAAAGTCCTCTTCCAAGGCATCTGGCTCATTCGTCCCTGCTGGGAGATAATAAACTTTAGTTAGGGGTGGTATAAATTCTTGCAGAACTCTTAAAACATCCATCAAATATCGCTTGAACATATCATGGGCCGAAACCCCCCTAGACTTGGGGAAATTCAAGACCCTCAAGTTCGTTGCTCGAGCCGAATTCTCCAAAACCTCTAACTTATATCATAGAGCCACATTGTCTTTAACTAGAGCGGAGTTCAAATCTGAAAATCTTGCCAGTTGACTTTCATGATCTTCTACTTGTAATTTAACAACATCCATAGTACTCACAATAGTATCAATCCGGTCCGAATTCTGCTGTATTCTGGTAGACAAGGCCAGAGAGCATCAGAGAGTACTGCAAGAGCCTCCCAGATTACCTTCAAGCAGGGGTGGCCCAAGGGGGGTGTGGGTCCATGTGCGGAGATTCATTATGGGGCTTCATTTGCATAAGGAGCCTCATTTGCACAAATATTTGCATAATACACTTTTAGTAAACATGCCTCTTAATGAGAGTCTGGATAAAGAAAGACTACCAGATCTCTAAATTACTATATTCCGGTGCCAACTGCCAGGCTGATTAGGAAGTATTATAAACACTGACCATTTAGAACCCATAACAAACCCACCATATCATAACAGCA
Organism: Ichthyophis bannanicus; assembly: GCA_033557465.1. Classification (NCBI taxonomy): domain Eukaryota; kingdom Metazoa; phylum Chordata; class Amphibia; order Gymnophiona; family Ichthyophiidae; genus Ichthyophis; species Ichthyophis bannanicus. Next base: position 84,333,757 of record CM066032.1, read on the forward strand.
CTGCCAGGACTCATAAAGCACCAAACCCTACCTATCAAGAAGGCAACACTGCAAATATTAAACCAATACATCTCAGAGAATACCAATACATCTCACTGGGGAACAAGAGAACAAGTGGGGCTGTCAAATAGTGGAGGAGTAGCCTAATGGTTAAGAACACTGGCTTGGGACCCCAGAGACCAGGGCTCAATTCCCACTAGCACACCTTGTGGCCTTGGGCAAGTCACTTAAGCCTCCATTGCCTCAGAATAATCCAAGTTTTATTTATTTAGACAGTTTTGTATACCACCTTATCCTTCAATCAAAGAGGTCACAACACAATTGGGGGATGCATTTAACATGCAGGGATATGAGACACATACACTAATACTTACAGGGAACATGGGCAATGGAGGGTTAAGTGGCTTGCCCAAGACCACAAGGAGCATCTGTGGGACTAGAAACCCCAGTCCTTCTGGCCCAAGGTTGCTGTCCTCTAGTGGGATTTGAACCCCTGACCTTCCAGCATGAAGTACCTTGCCCCAACCATTAGGCTACTCCTCCCTGTTTAATGTATGTTATTAAGTTTAAGTTTCAATGTAAACTGCTTTGATTGAAATGATAAAGCGGTATATAAAAACTGTTAAATAAAATAAATAAATAGTAACTACATGAACAGAATATCTCAGCTTGGTTACACATGCAGAATATAGGCTCTCACCACACAAAGAACAAGGGATCATAATTTAAAAATAGGAAGATAATAATTAAATTGGGAACCCCAAAAGCCAAACATGAAATGACAACAACGCTGGAGAAATAAAACTATAAATTAATTTCCTTTTGCACTAAACAAAAATGCAAAGATGTTAGCAATACACATTTCCCAGACCTGACATATTCCAGTTAATAAATTCAAAATAAAAAGTATTTTTCTACCTTTTGTTTGGGCATTTTATTTTTCAGTTGCAATTGCTCCAGTCACTTTCTTCTGGTTTCTTCGTGTCTTCTGTGAGCTGTCCATTTGTCCTTTCTTCTCTCTTCTAGATTTTTTTCCATTCTCTCTCTATATCTGCTTTAACAAACTGATCGTTTCCCTTTTGTTCTTTCCCCCATTTCTTTCTTTATTCCTTTATCATCCACTCAAATTTCACCTTTCCATTCTCAATCCCCACTTACTCTCCCAATACCTGGCCGATCGTAGATTTTTCTTCCCTCCCACACAAAATATCTTTTCCCCTATCCATCCTCATTCCTCATCCCCTTCTATTCCTCCCCCAAAATCATTTCCCTTCTAGTTCTAGATCCACCCAGCATCCGCTCCCTTCTAGTCCCATTCTCCCATGAACCCACATCAATCCATTTTCAGTCCTAGCCCCCCATATACTCATTTCCAGTCCCATTCCAGCCCCCCATCAGCCCATTTCCAGCCCTATTCCAGCTCCCATCAGCCCACTTCCAGTCCTATTCCAGCCCCCATCAGCCCATTTCCAGTCCTATTCCTTCATCAGCCATTTCCAGTCCTAATTCCAGCCCATTTCCAGTCCAAGCTCCCCCCATTTCCAGTCTTAGCCCTTCCCATCAGCCATTTCCAGTCCTATTCCAGCTCCCCATCGACCTATTTGCAGTCCAAGCAGCCCCCATCAGCCCATTTCCTGTCTAAGCTCCCCCCATCAGCCCATTTCCAGTCCCAGTTTACCCTCCCATCACAGCCAATTTCCAGTCCAAGCCCCCCATCACAGCCCATTTCCAGTTCCAGCTTACTCTCCCATCACAGCCCATTTCCAGACCAAGATTCCCCCATCACAGCTCATTTCCAGTCCTATTCCAGCCCCATCAGCCCATTTCCAGTCCTATTCCAGCTCCCCATCAGCCATTTTCCAATCCTAGCCCCCGATCAGTCATTTCCAGTCCAAGCTTCCCCCATCAGCCCATTTCCAGTCCTAGCCCCCATCCATTCACATCCCATTTCCAGTCCCAGCTTACCCTCCCATCACAGCCTATTTCCAGTCCTAGCCCCCCCCATCACAGCTCATTTCCAGTCCTAGCCCTTCCCCATTCACAGCCCATTTCCAGTTCCAGCTTACCCTCCCATCACAGCCCATTTCCAGTCCAGGTTTCCCCCCATTACAGCCCATTTCCAGTCTAAGTTTCCCCCCTATCACAGCCATTTCCAGTCCTAGCGCCCCCCATCACAGCCCATTTCCAGTCTAAGCTTCTCCCCTATCACAGCCATTTCCAGTCCTAGCGCCCCTGCCCGCCCACCATTTATTTATTTTATTTAGCGTCTCTTATATACCGCGCTCTTTAGAATCAGTGCGGTTTACATATAACAAAAATTTGTGCAGTGCAGACAGAACCTACACTGGACTTACATAGAGCCCTGTGGCCATCTAAGGAATTTCAGAGGGAGCCGGAAAAGCCTGCGCGAGGCCCCGGCTCCCTCTGCACAGCTGCCAGCGTGAAGAGTGCTTTCCCTCACGCTGGCAGCTGTTTCTGTGAAGCACACTGAATGCTGGGCAAGGTTAATGGTCATTTCCCGGCACTCGCACGCTTCACAGAAACAGCTGCCAGTGTGAGGGAAAACACTCTTCACGCTGGCGGCTGTGCAGAGGGAGCCGAGGCCTCACGTGGGCTTCCCTGGATCCCTCTGAAGCCATCCATCTGTGCGAGAATGGAGTTCACGTGGGGCCTCCGGAAGCGCAGGGCCCTGTGCGAACAACATTCTCATACAATGGATGGACCGGCCCTGGCTCCAAGGTAATTTCCTTTGGTTTAACAGGAAAGAACATTGTCAGAGTAGAGACTGCAAGAGAAGGGGACTGCAGCAAACTCCCTTCACCATCCAAAGAACTGTCCACCAATGCATCTGCCTGCCACACTATCCCCTGGAGTTCTCCAGAATTACCGTAGACCTGCTCAGTCAGCGAGCCAACAGTATCCCCTCGAACAGAGCCCGGCCCCTTGCTGACATGTGTGGAGGGCAGGGAGCAGCACAGCAGGACATGGCGGCGGCGTTCTCAAATCTAGATGTGGTTTTTATCTGCCATCATTTACAATGACACAACCTGAAGCCTGGATGATGGATGAAAACATGTCTTGTTAACTTCTCTCTTTTTGAAAGTTTTGGAAAGCTTGATTTATATATTTTGCATTCTAAGGCTAACATATCTGCTATGAATGGCAGTGATTTTATCTCTAAGCTAAGTTGGCCTGATATTCAATAGGGTTTAGCTGGTTAGCAGGACCTCCTTACCAGCTAAAACCTGCTGACCCTGAATATCTCCGCAGACTGCATAGTGCTGGGCTAGTCCATGGGCAGGGCCTGGGTGCTCCTACCACTTACGCCGTTAGCAGCGGTTTTCAGCCTCCTAACCGGATCGGTAACGGCATAAAGTTAGGACAGATCATTAGCTGTCCTAACTTTACACAGTTTTACAATCCGGACAGTAGCTGAATATTGCTGTTAACTGGATAGCAACCTCACTTCTAAGCCAGGGTATGTGGAGTATGATCTCAGTCTCTCAAATTTACTGCTAATGCTCGGCATAATAATTGCATCATGCCAAAGACAGTCTCCCATGTTACGTGTATGGGTAATTTCTCAACAGCAGAGGTGACAGGGGAATGCCCTCTCAGTCCCTCAATGATTTTCTACTACTCAAAAAAGGATAGGAAGCTGCAAGAAGGTAAACTTAAATGCAACACCAGGAAATGCTTTTTCACTGAAAGGGTGGTGGATGCTTGGAATACCCTCCTGATGGAGGTGGTGGGGCGAATATAGTGATGGAATTCAAAATGGCATGGGACAGACACAGTGGGATCCCTTTATAGCAAGAGGATAAAATCAAAACAAACTTAAATAACTTTTATATTTCAATAACTAGTGGGGAGCTGACCTGCACGGAGCAGCAGGTACAACCCTAAACACAGGCATGGAGGGGGGTGACCTGCATGGAGCTGCAGTTACAACCATTCTAGTCACCTTACTGGGCAGACTGGATGGATCATACTGGTCTTTACCTGTCGTCATATACAAAGTTACTATGTTAGGTAAATTGCAAAGCCTCCTTGGTTTTCTGTTGCACAACTGCATCTTTATTTGCAAAATGGCTGGGCAGTATATGGATGTGGTGACATATCAATGGGCAGGGTTCACAATACTGGCATTGACACATCAATGTTGCAGGGTCCTTCCAAGTGGAAATTTCACATGTGCATGTTTCTGAAATTGACCGTCTCCCTGCACATATTTGGACCTTTATTCTGCACAGCTCCATTTTCTGGGACATTCATGGGGATGTTTATGTTCCGTGGTAGAGTTATGGAGATTTCAGAAAGCATTTACACATGTCCACCTCCTTTATTGCTCCTCCTACAGAATTTCATATGTTTTAACTTTAACCTCCCAGGGGCACTTAAACAGCTGATCTAAGCACATTGAGCAAATCTCTTCCAGCGAACTAACCTGCTAGTAGTTTACCTTTTTCTTTCTTCACCCGGAGAATATCAGCAATTTCTAGTGAATAGGTAAAATAATAAAGTACTGTAAATTAGTAGCTCATTATTTTGATATACTGAAAGTAGTAAATATGAAAGAACCAGAGGTTATTAACAGCAATTACTAGCAATATATTCCCCACTCCCATGCTTTTCTATATAGTACATGAAACAAATCAACATTTAAAATGAGAATCCTTGGAAATTGTCTCCCTGCCAAACACAGTGGGGGTTATTCTGAACTCCACTTAGTGGGTCTGGGCATCTGATCCAGACCCGCTAAACGTCCAGGCAGCCTGCTGGGGACAGAGCTGCCTGTACGAACAGGCGATTTGTATGAGCAGCTCTATTCATGGGAAGGAGGGGGTGACACAGAGGCGGAGTGAGGGTGGGTGGTGGGTGGAGAGCGACCCTGGACATACATGGCAGATTCTGAGGTCAGCCCTGTAGTCAGGGGGCCGTGGCGCTGGGGAGAGATGGAAGGTGAGGGGGTGCAGGGAGGTCCTTGCAGCCTGACCCTGGCCATGGAAGGCCAGATCGGGGGTCAGGCTGTGGGGAAAGGACAGTGTCACTATTGGCTGGGGATCGCGGCTCCTCAATGGAGCTGCAGTGCCATGGTGACGGGATGCCAGGGCATTGCAGCTCCATTCAGGAGCCTTGTTGAGTTAGCCGGGTATGTGGGCTGGGCATGTGGCTGATCAGAATCAGGGCCTGGACTGCACATCTGTCTGACTCATGGGCACATCTAGTCCCCATGGGATCAGAATAGAGTCTACCTCTGTACGCCCCGATTCTGATTGGCCGTAAAGGGCTGGACAGCCAGCATGGAATTGATCTCATTATTCATTATTTTATCTAGTGAGAAAAGGGATGGGCTACAGGTAGAGTTAGAGCAGGCTTAAGGAAGTCAGCTTGGAGAAAATATGATATGATACAGGTCTATAACATCATGAATGGTATGGAATGGATAAATAGCGAGCAGGTACTGACTATGTCAAAGAGTAGTAATAGATAAGAGGTTAACAGCATTTTGGAAGTTTTTAAAACTCTACAGATAATCAAGCTTTGGAATTATTTGATGGAGAATGTGGTCAAGGCATCTGCTGTAGAATAGCTGGGTTTAAAAGGGATCTGAACAAGGGAGTGAGCAACAGGGATTTATTTGCAAGATTCTGAACTTGCCACTGTCAGAAACAAGATGCTGGGCTTGACGAACTCTTGGTTTAATGCAGCCTGTTGCTGCTTATGTTCTTAAGTTCTTTATCCTGTGCAAGTGCAAAGCTTGCAGGGCCCAGACCTCCAGTAGCACTGGCCTGTCACAGGAGTTTTAATGGGAAACTCCACGTGGATTGTCGCTTTGAAAACTGACTCACAGGCCTGCAGGTACAAAGTATCCATGAACTTAAAAGCTTTGCTGTGTGGTTTGATACTTGCAGAGCCAATAAGCAGAGCATGGTCTACTACAAAGTTTTTAGATTAGAGGTTTTACATTCTAAAAATGGCAGAATTACATAGTAACACAGTATATGATGGCAGATAAAGACCATGGTGGTCCATCTAGTCTGCCCAGTGGATCCCAGTGTCCAAATGGCTTAGGCATAGGCAGACTAGATGGTCTACTATAAGGCATAGGCAACCTAGGCACATGCCTATGGCCCAAATGTTTAGGAGGAAGCCTGGCACATATGTATTTCAATGGCTTCAAAGCTATTTTTGCCCAATTAAGTCAGCTTCTAACAGAAAGTAAGTGGGAGCTACCATTGCCCTCAGAGGTCTGTCTATTTCCCCCATTCCCTATCCATCGTCCTCCAGTCAGCAAGAGGATTTGACTAACAGCGCCTTTTAGCTGCTGCTTTCTTCTTCACCAGTTCTCGATGGGGCTTCCTTTGTGGAAGTCTTAAAATGCTTTGTTTGCCTAGGACCCACCAAAGGGTCAATCCCTGCTCTGCTAAAAAGATCTCAACTATTGTGCCCATCTAAGAAGCCTACTAATTGTTTCTAATGAGCTGATAAACTATATTAAGGTCATGAAATGCTAAAAGGTGAAATAAAATAATTTTTATTTTGTTTTCAGCCAGTTTTTATTACATCTATTTTATAAAGATTTTTCAAACTTTGAGTAGGTCGGGTTTTCAGAATGGTAACTGCAGTCTAATGGTCATAGCAACAGGCGAAGAAGCAGGGCTGTAAACATAGATGGGGGACTTATTCCACCGCAGAGACAGAATAAGTCCCCCTGGATGTTGGGGGATCATGCTGCTGGGCCTGACCAAAGAGGTAGGGGGGTCAAGTAAGTTCCCTGCAGCCAGACCCTGGCCATGGGAGGCTGGATCGAGGGTCTGGCTGTAGGGAAAGAACAAAATCAACAGCAGCTGGCATTCATGACTCCTGAATAGAGCAGCAGTGCCATGTGACTCCATTCAGGAGCCTGACTGAGGTAGCCGGGCATGTGGCTGGGAGTGCGGGCTGATCAGAATTCGGGCCCGGCCTGCATGTTCAGGCCTTAGACTTGATTCTGATCCCATGGGCATTTTTAGCACCCACGGGATCAGAATCGGGTTTACCTCTGGGAGTCCCCCTTCTAGTCGGCTGCACAAGGAGCTGGATGGCCAGGTTGGAATGTGCCTCATGGAGGGGAATTTTAGAAGAGCCGTCCAAATGCAATCTGAGAAGCCTAAGCCAGAACATCTGAAAAAATGCAGGCACATCCAGGTGCAGACGTGATTTTGCAAACCTGGACGTAGACGATAGGGACGTCTTCTTAGACATACCCAGAACCATATTTCAGAACCCAGACATCTAGGATAGCATAATGGTTAGAGTAGTGGGTTAGATACAGGATAACCAGGGTTCAAATTCTACTGCTGTTATAGTTGAAATTGTGCCTTGGATGATAGAGTGCTTTCTTCTTTACACCCTCTGGATGTTTTTCAGCTAAAACGAGCACCTTCGGATGCTTGTTCGTCGTTATGTATTCCTTAGAACAGGTCTGAATTTAGACATGATGGGCCTGAAATTCCAAATCAGTTACACGGTTTACAGACCTCTAAGAGGGATATTCAGCAGCACTCACACGGTTAGTGCTATTGAATATCCTCGGATACCACCGCTATATGCTCCGGTGCTACACTGCTAGTATCAGGGTGTCCCAGGGTTGGTACCCAGCGATATTCAGCCACTGCCTGGTTATCCCTCAGTTGTGAAAGTTAAGCACAGCAAAAGCTGTCCTAATTTTTGCTGCTGAAGCTAACCGGGCAGCAGCCAAATATTGCCACTGCCCGGTTAGCTTTCAGCTTCTGTGGCAAACTGGATATTCAATGCCGGTGGCCGGATAAGGTACCAGCATCGAACATCTGGGTTAACTCTGCAGCAGCAATGACTAGGTGCTCTACTTGAGCTAGCTGCCGCCATTGAATATCAGACTTGATGTTTCCGTGATCAAGCGGGGACGTCTTGGTCCCTGGGAAAACCCCAACCACACATCCAGGTTCCTGGGTACACTGCAGCCACGCCTCCTCCATACCCCTGTTCAGATTCAGATGTCTCAATGCTGGGGAGGTTCCCATAGCCGGCTTCTAAAACGGCTCTAGAGAAAGTCTCTGTGCTTTGGACATCTCTATACTCATTTTGGACATCCGAAGCATGGCTAGGGCTTCTAAAGTGATTCCATTTTTTAAAACCAGCAAGTTAAAATTGCACAGCTGTCCTTTAAAGTGCTTGACATAAATGAAAATCAGTTTTACGTATTGTGTTTACAAGCTTTTAGCCATAAATTCAATTACTAGCAATTCTATTTTTTCTCCAGAAACAGGACTAGTGCAAGATGAAGCATCCTAGGCAAACCTCATCCCTTGCGCCCCCTTCCTCCTCTGCTGCCTATTGCTGCCCCTACCGCCCCTCTCAAGGACTGCAGCAGCAGCAGTGGACACAACAGCCCCGCGGCACTTTCCTTGAAACTTCAGCACCATGGGGCTGTCTGCTGCCGCCCCCTCAGACCGTCCAACGATCCTGTTTGCAAAGTCGCCATCGGGCATCAGAGGGGTGGAAGCAAACAGCCTCGAGGCGCTAAAATTGAAAGGTAAGTGTTGTGGGACTGTTTGCGGTCATTGTCATTGCTGCAGATCCCGAGAGGGGCATCAGCGGTGACAATGAGTGCCCCTGGAGGGCTGGCATTTTAGGCAACCATCTAGTTCTCCTAATGATAGTGCCGGCCCTGCCCAGAAATATCCAGTTGGACAAATCTTTCCAGTTTTTTTGTAGGTGTTGAACCCAACTGCATCTAGATTTCCTGACACTGGGAAATATGTGTAATAACATTAAATTGCAGTCCCTTTGCTAGGGTCTTTGAAAACAAAATAGTGTGCGCTAGCTTTTCACAATGCTAGTCATTTATCTCTTCTGTACAATTGTAGGATTTTGCCTATGGTGGGCGCCTTGCAGAAATCTTCTTTTCCAGTCCCTTGCTGGTACAGAAGCAGGAATCTTTCTTCAGGAAAAACCAACAATACTATCTTTATGATATACGCAAGAGAAGTTTAACTCCCAAGGCTATGTGTGTATATATTACTCTATTTGTGTTCCTGCCCCTCAGGATCCCTGGACTGGCCTTCTAGTTAACCCATAAAAATAAAGGTAAAGAAGTTTCCTATATAGTCTCTCTCGCTTGCTAAAATCAGCCCTCGGCCTTTTTCTGGCTTGGTTACTGAGTCTAAATCAGACCTGCTCGATTATCATCACAGGACTGTTTTAAACGAGTGCAATTTTATGAACTCCTGCAGAGTCAAAGCACATTTTTATGCATGTAATTCATGCCTCTTTTAGAAAGTCAAGAATGTGCGTGTTTTACTTTATAAAATACTAACATAAATTGCTAAGAACCCACATTAATTTAAGGCATGACCAAAACTCCTGCCTTAGGGCTGGTGTAAATGCCTGCGCCTAATTTTGTAAGGAATGCACCTCAATGATAGCATTTTATAATTTACATGTGTAACCATGCACTCTGCCCATGCTCTGCTCAATCTCCACCGCTGCACACACCCACAGTGAAGGTACACATAATCGGATGTGCACACGTACTTACAGAATTGAAACCATGTTATTTATGCCCACAAGAGGCCTCCTATGCACATTATTCATGCATGCTCATAAGAACATAAGAAATGCCATACTGGGTCAGACCAAGGTCCATTCAGCCCAGTATCCTGTTTCCAACAGTGGCCAATCTAGGTCATAAGTACCTAGCAGTTTCCCCAAAAGACACAGGTTCCACAATGCTTGTATTGGGCCAAGCATTGATATCCGGAGTCCCTTTTAATAATTTGTCCAAACCTTTTTTTAAACCCAGCTACACTAACAGCTTTAACTACATCCTCTGGTAACAAATTCCAGCGTTTGATTACATGTTGAGTGAAAAAATATTTTCTCTTATTAGTCTTAAATATGTTACCCTGTAGCTTCACAAAGGGTAATTCTATAAGGGTCATCTAGTTTAATGCCTGTTGCTATGTGTGTATTAGGCCCCTATTCTATAAAGTATGTGTGGACTATATAGAACAAGGGCGTAAAGATGGAACTTAACCTAGTCACAGCAGCTATGCCTGCTCCAGAGCGGGTGTAAATTTTCAAGCCTAGATACTGCAGAAACACATATAAACTATAATATTTTATAACTTACATGGATACATTTAGAGCCCGCCTACATCCCACCCCTGTGCCTACCCAAATTGAAAGTATGTGCAATGAAACATATGCACACGCTTACTGAACAGCAACTGTCTAAAGCATGTGGACTTATTTGCATTTTTAGCATGCAACAAGCACCCTTTATAGAATCAATCCCTAAATGCATAAATATAATTCTCTTACTCATCAACACTCTCACAATCATAAATTACTTACCAGGCTTAAATATAAATTATATAAAGCCTTGATGCGTCACAACCGGAGACAACATTATGAGAAATAGATTTCCCTGGCTTCGTCTAAATCTCAATCATTATTTCGATTGACATCATCAGTGTTAAAGAATAACATCAAGTTAAAACCCAATCCCTCTCTGTCTATCCAATATCTTGCAACGTTTTTCTAACAAAAAGTAAGGAATATACGTAATAATCCGACTTTTGAGGAAAGAGGGGTTAAAAACCTTTTGTACAGATCAGGTTGTTCCGGTTTTGGTAGATCGTTCTTGGTCTATGTTTTTACAACCAACATTTTTGGAAGTGGATAGTTTCTTTGGACTTTTTCATCAGCTGACACCTGTCCCACTTATCTATATGGTCATGCACCTTTAGAGTTTCATACTTGGTTTTATTAGCTTACTATGGAACTATTTATTTGCAAATAGGAACAGAAGTGATGGGAATCTTTTCAGAAGACTGTGTTCGTGAGGAACTAGCTAAACTAGAAGTAAACAAAATGATAGGACCAGAAGGGATATATCCGAGAATACTCAAGGATTCTGGGGACGTTCTTGCAGCTCCATCGACTGACCTTTTCAATGCCTCTTTGTAGTTGGGAGTGGTGCCAGAGGACTGGGGATAGGCACATTTGGTCCCTTTACACAAAAGTGGAAGAATGTGGTTGAAAACTACAGGCCAGTTAGTCTAACCTCTGTGGTAAGTAAACTATTGGAAATGCTGCTGAAAGAGAAAATAGTGAGGTTTCTGGAGTCCAATGGATTACAGGATCATAGGTAACAGGGATTCACCAAAGGCAGCTCCTTCAGACTGGTGGGGAGGGGGAGGGGTGCATATGGAGGCTGTGGCAGGGCTAGTGGGATATGGACACTCTTCAGGCGATGGGAACAGGGCACTATGGGGGGAATCTGAGTGGAAGGCAGTGGGGGTTTAACTACACTGATGTAGCCAGAGGTGCTGGGTTACAATGGCCTGGTGCTGGGGCATCCCCCACTGGTGTACCCAAAGTGGTGCTTCCTCCGCCATCCGGGCAAGGGCCTTAGGCACCAGGATGCCCCCATGAGTGGAGAGGAGGGTATGGAGGGTGGCAGTCGGCGGGCATTGGTGGTTTTGGGACTGGGGATGCAGTTGGGTGGGTTCCTGGGATGCAGGTGGATAGCAATCATCCTACACGAACTGGAGTCCCTCTTTGGGTGCACTGACTGGTGGGTCTTCTTCTCCTCCTTGTCCACAGGTTGTTCCTGAGTGGACCATCAGAGGGGAAGGTCGTGAGAGGACAAGCATAGAATTGGCGCAGCAGCAGCAGTCAGGGATGGCTGACCAGGATGTGCAGGCCACAGAAGACACTCGGAGGTCCCTGCTGGCAGGTGAGCATATTGACGCAGAGGTGCATGGTTGAGAAGGCGAGCCGGTGGTGTTGGGAGTCAGGAAAAAGGCAAAGGTGAAAGTGTAAGCATTCACATAGGTGTTGGTGAGCATCCACTTCTTCGTTGTCCTCTACTTCATCAGATTCATCCTCAGCACCGCCCCTGGCTACAGAGGCGATGCACACAGAACAGAGGAGTGGTGCATCTAATTTGGTGGTGCACATGGAGCTGTGGGATGGAATTCCATGGAAATTATGACATAGGATAAAACAGTGGCGATACATCTATATTTTTTGGTTGTTAGAAGGACGGAAGCGGTCAAGTGAGAGTCATAAGAAGTGGAAGGAAGACGAAAAAGTTGGCAGAGTATGGAAAGTAAGATGGCAGAGTATGGAACGTTTCCAGGAATACTCTCAATTAGACGAGGGCCTTTTTTAGATTGGCTAGTGTGTGGGGTCATTATTTTCCAGGACAATATGGGGAGCTACTAGCGTATGGAGATGCCATACTCGCAGCGTCCCAGGCTCATGAAGGTTGGGCCTGGCTGAATTATGATGAGGACTTTCGGGACATGATGGAGGAGAATATTCAGTTGTCATGGCGTATGAAGGACGTCAACCTTTGGCTCACGCAGATGTCTGCCAAGCACGTGTCTGCAAGGAGTGGAACGGGAGCTGCCAGGGATGGAACCCAAGGGGCTTCAGGGAAAGTCGGTCCTTTCAGAGCACGGCAGCTGGGGTTGACTCCCCAAAACCAAGCACAGGGAATTCGGACATTTGTTAGCACTTCAACAAGTCATCCTGTCCTTTCCAGGTCTACAAGTTCCAGCATGCCTATAACTTTTGTGGGAGCGGCCACGCAGCAATGAAATGCAGCCAGAAAGCCGTGGCGGGGGGCCCGCTGCCCAGTAAGTGAGTAGCATTTGTTATGCCTGGCTCCAACTCCTGTGAAAGTGGAGGCCATACGGCCCTGGCTGTGGGCTTACGAGGAGTTGGGAAAAGGGAGGCAACTGTTAGAGGGGTTTGAGCATGGATTTTGCATTCCCTTTCAGGGGCGTGTGCAGGATACTTCTGCACCGAATGTGGCATCAGTACGATGCCTCATGGAGATAGTGAAGGGGAAGATTTCAGCTGAGTGTGCACTTGGCAGGATCACAGGACCTTTTAAGGAACTTCCTTTTTGGCCATTTATTATCTTTCCCTTGAGCGTGGTACCGAAGAAAGACCCAGGCAAGTTCAGACTCATTCACAACCTATCATGCCCGACTGGGGACTTGGTGAACAATCATATTCCTCTTGAGCTTTGTACCACGCATTATGCGTCTTTTGACAGTGCAGTGGTGCTGGTGCAGCAATGTGGAGCGGGGGCCCATATGGCAAAGGTGGATATAGAGTCCGATTTTCGTCTCCTTCCAAAGCACCCTTCCATGTTTCAGTTATTGGGTTTTCAGTTTGAGGGCAGGTATTATAAGTGCATGTCCATGGGTTGCACGATTCTGTGTGCATAGTTTGAATTATTCAGCAGTTTCTTGCACTGGATGATAGAGCAGAAGATGGGGTTGACCAGCTTAGTGCACTATTTGGATGATTTTTTGTTCATGGAACTTGACCAGTCAGATACTTGTGCAATGCTGCTGAGGACCTTCTTGGAGATGGCATCCGAGTTTGGGGTGCCGCTGGCAGTTCCAGTTCACGGCGATGATGCACATGGTTCTAAACCACACAGGCTGTGACGAATGTCAATTTGCATCCCGATCATTCTGAATAGGGGCCACCACCAGCTCAGTGGCAGCAGGTGGGTGAAGCCGTAATCCAGAAAATAGAAAGATTGCGGTCTGGAGAATATTGTATTCGTGCCCCCCCCCAAGGAAATGGTGAATGAGCTGGCAGCTAAGTAGAAGCGGGTTGGGGGTGGGGTGGGGCAGGGGGGATGTGTTATTGGCTGTGTTGTTTTGCAGATGGCTGCCGGATTTCTTCTCTTGCAGATGGCAGTCCTTTCTTGGGGGAATGGTGGATGCTGGGCCACTCTTTTATGTACTGGGCTGGGCGGTGGACCTCGGCGTGACCGCTGGGCCAACATCTTGGGATGGCACCTCTGGGCCTTCAGCTGGCTTGGATGGGAGAGCGTGACATGCGGTGGAGTCACTTGTTGCCGTTAATCAGTGCTCTAGCCAGGCATAGGCGACCACCCACTGGACTTCTTATACATTTGGGAGGGAATGACCTCTCAGAATGAACTTGCAAGCAGCTCATTCAAGTGGCACATCAGGGCTTTACTGACATTTATGCATTATTGGCAGTAGTGACTATCATATGGTCAGACATTATGCCAAGACCTGCTTGCCAGTCTCAGCACCACTGGTCCCGAGGTCTCGTGAAGGTGAACTGCCAGGTAGGGCCGTGGGTTCAGTAGATGGAAGGAGTAAAAGTGCAGCACCCTTGGGTAGAGGTGGGCTGCACAGCTTTGTACCTTGCAAACGGGGTACATTTGTCTCCGGTCAGGCAAGATCTCCTTTTGAATGACTGGCAAGAGGCCTTGGAGACAGTTACCCTGGGGGGGGGGGGGGCTGAAAAGGTCGCAGTTGACTTCATTATGGGGGGGGGGCGGCACAAGGATAGCAGAGACTACCTGGTGCTGGTGGGGGAGGCCCGAGCAAATGAGCGCTGTGACAATGGGACCTAACGGCCAGCGGGAAGAACCAAGGGAGTGCAGCTCCTGGTGGGGGGGGGGGGGGGGATGGGCGGAGATCTCAGTGGGGATCTTCGGCTGGAGATGGGAGGTAAGGGGCCAGCCTTTGCTGATAATATGGTGAGGTTGGTGATGGGGGTGAAAGGGGCTGGGTCAAGGGTGGATGATGCATCCCTTTGCTAATAATATGGTTGATGGAGGATTGGCATCATCCAGTTGGGGGCAAGAAATGGAATATGTTTGATATGAGTTATTATTGTTGGCTTGGGTCGGTTTAATGAAGTTGTGTTAATAAAGCTGTGGCCATGTTTGTTTACAATAAATCTTTGTTGTTTTTGTGGGGAGGGAAGAGGGTGAGGTGTCGGCAGGGGGGAGGTCTGGAAAGAAGGAGAGCGTTCGGGCAGAGCAGGTGTCCGGGCTATCCAAGGTTACTGAAATCTTGGTTATTTGATTCTTAGTTTTTATCAATTAATTTTATTCTCTACTTAGCTCAATGCTGCAATGATCTCTTTCTTACTGTAAACTGCATTGAACCATAAAGTTTGGGATTGTGGCGGTATAAAAGTACATATTAGAATTAGAATTAGGCTAACACACAGAGCTTACTGATAAAAATTCAGCTCAGAGGTAACTATCTATTAGTCATTCAGACCTACATTCATTTTATTATTACTTTTTTTTCACAGCATCAACCAGGATTTGCTCAAGCTGCTAGTTAAGCTAATACAGAACAGTGCACAATTAGGACCCTGCCGTCACTTCAGCTCTTCTGTGCTTTTATATCAGCAGCAGTTAGTGTGCCTTCAGCCGATATTATAGTTTAAATTAAAGGATTGGCTGATGTTTGTTGATTTTAAAATGAGATTTTTTCTTTCAGTCATATTTTCCTCCATTTCTATCAAATGTTCTTCATAAATAAATATTCACACAAGCTCAGTCACCCTTTCATTCAAAACTCACTCACCCTTCCCACTCGCAGTCTTTTTCTTCACAGGACCGAGGAACCATGCAGTGTTCAATAAAACTGACTTCTATTCAAGATATAGATATTTTTAGATGTGTGCTCAAAAAAGATTATCAATTTAGAATACCTTGATTTCTTTTCCATACAAAATCCATATTTCTATAATCAGGTTGTCTTTCACCTGTGCTAACTTCATGTGCTTTATCAGTTTGGTAAGCAGCTGAATACTGCCGCTAGCCAGCTAGTTACCGGTACTGCTCCAGCTCCACCTCGGGGTATGTTTACTAAAGGGCATTAAGGGAGCCAGTGTGCTGTTAGCACACGTTATCGGCACCCTTGTGCCTTTAACACTGTGAAAAGCTGCTTTAACGGGCGTTAAAGGCTTCAGCAGCATAAAGTTAACAATGGGTGTTCCCTTAATGCCTTCTGTGCTAATGTGTGTTAAAGCCCTTTAACACTGGGAATCCTAAAGCAAAGTAAAACCTCGCGGAAAGGGGGTATTTTGAGGAGAGAGAGCCTATTTTAATGTCTGCCATGTGATGCACAGACACGGGAGCCCAAGATAGTGCTAGTAGTGTTCCATTATCAGCAACAGCATTGTGCCCAAGTATGAAAGGGCACTATGTTGATGGTGCAAATAGGGCAAAGGAGGTGGCATGTGTGTCATGCGGTGGTGGTTGCTGATGCAGAGGATGGACCAGTCATCTGCCCAGGGGGCACATAAGAACATAATATAAAATATGCCATACTTTGTCAGACCAAGATCCATCATGCCCTCTGATTGAAGCACACAATGTCTATGCATCATACTCAGCTGATGTGATAGATCAGTCCATTCCCCATTTGGTGATCAGCTGTAGACTGATGTTTTGCATGTGCAGTGCATCACGGGTGCTGGAGGGGTTAACCTATAGTGGCACACACAGCAGGCAGTTTAGGCAGAGACCTGCAGGCTCTTTGACTCCAGACATTGCAGGTCAGTGAGGTATGGAGTATAGCATTCTGGTTAGTGCAGTGTCCCTTTAAACAGGGAACAAGGGTTCGATTCCCACTTGTTAATTTTTCACCTGTGTGTTACTCAGGCCATTTCTCCACCTATAATAGTCCAGGCTCTGCTGTCACTTGCAGACACTCATCCTTCTACTTTGTTATGCATTCTGGACACACTTTATATCAGCAAACATGCTATTCCCCATCATGGCCTTCTGAGAGCATGGCTTTATTGACTCTGCTGCAGCCCATTGCAGGGGGTCAGACATGTTCACCCTTCTT
Source organism: Ichthyophis bannanicus (assembly GCA_033557465.1). Taxonomy (NCBI): domain Eukaryota; kingdom Metazoa; phylum Chordata; class Amphibia; order Gymnophiona; family Ichthyophiidae; genus Ichthyophis; species Ichthyophis bannanicus. The sequence continues at coordinate 84,350,448 of CM066032.1, forward strand.
CGAGGCATGGTATGATGGTCATGGCAATGGCTTGGGGGCCAGGATACCAGGATTTGAGGCCCACTACCACTCCTTATGTGACATTTCGGAATGTGTTTCTGTCGCATTTTATGTCTGTCACAACCTTCATGGACTGACAACACCTCCTTGTGATCTTGAGCTGATCACTTAGCCCAACAATGGCTCAGCTGACTACAGGTCCATTCAGTCCATACAGGTTATCATCATACATTACCAATTGATGGTAAGATGTACCCTGATGTGACAGTAGTATACTAACAGGCAGTTTCATGCATACAGCTGTAACCTACTTCGGCATCATGAGTCATGCATGACATCATTACTGTTACTGTACAGCTTTGGCTCCATTACATCTCTGCAGTACATGCGTACACATCCTACCCCCTCGGATAGCCACCTGCAGGTATCACCTCGTATCCGTACGTGCCCCATTTGCCCAGTTTGGATGACACCTTGGCAGTTGTTATCTGCACATTTGTCTGAGTTGTTGTATGGTGGCTATGTGGCTGGGACAGGTGTGAGTCCCACATGTCTGCTATCAGGCCTTCCAAGTGGCACTGGCACACATTTTCACACATAGTACAAATATGTTGGGGATGGTACCTATGACATATCAGTGCTGCCAGCCCATACCACCTTCTCCTCAGCCACCATCCTTCCTTCAGCCCATCCATCTGCCTCTGTCGGCTGTGTGCAGTCATTTATTTATTTATTTGCTTTTATATAACACACTATTTCAAAATCAGTGCTGTTTACATAGAACATGAACAATCAAACTTTTTTACAAAGAACAGGTATTAAGACAGATCCAAGATGGCCACGTAGCCTGCGGTTGCTCTAGACTTGTTTCCGCGATGCCGAAGAGGAAGGAGAAGCTGCGGAATTACCCTCCTGATTCCTCTGGGACTCCCCATAGCTCTTTTCCTGCAATTGGGCCTATGGATTCCTTTGGGGCACAAGCTGAGCGTCAGCAAGAAAAATCTGGTGGTTTCCCAACTGAGTTGACGATGGTGTCAAGGAGAACGGCGTCCTCTTCGGGATATGAGCTCTTGCCGGATATGCGTTTGCCCCCTGTGTTGCCTGCCAGATTTCTCTGCCTTGGGCCTGTCGGGTCACCCAGTTCAGTTTCTGGACTGTATGGTGCCCTGACTGGAGGAGAAGTATCCGGGCTGTCCCTGCTGCCGAAGTTGTCGGCTGGAATACCAACAGTAGATGTTGCAGGGGAGGAGGCTGCCGCTGAGAAATCGTTGGGGAGCTGCAATCGGCTGCTCAACATTTTGGGAAAGTGAGAAGCTGTATACCAGGTGGAGAGACACAATCAGAGCGGCCAACACTCCCTGAGTTTGTTTTGGAATGCCCAGAAATTTTCTCTTTGCAATTGATTTGGACTGCAATTTCCAAGTTGGATGATACTATGGTATCTAACTCTAATATGATTTTGGAGTTGGTTCATCATATTTCTCTTACTGTACAGAAGGATGTGTCTGATGTTTCTACTCTGAAGGAAGAAGTTGAGAGTTTGAAAGGATTTCAACAAAGGCAGGCAGATTCTGTTTCTGCCTTGGTTAAAGATTTGGTGTCAGTTAAATTTAAAGCTGAAACTCTAGAAAACCAGGTTTGCTCTGTTAATTTTTGTGTTCTGAATTTTCCTCGTTCGTCACTAGTCTCAGCTAGATATATGTTTAAAAGGTATATGACGGAAGCCCTGGGCTTCCCATTGGAGTCTCAGACACCTTTGTCTAAGATTTATTATTTGCCTACTGGTAAGAAGACTCTGGTTGACTTATCTCAGGAGACTTCCACTGAAGTACAGCATATGGATATCCTAAATATAACTGAAGTTTTGGAAGCTTCTGACTTGGAATTTGTGGTGCCTGCAACATTATTAATGACTTTCACACTGTCAGTTGATCATGACTGGTTGCTTAAAGTGTATTTCAAAAAGCGTTCTTTCTCTTTCAAAGGGTTGTTGATCCGTATGTTTCTGGATCTTGTCAGGGACACACAGAAAAGACATAAAGAGTTTCTCCTTCTGAAGCCGGGGGTGTCTCAGCTAGGGGGGATATTTTTTTCTTAAATTTCCATGTAAGTGTTTGGTGAAATTACATTCTAAATCCTATGTCTTTTATGAACCTAGTCAGTTGGCGGCCTTCATTAGCTCTCACCTTTCTGGGGTCTCGTAGGCTTGAGACCTATAATGCATTGCATTAGTTTGTCTTGTTGATATGCAGGGTTATTGCTTTCTTTTGAGTTTGTATAATATTGTTTTCTTTCCTCTGTTACCTTGGATCTACTTTCTGGTTTTGGGCTAGAGAGAAAAAAGGTTTTATTCTGTTTCTTATTGTGATTTTGGATTTGTTTTCCCTTGCCTTTTTTCAATTTCTGTATAAGTTGTTTTGTTTGTAAAGCATCTTAAAAGTGTATAAATAAAAAATAAACAACAAAAACCCCCCTGAAACAAACGATTAACATTGAACAGGAACATCAACTTGGGTAGAACAGGGGGGAACTAAATTACAAGTTGGTAATTAGATCTTAAAGGGTTACATAGGGGAGGTTGAAGCAATGGGGTTGACAGGCATTGCGCATGTAATATCTATGGAATGTGGTCATAGAATAGCTAGAATGTGAGCACAGAATAGCTTCTTGTGCAAGCCCACCCACAAAAAGGGCAGCACCCTACATCTTGCATTCCTCCCAATAAAAACTACAGACCTCCACTCAGCTCCTCAATCAAAACAAGTTCCATGGCCAGACCATTACATAGCTAATTTTACTATACTCACACCTCCCCCCCCATCTCCAATGCAAAATACAAACCCACCTAAAAAAAGGTTCAGACACTTCATCAAGGAAGACTTCTAAATGAAATTCTGCCAAAATTAAATTCAACACAAACAGACTTAAACTGCTCCCTATTTATTTTTATTTATTTAGTATACATTTGTATACCGCTACTTCCAGCAATCAGCAGCGGTTTGATTACAGATTGGAAATTGTCAAATCATGACAGGAAATTTTTTGAGGTATAAACACATTGATTTGACAGGAAAGCACAGCACACAGAGAACTATTTTACAGGGAACATGGAGGGTTAAGTGGCTTGCCCAAGACCACAAGGAGCACCTGTGGGACTAGAAACCCCAGTCCTTCCGGCCCAAGGTTGCTGTCCTCTAGTGGGATTTGAACCCCTGACCTTCCGGCCCGAAGTACCTTGCCCCAACCACTAGGCCACTCCTCCACTCCATTTAATTGGAATACCTCTATTCAAAATGCAGTTACGACATACAATCATGCAAAACCACCCCGGAGAGATTCAGAAAAATGGTTTACCCAAGATCACCATAGCGAACAAACACAGCACCATCAATTTGTTCTACAGAACACCCTCCCCAGCCCCGTATGACTTATCCACAATAATCGACCTCGCCTGCAACCCTTTAAACACTCGCACATCAAACTGGGTGTTGGGCGACTTCAACCTCCCTGCCCTCCAAGACACCCATGCCAAGGCCTTCCTTGATGCCCTCGGAGTACTAGGTTACACTCAGATATTAGACACCCCTACCCACGTTAGGGGAAACATGCTCGATCAGATTTTCGCTCCACAGACAACCTCCAACTCTACGCATAAGTTCAATCTTTCTGTAAGCACGGTACCATGGTCTGACCACTATCTGATTAGATTTCTGATGCCAGTACACTCTGTCCCCACTAGTCCACATTCTTCTGACAAACTAATCACTTTACTTGCAAAACGCTTCCACCCATTCAACAAAGATGAGATCCTGGAAAGAGCACAGCCTCTCCATAACTCTCGCAAACAGAGTCTAGACAATATGATCACCACATGGAACTTGAGTCTGGACGCCGGAATCGACCCACCCTCCTTCAACAAAGTACCAGGTAAGAGGACGAAGGCACCCTGGTACTCCCCCGAGCTACGGAAATCACTCCTCCGAGACAGCTCAAAAGACGCTGGCATCGCTTTAGAACAACTGAGAGTCATGAAGCTTACACTGCTCATTTAGACAGACATTGATCAGCAATGTCAACGAGAATGATGCAATACTATGCCAAAATCTTACAACGCTCCTTAAATAAACCGCACAAGCTCTTCAACCTCATTAAACCCTAGCAAAAGAGCCCACCCCCGGCCAATCAAGCAACCTGGACCCACAGGAATATGCAGACTACCTGTGAACCAAAACATATCAGTCAAGCATATCCACAAACATCCACTCTCCAGATGGGGCTCCCGAACTGTCCCCCTTATCCTCACCTTCACAAGCCTTAATGAATACACAATATATCATCACCACCTTCTCAGCCCCAACTGAAAAAGACATCCAAGACACCATCATGAACATAAACGCCACCACAGTACCAAATGACCCATGTCCAGCATTCTGGATAAAGGCCCTGCGGGCTGACCTTAGCCCATAACTGTCAAAACTTATAGGCCTATCATTCCTGACTGGAACCTTCCCCCGAAGCCTGAAACAAACAGAAATCAGACCGCTGCTGAAAAAACAATAAATTGGACCCTGATAGGATGGACTCTTATAGGCCAATCTGAAGTATCCCTCTACTAGCTAAAATTATGGAAAAGATAGTTCAACACCAACTGAACCAATGCACCCCTTGACCCCAGCCAGCATGGATTCCGGGAGTCACACGGCATAGAAACTTTGCTGACCACCTTATTCAGTATGTTAACCATTGGGCTAGACAATATTAGACCAGGTTTTGCTCTCATCTTCTTGGACATTGCTGCAGCTTTTGACTCCGTCAGTCACGATCTACTCCTATCTCGCCTCAGCGAGAAGGGAGTCCATGGTACAGCACTTGGTTGGTGTGCATCATACCTGAATGACAGATGGCAGCATGTCTGTTCTGGCTTCTCCACCTCCACACCCTTCCCTCAGGAGAAAGGTGTGCCACAGGGATCATCACTCTCTGCCCTATTGTTCAACGTTTACATGCAGCCCATCTGTGCCTTCATCCGATCCTTCAACATTAATTGCCTAATATTCGCTGATGACGTTCTGATGTACACGCCAATATCCACGGAGCATCTAGACCTCTCTCAGCTGTCTACCTGTTTCAACGCGGTTATGGATTGGCTTCACACACAGAAACTCAAAATAAATTTCAAAAAGACAGAGGTCCTATTCATCAGCAGAGATCAGACGTTCACTCTGCCCTCATCACTGAAGGTACGCGATGCAGAGCTCCTCAGTAAGCCTACAATATGATACCTTGGTGTCACACTCGACTAACACCTTAACATGAATGCCCAGGTAAGCAATATGGTAAAAGCGATATACCACAAAATTCTGATGCTGCGCCACATGAGACAGCTGCTAGAGCCGAAAGACTTCCGTACAGTCTATCAAGCACTAGTGATGCTGCACTTCGACTATGCTAATTCCATACTGCAGGACCTTCCGAAGAGCTCATTGAATCCTCTGCAGCTCGCAATGAATGCTGCAGCCAGAATCCTGCATGGAGCATCAAGGAAGGACCATATCACCCCAGTTCTGAAACATCTGCACTGGCTCCCGGTGCACTGCAGGATTTCCTTCAAGATCTTAATGATGACTTTCAAGGCTATTAACAAGTGCACATCCACCTCCCTCACAGACCTTGTCCAGACCACTCCCCTCAATAGGTCGAGGAGATCGGCCGCCACCAACACTCTGCTTCTCCCGAGAGCAATCACCAAGTGCTCTAAGGCTACAAGGAACCGAGCCTTCACACTCTATGCACCTTCCTGCTGGAACGCACTGCCACCAGAGATCCGAGCCATCAACAACCTCGCCTAGTTTAGAAAAACACTGAAGCACCACCTGTTTCTTCAGTGCTTTTCATACTCAGATGACATCCCACAGCCACCCTAGCCCAAGCCAGCACCCGCAGAGTACCCCCCTCTCACACCTCTCAGATCACCCAAGTAAGCCTGTCCCTCTGAATCCATGTGACCGGTCCACTACCATTTGATATACAACTAGGATGTACATAGTTATGCTGTTTCCACATGTAAATAAGGCCGAGCTGCATGAAGAACCTTGGCCACCAAATTGTACATAGTTTTACATAGCTGTATTATACATTGTACATAGCTTAGTTATGTACATAGTTATGTTGTTTCCACATGTAAATAAGGCCGAGCTGCATGAAGAACCTTGGCCACCAATTTGTGCATAGTTTACCTGTTAGCCCTGTATAAATACCCTGTTTCTTGTAAGTCCAGTGTAGACCTTTACTACACTGCACAAATGTGTTATCTGTAAACCGCACTGATGACGAATAGCGCGGTATAGAAGAAACTTTAAATAAATAAATAGATAATCTTGCTAATATAACAAACAACTAAGAAAATGTGAAAATAAATGGCTATACAATAAAACCCCAGAAAACAAACATATATATATGTCAACTCTGAACTCTTACAAGGAAGCTATCAATAAAGCAAAAAAAGACTACCGCACTAAAAAACTAACTCTCTTAATCGTCCATGTGAATTATTTGAGATTGTTAAATCTTAACTAACACTACTCAAAATTATTTAAATTCCACTAGCATAAATATCAAAAACCTAGCAAACTATTTTCAAGACAAACTGAAAAAGAACGATTCTAACAATCTCCTCAAGCTTTTATACCACCCCACAAATATCAACACATGGCACACTTTTCAACCCATAGATCAAAAACAACTCATGAAAAGAATCACCAAAATTAATACCACAACATCCCCTCTTGATCCTTGTCCAGTTTCCAGGATCAAGGCAACAAAAATTGAGTTAGCCCCCCACCTACTCCAAATAGTAAATCGATCCCTACAACAAGGTATCATGCCGAATGAACTTAAACATACCATGATTCAGCCAATTCTAAAGAACAATCCCCTTGACAGACTAGACCCTACATCTTATAGACCTATATCCAGCATTCCATTTGTGGCTAAAATAATTGAGAAGGTCATCCGAAATCAATTACAGGACTTTAATGCTCCCCTAGATGAACAACAATTTGAATTCCACCCATTTCACGGTGTTGAATCCCTTCTGTTAGTTCTCTTTGATACCCTGCGATAGACAATATAAAGCAGACATTCATACTCATATTTATTGACATAACTGCTGCCTTTACAACCTCAATCATAACACATGTCTCGCTAGACTTGCACAAATTAGAGTAACAGGAATAACTTATCAATGGTTTCAATCATACATCTCAACAAGTTCAACTTGGACATGAAACTCCACCACATTCAAACAGGAGCAAGGAATTCCCCAGTGCTCTGACCTATCAGCCCTTTTATTTAACCTATATTTACAACCAATTTGCAATATATTCAAGAAATACAAAGTTAATTACCATATCTGTGCAGATGATATTATGTTATATCTCCCCATAGACAGCCTAAACACAGCCCAACAAATAATTGAATCCTGTATCATGGAAGCCCAAACTTGGCTATCCTCAAATAATCTGTCCATTAATTAAAAAACAACAACCCCCCCCCCAAAAAAAAAAAGTCCTCTTCATATCTAGGAACTCAAATTTCACTCCCCCTCAAACATTCAAAATACTTGATACAATATTACCAGTTAAAAAAGAAGCAAGGTATCTTGGCATTTCATTAGACCAATCTCTCACCTTGTCTGCAAACATAAAACAGTTAACTAAACCTATGTACTTTAAACTAAGAACTCTACAACATCTCAGACCCCTACTTAACATGCATGATTTTAGATCAGTGGTTCATGCTCTAATCACACCCAACTTTGATTTCTGTAATAGCCTCTTTAACGGTATACCCAAAAAGTATCTGAACCAACTCCAAATTGCCCAAAATGTAATTACCAGAATCATATGCAAAGCCCGACTTTCTGACAATATAACACCCATCTTATACAATCTACACTGGTTACCAGTAACAAGCAGAATCAAATATAAAACAATAATGACAACATTTAAGATTGCCATTGCACAGCATATCTCTCGTCTTTAATTACCCAATCCACAAACACTAGAGCTAGAAGGGGATATCCTCAGAACACTCTTGCAATCTCTCCCATCTTTCATAAAACAAAGCAAATCATAAGTACAGTAACTGTGCCTTCTCTCTCGTTGCGCCCATGTTATGGAATTTCCTTCCAGTCTCCTTACACACCATTAAAGATTTGCAAACATTTAGGAAAGAATTAAAAACGCTTCTGTTTATTCAACACTATGGCGTAAATATTGGAGGTAATGTTACATCCCCTGAATAATTCCATTTTCAACTTGTACCATGATACCCTCCTGCTATCCAAAGAAAATAAAAATCTGTACTCCCTGTAAATAGTTAATGCTCATTGTTCTATGTACATAGTTTTGTTAATTGACTGAATTTCAGATTGTTTGTTCTCTTCTATGTAATAATGTTGATATTTGTAAACCGCCCCTGATCGGAGGAAGGGGCGGTATAGAAGAAACACCAAATAAATAAAATAAATAAATAAACGGCTACACCATGGCCTACACTGGTACTCTTTTCCGCATTTCAGCTCTTCACGCATGCCTCCCCCGTGCCTAATCTGAAAGTCACCACTCCTACTCTGTCCTCCTGTTGCTGCACACATCTTGCTGCTTCTGGCTCCGCTGGGAGACACATCTTCCCCATCCTATGCCACACACTTTCATTGCGCCATTTTAAATTGGTACCCCCCTGTGCATCATAGAAACATAGAAAAATGACAACAGAAAAAGACCACATGGCCTATCTAGTCTGTCCTTTCATATCAACAACTACAACAGACCCTTTTTTTCCTTTAGAGATCCTCTGTGTTTCTCCCATGCTTTTTTGAATTCAGATACTGTCCTCATCTCTGCCACCTCCACTGGGAGACTATTCCACTTATACACCACTCTTTCCATAAAGAAATATTTCTGCATACCACTCCTGAATCTATCCCCTTTCACCCTCATCCCATGTACCCTAGTAGCAGAACTTGTTTTCAATTGAAAGAGGCTCTCCCCCTGTGCATTTATGCCACAGAGATATTTAAACGTCTCAATCATATCACCTTTATCCTGACTTTCCTGTAAGGTGTACATATTAAGATTCTTAAGTCTGTCCTCATTTGCTTTATAATGAAGACCACTAACCATTTTAGTAGCCACCCTCTGTACTGACTCCATCATATTTATATCCTTTTGAAGGTGCGGTCTCCAGAATTGCACACAATACTCCAAATGAGTTTGCACCAAAGACTTATACAGAGGCACTATCACCTCCTTTTTTCTGCTAGTCATTCCTCTCCATATGCACCTACGCATCCTTCTAGCTTTTGCTGTCACCTTTTCTACCTGTTTAGCTACTTTAAGATCATCAAACACAACCATGACTAGGTCTTGCTCTTCTTTAGTGGACAAAAATACTTCACCCCCTATACTATATTGCTCCCTTGGATTGCTGCAGCCCAAATGCATGACCGTACATTTTTTAACATTAAATCCCAGCTGCCAAATCCTAGACCATTCTTCAAACTTAGCTAGATCCCTCCTCATGTTATCTACACCTTCCTGGGTGTCTACTCTATTGCAGATTTTGGTATCATCTGCAAAGAGGCAAACCTCAGTACAGCTTCCTTCCACATGCTCGTCCTCTTTAATGGCTACCACGTAGGGTGCCAACAGATATGGCAGGTCCATCAGCTCCCATGTGTCCTTCCATCCATCACCTTTACATTGACTTTCCTTGGTGCTCCTTTATCCAACATTAGGGTTACAGCCGTTTTCAGACATTAAGGTTGTCACCTTAATGCCCAATGACTTATTAACGCAAATTAAATGGTTCATAGCACCTTTTACGCCAGAATGCCTCCTACCCAGCGCCCTTTACGCATGTAACACCCCTTATTGCTCCATTAACACCTGTTACCTTAATGCCCTTTAGTAAACATTCCCCATTGACTTTCCTTGGTGCTCTTTTATCCAGCGTTAAGATTACAACTGTTTTCAGACATTAAGGTGCATTCTTGCCACCTTAACGCCCAATGTCTTGTTAACGCATGTTAAATGGTCCATAGCGCCCTTTATGCAGGAACGCCTCCTATCCACCCATGCCCTTTACGCGTGTAACACTCCTTATCACTGCTGTTAACGCCTCTTACCTTAACGCCCTTTAATAAACATACCCCTTAGAGATGGATATTCAGCAGCACTAACCAGGTTAGTGCGGCTGAATATCCCAGCCAGTGGGATTTATGCGGTTTGCAGGTCTTTAAACTGCATAAATCCTTTTGAATATGCCCCCCTAAGATTTAAAAAATATTAATTAGAGATCCAATCAAGCAACCAGTAGAAGGTTGTCAGATCTGCCCAATAAGAGGTTTAGATAAACTATAAGGACAGCTGGAAGGTGTATTGTATAGTGAAGCTGTCATTGCCGGGAATGAATCATGGAGCGTCTAAAACAGTCATGAGTAATATTAGAAGATTTCACTACTGGATTCCAAGTATATGAATGTGGTGTTTGTCTAGAGTGTTTGCTAGGGGCATGCATGGCCTCCCCCCAAAATGTTTGGTTTTTGCTTGTTTTACAACAAAATTGTCCTGATTTAGGAGCATTTTTCTGTGTTTATGTCACCAATTTGTTCTTTGCTTGAACGTCATAGGATAATTCCATGAAGCATCATAGAAAGTTGCATATTATTTATGCGCATAATCACTGTACTTTGTAGTGGTCTATGCGTGTAAATGTTTGCTTGTGCATGTACTTTTGGTGATCAGTATTCTGGTGGAAAGCATACAAATTAGGTCAATTGTGCATTTTTTCACTTGTGTACAGGGGTGGAATTTGTGTGGAGTGTGAGCATCATACAAAGCTAACAAATGGTAAATATACTATAATTTACTCATGTTCTTTAAAAATCTAGGCATGGGCACCTACACCAATCATAAGACAAAATTTAATGTATGTTTTAGGCTTACTTATCTTTATAAAATAGGCTTAGAAATGTTCTGGGTGGCTAAACCTTAGGCGAGCACTCTCGTTTTTAGGTGTCTAATGGAACCAAATGTACACTCATGAATGCACACTCCAGTATGTCTTCTAAAGGGCATTAGCTGCTGCTGTGGGGCTAATACAGCATTAATGCCCCATGGTAGCAGCTAACCTGTGAAACAAATCAGGTATCGCAGGCAATTTTCTGTGATTTCTGAGTTTTTCATGGTTGATGTCCCTAGGGACAGGATCAGGGTGCATCAGGGTGAGGAGTAGGAGTGTCAATGGTTGGCAGCCACTGCACAAAAAAGATTTCAGGTGGTGGCTGCTGAAATCAGGCCCAATGGTGGTGGCAGATAACGCCACTTTAAGAGGTGGCGTTATCTGCCAGGAGGCCTGATAATGTGGACTGTGCCCTGCAAGTGATCAGGCCTCCCCCCTCCACAATACTGTCGGTGCTGCAACAATATAAAAAATAACTGCTCCCTATCGGTAACTGCCCAGCAGGTATTGGTGCTCCCCCCTGATGTTAAAAGTGTCCTGGCTAGCAAGTTGGGATAAGGCCACCTTCCTCCCCCACCCAATTCACTGTTCAACAGATTGGGGGGTGAAGGCCATGGGCCCCATTCCTTCCCTCACTGGTAAATAAAATCTATCAGCTAGCCAGCTGGCAAAAGAGTGGCCCTGCAGCCCCCCCCTCCCCCACACACATTCAACCCCACCCAAAGGCTTGCCTGGCCTGGTTCCTTGTAATCTAGTGGTCCAATAGGGCAGGAGTGATCCTCTCCATTCTTGCCCTGTGTGCCGATCAATCCAAATTGGCCACCATCATGAGGTATTGCCCTTTAGCCTCTCTCTGTTTTAACCCTGGCCAATCAATCTGGGATTTTTTTTAAGGAAATGTACAATTTGTCCAGCAGGGAAGGGTTAGGGCTATTACTGTAGCTGGCGATTCAGTCATTAGGTATGTAGATAGCTGGGTGGCTGGTGGTTACAGTATAGTAGAGCCTATCTTTTCAGAATAGGTTCCCTCTTCTCCAGAATGTTGCACAGTTCCTAACAAATCTAAATCCCTCTTTCCTGCATCATTGTCTCATCCACACATTGAGACTCAGGAGCTGCCTGTCTCTTGGTTCTTACATGTGGAGTAGGGAGCACTTCTGAAAATGCTACTCTGGGAGTTCTGGATTTCAACTTTCTACCTGGATTGGCTACTGTTGAAAACAGGATACTGGGCTACATGGGACCTTTGGTCTGACACAGCATGGCAATTCTTATGTTCTAATAGCAACACTAAACTAGCAAAACGAGAAGGAAGAAAGAAAGAAGACCTCAGTGTCAGTTCTTAAATGACTTTGCAGTATTATATCATTGTTTTTAAAAAAAAAACATATATTCATTTTTTTTTATATCAGGGGTGCTTTTATGATATTTTGTGGCTTAAAACCTAAAATCAGAAGCCCACAATATATCATACACTGGTTTACACTGTCCCTGATTTCTGAGAATTCATTAGCAGTTGTTTCTGCATTCTAAATTGTACCAGGCATACGCCCACAGTTTCTTCATTATGTAATTATAGCCTACCCCAGAAAAATAAAATATTCAGAGTTGTTTGTCTTTTCTACTCCATTTTATATTGGCCTGTTTTGCGAAAATACTGCTTCAGGAGATACCCAAAGAATGCATGCAAATATGCCCCGGTTATGGAAAGCCTTTTTATGGATAAACAGAGGAATGCAGAAGGACTACATATGAAAAAGTACATCATTACATTTTGTTAAAGGGACTGTGAAAATGGCCCAGGCTAACAATGTTACATTGCACTCCAAGAAAAGCAGAAATTGGTGGATGCAAACATGCCACTGAAACATCCAATTATAAAACACGTGATGAATAAAGGGAAAGGACTGTAAAATCACCTCCTAGTTATGGCCTATATAATATATTAAATATTTTGTTTTAAAATAGCATAAAGCCTCCTGCAAAACAAACTGACAGATACTTCCCACATCTAGCTGGTGCAGAGTCAGAAATTCTTTCAGAAGAATCTGCACATCCTAGAGACCTCGACTGTGTAAAAATATAAATGTTTTATTCAAACATTATTAAAGCCAGGGCAGTCATGGGTGACAAACAAAGGTCTCTTCATTCAGCCCTTGACTGTCCTGGTTTTAACCTTTTTATAAGTTTATGGTGTAATGGGCAGAATATTTGAGTTAAGAGATACAGTTGTGGTCAACATTATTGGCACCCTGGCATTTTAAATATGTTGTGTACAATATCTTGAGAAATAATTGGAAATATTCCAACTGTATGTCATCAGAATATTTCAATAGTATGTTCAAAGGTAGTATATAACAAAAAAAAAAGATGTCTCTGCAACTTAGACATAACTGAGAAAAAAACGAATTATGACCTAGACAGGATTAATGGTACCCTCCACTAATATTTGGTCGCACAATCCTTGGAAGTGATGACAGCCTCCAAGCATTTCTTGTAACTATCTATACGTTTCATACATTTGTTTGCAGGTAGTTTTTCCCCACTCTTCAACTGTGGTTTGCTCCAGTTCATGAATGCTTACAGGATTCCTTTTACCAGTGGCAGATTTCAGCTCTTTCCAAAGGTTCTTGATTGGATTGAGATCAGGATTCATTTCTGGCCACTTTAAAAAACAGTCTTTTTTTTTTTCCTTTTTAACCATTCTTTTCTACATTTGAATGTATGTTTTGGGTCATTGGCCTGCTGGAGGACCCATGACCTTCGACCCAGACCCAGCTTTCTTATACTAGGCAGCACATTTTGCTCCAAAATACCTTGGTAGTCCTCTGACTTCATGATTACTTTAATATGTTTCAGGCCTCCAGTTCCTGAGGCAACAAAACAGCTCCACAACATTATGGAACCTCCACCATATTTAACTGTAAGAAGGGTTTTTTTTCCTAATAAGCTTAATTTCTTCACCTGAAAAATATATTGCTGTTCTGCATTGCCAAAGCGCACAAGTTTGGTTTCATCTGTCCACAGAACGTTTTCCCAAAAGGATTGTTGTTTCTCAAGGTGGGTTTGGGCAAAGATCAGGCATGCCTTTTTATGTCTGTCTTTGAGCAGTGGGGGACCTCCTTGGCCTTCGCCCATGAAGTCATTCTTTGTTTTGTGTGCAGCATATAATGAAAGTTGAAACCACCGCTCCAGATTACTCCAGGTCAGCCTTAAGCTCTTTGAATGTTGTATGTGGTGTTTATCCAGCAGTCTGTGCTAACCTTCAAAGACATCTTGAATTACTTTTCCTCTTTTCACCACATCCTGGGAGGTTCTTGAAGTTTTATAAGCAAAAAACAGCTTAATAACATTGTGAAATCTGGACACAGTAATCACAATGTAACCAGGGGTTAAAAAATAAAAAGATTTACCTTGTGGGGGGTGATCTGTGTCTCCCCCTTGGGGCCAGCTTAGTGCTGCCATGTCTTTTTGTCTTTAAGACTGCTTCTCAGCCAATTACAGGCAGTCAGGGTTTTCATAAATAAAAAAAGGAGACTGAGGGGCTGTGTTTAAGATTAAAAAAATAGAAATAAATAAAAGTGTTCCCTAGTATAGGGAGAGGCTGAGAGAGCCCCGAATATGTTTTTTTGAGCTAAGAAACCATTATTCAAAGAGAAAAAAAGTTGAAAGAAATCTGAGTCTTTCAGATCTGCCCTGGGCTGGAGCAAGCTGTAGGCTAATGAGGCAGGGTTGCCTTAAAGGAACAGTAGCTTCAATGTAAATGCTGATTTTTAGATAATTTAAAAGTTGAAATTAAAGAAATATAAAATTAGAGTTCAGGTGCAAGAGATATGCTCTCCTGGAAAACATACTCGGTTTTGTGAAAAAGTGTTCATTAATTCCAGAAAATCACTTGTTTTCCCTTGTAGCAGGAGATCTATTATCTCTTCGAAGTCTGTCCCTCAGGCGCAGGGATTTCTCCTCAAAGTTTAAAAACCTTCCTAAAGGCTTGCAATTATCCTAAAAAGAACTAATTCATGTTTTTTTAGACTTTAAAAAGACCATCTTAGGGGTAAAAAGGATTTGTTTTATAAAAAGCAAGTTCCGGTTCCATTAAAGTCAATGGCAGGCTAGAGGAATGGTGTAGGGATCTCTTTAAAAGTGACTCTATCTAAGGCAGGAAGAAGCCACTTGTGATGCATGAAGGTGTTTTTGTCTTAGCTGCCCTACAGGCCAATGCAGAAAACCAGCGCTAGATGCGCACTGAATATGACTAACGTGGCCTGACAACGCGTATTTTATAATGCCCGATGCAGCAAAGATAGGGCATGCAAATGAACCCCAAGTTAACTGGGTGCATGCAAATGAGTCATCATAGTGTTAAACTGGGAGAGCAAGCCAAACACCTGTGCACAAAAGTCTGCGCTAATTTGGCTTGCTCTCCGGGCACCACATGGCTAATTTGCACAGCAGCCCCGACAGTATTTTGATGGCACTGGGGGATGATTGCGGCATCAGGAAAAGCCTCTGATGCCATCAAATACTGTCCCAACTAACGCCACACATATTTAAATGAACTTAAATTATTTAAATCTATTATAATCAGCTGGGCTGGTATGC
The DNA here is from genome assembly GCA_033557465.1 of Ichthyophis bannanicus. Lineage (NCBI taxonomy): Eukaryota > Metazoa > Chordata > Amphibia > Gymnophiona > Ichthyophiidae > Ichthyophis > Ichthyophis bannanicus. The sequence continues at coordinate 84,366,075 of CM066032.1, forward strand.
AAATCATAGCTACACCCAATGCAGAGACAGCCGTAGAAGATTTCCAACCAGACACAGTGACAAAATTTTACTTCAGGGTCTAAGTAGAAGTAAACCTCTAACGCGTGCTCCCAACAATATTTTCATGGCACCGGGTGCTTTTCTCGATGCCTAGATCATCTCCTCTTCAGATGATCAGGCATCGGGAAAAGCCCCTGAAGTCAGGGGCTCGTGCCAACAATAAAATTATCCCTGGTGAGCCAGCGGCTCCCATCCTACTCCCGATAGTATTTTGATAGCATCGGGGGCCTTTCCCGATGCCATCAAAATAGTGTCGGGGGTGGGATCAGGGCCACTGGACCACCAGAGATAATGAACAAGGCGTGCTCCTTAACAAAAGGCACCTTAATGGAAGGAACCCTATTGCATATCAAAACCTCACGGAAAGGGTGTATTTTAAGGAGAGAAAGCCTATTTTATCATCTACAATGTGATGCACAGACAGGGGAACACACAATAGTGATAGTAGTGCTCCATTAGCAGCAACAACATAGTGCCCAAGTATGAAAAGGCACCATGTTGATGGTGCAAATGGGGCAAAGGAGGTTGCATGTGGTCATGCAGTGGGGGCTGTTGGTGCACAGGGCAGACCAGGCAGTTGCCTAGGTGGCACATAAGAACATAAGATTGCAAATATGTCAGACTGTGTCAGACCAAGATCCATCATGCCTAGTATCCTGTGTCCAACAGTGGCCAATCTAGGTCACAAGTGCCTAGCAGTTTCCTCAAAATACACACAGGATCCACAGTGCATGTACTGGGCATGCAGAGGATATTCTGGGCTCCTCTTCAGTAATTTATTTATTTATTTATTATATTTAACAGTATTTCTAAACTGCCTTATCATAATAATCAAGGTGGTATCACAGCAAACAATCTGGTAGTGTGAGTGTGTTATACATGCAGTGAGGGTGAGGATTTTGTTGAGTGTGTGTTGTATTGTGTGCTAGATTGGTTTGAGCTATGTACAATGTGGTCTATATACAGTGGTGCTAGAGACATTTATATACATACAGTGTTAGGCGGTAACATGTGCTGTTATACAGACAATTAGGTTATGTGATGTGACCATAGTGTTCTATGAACAGCATGGTTTTCAGTTGTTTTCTGAAGTCTTTGAGATCTGTGCTGCTGTATGCTGTATGCTGCTGGGTCTTTCTTGTCGAGAGTTGCTTTCTTTGTGATGGGTCTTACTGAGGCAAGTTTTAGTTGCTTTGGCATGAGGCCTTGAGTGAGTGAGTCGTGTACCATTTTATGTATGGTGGGGATGAGGCTTGATTTGGTGGCTTTGACCCATGACACTGGGCATGGGTCTGTAGGAGTAGTGCTTGTGTTGATTGTAGAGATGATGTGGGATATCTGTTCTGTTGAGGGTGCGGAGAATTTGCCCCAGGTTTTGGAGTGTACGTCCGTCCTGGTGGTCCTACTAGGCGTTGTTCGTTCTGTGGAGTGGAATTTGTTTTTGATGTGGTCGGCGAATTCCTGTGGATCAACCTGTACTTCCCCTTCTGTTGTTTGCTCTTTTGTGAGGATTTTTACTATTTCGAAAAGCTCTCTGGGTTTGTTGATGGAAGTGTTTATCATGTTTGTGTGGAATTCCTTCTTTGATTGGTTGATGTGTTCATTGTAATGCTTTTGCTTTGTTAGATAAAGATGCTGGTCGGCAGTTGTTTTGTTTTTTCTCCATCTCCGCTCAATCTTTCTGAGTTCCCTCTTTTCCTGTCGTATTTTTGCTGAGTACCATGGTTTGTTTTGTCTCTTGTTGTGGTGTTGTTTCTTGGTCCCGCCATCAGAAATCTACATTCAACCAGTAATGGTTTATGGACTGTTCCCCATGAACCTGTCAAAATATTTCTGAAACCTAGCTACTCTAACAGCCTTTACGACATCCTCCAGAAATGAATTCCAGAGATTGAATATGTGTTGACTGAGAAACTATTCTCTCCCAGTAGCCATCAATAGGTTACACTGTAGCCATATTGCATGTCCCCTAGTCCTACTACATTTTGATGGTGTAAACAAGTGATTTACGTTTACCCAATCCACTACAGTCAATATTTTATAGACCTCTAACATAACAACCCTCAGCCATCTCTTTCCTAGGTTGAAGAGACATTACATTGGCAGGCAGTGATGGGGTCCCTGGAGAGGCAGATGGTTGTAGGGGGTGTGTGTGGCTGTCCATGTATGCCTTCGCCCCCCCCCCCCTCTGGACCCTGCAACCTAGGCACCCGCCAAGCAGCATGTTGGCTAGCCTAGGACTGCACACCACCAACACTGACAACACAGGGACAGGTCAGCATGGTATGGGGGGTGTTGGCACAGGGGGCAGTGACACCTGCCTGCAGCAGACCAAAGCCATGCCCTGATCCAGTGTGCCACGCGCAGTGCAACATGTGCCAAGGTCTTTCTGATGGGAAGCAAGTCATCCCCAGGGACCTCTGCAACCATGTGGCAGCACTGTGGCACACTACACAGAGTTGGTGTGCATATGAGCACAGGGTCAGGTCCTGGTTGTGGATCACACAGTGTATGTCTCTGTAGCTAAATTTTATCCCATAGTGCAGGTACAACACCAACATGTGAAACCCTCAATGAATCGGCCAACAAGAGTACAAACACCCACACAGACAGGCTCCACAATCCTCAGCTGGATGGAGAGGCAGGCTGACAGCACCAGCACACTGAGTGGGCATTAATATCAGAGCACACTACTAGCCCCTGCACAATCAGCACACCTTAACAATGCTTGAGCTGAGACTGGGACCAGAGTGGCAGCCAGGAATGCCAACCATCCCCATTTTTGCATAGTGCATCAATATGACTGTGTGTGTGTGTGTGTGTATGTGTGTGTGTCTATTCATTGTTTTGTGGCTTTCTACACCTCACTGAGCCTCACAGTTCCTGTTTCCAGATTTAGTCTGTAAATGACTATGATGAGGAGCAACGTATTGTGGGTATGGGCTGAAACAGGGCAGATTGGCCAGGATGTGTCTGCATCAGGGGTAGGGCCAATGACTGGGACGTCGTAACTCCCAACTGCCACCTGCATGGACTGGGTTGCCACAGCATGTCATGCAGGAGGGTACTCTCACTCTGACCGAGAAATGACCATGGCACGGCTGTGTATCCACATAATGCTATATAGTGTCTGATTCTAATGATGTGGGCGTACTTCCTGTCCTGGGGCTCATGGTTGCTCTGTGCACATGGAATGTCTACTGACCAGCGGACTGTCCACAGCTTGTATGTGTATGGTTGGAAAACCCAGTAGTGGGCAGCAGGTGCAGTCTGACTATGCTTGCTGTGGGTGAATGTTAGACCTAGGTGGTTGGGACATGAGGTGTTTCAGGTCTACTTCTAGTGGTATGGGTAGGGCCAGAAGGACCCTAGTAGCAACCCCATGCAAGTATAGATACACACATGCCTCTCCCCCTCCCCCCCTTGGTGCTCTATCCAGCATTTGGGTTATGGCCATTTTCATGTCTTAAGGTGCATGCTTTCCACCTTAGGGCACCTTGTCTTCCCTTAGGGCACCTTGTCTCACATTAGGGCATCTTACTTGTCACCTTAGGGTGCCTTGTCACCTTACTGTGCCTTAAGGTGCATGCTTGTCACCTTACTGCACATTTCCTTGTTAGCACACGTTAAATGACCCAAGATGCCCGAACGCTGGTAGGCTCTTTACCTGCCACTGCCTTATATGGCTTCAGGTACCTTAACGCTGCCATTACCACTTGTGACTTTACCACAGTTTAGTAAACATACCCCTTAGAGTTCAAAAATTCTGGTTGCTAAGGATTTCCTTTGTCTGTGGTAGGGGAGGTGTTCTGGAGAGCAAGGGAGAAAAGAACATGGGTAACTACTACTACTACTATTTAACACTTATATAGCACCATGCACGCAGCGCTGTACAGACATGAATGCAAGAGACAATCCCTGCTCATCTGAGCTTACAATCTAATCACGACAAAAGAAATACACACAGAGTAATAATCTAATTAGGGCAAAGCCAGATTGGCTGTCTCCCAAAATTACTATTAGTACTACTGCGCATTTACTACATACACAGTATAAATAAGTACATACCTTACAATTACACCAAGAGTACATTACAACACATCAAGGTTACGTTACAGGTGGGCTGGGCATCATGGCGTACATTACATTACATCAGGGATACATATAATGTATGCTTACATGGTGATGTGGAGACTGAGTCGGTGGAGGCGGAGTGACCATGAGCGCTCATGCTTCGTTGGGGTCATGGAGGCTGGCATGGAACCTTTTTTCCTTTTCCCTTACGTTGGAGTATGTCTGCAAGGGAGAAAGCCGGCCCTGTCACTGTGCCCCGCCCAAGGGCCACGCCAAAGGGCCCTTTGGCATGGCCCTTAGGCACGGGCCCGCCAGGCGCGACAACGCCTGCCAGTTCCTGCTTTTGAATGGAGCCTGTTGTGCCCCGATTGGGCCTTGGTGGGGGGAGCGGGAGGGGCAAGCAGCTCCCTCTTCTTCCCCCGATGTCCGATCGGCTGCGTGGTAAGAGAGGGTCTGAGTCCTTCCGGTTCCTGCTTTTGAATGGAGCCTGTTGCGCCCTATTTGGCCTTGGTGGGGGGAGCGGAAGGGGCGAGCAGCTCCCGCTTCCTCCCCCGATGTCCGATTGGCAGCGTGGTAAGAGCTATTGTTTTGTTTTGTAACTGTTTTGTCCTTCTCTCTGCAGTTCAGGCTGAAGAAGGAAAACATGGTAGGATGTCTGTGTGTGTACTGTGGAGTTAATTAAAGTGAATTTTAAGGTTAAAGTGAAGCACTTGATTGGAAATATAGTACAGCTTGATTAACTTGTTGGTTTCTGTATATTTGGAGAAGAAGAGTATTTGGAAGCTCTTGTGGAGTACTCTGGTGAGCACTTAAAACTAGTCACAGTGGCAGCTGAAACAGAAATTTTGATGTATTACTGAGTCAAATCCCTCTCTTTGTAGAGACTCTGAATTGAGGTGGTGTGTCTGCCATCCAGTTTTAAAATCCTGTGAAGTCTGGTGTAATTTGGAGGAAGGAGGAGAAGTGATTCTAATTGTAATCTTGTGCACCTTTATAAAAAGGATAAGGAAACAGGGTTGAGAATTCTGAGGACTTAGCCCTAAGAAAATGAATAAAATCTCTTTGGGGCATGTTTACTAAGCAGTCTTAACGTGCGCTCTTCCACGTTATCGCGCGATAAGGTACCTTATCAACTATGCAAAATCAGTACTTGGAGGGTTATGTACTAAAGTGAGAAGTTATTCTGCAGTTGGGATCTACCCATGAAATAAGAAAGCAGAACATCCTATAGAGGGTAATTTTCAATTCGATTTCCATGCATCAAACAGGGATTTTATGTGCAGAAATGGTGTATTTGAAAACTACCTATGGATAAAATGACGCATATAGTTCTGTTATGCGCTTAAGTTTGATTGCATATAAGAAATCTATTCCTGGAGAACTGTTTGGGGCATGGAGTAGACTTATGCACATACTTTTGAATTTCCAGAAGTACACCTAGAGGTTTGAATAGAAAAAATGCCTGCCCAGATTTGTATACCAGTGGTGTGCCAAGGGAGGGGCCGTGGGAGCAGTCCGCATCCTGTTCTGGCAAAACAGTGAGTGTAATTCTTGGCCAGGCCCCACACTTTACTAGTTTGCTGCGCGTCATGCTATTGCCTCCACTCCAGATCCAATGCTGTTTCCTCTCCCAAAATCTTGCAATTACACTGAGAGACTTCACTAGAGAGGTAACAGTGCCGGGGCCAGGCCTGGAGATAGTGGTGCACTGCAATGCAAACAAGTAAGCAAGCTTGCTGTGGGTGTCACGAGGGGCATGGGGGGGGGATACCCATTTTGGGGGCCAAACAGGCTCGGTACACCACTGTTGTATACATCATTTTGCTGACTCAGTTTTCAAAAGGAGTTTTCTCTTTGAAAACTGAGTCTGGGTATACATGCCCTGTCTGAAATTTACTCCCATAAAGAGTAATTTTATAAAGATTTCTGTGTATTTACTAGGGTTATACATGCAGAAATCTCTCATAAAGCTGTCCAGCTTTGTGAACTTTTAAATTACCTATGAGGTAGGAATAGATCGAGGTAGAAGATGGGGTGGATTGTACTGAGTGTTTTAGATGGCAGATTGAGGTTTTTTTGGAGGATTAAGGGTCTTTAAAGGAGTAGGTAGACGTTAGGGGTTTGCATGATCTAAACATGTTCAATTTATACTCTTTTAAAATGAACATTTCCTGGTTTTGTGGGCTTTCTTCATGTTTTTCTATAAACTATTTTTAAATGAGCACCTTGTATGCACACTGGGACTTTTCTGCATGCATAAATCAACTGTACACACATTGGGTCATAGGTATATGACCTGCACACACTGAAGTGATTTGCACACACTTAAAAATGTAGGTGCCCACATGAACTGAATGCATGCTCATCAATGCACACTGTATTTTAGATCAGATCGCCTTTTTTCTCTGGCCAGAATGCAGCCATTTAAAAGGCTTCCTTGATTTAATAAGCCTTCTTAGGATTGAAAAGAAATGTACATCAGATGAAATGGATGTGGGTAAATATGCTCTCAGCTTACAAAAGAAAGACTTTGAGAAAACTAGCAAATTCATATTGGCTAGAGCCAACGGAGGTAAAAACAAACTTTTTATTGTCCAAGATTAGGGATTTTGTGAATAGTTCAAAGAAATTTTTTTTGACAGTCAATTGGCTGATGAACAGAGATAAACAACGGGTGAAGATTCCAGTGGAGATTGTAGGTGAAACCCTAGCAGATTATTTTAAGTAAAAAAATGTGGCATTATTAGGGAAACTGGAAAAGAATTGATCACTGAAGGGTCTCTCGCTAGATGATGAGTTACATAATGAATCTTTGGATTTCATTTTCGAAGAGTTTAGATTACTTGGAGAGGAAGAACAAATAAGGATTGTCTGAAAGATGAATTATTGTGTACTGGACCCCTGCCAGTTCTGTTTTTGAAATCACTCTGAGTGTACTTTAGAATCAGTGAGTTATGTTATTTATAAATATTATTTAAAAACTATGCAAATTATGACCATATCATGTCCCTAGTGATTGACCTGAACCAAATATTATAAAAATCATGGAGCCCTCACAGTCGCAATAAACAATGTGAAATGAACTGAACATATGCTAAGGGATGCAAATATAGAGGACAGTGTTGATAGATTAGGGCTGTGAAAAAGCATAAGACCCACTTCAGTGGGTAACAGAAGAATTACCCAAATATTCAGTAAATATATTACATAGTACTGAATGTCCTTATACTTTCCCACTATCCTGGACCTCTCCACTGTGAGCTGATAAAGAAAGCACTCATCGCTCCTCTAAGACAACTGCATAACAATATTGACAGAATGATTGGCATATCTTTGACACCACATTTAAAAAGGACCCCCTGAGAGAAGAGAATCAAATCTATAAATGAATGTGTCAGGCAGATCAATCACTTGCACTTAAAGCTAAGCTCACCTGGATAAAAACACAGAAGACAATAAGATTGGATCAAAGTCAACATTTTTTTATACAGTATAACTGCCTTTTTTGTAGTCTTTATAAGTGATTCATTGAGCCCTACTAAAAGTGACTTCCTAAGATTCTTTGGAAAGTCTTTAGTTATTGCTTTACTAGTTGAAGAAACAGCAGAAATTCACATTAAGAATCCTACAGACAGAATGAGACAAGCGCCTTAATGAATGAAGCCCTAAGGCTGCCATTTGGAGACCCAGCACATTATTAATATCAACACATTTGTGTTCTGAGCAGAGGTATAAGTTCCAATGAGGGGCCCCCAAGCAAACGTTTGCTGAGGCCCCTCCCACTATCGTGGTAGCATGGCCCCACAGGAGATCCCCGCATGTGGCGGCAGAGACAAAATTACTTGATCATCTTTGCCGCGCTGCCTCCTCTCTCGTTAGTTTGCCGCATGCCCGGTGACTGTTCCCCACCGAGCTGAAGTCTCATGATCCGGCTGTTATCATGAAACTTTGGCCTGGTGGAGAATTTCTGCCTGGCATGAGGCAAATTTACAAGAGTGGAGGTAGCATGGCAAAGTTGATCAAGTAAGTTTGTCTCGCTGCCTTACTGCCATGGTGTGGGCCCCCTTTCTGCCTTGGCTCCCCACATTACAGTGGGCTGCTTGGGCAGAATTTATGCCACTGCTTCTGAGATATTAAATTAGATAGATTCATTTAAAAAAATATGAAAGACTTCTTAATTTCACATCATGGGAGCCAACTTTTCATAATGATTACTCAGTAAAGAAATCTGGTTAATGTTAGACGTGCTGAAGCACCCACTCCACCCACAGAGCTGGCACATGCACTTACTACTATTTGTATAGCACTACAAGGCATACATAGTGCTGTACAGACAGACGCATGTAAAAGACAGACAAGGGGACAAGGATACATCTAGGGGAATGGTAAGGAAACACATAGGAGTCTATGATTATCAAGATTTAAAAGCGGTCTCATAGAGGTGCGTTTTCACCCTGGATTTGAAAAGGGCCAGATATGAAGCTTGACATACAGTCTCAGGTAGATTGTTCCAGGAAAAAGGAGCAGCAAGGTGAAAGGATTGAAGTTTGGAGTTGGCAGTAGAAGAAAACGGCACAGTTAGAAACAGTAAGCCAGAAGAGCGGAATTCCTGAAGAGAGGAGTAGGGAGAGATAAGAGAGGAAAGGTAGTGAAGAGCAGCAGAATGAGTGCACTTATAGGTCAATAGGAGACGTTTGAACTGAATATGGAAACGTAAATGACTTGAGAAGAGGGGTTATATGAGCACATCGAGGCTGGAGGAAGATTAGCTGCGCAGCCGAGTTTGAACAGATTAAAGGGGAGAGTGATGATTCAAAGGGAGACCAGCAAGGAGGAAGTTGCAATAGTTTAGACAGGAGGTGGCAGTGGATAAGGTTCTTAGTAGTGTGTCCAGAAAGGAAGGGGTGAGTTTTGCTGATGTTATAGAGAAAGAAATGACAGGTTTTAGTTATCATTTGGATGTGTTTGGAGAAGGAGAGAGAGGAGTCAAAGACAACCCCAAGGTTGTGAGCCGAGGAAATAAAGAGTAGAGCATTAACCACAGAGATTGAGAAAGGTTGAAGGAGAGAAATAGGTTTAGAGGGAAGAATAAGAAGCACGGTTTTGGCCATGTTTATGGTCAAATGGTGGTGAGACATCTAGGCAGTAATGTCTAATAGGCAGGCAAAGATCTGGGCTTGGCTTGCCAGAGGGATTTCAGATATAGAGAGGTAGATCTGTGAGTCATTAGTGTAAAGATGGTTCTGAAAACCATGGGAGGAGAAGAGCGTACCAAGGGATGGGTATAGAGAGAGAAAAGGAGTGGGCCCAAGACAGACCCTTGGGGTAACACAACTGAGAGCAGGATATAAGTAGAGGAGGATCCACCAGAACAAGCACTGAAAGTGAGATGGGAGAGATGAGAAAAGAACCAGGCTAGCACAGTGCTCTTAAAACCAAGTGAGGACAAGGTATCGAGGAGAAGGTGGTGGTCAACAGTGTCAAAAGGAAAGGTCAAGAAGGATAAGGATTGAGTAAAGTACCTAGGATTTTGCCAGGAAAAGGTTGCTGGAGACTTTGGCAAGAGCTGTTTCAGTAGAATGTAAAGGATGAAAGCCAGATTGCAAAGGATCCAGAAGGGCTTGAGAGGAGAGAAAGTCAAGGCAATGGTGGAGTACAGCACATGCAAGTAGTTTAGAAATGAAGGGAAGGAGGGAGATGGGTCAATAGGGACAGGTAGAGTTTAGTGAGGGTTTATTGAGGAGAGGTGTGACCATAGCATGCTTGAAGGTTGCAAGAACAGTTGCAGTGGAGAGCAATAGGTTGAGAATATGACAGATGGAAGGGATGACAGTGGAGGAGATGGAACTTACGAGATAGGTGGGAATCAGATCAGAGGGGCAGGTAGTGAATTTGGAGGAGGAAAGAAGATATGTGTGCTTTCCTCTTCAGAGATCTTAGAAAAGGAGGAAAGGGTGGCAGAGGTTTAGAGAAAGAGCTGGGAGTGAAGAAGGGGAGGAAGTTATGGAGCTGACTTCATGGGGAAATGGAGTGTAATCTTGTGGACTTTATCATGGAAATAGTTGGCCAAAGTTTGGGCAGAAAGGGAAGGAGGGGTCAGAGGAGGAGGCACTTGGAGGAGAAAGTTGAGAGTTGTGAAGAGACGGTGAGGGAGTCAGGTGGACATAACAGATTTGTTTGGCGAGTACTATGGCTGATTAGAAAGAGGCAAGCATGAATTTGAAGTATAGAAAGCCCACAAGGGTGCAGGATTTGAGCTAAATGCACTCAGCTAAGCAGATAATGCACTCAGGAATGCAGATAATGGGTAGTTGAAGACATGTGACGTGGTATGAGTGGATCAAGAGAATCCAGAGCAGAGGAAAGTGCAGTGTTATAGGAAACTACTGCCTCATCAACAGACATTGGAGGAGATTGGGCAAGATTGAGGTGAGGAGTGATGAAGAGTGAAGTTTAGCAGGTGATGGGAAGGGAAGAACTGAGGTTTCTTAGCAGATACGGGAAGAACTGAGGTACTTCACATGTATAAAACAGGCTGACATGATAAAAACTCTTAAAAGTTGTCCACTGTGATTGCTATTGATGACTAAGGGGCATGTTTACTAAAAACCGCTAATTAGCGTGCCGCAAAATAGCACACTAAAAGCGGTACTTAAGAGCGCTTAAATGCCCCGCAAACGTGCGATGAAGCCCCGCACACTTGCGCGTCACAGTAACGGGTGCCGCACAAGTACGTGCCCGCAAATGTCCGATAGAGGCGTGGAAAGGCTAACGGAGGGCGGAGGAAGGCCCCGGAGGGGCGGAGAGAAGGGGTTAATGGGCGGGGAAGGGGAGGTGAGAGGCGCCCCGCACATTATCGGGGCTGAATTTCCAAAAAAAAATAGCGCGAGTGAATCACTCGCGGTAGAATGCATTTAAAGGGAAGAGAAACCATTTCCGTCAGCAATGTACAGCAAAACCGGGGAAACCTGCAAAACGTGAGCAGTGTGATACATGTGCACAGCCCAAAAGTGGAATTAAAAATAGAAAAGGACCCCAACAAAAATTGTAAAAATAGGAATTCAGCTGGGGAACAGTTATAGTAATGGGCAAAACTAAACAACACACCCAGGAAAGCTCCAACAAAAAGAAATGATTTTTGGAAAGGTGTACGGAGCGGAGACTCTTCCAAAAAACATTTCCTTTTTGTTGGAGCTTTCCTGGGAGTGGTTTCTATGGTTGCCCATTAATATCACTGTTGCCCAGCGTGGTGATATTGTGTCCCCCATTTTCCGTGGTCATTTCCGGGGTTTATGTGCACTTTTGTCACCAGACAGGGTGCATGTGCCCACAGTAAAAATGCGTAGAGCAGGGTTTGCGACTCCATCCTGCCAGGTTTACTACCTCCAGGGGCTGCACCATTTCTGTGGGCAGAGTGTGGTGCAGCAGACAGAGCCAGTACCTCTAGGACCAGAGGATCAGAGGCTCAAACCTCAGCTGGGGCACTTGCCAGCCCAGTCCCTATATTTTACCCACCACTAAACAAAGATAGCGCAGACACCCCTGTATAAGCATGGGGAAAACACCCATATTTTACCCAACACCGCACACACACCACAACAATGGGCATTACCTACAGCCAAGTCCCCCAAATGCAGTCCCGTACTGCCACATTGCAATCATGTCATCTGCTTTTTCTGAGAGAAGCTCATGCCAGCATGTTGGCAGACGAGTACATGTGGTGCAGGGGGCAGTGGCTGCTAGCCACAGAAGACAGAGGCCTAGCCATGTGCAGGCTGGCACAGTCCACTGCAATAGACAGGCCCTGCCGGATCCACAGTCATGGATGTTCCAGGGAATCCAGCCAATCTGTGGCTACAGAGTGGTGCAGTGCACACAGACAGTGCATGCAAGAACAGAAGGTCACAAGATCAAAGCCCAGCTGGGGCTACCACCAATCCTGCCCACATATTTTTCCCACAACTAAACAGTGATAGTAAGGACACACCTTTCGTGGCGAGGACATATGCAATGGTACTACGTCTATGTTTTACCCACTGAGCACAGACACCATGAACAGGGGCAGTACCTAGAGCAGAATCTTCCAAATGCAGTTCTGGTGGGCCACACACCAGTCAGGTTCCATGCTGCCACTCATACAAATGCCTGTGCTGTATATCTATGCACCACCCCCATGGCATGTAGATGTAGCTCATGCATATTCATGAGGGACAGCAGGAAAACCCGAACAGTGTGATGCAAACCTGGACTGGAGTTGGGAATCTCTGCTGTAAAGCAGCAGCCAACAGGGCCAGACACACCCACACCCACACCCACAGGCCCCATTGGCCAATGTCTCCTGGAGAGGCAGAACAGTGGCCCCTGTGTGCATCTCCCAATACTAGCACCTGCATACCTTAGCAATGTCACCCTACACCTGAGGTATACGGTACACAGCTCTGAGACGTTTGCTAGGAGTACTGGCAGATAGATATCCATACGTTACGCACATACTGCTAGTTGACCCCATCCGAACAATCTGTGAGGTGTTTGCGGTGCGTGCTCCAGGCCTGGCCTCTGACGGTGTTTACCACCCTGGGGAGTGACCCCCAGCAGTACTGCGTACCATATCCATGCCTTGGTGTGCCCAGGACCGGTTTGGTGGGCAAGGCTAATTACCTCCACAATAGTAGCACCATGATGGCATAGGTGTGGAAGTGTGTGTCTGTCTATACAGTGGGTGTTGGCTGCAAGCCCCTTCCACAGCCCACACTGCCAGCACTGTTGCCAGTATTGGCCTGCCAATGTGCATAATGAGTAGCAAGGGACCATGGGTACATCCCAGACAGGGTGGGCTGACCAGGATGCAGCTGCACAGGGCATAGGGCACTGGCAGGGACATGGTAGTGGCCGGCCACCACCTACACAGACAGGGTGACCTCTGTATGTGCTGCTGGGGGATCACTCTCACCCTGAGTGTGCAGTGATGGCAGCATGGCTAGGCACCCCCATAGTGCTATATTGTGTTTCTCTCATGTGATATATATGGGTTTCATGTTGGGGGCCTTTTCACTGACTTATCTGCTTGTGTGTGCTGCCACCCCAGTTGTGGGTGCATGCATTTCCATCAGGACCAACCAGCAGACTGTGCACAGATGGTATGTGTCTTGATGGAGTGCCTTGCAAGGTGCAGTGGCTGATGGCTTGCTGCAGGAGAATATCAGATAGTGGTGGGGTGCATCTGTGAATATCCAGGCCTACTGTCTGTCTGATATTGTGTTATGGATGTGTGTGGAGCTGCTTGGACTGCCCTGTGGGGTGTCTGTTTCCCCAGCAGGACTGGGGGTTGATGGTCCACTCTGCTGCCATCGGGGGGGGGTGTCCCACTAACTGAGGCAGACAGAGATCTCCAAGATGTTTATGCAGCACCTACCTATTTCACAGATTCTTGCTGCTTTGGAGCTCTGGCATGGCCGCATTCAGCTATGGAAGGTGTTGTGGACCTGGTCCTGGGCGCAACATCACACACTCAGGGTGAGCACAGTTACCGCACAATGTGATGTTGTTTAGCTACTCTTTGCCATTTGTCCACCCACTCAGAACACCCTATCAGGCCGGGGAGCTTTAGGGGTGCATTTCCCATCCTGTGTGCATCTGTGGACAGCTGATTTGCATTTGCAGTGCATCATGGGTACGGGTGGCCTAACCCTATCCTGTTTACAACAGCAGACTGTCTGTGAGGTGACGTGCAGGCTATCTGCAGCCAGCCAGGGCTTGCTTAGAGCTGTAGCACAATGGTTATGACACTGCCTATGCAGCCAGAGGTCATGGGCTCAAACCCACAGTGGGGTTCTGTGATAGGGGTGTCCAAAGCTTTTATTTTAATTTACTGTACATATGTTGATGCCAGCAATTACACCCTCAGCGTACTGTACCCATAAGGTGCCCCTGCGGATGCTTTATGGGGCGCCCTATAGGGCACTTTATGGTTGCCATCCATATAGGGTGCACTATACATTATCCTGTGTCGCAGCATACATGCTGCCCTATAGGGGACATTCTAGGGTGCCTTGGCGGACGGTGCACTGTAACATGTGCCTTATGGGCCGCTTTATGTTAACATGCTGTGAGAGTGGGTTTGCTAGTAGTTATCACAAAATAAAATTAATAAGCCTCCTACAGCACTCCACAACATAAAACATACTGCCTCAGTTACCCTTTTTCACAGGGTACTGTGAGGGATTGAACATGTGGCCCCTGCACCATTGGTCAGTGTCGTAACCATTGTGCTGTGGCTGTGTTTCTTTGCTTTAGCATCAGCGCGCCGCCTTGTGCCCATCAGCGCACCGTCTTGTGCCGCCCAAAATGAACAGTGCGCCTCCTTATGCCGCCCAAAATGAACAGTGCGACGCCTTATGCCGCCCAAAATGAACAGTGCGCCTCCTTATGCCGCCCAAAATGAACAGTGCGCCTCCTTATGCCGCCCAAAATGAACAGTGCGCCGCCTTATGCCGCCCAAAATGAACAGTGTGCCGCCTTATGCCGTACAAAATTAATTTGCCTACTGACACACTTTTCCACATTCAAGGTGGTGCCTCAGCCAGCCTTTTTGGGTTGCACACACTGGGGGATTGAACCCATGGCCCCTGCACCATTGGTTATTGTCTTCACCATTGTGCTACGGCTCTGTTCCTATATGTGCCCAGCTGCGCCCCACTTAGCCTTCCCACGTGCTAATGTGGGCCCCGCACATTAACGCGACGCGCACACGTACGGTCATTTTTTTTCCTTTTTCAGCCTGATCCGCCCACTCCTTATATGGCACAGGCACACTACCGCGGCCCCGCACGTTAGGAATGTTTAGTAAACATGCCCCTAAGTCAGTGCTCGTCTGTCCTGGAGGCATACCCTACAAGTAGTGTTTTCAGGATTGCAAAAAGAAATATGCATGAGACACTTTTCAGTATATATATAAGACTTGAATGCAAATCTCTTGCATGCATATTCATTGTGGTAATCCTAAAAATCCAACTGGCTCGGTGCACCTCCATGAGAGGGCTGAGAAGCACTGGACTAAAGAAAGTCTCCAATATTCAGTGGCACGTATTGGGTTAGACATACTGGCTATCCAGATAAGTGCTGCTGACCAGGAAATTCAGTGCTGCTACACAGAAAGTGCCACGGAACATCCTAACAGACCCCCTTGACACTTTCCGGATAGTGCCAGGGCAGTCTATGGGTGGAGCAGGAGCAGAGTTGGCAATTATCCACATAAAGGCAATATGCAGCATCACAATATAGATAACTATCTGGATAACTTTGGATAGGAAAAATACCATGCTAAGGCTATCTGGATAGACTGGCTATAAACCAGCATAGAATACTGCCCCACTACAGATCATGTTGGCTCTGGCAGCACTATCTGGATATGCTATAACCAGTAAGAACACCACTGTAAATCCTCTGTAAATTGCTTCAGCGGTCCAGCTTTGTACTGCTTCATGTAAATAGTTTGAGGGTTCCCCTCAATTCAACTATTCTATGTATAAAGTTCTAAACCTGTTACATGTAACTGTTACTGTTAAAGTTCGTTGCTATAATGTAAACTGCTCCTGATCTCTGGAAGGAGTGGTATAAAAATGTATTCAAATAAATAAAATAAAATAAATATTCGGTGTCAGCCCAATCTGGACACTGGTTGAGCCTATCTAAAATATTTTTAGCTGCACCACCAGAGTTTAATGAAAACCCGACCAGAGATATATATATGCTGTATTCATAAATAAAATAATCTCATAGACAACAACTGATAAAGAATAATATAAATGCTCTAGAGCAGAGCTTCCCAAACCTTTCGGTTGCATAGACTCTTTATTAACCTCCAAAGGATTTGGAGACCCCTCCGTTCAGCCCCACCACTTTTTCTGGATCCTCTCTCTTCAGCACCAAGCCTGTCCCCACTAGCCCTCTTTCAGGGCTGGTACTACCTTTTTTGTTGCCCTATGCAAACAATTAAGGGATCACTCTGTGCCGCAAATAGGGGGATGTATATCTCGTTGGGTTGTCCATCCCTGCTATTCGGCCCCCTCTGCCAACCCCGACTAACTTCCCCATACATACAAGGTGTTTGCACAGGGAGGCTAGACGAGGCAGGAAAGGGGCGGAGGCAGAGTTAGGGTGGGCAGTGGGCAGTCCACAGCCCTGGATATACAGGGCCAATTCAGATGTTGGCCCTGTACATCTGGGTCCGGCAGACTGAACAGCGAAATTATTCCACCTCTGACCAGCATTACCCCCTCTCCTTCACTCCATATCCAGCATCTCCATATCTAATCCCCACTCCTATCCAACATCTACTCTCTATCCACCCTGTGTGTGCTCTGTACCCCTCCTTTGAATCCAGCATCTGCCTTTTAACCTCTTATGACTCCTACCCCACATCCTGAATGTACCCTCCATCCCCTATGATTCTTCCCCTTGTCTAATAGCTATCCTCCATCCCCTTATGCCTCACCCAGTGTCCAGGCTCTGCTCTCCACCCCATGTCCACCATCTGCTCTTAACCCCCTTATGCCTCCAGCTCAAATCCAATATCTGCCCTTCATTCCCCGTGCTCCCACCCTATGTTCATCATCTGCCCTCTACCCCATATTCACTATCACATTATGCCCTCACACCGTGTCCAGCCTCTGTTCTCCACCCCATCTCCAGCATGTACCCCCCACTCCTATTCATCATCTGCCCTCTATCCCCTGTGTGTGCTCTGTACCCTACCACCCCTTCCTTTGTGTCCAGTATCTGTCCTCTGCCCTCCCCACTTCCTTTCCAGCACCTAAACTTGCACCTGCCTCTGCCCCCCCTCCCACCAACATCTGCCAGGCCTCTAGAAAATGCTCACCCCTCTGGCACCATCACCACTTTTCCTGTTCCAGAAGCAGCGGCGGATCTCTAACTTAAAAAAAACAACAAAGTACTGTATGGGTCTTTGTGACTCCACACTTGGAAAGCTAGTCTGGTTCCTCCTTCATCTGATACAAGCTTTTGTTAGTTTTTAAAACCAACTCAAACCTTGCTTCTTTGTGCTTTCAGGGAATTCCATTGCAAGCTCTGAGATGTTCTCAAGAGGGCTGTTCTTCCTCAGACTCAGTTGAGATTACAGATATTAATAGGACCATCTGTTTAATAGGTCCTCACTTCCTGTGAATTTAGAATCGGAGTCTGTTCTGTTTACTTTTGCAAAGAGGATTATTGACTTGGGATTGGTGGTGCTTTGAATATGTATGGTATCAGTTTTTAATGTCTATTGCCTGTTATGAATCACTTTGTGACTTTAGATTAAAGCTTTTATAGATTAAATAAAGGAAATGAAATCATAGGGGCATGTTTACTAAACTGCGGTAATGTCATTCGCGTTAGGTTCTGCGTTGATGAAACAGATACCCATATAAAGGAGTGGGCGGGGCAGCACTAAAGCTGTGTCAGATAAGGCACCTTATTAGGCGCAGTACAAGGCATATGCCTTAACACTGCACCCTGCAAGGTGTTCCAGCCATACACATGCTAACTGCAGACAGTCCGTTAGCTAGTACATGTTCCTGGGGGATGTGAGTGCACACACCAAGCAGGTATTTATTTATTTTTATTTATTTAGCACACATTTATATACCGCTCTTTCCCAGGTATCAAGTGCGGTTTACAATGAACAGAAAAAATTCAAGGTACATGATTAATCATATCCTAGTCGTTTACAGGGAACAGATTTAAATTTTTACATTTAACAGTATAATTAAAACTTGCAAACATTGTTTACATCCTGAGGTATAGTGAGGATGTAATCAAACTTTTTACATATTTA
The DNA here is from genome assembly GCA_033557465.1 of Ichthyophis bannanicus. Lineage (NCBI taxonomy): Eukaryota > Metazoa > Chordata > Amphibia > Gymnophiona > Ichthyophiidae > Ichthyophis > Ichthyophis bannanicus. The sequence continues at coordinate 84,384,043 of CM066032.1, forward strand.
CATTAGTTTTATGCAATTTGAGTTACATGAGAACAACGTTTTAATATCAGTTTTTGCATTTATTTATTATCATATAGATGTATGTTTAGCAAAGTTTATTACCCTGTGTCTCTTTGTTTAGTTTGGTTAGCCAGAGGTGTGTAATATAAGGTAAATAGGTGTGTTTTTAGTTTTTTTCTAAATTCTTTAATTTCAGTCAGGAGGCAAATGTTGTCAGGTAGGTTATTCCAGAGAGTTGGTGCACAGTGGGAGAAGGCCCTATTATTGGTTAGTTTTCTAGCATTTTTATAGTCTTTAGGTAATGATATTGTGTTTGTATTTCTACTCCTTTGTCATCGTTTATTTGGTTCCATGTTGATTAGGTTATTAAGTGCGGATGGTGCAAGTTTATTTATTAATTTGAAGGTGGTAACTAATATTTTGTATTGTATTCTGTTGTGAATTGGTAGCCAATGAAGTTTAGCAAGTATTGGTGTAATGTGTTCTTTTGAACTTACATTCATTATAATTCTTGCCGCTATATTTTGAGTTAATTGGATCTTTTTAATGTTTTGCTGCGTGATGCCCTGGAGGATTATGTTCGCAAAATCGAAGTGTGGGGTTATGATTGCTTGTATTATCGATATGAAGTCTTGTAAGTGAATTAATGGGCGTATTTGTTTCAAAGTCTTGATTTTGAAATGTATGTTTTTTGCAAGTTTTTTTTATGTGTGAGTCCATATTAAGTTTATTATCAAGTATTACACCTAGGTATTTTATTTCTTTTTTTGTTATAATCTCATGATTACTTAGGATGATGGAGTTTGGAGGTGTATATGTTTGGTTTTTTGTATGTTTTTTTGTATGTCAGGTATGTCAGTGATTGGGCCCCAGAAATATCACATGAGAAAAATACTATATAACACTATGGGGTACCCTAGCCATGCCATGGTCACTGCACATTCAGGGTGAGAGTGAACTTCCAGCATGACATGCTGTGGCCACCCTGTCCATGCAGGTGGTAGCCGGGCACCACAATGTCCCAGCCTTTGCCCCATGCCCTGTGCAGATGCTACCTACTCAGGCCACCCTGTCCGGGCCATACCCACAGTACCTTGCTCCTCATTATGCACATTGGCATGCTAACACTGGAAACAGTGCAAGCATTGTGGGCTCAGTAAGGTGTAGGCAGTCACATAACACTGGATAGACATACGCACACTACCACACCTATTTCAGCATTGTGCAAATATGGAGGTGGTTGGCAGCCCTTGCCGCCACACCAGTCCTGGGCACAGTGCAGGCATTGCTATGGTACTCAGTACTGTTAGGGTCACTCCCCGGGGGAGTTAAACACTGTCAGAAACAAAACCTGAAACACACTCCACAGATATCAGAAAGGTTGATATGATGGATCCCTGTCAACAAACTGTGTTCAATGTAGGATTTGTTATCTGACATTATTCATAGCAACCTTTTGATATATGTGGAACGTGTTTCCATGTTTAAGATGACATTGCTAAGGTATGCAGGTGCTGGTATTGGTAGATGCTGCTGCGTGCAGGGCCCAACAGCTTGACTCTCCATGAGCCGCTGCATAGTGGGGCCTGTGGGTGTGGGTGTTTGTGCCCCTGTCGGCCGCTGCTCTAGGGCAGAGGTTCCCACCTCAGGTCCTGATGGGCCAAACACGGTTCAAGTTTTCATGCTGTCCCTAATGAATATGCATGGATACATTTGGATACAATGGGGGCGGTGGATGTAAATGCATCTCATGCATATTTATTAGGGACATCCTGACAACCTGAATGGTGTTTGGCCCTCCAGGACTGGGGTTGAGAAACTCTGCTCTAGGGATTGCACATGTTTATGGTGTATGTGCTCTGTAGGGTGCAATATAGGTGTTTATGGTATGTTACTTTTATCTGCAATAAAGATTCCGTCTTTATTAACACGGCTTAGTAAGGGTAAAATGAGGGGACATGGTCTGCAGGAGCCACAGCTTGGACTTGAACCTGTGACCTTCTGCCCCTGAGTAAACTGGTTGTATGTATTGGACCAAGCTGTTGCCACAGAAGCAGGCTATTCCCTGGGGATAGCATTACTGTTCATCAGACAGACCTTGTCTGTTGCACTGCACGCCACCCTCCTGAACAGGGCTTGGCCTTGGTGTGCTGTGGGCAGATGCCACTGCCCCCTCCACCACCAGTACTCCTCCGCCACCATGCTGACATGCCCTTATGCCAGTGGTGCTGGTGGTGCGCAGTCCCAGGCCATCCAGTGTGCCAGTAGGCGGCTGCCTATGGTGTGAGGTTGGGGTGCCTACATTGACATCCACGCTCCCCCCCCCCGGCACCGCCTGTCAATGTTATGTGCCCTTTGGGGTACCTGCTGGGTGATGTCCACTGGGGCACTGTGGGTCACACACTCATTGCCATGTTTGCCCTTGGTCAGTTGCGGGCTTGCTGTTTTTCTGTTTCTGAGTTCCTATGTGCCACCTAGGCATCTGCCTGGTCCACCCTGTGCCCCAGCTGCCCCACTGCATGTCCTGCCTTCAGCCCCCTGTGCCCCATTTGGAGCCTCACCGTCGTGCCCACTCATACTTGGCCACTATGCTGCTGCTGCTGCACATGTATCACTACTATCACTTTATTCGTTTCCCTGCCTTTGCTGTACATTGCTGACTGAAATGGTTTCTCTCTCCTGCAATTGTGTGCTAATGTCAGGTTTTCAGTTGCGTTAGAATTCAGCCCTTAATTTCTCCGCGTTAGTGTGAAAGGGGCCTCTCCCCGCCCACTCCCCGCCCATTGACCCCTTCTCTCCACCCTCTCTCCACCCTTTTCTGGCCTTAACGCGGCCGGGAACGTTAAGGCGCGTTACGTAACGTTAAGGTGCCTTAACGTTACATGCTGGGCCTTAACGTAGCCGCTGCTACGTTACCGCAGTTTAGTAAACATGGCCCATAGTTTCGGCTGTAAGGAACAATGAGAAATGTTATGCTTTTCAAAGGACTAACAAAAATGTTGTAGTAAATAAGCTCTGAAAACTAGATAGGGCCTTGCTTTAAATTGACTCTGCACTGTTCTTTAAGGTGGAAGGTTTTAGAGCTGGTTTCTTTTATATTGCGGCTTTCATTTTTATGAGCTGATATTCAACAAAATGTGGTTCAGCCTTTGAGAAATCCTGGGCCTAGTTCTAAGAAGAAAATTCACTGTTTAATGACTAAAAATAGCACCCCTGGCTGAATTCATTTTGCACAGCTGGACAAAACAAAATTTTATTAGAAAACATCCAACTGAGTCTGTTACAAATTCTATTAAAGGTTCTTGGAAGGAATTATTGACTAAAACAGCATCTACAGTCTGTGAAAAATCTGTTTGTGTTTGTAGGTATGTGAGAGAAAAAAGAACAGATTATGTAGATTTATTATTAAAATCATATCCTTCTATCAGTTGTATCTGGCCCAATATGTTGCCTGCCTTGATTCAAATTGCAGCACATATTAATACATATTTTATTTTCCCTACCACTGTTATAATAAACATTGTGGCTACCTGGAAGGCACAGTAATTATGAATGGCATTTACTAACTTTTAAATTTGAATGACTTTTATAGGTGCATGTTAAGTCTTACATTTGTGGTTACTATGCGATTTGAAGGATTCAATCTCTTCTTTAGTACACCATTGAGAGCTCAAACATTATGGAGTAACAGTATGATAGCAACTGGCTGCATCAGTTAAAAGAGGCTTATCCTGAAATGCTACAAGAAGTTGCAGTACAAAATAAACCTGATTCTGAAGATTGTAATATACCTGTATATATTGTATTGTATATAAGGTATATGTAGTAAGGAGGTCAATGTTCAAAAATCCAAAGCTGAGGCTCGTTGCCATATTGTTCTTTGTCATGACAAGCTGAGGTGAACAAAGGGTGGAGGCAAGAGAAAAACTGGGAATAAATTAGTTTGCAAATTCCTCAGAATTGCCCCAGTGTACATATCTTGAGCCGTATACTGGTTGGGGCAGTAATGCTGTTGCAAAGGTATGATTGACTTACCTGGATTATTGAAGCTGAAGGTTACAAAATGCTGTGAGGTCTTTCTGACATCTTTGGTGGCATGAAGTTAATATAAAAGTGTTTGCCTGCAGTCCAATGTATGGAGAGTAGAGTCTGATTCTTCCTTTTATGATTTTGGAAAGAAGGCGGGAAGGACATTGGACTGATTGAAATGATATTCTGAGACCACTTTAGGAAGGAATTTGGGGTGCATCCAGAAAACTACCCAGTTACTAAAGAACCGTGTGGATGGTGGATAGTGCATGAACAGTAATCATGCCACTACTGGACTACTGTAACCAGGGCCGGATTTACCTTGAGTGAGGCCCTATGCCAACAAAAATTGTGGGCCCCAGCAGGGGCGGCCCAAGGGGGGTGTGGGCCTCATTTGCATAAGGGGCCTCATTTGCATAAATATTTGCATAATGTTACCATATACTAACTTTTAGTAAACGTGCCTCTTAATGAGTGTATGGATAAAGAAAGACTAAAAGATTTCTACATTACTATAATCCAGTGCCAACTGCCAGACACATTAGGAACTACTACAAACACTGCCCATTTAGAACCCATAGCAAACCCGCCGTATCCTAACAGCACTACCAGGACTCACAAAGCACCATACTCTACCAATCAAAAGGCAACACTGCAAATATTAAACCAATACATTTCAGAGAACAACAATACATGACCTACTGGGGAAAGAGAACAAGTGGCAATGTCAAATAGGAATTATATAAACAGAACACCTCAGCTCAGTTACACATGCAGAACATAGACCATCACCAAACAAGTAATCACATTTTAGAAACAGGAAGACAATAATTAAACTGGGAATCCCAAAAGCCAAACTTGGAATGTACAACACTGTAGAAATAAAACTATACATTAATTTGCTCTTGTACTAAACAAAGCGCAGACGTTAATGATGCACATTTACCAGAGCTGACATATTCCAATTAATAAATTCAAAATAAAGAGATATTTTTCTACCTTTTGTGCATTTTTTTCAGCTGCAATTGCTCCAGCCACTTTCTTCTGGTTTCTTCATGTCTTCTGCTAACTCTCCATCGTCTGCTGTCCATTTGTCCTTTCTTCTCTCTTCTAGTTTTTTTCCATTCTCTCTCTACATCTGCTTTAACATACTAATCTTTCTCCTTTTGCTCTTTCCTCATTCCTATTTCATCCAGTCAAATTTTACCCCTCCATCCTCAATCCCCACTTACTCTCCCAATACCCGGCCAATTGTAGATTTTTTTATCCCTCCCACACAAAATATTTTTCCCTTCTCCATTTTACTCTTCCAGCCCCATCCCATTCTAATCCTCCCCCAACATCAGCTCCCTTCTAGTTCCAGCCTCACCCAGCATCCATTCCCTTCTAGTCCCTGCATCAGCCCATTTCCAGTCCTAGCCACCCATCAGCCCATTTCCAGTCCTAGCAACCCCCCAACCCAATACCAGTCCTAACCCCCCATCACCCCATTTTCAGTTTAAGCCCCCCCTATAACCCATTACCAGTCCTAACCCCCCATCAGCCCACTTCCAGTCCTAACCCCATCAACCCATTTCCAGTCAGCCCCCCATAGCCCATTGCCAGTCCTAACCCCCCCCATCAGCCCACAGCCCATTACCAGTCCTAACCCCATCAGCCCACCTCCAGTCTTAACCCCCCCCAGCCCATTTCCAGTCCTAACCCCCCCCATAGCCCATTACCAGACAGCCCCCATCAGCCCACAGCCCATTACCAGTCTTAACCCCCCCCAAAGCCCATTACCAGTTCTAAACCCCCCCAACAGCCCATTATCAGTCCTAACCCCATCAGCCCACCTCCAGTCTTAACCCCCCAGCCCATTTCCAGTCCTAGCCCCCCCATAGCCCATTACCAGACAGCCCCCATCAGCCCACAGCCCATTACCAGTCTAAACCCCCCCAAAACCCATTACCAGTTCTAACCCCCCCCCAACAGCCCATTACCAGTCCTAACCCCATCAGCCCACCTCCAGTCTTAACCCCCCCCAGCCCATTTCCAGTCCTAGCCCCCCCCATAGCCCATTACCAGACAGCCCCCATCAGCCCACAGCCCATTACCAGTCTAAACCCCCCAAAACCCATTACCAGTTCTAAACCCCCCCCCAACAGCCCATTACCAGTCCTAACCCCATCAGCCCACCTCCAGTCTTAACCCCCCCCCCAGCCCATTTCATGTCCTAGCCCCCCATATCCCATTACCATTAAACCCCCATAATCCCACAGCCCATTTCCATTATTAACCCCCCCAAAGCCCATTACCAGTTATAACCCCCCCCCCAACAGCCCACAGTCCATTACCAGTCCTCCTCATCAGCCCACCTCCAGCCTTAATCCCCCCAACCCATTTCCAGTCCCAGTCCCAGCCCATTTCCAGTCCCAGTCCCAACCCATTTCCAGCCCCAGTCCCAGCCCCCCCAATTACCAGTCCTACCCCCTCCCCCTCCCCCTCCCCCGGCCTAAAGTAAAATTTATTTTTAAAAAACAAACCTGCTGGCTGCCGCCGCGGGGCCCCCTCTGCTGCCGCGGCAGCATGGACTGACCCGCGGGGGCCCCCTCTGTAAGCTCGGTCCCTCCCTCCGTGCCTCCGTGTCTCCCTCCCTGCGGGCTTAACAGAGACGGGAAGGCAGAAGGAGACAGTCTGCCTTCGCGTCTCTAACAGCCTGCACGGAGGGAGACACGGAGGCACGGAGGGAGGGACCGAGCTTACAGAGGGGGTCCCCGCGGGTCAGTCCATGCTGCCGCGGCAGCAGAGGGGGCCCCGCGGCGGCAGCCAGCAGGTTTTTTTTTATTTTATTAAAAAAAAAAGCCTAACTACTTCAATTTTTGTGGGCCCTTTGCAGCTGTGGGCCCTACGCCATGGCGTACATGGCGTATAGCTAAATCCGGCCCTGACTGTAACACAATCTACAAGGGTATACCAAGACAAGCAATCCAAACGCTTCAGATTGCACAGAACACGGTAGCCTGCATCATCACAGGCTCTGCAAATTACAAACACATCATGTCACTACTTAACCAACTATACTGGCTACCAATTCACTATCGCATCAGGTTTAAGACTACACTCAACATATTCAAAATACTAATGAACAACTCAGTCGACATACTACAGGAGCTGATTACTAAGGAACCAGGCAACAGACCTAAGAGGACCAATAACAAAAAAATGATTCTTACATCCAGCATCTACTCAAAGACCAAGCAGACCACATCAAATAGAGCATTTTCCTTGACAGTTCCAGCATGTTGGAACATATTCCCGGAAGATAGAAGATCTATAAAGGACATTAAGGATTTCATGAAAAAGTTAAAAAAACATTTATACAAAGAATACTTTGGAAACCTCACCTAGTGCCATACCACCATGACACACAACGACAATAAATACAGACCAATTAATGATATGAAATCAGATATATGAACACTCCATATTGTATATACAGACTGTATATAAGTTAGGGTACAAGTTAAGGGTACCCGCATATACTGTTATCCTCTTTGGATTAACAATAGTTCATTTGCTACACGTCTAAGAAGTTGTTATATTGTTATACTGTTCTCTATAAAAACAGAGTTATACTGTTATACTGTACTGTTCTCTATAAAAAAAACAAGTTATAACGTAGACCGCCTTGATTTAAAGATGAAGCGGTATATAAAACCTGTTAAATAAACAAATAAAATATATAAATAACACTCTCTAAGTCCTCTTATTGTCCGTGCTTAGGTTATGGCTATGGGGAAATCTGTCTTCCATGTAAGGTATTTTAATAAATACCAACAAAAATAAAACTCCTAATAGCTCTCACACCACATCAACCTCAATCAAATTAAGAGCTAAGGTGAACCGATTATTGTAAACCTAGGGAATTTTGGTCAGACCAGGAGAAACTACCTTATTTTTTCAATTGAAGGGTGTTATCTATCTATCTACCCCACCCGACTATGTTGACTGGCCTCAGAGAGCCAGGCTTGAAGATAAATGGATTTTTACTCTTAATACCATTCAGCCTGTAGGACTGAATGAATATTTATACTGGATGACAGCACTCTGAATTCAGTCCCCCTCCAGTTGGTGCTGTGGTCTGACGTCATCTATTGAGTTTCCTACAAGGATGCCGGTTTTCTGGGACTTTGTATTCATTAGCTGGGCATCTGCTTGCTCATTTGCTGCCTCTATTTAAAAGTCCCCTATTGAGGGGCATTAGTATTCCTGAAGGAACGTTTTTCTCTGCTTGTTCCAGTCCTGAGGCAGTCCTGGAAAGTGAAGGGCAAAACTCGAGTAGAGAGGGTTAAGCAGTGACATCAGCTCTGAGGATTACATCATCAGCTAAGTTCTTTCAAACCGTTTAAATGCATTTTTAGAATTTGTAAAAAACTGGTTGAAGGCCTATGACTGATAACTGGGGTTTAAAAGACAGGGAGCTGCAGTGTGAAATAAGCTTGCAAGTGCAACCTCCGATTCCGTTACTGAGGCCAGTCCCAATACCTCAGAGTCAACATAGTCAGGTAGGGTAGACAGATAACACTCTTCTATTGAGAAAATAAGGTAGTTTTTCCTGGTTTGACCAAAAATCCCTGGATTAATTACAATCGGTTCACCTTAGCTCTTAATTTGATTGAGGTATTTCAATAAAGCTGCACTCAAGGGCTCAAAGGGGGTATCCAGGAGTTTGGTGAGAATGATATTAAGATCCCAAAAAGGTAATGTAGCAGCAAAGCGCAGACAAACCAATGATACCAGGAGTCTGTTCAGAAGGTCCAAATCATTTATTTGTGCACAAGTCTCGAACCAGTCAATTTCAAAATGGCTGAGCAAAGTTTTCAAGCATTACAACAACTTTTATAGACTTCTGTTCCATTCTAGGTATAGAAAAACATTTCATTGGTCCCGGTAACCTCCCGTACCTCCCGTACCCCTTCCATTGGTCCCGGTACTGATAAGTTTATCCAATTATGTCCCTTCAGTGGGCATGACACCTGCATACCCCCCTTCTAGTCCCAATTACAATGGTCAGTTCATCAACTTGTTACTTTCACACTCTCAAGGCCATAGAACCAATTTGTGCATGCAGAGGAGCAGGGCTCTGCAACTCATCTGTCAGCACTCCCAATTATTTCTTTGCAGATGTACTTTTTCTTATCAGTAACTTTTAAACATGTTTTTCTGTATTTTTCCATCTCTCAGTTTTGCTTACCTAAGTTAGTTTAGTTCTCTTACAGAGTTCTATCCTACAATAGCAGCATATTGGGGGATGTGCAATCCTATATGCCTCTCCACAGGCCTCATTTACAGGTCAAGCTAGCCATGCTGGCCTGCTTATGTCAGACACCGTGGGTCCCAGGCCTGCACCTGCCACATTCCCCCCTTTGATTATACAGGGGATTTTAGTGGTAGTCTTGTATTCATGCAACCTCTCATAAATTTGGAAACTAATGGGGTTATTCTATCGCATGAATAGCGGGGATAGATGTCCCAACGGGGGACATCCATTCCCGCTATTCATGGCCCTCCCTGCCCTGATTGTATGGGGAAGTTAGATGGGGGCGAGGAGGGGCAGATCAGGGGACAGAGTTAGGGTGGGTGGCGGGCAGTGGGTGGTCGCTGGCCCTGGACATACAGGGCTGATTCTAATGTCAGCCCTGTACGTCCAGGGCCGGCGACTTGTACGGGGAAGTTATTCCACTTGCAAGGTGGAATAACTTCCCTGGTTGTAGTGGAACAGTGGGCCTGGGGTGTGGATGGTGCGGGGGGGGGGGGGGCCGAGGACATTCCCCGCAGCCCGACCCTGGTGGTAGGTGGCCGGATTGGGGGTCGGGCTATAGGGAATTAGCTGCAGGAGCCAGCGGCCGGGATCACAACTTTTAAATGGAGCCATGGTGCCATGGCAACCAGATGCTATGGCACCGCAGCTTCATTTCAAAGCCCTGACTGAGTTAGTCGGGCAGTGCCTGTATATGCAGGCCAGGCAGAATTGCAGTCCCGACCTACACGTACAGACCTGATTGCGATTCCTATCCTGCGGGATCAGAATCGCGATGTCCTCTATACATCTGGTTCAGATCAGACCTACAGAGGGCTTCTGCATCTGGGAAGGAATCGGGCTATAATGGATCTGTACAAAGAGATTTCCAATTTCCATGAGCACGGAATGCTGCTATGATTGCCAGATAAAACTTAACCATAGAAGCTTTGAGACCTGATTCTGATAACTGAAAAATATATGAAATGACTTGGGTATCAGACAGGTAAAGGGGTTCTGATGTTCTCTTCTGCCCATTTGGCAAAATGTATCTATTTGCTTTGTTAAGATTTATAAGCTGATGCCTGACTGGAAGGTAGAATAACAATCTTTACTTCATGAGAGATTGGGGGTTATTTATAAGCTGCTATTCAGTTTCCATGCTGTGAGGGAGAGACTTGAAGTTGGATTGTATCTTTCCTCCCACCTGGCTGAGAAGCACTGGACATTGACCCAACAGTATTGTCAGGGCAGATATGAGGACAGCCAGGGAAACCAGATCAGCCTGTGCAAGTGTGGGGTGATTAGGATGACTTGAATCTTGTCTCTGTGAATCTTTTGTAACATTCTGGAGATGAGTGGAATTGGAGGAAAAGCATACAGAACGCTCCCAGATGATGAGATTGGCAATTTCCTGGGTTGGGGTGAATGAAGCAGAAATGGTACATTTTGTGTTTTCTGCTTTGGCAAACAAATCCATGCTTGGCGTTCTCCATGTGTAGACGAGAATGTGTGTAATCTTTGAGTCCAGGGACCACTCGTGCTGATCCAATTGATGGCTGAGAGAATGTACCAGCTGGTTCTATTGGTTGGGTAAACTACCTGAAGCATGATGCGGAGGGAGCAGACCAGATGTCAAATCCTTTTTGCTTCTAGGCACAGTCGAAGGGAACCTAACCCACCTTGTTTGTAGACATAAATCCTCACAGCTGATTGTCTGTTTTTACTATGACTGTCTTTCCTCATAGTATGCTTTGAAGGCTCTTATGGCATTGAAAATGTGTTGTAGCCCAAGAAAGATGATGTATTGATGGGTTCTGCATTCTGACTACAATCTAGCAATGAGGGGAGTTTTTCACTAATGTCATACCAGAATTTAAATAGAATCTTTGTTGTATGTTGAGTTGTAAAGTGAAACACTCTATTTCTCCTCTGCACCATTGTTGGGAGAGATTTATTGGTTAGCCTGGGAATATTCAATTATACTCAGTCAGACTGATATTCAAGGCAATAATGGGGTATGTTTACTAAACTGTCCTAATGTTACTGGTGCTGGTTGCAGCGTTAACGTGAGGGATGCCATATAAGGATGAGGGCATTCCAGAGTCAAAGTAGCAATGGCTGTGTATCACGCGATAGAGGACACCTTGGCTTGTTACCGCGCGGTAACCTTAATGTCATGCCAGCATTGTGTTAGAAATAATATACCAGAATCACTTAAAATATCACCTCTCTACGCAATAATTGAAATTACTAAACTTTTTGTCGGAGCTATGCGTAGAGAGGTGATATTTTAAGTGATTCTGGTATATTATTTCTTGAATTTGTTTCACTGGAGTGGGGGGGTGACATTTTAGCATTGTGTTAGAAGCTATAGAGGTGTAGCCCACTGGCTAATACAATGACTGCTGAGCCAGAGGTCATGGGTTCAATCCCTCAGAGGTCTCATCTAATAAAGCTGTCTGATGCAATCCCTTGTCCTGCCTGTAACAGTCAGACACATCTCTACAATCTGTGCTGCCAGCAAAAACACCCTCACCTCAGTGTCATAACCTAAGGTGCCCTATAGGGCACATTATAAAGTGCCTTGTCTGCCAAAGTGCTGTATGAGGTGCCTTATACGGTGCTGTATAATGTGCCCTATGGGGCGCCCTAGGTTACGGCACTGAGGTGAGGGTGTCTTTGCTGGCAGCACAGATTGTAGAGATGTGTCTGACTGTTACAGGCAGAAAAATGAACTGCCTCAGACAGCCTTATTAGTTGAGAACTCTGAGGAATCAAACCCACAACCTATAGCTCAGCAGTCATTGTATTAACCAGCAAGCTACACCTCTACAGCTATTCCACACCACTGGCTGGAGACAGAAAGACTGCAGGTCACCACAAGACATGTCTGCTGTGGTTACCAGAATAGGGTAAACCCACTCATACCCATGATGCACTGCACATGCAAATCAGCAGTCTACATCTGATCACAAGATGGGGTATGCGCCTCTACAGCACCTCAGCCTGGTCGGGGGAACTGACTGTGTGTGTTACTGGCACAGAGTAGCTAGAGACCATGACATTGTGCGGTTCCTGTGCTTACCCTGAGGGTGAGGTGGGGCACCCAGCACCAGGTCCGCAGCACCTGGTTAGGCTGTACTGCAGGTCCCCAGTACAGTGCAGGTCCCCAAATACAGTATAGTGTATCTGGACTTTCAGAAAGCCTTTGACAAGATTCCTCATCAGAGACTTTTGGCAAAACTAAAGAGTCATGGGTTAGGAACTAGTTAAAAGATAGAAAGCAGAGGGTTGGGCTAAATGGCCAATTTTCCCAATGGAGAAAGATGAATAGTGGTGTACCCCAGGGATCTGTGCTGGGTCCGCTGCTTTTTGACATATTCATAAATGATCTGGAAAGTGGAATAACGAGTGAGGTTATCAAATTTGCAGATGACACAAAACTATTTAAAGTTGTTAAAACCCAAGAGGATTGTGGAAAATTGCAAGAGGATCTTGATAAATTGGAAGACTGGGAATCAAAATGGCAGATGAAATTTAATGTGGACAAGTGCAAGGTTATGCACCTAGGGAAGAACAACCCAAACTATGGTTACACGATGCAAGGTTCCACATTAGGAACCACCACCCAGGAAAAAGATTTAGGCGTCATTGTGGATACCATTTTAAAACCCTCGGCCCAGTGTGCAGCGGTGGCCAAGAGAGCAAATAGAATGCTAGGTATGATACGGAAAGGAATGGAAAATAAAACAAAAGATATTATAATGCCTCTATATCGTTCCATGGTGAGACCGCACCTTGAATATTGTGTGAAATTCTGGTCGCCGTATCTTAAAAAGGATATAGCGATTTTAGAAAAGGTTCAGAGAAGAGCCACCAAAATGGTAAAGGGGATGGAAGGATACTCCTATGAAGAAAGGCTAAAAAGGTTGGGGCTCTTTAACCTGGAAAAGAGACGGCTGAGGGGAGATATGATAGAAGTCTATAAATTAATAAACAGAGTGGAACAGGTAAATGTAGATCGACTGTTTACGTTATCAGAATATAGGAAGACTAGGGGACATGCAATGAAGCTACAGGGTAAACTATTTAAGACTAATAAAAAAAATATTTTTTCACTCAACGTGTAATCAAACTCTGGAATTTGTTACCGGAGGATGTAGTAAAGACTGTTAGTGTAGCTGGGTTTAAAAAAGGTTTGGACAAGTTCCTGGAGGAAAGGTCCATAAACCATTATTAAGAAGGGACCCAGGATATCAATGCTTGACCTAGTACAAGCATTGCAGAACCTGTGTCTTTTGGGTAAACTGCTAGGTACATATGACCTAGATTGGCCACTGTTGGAAACAGGATACTGGGCTTGATGGACCTTGGTCTGACCCAGTATGGCATATCTTATGTTCTTATGTTATGTTCCCATCAGTGCTATTATGTGATAGGTAGTCCTTGCAGACGCACCTAGGATACACCTGTGTCCATCTATATTTCCCAGTCACGTCTAGCCTTTGTGGATTATGATGCACCTGGAATAGTGCATATCTCGTGTGGTTGCCATGGTCACTTGTTATAAGAGCAGGGTGATGTTTGGACCCACATGCAGATGATGATGTAGTACCACCCAAAATGCCTTCTCTGGGTCAGTGTGGGGGATAGGATCTCCCACCAACAGAACCACACCCTACATCCCTGCAATGGAGACAGTAGAGGGGGATCATCAACCCCCTATCCCATAGGTGTCAAACCTGTCCTGGAGGGCCACAATCCTGCCAGGTTTTGGGATAGCTCTAATGAATATGCATGAGATATATATGCATTAGAGATAGCCTGCCAACCTGACTGGTTTGTGGCCCTCCAGGACTGGATTTGGAGACCCCTGCTTTACACCTCTGTCATTTAAGATGGTGAGTGGGCAAGGTACAGATGTCCTAGACATCAAAAGGGTAGCTAGAATGTGTCACATTCATCCTCGTTTCTCACCACCACCAAAAAGATGTCTAATGGACAATATTTTGGTGGTGGTGAGAAGTGAGGAGGAATGTGACAAATTCTATCTAACCTTTTTGATGTCTTGGACATCTGCACCTTGCCCACTCACAATCTTAAATGACAGAGGTGTAAAGCAGGGGTCTCCAAATCCAGTCCTGGAGGGCCACAAACCAGTCAGGTTGGCAGGCTATCTCTAATGCATATATATCTCATGCATATTCATTAGGGCTATCCCAAAACCTGGCAGGATTGTGGCCCTCCAGGACAGGTTTGACACCTATGCCCTATCCCACTGGGGAATATGCACCCTCCAGGGCCATCAATGCAGATCTGTACTTATCACATAGTAGGGCACTGGCAGCAGGCCTGGAAAAACTCATCTGTCCCAACCACAATCTGACATTCACCAACAGAAGGCACAGTCAGTCTGCACCCTGCAAGGTGTTGCAGCCATATACATGCCAACAGTCTGCTAGCCAGTGCATAGTAAATGTTCTTAGAGGAACAATGTGCACCCAGATGTGGGATGTAAGCACAAACAACAAGCAGGCATGTCAGTTATTGGACCCCAGAAAATGGAACTCACAAACATCACTGGAGAAAAATATTGTATAGCACAATGTGGGAACCTAGACATGCCATGGTCACTGCTCAGTCAGGGTGAGAGTGACCTCCCAGCATGACATGCTGTGACCACCCTGTCCGTGCAGGTGGTGGTCGGGCAATATAATGTCCCAGCCATTACCCTATGCCCTGTGCAGATGCATCCTGCCCAGACCGCCCTGTCTGGGTCATACCCATAATACCTTGCTCCTCATTATGCACATTGGCAGGCTAACATTGGAAACAGTGTAAGCATTGTGGGCTCTGTAAGGTGTAGGCAGCCACAAAACACTGGATAGACATACACACACTCCCTCACCTATTTCAGCATTGTGCAAAGACAGAGGTAGTTGGCAGCCCTGCCCACCACACCAGTCCTGAGCACAGTACAGGCATTGCTAAGATATTCAATACTGTTAGGGTCACTCTCCAGGGTGGTAAAACTGTCAGACAGAAAAGGAGACACACTCCACATATATCAGAAGGGTTGCTATGATGAATCTCTGTTAACAAATCTTACATTAAACACAAATTGTTATCTGATATTAATCATACCAACCTTTTGATATATAGCAGAAGACTCTCCACGCCCACTCCCCGCACATTGACCCTGTCTCTCCGCCTTCTCTCTGCCCTCTGGGACAGTTACCGCTGTCGGTAACGTTAGCGCGCGTTAACGTTACACGATGTAATGTTGGCACATGTTAACGTTACATTGTTTAACGTTAACGCGCGCTAACGTTACTGCTGTTTAGTAAACATACCTCAATGTGTTCATCTGTGAACCCATAATTAGCTTATCATGTATTTTCCAAAAAAATATATGAATAATATTGGGCTGTTTAAAATTGCTAGATATTATCCATTTATTTGCGAGCTATGCTATTATTATTATTATTATTAATAAAGACTTATAAAGCGCCGCAACATACGAAGTTAGGGGAGAACTGAGGACAAGTCATACAATTATCCAGATAATGGCGATATTTAGCTACTAACCAAAATATTGACTCCATACTTGAATCAGCTTGCAATTCTACTTTAAGGAAACCACTTATATTGCTAGGCGATTTCAACCTACCATCTCTACCTAACAATCTTGAAACATCTTTCTTAGAAGCGATGGAAGAGATGGGATTCAAGCAAGCAGTTAACCAACCAACTCATACTAGAGGAAACACTCTCGACCTAATATTCATCCCTACATATTATTATACGTCACCTCATTATGTCTCACCTTCCACAGCTCAAGTCCCCTGGTCGGATCATTATCTTATTAGGTTTTCTTTTCTCTTTCAACAACACTCTAAACCTTCCCCTGTCAATCTACAACAAGTTCATAGATTTCGACCATTCAACAGAGAAGAGTTTCTTGAATCAGTTCTTCCCAGATTAGATCCTTCTATCAATAACATTGATGATGCGATATCAAACTGGAATTCCATTATTCGATCAGCATCAGAATCAGACCCACCAAAGTCTCGACACAGAACGAGAAAAGATGAAAAATGGTATACCAGTGAACTTGCAACCCTTAAGAAAAGCCTTAGAAAAGCAGAATCCACATGGAGAAGGAAACAAACTCACGAACTCAGAATAAAATACTTCTCACTACTCAAGAATTACAAGGATGCGATTAATAACGCTAAAAGACAATATCACTCTAAAACGTTATCTAAATCCATTAACCGTCCTAGAGAACTATTTGAGATTGTCAAATCTTTAACCAAATCCCCATCAAACAATTCTCACAAAATTTGTATTAACCCACAAATAATTGCTGACCACTTTGCAAATAAACTTAAACTTAACAGCCAATTCACCCCACCTAATCTACCTATCTCAGATAATAACTTACAGGAATGGAAAGCCTTTCATCCTATTAGCAACAAGATGCTCCTTCAAACAATCTCCAACCTAAATACAACTACTTCTCTTCTTGATCCTTGCCCAGTGGCATGGATAAAATCAACAAAATCAGAACTTGCCACAGACATACTGAACATAGTAAATCAATCTCTTCAACAAGGATGTATACCAGATGCCCTCAAGAAGTCAGCTATCCGTCCGTTGTTAAAAAACAAAACTCTAGACAGCAATGACCCTACATCTTATCGTCCCATTGCAAGTATTCCATTCCTCGCCAAAATTATTGAAAAGATTGTGCAAACACAACTACAAGATTATATAGACTCCACGGTTCCATTAGATGATCATCAATATGGATTTCGACCACACCATGGTGTAGAAACGCTCCTGACGGCACTATTTGATACAATCATAAGAGGTATTGATAACACCAAGCAAGCCTTCATTCTCATATTCATTGATATCTCCTCGGCATTTGATACTGTAAACCATACCACGCTCATTTCAAGACTTTCTCAACTAGGCATCAAAGATAAAACTCTTGAATGGTTCATATCTTATTTTACTAACCGGACACAATATGTTCAAATTGACCAAAATGCATCATCCCCTTTTCCGCAAGAGCAGGGCATCCCTCAAGGTTCTGCCCTATCAGCCCTATTGTTCAATCTCTATCTTCAACCTATCTGTTCCATATTTAAACGTTTCAAAATTAATTATCACATCTACGCAGATGACATTATGTTGTACTCACCATTTGATGTGTCTAACCCAGATTACTCCAACATTTGTCATTGCCTCGCTGAAGCTGAGCTGTGGCTGAAATCTATTAACATGTCTATTAATTTTAAAAAAACCGAAGCTTTATTTATAACAAGAAACACAAGCTTCACCCCTCCAATGGAAATCAACATTGGCAATAATTCTCTCCCTGTTAAAGATGAGATCAAATACTTGGGAGTCACTCTTGATAAGACCCTCAACCTCTCCAAACATATAAAACTAACTGTAAAAACAATCTATTTCAAACTAAGGACAATCCAACAACTTAGACCATTACTAGACAACACTGATTTCAGAACCATAGTACAAACACTCATTACACCACATTTAGACTACTGTAATGGTATTCTTCAAGGGACCTCAAAGAAAAATATCCACTCACTTCAATTGGCTCAAAATGTCACCGCAAGGATTATCTCCAAAGCAAAATTAACAGATCATATATCTCCGATTCTTTATTCTCTCCATTGGCTTCCAGTATCATGCAGAATCACCTACAAATCCTTAATCAATACTTTTAAGATTTTTAACAATATAGCTCCCTCCTTCTTATCCACTCTTATCAACATCCCGCTTGAAAACAGATCAAGAAGAAGAATTAACCTTCACATGCTACAAGTACCTGATTCTATCCGAAAAACAAGTCAAAAAACAAGCAACTCAGCGTTCTCATACTTTGCTCCTATGTTATGGAACAACCTACCAGCTGAAATCAGAGAAATTAAGGATCTTCAATTATTTAGAAAAAATCTAAAAACCCACCTATTCACCCTATACTACTATAACCTCCACAAGGAAGATAACCCTAACTCAGAGAAAACTTCTGATCAGCAGTCACTCACTGACCCTACCTAGACAGGCATAAAACCCTTCACTCATTCACATTGTTCACCTAATTAAACTTTCCCTTTGAAAGCAAAATGTGAATAAGTATAATTAATGTAATATATTCCATTGCCGATGATTTACTATTGATAGCCAGTTATTTCATTGTATTATTGAGTTGCAATTTAATAGTTAAATGTTTACGTTTATAATTTTGTTCTATGTAAAAACCCTTGTTCTCTATTTACTATTCTTTGTATTTACTGTTCTTTTTACTAAAATGTTCTATGTAAAATAGTTCAAAACCTGTTCTATGTAAAATAGTTTCTAAACCCGTTCTATGTAAAATAATAGCATGCTATTATTAAATTTTGTTTACTTGTAAACCGCCACTGATCGCTGGAAGTGGCGGTATAGAAGAGATGTATAAATAAATAAATAAATAAATAAATAAATTTGAATAAGTTATGCAATTAGCAGGCCTTAACTAGACTGTGCTGGATTGATCACCACACTATCCATATAGTCAGTGGATAGTGGCACTGAATATATGTATTAAGCTAAATAGCAGCTAGTGACTGTGCCAGCTGACAATGTCGCCCTTTTTGTGCAACTCATTGCATGATTGGCCCCAAGGGAGGAAGCAAAAGTTGGTTCAGGGTGCCTTAATCTCTTGATCCTACCCTGTATGTTGGAAGCCTTTATAGGCTGGATGAGTCCTGTTAACCAAAGAGGTTGGTGATGTGCAGACAGAGCAAAACTTTTAGTGCAGGGGGCCATGCCCTCTCACCATTAGGACGGCAATAGAGATGTCAACAGAGCTGCGAGAAGGATATTACTGAGGTATCACTTTTGTTTTGAGACATCCAAGATTTCTTGATTAAAACACTGCCATTAGACATTTTTTTTTTAGATAGGCGTGAGGAGGGTGGAGAGTCCTCGTGTACTCGTCCTTGGAGAAAACAAGGCTACCTTTCTAACTCTAGAGCAGAATACAGGAGCAGGCCATGCAGGCACAGAGAAGCCAAAGACTTCTCTTAGCTGGATGAGAGCTCCGGCACATAGGTTCCATCAAGGATGTCACTAAGAGGTGTGCCTGCATCTCCCAGCTCTCTACGGAAAAAAGCAATGATGAAAGTCAGAATGATTCCCAAGTTCGTAGGGAGAGGAATGGCCAGTTGGAAAAGGAAGGATACAGTGTCTCTCTATTCATAGCTTATTTAGAGCACTATGTATAACATAATAACATAGTAAGTAAAATGACAGCATATAGACCAGCAAGGTCCATTTAGTCTGCCCAGTAAGGTGGCTAGAGTTATAGAGTTACATCTGACACTGTGCAACTTACTCCCTCTCTATGCCTTTGCTTAAGGTCATACTTGCCACTCCAGGCAGGTTACCCCACTCTATTTATGAAGCTATATATGTTTGTTTTGATTGCATCCTCTTGATACAGTATGCAGTGATATCCTGTGTCTGTCACATGCCTTTTTGAATTCCATCACTTTTTTGCTCCTGCCACCTCCTTTGAGAGGGCATTCCAGGCATCCAGCACTCTTTCCGTAAAAATGTTATTTCCTGATGTTGCTTTTAAGTTTGCCTCCATGCAATGTCATGTCATACCCTCTAGTTCTACAGTGTCCTTGTCTTTGAAAAAGGTGTGTTTGTACATTAATACCTTTTAAGTATTTAAATGTCTGTATCATACTTAAAGAGTGTAATTCTGGAGACCTCACATTCAAAAGGATATAACCCGTCAGTCTGGAGGGCAGCTACTAAAATGGTCATTGGTCTTCATCATAAAGTATACAGGAATGTAAGGAATGATTCCAGTACATATATACATTTTGGAAGAAAGCAGGGAGAGAAGAGATATGAGAGAGACATTTAAATACCTCCATAGTATAAATACCCAGGAGATAGCCCTCTTTCAATAGGAAAAAAAAAGAGATCATAGGATGGAGATGAAAGGTAATAAATACGAGTATTTACTTAGATTGTTTCTGAGTCTATTTATGGAAGGAGTGGTGGAACAGCTCCCAGCACAGGTGGCAGAGACAAGAACTACTGTATATATGAATTCAAGAAAGCATTGGATAAGCACAGAGGGTCTCTGAGGAAGAGGAAGGGATTGTAGAGTTTAGCAGTTGGTATAGATGAACAGAACTTATGGTCATTATCTGACATCATTTTCTATGCTTCTATGTTGCTTTTTATTCTGTGCTAGGCCCTGCTATTTCTGCAGCCTAACTTAAATGCATACATTGTCAGCAGAGTGGTTGAATTTTATCACTATATGGATAATGTCAAGCCCCGCCTCTGGAATACCTGTAACCCCACTTCCACTTATAGGGTCAATTTTTGGCAGTACACATCCAAATTCTGACCATATAAATGAGTTGAAGTGGCAGCAATTTCCATTTGCTGTTGGCACTCAATGCTGAACACATAAAACATCCTTAAAATTGACCCCAAAGTATTTTACAGTTTTCCCAAAGAGCCTAAAAAGTTCCAAAGACAGAATGCACACAAAATAACTCATTCACTAAATGACCACTTTTCTGCAGGACAGCAGTGAATACCCGATGGTGTGATTAAGAAAGGAAACTTACTTGCTGTCTTTGAAACCTTTGAAACTTTTTCTAAAAAAACAACAAAGAAAACCAAGTCATTCAGAAGCTGAGAACAAAAACAGACATGATAAAGAATGTCTGATGAAATATGATTGCTTTGAAAGAAATGTTCTGACTTCATAAACTATAGTAGCAAAGATTAAGGGGCCCTCTTACTAAATCCCTCTAACGTTTTTCATTTAATACATTTTATTAATGCATAGTAAGTATAAAGCTTCCACATTAACCATCGGGGGCATCACCAGCATGTTCCCTGGCAGTTAACACATAAATGTGTATGTTAATTTATGGCACAATTACACAGTTGCACATAATAATACCCATAGGAGCCAGACTAAAAATCTAGGGGCCGGCCATTGAAACCTAGATCATAGTGCATGCCCCTGTCCCCCAAAAAAGTATATCATAGCTTCTTTTTTAGATAGCTTCTTTTTTAGGTTTTAGGGGCCTGATTTACTAGGACTGTTTTTCCATTTTCTATGGGTAAAAAAACTTAATTAATCAGGCTCTTAATGGGACACCGCACAATGCCAGCAGAAGGCAGTGGTCCCACTCCTCCTCTTCCTTTCTCTCCCAGCATCTCCACTGACCCTTTAAACTACACCTATGTGTGTTTGTGTGTGTGTTTGTTTTGTGGAGGTGGGGTGCCTGTGGGGCATGTTTACTAAGCAGTCTTAACGTGCAGCCGGCGTTAGTGTGCAGGATGCCATATAAGGAGTGGGTGTGTCGGTCTTAACGTAGCATTTCTGGTTACCAGCCCACAAGGAAATCTGATGGTGCAATAAAGGGAGCAGGGCATGTCAACGTGGGTTAGCCTTAAGTAGGCGCGCTGACCTACAAACACAGCAAGAGAGGTATAGCACAATGGTTAATACAATGACCACTGAACCAGCGGTCATGAGTTTGATTCCCCAGTGGGTCAATGAGTAAGGCTGTCTGACACATTCCCTTTTACTATAAAGCAGTGCTGCATGAGGACGTTTTTTTACTGTAAACCAGTACTGCAGGAGGACCTGTCCTTTTGTACCTTAAACCAGTGCTGCAGGAGAAATGTTCCTCTGTACTTTAAATCAGTGCTGCCAGCAAAAACACCCTCACAGTGCTGTAATCGTCATGTGCAGTGCAGCATGGGTATGAGTGTATTAACCCTATCCTGGTAACCACAGCAGACAGTCTGTGCGGTGACCTGCAGTCCCTCTGTAGCCAGCCAGGAGTCTGTTTGTAGCTGTAGCTCGCTGGTTACTGCACTGCCTGTAAAGCCAGAGGTTGTGGGTTTGATCCCACAGTGGGGTTGCTTATTGGGGTAGTTTCATCTTTTTAATTTAAATCAGTACTGCCAGCCAAAAAAACCCTCACAGTGCAGTAATCATCAGGTGCCCCATAACGCACCTTAGGTTACAGCACTGTGAGGGTTTTTTTGCTGGCAGTACCGATTTAAATTAAAAAAATGAAACTGCCTCAATAAACAACCCCACTGTGGGATCAAACCCACAACCTCTGGCTCTACGGGCAGTAAAGCAACTAGCGAGCTACAATTCTATAGCTACAGACAGGCCCATGGCTGGCTAGAGAGGGACTGCAGGTCACCGCACAGACTGTCTGTTGTGGTTACCAGGATAGGGTTAATCCACTCGTACCCATGCTGCACTGCACATGCAAAGCAGCAGTCTACAGATGGGCACAAGGTGGGGTATGCACCCCCACAGCACCTAGGCCTGGTAGAGGGTACTGACCGTGTGTGTTACTGGCACAGAGTAGCTACAGACCGTCACAGTGTGCGGGTCCTGTGCTCACCCTGAGGGTGAGGTGGGGCGCCCAGCACCATGTCCACAGCATCTGTCCTAGCTGAGATAGGCTATGCTGTAAGCCTTCATTAGTGCCAGTGTGTGATAGGTATGATACACCTGTGTCCATCTGCATATCCCAGTCATGACTAGGCCTTGTGGACTATGATGCACCTGGAATAGTGCATATCCTGTGTGTGCGCCATGGCCAACTGATTTTATGTGCTGGGGGGAGGGGGCATCTGAACCCATAGGCGGATTATGTAGTACCACCCAACCCGCCCTCTGGAGCCCAGGATCTCCCAACAACAGATCCACATTCCTGCAATGGTGGCAGTAGAAGGGACCATCAATCGCAGTCCGACGGTGGTACAGACAACCTACAGCGCAGTCCAGTACGCATCCATAAGGCAATAGCAGACAGATAGTAGGGCTTGAAATGCCCAGCTGCCCCCCACCACAATCTGACATTCCCCAGCAGAAAGCATTTCCAGCCGCTGCACCCTGCAAAGTGTTCCAGCCATACACATACTAACTGCAGACAGTCTGCTAGCTAGTCCATAGTGCATGCTACAGGAGGAAATGTGTGCACCCAAAACTGAGATGTAAGCACACCCACCAAGCAGATAAGTCAGTGATTGGGCCCCAGAAAAGAGAACCCATACATATCACTTGAGAAAAATACTGTATAGCACTATGGTGGAACCTAGCCATGCCGTGGTCACTGCTCAGTCAGGGTGAGAGTGACCTCCCAGCAGGACATGCTGTGGCCACCCTGTCTGTGCAGGTGGTGGCAAGGCACTACAATGTCCCAGCCATTGACCTATGCCCAGTGCAGATGCATCCGGCCCAGGCCGCCCTGTCCAGGATATACCCACAGTACCTTGCTCCTCATTATGCACATTGGCAGGCCAATACTGGCAACAGTGCTAGCAGTGTGGACTGAGGAGTGTGTTGGCAGCCACCACACACTGGATAGACAGACACACACTCCCCACACCTATGCCAGCATTGTGCAACTATAGAGGTGTTTGGCAGCCCCGGCACCTGCACCAGTCCTGGGCACAGTGCAGGCATGGCTATGGTGCACAATATTGTAGGAGACACTCCCCAGGGTGGTAAACACTGTCAGACACCAGACCTGAAGCACACTCCACAGACATCAGAAAGGTTGCTATGATGCAGCTCACTCAGCAAATTGTGCTTAACTTAGGAATTGCTATCTGCCAGTAATCCTGGCAACATTTTGATAGATGTGTACCGTATTCACAGGTTTAGGGTGGCATTGCTAAGGTATGCAAGTGCTTGTTTTGGGAGATGCATGCAGGGCCCAATGTCCTGCCTCTCCAGGAGGCATTGGATGACCTGGCACCTGGGATATGTTGAGCCCTGCCAGAGTTATCAATAGATGCACCAACTCTAACAGGCACAGTGATAGTGATCACATGCTAATGTACTCTCCATGCTCACCCTCTGTCGCTAATCCACTTACTCGCCACATTAACATGTGATTCCCATGAATGTGTATTTTGGTGGCTGGTAGCTGGCATACCGACATGTAAGCTTTCACTATGAAAATTTATCAAATGCTAAAACACACATTAACTAATAACATAGGCATTCGCACAACTCACCATCCGTTCACTTACACACATATCAAATGACTGCCCTGGAGAGGTGCTTGGCAAACATTGGCAACAGCTTTAATACAACATTCAATTCATTTTACATTAGCTGGACCAAAGCATGAAACTGGACCAACTGAAAACGAAACAAAACATCAGCTACTGAATTGTCTACCCCCGGCACATGATTCACCCCCAACCACACATTCAACTGCAAGCACCGGAGTACCACCTGATATAACAAGCTCACCACCAAGGGGGAGTTTGTGGACTCTCTGTTGAGTGCCATGACCACAACCATATTGTCACAATGCAGATACAACCTCTGATTGTGCAAGCACTCACCCCACAGAATAAGGGCCATTCAAACCGAGAACATTTCCAGAAAGGCAATGTTCCAGCATCACCCCCCAATCCTTCCATGCCTCGGGCCAGGCTTCAGCACACCACACACCCCCAAAATATATCCCGAAGACAGTTCCTTCAGACACATCCGTATACAGTTCCAGATCATGACAAGACTGTCGGCAATTGCCATACACGCACTCCATTAAAGTCCTGCAAAAAGTCCAGCCAAATGCCCAAATCCTCCCACACCCCATTAGTCAGGCACAGAAAATGACGCCGTCTCCGCACTCCTCTGGTCAGATAAGCAAAATTAAAATACCCCATAAATTCCTGCACCTGCCCCAACATCATCTTTGACCTGGACAAGGCCTGCTGAATGAGACCCCGCAAGGTGGTAACCTTCTCTGCAGGCAACCGTGATTCCATACACCCAGAATTCAATTTGATGCCGAGAAATGTAAGCGAAGTAGCCGGTCCGACCGTCTTCCTTTCTGCCAATGGCACACTGAAAACTTCTCCCAAATGCTGGAAGACCCCCAGGAACCGGACACACTCCAAGGACCCTGCCAGGGGCCACCATGAAGAAATCTAACAGTGAACAACTGAAGCAGACTGGGCCGTCAGCTGGAACGCCCAGTGCAGGAAGGAAGAAAAAGCCTCAAAGCACCCCATAGGCATGCACTTATCAACGTAGAATCCCTTCTGGAAACAAAAACCCAATAAATAAAGAACTGGGGTGAATGGGGAACAACCTTAGCCATCAGTGCTCCCCGCCCAGTCCGCTGGAGAAAGCCGATGCCAGAATCAAATGAAATATATTGTACCAAACAAAGAGCTGAATTGATGAAGTCATTCACTCTTCACCCCACTGGATATGACAAATTATAAATAAGGCGGTACTTGCCCGGCTCCTTCTTTGGCACAACCTCCAAAAGGGACACCATCAGATTGGGCAGTGGCTGTTCCGCAAATGGTCTGGCAAGCCTACTCATCTCCAGCTCTCTCTGCAATTTCCCAGCGACAATCCTTTGTAGCTGCTGGACCGAGGGAGCATTTGGGGTGGAGTGACATAAGGGTGGGCCTGAAAAGGGGATCACAAACCCATCCCGAAAATCCTCTCTCAACAATCGGGCAGTGGCCACATCCTGATAACCTTGAACCAGTACTCCAAGGCTCTCATATTAATTGGCAAAGGAGCCTTGTCCAGGGGCCATTGCTGGAGGCACACACCCACCACAGGACTGTCCACCCCTCAGAGGGCCCCCAATCTGGGTGAAATATCGGAAGGCTGGGTGCCCCTGCCACACATGGAACATCTATGCTTGAAACATCACACCAGATGGTCACAATGTCCTGTGTTGAACTGAAAGCACGCATTGTCCATTCCAATGCCTCAAATCCCACTGACCAGGGCTCCCGACCCCCCCACCACCGAGAAACCCAGCACCCCCTTCTCCCACCCTACCCGTCCCCTCCCTGTGACCAGCTGCCCCTGCCCACCTCAGCTGATGGCCCTGGGAGCCCAGCACTGCCTGGCTTCCCACAACAAAACCAACAAGGAATCATCTTGGCCAGCCAGTGTCACGATGCCGCCCTGGTGGCTAATGGGCGCCAAGGCAGGTCGGACACAAATAAAGATAAGGTTGGGATTGGTACGTATTTTTCAGGGCCCAGGGATGTATAGCCTTGGTAGCGTCCTTATTACCCAATACCCAAAGAACACAGGTTTCCAAGTGGAGGGAAAATAAGGCTTTATTTCCCTTGCCTTGCAAAGGTTCAAAGGATCAGTCCCAAAACAACAAAAGAAAGGTCCTTACATCAGGTTAGAAAAAGTAAACTCAGGTTCAAAGCAAAAACTGTTCTCTTCATAGAGGTGATACCAAAACAAACATTTCCTATTTTATCAGTTTACTGTTCACATGCTATGCAAGGATTCCAAGCTTCCAGTGGTACAATAACTACAATCCATTTCCTCATCTGAAAGGGATTCTACCAATTCCACTTGCATTGGTTCCTGATCATACGCCTCTGAAACAGAGTCCGTAGTTCTGGGCAACCTATAATTGGGCTTTTCGGCCAGACGCTGTATGACCTCCCAATGCCTTGGGTTCAGAGTGGGGCGTCGGTCATGAACTGTTCTACAAGGCAAATCTTCTTCCTTCTTCACAGGTTTTATATTAGCTTTCTGCAAACATTGCTTATTCAAAAGTCTCTCATTTAATAAAAGCTTTTCATACCTTGTATCATGAGAAGGGTTACATGAACAGGGGCCTTCTGTTTCTTGTCCTCTCCACAGGCTAGTTCTCTGAAGGCTGTTCCCAAATAAATGGGAGTTACCTTGTAATGCCGG
Organism: Ichthyophis bannanicus; assembly: GCA_033557465.1. Lineage (NCBI taxonomy): Eukaryota > Metazoa > Chordata > Amphibia > Gymnophiona > Ichthyophiidae > Ichthyophis > Ichthyophis bannanicus. The sequence continues at coordinate 84,411,162 of CM066032.1, forward strand.
CTTCTCTCCTTGGGGTGAGGCTTGAGGCCTACCCCTGCTGAGATTCTGCCCCGCTCCTGCAATCTGGCGTGGGTTTTTCAACCGTCCTTCGGTTGACTTCACACAGCTGTCCCAGTATTGCTTTCGTGTTCCCGGATCTCCTGGATCCTTCCGTACTTTCCGTCCTTTCAGGTCTCTCTGGCCTGTTCCTCCTTCCAGCGCTCCAGCAGCGTCTGTAGCTTCTGCAGTTTCTGCCACCTCTGCAGCTCCTGCCGCTCCTCCGGCTTCTGCAGGCTCTGTAACTTCTCTGCCTTCTCTGCTGCTCCTGCTGCTACCGCCACTTTCGCTTTTACCGCCACTTCCCCTTTTACCGCCACTTCCCCTTTTCCAGTCTTCCAAACTTTCTTTAAAAGGGGTTCCTACCTTCCTGGATTGGAGGCTGGCTGGCCTTAGGTCACACCCTGTGGGGCGTGGATCCTCAGTCTTCCGGAGGTCCCTCTTGCTCCCCCTATCAGGTTCCTGAAAATACTGCAGCTTGTGCATGTCTTTTTTCGTATTTAAAATATTTTCTTCTGTTCCCCGCTGGTCTGCTGCATTACACCAGATATCCACATCCTGAACCCCCCACGCCTCACCCTTATTCTTGACTAAAGTCTTCCAAAACTGCTTATCATAGTTGAGCTATCTGCATACTGCAGGAGCCCTGGATGTCCATGCTGGCTTGCTCCCTCCCCCCCCCCCCCCCGAATTGCAAAAAGAAATGGAAAGCCAGCAACTAATTACTGGTAGTCTTTGGAACTCACAGCCAGCCCTTCTTACCCTCCTCCTTAGCTCCTCCCCTTTCTTCTTCTCCCCAGCATCCTGATTGCAAGCTAAAAGAGCAAAGATATCCACATACCACTCCCACAGAACCTTCCCCTGGAGTTTCTGCGACACGTGACAATCCAGATGAGCAATCCTGCTCAACATGTGCCTGCTCCCGACCAACTGCAGATCATCTCTGGCACCTTCCCCTGAGCACATCGGTACTAGGTCCAGGCCAAAACCCCACTACCATGTGCTGGCCACCCGCTTCATCCTCCAACTCCAGGATCTCCGAAGAGGAAGAATCAGAAGAAACCCAGGAGTCCGATGTATCCCAGACCTGAACTGCTGACCAGTCACCTGACTGACACAAGTGCTTCTCACCACTCTTCGCAAATTCACCACTCTTCGCAAATTCTTCAAAAATTTCTGATCCTGGAGTGTCTGATTTAAGATCCTATCTCGGTAGCACACACGTTCCGAATGTTTGGCACCCGAGTCCCTGACCCCTGGCACCTCCCCCCATGACTGATACTGACCTGTGCTGCTAGGCTCAGAATGCTGCTAGCATGCCTCCTTGGAACTCTGGTCATCAATGCCATTGTCGGACATATGCACATTGCAGGCAGCCGGTACTTCCCCAATCCCCATAGAACCATCTCAGAACTTCCCTTATGGATTCATATTGTCTCCCCTGATGCACCTTGCACACCACTCCCTCGTTCCCTTGCCTACATTGCTGACCACTCCTCTGGGTGCCCCTATTACCCCCCCCACTGCACATCAGACTTTCCTTGGCGCTTGGGCAGCCTGCTCCTCTGTACCGCCCTCCGCAATAAGACAGGCTGGCTGCTTGGCCTGCCGCTGCAATGGGCCCCACTGCTGCTGGAGTGCACCTTGCTCCCCTATGCCTTTTGTGTGCCATGGCCCAAGCCTTGTCTTTTCATGACCCACCCTGTCCCAAAATCACCCCCTTGCTCAAGACCCCACCCCCTCTTCCCGCTCTCACTTGCCCCCACCACCCTAAAAGGCAAAAGCCTCAATCAGAAACACCCAACTTCCCACAGAAAAAAGCTTTAGACTTCACGGTAGAAAACCCCCCTCCTCCAGAACAGCTTAACAATCGGGGCACTAGTGCCACCCCAGTCGCTGAATTCTTTCCCCTCCAGGCACCTTTTCCCATGGCTCCACGAACTCAAATAGAGGCCTGCCATGACCCGAGGCACCCCGACTAAACACGATGCCTCATCCGGCTCTACCGCTCTACCATCCAGCCCCCTCATGTGACAGTTACTGGGCCAACCTCCGACCTCCCGCAGCACTTCAGACAGCGACGATGGACACCCTAGCTGACACATGAAGGGCCGCACTGCTTCTTCACCTCCTGCGCTGCCGCCGGTATCTGAAGCGCTCCAGTTCCCCACCCCCAGTGAGTCTGCCCCACCTTACCCCCTTCTGACTCCTCCTCCCTCCTTTCCTGCCAACTCCTTTTCACCCCACCCAGGTAAAGAGAGGATGGCCCAGCTCAGCCATGTTATCGACCCACTCTCGATCGCCTGGAGGGACTGGAAGCTGGGGCGCCATTAGCAGCATTTAGTAAAAGAGCCTCTAAATTAGGTAGAAAAATTACTTCTCAAGGTTTGTTTCTATACTCGCAATTCAGATATATTTTTCTATCAAAGATAAGAAGATAAAACTACCTTTTCATTGTGTCTTACTTTACCTCCTGCCTTCCATTAGGCAAGAATTGAAGAATAATAGTATAAATCATTGAGGATCATCAATAAACCCAATTTCCCGGATAGGCACAATATAAAAATTGAAATGAATGGTCTTTAGTTCCCTGCATGATAAAGCACAGTTACTTACCTGTAACAGGTGATCTCTGGGAACAGCAGGAATTAGTCCTCACATATGGGTACGTCGGTACCGACGGAGCCTGCGCGGGAAAGCTCCCCAGCTTCCCAGAAGGAAAGCTTTTGGGGCCTCCCACTGCGCATGCACGCTGCCTTCCCGCCTTCCTGACCAACTCTCCTCAGTTCGAGTTTAAAGCTGAGACAATAGAGAGAGGAAAGGAAAGAGAGAGATAGATACAACTCCTAGGGGAGGCGGGTAGGTTGTGAGGACTAATTCCTGCTGTTCCCAGAGATCACCTGTTACAGGTAAGTAACTGTGCTATCTCCAGGAACAAGCAGGAATAAGTCCTCACATATGGGGACTCCCTAGCTAAGATGCCTGGGAGATCCCCTGAAGGGTATGAGACCCTGAAAGGTTCCTCATCTTCCTATGGATCTCAGGCATCCATTCAGGGAAGGTGGGCTGGAGTTGTTCAAGAATGGAACAGGTGTCTGAGGACAGCCTGACCAAACAAGGCATCCCGGCGGGAGTCCTTGTCCAAACAGTAATGGGCTGTAAAGGTATGAACCGAGGCCCAGGTGGCTGCTCGACAGATCTGGTCAATGGACACAGAGTTTAAATGAGCCATAGAGGTGGCCATGGCCCTCACGTTGTGAGCGGTGACATGGCCCTCCAGAGAAAGGTTCTTACTCTGGTAAGCAAAAGAGATAAACTGAGCAATCCAATTGGAGAGTGTTCTTTTGGAGACTGGAAGTCCGAAATGAGAAGGATCAAAAGCAACAAAAAGCTGAGAAGACTTTCGATGTTGCTGTGTCCTGTGGAGGTAAAAGGCAAGAGCTCTTTTACAGTCTAGAGTATGAAGGTTCCTCTCTGCACTGGATGCATGAGGAGCTGGAAAAAAGACAGGTAAATATACCTCTTGATTAAGATGAAAAGGGGAGACCACTTTAGGCATAAAGTGGGGATTGGTCCTAAGGACCACCTTATCATGATGGAACCTTGTATAAGGTGGATTAGCCACTAGAGCTTGCAGTTCACTGATACGGCGAGCTGAGGTGACTGCAATAAGAAAAATAACCTTCCAGGAAAGAAATTTCAAGGAGGTGGTGGCTAAGGGTTCAAAAGGTGGCTTCATAAGCTGACCAAGAACCAAGTTTAAGTCCTATGCCACCGGAGGAGGTCGAATGGGAGGTTTAGTTAAGGTTAGGCCTCTCATGAATCTTGCAATAAGAGGATGAGAGGAAACAGGTTGTCCATTGATGGGCTTAAGTGATGCCGCAATAGCACTCAAATGGACTCTTACTGAATTCGTTTTGAGTCCTGCATTGGAGAGATGCAGGAGATATTCCAAAAGAGAATTCAATGGGAGTGCTAGAGCGTTAAGACCCTTTTGAGCACACCAAATGGAAAATCTTTTCCATTTAAAAGCGTAAGAACGCCTAGTGGAAGGTTTCCTAGAGGCATGTAGGATATCCTTCACTTGCTGCGAAAGATTGAAGTGGTGAAGGTCTAGGCCTTCAGTAACCAAGCTCTGAGGTGAAGGAACTTGGGGTTTGGGTGCCACAAAGTCCCCTCCTCCTGAGACAGAAGGTCTGGAGCCACTCCCAAGTCCAGGGAGGGGGCTTGGGAGAGATGCAGAAGTAGAGGGTACCACACTTGGCGTGGCCAGCGTGGAGCTATGAGGATCATGGACCCTTGATCCCTTTGAAGTTTGAACAGAGTCTTGGGAATCAAAGGAATGGGAGGAAAGGCATACAGGAAGCCCTGACCCCAAAGCAGGAGGAAGGCATCCTTGGCCTGAACTCCCTGACACGGAATTCTGGAACAGAACCGGGGAATTTGGCATTCCACGGACTTGCAAAGAGGTCTATGTCCGGGGTTCCCCATTTCTGGAAGATTCTGAGTACCTGATCCATGTGCAGGGACCATTCGTGTGGAAGCAGAACTCGACTGAGTCTGTCTGCCCAAGGGTTTTGGATTCCTGGAAGATATACTGCCAGGAGATGGATTTGATGCTCTCTGGCGAAGGCCCATAATCTTAGAGCTTCGTTGCAAAGCGACAGAGAGCCAGTCCCTCCTTGTTTGTTTATGTAAAACATAGCTACTTGATTGTCCGTGTGAATAAGGACTGTCATGTTGCTGAGGAGGGTATGAAAAACTTTGAGAGCCAGAAAGATTGCTCGAAGTTCCAAGTGGTTGATATGAAGGGTGGTCTCCTGTGGAGACCAAGTGCCCTGAGTGGAAAGATCTTGGAGATGAGCCCCCCAACCTGTTTGGGAGGCATCTGTTGTGAGGGTTGCTTGGGGCAACAATGGTTGAAAGGGGGCCCCCAACAACAGATTTTGAGTGGATATCCACCATTGGAGAGACCAAAAGAGACGATTGGAGTTTGCTATTTGGTCTGAGAGAGCTCCTGATGCTTGAGTCCACTGGGTGGATAAAGTCCATTGAGCTGCTCTCATATGTAGGCGAGCATAAGGCACCACATGCACTGTGGAGGCCATGTGGCCTAATAGTTGTAGCATCTCTCTGGCAGTCAAGTGGCTTCTGGACTGAGTCTGAGAGGCTAAGTGCACTAGATGTTGGCAACGGGCCTGAGGTAGATAGGCCTTTGCAGTGGTGGTATCCAACCAGGCCCCTATAAACTCCAGGGATTGCATAGGGGTGAGTTGAGACTTTGGCAGATTGATCACAAGTCCCAGATACTGCAGGATGCGTCTGGTGCGATCCAGGGAAGTCTGAGCCTCGGACTGAGATGGAGCTCGGATGAGCCAGTCGTCCAGGTATGGGAAGACAAAAATTCCCAGGGCGCGTAGAAATGCAGCTACTATTGCCATGCATTTGGTAAATACCCTTGGAGCAGAGGCTAGACCAAAGGGAAGTACTCTGTACTGGAAATGTTTTCCCTGGAACAGAAACCGTAGAAATTTTCTGTGGGATGGATGGATGAGTATATGTGTGTACGCATCCTTGAGATCTAGAGAACAAAGCCAATCCTGACTCTGTAGGTATGGAAGGAGAGTACCTAGAGAAAGAATCTTGAATTTCTCCTTGTATAGAAATTTGTTCAATTCTCTGAGATCCAGAATGGATCTGTACCCCCCTGTTTTCTTGGGAATGAGAAAATAAGGGGAATAAAAACCTGATCCCTGTTGAGGAAGAGGAACCTCTTCTATTGCCTTTTGGGCGAGAAGAGTGGTCACCTCCTGACTCAACAGGTCTAGGAGAGATGGGGGAGAATTGAAACTTCTCACCATGGTATGGGGAGGAAGGTTGGAGAAATGTAGTTTGTAGCCCTCTCTGATGATAGAGAGGGTCCATTGTTCTGATGTGATTTGCTCCCATCTGGGAGCAAAATGAGTTAACCTTCCTGGAATGGTGAGAGGTTCTGGTTTTAGAGCCAGAAAGGTTAAGTTCTCTAGATTTAAGTCAAAAACCCTGAGGGGGTTGGGACTGTTGGGCTGTAGCAGCCCCTGCAGGTTTTGCCCTGGCCTGTTTAGGCTGCTGACGCTTAGGAGCAAAGCGAGCTGCAGAAGATTGTTGGCCAGTATTTGTGGCAAATCTGGCCTTCTTGTAGAAAGGCTTTTTGAAAGATTTTTTCTTGACAGGGGTAGAGGTAGACTTAGAAAGTCTATCTAATGCACCATTTTCTGCATCCATTTGAGTGGCTTTGATTTGCCACTCCTTACCAAACAGATTCTCACCTGTACAGGGCAAATTTCCCAACCCATCTTGGACCCAGGGTTCTAGGTCAGAGGCCTGGAGCCAAACAATTCTGCGAGCCGCAATGGCAATACCTGAGGCTCTGCTAGCACCCTCAAAGGAGTCAAAGGCTGCTCTGTTGGAGAACTTTGAAATATCTTGGGTATGCTTTAGCAAAAGAAGGAACTCCTCCTTTCTATCCTCTGGGATAAAGGGGAGAAAATGGCATATCTTTAATGCAATCTCCTTCAGAAACATGCCCATATAGAGGCTGTATGAGTTGATTCTGCCAATAAGCATACTTGCTTGGAAGATTTTTCTTCCAAAAGCATCCAGAGTCCTACATTCTCTTCCTGGGGGAGTAGAAGAGTGTCTTTTAGTACTCTTTATCCTTTTCATAGCTGACTGCACCACGATGGAGTGGTGAGGGAGCTGAGTTTTTTGAAACCCAGGAGAAGGGGGGACACGATACATGGTGTCCAGACGACGAGAATGTGGAGATAGGGTGAGAGGAGTCTCCCATAAGTCCATCATGTGTTCTTGAAGAATTTCATGGATGGGCAAGGTGACTGCCTCTTTGGGAACTTTTTGCTCTAGGTTCTTTTTCAGAGGATACAGAAATAGAAAGACCTTTAGCTACTTCAATGATGAAGTCTTGAAAGGATAAATCCTCTGGAGGAGACATTCTCCTCTTTGGAGAAGAGGGCTCCTCAGGTAGAGTAAGGGATACTTCAGCAGAGTCATCTGATGAATCAGAATCATCAGAAGACTCAAAGTATCGTCTGTTTGCTTCCAGGGATCGATAAGCGTATCGACCAGTATCGACATCGGGGGTACCTGGAACCGGATCTGTATTGGGAAAACCCCCGGAACCGGGAACCGGAATCGGTATCCTGGTCGATGTGGAAGGCCTGGGTACCGGTATCGGTTGTGGTACCGGAACCGGAGTCGGTACCGCAGGGTGCGGTACCGAGGGCGTTGCAGCCTTAATGAAAGCGAAAATGGCCTGCTGCATGGATTGAACTGTTTGATCCATGGACGCCACGACTGTCTGGATGTCGGTACCGGATGAATGAGCCGGTACCCCAGAACAGTCTAACAGGTGATCGGTCGAGGCCGTGCCATCGATGTCAACCTGTAACCCCATAGGAGGAGCTTTGGAAGCCGGAGCTTCCCGCCGGGGTTGTTTGGCTGGGGCAGGGTCCTCAGGGTCAAGCCCAGGGGTATCTCGATACTTAGAGGGAGATTTGCCCTTTGAGGACCTGCCAGAGGAATGTTTGGTTACCTGAGATCCATCAGGAGAGGAAGACCTGGAAGATGTCGATGCTGGAGTATCTGTAGAAAACAGCATGTGAAACTTGGCTGCCCAGTTCTGTAAGCCATGTTTAGACATCAAAGAACAGGATGGGCAATCCGGAATGGAATGGTCAGGCCCCAAACATTTAAGACACCATTCATGGGTGTCTGTGACTGAAATAGTACCGCTGCACTTGGTGCATTTTTTAAACCCAGAGGCTTGTTTCTCCATGAGGGAGAATTTGTGAAGGCCTAAAGGCCTCACAGAACAAACACACCAAGTGAGGAAAAAAGAAGATTTTTTTTTTTTTCTTTTAGAAATAAAGGAAAAAAGACCGGCGGTACCGGTCTGGAATCGGGGAAGGCAGACACGCGGCCAAAGAAATAAATTAAAATAACAACTTCTTCAGCGGTGACAGGAACACGACCTGCTGGCTCCGCGGAAAAAAGAAGAACTGAGGAGAGTTGGTCAGGAAGGCGGGAAGGCAGCGTGCATGCGCAGTGGGAGGCCCCAAAAGCTTTCCTTCTGGGAAGCTGGGGAGCTTTCCCGCGCAGGCTCCGTCGGTACCGACGTACCCATATGTGAGGACTTATTCCTGCTTGTTCCTGGAGATACTCCAGTCTCTCATTTACAGCATTAGGCAAAAAAAAGTTTAACAAACAAGGCCCTTTCCTTCGATGTCCTATTTTAAAAGTTCAATTGTAATCTTTGCTCACGTCCAAAATGTTGTGAAAAAGAAATGGCAAAAACAAAAGAAACAAGCCATGCTCTAAGTGGATAATTACATGGAGCCAAATATTCAAGTAATTTGTCCAGATAACTTCAGCAGTTACATGGATTACATGGAACAATCATGACTTTTAAAATTCTTGCCCTGCAGACTGTTTAATTTTGGGGTGAACAACTCATTAGCACAAAGGTTAACTGGTTAAAAAAAGGAGGCAAGAGAGGTGTAACAGGGGCACAGTAATACTTCAACATTTAGTACTGAAGGTCACCATTAATCAAAGTTAACCATCTAAGCCTGGCTAAAAAATGGTCAACTTCCAGAGTGATAATATGTCACAAAATTCAAAAACACTCCACCAAAAACAAGACTGGTATATAGTAATGAAACACTGGAAAAACTCTCATGTACCAAAGTTTCTCCATTTGAAATCCCAATAACCAGCCGGCCAATAGTGATATTAATGAGAAACATAAAGCAACACTACTGACAAAGCATAAAAACGAAGATATCATGTTTGGAAGGGTCTATTCTCAGTCACCCTACAAAGTGAATGATCCCACATTGAAATACCGCTGATCAGGATGTTTGTCGTTTATATTGGGCAGGTTTGTTATGGTGTGCAAATGTGCAGCAACAGCAGAATGGGCACATAGTACAGGGCAACTGTACTGATGCTGGAAATGGGATACAGAGGGCTGCAGGCGGCACATGCTGTGGTCACGCTGGGGCACATTGCGGACTAGGCAGATGCCTAGGTGGCACATAGGAATGCTGAAAGTTTAAAGCAGCAAGACAGCAACTGACGAGGGTCCAACATGGGCACGAGTGTGTTCCCCACAGTGTCCCAGGTGATAGTACCCAGCAGGTACCCCCAAAGGCACAGAACATTGGCAGGCGGTGCCGGGGGGAAGTGCACATGTCCATGTAGGCACCCCCACCTGAGAACCCAAACCATAGGCAGCTGCCTACCGGCACACTGGCTGGCCTGGGACTGCACCCCACCAGCACCACCGACATAAGGGCATGTCAGCATGGTGGCGGAGGGGTGCTGGTGGTGGAGGGGGCAGTGGAATCTGCCCACAGCAGACCATGGCCAAGCCCTGTTTAGGAATGTGCCGTGCACTGCAACAGACAAGATCTGTCTGACATACAGTCATGGTATCCCCAGGGAATGATCTGCCAGTGTGGTGCAGTACACACGGCCAGTGGGTTCAGGGGCAGAGGGTCACAGGTTCAAGTCACAGCTGTGGCTCCTGCCAACCCTGTCCCCATATTTTACCCAGTACCAAAACGTGGAAATAAAGAAGGAACCTTTATTGCAGATAAAATAAACATGTCTGAAACGCCTATATTTTACCCTACAGAGCACAGACACACCATGAACATGTGCAATCCCTAGAGCAGAGTTTCCCAACTGCAGTCCTGGAGGGCCAAACACCATTCAGGTTTCATGCTGTCACTAATAAATATGCCTGTGCTGCATTTGTATGCCCCGCCCCCATTGTATGCAAATGTATCTCATGCATATTCATTAGGGACAGCATGAAAACCTGAACAGTGTTTGGCCAACCAGGACTAGAGTTGGGAACCTCTGCCCTAGAGCAGTGGCCAACAGGGGCATAAACACCCACACCCACAGGCTCCACTATCCAAAGCCTAATGGAAAGTCAGGCTGTTGGGCCCTGCGCAGAGCAGCATCTTCCAATACTGGCACCTGCATAACTTAGCAATGCCATCCTAAACTTGGGAACACGTTCCACATATATCAAAAGGTTGCTATGATTAATGTCAGCTAACAAATCCTAAGTTAAACACAATTTGTTGATAGAGATTCATCATAGCAACCTTTCTGATATCTGTGGAGTGAGTTTCAGTTATTGATTCTGACAGTGTTTACCACCCCGGGGTGTGACCCTAACAGTATTGAGTAAAATAGCAATGCCCGCACTGTGCCCAGGACTGGTGTGGTTGCCAGGGCTGCCACAAACCTCTATATTTGTACAATGCTGTCATAGGTGTGGGAGTGTGTGTCTGTCTATCCAGTGTGTTGTGGCTGCCTACACCTTACTGAGCCCACATTGCTTGCACTGTTTCCAGTGTTAGCCTGCCAATGTGCATAATGAGGAGAAAGGTACTGTGAGTATGGCCCGGACAGGGTGGCATGAAAAGGATGCATCTGCACAGGGTACAGGGCAATGGCTGGGACATTGTAGTTCCCGACCACCACCTGCATGGACAGGGTGGCCATAGTATGTCATGCTGGGAGATCACTCTCACCCTGACTGAGCAGTGACCACGGCATGGCTAGATTCCCCCATAGTGCGGAATACACAGTATTTCTCTCAAGTGATATTTATGGGTTCTTTTTTCTGGGGCTAAATCACTGACATACCTGTGTGGTGTGTGTGCTGACATCCCAGTTCTAGGTGTACACAGTTTCTTCAGGAACATGCACTATGTACTAGCTAGCTGACTGTCTCCAGTTAGCATCTGTATGGCTGCACCACCTTTCAGGGTGCAGCTGATGTACACTGACTGCCCTCTGCTGGTGAATGTCAGATCATAGTGGGGGGCAGCTGAGCTGACTGGGCCCACTACCTATCTGCCAGTGGCCCTGTCCCAAATGCAGATCTTCAGCAGCTGTACGTTTGCCACCAGGACTGGGGTTGTTGGTCCTACAGCCTGTCCACATGTACCTCCACTGCCCCCCTTGCAAAGGGTGAGAGTGTGGGTCTGTTGGGGGCAGATCATGTCCCCCACCCTGACCCAGAGAGGGTGGTTTGCTAAGTCCATTGTTGCCATGTGAGCCCTGATACACCCCTGATCCCTAAACAGGTGACCATAGCAAGCACAGAGGATATGCACTATGTTGAGTGCATCATGGTCCCCAAGGGGCCAGTCACAACTAGCAATTGCAAATGGACACAGAGACCTCCTAAAGGTAGCTGCAACAAATACCTGTCATACACCGGCACTAATGGAAACCTGTAGTATAGCCCACCTCAACCAACCCGCGTACCGCGGAACTGGTGCTGGCCACTCCACCTCACCCTCAGGGTGAGCACAGAACACACACATTGGCTTGGCCTGTGGGTACTCTGTGCCAGTAACACGCACGGTCATTCCTCCCTACCAAGCTGACGTGCTGTAGAGGTGCATACCCCATCTGGTGAGCAGATGTAGATTGCTGTGAATTGCATTATGGGTACTGTTGGTTCTATCTTATTCTGGTAGCCACAGCAGTTTTATGGTGACGTGCACTCTTTCTGTAGCCAGCCATTGGCATAATAATCTCCACAGTGATGTAGCACAATGGTTAATGCAATGACTTCAATAGCAGAGGTCATGGGTTCAATTTTTCTCTGTTCCCCTTTTTTATGGCTGTCCTACACAACTACTTTTCATTCGTGTAACAGTCATATCTGTGCAGATCTGTGCTGCCGCCACATTATACCCTCATCTCTGTTGCCATCCATCTTTCTGTCCGTCTATGTGTGTGTGCCAGCTGTGTGGCGTCCTGCCCTAATGTGCAGGCTGCTACCCCATGTCCTGCACTGGCACACTTTTCTGCACTGCGGCTCTTCATGCTTGCCTCTCCTGTGTCTGCTCTGCATGGCACTGCTCTCCTCTGTCCTCCTGTCAATGCACTTATCCTGCCACCTCTACCTCCTCTGGTGGACACGTATCCCCATCATCTGCCACATACTGTCATTGTTGCACTGTACATTACCATCACCCTGTACATCGGTAGAGCTGCCCCCCGATATGTTTATCCACTTTACCTGCTGCTACATGTGCTTTATGCAGATTTGGCTGGTCCATGAGCTCCGTCATCTACTTCCTTCCATCACTTGTTCATTGCCTTTCCTTGGTGCTCTGTGCAGTGTTATGGTTACATCTGTGTTTGAACCATACATTTCATGCTTGTGACTTTGGGGCACCTTTGTGCCCCTGGGCACCATCTCCTGTGTCACCTTGGCATCCCTGGGGCATCTTTCGCGGCACCTTAGGTTTGGCCAGCTTATGGGGTGCCTTATATGCTGCCTTGGAGGGTGCCAATCTTTTCTGCCGCCCTCTGGGGCACATTATAACCTGCCTTGGATGAAATGGTGTTTTATGATGTGCCTTATGGTGCGCCCTAAAAGGTGCATTAGGTTGCGGCACTGGGGTGAGGCTTTTTTGGCTGGCTGTGCAAATTGTTGGGATGTGTCTGACTGTTATAGGCAGGAAAAGGGATTGCCTCAGACAGTCTTTTAACTGAGCACACTGGGGGATCAAACTCATGACCACTGCCTCAGCAGGCAATGTATTAACCTCTGTTGCTGTGATTACAGGTCAGCGCGCCTAATTAAGGCTAACGCGCGTTAACGTGTCATGGCTCCCTCTATTGCGCGATAACAGACTTTATCACACGATAACCCGAAATGCTACTTTAAGACTGGAACGTCCACTACCTTATATGGCATTTGTCACAGTAAGACTGCAACTAACGCCGGTAACATTAAGACGGTTTAGTAAACATACCCCTTAATCTAATAAATGATCCAGTTAATTTTTACCATGTATATCTTGCTGTGCAAATTATAGATATGCCATGGATATGCAAGCAAAAATGTGACAGCTAAATATTAACACAATTGTTACTAATATATTTTAGCACAGATTAAATAAAACTTCTTTGGCAAACCAAAGAAGAAAGGAATGTTTTTTGCAGAATATAGAATTACCAATTTAAAATCAAAGATGTGTTAATGATGCAGAGTTTAGAAATATGCTAAGTCTTACCATTACAATCCTAAGGGCCCATTTCTGGTACTTTCGACATACGACATTTCTAATTCCTTTACCAATGTTTACCAGTTGTTACTGAGAAAATTCTTTGTACAATAGCTCCAACTACAACTCTTTTCCAGCGTTCAACTAAAAGTTACTTCATCGATTTCTTGGAATCAACTACCGTCACTATTCAACCTGTCCTTTTTGTATTTGGTAACATAGTATATGACGGCAGATAAAGACCAATATGATTCATCTAGTCTGCGCCGCAAGGAGGCAAGAGCAGGGGTACCTGCCGCTCCGTGCAGGTCACCTCTCCGCATGCCTTTGTTTAGGGGTGTACCCACCGCTCCGTGTAGGTCACCCTTATTTGTTGAAATAGTTAGTTATGTTTATTTTGATTTATTTATTTACTTCATACCTTTTCATTAGTAGCTCAAGGTGAGTTATATTCAGGTACAGCAGGTATTTCCTTGACCCGGAGAGCTTACAATCTAAGGGGCCCTTTAATAAAGTGAGCTAATCAGTTAACGAATATTCTTATGTATGGCAACTGTGCGCAAGGGTCCATGGTTACTGTTAACATGGAAGTATGACATTTGGATGCGTTGATTGGCACGCGAACTGCCATTTGCTTGTTGGGGTGATGAATGGGTGGGTTGTGCAGGAGAGTGAGCATTTACAACACATTGCAGTTAGCATGCGGGGACATACTGTGCGCTGACAATGTTGCAATTTATTTGAATGCAACTAACACCACCTTAATAGATAGACTTGCAATTGCATCATGAGTAAAAGGTTGCATCTGCATATTAACTGCTGGAAGCATGCTGGCTACGCCCACAACGATTACTGTGGAGCTTTTGCACTTAATGAACATTTGTTTTAGTGCTAAATGAATGTTAACATGCAAAAACCTAATGCACTTTAGTAAAAAGGCCCCTAAATGTGTACTTGAGGCAATGGAGGATTAAATGGCTTGTCCAAAACCAGCAGGAACATCAGCGGGATTTAAATGCTGTTTCTCTGGTTCCCATCCTACTGCTCTAACCCCTAGGCTACTCCTCCATTCTGCTTTTGGGTTGGTTGGTTCCTGCTGAACTAGAAGTCAACTGTTCCATCGAAACATTCCATTTACGAATCCATCAACATTATAAGGAATCATTTTATTAAAGTATGCTTTGGCAGCTGGTTGTTCAGAGGACTGGCAAATAGGTCTATGGACGCACCGAGTCTTAAAGGTGTCGGGAGACTCCTCGTCCTCCGTCTCCCAAGCGGACTCGTCCGATGAGGAATCGGGGTCCGACCTCACGGGGCCTGCGAGCACCCACCCCGACGCCGAGGGCACCGGCGTCGACGCCCCTGGTCCCGAACGGGAGGTCGAGGGAGACCGCGACTGAGGTCGACCTCGAGCCTTCATGGTCTCGAGTATCGGCTCGGTCTCCGGGGTCGACTTCGAGGTCAATGTCCCGGTGGTCGGGTGAGATGCGCCAGACAGGCTAGCCATCAGTGCCCGCTGCTGGTCCATGAAGGCAGTCAGTCTGCTCTCGAAGGCTGTCAACCTGAGACTCAGCTCAGGAGACTCAGCAGCTCCCGACTCGGGCCCCGGCAGCGCTGGGCCTGACGCCGGCTCCCTGGGAGGAGAGTCCACGAGGACTACAGGACTTACATGTCCAGCAGACTCCGGTTCCAATCAAGGAACTTTGGAAGGCTTCTCCTGTTGCACAGGCCCGGGGCGACAGTTGGGGGTCTGAGACCGAGGCCTCGAGGACCCCGGGACCTCTTCCGATGATGCCCTCATGAGCCGTTTCTTCCTCTTGCGTTCCCGGTCAGGGGATCCCCATTCCGAGGAGCCCCGACGGTGCTCGGGATCCGACTCCCGAGATGTCGAGGCCTCAGACGAGGTCCGGGCCTGACCGGAGGCCGAGTCAGAAAAAAGCCTCTTTCTGGTGCTGACGACTTCGCAGTGCCTTGGAAGACATCTTCCCGCATGGTCCACACGTCTTAGGGTCGTGATCAGGACCGAGGCACCGGAGGCAGCAGTCGTGTGTTTTGGTGAGAGACATCAGTTTCTTACACCGATCACACTTCTTAAAACCACTGGAAGCCATCGGGGAAAAAAGAGTCCCCACGAGGTCGAAGGACCGGCCTTCCAGGGAAAAAGAAAAAAGTGCGTGAACGCCAGCCACGAAGGGCAAAAACCAAAAAAGAAGATCGGGCTCGATACCGGCGTCGAACCAGAGACGAAAAAAATAGCAAAATCGCCAAAAAAGTCAAACAATTTTCTGGGATCACGAGGACTCACGTCCGACGGGCTTCACGGAAAACGAGAGACTGAGGTAAGATGGCACCTTTAGGCGGGAAGGGAATCGCGCAAGCGTGCCTGCATTCCCAAAGGCTTTCATGGAAAGCTGGGGAAATGCTCCGCAAGGGCTTCATCGACGTTGATGTCACCCATATGTGAGGACAGACTTCTTGCTTGGTCCTGGAGAACAGCAGCTGTTACCCAGATATTTGAAATGAACATGATAAAATGGTCAAAAATGAGAAAACTTAACTTTCAGCCAGCACAAACTGAACGTTTTGGGGGCTCTGCCCATCCCTAACAGCTACGTGCTGTGGCACTGCTTTCTAGATTGTTATTTAAGGAAGGCCTTGGTGATAAATTCAGCAATTTTGAGCTAGGTCTACATCAAGTAATGTCTCGCCTAAACATTTCATGATTGTTGACCAAAAGGTAAAAGAAACCAGTGCATTAAGGAAGGGTCAACAGAGTATTTCAGGATGTAAACAGTTAGCTATGTTGGTGCTGTTCACATAATTAATTAAGCGCATGCCTAAGTATTCACAGCATATAGTATAAGTGTTTAAGTCAGCTTCTCTAGTTTTGAATGTGTAGAGGCTGTGAGCAAACATTCATTACCTGCTGTTACATTGCGGTGCTGTAGACTTTCCTTTACTGAGGCTGCTGCAAAAAACAAACATTAAATGCTAATTATATGTAAAGTCTTTAAAACTCATTCATGCATATTTTAAAGACATTTAGCAAATGGCCTCTGAACATACTCGTCCTGTGTGTAAATTCAGAGAAACATATTTTAACAAAGAGGAAGACTGGGAAAAAAATCAGTACATCTAAAAGAAATTCCACAATGGGGATCACGCTACCTAGATACACTTAAAAGACAAATTCAACCTCCTAATGAGAGGGCTTATGAGATCACTATAGAATTTGGCTTTTCCAGGTACAGGCAGAGGCCCCTTTAAGATGGCATACAGGAACATCCAGCCATGTGTTAGCAGCCTGATGTTTCCAGGCAGGGAAAATAATGCTAGCTTTGAGCTAGGCTTACGTTCCAGGAATAAAGCAGCTGGCAAAGTTCAAGGCAAGCTGTCTTGTTCAATTTCCATGCTAATGAGGTTCTTTGCATGCATTTACATGCTCTGCATCTCATTATTATGGAACATGCGTTGTCTTAAACTAAGATGTGTTACATTAAATTAGCGCACGTTTTTGTCTTTTAATGTGTGTTGAGGCAAACACCGTGCTAGTCCCTTAATGCACATTAGTAGCCACCTCACATTAACCTGCTAACTGCTGAAGGAAGCCAGTTAAATATTTGGAAAACTGATCTCAGGACTAATGACTGATTATGGCCATAAATCACATGTTCTTACCTTCTTTTCCTTTTACGGTTTTCACTGTCTTTTTCTTGGCTAAAACATTTTAAAAATCATAGGTGTCAATTTGCACAACAAATGTTATTACCTCAACACATGTCAAGCAATGTCATAGAAATAGTCATTGTCTTGAATATCAATCAGGACCAACTCAGAAACTAGCTAAAGCTTCACAGACTGCAGTCTGAAAGTGAGATACATCACACAAAGGGAAAAGGGGCGTGCTTACTAATGGTTAATGCACGTTAATGAATGTGACAAGTGTTAAGTGCCGCTGTGCTCATCAGAATGAAATGGTCTGTGGTGGCATTTAGCACGCATTAACACACGTAAGGATATGTTTACTAATGGATGCTAAACATTAGTGCAGTGTCTGCCGAGTGGTAAGCTCGCTACTTTAATAATTTGCATAGGGCTTTGCGCTACAAATACTGCACTCACTGGGTAGCATGCAACTGGGTGGGGATTGGGTGGGTTAGGGGCAGAATGTGGGCTATGACAGCACACTGTGGTTAATGTGGATGTTCTGGGCTCATGTTAACCACAAATGTTGCCATTAATGTGGGTGCAGTTAAGACTATCGCATTGGGTTGTGTTAAGTGTACCTGTGTGCCAATTAGCACAGTGTCACGTGTTAGTAACGTACTAATAGCAGGGGGAAGGATGCACATTAAAAGAATAATAAAGCAGCTCGTGATCGTCCTCGCAAGCTGCGTTCCTCTGTGCCCCTGAAGCATCGGGCTGCTAATGCACAGACCAATGCGCCAGAGAGCATTCTTAAAGGAGCAGGCCCATTTAGTAATGTAGCATGGTCTGGGAATCCCCTTCCCTCTGGCTGCCTCAAAGGTGCAGCACCCCAGCACTCCTCCAAAAGACCACAAAATAGTGCCACAAACCCCTGGCCCCCATGAACCCATATTCCAAGTTGTCCCCCCACACTCAACAGATCCTCAATTGCAAAATATCAGGCCCTCCCAAAGATCCCCCCACCTCCCCTTGGCTGGGACCTGCCATCGATCCCTAGTGGTCTAACGGGTTGTGGTCAAGAGTGTTCCCCAGTCATTCCTGTCTGCCATGGTGCCCTGTTCAAAATGGCACCCATGACCCTTCGCTGTAGTCTAGCGGTGCTAGCCTAATGATTAGATGTTTAGCATGCATTTGCATGCTTTGCATTTCATTATTAGGCAACATGCACAGGGTAATTTAACATGGGTTACAGTAAAATAACACACGTTATTACCCTTTAATATCCACTAAGGGGTAAATAGCATGCGCTATTCACCTACTTAGCATTTGTAGCATTACACAAATGCTAAGTAGTAGTAGTAAAGCACTTTAGTAACAACCCCCCTAAATTCTTATTATTCATGCTGCAGTCCTTTACACAATGAAATGTGAGAAGCTTGTCAAAACAACACCAAATCCAAAATGTATGGGGGGGGGGGGGGGTCACAGGTAGGAAGCAGCAAGGAGAGACTCTGGGCAAATTAACCCCAAAAGTGGCATAATCAAACTCTGGAATTGGTTACCGGAAGATGGAGTCAAAGCTGTTAGTGTAGGTGGGTTTAAAAAAGGTTTGGATAAGTTCTTGGAGGAAAGGTCCACAAACCATTATTAAAGGGGACCCGGGAAATCCACTGCTTGTCCCAATACAAGCATTGCGGAACCTGTGTCCTTTGGGAAAACTGCTAAGTACTTGTGACTTAGATTGGCCACTGTTGGAAACAGGATATTGGGCTTGATGGACCTTGGTCTGACCCAGTATGGCATATCTAATGTTCTTATTATGCTGAAATTTCTTATTACTTTGTTGAAAGAGTAGTGGATTGTACACCTAAGGTTACAAGGCTGTGGCTGGAGGAGGAACGAGAAACACTATGCTTAAGAAAATGGGATGGGCCGCTAAAGACAAGGAGCAAGCAAAGTAAAGAGAGTGGTGGAGTCAGAGCGAGCTGGTTTCAGAATTTCGGAAGAGGATATCGCAGAAATCTTGTAGATTCATCAGCCTGATCTCAGCAGCTGTAGAGATCAGGCTGATGAAACTACAGTTGGCAGTGTAGGAGATCAAGGATAAAGTGGATTTGTAGGCACAGTGCCTGGTGAATGTTGAGAGCTGCGACGAGCAAATGTCTTATTAGTGGAGGTGTGTAGAACAAAATCCATGCAAAATACAGTCAAGCCAGTCAACAAATGCTGGAAAGCAATGAGTACAAATGCTCAAGCCTAGCCAACAAAGTTCCTGACCTAGAAGCCCTAATGGTGGAAATGGACATTGTGACCATTACAGAAACATGCTTTTACGAGTCAAGTAAATGGGATATAGCCATACTGGCTATAATCTATTTAGAAGAGGGGGTAGAAAAGGAGGAGGAGTAGCCCTATATGTTAAAAGCAATATTAAAGCTACTGAAATGCAGGGGACGTGGGGAAAAGAAGAAGCGCTGTGGATTGTGCTGGAAAGAGGAGATGGCACTGTCATCCATACTGGTGTATTCTACAGGCCTTTAACTCAAACCAAAGAAATAGATAGTGAATTGATTATTGATATTGCAAAGATAGCCATGAAGGGGGAAGTGATCATATTGGGTGACTTTAATCTACCCGATGTGGATTGGCATATTCCTTCTGCAAATCTGAAAAGAAGTAAAAAAATTGTGGATTGCTTCCAAGATGTGTTACTTAGACAAATGGTGATGGAACCGGCCAGGGAAAGCTCAATGCTGGATTTAGTGCTCATTAACGGAGATAGCGTGTCGAATGTCCAGCTGGGTGCCCATGTGAGCTGCAGCGATCATTATAAGCAGTGGTTTGAGATAAAAGTCAAGGTGCAGTTCAATCACAGCAAGCTCAAAGTCCTTGGGGTATGTTTACTAAACCGTCTTAATGTGCGCTCTGTGACATTATCATGCAATAAGGTACCTTATCACGCGATAATGGAGCTTTATCAGGCGCAGAGGTACCTTAGCGCGCGATAACACGCGCAGCGGCGCAAACGAGCGCTGAAGGTGGAGAAAGGCTCCCGGATGGCGGAGGAAGGCTCCCCAGGGACGGAGAAAAGGGGTCAATGGGTGGAGAGTGGGAGGGGAGAGGCTCCTCGCACACTAACGCTGTGAAATCCGAGGCTGAAAACTAACGCCAGTGAAACCCTGGCGTTAGAGCTGATTTAAAGGGAAGAGAAACCATTTCTGTCAGCAATGTACAGCAAAACCAGGGAAACCTACAAAAAAGTGATAAGTGTGATACATGTGCACGGAACAAAAGGGCAAATAAACAGTGAAAATGAACAGAAGAAAATGGAAAAATAAAATAACCAAACTGGGCAATAGTGATCTCAATGGGAAACATCAAAAAACACTCCCAAGAAAGCACCAAAAAAAGGATATGTTTATGTTTATTGACTTAATATACCGCTCTACAAATACATATCAGAGCGGTTCACATGGTACAAAAAAACAACAACAAGGAAACCATATGGCGAAGAGGGGAAAGGAAATTACAATATTAACAGGAAAGCAAACCAGGCAGATTCAATCAACAGGACAAGAGGAGAAAAGAGGAGGAGCGGGAAGAGGGGGGGTATGGGCTACATAGAAGTGTCAGAGAGATCAAAGGCAAGGGCAAAGAGATGGGTTTTGAGTTTATTTTGAAAGTAGAATGTGTCTGTTCAAGCCGGATGGAGGAGGGGAGAGAGTTCCACAGAGCGGGGCCGAGGAAAAAGAAAGCAGAGGAGCGAGTGGACTGAAGGTGAGCATGAGCAGGTGAAGGGAGATGAAGGCAGTTGAGGAGCAGAGACCGTAGGGAGCGGGCCGAGGTGTGAAAATGAACAAGGTCAGCGAGATACTGAGGAGAATGGGAGTAAAGGACACGGTGAAGGACGGTCAGGACTTTGAAGTGGATATGAGATTTGACGGGAAGCCAATGGAGGTGGATGAGTAAAGGTGTAACATGGTCACGTGGAGAGGAGTGGAAAATGAGACAGGCAGTGGTGTTTTGAATGTGCTGAAGGCGGAGAAGTTGAGTGGCAGGGAGACCTGCTAAAACGGAATTACAAAAGTCGACACGAGACATGACCAGGGATAGGAGAAGGGTGGTAAGTGCCTGTGTGGTGAGGAAAGGCCTGATGGCATGAATCTGTTGGAGGAAATAGAAAGAGGATTTTGATACGTGAGCAATGTGATCACGGAAGGAGAGGTGAGAGTCAAAGAAAACCCCCAGATAACAGAAGGAGGAGACCAGTGGGACAGGGGAGCCAGAAAAAGAAGGGGCAATCTGGGGAGAGGTATCACCGCGGGAAAACCAGATGGCAAGAGTTTTGGTGAGGTTGAGGTGAAGACAATGGGTAGTGGTGAAGACAATGGGTAGTAAATTTTGGAAGGGTCCATGCTCCGTCCCCATACAAGGTGAATGAGCCCACAGTGAAATTGCGCTGTGCAGGGTTTTCTTCTCCATCGGACAGGTTTCCTATGGCATGCACATGTGCGGCAACAGCAGGGCGGGCATGTCGGAATGGCCAACTGGACAGATGTTTGAAAATGGGATACAGAGGGCTGCAGGCGGCACATGCTGTGGTGCAGCTGGGGCAGAGTGCGGACTAGGCAGATGCCTAGGTGGCACTTAGGAATGCAGCAGCCAGACAGCAACTGATGAGGGCCCAACATGGGCACGAGTGTATTTATCACAGTGTCACAGGGGATACTACCCAGCAGGTACCTCCAAGGGCACAGAACATTGGCAGGCGGTGTTGGGGGGGGGGGAAGCGTGGACGTCTATGCAGGCACCCCTACCCCAGAACACGCACCATAGGCAGCCGCCTACCTGCACACTGGATGGCCTGAGACTGTGCACCACCAGCACCACCTGCAGAAGGGCATGTCAGCATGGTGGCAGAGGGGTACTGGTGGTGGAGGGGGGCAGTGGCAGCTGCCCAGAGCAGACCATGGCCTAGCCCTGTGTAGGTGGGTGCCATGCACTGCAACAGACAGGCCCTGCCGGACGAACAGTCATGGTATCACCAGGGAATGCACTGTCTCTGTGGCAACATGGTGGTGCAGTGCACACAACCAGTGTGTTCAGAGGCAGAAGGTCACAAGTTCAAGTCCCAGCTGTGGTTCCTGCCAACCCAGTCCCCATATTTTGCCCACTACTAAAACATGCTAATACAGACAGAACCTTTATTGCAGATGACATAAACATGCCCAAAACACCTACATTTTACCCTACAGAGCACAGACACCATAAACAGGCGCATTACCTAGAGCAGTGTCTCCCAAATGCAGTCCTGGAGGGCCAAACACCATTCAGGTTCCATGCTGCCTCTAATAAAGATGCCTGTGCTGCATTTCTATGCGCCACCCCTATGGTATACAGATGTACCTCATGCATAATCATGAGGGACAGCATGAAAACCCAAACAGTGTTTTGCACTGCAGGACTGGAGTTTGGAATCTGTGCCGTAAAGCAGCAGCCAACAGGGGCAGACAAACCTGCACCCACAGGCTCCATTATCCAATGCCTCCTGGAGAGGCAGGACATTGGGCCCTGCGTGCATCTCCCAATACTAGCACTTGCATACCTTAGCAATGCCACCCTAAACCTGGGAATACAGTACACAGCTATCAAAAAGTTGCTATGATTACTGGCAGATAGCAATTCCGAAGTTAAGTACAATTTTCTGATTGAGCTGCATCATGGCAACCTTTCTGATGTCTGTGGAGTGTGCTACAGGTCTTGTGTCTGACAGTGTTTACCACCCTGGGGAGTGACCCCAACAGTATTGCGTACCATAGCCATGCCTGCACTGTGCCCAGGACTGGAGCGGTGGCCAGGGCTGCCAAACACCTCTATAGTTGTACAATGCTGGCATAGGTGTGGGAGTGTGTGTCTGTCTATCCAGTGTGTGGTGGTTGCAAACACCCTCCACAGTCCACACTGCCAGCACTGTTGCCAGTATTGGCCTGCCAATATGCATAATGAGGAGCAAGGTACCATGGGTATAGCCCGGACAGGGTGGCCTGGCCAGGATGCATCTGCACAGGGCATAGGGCAATGGCTCGGATATTGTAGTGCCTGGCCACCACCTGCACAGACAGGGTGGCCACAGCATGTCCTGCTGGGAGATCACTCTCACCCTGACTGAGCAGTGACCATGGCATGGCTAGGTTCCCCCATAGTGCTATATAGCTTTTTTCTCATGTGATATTTTTGGGTTCCCTTTTGGGGCCCAATCACTGATTTATCTGCTTGGTGTGTATGCTAACATCCCAGTTCTGGGTGACTCGGGTTTAGCCAGTTTTATTCAGTTCAGCAGATTTCAAAATTCGTAAGATGGCTAATCTTTTATTTATTTATTTTTATTTCTTTATATTTAAATATGGCTTTTGTAGCAGTAGGCCAAAATGAGTTATATTCAGGTACAGAAGGGGCTTTCAGCTGCCTGACTTTTTCATTCCTTAGCACCACTTTTTTTATTTCAACATGTTTCAGATTTGCCTAGTCCATTTGGTAGAAGAGCAAGCATAAAGCTGTTCTGTGTTTTATTTAACTTAGTATTATGAATTAATGCAGTGCTTGATAGATGCATAGAAGAGCCAGTTCCATGGAGCTCACAATTCAGTCAAAACACACCAATAATTAAATAAAACCAATAGGTCAAGATGACTATGCTCAAGGGAATCAAAATTAATGTTTTAATAGAGGCTTTCAAGAGGCAATATTTCTGGAGAAATTGCACAGTGACAAGTACAAGAAAATCAAGCTTTATGCAGAAATGGATGAAAAATCAATGTAGCGATTTACAAAGAGAGGTTAGATGACCATATGATTTTATCCAGGAAACCTTGAGAACGAAGCAATACTGCAATAAAGTAAAGATGGACAGAATTTTATTGCTGGGTTAGCTGAAAACAAGATTAGAAAAAGAGTAGTTACTCACCTGTAACAGGTGTTCTCCAGGAGCAGCAGGAATCAGTCCTCACATATGGGTGACATCGACGTCGATGGAGCCCCCATGTGGAGCAATTCCCCAGCTTTCTAAGAAAGCCTTTGGGAATACTGCGCGCATGCGCGGTCCCCTTCCCACCTAAAGGTGCCATCTTGCTCAGTCCAATGACATAGCTAAAAAACAGCACACAAAAATGTAAAAATAAACTATGTAGAACTGCAACTCCCAGGGGAGGATGGAGGGTTGTGAGGACTGATTCCTGCTGCTGCTCCTGGAGAACACCTGTTACAGGTGAGTAACTACTCTTTCTCCAGGACCAAGCAGGAAGTCAGTCCTCAGATATGGGACTCCCCAGCTTCAGGCTACCGGGGAACCAGAGCTGAAAAATGAGCTCCCTCTAGCCGCAGCATCAGAGAAAGGATTTCAATGAAACATACCTCTACCGGAAGTCCAACCAGAGGGCTGGAGGGTAGGAGTTGCCTAAACCTCAAAGAGATTCCGGAGCACTGCCTGACCAAAAGCACTGTCCCTATGGGACTCCCTCTCCAGGCAGTAATGGGCCGCAAACGTCTGGCTTGAGGACCAAGTTGCAGCCCTGCAGATGTCTGCCAACGGTACAGAGCGGAGATGAGCTACTGAGGCAGCCATTTCCCTGACACGGTGGGCCGTGACCCGAACCTGCAGGGGAAGGTCAGCTGCCCTATAAGCCCAGGTGATACAGTCAGCCACCCAGATGGACAAGGTATGCTTGGAGACAGGTAACCTCACGTTATTAGGGTCAAAAGATACGAAGAGCTGAGTAGCCCTCCTATGCCCCTGCGTACGCTCAAGGTAGAAGGATAAGGTCCTTCTACAGTCTAGGGTATTCAAAACTGTCTCAGCCCGGCTGGCATGGGGCCTAGGGAAGAACGTTGGAAGAACCACCTCTTGGTTGAGATGGAAAGAGGAGACAACTTTAGGGAGGAACTTAGGATGAGTCCTAAGGACTACCCTGTTCCTATAGAAGCGAGTGTAAGGCCTGTCAGAGACCAGGGCTTGAAGCTCACTCACCCTCCTGGCTGAGGTCAGGGCCACAAGGAATAGAGCCTTCCAAGAAAGGAAGCGGAGAGGACAGGTAGCCATCGGCTCAAAGGGTGGGCGAGTCAGTTGCTGCAAGACCACATTCAATTCCCACTCAGGGGTTGGAGGACAGATAGGAGGTTTGAACAAAAGCAAGCCTCTGAGAAACCTGGACACCAAGGGGTGAACAGACAGAGAGTGTCCCTCCACCAGTGAGTGGTGAGCTGCTAGAGCAGAGAGGTGGACCCGAACCGAATTGGACTTAAGGCCTTGATTGGACAAGTGTAGCAGATACTGAAACACTAGTGGTACAGTGCAGGCGAAAGGATCCTCCTTACGCTGCTGACACCAGATGAAGAACCTTCTCCACTTCAAGGCATAGGTTTTTCTGGTGGACTGCTTTCTAGAGGCCAAGACCACCTCCTCCACTTCTCAGGGTAGGCCCCAGGGAGCCAACACTACCCTTGCAGCCTCCAGGCCATCAACTGGAGAGATTTGAGATTGGGGTGCAGAAGGGAACCCTGATCCAGGGATAGAAGATCGGGCTGCAACCCCAGAGGCACTGGGGTGTCCACGGCTAGCTGGAGCAGAAGTGGAAACCAGGGCTGCCTCGGCCACCTGGGAGCTATCAGAATTACCAAGGCCTTGTCCCGGAGAATCTTGAACAAGGTTCGGGCCACCAGAGGCGTGGGAGGAAACGCATACAGGAGGCCCTGGGACCAAGAAATCAGGAAGGCATCCGCTGCTGTCCTCAGGGGATGTGGTTGCCTGGAACAGAACCTGGGCAGCTGCCAGTTCAGGGGACTGGCAAAGAGATCTATGGAGGGAAACCCCCATCTCAGGAAAATATTCTGAACCACCAAGGGGTGCAGTTGCCACTTGTGGGGTTGCAGAATCCTGCTCAACCTGTCCGCCAGGAAGTTTTCTTGGCCAGGGAGATAAACAGCCTTGAGAAACATGTTGTGTTTGAGAGCAAAAGAGCACAAGGCCTGCGCCTCTCAACACAGGAGGCTGGACCCCGTGCCCCCCTGCTTGTTCACGTAGAACATGGCCACTTGATTGTCCGTCTGCACCAGAACAGACTGGTGAGCCAAGGTGTGAGAGAAGGTTTTGAGGGCTAAGCGAATAGCCTGAAGTTCTAGAAGGTTGATCTGTTGCGAGGCCTCCCATGGAGACCATAGGCCTTGAGTGCACCGTTCCAGACAATGTGCACCCCAGCCCTGCAAGGAGGCATCTGTCGTCAACACCACTGTGGGGACAGGCACCTGAAAAGGCACCCCCTGAAGTAAGTTGGGGGGGTGTAGCCACCACTGCAGGGAATTCAGGAAGGGTTTGGACACCCTTACTTTGTCCGCTAGGTGCTTGCTTCCACTGAGTTCTGAGGCACCACTGTGCAGGCCTCATGTGGAGGCGGGCATTGGGGGCCATGTGGCCTAAGAGCTGTAGACAGAGTCGGGCAGAAACCCTTGGCATGCTGAGAAACTGGGATGCCAACTTCATGAGCCTTTGAGCCCTGTCTTCTGGTAAGTAAGCCCTTGCTTGCAGAGAGTCCTGCCACGCCCCTATGAACTCTAGGTTCTGGGAGGGGAGCAAAGTGGACTTTGCAAAGTTTATGATAAAGCCGAGGTGTTGAAGGAGTGATATAGTTTGAAAGGTGGCTTGTCTGGCCTCCTGGTAAGTCTTACCACTGATGAGCCAGTCGTCCAGATAGGGGAAGACAAAAACACCTTGAGTCCTCAAGTAGGCCGCCACCACAGCCAGGCACTTTGTAAAGACCCATGGGGCGGAGGTTAGGCCAAAGGCAGTACTCTGTACTGGTAATGGTTTCCTCCCACAATGAACCTGAGGTACTTTCTGTGGTCTGGATGAATGAGGATGTGAGTGTACGCATCCTTGAGATCTAAGGAGCATAGCCAATCTCCCTGCTGGAGGTAGGACAGAAGTGTTCCAAGAGTAAGCATCTTGAACTTTTCTTTCTCCAAGAACTTGTTGAGGGTCCTGAGGTCTAAAATAGGCCTGAGGACACCGGTTCTCTTTGGCACGAGGAAGTACCTGGAGTAGAAACCGTGCCCCTGCAGGCGAGGAGGTACAGGCTCCACCGCCTTGTCCAGAAGCAGACCTTGAAGTTCTTTTTTTTTTTTAATTCTTTATTTTCGTTTTATAACAACAAAGGAAAGGAAGACATACAGCTAAAAGACAGATACATACATAGAATGTGATACATACACCAAAGTAAACCCCTGCCACCCCCCTCCCCCCTGCTTCTTCTCTAGAAACTAATCATTCCCGAAACGGGCGTGTACTGACATTATTGTGGTACAAAACCTAACGGTGATCTGAAACATGATGAGTGTACATTAAACAGACATGTCGGAGCAATGAGCAGATTGTACATAATCATTGAGCATCTGCCATTTAGACAAGCGAGAGTGAGTTGGGGTATGGGGAATAGCTCTCCGAGATATCTGCTCATATTTACTATATAAGCAGACAAGGTTCCACCATTCATTGACAGTAAGTCGAGAGCTATCCTTCCAATTCCTCGTGATTAAACATATGGCTATACCCAGCATGAAATCAAGGAGAAAGCGACCCTTCTTAGGGAGAGAGGGGACCTCCGCCACTGAGCGGAGTCCCACGATCTTCCAAGAAAGAGGCTCGTGGAGGTGTAAGATAAGTTGAATACGACCCCAGACCCGCCCCCAGTAAACCTGTAGTTGAGGACATTCATAAATAACATGAGCGAGGGTTCCCACAGCAGAATGGCAAGACCAACACTGGTCCCTAGCAGTTGTGTTCCACTTGGCTATTTTTTCTGGAGTATAAAAGCATCTATGCGCAAAAAAGAAGAGAGTTTGGGTAACTGAGGCAGATCGGGAAACCCGCACTACTTTGCTCCAGAAAACGCTCCATTGCATAGGGGTTAAAGTGGTTTGCAGTTCGCGCTCCCAGGCTTGTTGGGCTCTACAAGTAGCAGTATCTGCACCCTGACATAATAGTTTATAAAAGTTAGAGGCCACCCCATGTGTACTACTAATAGAGTGAATTAGTTCTAATAGCCCGTCCTCAGTAGGGACAGAGGGCGGCAGGATTTGAGCACTTTTGAGGCAGTGTTTGAAGCTGCAGCAATTGAAAGTAATGTTTCGCTGGTAACGCAAATTCCTTTTGTAAATCAGAAAAGGTTTTCCAACGAGCTGCAGAGAAGAGCTGTTGGGGTGTCCAGATCCCCCTAGAGTACCAGGGTTTCCATGCTATCGTTCTATTTAGGACTTGAATTCTGGGTTATTCCACAGCGGGAGGCCGTCCTGAGGACATACGTTTGGGCCCAGTGATAGAATGAGAGTGTTAAATGCCGCAAGAGTATCGACAATCATTGGGGGATGGCGGGTGTCTACTTGATGGGACATACCGGGGAGGTGGATCAACGGAATTGGGCTACTAAGCTCCTCTTCTATGTCAAGCCAAACTGGTCTGCTGTCTGTTGAGGCATCTAGCCATCGGGCACCTTGTTTAAGTAGGAAGGCTTGATGATATCTGAGAAAATCAGGAAAGCGGGTACCCCCTAGCTCCTTCGCAGACTGTAGTTTTTGTTTAGCTATCCTTGGTGGTTTGCCCTGCCAGAGATAGCGGACGAGAAGGCCCTCAATATCTTTGTAGGTGTGTAGCGGGAGTAAGCATGGCAGCATTTCTAAAATATAATTCACTTTGGGGACTATCATCATTTTCACAGTTTCTAGGCGGCCCCACCATGTAAGGGATAAGGGAGACCAACGATTTGTGAGCTCACGGACTTTGGAGACTACCTCTTTGGCATTAAAACTAATAGTGTCTTCTAAAGGAGAACAGTAATGGACCCCGAGATATTTCACCATGCGGGGTTGCCAAAGGAAAGGGAAGGCCTGAATGTCAGCCTCATGTACCCAGCGGTTCAGTGGGAATGCTACAGATTTGGTCCAGTTTATTTTATAGCCCGATAAGTGCGAGTATCCATCAATCAGATCCAAGATAGCTGGAACCGAATCAAGGGATACGAAGAGCATAAGGTCATCTGCATATGCAGAGAGTTTAATCTCTCTGTGACTGAAGGGGACACCTCGAATACGTGCGGACTGTCTAATAAGGAGGGCGAGGGGTTCAAGAGCTAGATCAAAGAGCATTGGTGATAGGGGGCAACCTTGATGCGTGCCTCTTTGGAGCTTAAAAGGCTGAGACTTGATGGCATTTACACAAATACTAGCAACGGGTTGAGTATACATGACTTGGAGGTATCGGAGGAAGCCCTCCCCAAAGCCATACCATCGGAGAACTGCAAATAAGAAGGGCCATTCTAGGCGATCAAAGGCTTTTTCAGCATCTAGGGAAAGACCCACCCAAGGGTGGTCTAAATCGGCAGCACTGGATAGCACATGGCACAAGGTCCGAGCATTGTCAGCGGTGGATCGGCCGGGTATAAATCCGCATTGGTCGGGATGGACTAAGGTGGCCATCCTATCAGATAGCCGGGTGGCCAAGATCGTTGCGAAGATCTTATAATCGGCATTAAGTAGGGAGATTGGACGGTAGTTGGCGGTTAGCAGCGGGTCTCTGCCTTCTTTCTCAAATACTACCACATTAGCTGCAGAAAAGGATCCCAAAGAGGATGTATCTACCGCAAGGGCTGTAAAATAGAGTTTTAAGTAGGGAACTAAATCTGCACTGAACGTTCTGTAGAATTCGGTCGGGAGACCATCAGGCCCGGCGGCTCGACCCGAGGCTGTTCGTGTTAGGGCAAATTGGATCTCTAAAGTAGAGAAGGGTTCATCCATCGCATCCCTATCAGCTGCAGAAAGGGTCGGCCGCTGAATACCAGAAAACAATCGCTCGAAGGTCTCTGATGAGAACTCACATTCAGATTGATATAGACGGGTATAGAAATCCCGAAAGAGTTTTACGATATCGGAGTCTGTGGTCAGTATGCCCCCTCCCTGTGGGGCTCGAAGGGCCGCTACGCGTTTGGCTTCTTTTTGACCTTTCAAGGCATTGGCTAAAAGTCGACCGGCTCGGTTACTTTCACGGTAGTATGTCCCTCGCTGAAGCTCAATACTCTTAGAAGCTGCAGTTGAGAGGATTGCATTATATTGAAAACGGAGACGCTGTAAGCGAACTAAGACGCATGGATCAGTACGTGAAGTTAGAACTCGTTCGCCTGCTTTGATTTGTTGGTCTAGTATAAGTAGCTGCTGTTTGCGTTGTTTCCGCAGGCGAATTTGATAACTAGTGATCGTTGCACGAATGGCCGCTTTGAAACCCTCCCACCAAGCCCAATTTGCAGTATCCTGGGGTAAATTAAAATGGAAGTAATCCTGTATGGCTGCTCGAATTTCTAACTGGAACTCTGGCTGAGTTAAGAGAGCTCTATCAAAGAACCAGGCCCCCGAATTCCCCTGGGGTGCAGTAGTGTGTAATTGAAAAGAAATAGCAGCATGATCTGAAATATGTTGGGAGTGAATCTTTGCAGTGTCCACCTGAGGAACTAACAGTTTCGATATTAAAAAGAAATCTATATGAGACTGGGATTTGTGAGGGGAAGAGAAGAAGGTAAAGTCAAGCTCATTGGGGTGTAGTAACCTCCATAGATCGACTAAAGCAAGATCTTTGATCACAGAGGTAAGCGTGGTGTGACTCTTGGGGAGACCACTTGTCCTAGGCGGCTGTTTATCAATCAGGGGATCAAGAACTAAATTGAAATCCCCCCCAATTATTAATGAAGTATTAGCAGAGGCCTGCGCAACCTGAGCAATGGTAGCAAAAAAGGCAGGGTCATCCACATTAGGAGCATAAAGGCATATGCATGTAACTTCAAGGTTACCTATCTTAAGGTGAACTCTGGACCATCTACCTGCTGTATCTGAGCTAGTCGCAATAATAGTAGCATGCAGAGATTTCCTAACCAATATGGCAACCCCACATTTCTTAGAAACGGCTGGGGAGTAGGCGGCCACCATGTAAGGTTTAATATTGAGTTTAAGAGTTTCCTTCGAATTTAAATGCGTTTCTTGGAGGAAAATCAGGTCCGCAGCTTCATGACTTAGATAGCTTAGGATTTTCTTCCGTTTTATCGGATTATTGATTCCTTTTACGTTCAATGATAAAATCTTACATGGTGCCATCAATCGATAATAGACATTTTAGGTAAGGGCACTTGAAAACATACAACATAATCAGAATCTGTACGACAATGACATAATCACCGAGTATGCTGGCTAATACACCCCATATTGAAAAGTATGTACCAAAGTAACTTAGAGAAGAAGCAAAACCCCCAATGAATATGGCGACCATATGTCTGCGGGAGGAGGCCCAAGAGAGGAAGATAGAGACATAAAAAAAAAGAAAAGAAACACCAGAGTTCATGATTAACACTGTCTCTGATACTCATCGAGGCTACTATGGGCAGATGGCGTCGGGTCACAGATATCATCAAAGATAAGGCAACAAACCGCCCTCGATAGACTCTTCACTGAGCCGCGGCAAATCCAATATGGCAGGCACAGCGAGTATGAGAACACTGGCAGGAATAATCTGGAAGTCAGCGCATCAAGTCGGCTTCTTTAGCATCCAAGAACTCCGCTAGTAGATCAGGGTCCTCAAATGTTCTTGTCTGGTTGTGAAGCGTGACGCGGAGCTTGGCCGGGTACATCAGGCCATAGCGCGCTTGTAGTTGTTGAAGCCTCGGCCGGAATTCCAGAAAGCGCTTTCGGCGGTCGACCGTGGGTTTAGCCAAGTCAGGATAGAAGGAGATCTTGTGGCTCTCAAACTCCATATGTCCCTTTGCCCGAGAGGCACTGAGAATTTGCTCCACATGTTGATATCTCAAAAGTCGAAAGATGATAGGCCGCGGGGTCTTCCTGTTGAGCGTTATGTTGGTGGGTACACGTTGAGCGCGATCGATCTCCAATTCTTTAGTAAAGGTGATTTGGAGCAGGGAAGGGAGGATTTTATATAGAAACTCCTTCATGTCTCCCGATTCCGCTCCCTCCGGTATGCCCACGAGTCGTAGGTTGTTGCGGCGCGCTCTATTATTGCCATCTTCCACTTCTTTCTGCAAGGCCCGCACCTGACGTTCAACTTTATCGAGTTTGAACAGCCGGACCGCATGGGAGTCTAATATGCTCTCCATTTTGTCCTGACGCGAAGAGAGCCCCTCTAGCCTGCCTTGCAGTACACCAAGGTCTTCCCGCAGCGCTCGGAGTGCTTCACCGTTTGACTGCACGAGGTCCTTTACCCCTCTAATCTCTGCGAGGATTTCCTGCTGCATTTCGGGGCCCTCGCGCAAAGCCAGCCCCTTCTGCGGGGACGGGGGTTCAGTTTTGGAGCGTTTACCGTGAGAAGCCGCTGGAGATCCAAATTCCAGGCGCGTAGGTTTAGTCCCCGCCATCTCACCAATGTGCCCCGGCAAGATCAGAACTGAAATTCAAGTATGTCCGGTGTTAATTCAGGATTCTAAGTAGGCCTCTCGGGAGCCTCAGCGTTATGCGACCATCCCGCTGGACATCGGGCTCCGCCCCCCGCAGACCTTGAAGTTCTTGAAGGAGGAGGTCTGTGTGTAGAGCAGGCCTTAGAGCAGTGATGGCTAACCTTTTTGAGCCTGAGTGCCCAAACTGCCGCACAAAACCAAAGAATTTCCTCAAAGTGCCAGCACGTCAATTAAACCTTAACAACAAGATTTTAGTATCTAAAAACTCTTTATAAAGTTGCCTGAACTATGTAACATCATTTGTAAAGGTTGGAATCTTTGTATTGTCAGAGAATCAATTTGATTCACAATCCTTTGGTTTTCATTTCAATTTATTGGCAATTTATAATGTTTTAATGAAATAAAACTATAAATTAATTTCCTCTTGTACCAAACAAAGCACAGACGTTAATGATGCACATTTCCCAGAGGTTTCATATTCCAGTTAATAAATTCAAAATAAAGAGATATTTCTACCTTTTGTGCATTTTTTTCAGTTGCAATTGCTCCAGCCACTTTCTTCTGGTTTCTTCATGTTTTCTGCTAACTGTCCATCGTCTGCTGTCCATTTGTTCTTTCTTCTCTCTTCTAGTTTTTTTTTTCCATTCTCTCTCTCTACATCTGCTTTAACATACTAATCTTTCTCCTTTTGCTCTTTCCTCATTCCTATTTCATCCACACAAATTTTACCCCTCCATCCTCAATCCCCACTTACTCTCCCAATACCAGGCCAATTGTAGATTTTTCATCCCTCCCACACAAAATATTTTTCCCCTCTCCATTTTACTCTCCCAGCCCCATCCCATTCTAATCCTCCCCCAACATCAGCTCCCTTCTAGTTCCAGTCTCACCCAGCATCCATTCACTTCTAGTCCCTGCATCAGCCCATTTCCCGTCCTAGCCCACCATCAACCCATTTCCAGTCCTAGCTCCCCCATCCATTTTCAGTCTGAGTCCCTTCATCAGCTCATTTCCAATCCTAGCCCCCTATCAGCCCACTTCTAGTCATTTCCTAGCCCCATCATCAGCCCATGTCAAATCATAGCTCCCCTCCACTCAGTCCAATTCCAGTCCAAGCCCCCCCCCATGAGCCTACTTTCAGTTCTAGCCCCTCCATGAGTCCATTTCAATTCAAGCCCCCACCACAGCCCATTTCCAATCTTAGCTCCCCCCAACAGCCCATTTCCAGTCCTATCCTAGCTGCTCCATCAGCCCATTTTCAGTCCTAGCTCCCTTCCCTCACAGACCATTTCCATTCCAAGCTCCCTCCCCATCAGCTATTTGCAATTCAAGCCTCCCCTTCCACTCAGCCCATTTCCAGTCATAGCAACCCCCCAACCCATTACCAGTCCTAGCCCCCCATCAACCCACTTCCAGTCCTAACCCCCCATCACCCCATTTTCAGTTTAAGCCCCCCCTATAACCCATTACCAGTCCTAACCCCCCCATCAGCCCACTTCCAGTCTTAACCCCATCAGCCCATTGCCAGTCTTAACCCCATCAGCCCATTGCCAGTCCTAAACCCCCCCATCAGCCCACAGCCCATTACCAGTCCTAACCACATCAGCCCACCTCAAGTCCTAACCCCTCCCCATCAGCCCATTTCCTGTCCTAGCCCCCCCCCCATAGCCCATTATCAGTCCTAACCACCCCCATAGCCCATTAGCAGTTCTAACACCCCCATCACCCACCCCATTTCCAGACAGCCCCCATCAGTCCTCAGCCCTTTTCCAGTCCTAACCCCCCCCAGACCATTAGCAGTCCTAACCCACCCACCCCCAGCCCATTAGCAGTCCTAACAGCCCCCCCGCCCATTAGCAGTCCTAACAGCCCCCCCGCCCCAGCCCATTAGCAGTCCTAACCACCCCCCCTAGCCCATTAGCAGTCCTAACCCCCCCAGTCCATTAGCAGTCCTAACAGCCCCCCCCGCCCCAGCCCCAGCCCATTAGCAGTCCTAACAGCCCCCCCCCCGCCCCAGCCCATTAGCAGTCCTAACAGCCCCCCAGCCCCAGCCCCAGCCCATTAGCAGTCCAAAAAAAAAAAGCTGTCTCTCTGGCTGCTGCCGCTGCCGCCGCGGCAGAATGCAGTGTCCCGCGGGGCCCCCTCTGCGCCGGCTGAGCCCTCTGCCCGGCTTTCAGATTCGCGAAGGGAGAATGTCTTTCCCTCGGGTCTCTGTTAAGCCCGCAGGGGCTAATGGGAAATTTCCCATCAACCCCTCGCGTCTAAAGGGGCTGATGGGAAATTTCCCATTAGCCCCTGCGGGCTTAACAGAGACGCGAGGGAGAGACACTCTCCCTTCGCGAATCTGAAAGCCGGGCAGAGGGCTCAGCCGGCGCAGAGGGGGCCCCGCGGGACACTGCATTCTGCCGCGGCGACAGCGGCAGCAGCCAGAGAGCCAGCACACTCACCTCCCACCGCGCCGCATATCTTAATTGCGGACCTTCCCGCGTGCCAGCTGCAAGGCCTTCGCGTGCCACAGCTGGCACGCGTGCCATAGGTTCGCCATCGCTGCCTTAGAGGCTCTCCGGGGAAGTAGGCCGGGGGCAACTGCTGGAAATGGAGCATTTAGCCTCTGTGGACTAGACTCAACACCCAAGCATCCCCTGTAATGGGTGGCCACCTGTGGGCAAACAGGGCTAGACAGCCTCCTGTGCAGGAATGGGGCAGCAGAGGTGGAAAGGCTATGCTGTGGGAGTCAAAACCCCCCTCCCTGCTGAGTAGGGGCAGGAGCCGGAGGTTCGGGGGTCTTCTGCCTATGGGGCCCATGTCCCTGCCCCTTGGCCTGCTGACCCTGCTGGGGAGCTGGGGAGGCCTGGTACTGAGGGAAAGGTTTGTAGGCAGCTGCCTTTCTCGGGTAAAAGGACTTTTTACCCAAGCCCTTCTTCTTATGAGAAGGGGCAGAAGTTTTTCTGGACAGCCTTGTCCTAGTCAGGTGCTCAGTTTCGAGCTCAGCCGCCTTCTCGGCCATGGGTTTGCCAAAAAGGTTTTCACCTCGGCAAGGGACATCGACCAACTTGTCCTGCACCCAGGGCTCGAGGTCCAATGACTGCAGCCATGCCTGGCGTCGGGCTCCGATGCCGGCTGCCGCTACACGAGCCAAAGCCTCAAAGCCATCATAGGCCGCTCGGGACATGAACTTTGAGCAGTCCCGGATTCCTGAGGACAAAGTCTGGAACCTCTGCAAAGGTTCCCCGGAAAGGCCAGCAGAGAACCCGGCAATCTCTTTCGCCAGGTCTCGTAAGTACATGCCCATGTACAGCTGGTAGGACTGGACACGGCAAGCAAGCATCGAGCCCTGGAAGCACTTTCTGCCGAAAGCATCCAGGTTCCGGGCCTCCCTGCCAGGAGGCACCGCGGAGTTCATCTTCTGGCTCTTCAGATGATGCATGGCTGATTCCACCACCATGGAATGGTGCGGCAGCTGTGCCTTCTGGAATCCAGGGCTCTTACGGAGTCAATAGATAGAATCGACCCACTTGCTTAAAACCGGCGCTGAGGCTGGTGCCTCCCACATCCGGAAGAGGAGCCGTTCCAGCATCGGAGGGACCGGCACAGTAAAGGCCTCCTTCGGAGGAGAGTCACACTGGAGGGCCTCGAGCTCCTCGGCTCGAGGCTCCTCCTCGGGGTCCACGGGAATCGCCAACGCCTTGGCCATGTCCCTGATGAACTCCGAGAACCTGGTGTCCTCCGGTGGGGACCTACTCCGGGGCTCGGACTGCGGTGAGTCCGAAGGGACGCACCGAGTCCGAAAAGTATCGGTGGACTCCTCGTCCTCTGTCTCCCACGCGGACTCATCCGAAGAGGAGTCGGGGGGCTCTGACTGCACGGGTCTCGGTAGCACCCGCCCTGATGCCGAAGGCACCGGCATCGACGCCCTCGGTTCCGAGCGGGAGGTCGAGGGGGACCATGACCGAGGACGACTTCGAGCCTTCATGGTCTCGAGTATCGGCTCGGTCTCCGGGGTCAACTTTGACGTCGATGTCCCGGTGGTTGTGGCAGATGCACCAGCGAGGCTGGCTATCAGTACCCGCTGCTGATCCATGAAGGCAGACAGTCTGCACTCCAAGGCTGTCAGCCTTAGTCCAAGCTCAGGAGACTCAGCAGCCACCGACTCAGGCCCCGGCGACATCGGCTCCCTCGGAGGATAGTCCATGAGGACCACAGGACTTACGTGTCCGACGGGTTCCGGCTCCACACGAGGCATCTTGGAGGGCTTCTCCTGCTCCAAGGGTCCGGGTAAGCGGTCGGGGGTCTTAGACCTGGCTTTCGAGGAACTAGGGACCTCTTCCGACGCCGCCCTCACGAGCCGTTTCATCCTCTTACGTTCCCGATCGGGGGACCCCCTGTCCGAGGAACCCCAGGGATGCTCGGGATCAGACTCCCGAGACGTCGAGGCCTCAGACGAGGTCCGGGCCCTGCCGGAGGCAGAGTCCGAGAAAATCCTCTCTTTCTGATGCTGACGGCTTCTAAGTGCCTTGGTAGACATTTTGCTACACGGGCCACAGATTTTAGGATCATGATCTGGGCCTAGGCACTGAAAGCAGCAGTCGTGTGTGTCGGTGAGAGACATTAGTTTCTTGCACCGATCACACTTTTTGAAACCACTGGAAGCCATCGGGGAAAAAAGGGCCCCCGCGAGGTCAAAGGACTGGCCTTCCAGGGAAAAGACAAAAAGGGCGCGAACGCCAGCCACGAAGGGCAAAAACCGAAAAATAGAAGACGGGCTCGATACCAGTGTACCGAACCCAGTGGGAAGGGGAACCGACGTCGAACCGGAGAAAAATACACAATGAAATCGCTAGAAAAAATGTAAATTTTTCCAGGTGACACGGACAGACGTCCGGTGGGCTCCACGGAAAAAGAAAGACTGAGCAAGATGGCACCTTTAGGCGGGAAGGGGACCGCGCATGCGCGCAGTATTCCCAAAGGCTTTCTTAGAAAGCTGGGGAATTGCTCCACATGGGGGCTCCATCGACGTCGATGTCACCCATATGTGAGGACTGACTTCCTGCTTGGTCCTGGAGAATGAATGTTTCCTTTACTCTAAAAAGAGAAGCTAGTGTGAAAGAAGCTATTTGTCATAAACTCCAGTGAAAAATAGCTCTTAAGATGGACAAAGATAACAAAAAGGAGAAAAGGATAACAAAAAGGGAATTGCAGCAGACAGGGAAGAAGTAAACACTTTAAAAGGATGTAAAAGAATGTAAGCAACTTCCTACCTTCTTAGGTATACTCTAACAGAATTCAGATATCGAGTCAACATCCAGTAACAGAGATACAGTAGTCCTGACTTTAGGGTCTAAGTCAAATACCATATGCCTGGATTTTAGAATTATTTGCCTCTTCCAAATCCAAGCTCTAGGTGGGTTACATTTAGGTACATGACTTATTTTCTTGCTCAAATGGACCCACCATCTAGTTGTATATGAAGCAACGGAGTGTGAAGTAACTTCTCCAAGACCAAAGAGAGTATCAGCAGGATCTGAACCTTGGCTTCATTTGGTTTGTCACTTAGTTCTCTAACCAGTAACCTATTTCTTCATGCCAACTTGAGTCATTGCTGGTTCTAATTACTCTGAGTTAGTTTGCATTCCAAATGCAGCTGCAGCAGGCCATAGTTAAATTATACCCAATCAATGAGTCAAAGACACCCCTAATTCCTCTTCCTTCTCCAAGTTTCTAGGGGAGTTAAAACCCATTCTCCTATTTACATTTTTTTAGCTAAAATACTTACCTGATTCTGTGACCGGTTTTCTGGGCTCTGCATCTGCTTCTTCAGAGAATCAAGGAGCGATGAAAAAAGAGCAAAAGCAAGAGTAGTATTATTACGAATGATATCTGGTCATTTTGACAACAAACCCTTTTGGGCTGGAATTTTAATTTACTAATAAATAGGTATTGACTTTGGAAACTCAGGCTGCACTCCCAGGGTCTAATTCTTTACAGTACGATCAGCTAACAGGCAAATTCAAGTACAACTCACTTACCTGTCATTCAACGACCTCCACCCCCCCCCCCCCCCCAAGTGATCTTAAATGTCAAACAAGCTCAAGCTTTTAATTGACAGCCAGCACTGGAAAAACATGCTTAGGTTGGCTGTGAAAATACTTTCCCGTGGAGCTGAAATCCTTTTTGATAATAATTAGCCGTCTGGTGAGCTAAGATGTAGAGCAGCATGACTTCAATATAACATGCCAATCTTGCCAGTCACTTCTTTCAATTTCATTCTTTTAGGCTTCCAGAGGAAGGAAAAAAAAGGTTGCAAAAAAAAAAAAAAACGGATTCACTTTTCTACTAAAAATGTAAACGCTGAGCATTAAAAGCACTCAACACTTTCACAAATAATTGCACTCCTCTGGTTAAGGGAGTCCAGATCATCCTGAAAACTCTTGCAACCTTTATTTGAAAGTCAGCATGTTGTCACCAACATGAAGTTAGGCCAAGATGGAAAAGATATGTTGACTTCATGACTGAAATGCAAAAAACGTTAATATTGTGTTTTTTTGCATATCTGTTTCTTACTATCCCTGTGAGGTTTCATTCTATGTGTTTGTGTGGGTGTGGGTATATGTGTGTATATATATACACACACACACACACACACACACAGACATATATATATACATATATATATACAGAGAGAGAGAGAGAGATCACAGGGAAGATGGTAAACAAAGTTCATGCAAGTATACATTTATGACAATGTTGTGTAACAGTACTGTCATGACAACTGCAGAACTTGTAGTTTGGAAAACTGGCCCATGAATAATTTATTACAATGACTACCATTATTGGTTATACAGTCCTTACACATGGCCCTACATTGTCTTAGAAAAATTACTTAATTATGCACCTGGTTCTTTTCTTAGTACACAATCCTTGTAACCTTTATTTATAATAAACACTGCCTTATCCAGATCAGCTCTCAAAATTTATCATGGCTCTTATACAAAAGCAGTGTATCAGTATACCTAGAATTATCCATATAGTAAACTAGAATGCCTTGAATTATTATCGGTGTTAGAAAACAACTATGTACACCATGAAGTCAGTAGAGATTATAGTGGAAATATTTTGCAATGCTTATACATTTTAAAGTGTTTAGCAATACTTTATGTTTATGAAGCTTATCTCCACAGAAGGGTTTGAGAGTGGACAACTAGCATTGCTTTACCCTCATTTTGGCATGCAGGATTAGTGTATAAACAGTAGGGTGTGGTGGTACAGTAATAGTGGAATGTAGGGGCAACTATAGTGATGTCTAAAGGGGAAGAGACTACCCTCGCCACCGCAAGGCAGCTTAAAGGTATGCAAAGGATCTGAGACTTCAGCATATAGGCATCACCAACGTGTGTGGAGTACGTTATGAAAGGTCGCTCAGTACTTGACAAGGACTCAGCTGGGCATCATTGCAGGCTGAGGGATATAAGGAAGTTAAATACTCAGGTGAAAAGACGAGGACATTACCATCTAGTTCTGCTGAAACCCTGTTGGGAGGTCAATGTTCTGTCACTGGATTAATTGGGAGTTGTAAAGTTATGAGATGTTAATAAAGCTGTGGCCAAGCATTTGCCATGACCCTGATCTGTAAGTAAGTGATGGTGGAAAGGTCCGGTTTGAATGGATGGGAGGTGCAAATGCTGATGTTAATATTCTACAGATTTTAATCAATTTATCATTATAGCTATGGCAGAGATGGTTACAGATCTCTAAATATTACACTGGCTGAATTTACTTGACTAACAAAACATGCACTGATTCAAGCAATGAGAGTGCAATGGAGCTTCACAATGCAGTCTTTACCCTTCTATTTGGAACAGAGCACAGTGCATGCAGAACTAATGCAGATCATACAACAAGTGCAATCAAAATCGTATTAGAAATGAGGCAGAGGCAGCCCAGCGAGTCAAGGGTGCTATTATGACTTGTCGAGTAGGAGACAAGTGTTGGGTTTTCAGTTCAACCCTTTATCCCTTAAGTTGACACAGATATATGGCTGAAGAGGCACTCCCGGCCTCTTTGACAAAGAAATAACTACTGCTATAGGGCAATCATCGCTGTGAACAAACATTTATTATCGGTATTAATAGTATATATTTTTAAAAAAAGATAAAGAAAGATAGAAATAAAGGCACAACCTAATAGTCAACCAAAGATAGCGCAAGCTCTCATGAATGTTGCATCTTATCTCGCTTCCAGGGAAGGCAGCTGCATTACTTAGTTATACCAGAGGTGGATAAGTCTAGTCCTCAAGTAGTGCAAACTGGTCAGTGTTTCGGGATATCCACAACAAATATGCATGACGTCATTTTGCATATACTGGGTCTCCCATGTATGCAAATCTATCTCATTTTTATTTTTATTTTATTTATTTTTATTTTTTATATACCGCGCTATTGAAATCAGCTCGGTTTACATTAAAACTGAACAGGCAACAATGCATAAATATCACAATGTGCTTACATAGAACATGGCTTACATGGAACATGTGCTTACATAGAACAATGGCATAATCAAACTGTATAACAAGGAAAACTATTCACATGGTATATACAAGTATTTACATAGAGTTATCTATTCTCGGTAAACCGTAGGTATTTATAGGTCAGGTGGTAGATTTATGATGGTATATCTAAAGGAGAGGAGCATCTAGCCATTTTCATGTTGGGTGATAGGGCAGTTAGTGTGTGGTGTGAGTGCAAATGACTTGTGTTTTTCGGGCATGGTTTCAGGATAGTGAATTAGAAAAAGGTGGGTTTTATTGCCTTTCTGAAGGAGGTGAGGTTGGTTATGGATCTTATACTAGCGGGGAGTTTCATTCCAGGCGGTTGGGCATAAATTGAGAAAGCTCTATTGGTAGTTGCCTTTGTACATCTTGTGGTGAGCTTAGGTACAGTTAGCATGTTCCGTAGTGTAGGTCTTCTGACTCTAGTATGGGTATGTTGTGAGCAGTTTACTAATTGGTGTGGGAGATTGATTATTCAGTGCCTTGAAGGTCATGACCAGTACCTTGTATTGAGTTCGGGCTTGTAGTGGCAGCCAATGAAGGTTTTTCATTACTGGGGTTATATGTTCTAATCTTGATGTCCCTGTGAGAACCCTAGCAGCTGAGTTCATGGCCACCGAAGTGGGTTGAGGGTTGCTTGTGGAAGACCATGGAGGATGGTGTTCGCGAAGTCTATGTGTGGGATCACTAGGGCTTGAAAAATGGTTCGATAGTCTGAAAAGTCCAGTAGTGGGCGGAGGTGGCGAAGGGTTCGTATTTTGTGGGATATTGCTTTGGTAACGGTCTTTATGTGGGTTGTCAATAGCCAATCGCTGATCTAGGGTGATGCCTAGGTAGCGAATTGTGTCTTTTTGGTCTTTAGTTCAGCGTTTTTAACTTGCAGGTTGGGTGGTGGGGTGAATTTCTGATTCCTTGTGACAAATAGGACATCGGTTTGCTATGATTAATCCTCAGGTTTTGTGTGAGAAGCCATTCAGCCACTGCATCAAAGCATCTGATGATAGGGGAAAAAATCAGGTTGTTCTATGGTAAATGGAATGTAAAGTAGTATGTCGTCAGCATATACGAGACATTCTACATTTAATGAACGTATCAGGGAGCAGATAGGCTGCATATAGATGTAAATAATAGAGCAGACAGGGATGATCCCTGTGGCACTCCTGCTTCTGTAAGAATGGTTCAGAGGACGTGTTACCCCTGCTTTTACTTGCTGCCATCCTGTTAGTTAAGTATGATTCACACCATTGTAATGCAGTTCCCAGTAATCCTTTTTCTTGGAGGCGTTGTAATAGTATATTATGATTCACAGAGTCAAATGCGGCAGCAATGTCAAGAAAGATGAGGACGAAACCTTGGTGTATGTTGTCAATTCCTGTGATTAGCTTATTGAATAAGGTAGTTAAGATGGTATCTACTCCATGCGATTCCCTGAAGCCATGTTGGGCTGGATCGAGGGGTGCCTCGTCATCGATGTGCTGATGGATCTGACGCTGGACTATTTTCTCGATGATCTTAGCAAGCAGTGGAATGCTTGATATGGGTCTGTACGATTTCAACTTTGGATGTATCAAGGCGACTATTCTTTAGCAGGGGTCTGATCGATGTATGGTTTAAACTTTGGGGGAAGATGCCCCTTGATAGTGATTGGTTAGTTATTTTTACATAGCATGGCTTAGTTCATGTCGAAGTTCCTTTATCCAACTTGCTGGACAGGGGTCATTGGAGCTGTGGTGAGATTGATGGAGGCAATAGTGTCTTCAATTTCTTTAGTAGATACTGTAGAAAATTTAAGTAGTGTTGTAGGTTTTGGTGTACTAAGTATATTGGACAAGCTGGCCGTTAGATGAGGTCATGTTGGATGTAATCATTTTGGATTGTAAGTAGTCCGAATAATCCTGTGGTTGAGGCATGTGTGGGCTTGCTGGTGAAGGGTCACCTGTTAGTGATTTTACTATATTAAATAGGTCGTGTGTTTTTTATTCAGTGATCTTTTTAGGATCATTGAATGATATTGTTTCCTTTTTTCACTTATCTTCTCTCTGTGTAATGCTAGGTATGAGTTGTAGTTT
This sequence comes from Ichthyophis bannanicus, assembly GCA_033557465.1. Taxonomy (NCBI): domain Eukaryota; kingdom Metazoa; phylum Chordata; class Amphibia; order Gymnophiona; family Ichthyophiidae; genus Ichthyophis; species Ichthyophis bannanicus. The sequence continues at coordinate 84,454,057 of CM066032.1, forward strand.
TGGTGGGCTATGGTAGTTTGCTTTTTTCGCCATCGTCTTTCTAGTTTACGTAGTTGTAGACATATTCATTGTGGATATCCTGAAAACCAGGCCAGTTAGGTGTGCCTCCAGGATAGAACTGGGAAATACTGCTATATAGAGTAGTTATGAAAGCAAGATGATAATGCATTTAAGCCAAATGGCCTTGCAGGGAAACATAAAAGCAGCCAAAGATAGCATGCTTGTAAACTCAGTTTTATAGTCATAGGACTAAAGAATTTACTACATACTTGGTGCTGCTTTTGATTTGGCTGAAGAGATAAAAACATAAAATACAATATTTAAAAACAGAAAAACACCCTGAATCTGATTATTTCTATAGTAGCTCTTTATTTTTATCTCAATTTCAATAGGCATTTTGCTAACTATAGGGCCTGATATTTTAAAAAAAAAGATAAGCTCCAAAATGTGAAGCCCCATTGCAAGGAGACCCCATGTGGGAAATGGGACATTCGGGTCAGGGCATTCACATTTTCTGAATATTTTACAAAAGGCTGTGCCAAATGCAGGGCCTTTTGTAAAATATGAACAAGGACACTGGATAATACACATATTTGCTGGCAGCTACAGTAGAAACAGTGATTTTACAAAGATGCACGTAGAAAAAAAAAGAGCAGCATCACTAGGCATCTTCCATGCATAAGTGGTGATATGGAAATGGCGATTTTGCAACCTTCATATAAAAGTGCTAACACTCGGCACAGAGCCCATATGAGGTTCAAAATAAAGAGAAGCTCTACAAAGAATCAACAAACAAGCATTGCTGCAAAATCCCCAACTCCCTCCCCCTTCTCCCATGGAGGACGTAGGATCTCATTTGTAAATTAAAAATGAGCTATAATACCAGATTACACACTTAGGGCCTCTTTTAATAAAGTGCGTTATGCGAGTTAACTGCACATCATGCAATGGGGCTGGGTCTGACTAGAGTTGGGGTGGAAAGTGAGAACTGACTGAACACTGCAGTTGGTGCAGGAATCAGTAGTGCCTCCTAATCACTAATGTTGCAATTGGTGCAGGTGCACCAATCCACTACCTCAATAGGAGTAGATATCTGGCAAGGGACAGAACACATGCTAAGGGGCTTGCCTGCATAGTAACTGTAGGGCACATTCTGGCCATGCCTCTGACAATTACTGTGGTGTGGTGGCACCTAATTCACATTGATTTTGACTCAAAAAAAGACATTGGGGGAAAACTACTGCACTTTAATTAAAGAGTTCTATAGATAGGTATATGTGGTGGCTATATTCTTCCATGTTATTCAGGAGCAGGACATACTAATCCTGTAAAAGACTGCTCCTGCACTCCTTAATGGTCCTTACAAAAATTGCCACAATCTCTGAGGCTGCCCCCTAGCATAAGACTAGAGGGCAGCATATTGTGATCACGGCCGATTTGTCAATGAAGAGCAATAAAGCAGGAGAGGGCTGGACTGTTCCTGTCCCCCTTCACCACTAGACCACTGGGAGAGGCGGGTGGGTAGGGGACTCAAGACGACTGGCTAGCTGGTTTTCCTTGTTTAGAAGGAGGTGAGGTGAGGGAGGAGGAGGAACAGTGACTGGCTAGCTGATATTTTGGATAGGATGGGAAAGTGGGGAATGCTTGGCTTGGTTAGGGATTGTACCAATCTCTCCTAGACCGTTTCCGATGAGGATTGGGAGCTGTCCAGAGGAAAAAGGTGCTGAAGGGCAGGGTGCAGGCACTTTGATTGTCATTGTTGATGCCGCGGATCTGTGTGTGTGTGTGTGGGGGGGGGGGACTAATTAGCACTTTTAGAAAGATTGGCAGCTACCTCTCTTTTTCATTGCTTTACCATGGAGGTCCGTGATATCTGCATTGGCAGGCACTGCGGGTCTTCTGGGCTACCCGCTGATGCAGGTATCATGGGTCTCCATGGTAAATGCAAAACCTCTGTGCTATCTGCAGGCGGGAAGCTGGGAATGCCCCCTGCACATATTGTGGGGTTTGGGTCGATAGCTGCAAAGAGTTACCACCGTTTAGTTAACATGCCCCCAATTGTCAAAGTTGCAGTTGGAGTGGGTGCACTTAATGCCACCTCTATGAATAGTGTGAAGTGCCCTGATGTTAATTACCATGCAGTGAGGGACCTTTCTGTGCTGGGCATGCCCCCAACATTTAATGCACAGTCTTTGCACTTACTGCACACTAAGTATTATGTCAACTAGCGAATCAGATTGTCCCATTAATATGATGGTCCTTTAAAGTGCAAACCTGGAATTAGCTAACACTGGAATGTGACTCTTTCTGACCCCGAGTATGCAAAGGTAGTACGCTCAGTGACAAAGGCAGTAAACCATTTTTCTACCTGGTTTGGTCTGTGGAGACACTTTTCCATGTCTGATTTCCAGTTCTACAAGAAAGAAGAAACCCAGAAGGCTCCTATTTATTACAAAGACAAGGGAATGGCGGCATGCATGCAATGCAATGTGTGCCTTCGAGTCAGGCCTGACTCCTGGCGACCCAGAAGCTCCTGGGTTTTCTTGGCAGTGTCACCTGTATATTCTGTTAGATTTCATATGGAGCTCCGAAAGTAAAAATATGTACTATAAATAGGGTTTCTGATTTTAGTTTTTAACCAATAAAAACACTGCAATGCAAAATAGTAAAGTCTGTGCTCATCGAATAATTACTCGCAAAAAACATTTTCACTAGTATTTCACTTTGACTCCTAAGCGACACACACATACCATCTTTGATTCCAATGGGAAAGGTACCAAGCAATGTACCTGTAGTGTAAAAAACCTGATAAACACAACATTTTTGTGCACTCAAAAAAAACCCTGCTTTGCTAGAAAAAACAAACTTAAAATTACATTATAAACATCTATAATTGCAAATCAAGCACATTGCTCTTTATATCCCAAGAAATGCCCTCTGCCTAGACACATTGCTGACCATTGATTAGAAAGGTAATTTTAAAATTACTTAAGCTGGAATCCAGATAGTTCATGCTATTAAAGTGGTGCTAGACTATCTGTGCCCTTAGATCACTATTTTACACTTTGATGGCCCACTAGTTTGCCCTCACATCTAATGAAAATGAACAGTACAGACCACCAGAAGAGATTTCTGCCAGTAAGTGACTTTAGATGGTGAGAAGCATTGAGACTGAAGACTGAAAGGTTCTCAGCACCAGCAGAAAGGGAAATCTCCACATTGTCACCTTTCTTCCTACTCACAGAGTTCCACATTTCTAGGATGCACAACAGCATGCTCCTTTTTGATGGTGTGGTAGGACAATATTGAGAACTTCCTCACTGCAGCTGCTTCCTACTGGTGTTGAGATCTACAAGAATAGACAATATGACCTACCGGGTTTGATTCGTGGATGTGCTTTTTCCAGTCTTTTGGTTTCTTCCTCTACAGAAGAAAGCGAAGATCAGTCACTCTTCCCCAGGCACACTATTTTACAGGTTCTTTACTGACTTCAAAAGCTGCTACAAGCATTGTGGAACTTGTGTCTCTTGGGGAAACTGCTATGTACATATGACCTAGATTGGCCACTGTTGGAAACAGAATACTGGGCTTGATGGACTTTGGTCTGACCCAGTATGGCATATCTTATGTTCTTATGGTAATATATCGCAACATGCTAAATGACATGCAGATGCGCTTACTGCACCCCTCGAGGTTATGTTCACCCATGCTAATGGAAACATTCATGGTTAATACATGCCATAATGCCCACGTTAACCGCAATGTGCCATCAAAGCCCACATTCTACCCCAACCCACTGAATCCCTGCACAATTTCACGCTACCCAGTTAGCTCAAGATTTTTCACACAGGGTCTCACACTACTGTTAGCAAGGTATGCTTACTGCATCCTAAAACCTGCGCCAACAACACAACATAGTAAACATGCCTCTAAATGTAAAAACTTTATTTTTCAATAGCAAATAATTAAATCGAGGTGAAAACTAGAGCGAGAACTCTACTCCTTATCTTTTTGTCTTTCGTGTTCATTTCTCCTTGATAATAAATATACACTACCCAATCCCAATCCCCCAACGAGAAATAATGACATATTGCTGATGACACCATTGTTTCTTTTACTCTCTGACAATGGAAGCAACAGAACAAACCATGATACAAGGTCAGCCAGAGAATCAGATTGTCCCATTAATATGATGGTCCTTTAACCTGTAAACCTGAAACTAGCTAACACTGGACATGTGACTATTTTGGATCCAGACTACTATGAAAGTGGATCACTGAGTGGCAAAGGCTGTCTATCATTATTTTACCTGGTCTGATGTGTGCAGACACTTTTTCATGCTTGAGTTCTTGCTCTACAAGAAAGAAGCCCGAGTTAATTACACAGAAACAAGGAAATGCTGGTACACATACATAATTAAATAGCTATAGACAGATATAGATCAATATATATTAATTTCACATGTGGCTGTAGTAACAAAACTATGGAGTGGAGGAGTAGCCTAATGTTTAAGAACACTGGCTTGGGAACCCAGAGACCAGGATTCAATTCCCACTAGCATTCCTTGTGACCTTGGGCAAGTCACTTTAACTCTTCATTGCCTCAGGAAAAATCCAAGTTATCAATGTCCCTGTTTCATGCACATTACCAAGTTTAAGTTTCAATGTAAACACCTTTGATTGAAATGATAAAGCAGTATATAAAAATGTAGATTTTAACCAATAAACACTGATGAAACACTCTGGTGCAAAAAATTAGGGATCCATGGAATAATCTCCCAGTGGAAGTGGTAGAGATGAGGAAAGTGTCTGAATTCAAAAAGGCATGGGACAAACACAGAGGATCTCTAAAGGGAAAAAGGGGACTATTGTGGTTGATAAGGAAGGGCAGACTAGATAGGCCATGTTGTCTTTTTCTGCCGTCATGTTTCTATGCTGGCCCTCTTCCAGTTAAAAAAAGGTCTGGAATGAGGGGTCATAAAAAGGTAAAAGGGGATACACTCAGGAGTAATATGAGAAAATATTTCTTTACTGAAAACGGTGATGGGTGCTTTGAACAGCCTTCCAGTGGAAGAGGTAGAGTTGAGAACTGTGTCTGAATTCAGGAATGCAAGGAACAAATACAGAGGATGTTCAAGTGAAAGAAAGGGATTGTTGAACAGAATTCTTCTCCTGATGGGTAGGCAATATGGTCTTTATCTGCCATCATTTTCAATGCTTCTGTGATTCAGTTCCCTAACTGCTATTCTTGACCTGTCTGTTTTATATAGCACATACCTTAGTCTCAATGTTAGTCTAATAAGGAGAATCCTTCCATGTGGGCCTCTGGCCATTAACATTCCCAATCCATATACAACTCCCTGGTACAAGGTTAAAGAAGGTCTATTTCTAGTGACATTGTCTATCTGCCCAGATATATCAAGGACCAGGCAAATGATTATGGCTTGTAATCATTGTCTTTTCTCAATTTCTCAGCATCATGACAGTTCCTTAATTCCTTAATCCAAAATGTATAATAGCAGTCCAGCTCCCACCTTTTTTTGAGTCTGACAGCTGAGCCATGAAGCATTCCTACCACTGTTTTTCACTTCTAATACGGTCTTGTGTTTTTATAGCTCTGCACGCACCTACTGTACCTGAATGTAACTAACCTTATCTGCCACTATGGCTTTCTCAGCAGCTTCCACCAGCAGTCATCAACTCAACTGTAGGTGCTCCGTTAACGTAGCCTGTGTTCTGAACTTCTGATGCTTCATTTTATTAAGGGTTTCCAGATTTTGATTCTAACTGATAAACCCTGATAGAAAACTCCCTGAAGATGAATTTGAAATTTTCAGTTCTAACTGAAAACCACAGAGAAATGGTTCCTCCCTTGGCACTCCGATGATATCACCTGGCAACTGTCATCACAGCCAGGTAATCTCATCAGAGCCGAAAGCTGCAGGCAGAGTCCCTTCTGCGACAGTGGGAGTTTGTGCTTCTTGTTTGTGCCGCTCTCTGCTGCTTCTGTCTGCTACTAGAAAGAGCTGCAAATGCTTTCCAGCACTGACTGCAGAGAGAAACAGTACAGCACAATGGAAGTGACAGCACAAACTCCCACTGCTGTGTGCAGGAAAGGGAGGCTGATGCAGGGGGCTTGGGGGGGGGGGGGAACTGTTGCTGGGCTTGGAGAAAGGAAGGTGGGTTGATGCTGTTGCTGGGGCTTAGAGAAGCGGGGCAGTGCTATGACTGGGAGCAAAGGCTAGCAATGGAAAATTGAGTTTTGTGTCGTCAAATGGAATCCATCTGGAATCTACCAAAAAAGCTACTAAAAATGTTTTTCTTGCCGTGAATACACCAATAAACCCCTATTTCTCCTACCCTAAGAAAGCACCTAGGGTGCCTCAAAAATAGATTCCTAATTTTCCAAATGATAAGCACCTAGAACCAGTTAACCCTATTTATATTTCCTGGACTGCTCACTTCCCATCAACTCAGGACACTCAGGGTCTACATCTCCTTGAATTTCCATGAGCTGATTTCCTTACAGAATTTCCCTATGTACATAGAGTTCTCTCCAGTACCACAAGGATGTATAAATAGTGACACACTGGCCTGTATGTCTCAATATTGACCTTATGTCTGGCATTTGAGATAAACATTTTAAGAGAATTTTCTTTATTGCTGAATGTTATTATTTTGAAAATAGAATGCAACTTATTCTACTTTCATTCTCAGAGAGATTCTAGTTTTGTGTTTGTTCTCATTTATTATGAAAAAAAAATGGAAGACTAGGGAGTTCTATCTGTTTATATTCACCACAAAGAAGCTTAAGAGAAAATATGACTTACCCGGTTTGCTTTGTGGAGGAGCTTTTTCCTTTTTCTTTTCTTCTTCTTCTACAGTAAAACATAAAGCTAAAGCCAATCACTCTTCTACATGGATTACTTATCCATTTAAAGTTATAAATGCTATTGACGCTTCCAGGCTTAGATGGATGTTAGCCATCTAGTGACAAAATATCAACTCGTATACAAATAACTTTTTGGCCAGCCTCAGAACATCTCTAACCCTGCCTCCACCAAAACTGAAAACTTTTGGATCTTTAGGGACTGATTTTATAAAGACATGCATAAAAATGCATGTCCCTTATGCACATAAGTCATCTATTTGCAAGGACTTACACGCAGGAATGGGCACTTGCATGTGTAATTAGGTGGCAGCTATTCTGTAAGTGCACACATAAGCCTTATCCCATGTGCTTTCAGTGTGGCCATGCAAAGGGTGGAGTTTGGGCAGAGTGTAGGGACAGCACAAATTTACATATATAAGATAAAATATGCAAGTTTTTGAAAAAACGAATTGTGAGCATTTATACTTTCCGTAGTGTAGGCGTAAGTGTTTGCACCTATATTTTTTACACCATTTACATCCCCTATTGTACTCTAAAGTGAAGTACGCGTACACTTCTTTCAAGTTTTGCTATTTTTTAAATACTAATAAAGACACTAGAACAAAAAAAAGTACACATGCACCTCACTTTATTAAATAGGGGCATAAGTGTTGTAAATCATCTAGGCAGTGCTAACGTGCCTTAATACTGTGGGAGTTTACAAAATTACCCTATTAATCGATTAACCAACCAAAGGGGACCAATTTTACAAAAAAAGCCTCTTGTGTGGTCAGGACTCACAGCTGACTGCATAAGTGACTTTGAATATTGACCCAAATCTGGTTAAGGTTTCAGACATCATTTCGGAAAAAGTTTTGAGAGATTTCCCTTTTATGAGGAATTGCATTCTAGTTTTACATTGCTCTCATTTATTTTTATGGAATAATTTGGAAGACATGGAAGCTGTAGAGGTTGATATTTAGCACAAAGCACATTGGCTGAAAATATGACCTACCCGGTTTAATTCGTGCAGGTACCTTTTCTTGTTTTTTGGTTTCTTTCTCTGCAGAAAAATGTAAAGATTAGGTCAGCCACCCTTCTCTATAGAGTAATTTACACATTAATTTACAAGAAAAGTTCTTTAGTGGCTTTCAAAGCAGCTATTGTACAATACAGTAGATTAGGGATATGCATTTTGGACTCATCTGGGCACCTAAAAATTAAAGATGCTCACAAATTGCTTGTGTACACTTGAATTAACACATGTACAGTCAATTTGCATATGAAAAAATCTGTAGCACACACAGGCACGCAAAGAAAACAAATATGTGTGAAAACATATGAAAACCCCCCACAAATTGCTATAACTTTGAAACATAAACTAATTATACTTTATTTTGATTCTGCACATCCATACTGTAGACCAGTTGTTCTCAACCCAGTCCTCTGGGACTCCCAGGCCAGTCAGGTTTTCAGGATATCCACAATGAATATGCATGAGATAGATTTGCATACAAAGACTCCCATGGCGGTAAATAGCGGCTATGGGGCTCAGGGGGGCAGAGGGTGCCAGGCAGGGGGGGGGTTTAAATGAGGTGGGAGGAGGAGGGGCGGAAGGGCGGTCCTGGGGGGAGGCTGCTTGAGGGGCATCCAGAATCAGGATTGCCCCATGCCTCACAAGAAAAGCAGAAAACAGAGGGACGCGAGGACGATGGCGAACCGCGGAGCACAAGAGCAGACCAGTGAAGCAGACACCAGCTAATGCCAAGGCAGCCATGGCGTCGGCATAAAGGAAAAGGATGGAAGCCATGGCTACAGCCTCCACACAGCACAGTAAATGGGCAGTGACAGCGAAGAAGGATACAGAATCGAGGGTGATGAGCGCTGAAATAGAAGAACTGATGAGGGTCCTCAAAGAGCAAGTCACACAGCTCAGCCCCAGGGTGGTTAGATGGCAACTAGAGGCTCCCCCTTGCATGATGGAGGATCTCAGTGATCATGGTGCACCCAGTGGATAGAGAAGACCACGGTGCACTCCTACATGTCTGGCTCCCTCCGGTAAGTCGGTTTCTGATTCAGGGGCAATGTCCATCACAATGTCAGAAACCTCCTCGTCGGATAGCAACGGGGAGTTTGACTTTGTTAAATTCATGCAAATGGCTTTCAAAAAATTTAAGGGAAGGAGGTTGGGCAATAAGAGTTCTGCGGACAAAGTCTGGCTGGGGTGTGGGGGAGGCATTGGCCGGGCAGTTGGGGCAGATTCCGGTGATGCAGCTATGGGAGCAGCCACATCCTAACTACCTGAGCTGGCAGCGGTGACGGAAGGGGCAGACATGCAATGCAGCATGTCATCACTGGCGTACATGGTGTCAAAAAAGATAAAGAAGAAAATATGCAAAAAAGAGTTTATTGATATATTTGTGATACTAGTCAGAGACCAAGAGGGGGAGGACATGAAGGGCAAAGAAAAGGAGAAAGGGACAGGAGAGGAGGATTGTAAGCCTAAAGTTACTAAGTCTATCTATACATGGGTCTCAGATTTTCATATCTATATGAGTGTGGTGATGGAGAAGGAGCCGAAACTCGGCCCTTTCTTGAGCAAGCACCTAGACACTATCACACACATTTCGGGGGCTGGGCATGGCTGAACTATGATGTCAGCTTTAGACAGCATATGGCAGTTGACCCCACTCTGACATGGTGACATCGAGTCATCGACCTATGGCTTGACAAGGTGGCACAGTACAGGTCATTACAGCAGGAGGGGAGGTACCAGCCTTTTCTGCCATTCAACGCGCAGGCATCCAAACAGACATACCCATCATGAGCAGCAGGTCAGGTGGCAGGGCATAGGTACTGTCGCCAGTACAACACTGGGCTATACACCTGGAACCCTTGTAAGTTCTGGCACATCTGTTCCGGCTGCAGAATGGGGCACCCAGTCATGAACTACAGATTTAACAGGGATGTAAGGCTGCATAGGGCCCAGGCTAGCCTCCAAGGGAGCTATGATAGTGGCCGCATCGTCCATGAAACTTGAGAACATCCGCCCATGGCTCTGGGCCTACTCTCCACAGGCAAAGGCCCGCAGCATTGGGGAAGGGTTTGCACACGGCTTTCACATCCCCTCGGCCAAGCCCAGGTGCATGTCCATACCCATGAGGTATGATCCACCATCCATTCTCCAGAACATCATAGTGGTGAGGGATAAGCTCAACAAGGAGGTTGACTTGGGGAGAATATCCGACCCTTTTTGTGAGCCACCATTCTACGACCTAGTGATATCCCCATTGGACATAGTACCAAAGAAAGAACCAGGCAAATTCCGATTAATACATAACCTGTCATACCCGGACAGTGACTCAGTTAATGATTATATTGACCCGCAGTTGTGCTTGGTGCAATATACATCCGTCAACCAAGGCATAGCCAGGACACAATGAATAGGAGCTCAGGCGGATATAGAGAAGACGGACATTGAATCGGCCTTTCGCCTGCTACCGACTCACCCTGACTCATTTAAGTTGCTCAGTTTTTGCTTTGTTGGGGGTTTTTCTTATGACAAATGCATTGCCATAGGCTGCTCAATCTCCTGTGCTCTTTAGCTTATTTGTGCACTGGATGATCAAGGAAATCACGGAGCCTGGAATGGTGGTTCATTATTTGGATGGTTTCCTGTTTGCGGTCTCGGGATATGAGCGGTGCAAGCAGGTGATGACTTCCTTCCAGCAGGTGGCCCAGCACTTTGGCATACCCCTGGCAGAAGACAAAACCACGGACCCAACGATGGTGATCACCTTTCTGGTTATTGAATTAGATGCACGGGCGCGGGTCTCATATCTGCCCCAGAATAAGCTTGTCGAATTGAGAACAGTGATCAAGCAGATGAAGAACTTGCGGAAGGTGACACTAGAGCAGATCCAGTCACTGATTGGCCTCCTCTGCTTTGCGACTAGGGTTATTCCCACGTGAAGGGGCTTTTGTCGGCATTTGGCCAACGCAACGAAAGGGGTGAGCAAACGGCACCACCACATCAGGGTATCAAAAGACATAAACAACAATCTGGACATTTGGGAGGAGTTTCTGCGAACCTTCAATGATAGAGCCTTCTGGCAGGCCCCTCACGTTTTCAGCTCGGACTTAGAATTCTACACCGATGCCTCTGGTGGACTGGTATTTGGGATATACTTTTGGGAAGCCTGGTGCTCCGAACCATGGCCAAGTGACTGGCATTCCTGTGGTGACATGAAAGATATCACTTTCTTGGAGTTGTTCCCAATAATGGCGGCTCTAATTTTATGGGCCCCCCAAATGGCGAACAAGGCCATCACGTTCTGCATGGACAATATGACAGAACTTTCTGGCAATGGGATGTATGCCAGAAAGTGAGGGGTGGTGGTGCTGCTGCGCCAAATATTTCTGATATGCCTGGTACACAACATCACCTTTAGAGCTGAGCATAACCCTGATTATCACAACAATCTGGCCGATGCCCTCTCTCATTTTGGAACAACGCTCCAGGAGCGGACACGGACAAGACCCTCATTCCAGTGACAGTTTGGGCCTTTGCCCCCCCCCCCCCAAAGTATGGAGCATCCTGATGGACTCCCTCGCCAGGTCCACCAGACACAGATACCCGAGCGTATGGGACCAATTCCAAGAGTTCTGTCAGAAGAAGGGAATAGACTACGGTGATCGGTTTAGAACCAGCACTATCATCTAATGGCAACTCACCTGCAGGGAGGATGGCCTGGGCAAATCAGCGATACAGGTGCATCATTGCTAGGGTGGTGAGGGGATGGTCTGATGGGCACAGCCGCACACCAGATTGCCAACACCAAATTACACATGAGTTGTTGAGAGGGATGCTAAGGGCCATGGACGTTATCTGCCACGATGCATATAAGGCACAGCGTTTCCGATGTGCCTCTGTATTGGCATTCTTCAGCACAATGAGAGTAAGTGAGTTGGTGGCCTTCTCAAAGTATGTAGCAGGAAGCAGGGGGCTTCAGCTGGAGGCCAGAGTGGGGCGCAAGGCATTGGAGATGCACATATGCAGATCTAAGACCGTGGTCTTAGCGCCCTTGCCCAGGGACACTACCTGTCCACTGTGGAACATACAGGAGTACACAAGATCTGGCAACAGGGGGGAGTGGGGTGGGGGGAGCAGCTCTTGGTGCACGAGGACCAAACTCCCCTCTCACAGTTCCAGTTTGCTAGAGTCCTGAAAATGTGTATTGCTAGCCTAGGGTTGGGGAAGGAGGAATATGGCACACGCACCTTCAGGATAAGGGTGGCTATGACCGTGGTGGGGCTTGGTATGACACAAGAGCAGATCATGGTGATCGGCAGATGGTGATCAGAGCATTACATGTTATATGTGCGCCCGGAGGAGAAGCCATGACAGCTCCTGCTGCAGAGCCACGATGGCTTTTGGGGGATACTATGGCTTTAACTCACAACTTTTGCTTGGTTTGCTGTAGGTGCAATGTGGGTAAGGCGTGGTTTTGTACGGCCTACCTTTCCATGGTAACAGGGCCCAAGTGTTGGGCAAGAATGATATGAAGGAAAGCGGTGGGCTTCAAATGGCTCGGCACCAAGGCTGTGTGTCCTTCGTGAAGCTGGTTGTTATTAAAGTTTACAAGTTGATCATTCTAAGTTTGAAATGCAGAGTTTGCACTGGTTGAATATATTATGCGATTGTATGTTTATATTTATCGATGATGTAAATATGCAATGCTGTAGCCAAGAAACACCTATAAAGAATTTGTGAGTTGATAATGAAAACAAGCCTTGGTGTTATTGAAGAAAATGGAGGGGGGGGGGGGATACAAAGGGAGACATGGCTATCCTCTTGCCCGGCTGTGAAAGCAGTGCATGCATATCTATCTCATGCATATTCATTGTGGATATCCTGAAAATCTGACTGTTATGGGGGTCCCAGAGGACTGGGTTGAGAACCTCTGCTGTAGATTAAGAATTAACCGATGATATCTAATGGCAGTGGTCAGCATATTTTTTAATAACTGGCCACTGTGATCAACTTAAATCTGGATATTCAGCACAGGATATAGCGATCAGTGGCAGCACTATCTGCATAGTGGTACTTTCCAGTTGCTATCCAGATAGGCTATCCACATACCACTTAGGACAGCCTTTTTGATCTCCTGAAATACACAGATAGTTATATGGATAGCGCTGCTAAAAATTGCTGCTATCCAGATAAATTCCATCTCTGCCCGTGCTCTGACTCCAGAATTGCTCTGGTACTATCTGGATAGTGCTGAGGCTATCAGAAGGAATTTTCCATGGCACAATATGTACAGTGCTGCTGAATTATCCCTCTTAGCAAGACCTAATTAGATTATTAAAATACCCTTAGTCCAGCAAACCCCATGGATGGTTTTTACTCACGAAGTTGCTGTGAGAATGACAACAGAAGTACTCAGCCTACATTTGTGTGGTTACTTTTTAAAGGAAAAGCTATACATACCATTTTGATTATGTAATATGAAATACACATTGACTATCCCAATTTATCCGCACACCAGAAACATCTCTAAACCTCCACAGGTAAAAAAAAAATGCACATTGACATATGCAGATAATTTAATGTGTGTGCATATATGGTGGGGCAGTTTTCTCCTTATAAACCCTAATACTCCTAAAATGTCTTTCATAAAAGTGCCTCATGGTACACGCTGGCATGGTAACAACGCATATGCAAGCCCTATGTAGGTACTGCCAGGGGCAAAGATACAGTGGAGCACGTATAGAGTTGTAATATACCTGTGAATTTTATAAAATACAGTACATGAGTATACGTATAGAGTTTACACCTGCTTTAGTGCTGGTCTACATGTGTGCATCTGGATTCATACTTTATCGGGGCTAGTCCTGGGTATCCATGTTATTTTGACACATAGATCCTAGGATGCGTTTTTCACATAGGCTCCTAAATGAGATAACTAGGTGCCTCTTTGGACTTCTCACTTAGGAGCCTTATTATAAAATTACCATACCTGTGGAAGTCTTACTAAAAGAATGGTGGGAAAAATAGATTTAGGAGGTGATTTTAGAAGGAATAGGTATCATTTAGATATATAAAAAGCTAATTTACAAGTAGAAATGGGTATATATATGCAAGTTCAAACTGCTGATTATACACGTACCATCTGACAACTGCTACCTGATTCACTGAAGATGTCTCACAGTATCTGAGACCAGCCAATTACCATGCTGTGATGAGGAATTCAGGATAAGGAATTATACACTGGGCACAGAGGGATTTGGACACCTTTTGCTCTCTGGCAGTCCTTATTTCTCTTTCTATGTCCTTTTTTGCACTTTATGTGTTTCCTGCCTGCCTGTCTCCTACTGAAATGTCAGACAGTATGCAAGGCCAAGGAACAACCTCAGGAAGGAGTAACAATACTCCCACAAATCTAAGACTGTGTTATCATGAGGCTTTCACAAGCAGCTGACGTTGGACACCTCAACTAGCAGTACGGGACCATGTGCTGTTCCAGAGACTGTCTCGGACCCAGACACAATTGTCCTCCTGGCAAAGCTAAGGTATTGGTCTTAATTCTTCCAGAGGTGGCCTAGTTAGACAGTTAATTTTCTGTGCTTTTCCCAGATGCAGAGCAAATCTCTGACTTTGGTTGATACTCAGTGATTTTTTATCTTGTAATTGTAATCATAGGGCTGCTTAATTTGCCACTTCATAATTCTTATTTATTCTATATTTATTTTTCTAACCAGAATAAAGTCTAATTTATATATATATATATATATATATATAATATATATATATATATATATATATATATATATATATATATATATACATACACAGATTTGTCTCTCCCTTCCTCACATGGTTCATCAACAGATAGACCCATAGAATTCCAGGCAAAAGAGGAAGTAGCAATATCCCCTGGACCAATCGAGTATTAGATATATTAATTTGCTACTAATCCTTACATGATTGGGAAATGTTTGTCTCTTGTCTTGAAGGACTACAAAAAGGGACTGCTACTTCTGGAGAGAGATCTGCAATTGTAAGTATTTACTTCTGTGAATTTTTCTAAATCTTGCTGAAAAAAGGAATTCTTTAGATTAAAGTTGATTAATTGTGAATCCAGTGTATTTGTTAAATCAGTCAGGGCCTAGTATCAGCAAATAGCTTTTAGTTAAATTAAAAACTCAACAGGTAGCTTTCATTTTTAAGTTTAAAACCCAGCAGAGAGCTTTTAGTTTACATTTAATACTCAGTCAGGGTCTAGTAGCACAAAGAGCTTTCAGTTTAAATTTAAAACACAGCAGAGAGATTTCTGGTTAAATTAAGAACCCAAGACACCCTCAATCCAAGAAAGGAATGTGTAAATCACCCAGTAAAATGGGCATAGATTAACTTAGAAGCACAGGACAGGATACTGTGTGGCAGCCAGGATTTAATAAGTCTTCTTTCCCTCCTTCCCTGACACCCACCCACCCCTGGGATAATCATAGCTTTATAGATGCTTAAATCTCTTAAAGGAAAGAAGGCACCATATTCACTCTCAGGTACAGCTGTTTATCCTCATCAGGCATACATTAAGGATCTGAGATTAATTAAGCTTCAGGTGAACAAAGTACATCAAACATATTAGGTATAGTTTTATTAGTATAATAAGGGGTATGTTTACTAAACCGCGCAATTGTGCGGGGCGCACTTGAGCGTGCGCTAAGGTACCTTAGCGCACGCTAATAGTGCATTTTTGGTGCCCCGCATGCGTGCGCGCCGCCCGCAAAAGTGCGCGGCGCGCTGATGTGCGATAGAGGCGTGGAAAGGCATTTCGAGGGCGGAGGAAGGCTCCCTAGGGGCGGGGGGACGGGGTCAATGGGTGGAGAGTGGGAGGGGAGAGGCTCCCCGCACAGGAGCGGGGCTGAATTTCGGCCCAAAATATACCGCGAGTGAAAACCTCGCGTTAGAGCCGATTTAAAGGGAAGAGAAACCATTTACGTCAGCAATGTACAGCAAAACCGGGGAAACCTACAAAACGTGAGCAGTGTGATACATGTGCACAGAACAAAATGTCAAATAAAACGTTAAAATGACCACAAGAAATATTGTAAAAATTATAGGTCAGCTGGGCAACAGTGATAGCAATGGGCAACAATAAAAAACACACCCAGGAAAGCTCCAAAAAAAAGAAATGATTTTTGGAAGGGTCTACGCTCCATAGACCCTTTCAAAAATCATTTCAGCTTAGTGGAGCTTTCCTGGGAGTGTTGTGTAATGTTGCCCAGTGATATCACTGTTGCCCAGCTTGGATATGGGTGTTTTCCCCTTTTTCCGAGGCCATTTGTGAGATTTATTTGCACGTTTGTCTCCATACAAGGTAAATGAGCCCACAGTAATATTGTGCAGAGCAGGGTTTCTGACTCGTCAGGCCAGGTTTCCTATCTCCAGGGACTGCATTGTCTCTGTGGCCACAGTGTGGTGCAACAGACACAGCCACTGCCTGGAAGACCAGAGGGTCACAGGTTCAAATCCCAGCTGGGGCTCTTGCCAACCCAGGCTCCACATTTTTACCCACCACTAAACAGTGATAGTAAAGACACCCCTTTATTGCAGAGAACATAAGCATGGTTCAAACACCTATATTTTACCCTACACCACACACAAACCATAACAATGGCCATTACCTACAGCCGTGTCACCCTGATCCAGTCCTGGAGTGCCACCAGTCAATCAGGTCATATGCTTTTTCCCAGATAAGGACATGTCTGCATGTTGGCGGAAGGGTACAGGTGGTGGAGGGGGCAGTGGCTGCAAGCCACAGCAGACAGTGGCCTAAGCCTGTGCAGGCTGGCACGTCCACCGCAAGACAGGCTCTGTAGGATGTACAGTCATGGACACCCCAAGGAATGCAGCACATCTGTGGCAACACAGTGGTGCAGTGCACACAGACAGTGTGTGCAAGAACAGAAGGTCACAGGTTCAAAGGCCAGCTGGGGCTACTGCCAATCCTGACCCCATATTTTTCCCACAACTAAACCATGATAGTAAGGACAAACCTTTATTGCTGAGAACCTACGCATGGTTAATACGCCTATATTTTACCACACCAAACACAGACACCATAAACAGCCGCATTACCTAGAGCAGAGTCTCCCAAATGCAGTCCTGGAGGGCCCCACACCATTCAGGTTCCATGTTGCCTCAAATAAAGATGCCTGTCCTGCACATCTATGCACCACCCCCATGGTATGCAGATGTAGCTCATGCATATTTATGAGGGACAGCATGAAAACCCGAACAGTGTTTGGAACACCAGGAGTGGAGTTGGGAAACTCTGCCGTAAAGCAGCAGCCAACAGGGCCAGACACACCCACACACACCCCCACAGGCCCCATTGGCCAATGCCTCCTGGAGAGGCAGGACATTGGGCCCTGCCTGTATCTCCCAATACTAGCAGTTGCATACCTTAGCAATGCCACCCTACACCTGGGTATATGGTACACAGCTATCAAACGTTTCCCATGATAACTGGCAGATATCAATTCCTAAGTTAAGCACATTTTGCTCATTGAGCTCCACCATAACAATCATTCTGATGTCTGCGGTGTGTGCTGCAGGTCTAGTCTCTGACAGTGTTTACCACCCTGGGGAGTGACCCCCAACAGTATTGCGTACCATATCCATGCCTGTACTGTGCCCAGGACTGGTGTGGTGGGTATGGCTGCTGAACTCCTCCATAGTGGCACAATGCTGCCATAGGTGTGGGGGTGGCTGTCTGTCTATCCAGTGTGTGGTGGCTGAAAACACCATCCACAGCCCACACTGCCAGCAATGTTGCCAGTATTGGGCTGCCAATGTGCATAATGAGGAGCAAGGTACCTTGGGTATAGGCCGGACAGGGTGGCCTGGCCAGGGTGCATCTGCACAGGGCATAGGGCACTGACTCGGACATTTTAGTGCCCGGCCACCACCTACACAGACAGGGTGACCTCAGTATGTCCTGCTGAGAGATCACTCTCACCCTGACTGTGCAGTGACCACAGCATGGCTAGGCACCCCCATAGTGCTATATAGTATTTCTCTCATGTGATAGGTATGGGTTTCCTTTTGGGGCCCAGTCACTGATTTATCTGCTTGCTGTGTATGCTGACATCCCAGTTCTGGGTGCATGCATCTCCACTGGGAACATGCACTATGGACTAACTAACAGACTGCTTGCAGCTTGTATGTGTCTTGATGGAGTGGCTTGCAGGGTGCAGTGGATGATGACTTGCTGCAGGAGAATGTCAGATAGTGGTGGGGTGCAGCTTACCATATCCAGGCCTAATGTCTGTCTGCTATTGTGTTATGGATGTGTATAGAGCTTCATTGACTGCCCTGTGGGGTGTCTGTTTCTCAGCAGGACTGGGGTTGATGGTCCCCCTCTACTGCTATCTTTGCAGGGAGGTAGAATGTGGATCTATTGATGGGAGACCCTGCTTGCCACACTCAGCCCTGGAGGGGGGTGGTGGTGGTGGTGGTGGTGGTGCATGGCCCGCCTGGGGGGTCCATGGGGGGGGGGGGGGGTGTGTGGTTGCTACACCTGACTGAGACAGACAGAGATATCCAAGGTGTTTCTGCAGAAACTGCCTATGTCACGATTTAACACTGCTTTGGACCTCTGGCATGGCCTTATTCAGCCATGGAAGGTGCTGTGGACCTGGTGCTGGGCGCCTCACCGCACACTCAGGGTGAGCACAGTACCCGCACAATGTGACGGTGTGTAGCTACTCTGTGCCAGTTAAACACACGGTCAGTACCCCCTACCAGGCCGAGGTGCTGTGGGGGTGCACATGGTCACTTCCTCCTACCAGGCCGAGGTGCTGTGGGGGTGCATTCCCCATGTTGTGTTTATCTGTGGACAGCTGATTTGTATGTGCAGTGCATCATGGGTATGGGTGTGCTAACCCTATCCTGGTGACCACAACAGCCTGTCTGTGTGGTGATGTGCAGGCTCTCTGCAGCCAGCCTGGGGCTTGCTAGTAGCTATGGAGCTGTAGCCCCATGGTTACTTTATTGCCTATGAAGCCAGAGGTCATGGATTCAAACCTACAGGGGGGCTGTTTGATAGGGTTGTCCAACACATTACCTTTTTTTAATGTACATATTTTGATGCCAGCAAAAACACCCTCAGCGTACTGTACCCATAAGGTGCCTCTGAGGGTGCTTTATAGGGCGCCCTATAGGGCACCTTATGGTTCCCATCCATATAAGGTGCACTGTACATTATCCTGTGATGCAACTTATAGGGTGCCCTATAGGGGACATTTTAGGGTGCTGTGGCGGACAGTGCAATTTATAATGTGCCCTATGGAGTGCCTTATAGAGAGACTTATACGGCACCTTCAATTACGGTACGTGAAGGCGTGTTTGCTGGCAGCAATTAATAAATTAAAAATAAAGTGCTGCAGGGAAACATATGTACAATGCAAAGCTGATGCCACAGCCAGCCTTACGTATTAGGCACACTGGGGAGCAAACTCATGACCCCTGTATCAGCAGTCAGTGCCGTAACCATTGTGCTCCACTGCTGCTCCTCCTTGCCTGTCAGCGCACCTACTTATGCTTTCCATTCCTTAAACTGCACAGTGCTGCCATAACAAACAGTACTCTGACCTTGCGGTACCTCATACGGCACCCTCTAATGCGCCGTATAAGCAACATTCTAGGGTGCCTTGGCTGACAGTGCACTTTAAAATGTGCCTTATTGGCCGCCTTATGTTAACACGCTTTGAGAGTGCGTTTGCTAGTAGTGCAAATTAAAATAAACATAACATGACTCCAAAAGCAATTGTCCCCATAATGTGTAATGCCTCAGCCAGCCTTGTTCATTGGGCACTGTAGGAGATTGAACCCTTGATCCCTGCACCATTGGTCAGTGCCTTAACCATTGTGCTGTGGTGCTGTTCCTGTGCTTGCACATTAGCGCGCCGCCTTATGCCGCCCAATATTAAAAAGCCTCCTAAATCAATAGCACACCACCTAATGCCCATCAGCGTGCTGCCTTATGCTGCACAATATTAGACTAGCTCCTAAAGTAACACCTCAGCCAGATGTCTACATTGAGCACTGTGGGGGATTGAACCCCTGATCCCTGCACCATTGGTTAGTGTCTTAACCATTGTGCTGTGGCTCTGCTTTTAGGTGTGCACATCAGCGCACCACTTATGCTGCCCAGTATTAAAATGCCTCCGAAAACATTAGCGCACTGCCTTATGCCGCCCATTATTTAAATGCCTCATAAATTAATGCCAAAGCCAGATGTCTACATTGAGCACTGCGGGAGATTGAACCCCTGATCCCTGCACCATTGGTAAGTGCTTTAACCATTGTGCTGTGGCTCTGCTCTTCTGTGTGCACATCAGTGCGCTGCATATGCTTCCCGCGCAGCTTCCTCATGCGCTAATGTGCGGGGCGCACATGGGCACCGCGCACCTTAGCGCATATGTCAATCATGGCTTTTCTTTTTCAGGACGGAACGCCCACTCCTTATATGGCATCCGCTCACTACCGCGGCCCGCACATTAGCGGGGTTTTAGTAAACATACCCCTAAGTATCCTTAGCAACCCTTAGTATGTAAAGAACTTAAATACCTAAATACAACCTTAAAACTAAGATGCAGACAGCAGTCCAGCAGTGTGGTGGGGGTTTTCCAGTCTTTTGCATCGATGTCACATGTATGATTTTCTCCTAACTGGTGAGGGGTCTTATGTGTTCATTATGTAGGTGCAAGGAGCGCTTTGCTTTCAGGGAACAAGTCCGATCTTTGGAGGCTAGAGTAGCAGACTTGGAGGACATAGATGAGACCTACAGGGATATAGTACTGAAGTCCCATTTCCAGTTTGGCAGCATCCCTGTTTCCATGGAAGAGAGAGGTCATGTGACAGGAGAGCATCACCCTGGTGTGGCAGAAAGTGATCCTGTAGGTAGGACCTGTCCTCCTGGTGACGTAAAACCCTTTCGCACTGAGGAGGTTTTTCCAGAGCCCATGTGCCCAAAAGGGAAGGGTTAGGACAGCCGTTATAGTTGGTGATTCGATCATTAGGTATGTAGATAGCTGGGTGACTGGTGGATGTGAGGATTGCCTGGTAACATGCCTGCCTGGTGTGAAGGTAGCGGACCTCACACACCACCTAGACAAGGTCTTAGATAGTGCTGGGGAGGAGTCTGCTGTCTTGGTACATGTCAGTACCAATGACATAGGAAAGTGTGATAGGGAGGTTCTGGAGGTTAAATTTAGGCTGTTAGGTAGGAAGTTGAAATCCAGAACTTCCAGAGTAGCATTCTCCAAAATGCTTCCTGTTCCACGTGCAGGACCCAAAAGGCAGGCAGAGGTATGGAATCTCAATGTATGGATGTGACAATGGTGCAAGGATGAGGGTTTTGGATTTGTTAGGAACTGGGGAACATTTTGGGGAAAGGAGGAGCTCTTCTGAAGGGATGGGCTTCTCCTTAACCAGAATGGAACCAGGCTGCTGGCATTAACCTTTAAAAAGGAGATACAGCAGCTTTTAAAGTAGATAATAGGGGAAAGCTGACAGCCGCCCAAGAGCACATGGTTCGTAACAATGTATCCTTGAAGGATACTAGCAAAAGACTGAAGTTAGGGCATATCAGTAGAGAGGTTCCAATAAAGACAAAAGTAGCCCAAATGCCCTTGAGTACAGAGCAGACAGAGCTTAAAGATCCCAAATTACCCCTGCCTACTGATAGCCAGATTAATATGAATAAAATACAGCCTCTAAAATGCTTGTATGCAAAAGCTAGAAGTCTAAAAAATAAGATGGGAGAGATAGCACTAAATGAGAGGTTAGATATGATTGGTATCTCAGAGACATGGTGGAAGGAGGACAACCAGTGGGACACTGTGATACCTGGGTACAAACTATATCATAATGATTGAGAATATAAAATTGGTAGAGAGGTTGTGCTCTATGTTAGAGAGGGCATTCAGTCACAAAAGATTAAAATTTTGCAGGAAACAAAATTCACTGTAGAATTTCTATGGATTGAAATTCCATGTAAAAAGGGGAAGGGGAAGGTGATGGCAGTGGGGGTGTACTATCGACTGCCTGGTCAGAATGAACAAATGGATGATGAAATGCTCAAAGAAATCAGGGAAGCTAACAAAAGTTACAACACAGTAATAATAATGGGTGTTTTCAATTACCCCAGTATCGACTGGGTCAGTGTCATGGCAGGACATGCTAGGGAGATAAAGTTTCTAGATGAAATAAATGACTGCTTCTTGGAGCAGCTAGTTCATGAACTGACCAGAGGGGAAGTAATTTTGGACCTAATCCTTAGTGGAACACAAGATCTGGTGCAAGAGATAAGGGTGTTGGGGCCACTTGGCAAAAGTGATCATAGCTCGATCGTGTTTGATTTAATTAATGAAGGACAGTAAGGAAATCCACAGTACTACATTTTAACTTTCAAAAGGAAGACTATGTTGAAATGAGGAAAATAGTTAAGAAAATTCTAAAAGGAGCAGTTGCAAAGGTTAAAGATTAACATCAAGTTTAGGTGTTGTTTAAAAATACTATATTGGAAGTCCAGACCAGATGTATGCCACGCTTTAAAAAAAGTGGAAGGAAGTCCAAAAAACTGCCAGCATGGTTTAAAGGTGAGGTCAGAGAGGCTGTTGTTGCCAAAAATGCATCTTTCTAGAAATGGAAATAGGAGCCAAATGACGAAAACTGGAAACAATACAAGCATCGGCAAGTTAGATGTAACATAGTAACATAGTATATGACTGCAGATAAAGACCAGTATGATCCATCTAGTCTGCCCAGCAAGGTGGCAAGAGTAGGTGCTCCGTGCAGGTCACCACTCCCCATGTCTTTGTTTAGGGGTGTACCCACCACTCAGTGTAGGGCACCCCTGTTTGTTGAGATATAAGAGAAAGTTATGCTTATTTTGATTTTATACTGATCTACTGTGTCTGTCCCATGCCATTTTGAATTCTGTCACTGTATTTGCCCCCACCACTTCCATCTGGATGACATTCCAAGCATCAACAACCCTTTCAGTGAAAAAGTATTTCCTGGTCATTCATTGACTGGGAAGCAATTAAGATGGCGACGGCTCCTTCCTGGTGGTGAGAACGCTATCTTGTGTGCTGTGACTGAGCCGGTATCTCCCCTCAATTGTGAAGAGCGATGGGGAGGCGTAAACGGAAGCAAGTTTCGTTACCTTCATTGGGCTTGCCATCTGGCTCGGCTCAGCGTGTGCTACCAGAATGCGGCTTTACTGTCAGAAGTGGAGCGGCGTCTTCTGCGGGGGTGGTAGGAGGAATATCACCCCTGAGCACTTCGGGCGTTTGGCTCTCTCCTGAGCAGCGCTCTCCACCACAACGACCCGGAAGTATTGATCCAGCTGAGCTTGCACTGCCAGCAGTAGTTCCGACGAGTACCCCTGCTCGGCAGAGCATGAAGGGGGGCTCAACTGAGGTGGAGTATCTTCCCAGCGGGAGAGGACAATGGGAGACCAGTGGAGATGTGATTTCAACGGAGGTGGAAGCTGGTGGTGTGTCTGACCGTGCTGGGAGCCTTCTGAGGATTCCTTGTTTGGAAAGACCAGCGTTGTTTACACTTGAAATGCTGTGGGAAGGTTTGGTGACATTGAATACCTCCTTGTTAACTTATGTGGATACTGTGAGTTCTGATTTAGTGGGCATGAAGTCTATGTGTGGAACTCTCTCCAGTGCACATAGAGAACAAGTGGAGCAGATATCTAGACTGGAAGGAGATGTGGGTCAACTCCAGGACTTGGTTAAAGCCCAGCTTAAGGACAAATTGGTGTCTATTAAGAAGATGGAGTACTTGGAAAATCAAGTCCATAGATGTAATTTGAGGTTCTTGAATTTTCTCCTGTGTTATCTCCCATGGCCATGGTGCGGAAATATTTCGGGGAAATTTTAAAAATACCCTCAGAACAATTTCCTCCTTTGGTTAGGGCCCAATATTTGTCTGTTGGTTCTAGTGGCCATCTTGCCGGGAGTCCTTCTGGCCTTCCTGGTGTGGGAGACCTCACGGGTTTTTTAGAAAGCTCTTTAGAGGTTGTTACGGGGAAGGCCACCCTGCTTGTAACTACGGCTCTGGAGTCAGATAAATTTTATATCTTAAAAATGTACTTCAGGAATTTTGATGAGCTGTTTCTAGGATCTAATGTTAGAATATTTCCAGATGTTTCTCGAGATACGCAGCTGAGAGGGAAAAGCTTTTTGGCTTTTCGCCCCAGGGTATTGGCTCTAGGGGCTACTTTTCAGTTAAAATTTCCTGCTAAGTGTTGTATTATGTTTAAACATAAATTGTACTTGTTTTTTGATCCTGGGCAACTACAAGAATTTTTGGAGGCTAGGGAGGAGGTAGTGGTTAATGTCTCTGATTCCCCCCATTTGGCTGACGCATAAGTCTCTTAATGCCGTCGCTATATATTGATTTTACTTCGAATAATTGTTTTTGAAACAATATTTTCTTGGTGCTTCCCTCTAATTTCCTTTGTTTTGTGGTTTAATTTTAAGGGGGACTTATTTCCTGTACTAATTGGGTTTGTTTGTTGTATCCTCCTTTTTTCCATTCATTTGAATGTTACTATTCCGATGTATTAAAGTTGATAATGATAAATAATAAAAAAAAGAAAAAAAAAGTATTTCCTGGCATTGCCTTTCAATTTACCCCTTTGCAGCTTCATGTTATGACATCTAGTTTTTTTTTTTTTTTTAATTCTTTATTTTCATTTTCCAAAGGCAACATAAAATAGAACATACACAAACACACAAAACTCCAACACATCCCAATCCCATTAAAACCCTCCCACCCCAACCCAACCCCCCCTCCCCTCTCCTCTCCTCTCCTCTAGAGCCATCTCTTCAGACAGAGTAAGCAGTGCACCACTCTCGCAGTGAGCAACCTGAGGCATACCCCGTTGCATCCCTGAGTCAGCACTGGCGGCCGAATGGTAAACATAAAGATAGGACGTCTCTTAAGGAAAACCATGCTGACTATTACCCTACCTTGGCTGCCTTTACAAAATCATTTAACAATTGCCATTTAAGGAGTAAATGAGGTTGTGGACATTTTTGTTGAAAAATTTGCTCATATTGGCTATATAGACAGACACGATTCCACCATTCCTGCGCACTTAATTTAGAAGTACATTTCCAATTACTCACAAGTAAGAATATTGCTACCCCCATCATAAAGTCAAAGAGAAAGGTGCCCTCAGTGGGTAACGAAGACAGCTTTGCCGCCGATCGTAAGCTAATAAGTCGCCACGACAAGGCCTCTTTAAAATTAAGAATAAGCTGTATTCGTTTCCACACCCCTTTCCAGAAGTCTTGTACCCCGGGGCATTTATACATGACATGTATCAATGTACCAACCTCCCTGCCACAAGTCCAGCAGAGAGGACTGCTGTTCTTATCCCACTTCGCCACTCTGACGGGAGTGTAGAAACCTCTATGCGCAAAGAAGAAGAGAGTCTGAGTTATTGAAGCCGATCTCGAAACTCGCACTTGTTGGCGCCAGAACTTCCCCCACTCCCGGGCAGTAAGTTGCAATGTGGTTTCCCGTTCCCATTTAAGCTGAGTTTTCCGGATCTGGGCATCTGGGGCAAAGGTTAACTTCTTGTAAAAGCTCGAAGCTACGCCAGCATCTTGCATAACGGTTTGTAGTATGGCATTAATTCCCCCAGGTCCTATCCCCCTGGTAGGGTCGATGTCTGCAGACTCCAAACAGTGCCGAAGTTGCAGCCATTGAAAATAGTAGTGGGAAGGGAGGCCAAATTCGAGCCGCAATTCACTGAAATCCTTCCATTTGTAGCCCGCTATTAATTGAAAGACTGACCAAATTCCTTTCATATACCAATGCCGCCAGGCAATAGGTTGCTTTTGGATTTTAAAAAGAGGATTATGCCATATGGGCAATTTAGCCAGAGAGCACTGATCCCGTCCACTAGCCTTAATTAAAGTCCTGACAGCCTGAAGAGTGTCCGCTATCATATAGGGATATCTTATCCCTTGATCCAGTTGCATCCCTAAAACATGTTCCAATGGTAGCGGCGCAAGAATCCGCTCCTCTACATCAACCCAAACTGGTCGGTTATTAGCACAATCTTGTATCCATCGGGACCCTTGCTTAAGAAGAAAAGCCTCATGGTAGGCATGGAAATCCGGGAAGTTTACACCCCCATGTTCCCGATCGAGCTTTAGTTTCTGTCGCGCTATTCGTGGGGTTTTGTTACTCCACAGAAACTGAGTCAGGAGTTGTTCTATCCGCCGATAGGCAGTGAGAGAGAACAGACAAGGAACCATTTCTAATACATAATTAACCTTAGGAGTTATCATCATCTTAATTGTCTCCAATCTGCCCCACCAAGAGAGGACTAGGGGGGACCACTTCAACAGCAGATCCCGAACCATCTGAACTGCCCCGTCCGCATTCCACCGGATCGTCTCCTCCAACGGATATTTATAATAAACACCTAGGTATTTCACCATGCCGGGTTCCCAAACAAAAGGATAATCACTCACGTCAGCTTTATGTGCCAGGTTGTTCAGGGGAAATACTACCGATTTAGACCAATTGATTTTATATCCCGAGAGCACAGCGTATCTCTCAATTTGTTTTAAGATCTCAGGAATGGACTCAGGCGAGGTGAACAGAAGTAGATCGTCCGCGTATGCAGAGAGTTTGATTTCAAGGCCCGCACTTAACACTCCACGTATCTCGACACACTGCCGAATAAGCAAAGCTAAGAGTTCTAGTGCCAGGTTGAACAGCATGGGAGAAAGAGGGCAACCTTGCCTGGTGCCTCTCTTTAATTCAAATGGTTGGGAGTTGATCCCGTTAACACTGATCCGCGCCTCCTGTAACAGCAATATATCGGCTTTTTTGTGCCGTGCATAATCAATGATTTTTTTCCTTTTGACTGGGTTGTTAATCCCTTTAACATTTAACGACACAATATTACAGAGGGCCATCACAGTGATTATTGAGATATCGCACCCATAGCCCAATATAGCATACCTCTTCATTCTGTTTTAAGCCCAAAAGGCAGGCACAAGTTACCACCATTTGGTTGCTACAACTTTTACCCAGGCGCTTACTGTTATAACATCTGCAGACGTATAGAGGCTCTAGAGGAGAAAACTTTCCCATAATGTGTATAGGTGAGCTTAAGACAGCAGGACTGGCCCGGGAGCCCGCCCTTTTAACAACTTCATACTAACTCAAGGCATATCACAACTAAAAGTAAAAGTACAAGCACACTTAAATATAACACAGGTACACTAAAAAATTTTTTTTTTAAACTGCCTCTAATGTTTCGATTGATTTTTACGTTTTTTGGAGCGCTGAATCCAAATCTGGTAACCAATTTGCTCCATCACGTACAGATTTTTTGCTACATTGGGTTAGCAGTTTGAGGTGAATGTTTCAGATTGAGTGCGATCGAGATAAAAGTTTCTTGGATGAATTCTTTATACTAATTGTTTAGTAGTTATTCAAATAAGAATAAAGAAAATTGTAACAAGGCAGCACATAAGAATAGAGTAATGTCAACAAAACACACTGTGATGGTAGCAAAATTGTCTGCACTTAAAACAGCCACATACATGTGCACAAACATTGAGCATATAAGAGCGAGGTTAGACACAAAGCAAAGCAAAGAAATGTGCAAAAAATGTTGTACAGGTATGTATGTAAGAATAGAAAACGCAAACCGCACCATTGCAATACATGAAGACAAACACCCGATGGTGTGAAAATAAAATTCTAATAAATGAGATCCGACACTGTGGTAACAACTAGCAAATTTTTATTTCAAAGTTTAGTAAAAACACGATATTTGTCAACACAGTTTAGATTTTAAAGTCATTCTTGGGTCAATCAATCTCCTGGTGGGCCCGTTTCTTCTTCCCCCAAATGCTTCTCTTGGTGCGCTGCTTGGCGTATTTTTCATCTGGGGTTTCCCGCAGCAGCAACCAGCAGAAATCAGCCATCATAGTGGTGTTCCATCTTCCTTGGTACCTTCTCTCTGCGTCCTTGATGTCCTGGTGAAACCTTTCACCTTGTTCTTCACTGTACGCCCCCAAGTTTTCGGGAAAGTAGTTCACATGGGAGTGCAAGAAATGGACTTTCAGGCTCATGTTACAGCCTTGTTCTTTGAAGGCATTGAGCATCCTGGCAACAATATCCTTATAGTTCTCATCCTGCCTGTTCCCCAAGAATTTGAGAACAACATCCCTGAAGGAATCCCAGGCTTCTTTTTCCTTCTCAGACATCGTTTCAGCGAATGCTCCATCTGAAATGAGTTTCCTTATATCAGGGCCAACAAACACTCCTTCCTTTAGCTTTGCTTCAGAAAGTCGGGGGAACTTTGAGCAAAGGTACCGAAAGCACTCACCATCTTTTGGAAGGGACTTGATGGATTGCTTAATGAGACCCAACTTAATGTGGAGAGGTGGTAATAGAATTTTATCACGAGGTACCAAGCTCTCATGAAGAACATTTTTCTCACCGGGTCTCAAATACTCCCAAATTGGCCAGTCTTTTTTCCCCCAGTGTAGGTCGCGGGCCCGGCTATCCCACAAGCAAAGGAAGA
Source organism: Ichthyophis bannanicus (assembly GCA_033557465.1). NCBI lineage: Eukaryota > Metazoa > Chordata > Amphibia > Gymnophiona > Ichthyophiidae > Ichthyophis > Ichthyophis bannanicus. Next base: position 84,482,583 of record CM066032.1, read on the forward strand.
AGGGATATTTGGTGAAACCGGATTGCTGCCCTAATAGCATGGATAGAATTTTAAAGTCTCCACAAATCATCCACTTATGCTCATCATAACGAATCTTCTGAAGAATCAGGGCCAAATTCTCATATTTTTCTTGGAGAATAACAGAGTGAGCATTAGGAACTGAAGCGAATGTGTTGCCATTATGAAGAAGAACAGCTTTTATGCTGTCTTTTGACGAATCAATGAACAGCCGCCATTCAGCAGGATCATACTTGAGTTTAAACTTTTCCATCACTCCGTATATATCGTTGCAAAATACCAAATCTTCCTCTTTGCTGAAATACTTCAAAAATTGTGTCTCGCGGTTGCGGTACCAATAAAAAGTTGTTCCTGGTGACAATAGATTTTTCGGTTTAAGCCGAGAACCTAGCAGTTGGGCAGCATCTTTTGGGAGTCCTAAATCCCGGACTAAATCATTCAATTCAGCTTGAGAGAAAAGTTCAGGTTTCGGTTCTGGTTCAGTTTCAAACTCGGAAGTACTGGACTCATCGGGAAAAGCCATCTGATGAGTCTCATCATGATCAGAACCGTCCACACAAATATGATCCAAAGATTTTGGTGGTTCAGGCACAGGTACTTCGTTGCTATGAGGCATAGGCCTAATTGCTGAGGGAAGGTTGGGATAACTTATTACGTTCTTATTTTTTAAGTTGTATCCCTTCACAATGCAAGAGCAAAAATAGCAGTCACTGCTGTGGTCTCTTTGTTCACGCCACATCATAGGTATTCCGAAACGAAATGCTTGTTTTTTACCTTTCATCCATAAGCGTAGATCTTCCTCACATGTCTTGCACACTTTGTGAGGAGCCCACGGTTTGTCTTGATCGCCTAACTTCAAACCGAAATAGGCGAAATATACTTTTTTAATAAATGCAGAAATGTTCCTCTGCCGCTTTTTCACGGTATATTCCCCACAAATAAAAGAAAAACTGTCCGGAGAGTTGACGCAACCTCTGGCTCTGTGAGCCATCACAAATACACAGCACTGCAAACTACAACTGTAGTGAACCACTTCGGAATAAAGCTGGATTACGACTGAGCAAACAAAAGGTAATAATGAACTTGCAAGAAACTGAAATTTGACAGGAACGTTCATGTCGCAACCACCGTGTTTGAGCGAGCGAACGAGGCGAGGCGAACAGGAAAGAACATGCGCCAGCGCGAGTACTGGATTTAGCCCCCCGCCTCCCAATTGTCCTGTTAATGTATAAAATGAATACAAAACACTCTAAAATATCATGAGGGAGTGTTTCTAGTTAGTTAACCATTACAACCTCTATTTTGGGCCAAGAAAATAAACTGCAGTCGGCTAAAAAGAAATTATGTGAACATTCCTTATATGGGTAAGAAATCTAATTTTGCAAGAAAACGTGACGTGATGGAACATTTTGGCTATTTTTCCTGGATTCAGCACCCCAAAATCTATAGGAATCAGTTGCAAAACTGGAGGCAGTTTTTTGGTAGTGTACCTGTGTAATTAGCCACAGCCCCAAATATAGCTGTCGCCATCATCACCCCCCCATTGATCTCTACAGACTAGTCATACCCAGGAGACACATTTTAATCATGTGCCCATGAGTATGCAACATCCGTCGCCTCCTTAATGCCAGTTCCAACAGTTTATTCACTGCTGGACAGCTGCATAATTATTGCATCCTTAGTCCCGAGTGTGCAGCCGCTGAAGATATCCAAAAGCGTCCACCGCTGCCCTCAGCGCATTTGCGCAGCTTCTTTTTCCTCCAGAAAGGTCAATAAAACGTCCGGTTCATCGAATGTCCGGGTCTGATTGTGAAGGGTGACTTGCATTTTCGCCGGGTACATCAACCCGAATCGCGCTTGCAACTGCTGTAAACGCGGTCTTAGTGATAGGAACCTCTTTCGTCGGTCAATAGTATATTTAGCCAGGTCAGGGTAGATGTAGAGCCTTCGACCCTCATATTCCAAAGGTGCACGTGTTCGCGCTGCTGCCATGATCTGCGCTACTTGTTGGAAACGTAGTACTCGCAGAATGACTGGTCGGGGCCGCAGATCTCGCTGTGAAACTTGTGCAGGTATACGGTGAATGCGATCAATTTCTAACTCCCTTTCAAAGGTAATGTTGAGAATAGTAGGGAGTAGCTTTGTTATGAAAGCTCTTAGATCGGAGCCTTCTGCCCTTCAGCTAGGCCCACTATCCGGATGTTATTGCGGCGAGCTCGATTATTGCCGTCCTCTACATCTTTTTGCAACGCTCGCAACTGCCTCTCAAGTTTTTCAATTTTTCCCAAGCGGGCCTCATGCGCAGCAACAACCCCCTCCAACTTTTCTTGCTGCAGTGACATACCTTCCACTTTACAGTGTAGTGCACTTATTTCCTCCTGAACCGAGTGCAGAGAGGCTCCGTTTGCCTTCACCAACTCTTTCACTCCCCTTATTTCAGCAAGGAGTTCCTGCTGAACATCAGGCCCGTCTTGTCCCGACGCCATCTTTTGTGGGGAGATGGGCTCTGTCTTGGTGCGCTTTGCGTTACTATTCAGCGCTCCTGCGAATTCCAGCCGGGTCGGCTTCGACACCGCCATCCCAGGTCTTGTTGCTGCGGCTATAAGTGATTTAATATCGCCAAATTAGACAGTGTTTTGCCGGATTCTTGGCGGGTCTCCCGGGAGCCTCCACGTTACGCGGCTATCCTGCTCGGCATCAAACTCCGCCCCATGACCTCTAGTTTTACAGCTTCCCCATCTTTGGAATAAATTTGTTTGTTCATTAATGCTTTTTAAGTATTTAAAGGTCTGAATCATATCTGCCCTGTCCCTCCTCTCCTCCAGAGTGTACTGTACATATTTAGGTCTTCAAGTCTCTTCTCATAAGTCTTCTGACGCAGGCTCCAAGTCATTTTGGTCATTTTCCTCTGAACCGTTTCCAGTCTTTCTATATCCTTTGCGAGATATAGTCTCCAAAACTGAACGCAGTATTCCAAGTGAGGCCTCACCAGTGACTTGTACAGTGGCATTAGTACCTCTTACTTTGTGCTGGTAATTCCTCTTTGAATGGAACCCAGCATTCTCCTGGCTTTTGCCACCACCTTGTCGCACTGTTTTGCTACCTTGAGATCCTCAGAAATAATCACACCAAGGTCCTTCTCCTGGTCCGTTCACACCAACCTCTGACCCCTATCGCATACATTTCCCTTGGATTTCTGCTTCCCAAGTGCATGAAACTGCATTTCTTTGCATTGAATCTTAACTGCCAAGCATTAGATCATTATTCCAGGTTTTGTAGATCTTTCCTGATGTTCTCCACTCCCTCAGGGGAGTCCACTCTGTTGCAAATTTTCGTGTCATCTACAAAAAGACATACTTTTCCATTCAGTCCTTCAGCAATATCACTCAGAAGTACATTGAACAGTACCGATCTCAGGACCAAAACCTGGGGCACCCCGCTAGTTACCCTTCTTTCATTCGAGTGAGTTCTGTTTCCCATCATCTTCTGCCATCTGTCAGTCAACAAATTTCTGATCCAGTTTATCACCTTGGGACCCATCCACAAATGATTGAGTTTACTGATATGCCTCTTATGAGGAACAGTGTCAAAGGTTTTGCTGAAATCCAGGTAGATGACATCCATCGCATGCCCCTGATCTAGCTCTCTGGTCATTCAGTCAAAGAACTCAATCAGATTTGTTTGGCAAGATTGTTCTTTAGTAAAACCATGTTGCCTCGGATCATGTGACCTGTTGGCTTTGAGAAAGTCCACTATTTGTTCTTTCAGGAGCACCTCCATTACTTTTCCCGCCACCGAGGTAAGGCTTACCGGCCTATAGTTTGTCACTTCTTCCCTCCTACCACTTTTGTGAAGAGGTACCACATCAGCCATTCTCCAGTCCTAAGGAACTACTCCTGTTTCCAAGGATCTCTTAAAAACATCCTTCAAAGTCCCTACAAGAACCTCTCTGAGCTCTTTCAATATCCTGGGATGTATCCATCCAGTCCCATGGCCTTGTCCATTTTCAGTTTTGCAAGTTGTTCTAAGACATTATCTTTGGTGAATGGTGTGGTATCTACTCCTTTCCCATTTTTATATTTGGGAGTCACAGGTTGTCCTTCTCCAGGATTTTCTTTAGTAAAAACAGAGCAGAAGTATTTGTTTAGCAATTTCACTTTTTCAATGTCACATTCCACGAGTCCATTCCCAGCACTTCTGAGTCCTGCAATTCCTCCTCTGATTTTCCTCTTCTCCCGAATATACCTGAAGAAAGTTTTGTTGCCACAGTTCACATCTTTAGCCATTGATAAGGCAGACAAAGAGATAATTTGAGAAGAAGCTTGCTGTGGAAACAAAAACACATAATAAAGACCATTTCAAGTATACTGGTAATCATTTGGACCATTAGATGATAGAAGGGGTAAAAGGGGCACTAAGAGGGGACAAGGCCATAGCGGAGAAACTAAATGAATTATTTGCTTCAGCCTTTACTGTAGGAATGTTACCCATTATTGAAATTGTATTTAAAGGAGATTCTGTGGAAGAATTGAAAGAAATATTGATACACCGGGAAGATGTATTACAGCTATTTGAAGAGTAGCAAATCACCTGGACTGTATGGTATACATCAAAGGGTGTTAAAAGAACTGAAATATTAGATTGCAGACCTACTATTAGTAATCTGTGAACTATCATTAAAATCATCTGTAATACCTGAAGATTGGAGGATGGCCAATGTAACGCCAATTTTTTAAAAGGGTTCCAGGGGATATCCAGGAAACTACAGACCGGTGAGCCAGATGTCAGTACCAGGAAAAATGGTGGAAACCATCATGAAGAAAAAAATTACTGAACATGTAGATAGTCATGGCTTAATGGGAGACAGCCAACCTGGTTTTAAACAAGGAAGGTCTTGTCTTACTAATCTGCTATGGTTTTTTGAAGGTGCGAATAAACAGGTAGATAAAGGTGAGTCAGTTGATACAGTGCATCTGGACTTTCAGAAAGCCTTTGACAAGGTCCCTCATGAGAGACTTTTGGCAAAATTAAAAAGTCATGGTATAGGATGCAGTGTACTATTGAGGATCAGGAAATGGTTAAAAGATAGAAAGCAGAGTGTAGGACTAAATGGACAATTTTCCCAATGGAAAAAGGTGATTAGTGAAGTACCCCAGGGATCTGTGCTGGGTCTGCTGCTTTTTAACATATTCATAATTGACATGGAAATGAGAATAATGAGTGAGACTATCAATTTTGTAGATGACATAAAACTATTCAAAATTGTTAAAACTATGAGGATTGTGGAAAATTGCAAGAGGACCTTGATAAATTGGAAGACTGGGCATCCAAATGGCAGATGAAATTTAATGTGGACAAGTGCAAAGTTATGCACCTAGGAAAGAACAACCCAAGCTATGATTATACGATGCAAGGTTCCACTTTAGGAACCACCATTCATAAAAAAGATTTAGGCATCATCGTGGATAACAAGTTAAAACCTTCCGCCCAGTGTGCAGCAGCAGCCAAGAGAGCAAATAGAATGCTAGGTATCATAAGGACAGGAATGGAGAATAAAACAAATAATATTATAATGCCTCTGTATTGTTGCATGGTGCGATCACAGCTTGAATATTGTCTGCAATTCTGGACGCCGTATCTTTTTATTTATTTTATTTATTTATTTATAGACTCTTATATACCGCACTATTAGGCATCAGCGCGGTTCACAAAAAACAGTGAGATACACAATTCAACAGTACTTTGTGTTTACAGAAAACAGGAGAATATAACTCGGATAACAGGGTATATAATTAATAAACATAGTCATAATATCATCATCTTAAAAAGGATATAGCGTTATTAGAAAAGGTACAGAGAAGAGCCACCAAAATGGTAAAGGGAATGGAAGGATACCCTTATGAAGAGAGGCTAAAAAGGTTAGGGCTCTTCAATCTGGAAAAGAGACGGCTGAGGGGAGATATGATAGAGGTCTATTAATTAATGAACGGAGTGGAATGGGTAAATGAAGATCAATTGTTTACGCCATCAAAATATAGAAAGACTAGGGTGCATGCAATGAAGCTACAGGGTAACCTATTTAAGATTAATAAGAGAAACTATTTTTTCACTCAAAATGTAAACAAACTCTGGAATTTGCTACCGGAGGATGTAGTAAAAGCTGTTAGTGCAGCCGAATTTAAAAATTTATAGACTTCTATCATATCTCCCCTCAGCCATCTCTTTTCCGAGTTGAAGATCTCTAAGGGGTATGTTTACTAAACCGTCCTAACGTGCGCTCTGCGACGTTATCACGCGATAAGGTACCTTATCGCATGATGAGGGTGCTTTTTAGGTGCACAGATACCATATGGCGCGATAACGCACGCTGCGGCGCAAACGAGTGCTGAAGGCGGGGAAAGGCTCCCGGAGAGCGGAGGAAGGCTCCCCAGGGGTGGAGAGAAGGGGTCAATGGGTAGAGAGTGGGAGGGGAGAGGCTCCCCGCACACTAACGATGTGAAATCCGAGGCCAAAACTAACGCCAGTGAAAACCTCGCTTTAGAGCTGATTTAAAGGGAAAAGAAACCATTTCTGTCAGCAATGTACAGCAAAACCAGGGAAACCTACAAAAAAGTGATAAGTGTGATACATGTGCATGGAACAAAAGTGCAAATAAACAGTGAAAATGACCCCAACAAAATAAAAAAAAACATAACCAAGCTGGGCAATAGTGATATTAATGGGAAACATCAAAAAGCACTCCCGAGAAAGCTCCAAAAAAAAAGATATGAATTTTCAAAGGGTCTACGCTCCGTCTCCATACAAGGTGACTGATCCCACAGTGCAATTGCACTCATCAGGGTTTCCCTCTCCATTGGACAGGTTACCTATGGCATGCACATGTTCCACAACAGCAGGGTGGGCATGTCGGAATGGGCAACTGGACAGATGCTGGGAAAGGGGATACAGAGGGTTGCAGGCTGCAGATGCTGTGGTGCAGCTGGGGCACAGTGCAGACTAGGCAGATGCCTAGGTGGCACTTAGGAATGCTGAAACTGTACAGCAGCCAGACAGCAACTGATGAGGGCCCAACATGGGCACGAGAGTGTTTATCACAGTGTCACAGGGGATAGTACCCAGCAGGTACCTCCAAGGGCACAGAACATTGGCAGGCGGTGTTGGGGGGAAGCGTGGACGCCTATGCAGGCACCCCTACCCCTGAACACGCACCATAGGCAGCCACCTATCTGCACACTGGATGGCTTGAGACTGCACACCACCAGCACCACCAGCAGAAGGGCATGTCAGCATGGTGGCAGAGGGGTACTGGTGGTGGAGGGGGGCAGTGGCAGCTGCCCAGAGCAGACCATGGCCTAGCCCTGTGTAGGTGGGTGCCATGCACTGCAACAGACATGCCCTGCCGGACAAACAGTAATGGTATCACCAGGGAATGCACTGTCTCTGTGGCAACACGGTGGTGCAGTGCACACAACCAGCATGTTTAGAGGCAGAAGGTCACAGGTTCAATCCCAGCTATGGTGCCTGCCAACCCAGTCCCTATATTTTACCCACTACTACAACGTGCTAATACAGACAGAACCTTTATTGCAGATGACGTAAACATGCCCAAAACACCTACATTTTACCCTACAGAGCACAGACTGCATAAACAGGCGCATTACCTACAGCAGAGTCTCCCAAATGCAGTCCTGGAGGGCCAAACACCATTCAGGTTCCTTGCTGCCTCTAATAAAGATGCCTTTGCTGCATATCTATGCACCACCCCCATGGTATGCAGATGTATCTCATGCATATTCATGAGGGAGAGCTATAAAAACCCGAACAGTGTTTGGCACACCAGGACTGGAGTTGGGAACCTCTGCCGTAAAGCAGCAGCCAACAGGGGCAGACACACCCACACCCACAGGCTCCATTAGCCAATACCCCCACCATGCCTAGGTGGCCCATAGGAATGCTGAAACAGTAGAGCAGTCAGACAGCAACTGATGAGGACCCAGCATGAGTGTGCTTCCCACAGTGTCACAGGGGATAGTACCCAGTAGGGACCCCCAAGGGCACAGAACAGTGGCAGGCGATGCTGGGGGGAAGCGTGGACACCTATGCAGGCACCCCTACCCCAGAACCCGCAACATAGGCAGCAGCCTACCCACACACTGGATGGCCTGAGACTGCGCTCCACCAGCACCACCAGCAGAAGGGCATGTCAGCAGGGTGGCAGAGGGGCACTGGTGGTGGAGGGGGCAGTGGCAGATGCCCAGAGCAGACCATGGCCTACCCCTGTGTAGGTGGGTGCCATGCACTGCAACAGACAGGCCCCGTCTGATGAACAGTCATGGTATCCCCAGGGAATCCACTGCCTCTGTGGCAACACAGTGGTGCAGTGCACACAGCCAGTGTGTTCAGGAGCAGAAGGTCACAGGTTCAAATCCCAGCTGTGGTTCCTGCCAACCCAGCCCCCCTTTTTTACACACTACTAAAACGTGCTAATACAGACAGAACCTTTACTGCAGATGACGTAAACATGCCCAAAACACCTACATTTTACCCTACAGAGCAGACACCATAAACAGGCGCATTACCTAGAGCAGAGTCTCCCAAATGCAGTCCTGAAGGGCCAAACACCATTCAGGTTCCATGCTGCCTCTAATAAAGATGCCTGTGCTGCATATCTATGCACCACCCCCATGGTATGCAGATGTATCTCATGCATATTCATGAGGGACAGCATGAAAACCCGAACAGTGTTTGGCACACCAGGACTGGAGTTGGGAACCTCTGCCGTAAAGCAGCAGCCAACAGGGGCAGACACACCCACACCCACAGGCTCCATTAGCCAATACCCCCACCATGCCTAGGTGGCCCATAGGAATGCTGAAACAGTAGAGCAGTCAGACAGCAACTGATGAGGACCCAGCATGAGTGTGCTTCCCACAGTGTCACAGGGGATAGTACCCAGTAGGGACCCCCAAGGGCACAGAACAGTGGCAGGCGATGCTGGGGGGAAGCGTGGACACCTATGCAGGCACCCCTACCCCAGAACCCGCAACATAGGCAGCAGCCTACCCACACACTGGATGGCCTGAGACTGCGCTCCACCAGCACCACCAGCAGAAGGGCATGTCAGCAGGGTGGCAGAGGGGCACTGGTGGTGGAGGGGGCAGTGGCAGATGCCCAGAGCAGACCATGGCCTACCCCTGTGTAGGTGGGTGCCATGCACTGCAACAGACAGGCCCCGTCTGATGAACAGTCATGGTATCCCCAGGGAATCCACTGCCTCTGTGGCAACACAGTGGTGCAGTGCACACAGCCAGTGTGTTCAGGAGCAGAAGGTCACAGGTTCAAATCCCAGCTGTGGTTCCTGCCAACCCAGCCCCCCTTTTTTACACACTACTAAAACGTGCTAATACAGACAGAACCTTTACTGCAGATGACGTAAACATGCCCAAAACACCTACATTTTACCCTACAGAGCACAGACACCATAAACAGGCGCATTACCTAGAGCAGAGTCTCCCAAATGCAGTCCTGAAGGGCCAAACACCATTCAGGTTCCATGCTGCCTCTAATAAAGATGCCTGTGCTGCATATCTATGCACCACCCCCATGGTATGCAGATGTATCTCATGCATATTCATGAGGGACAGCATGAAAACCCGAACAGTGTTTGGCACACCAGGACTGGAGTTGGGAACCTCTGCCGTAAAGCAGCAGCCAACAGGGGCTGACACACCCACACCCACAGGCTCCATTAGCCAATGCCTCCTGGAGAGGAAGGACATTGGGCCCTGCGTGCATCTCCCAATACTAGCACTTGCATACCTTAGCAATGCCACCCTAAACCTGGGAATACGGTACACAGCTATCAAAAGTTTGCTATGATTATTGGCAGATAGCAATTCCTACGTTAAGCACAGTTTGCTGATTGAGCTCCATCATAGCAACCTTTCTGATGTCTGTGGAGTGTGCTTCATATCTGGTGTCTGACAGTGTTTACCACACTGGGGAGTGACCCCCAACAGTATTGCGTACCATATCCATGTCTGCACTGTGCCCAGGACTGGTGTGATGGCCAGGGCTGCTAAACACCTCTTTAGTAGCACAATGCTGGCATAGGTGTGGGAGTGTGTGTCTGTCTATCCAGTGTGTGGTGGCTGCAAACACCCTCCACAGCCCACACTGCCAGCACTGTTGCCAGTATTGGCCTGCCAATGTGCATAATGAGGAGCAAGGTACCATGGGTATAGCCCGGACAGGGTGGCCTGGCCAGGATGCATCTGCACAGGGCATAGGGCACTGGCTGGGACATTGTAGTGCCCGGCTACCACCTGCACAGACAGGGTGGCCACAGCATGTTCTGCTGGGAGATCACTCTCACCCTGACTGCGCAGTGACCACGGCATTGCTAGGTTCCCCCATAGTGCTATATAGTATTTTTCTCATATGATATTTATGGGTTCCCTTTTGGGGCCTAGTCACTGACTTATCTGCTTGGTGTGTATGCTGACATCCCAGTTCTGGGTGCACGCATTTCCACCAGGAACATGCACTATGGACTAGCTAGCAGACTGTCTGCTGGTATGTGTCTTGATGGAACACTTTGCAGGGTGCAGCGGCTGAAGGCTTGCTGCAGGAGAATATCAGATAGTGGTGGGGTGCAGCTTAGCATGTCCAGGCTTAATGTCTGTCTGCTATTGCTTTATGGATGTGTACAGAGCTGCATTGACTGCCCTGTAGGGTGTTTGTTCCCCAGCAGGATTGGGGTTGATGGTCCCCTCTACTGCCACAATTGCAGGGAGGTAGAATGTGGATCTGTTGGTGTGAGACCCTGTTTACCACCCTCAGCCCCGGAGGAAGAGGAGGAGGAGGGTGGTGGTACATAATCTTCTTATGGGTCCATAAGGGCTAAACCTGACTGAGAAATAGATATATTCAAGGTGTGTCTGCAGAAACTACCTATCTCACACATTAGCACTGCTGGGTACCTGCAGCATGGCCTATCTCTGCTGTGGACCTGGTGCTGGGAGCCCCACCTCCCCCTCAGGGTGAGTGCAGTACCTGCACAATGTGACGGTGTGTAGCTACTCTGCGCCAGTACCACACACGGTCAGTTTCCCCTACCAGGCCGAGGTGCTGTGGGGGTGCATACCCCATCTTGTGATCATCTGTAGACTGCTGATTTGCATGTGCAGTGCATCATGGATATGGGTGGGTTAACACTATCCTGGTGACCACAGCAGACTGTTTGTGTGGTGATGTGCAGTCCTTGTGCAGCCAGCCAGGGGTTTTGCTAGCAGCTATGGAGCTGTAGCCCACTGGTTACTTCACTGCTTGTGAAGCCAGAGAACATGGGTTCAAACCCACAGTGGGGTTATTTGATAGGGCTGTCCAAAGCATTGTCTTTTTTTAATGTACATTAGTGCTGCCAGCAAAACACCCTCAGGGTACTGTAACCATAAGGTGCTTCAGAAGGCGCCCTATAAGGCGCCTTATAGGGCACCCTATAAAGCGCCTTCTGAGGCACCTTATGGTTATAGTCCATATAAGGTGCCTTATAATGTGTCCTATGGAGCGCCTTATAGGGTGCCCTATAGGGGACATTATAGGGTGCCATGGCGGACAGTGCACTTTATAATGTGCCCTATGGAGTGCCTTTTAGGGTGCCTTCTGCGACACCTTAGGTTACGGCACGTGAGGGTGTGTTTGCTGGCAGCAATAATTAAAATACACATAAAATGCCTCAGGAAACAATACTTACATGTCAAAGCTGATGCCTCAGCCAGCCTTATGCATTAGGCACACTGGGGATTGAACTCATGACCCCTGTCTTATTAATCAGTGTATTAACCATTGTGCTACACTTCTGTTTCTATGTCAAATGTCTGTGCGCCTACATAAGATTACCGCACGGTAACGCGCTTAGCGGCGCTTTGCACGATAATGTGCGCAGTAGCGCACGTTATCGCGCGCTAATCCCGTTGTGCTACTTTACACTGAAACGCCCACTCCTTATATGGCAGCCTGCACACTATCGCTGGGCGCACATTAAGACGGTTTAGTAAACATGCCCCTGTATCTTAAAAGGAAAAAAGGGTTCTATTGTAGTAGTTGATATGGAAAAGCAGACTAGATAGGTCATGTGGTTGTTTTCTACCATCATGTTTCTATGTTTCTATGTATATCATTTTACCTGGTTTGGTCTGTGAAGATACTTTTTCATGTCTTACTTCTTCTTCTACAAGAATGAAGAAAGCCAAGAGTCAGAATTATTACACAGAGATAAGGAAATACTGGCACTTATATGTAATTTCGAAAAAATATATATTTTTAGATTTCACACGTGGTCCCGGTAGCAAAAATATATATCATAAATTAGACATACTGCTCTTTGTATCATAAGAAATGTCCTCCATCTACTTTAATTAATGGACATCACTTAAGAAGCATATTTTTAAATTTCTTAAGCTGGAATCCAGATAGGTCATGCTACAAATGTGATGCCAGTCTGTATGTGACCCTGAAATTGTTGTTTTACAGCTTAATGGTCTATCAGTTCACCATCGCTGTCAATAGAGATGGAGTATAGCCCACCAGAAAAGATTTCTGACTTTAGATGGTGAGGAGCATTTGGACTGAAGGTTGAAAGGGTATTCTCAGCAATAGCAGAAAGGAAAATCTCCACATTGCCACCTTTCTTCCTACCTGGAGCTCTGCATAGACAGAAAGCTCCTTTCTGATGTCATGGAGAGCTTCCTCACTGCTGCTGCTACCCACCAATGTTCAAATCTCCAATGGCAGAGGAGTGGAGTATCCTAATGGTTGGTGGAGGACACTGAGAATCATGGAAGTCATAGATAAATTCCTGCTGATGCTCCCTGTGATCATGGTCAAATAACTCAGTTCTCCATTGTTTAAGATGCAAACTTAGATTGTAACTTAGCCCTCCGGTCTCCGGAGACAGGTTAATACCCAGTGTACCTAAATGTAATTCACATTGAGCTACTACTGAGCCAAATCAAAGGGAAGCCATATTTCTTTTTTACTTGGCTAACTATGGGCAAAGTGTGTGATTTAAAAGGGAACATCATGCAGTACTAAACTCCTACCTTCCAAATGAAGCCTTTATTAATGTGTACAGTCAGGGCTTTCAAGGGATTCACTGAATCCCCATCCCTGCTATGACATGAAAAACACCTGAAGATTCCCCACCCCTCTGTATTGTCATGACTTTACCTGGCCTCAAACCTGTATCCCTTGTGTTGGAGGGCAGTGGCCTTCCTGGACGAGTGGTTATGTTTCTGAGGGAAGCTGGGTTTAGCCAGCCTATACTAAGCTGTATATATCTGGTACTGTTTCTGTTTCTTTATTGGACCAAAGCTTGTCTAGCCTTGAGCTACATGGAAAACTCTTCCTGGATATTTTGCCTTGTAAATTGATTGACTCCTATTCAAGAGACTTACTCTAAAAAATGTTCTAGTGCCAGAAATTTTGTGAAACCATATCTAGGTTTTTTAGAAATGGTCTCACAGAATTTTCCCAACATCTCAGTAAGCTAAATGTCTCTGGTAGTATAAAAGTCAGATTTGCCAAGTTACCCATTTCCAGGAGAGATTTTTTGCCAGTTCTAGTTTTAAATTTGCATTGCACTGCAGTGAGATTTTAATAGTCTCTAATCTTACCCATTGGAATCAGTTCTGCAGGTTCCATAATGCATCAGAATGAAACTGACAGAAATCCAGGATTGGTTTAAAATCTCACTTCTGGAACTGCGTAACTTGGCAACTCTGAAGAGTAACTGGGAATTTCTCACAAGCAGTCCTGCTACTTTACTCAGTTCCAAAAGGGATATTTTAGGCCATTCTTGGATTTCTGATAGTCCCATATCATGGAACTGTCAGGCAGCCAGCAATAAAACATGACAGCTCTTCCTGAAAGAGGACTGCCCTCCAACTCAATGGTTATTAGTTCAAGGCTAACCAATGATAACTGTTAACAAAACTGGGTAAGTTAATGAAATTGTAGGCTTTTATTTGTCTGGAAACCTCTAGTAACCTTTCAGCTATTATTTTTGTTTGGGCATAAAAACATATGAAAAACAAAATAAAACGAAAAACCTGAGGAGGAAGAGAAGAGATAGGACAGAGTACAGGTGTGGGGTAGGATCATGTTAAGAAGAAAAGAGTACAGACATAGGAGGGGACAGGCAGGTAGTGGGGGGGGGGGGGTGAGAGGGTGGGGAAAAGAGAGGAAGTAAGAGGATAGCAGCAGAAGGAAGTATGAAGTGAAGGAATGGGAGAAAAGTGTGTGGGAAAGCGCAAAGGGTGGCAGAAAGAGGAGGAAGCTGCTGGGCACAGAGTGCAGATGGAAAGAGGATATGGATGGGATACATGTGGTGTTTTTATGGAGGTGGGAACGCTTATGTTGTGGCAGCCAAGCCCCTCTTGTTATGGCCTAGATTACATAATTTCAGGAAATGTTGCAAGTGACTCTCAGAAAGAGACCGAGATGTGGCATTGTTAACTAGTTTTGTTCAAGTGGTAAGGACATGCCATCAGTACCATGAGTTTAGCCAAAAACTGAGCAGAACATTAACTTTAGTTAAGGTTATACACTGTATTAGTATTTAGCACGTTTATTGAATCCTCGCCACTGGATAGATGTGGAATGCTCTATGTCAGGGGTGTCCAAACCTGTCCTGGAGGGCCGCAATCCTGGCAGGCTTTTGGGATAGCCCTAATGCAGGGGTGTCCAAACCTGTCCTGGGGGGCCGCAATCCTGGCAGGCTTTTGGGATAGCCCTAATGAATATGCATGATATATATATGCATTAGAGATATCCTGCCAACCTGACTGGTTTGTGACCCTCCAGGACTGAATTTGGAGACCCCTGCTTTACACCTCTGTCATTTAAGATTGTGAGTGGGCAAGGTACAGATGTCCTAGACATCAAAAGGGTAGATAGACTTTGTCACATTCCTCCTCACTTCTCACCACCACCAAAATGTGGTCTATTAGACAACTTTTTGGTGGTGGTGGGAATCGAGAAGGAATGTGAGAAATTCTATCTACCCTTTTGATGTCTAGGACATCTGTACCTTGCCCACTCACAATCTTAAATGACAGAGGTGTACGGCAGGGGTCTCCAAATCCAGTCCTGTAGGGCCACAAACCAGTCAGGTTGGCAGGATCTCTCTAATGCATATATATATCATGCATATTCATTAGGGCTATCCCAAAAGCCTGCCAGGATTGCGGCCCTCCAGGACAGGTTTGGACACCCCTGCTTTAAATGGATAACTTGTCAGTAGAGTTATACCTATTATTGACACATCAAGGCAGAATGTCAGCTCTTACATAGATGACTTTTTGGCTAGCCCTAATACATCCCTAACCTTACCTCCACCAAAACTGAAAACCTTTGGCCCAATAGTGACTTAACCAACCAAATGTTATCTGTTCTCTGGGCTATAATTTTACCAAAAAGTCACCTATGTGATCAGGACTCGCTGCTGACTGAATAAGTGGCTTTGAATATTGATCCCAGATATCATTTGGGAGGAACACGTTTTGAGAGAATTCTCTTTTATGATGAATTGCATTCATTTTTAACAACATATAATTTTAAATGCATGGTTATTTTACTTTCACTCTCTGATAGGGCTTCTTGCTTTACATTTGCTCTCATTTATTTGTATAAAATAATTACGATGGGGGAGCTGCAACAATTGACATTCATCACAAACCAGATTGACTGAAAATATGACCTACCCGATTTGATTCGTGGAGGTGTTTTTTCCTGTCTTTTGACATCTTCCTCTACAAAAATACATAAAGATTAGGTCAGTTTCCCTTCTCTATAGAATATTTTACACATTAATTTGCAATACAAGTTCTTTACTGACTTCCAAAGCAGCTATTGTATTATGTAGTAGATTAAGAACTAAGAGGCAGATATTTAAAACATCCATGGTTTGGCAAACCCCTCGGGTAGTTATCAGAACAAAACTACCCAGGCAGAAGCAGCAGTAGAAATTTGAGGGCATTTTTCTGTGGGTACCTTTAAAAACAAAGGGGTCTGCCCTCCGTCCCCATACAAGGTGAATGATCCCACAGTGCAATTGCGCTCATCAGGGTTTCCCTCTCCATTGGACAGGTTTCCTATGGGGTGCACATGTTCCACAACAGCAGGGCGGGCATGTCGGAATGGGCAACTGGACAGATGCTGGGAAAGGGGACACAGAGGGCTGCAGACGGCATATGCTGTACTGCAGCTGGGCCACAGTGCGAACTAGGGTGATGCCTAGGTGGCCCATAGGAATGCTGAAACAGTAGAGCAGCCAGACAGCAACTGATGAGGGCCCAGCATGGGCATGAGTGTGCTTCCCACAGTGTCACAGGGGATAGTACCCAGTAGGGACCCCCAAGGGCACAGAACAGTGGCAGGCGGTGCTGGGGGGAAGCGTGGACACCTATGCAGGCACCCCTACCACAGAACTCGCACCATAGGCAGCTGCCTACCCGCACACTGGATGGCCTGAGACTGCACTCCACCAGCAGAAGGGCATGTCAGCAGGGTGGCAGAGGGGCACTGGTGGTGGAGGGGCCTGTGGTACCTGCCCAGAGCAGACCGTGGCCTACCCCTGTGTAGGTGGGTGCCATGCACTGCAACAGACAGGCCCCGTCTGATGAACAGTCATGGTATCCCCAGGGAACATACTGTCTCTGTGGCAACACAGTGGTGCAGTGCACACAGCCAGTGTGTTCAGAAACAAAAGGTCACAGGTTCAAGTCCCAGCTGTGGTTCCTACCAACCCAGCCCCCATTTTTCACTCACTGCTAATACAGACAGAAACTTTATTGCAGATGACGTAAACATGCCCAAAACACCTACATTTTACCCTACAGAGCACAGACACCATAAACAGGTGCATTACCTAGAGCAGAGTCACCCAAATGCAGTCCTGGAGGGCCAAACAACATTCAGGTTCCATGCTGCCTCTAATAAAGATGCCTGTGCTGCATATCTATGCACCACCCCCATGGTATGCAGATGTTTCTCATGCATATTCATGAGGGGCAGCATGAAAACCCGAACAGTGTTTGGCACACCAGGACTGGAGTTGGGAACCTCTGCCATAAAGCAGCAGCCAACAGGGGCAGACCCACCCACACCCACAGGCTCCATTAGCCAATGCCTACTGGAGAGGCAGGACATTGGGCCCTGCGTGCATCTCCCAATACTAGCACTTGCATACCTTAGCAATGCCATCCTAAACCTGGGAATATGGTACACAGCTTTCAAAAGGTAGCTATGATTACTGGCAGATAGCAATTCCTACGTTAAGCACAGTTTGCTGATTGAGCTCCATCATAGCAACCTTTCTGATGTCTGTGGAGTGTGCTTCAGGTCTGGTGTCTGACAGTGTTTACCATGCTGGGGAGTGACCCCCAACAGTACTGCGTACCATAGCCATGCCTGCACTGTGCCCAGGACTGGTGTGGTGGCCAGGGCTGCCAAACACCTCTATAGTAGCACAATGCTGGCATAGGTGTGGGAGTGTGTGTCTGTCTATCCAGTGTGTGGTGGCTGCAAACACCCTCCACAGCCCACACTGCCAGCACTGTTGCCAGTATTGGCCTGCCAATGTGCATAATGAGGAGCAAGGTACCATGGGTATAGCCGGACAGGGTGGCCTGGCCAGGATGCACCTGCACAGGGCATAGGGCAATGGCTGGGACATTGTAGTGCCCGGCCACCACCTGCACAGACAGGGTAGCCACAGCATGTTCTGCTGGGAAATCACTCTCACCCTGACTGTGCAGTGACCACAGCATGGCTAGGTTCCCCCATAGTGCTATGTAGTTTTTTTTCTTCATTTGATATTTATGGGTTCTCTTTTGGGGCCCAGTCACTGACTTATCTGCTTGGTGTGTATGCTGACATCCTAGTTCTGGGTGCATGCGTTTCCACTGGGAACATGCACTATGGACTAGCTAGCAGACTGTCTGCAGCTGGAACACCTTGCAGGGTGCAGTGGCTGAAGGCTTGCTGCAGGAGAATATCAGTTAGTGGTGGGGTGCAGCTTAGCATGTCCAGGCTTAATGTCTGTCTGCTATTGCTTTATGGATGTGTACAGAGCTGCATTGACTGCTCTGTAGGGTGTCTGTTCCCCAGCAGGACTGGGGTTGATGGTCCCCTCTACTGCCACCATTGCAGGGAGGTAGAATGTGGATCTGTTGGTGGGAGACCCTGTTTACCAGCCTCAGAAGGGGGGGGGGGTGGTGGTACATAATCCTCCTATGGGTCCATAAGGGCTAAACCTGACTGAGAAATACAGATGTATCCAAGGTGTGTCTGCAGAGACTACCTATCTCACACATTAGCACTGCTGGAGACCTGGTGCTGGGCACCCCACCTCACCCTCTGGGTGAGTACGGTACCTGCACAATGTGACGGTGTGTAGCTATTCTGTGCCAGTACCACACACGGTCAGTTCCCCCTACCAAGCTGAGGTGCTGTGGGGGTGATCATCTGTAGACTGCTGATTTGCATGTGCAGTGCATCATGGGTATGGGTGGGTTAGCCTTATCCTGGTGACCAGAGCAGACTGTTTATGTGGTGACGTGCAGTCCTTCTGCAGCCAGCCAGGGGTTTGCTAGCAGCTATGGAGCTGTAGCCTACTGGTTACTTCACTGCTTGTGGAGCCAGAGGTTATGGGTTCAAACCCACTGTGGGGTTATTTGATAGGGCTGTCCAAAGCATTGTGCATTTTTAATGTACATTAGTGTTGCCAGCAAAACACCCTTAGGGTACTGTAACCATAAGGTGCCTCAGAAGGCGCCCTATAAGGCGCCTTATAGGGCACCCTATAACGCGCCTTCTGAGGCACAGCGTAGTTACTCACCTGTAACAGGTGTTCTCCAGGAGCAGCAGGAATCAGTCCTCACTTATGGGTGACGTCGGCGCCGACGGAGCCCTCGCGGAGCAATTTTCCCCAGCTTTCAAAGAAAGCCTTTGGGAATTGCAGCGCGCATGCGCGGTCGTCTTCCCGCCCGAGGGTGCCATCTTAGCCAGTCAGATGACATAGCTAAAAAAGACAGCATAAAAATTTTGCAAAAGAACATAAGCAGACGATTGCAACTCCAAGGGGAGGAGGGAGGGTTGTGAGGACTGATTCCTGCTGCTCCTGGAGAACACCTGTTACAGGTGAGTAACTACGCTTTCTCCAGGACCAAGCAGGAAGTCAGTCCTCACTTATGGGACTCCCAAGCTCAAGGCTACCGGAGACCCTAAGCACAAAAATGAGCTCCCTCTAGCTCAGCAGCACAGAAGGATAGAATCTTCGCTGAATTATCACCCACCGGTAGCCCACATCCGGGATGGAGGGTAGGAGTTGCTCAGACCTCAAAGAGATTACGGAGGACTGCCTGTCCGAAAGCACTGTCCCTACGGGACTCCCTCTCGAGACAGTAATGGACCGCAAAAGTCTGGCTCGAAGACCAAGTAGCGGCCCGGCAGATGTCTGCCAGCGGAACAGAGCGGAGGTAAGCCACTGACGTAGCCTTTGCCCGAACGCAATGAGCCGTGACTCGACCTTCCAAGGAGAGTCCGGCTGCCCCATAAGCCCAAGAGATACAGTCCGCAACCCAGATGGACAGAGTACGCTTGGAGACCGGGAGCCCCAATTTATTGGGGTCAAAAGACACAAAAAGCTGAGCAGCTTTACGGTGCTCCCGCGTACGGTCAAGGTAGAAGTTCAGAGCCCTTCTACAGTCCAGGGTATGGAGGACCGTTTCAGCTCAGCTGGAGTGTGGTCTGGGAAAGAAGGTTGGAAGTACCACCTCCTGATTGATGTGAAAAGGGGAGACCACTTTTGGAAGAAATTTTGGGTGAGTCCGTAGGACTACCCTATTCTTGTAGAACCTAGTGTAAGGGGGATCAGACATGAGGGCCTGCAATTCACTTACGCGTCTAGCGGAAGTGAGGGCTATCAAGAACAGTGTTTTCCAAGATAGAAAACGGAGAGAACAGGTAGCCATAGGTTCAAAAGGCGGACAGGTGATCCGCTGCAAAACCACATTCAGGTCCCAGTCAGGCGCTGGCGGGCGCAGAGGTGGTTTAAGTAGAAGGAGACCTCGGAGAAACCTCGCTACGAGAGGGTCGTTGGAGAGAGGTCTGCCGTCCACCGGCACATGATGTGCTGACAGAGCACTGAGGTGAACCTTGACGGAGTTGGACTTAAGTCCCAGATTAGAGAGGTGCAGCAAGTACTGCAAGATCACCGACACCGGGCAGGAGAAGGGATCCTGAGACTGTTGGGTACACCAGACTGCAAAGCGACGCCATTTAAGGGCGTAGCATTTGCGGGTAGAAGGCCGTCGCGAAGCCAAGGCGACCTCCTCCACCTCCGCCGGCAGGAGAAGGGGAGCAAGGACTACCCTCTCAGCAGCCAGGCCATGAGGTTGAGAGACCTGAGGTTGGGGTGCAGGAGGGACCCCTGATCCTGAGTGAGGAGATCCGGTTGTACCCCCAGAGGGATTGGATCCTCCACCGCCAGTTGCAGCAGGAGCGGAAACCACGGCTGCCTGGGCCAGCGAGGGGCCACCAGGATCATGAAGGCTTTGTCCCGGAGAACCTTGAAAAGAGTCCGAGAGACTAGCGGGATGGGAGGGAAAGCGTACAGAAGGCTCCCCGACCATGATATCAGAAAGGCGTCCGCCGCAACCCGAAGGGGGTGTGGCTGACGGGAGCAGAAGCGAGGAAGCTGCCGGTTGTGAGGACTTGCAAAGAGATCCACCGTGGGGAGACCCCACTTGAGGAAGAGCTTCTGGACTACCAAGGGATCCAGACGCCACTCGTGCGGCTGGAGGACCCTGCTGAGTTTGTCTGCAAGGCAATTTTCTTGGCCCGGGAGATAAACTGCCTTGAGGAGAATGCCGTGACTGACGGCCCAAGAGCAGAGCTTCTGTGCCTCCCGGCAGAGGAGGAGGAAGGAGCCCGTGCCGCCTTGTTTGTTCACGTAGAACATGGCAACTTGATTGTCCGTCTGGACAAGGACGGACTGTTGGGAAGTCAGGTGGGAGAAGGCCTTGAGAGCTAGGCGGATCGCCCTGAGCTCCAGGAAGTTGATCTGCTGAGCAGACTCCCACGTGGTCCAGAGGCCCTGAGTACGTGCCTCTTGGCAATGTGCTCCCCAGCCCAGGAGGGATGCATCGGTGGTCAGCACCCGGGTCGGCTGAGGTGACTGGAAAGGCATTCCGAAGATCAGGTTCGGCTGCCGGAGCCACCACCGGAGAGACGAGATCAGCGGCTCGGAGACGCGCACTAGGTCTGCTAGGCCGCCCGTGGCCTGTCGCCACTGCTGGCGGAGACACCACTGAGCAGGCCGCATATTCAGGCGGGCATTGGGGGTCACATGGACGGTGGAAGCCATATGGCCGAGCAGTCTCAGGAAGCGCCTGGCGGAGACCAGGGGCTGGCTGCGAAAGCGGCCGGCTAGGTCCATGAGCCGTTGAGCCCTGTCGAGCGGTAGGTATGCTCGCGCCTGAGGAGTGTGCAGCCTTGCGCCGATGAACTCGAGATCCTGTGAGGGGAGCAAAGTGGACTTTGCGAAGTTTATAACAAAGCCCAAGTGCTGCAGCAGAGTCACCGTGCGGCAGGTGGCGTTGGTGACCTCCTGAGCGGACGCTGCTCTGATGAGAGCCAGTCGTCGAGGTACGGAAAGACATAGAGGCCGTGAAGCCAGAGATGGGCCGCCACGACCGCGAGACATTTTGTGAAGACTCACGGTGCGGAGGACAGGCCAAAGGGCAGTACTCTGTACTGGTAATGATTTCCTGCCACCACAAACCTTAGGTATTGGCGGTGGCTTGGGTGGATGAGGATGTGCGTGTAGGCATCCTTTAGATCCAAGGAGCATAGCCAATCTCCCTGCTGGAGGTAGGGCAGAAGGATTCCAAGGGTAAGCATTTTGAACTTCTCCCGCACAAGGAACTTGTTGAGGTTGCGCAAGTCCAGGATGGGTCTGAGGCCCCCTGTTCTCTTTGGTATCAGAAAATACCTTGAGTAAAAGCCGTGACCTCTCAGGTGGTGTGGCACCGGTTTCCACCGCCTGTTCCTGCAGAAGACCTGCTAACTCCTGAAGGAGCAACTCCCTGTGCAGAGGGGGTCGCGGAGGTTCTCCCGGAAAATAGGAGGGAGGGACCTGATGGAAGTGGAGAAGATAGCCTTCTCGCACGACCTGAAGCACCCAGGCATCTGTGGTGATGCTGGACCACCTGTGGGCAAAGTGAACCAGCCGGCCTCCAGTGCTGGGAGGAACCAGCGGGGGGGGAGAGGCTATGCTTAGCGAGTCAAAAGCCCCCACCCTGCTGAGCAGGGGCTGGTGGTGCAGGCTTGGGGGCTTGCTGCCTACGGGACCCGTTACCCCGTCCCTTGGCCTGCTGGCCCTGTTGGGGAGCTGCAGGGGCCTGATAATGGGGGTATTGTTTGTAGGCAGCCCCCTTCCTCGGGTAAAAGGACTTTTTCCCCGAGCCCTTCTTTTTCTGGGAAGGGGCGGAGGTCTTCCTAGAAAGCCTGGTCCTGGTGAGAGTCTCAGTCTCAATCTGCGCAGCCTTTTCCGCCATGGGCTTGCCAAAGAGGTTTTCGCCTCGGCAGGGGACATCGACCAACTTGTCCTGCACCCAGGGTTCAAGGTCTGACGACTGAAGCCAAGCCTGTCGGCGGGCACCGATGTCGGCTGCGGCCACACGAGCCGATGCTTCAAAGCCATCATAGGCTGCTCGGGACATGAACTTTGAGCATTCCCGAATGCCAGTGGACAAGGCTAGGAACCTCCGCAAGGGTTCCTCGGACAGACCAGCGGAGAATCCGGCTAGCTCTTTAGCCAGATCCCGGAGATACATGCCCATGTATAGCTGGTAAGTCTGGACACGACATGCGAGCATAGAGCCCTGGAAGCACTTCTTGCCCAGGCCATCCAGGTTACGGGCCTCCCTTCCAGGAGGCACCGAGGAGTGCATCTTCTGGCTCTTAAGACGATGCATGGCCGATTCCACTACCATGGAATGGTGCGGCAGCTGCGCCTTTTGAAAGCCAGGGCTCTTGCGGACTCGATAGATAGAATCGACCCGCTTGCTCAGGACCGGCGAGGAGGCCGGACTCTCCCACATGCGGAAGAGTAGTCGTTCCAGCATAGGAGGAACCAGCACAGTAAAGTGTTCCCTCGCGGGAGAGTCATACTGGAGGGCGTCGAGCTCTTCGGCTCGAGGCTCCTCCTCGGGATCCGCAGGGAAGGCCAAAGCCTTGGCCATATCCCTAACGAAATCCGAGAACCGGGCATCCTCCGGGGGGGACTGCTTCCGAGGCTCGGACTCCGGTGAGTCCGATGGGACACACCGAGTCCAGAAAGAATCAGGTGACTCTTCCTCCTCAGACTCCCAGACCGACTCCGACGAGGACTCGGTGGGGTCGGCTCGGACAGGGTGCGGCGCCAGCCGCCCCGACGCCGAGGGAGTCGGCGTCGGCGACCTCGGTCCCGAACGGGAGGCCGAGGGTGACCTCGACCGAGGATCGACTCGAGTTCTCATCGACTCGAGGATCGGCTCGGTCTCCGGGGTCGACTTGGACGTCGACGTCCCGGCAGTCGGGGCAGCGGCGCCAGCGAAGCCAGCGAGCAGTGCCCTCTGCTGGTCCATGAAGGCAGACAGTCTGCTCTCCAAGGCCGTCAACCTGAGTCCGAGCTCAGGTGACCCAGCAGCCCCCGACTCGGGCCCCGACGGCGTCGGGCCCGACGTCGGCTGTCGCGGAGGCGAGTCCAGAAGGACCACAGGACTTACCCGGGCAGGCATCTCCGACTCCAGGCGAGGTCGCTTCGGGATGTGTTCCTTCTCCAAGGACCCGGGGCGGCTGTCGGGGCTATGCGACCTGGCCCTCGCGGAACCAGGAGCGTCCACCGACGCCGCCCTCGCGGGTTTCACCTTCCGACTATGGTCCCCGGAGGGAGAACCCCGGTCGGAGGAGCTCCGGCGACGGTCCGAGCTGGAGCCTTTTGACGCGGAGGCCTCCGACGAGGTCCGGGTACGGCTGGGGTCAGCGAAGATTCTCTCACGCTGATGCCGCCGACTTCTCAACGCCTTTGAGGACAATTTGCTGCAGGGCCCACAGATCAGTTCCTCATGATCAGGGCCCAGGCAGCGGAGGCAAAAGTCGTGTGTGTCGGTTAGTGACATATTTCGGTCACACCGGCCCCACCGCTTAAAGCCACTGGCAGCCATCGGGGGAAAAAGGGCCCCTGCGAGGTCAAAGGACCGGGCTGCCAGGGAAAACGAAAACGAAAGCTGACTAAGTCAGAAAAAACCGAAAAAAGTAAGAGGACTCGTGACCGGCGTCGCGAGTCCGGGCGGGAAAACGATCGGCGTCGAACCAAAGGAAAAAAGGATAAAATAAAGAAGAAAATCAACTTTTTCGCGGGGACAAGACGGGGACGTCTGTAGGGCTCCGCGGAAAAAAGAAGACTGGCTAAGATGGCACCCTCGGGCGGGAAGACGACCGCGCATGCGCGCTGCAATTCCCAAAGGCTTTCTTTGAAAGCTGGGGAAAATTGCTCCGCGAGGGCTCCGTCGGCGCCGACGTCACCCATAAGTGAGGACTGACTTCCTGCTTGGTCCTGGAGAACTTATGGTTACAGTCCGTATAAGGTGCCTTATAAGGTGTCCTATGGAGCGCCTTATAGGGTGCCGTATAGCGGACATTATAGGGTGCCTTGGCGGACAGTGCACTTTATAATGTGCCCTATGGAGTGCCTTATAGGGTGCCTTATGCAGCACCTTAGGTCACGGCACGTGAGGGTGTGTTTGCTGGCAGCAATAATTAAAATACAAATAAAATGCCTCTGGAAACAATACTTACATATCAAAGCTGATGCCTCAGCCAGCTGTATGCATTAGGCATTCTGGGGATCAAACTCACAACCCCTGTATCATCAGTCAGTGTATTAACCATTGTGCTACACTTCTGCTTCTATATTTGGATGTCTGTGCGCTTACTTAAGATTACCGCGCGGTAACGCACTTAGCGGCGCTTTGTCCAATAATGTGCGCAGCAGCGCGCGTTATCACGCGCTAATCCTGTTTTGCTACTTTGGACTGAAACGCCCACTCCTTATATGGCAGCCTGCACACTAACGCCGGGCTCACACTAAGAAGGTTTAGTAAACATACCCCAAAATTAGGCATTTGATTCCCCCAACCTAACTCCACCTACAAAACATCTCTAAGCTTCCATTAGTAAAAGTATGCATGTTGTTGACATATGCAAGCACTTTTACTCGTACAGAGACTGATCAATTATCAACAAGCTGAAAAGTACATGCTGTAAGCATTGCATGTTTTATTCATGGAGTGCATGGTTGTCATGTGTGAGTGAGTGATGGAGTGCATGGTTGTCATGTGTGATGGAGTGCATGGTTGTCATGTGTGAGTGAGTAGACAGAGCATTTAAGACTTGCAAGAGGATTAATAAACTCATAGAGGGTCATTGTAAAAGTCTTAGTCATGATTTGGATGTCTGAAAATGTGCATTCCATTTTATAAATGGCTTTTAAAGATGTTGAAGTAGGCAGAGGCGTGGCCAAGGCATGTCTGGGGTAGTGCAATGGACTTAGACGTCCCAGCTTGATTTCAGAAATGTCTGCAACACCATCCAAGTTTAGATCTGCTGTAGACATGAACAGACAGCATAAAACATCATAAAACATCCCAAGGGTGTAGAGAAGGCGACACTCCATTATGCCCAGTACTCCACACAAAGATGGTAGCAGTGGGAGTGAATGCTGGTTCCTCTGGCCGTAACCCACTGCTTTAACCATTAGGCTAGTCCTAGATGCCCACAGTCTGGACTGCTACTCTGGGGATGTCTACGTAGATGCTCCTAGAGATGTTCATATTGGGTACATCCAGATTTGTGAAATTATGCCCAAACTTGAATGCGCCTGCTTTTTTTCACACGTTCTGGCTTGGACATCCAAGTTTGCAACGGGCTGTCATTTTTAAATGCCACTTCACTTGAGAGAAAACAGCAAATTTTCTGTTCCTCCCATTGCAAACTCATCCATGCCTGGAAGGATGAGAGGGGGAGGAGCAAACAGACATGATAAACGGTGTCTTCTTAGAGTAGCAGTAGGAGCTGTGGGGCTGTATGAGGCATCTTTATCTTTGGTGGCATATACTGTATATATATTTGTATAACAACATAAGAACACATAGGGGTATGTTTACTAAAATGCGGTAAACATGAATAACACGTGTTGTACGACGTTAACGAGCGTAAGTGCAGTATAGCGCACGTAATCACGCGCCAACGACCGTTAACGTCATACTACGCGCGTTAACCGTTGTTAACGATCGGTAATCGCTGCGGCGCGGTAAAACAACGCTATGGCCACCCTGTCCGTGCAGGTGGTGGCCAGGCACTACAATGTCCGAGCCATTGCCCTATGCCATGTGCAGATGCATCCAGGCCAGGCCACTCTATCCAGGCTATTCCCACAGTATCTTGCTCCTCATTATGCACAGTGCTAGCAGTGTGGGCTGTGGAGGGTGTTGGCAGCCACCACACACTGTATAGACAGACACACACTCCCCACACCTATGCCAGCATTGTGCAACTATAGAGGTGTTGGGCAGCCCAGGCCACCACACAAGTCCTGGGCACAGTGCAGGCATGGTTATGGTACGCAATACTGTAGGAGTCACTCCCCAAGTTGGTAAACACTGTCAGACACAAGACCTGTAGCACACTCCACAGACATCAGAAAGGTTGCTATGATGCAGCTCACTCAGAAAAGTGTACTTAACCTAGGAATTGCTATCTGCCAGTACTCATAGCAAACCTTTGATAGATGTGTACCATATTCCCCGGTTAAGGGTGGCATTACTAAGGTATGCAAGTGCTAGTATTGGGAGATGCACGCAGAGCCCAAAGTCCTGCCTCTCCAGGAGGCTTTGGATAATGGGGCTGTGGGTGCGGGTGTGTCTGCCCCTGTTGGCTGATGCTTTACGGCAGAGGTTCCCAACTCCATTCCTGTGGTGCCAAACACTGTTCGGGTTTTCATGCTGTCCCTCATGAATATGCATGAGATACATCTGCATACCATGGGGGTGGTGCATAGAAATGCCGCACAGGCATCTTTATCAGAGGCAGCATGGAACCGGAATGGTGTTTGGCCCTCCAGGACTGCATTTGGGAGGCTCTGCTCTAGGTAATGTGCATGTTTATGGTGTCTGTGCTCTGTAGGAAAAATGTAGGTGTCTTGGGCATGTTTACGTCATCTGCAATACAGGTGCTGTCTGTATTAGCAAGTTGCAGTAGTGGGTAAAATATGGGGACTGGGTTGGCAGGAACCACAGCTGGGACTTGAACCTGTGATCTTCTGCTTCTGAATACACTGGTTTTGTGCACTGCACCACCTTGTTGCCACAGAGTCAGTACATTCCTTGGTGATACCATGACTGTTCTTCAGACAGGGCCCATCTGTTGCAGTACACGGTACCCACCTACACAGGGCTAGGCCACGGTCTGCTCTGGGCAGCTGCCACTGCCCCCTCCACCACCAGTATCCCTCAGCCACCATGCTGACATGCCCTTCTGCTGGTGGTGCTGGTGGTGCGCAGTCTCAGGCCATCCAGTGTGCAGGTAGGCGGCTGCCTATGGTGCGGGTTCTGGGGTAGGGGTGCCTGCATAGGTGTCCACGCTTCCCCCCAGCACCGCCTGCCAATGTTCCGTGCCCTTGGGGGTAGCTGCTGGGTACTATCCCCTGTGACACTGTGGGAAACACAGTCGTGCCCATGTTGGGCCTTCAGCAGTTGCTGTCTGGCTGCTCTGCTGCTTCAGCATTCGTCTGGGCCACCTAGGCATCGCCCTAGTCCGCACTGTGGCCCAGCTGCACCACAGCATGTGCCGTCTGCGGCCCTCTGTATCCCCTTCTCCGGCATCTGTCCAGTTGCCATTCCAACATGCCCACCCTGATGTTGCGGGACATGTGCACACCATAGAAACCCTGTCCGATGGTGGGGAAAACCCTGAGCAGCGCTTTTTCACTGTGGGCTCATTCACCTTGTATGGGGACGGATTATAGACCCTTCCACGACTTATATCTGTTCTATGGAGCTTACTCGGGGGGGGGGGGAGTGGTTGATGTTTCTCATTGATACCACTATTGGCCAGCTTGGTTATGTTTTTTTTCCAGTTTGTTGGGGTCATTTTCAGTGTTTATGTGCCCTTTTGTTCTGTGCACTTGTAGCACACTTATCACTTTTTTTCGGTTTCCCTGCCTGGGCTGTACATTGCTGACACTGAAATGGTTTCTCTCCCCTGTAATGTGCATTTAACGGCAGGTTTTCATTCGCGTTGGAATTGAGCTCTTCAGATTAGCGCGTTAGTGTGAAGGGAGCCTCTCCCCGCCCACTCTCCGCCCATTGACCCCTTCTCTCCGCCCTCTCTCCACCTTCTGCGGTGTTTTACCGCGCCGCGGGAGTTTATGATCGTTAACTACGATTAACGCACGTTATGTCACGTTAACGATCGTAAGCGCATCATAATGCGCTTTATGATGCGCTTACGATCGTTAACGTTACATAACACGCATTATGTACGATTACCGCAGTTTAGTAAACATACCCCATTGTTAACTAGTTTTGTTCAAGTGGTAAGGACATGCCATCAGTACCATCAGTTTAGCCAAAAACAGAGCAGAACATTAACTTTAGTTAAGGTTATACACTGCATTAGTATTTAGCACGTTTATTGAATCCTCGCTGCTGGGTAGATGTGGAATGCTCTATGTGTATAAGAGTGATTTCTCAACTCTTATTTCTATAAAGTAAATTTTCAGTGAGAGAATATCCTTATAGCTTTATGAAGATACGGTTCTATCTATCTGTCTAACTATTTATATGTGTGTGTTTACATATATAGATATCTATAAATAGATATATTCAATAAGTGCCACTATTGAACATACATACATAACTTTAAATGGATAACTTGTCAGTAGAGTTATATCTATTATTGACACATCCAGGCTTGGGAGGCTGTTAGCCATCCAGTGGCAGAATGTCAGCTCTTATATCCCTAACCTTACCTCCACCAAAACTGAAAACCTTTGGCCCAATAGTGACTTAACCAACCAAATGTTATCTGTTCTCTGGGCTATAATTTTACCAAAAAGTCACCTATGTGGTCAGGACTCGCTGCTGACTGAATAAGTGGCTTTGAATATTGATCCCAGATATCATTTGGGAGGAACACGTTTTGAGAGAATTCTCTTTTATGATGAATTGTATTCATTTTTTACAACGTATAATTTTAAATGCATGGTTATTTTACTTTCACTCTCTGATAGGGCTTCTTGCTTTACATTTGCTCTCATTTATTTGTATAAAATAATTATGATGAGGGAGCTGCAACAGTTGACATTCATCACAAACCAGATTGACTGAAAATATGAATTACCCGATTTGATTCGTGGAGGTGTCTTTTCCTGTCTTTTGACATCTTCCTCTACAAAAATACATAAAGATTAGGTCAGTTTCCCTTCTCTATAGAATATTTTACACATTTATTTGCAATACAAGTTCTTTACTGACTTCCAAAGCAGCTATTGTATTATGTAGTAGATTAAGAACTAAGAGGCAGATATTCAAAACATCCATGGTTTGGCAAATCCCTCGGGTAGTTATCAGAACAAACTACCCAGGCAGAAGCACCAGTAGAAATTTGAGGGCATTTTTCTGTGGGTACTTTTAAAGACAAAATTAGGTATTTCATTCCCCAAACCTAACTCCACCTACAAAGCATCTCTAAGGGGTATGTTTACTAAAGTGCGGTAAACTTGAATAACGCGCGTTGTATGATGTTAACTATCGTAAGTGCAGTATAACGTGCGTAATCACGCGCCAACGACCGTTAATGTCATACTACGCGCGTTAACCGCACGTAACGATCGTAAAGCCCCGCTGCGCGTTAAAACAGCGCAGAAGGTGGAGAGTGGGCGGAGAGAAGGGGACAATGGGCGGAGAGTAGGCGGGGAGAGGCTCCCCTCTCACTAACGCGCTGAATTTCTGAGCTCAATTCCAACGCGAATGAAAACCTGCCGTTAAAGGCATATTACAGGGAAGAGAAAACCATTTCCGTCAGCAATGTACAGCAAAACCGGGGAAACCTACAAAACGTGAGCAGTGTGATACATGTGCACAGAACAAAAGTTCACATAAAACTTTAAAAATGACCACAAGAAATATTGTAGAAAGTATAATCCTGCTGGGCAACAGTGATAGCAAAGGGCAACAATGAAAAACACTCCCAGGAAAGCTCCAAAAAAAAGAAATGATGTTTGGAAGGGTCTACACTCCGTAGACCCTTTAAAAAAGCATTTCATTTTATTGGAGCTTTCCTGGGAGTGTTTTTCATTGTTGCCCAATGATAGCACAGTTACTTACCTGTAAAGCACAGTTACTTACCTGTAACAGGTGATCTCTGGGAACAGCAGGAATTAGTCCTCACATATGGGTACGTCGGAACCGACGGAGCCGGCGCGGGAAAGCTCCCCAGCTTTTCAGATGAAAAGCTTTTGGGGCTTCCCACAGCGCATGCGCGCTGCCTTCCCGCCTTCCTTACCAGCTCTCTTCAGTTCGAGTTTATAGCTGAGACAATAGAGAGAGGAAAGGAAGGTAGATAGATAGAAGATACAACTCCTAGGGGAGGTGGGTGGGTTGTGAGGACTAATTCCTGCTGTTCCCAGAGATCACCTGTTACAGGTAAGTAACTGTGCTATCTCCAGGAACAAGCAGGAATAAGTCCTCACATATGGGGACTCCCTAGCTAAGATGCCTGGGAGATCCCCCTCCAAGGGTAAACCATCTTCGTATGGATCTCAGGCATCCATTCAGGGAAGGTGGGCAGGAGTTGCTTAAGTATGGAACAGGTGTTTGAGGACAGCCTGACCAAACAAGGCACCCGGCGGGAGTCCTTGTCCAAACAGTAATGGGCTGTGAAGGTATGAACCGAGGCCCAAGTGGCTGCTCGACAGATCTGATCGATGGATACAGAGTGAAGATGAGCCATAGAAGTAGCCATGGCTCTCACATTGTGAGCTGTGACATGGCCTTCCAGAGAAATATTCTTACTCTGGTAAGCAAAAGAAATACACTGAGCAATCCAATTGGAAAGTGTACGTTTGGAGACTGGAAGTCCCAAATGAGAAGGATCAAAATCCACAAAAAGTTGGGAAGACTTTCGATGTGGCTGAGTCCTGTTGAGGTAAAAGGCGAGAGCTCTTTTACAGTCAAGAGTATGAAGGTTCCTCTCTGCACTGGATGCATGAGGAGCCGGAAAAAAAACCAGGTAGATATACCTCTTGATTAAGATAAAAAGGCGAGACCACTTTGGGCATAAAGTGGGGATTCGTCCTAAGGACCACCTTATCATGATGAAATCTGGTATAAGGTGGATTAGCCACCAAAGCCTGCAGTTCACTGATGCGGCGAGCTGAAGTGACTGCAATAAGGAAAAAAACCTTCCAGGAAAGAAAGTTCAGGGAGGTAGAAACCAAAGGTTCAAAAGGTGGCTGCATAAGCTGACCCAGAACTAGGTTTAAGTCCCATGCCACCGGAGGTGGGCGGATGGGAGGCTTAGTTAGGGTCAGGCCTCTCATGAATCTGGCAATAAGAGGATGAGAGGAGACAGGTTGTCCATTTATAGGTTTCAAAGATGCTGCAATAGCACTTAAATGGACTCGTACTGAATTCGTCTTGAGGCCTGCATTGGAAAGATGCAGGAGATAGTCTAATAGAGAATGCAAAGGAAGTGCTAGAGGGTCAAGACCCTGTTGAGCACACCAAATGGAAAAAACGTTTCCATTGAAAAGCATAGGAACGCCTGGTAGAGGGTTTCCTAGAAGCATAAAGTATATCTTTCACTGGTTGAGAAAGACTATAATCATGCAGGCTTAAGCCTTCAGTAACCAAGCCTGGAGATGTAGGGACTTGGGGTTTGGATGCCACAAAGTCCCCTTCTCCTGAGACAGAAGGTCTGGCGCAGCTCCCAGGTCCAGGGAGGAGTCCTAGGAGAGCTGTAGAAGTAGAGGGAACCACACTTGGCGTGGCCAGCGTGGAGCTATGAGGATCATGGATCCGTGATCCCTCTGTAGTTTGAACAGAGTCTTGGGAATCAAAGGAATGGGTGGAAAAGCATACAGGAATTCCTGACCCCAATGCAGGAGAAAGGCATTGTTGGCCTGAGCTCCCTGACACGGAATCCTGGAACAGAACCGGGGAAGTTTGGCATTCCACGGACTTGCAAAGAGGTCTATGTCCGGGGTCCCCCATTCCTGGAAGATTCAGTGTATTTGGTCCATATGCAGGGACCACTCGTGTGGAAACAGAACTCGACTGAGTCTGTCTGCCCGAGAGTTTTGAACTCCTGGAAGATACACTGCCAGAAGATGAATTTGATGCTCTCTGGCGAAGGCCCATAATCTGAGAGCTTCGTTGCAAAGCGACAGAGAGCCCGTCCCTCCTTGTTTGTTGACATAAAACATGGCTACCTGATTGTCTGTCTGGACTAGGACAGTCAGGTTGACAAGGAGGGTGTGGAAGACTGTGAGGGCAAGGAAGAGTGCTCGCAGTTCCAAAAGGTTGATGTGAAGGGTGGTCTCCTGGAGAGACCAGGTGCCCTGAGTGGAGAGGTGTTGGAGATGAGCTCCCCACCCTGTTTGGGAGGCATCTGTTGTGAGGGTTGCTTGGGGCAACGAAGGTTGGAAGGGGGTCCCCAACAACAGATTTTTGGAGGATGTCCACCACTGGAGAGACCAAAACAGACGTTTTGAGGTGAGTACTTGGTCTGAGAGCAGTCCCGATGCTTGAGACCACTGGGTGGCCAAAGTCCATTGAGCTGCCCTCATATGAAGACGAGCGTAGGGCACCACATGGACCGTGGAGGCCATGCGGCCCAGAAGTTGCAGCATTTCTCTGGCTGACAAGTGACTTCTGGACTGAGCCTGGGAGGCCAAGCTGATTAGCCGTTGGCCTCGGACCAGAGGGAGGTAGGCCCTTGCAGTGGTGGAGTCCAAGTGGGCCCCTATGAATTCCAGGGACTGAGTAGGGTTGGGACTTGGGAATGTTTACCACAAGTCCCAGATATTGAAGAATACGCCTTGTGCGGTCCAAGGAAATCTGGGCTTCTGACTGAGATGGAGCTCGGATGAGCCAGTCGTCCAGATATGGGAAGACGAAGATTCCCATGCCTCTTAGAAATGCGGCTACGACTGCCATGCATTTTGTGAATACTCTTGGAGCAGAGGCGAGACCGAAGGGAAGTACTCTGTATTGGAAATGTTTTCCCTGGAACAGAAATCAAAGATATTTTCTGTGGGATGGATGGATGAGTATATGAGTGTACGCATCCTTGAGATCTAGAGAACAAAGCCAATCCTGACTCTGAAGGTATGGAAGGAGAATGCCCAGAGAGAGCATTTTGAAGTTCTCCTTGAATAGAAACTTGTTCAATTCTCTCAGATCTAGGATAGGTCTGAAGCCCCCTGTCTTCTTTGTTATGAGAAAATAAGGGGAGTAGAACCCTAACCCCTGTTGAGGAAGAGGAACCTCCTCTAGTGCCCCTTGGGCAAGGAGAGAGGAGACTTCCTGACCCAACAGGGTCAGAAGAGATGGGGGAGAACTGAATTGCCTCACCATGGTATGGGGAGAAAGGCTGGAGAAATGAAGTTTGTAGCCCTCTCTGATGATAGAGAGGGTCCATTGCTCTGATGTTATTTGCTCCCATCTGGGAGCAAAGTGAACTAACCTTCCAGGTATGGTGAGAGGCTCTGGTTGTTCCAGAGCCAGAAATGGTAAGTTCTCTAGGGGCAAGTCAAAATCCCTGAGGGGGTTGAGCCTGCTGGGGTGTAGCAGACACTGCAGACTTTTGACTTTACTTGCTTAAATTGCTGACGTTTAGTAGCAAAGCGAGGCTGAGAAGATTGTTGGCCAGTATTTGTGGAAAATCTGGCCTTCTTAT
This sequence comes from Ichthyophis bannanicus, assembly GCA_033557465.1. Classification (NCBI taxonomy): domain Eukaryota; kingdom Metazoa; phylum Chordata; class Amphibia; order Gymnophiona; family Ichthyophiidae; genus Ichthyophis; species Ichthyophis bannanicus. The sequence goes on from CM066032.1 coordinate 84,516,669, forward strand.
AGTAAGGCCTTTTAAAAGACTTCTTTTTGGCAGGAGTAGAAGTAGACTTAGAAAGTCTATCTAGAGTGGCATTTTCTGCATCCATTTGAGCAGCTTTAATTTGCCAGTCTTCACCAAATAAGTTCTCACCTGTACAGGGCAGATTCCTTAGGCCATCCACAACCCAGGGTTCTAGGTCAGAAGCCTGGAGCCAAGCAAGACGTCGGGCTGCAATAGCAATTCCCGAAGCCCTGCCAGCAACCTCAAAGGAATCAAAGGCTGCCCTGTTGGAAAAACTTGGAGACCTCTGAAAGTTGTGTCACCACAGAAGTGAAGTCCTCCTTTTTATCCTCAGGGATAAAGGGGCAAAATGCCGTACCTTTAGGGCAAGTTCTCTGAGAAACATGCCCATATAAAGGCTGTAAGAATTGATCCTGGCTATAAGCATACTAGCCTGGAAGATCTTTCTACCAAAAGAGTCAAGGGTCTTACATTCTCGCCCTGGAGGGGTAGAAGAGTGCCTTTTGGGACTCTTTATCTTCTTCATAGCAGACTTCACCACAATGGAGTGGTGAGGCAGCTGAGCTTTTTGAAACCCAGGAGAAGGAGGGACCCGGTACATGGTGTCCAACCTACGAGAATGAGGAGACAGAGTTAGAGGAGTCTCCCACAAATCCATCAAGTGCTCTTGAAGGATTTCATGGATAGGCAGAGTAACTGCCTCTTTAGGAGCTTTAGAGTATCCTAAAATATCCAATATTTTTGATCTGGGTTTCTTTTCAGAAGATGTAGCAATAGAAGTCCTTTAGCTACATCAACAATGAAATCTTGAAAGGATAAATCTTCTGGAGGAGACATCGCCCTCTTTAGAGAAGAGGGCTCCTCAGGAAGATCAAACTCAGCAGAGTCATCAGAGGAATTGAACTCATCAGAAGAATCTGAGTATTCTCTCTGTGCTTGCAATGCACGATACGCGTACCGATCGATATCGAGATCGGGCGTATCGGGCATGGGATTGGTATCGGGCAAAAGCCTGAATCCAGCAAGCGGAACCGATCGACGCTTGGAAGTCGATGGTCTCGGTTCCGGTGTGGATACCGGAACCGGGGTCGGTACCGATGGAATCGGTACCGAGGGCGTCGCAGCCTTAATGAAAGCCAGAACGGCCTGCTGCATGGTCTGGACAGTATTGCCCATCGACGCCACTGCTGCCTGGATGTCGGTACCGGTATCGACTGGTACCCCAGAGCAGTCTAACAGGTGATCAGTCGAGGCCGTGCCATCGATGTCAACCTGTAACCCCATAGGTGATGCTTTGGAGGCCGGAGCCTCCCGCCGGGGTTTTTTGGTGTGGGCAGAATCCTCGAACTCAAGATTGAGAGCCTCTCGATCTTTTGAAAGAGATTTGCTTTTAGAGGATTTGCCCACAGAAAGTTTGGTTACCTGAGATCCATCCGGAGAGGAAGACCTGGATGACTGTGATGCTGGATTATCTGAAGCAAACAGCACATGGAACTTGTTGGCCCGGTTCTGCATACCATGTTTAGACATCTGGGAGCAGAATGGGCAGTCCGGTATGGAGTGGTCAGGTCCCAAACATTTAAGACACCATTCATGGGTGTCTGAGAGAGAAATAACAGCACTGCACTTGGTACACTTTTTAAAACCAGGAGCTGGCTTCTCCATGAGGAGAATTAGTGTAGGCCTGAAGGCCTAGCAAAAGTTACCACGTTGTACTGAAATAAAAAAAAGATTTTTTTTTTTTTAAGAAATAAAGAAAGAGAGACCGGCAGTACCGGTTTTGGTATGGGGAAGGCAGGTACGCGGTCAAAAGAAACAAATTAAAATAACAATTTCTTCAGCGGTGACAGGAACACGACCTGCTGGCTCCGCGGAAAAAGAGAAACTGAAGAGAGCTGGTAAGGAAGGCGGGAAGGCAGCGCGCATGCGCTGTGGGAAGCCCCAAAAGCTTTTCATCTGAAAAGCTGGGGAGCTTTCCCGCGCCGGCTCCGTCGGTTCCGACGTACCCATATGTGAGGACTTATTCCTGCTTGTTCCTGGAGATATCATTGTTGCCCAGCTTGGTTATGGGTGTTGGCCCCTTTTTTCGAGGTCTGTTTGAGGTTTATTTGCACTTTTGTCTCCATACAAGGTAAATGAGCCCACAGTAAAATTGTGCAGAGCAGGGTTTCTGACTCGTCAGGCCAGTTTTCCTATCTCCAGGGACTGCACTGTTTCTGTGGCCACAGTGTGGTGCAATGGACACAGCCAGTGCCTGTAAGACCAGAGGGTCACAGGTTCAAATCCCAGCTGGGGCTCCTGCCAACCCAGTCCCCATAGTTTTACCCACCACTAAACAGTGATAGTAAAGACACTCCTTTATTGCAGAGAACATACGCATGGTTACTACGCCTATATTTTACCACACCAAACACAGACACCAGAAACAGGCACATTACCTAGAGCAGAGTCCCGCAAATGCAGTCCTGGAGGGCCCCACACCATTCCGGTTTCATGCTGCCTCTAATAAAGATGCCTGTGTTGCATAGCTATGCACCACCCCCATGGTATGCAGATGTAGCTCATGCATATTTATGAGGGACAGCATGAAAACCCGAACAGTGTTTGGAACACCAGGACTGGAGTTGGGGAACTCTGCCGTAAAGCAGCAGCCAACAGGGCCACACACACCCCACAGGCCCCATTGGCCAATGCCTCCTGGAGAGGCAAGACATTGGGCCCTGCCTGTATCTCCCAATACTAGCAGTTGCATACCTTAGCAATGCCACCCTACACCTGGGTATATGGTACACAGCTATCAAACGTTTCCTATGATAACTGGCAGATATCAATTCCTACGTTAAGCACATTTTGCTCATTGAGCTCCACCATAACAATCATTCTGATGTCTGCGGTGTGTGCTGCAGGTCTGGTTTCTGACAGTGTTCACCACCCTGGGGAGTGACCCCCCAACAGTCTTGTGTACCATATCCATGCCTGTACTATGCCCAGGACTGGTGTGGTGGGTTTGGCTGCTGACCACCTCTATAGTAGCACAATGCTGGCATAGGTGTGGGGGTGGCTGTCTGTCTATCCAGTGTGTGGTGGCTTCAAACACCTTCCACAGCCCACACTGCCAGCAATGTTGCCAGTATTGGGCTGCCAATGTGCATAATGAGGAGCAAGGTACCATGGGTATAGGCCGGACAGGGTGGCCTGGCCAGGGTGCATCTGCACAGGGCATAGGGCAGTGACAGGCACATTGTAGTGCCCGGCCACCACCTACACAGACAGGGTGACCTCAGTATATCCTGCTGAGAGATCACTCTCACCCAGACTGTGCAGTGACCACAGCATGGCTAGGCACTCCCATAGTGCTATCCAGTATTTCTCTCATGTGATAGATATGGGTTTCCTTTTGGGGCCCAGTCACTGATGTATCTGCTTGCTGTGTATGCTGACATCCCAGTTCTGGGTGCAGGCATCTCCACTGGGCACTAGCAGACTGTTTGCAGCTGGTATGTGTTGTGATGGAGTGGCTTGCAGGGTGCAGTGGCTGATGGCTTGCACCAGGGGAATATCAGATAGTGGTTTGGTGCAGCATACCATTTCCAGGTCTAATGTCTGTCTGCTATTGTGTTATGGATGTGTACGGAGCTGCATTGACCGCCCTGTGGGGTGTCTGTTCCTCAGCAGGACTGGGTTTGATTTTCCCCTCTACTGCCCCCTTTGCAGGGAAGTAGACTGTGGATCTTTTGATAGGAGACCCTGTTTGCCATCCTTGGCCCTGAGGGGTGGGGGGGTGATGCATGGGAACTACACCTGACTGAAACAGACAAAGATGTCCAAGGTGTTCCTGCAGAAACTACCTATCTCACACATTAACACTGCTTTGGACCTGCGCCATGGTCTGTTTCAGCAATGGACGGTGCTGTGGACCTAGTGCTGGGTGCCTCACTGCACCCTCAGGGTGAGCACAGTACCTGCACAATGAGACAGTGTGTAGCTACTCTGTGCCAGTACAACACATGGTCAGTACCCCCTACCAGGCCGAGGTACTGTGGGGGTGCACCTGATCACTTCCCCCCTACCAGGCTGAGGTGCTGTGGGGGTACATTCCCCATGGTGTGTATCTGTGGATGGCTGATTTGCATGTGCAGTGCATCATGGGTGTGACTGGCACAATCCAACCCTGGGTAAATCCAGCACCTGCTCACAGGCTCAGATACACCATAGGGCATAGACCCTTCCAAACATCATTTCTTTTTTATGGAGCTTTCCTGGGAGTGTTTTTCATTGTTACCCATTGCTATCACTGTTGCCCAGCAGGATTATACTTTCTACAATATTTCTTGTGGTCATTTTTAAAGTTTTATGTGAACCTTTGTTCTGTGCACATGTATCACACTGCTCACGTGTTGTAGGTGTCACCGGGTTTGCTGTACATTGCTGACGGAGATGGAGTCTCGACCCTGTAATATGCCTGTAATGGCAGGTGTTCATTCGCGTTGGAATTGAGCTCAGAAATTCAGCGCGTTAGTGAGAGGGGAGCCTCTCCCCGCCCACTCTACGCCCATTGACCCCTTCTCTCCGCCCACTCTCCACCTTCTGCGCTGTTTTAACGCGCCGCGGGGCTTTACGATCGTTACGTGCGGTTAACGCGCGTAGTATTTTTATTTATTTTATTTAGACAGTTTTGTATCCCGCCTTATCCTTCAATCAAAGCGGTCACAACACAATTGGGGGATACATTTAACACGTGGGGATATGAGACACATACACTAATACTTACAGGGAACATGGGCAATGGAGGGTTAAGTGGCTTGCCCAAGACCACAAGGAGCATCTGTGGGACTAGAAACCCCAGTCCTTCCGGCCCAAGGTTGCTCTCCTCTAGTGGGATTTGAACCCCCGACCTTCCGGCCTGACGTTGGCGTGTGATTACGCGCGTTATACTGCACTTACGATCATTAACGTCATACTACGCGCGTTATTCAAGTTTACCGCACTTTAGTAAACATACCCCTTAGTCATGATTTGGACGTCTGAAAATGTGCATTCCATTTTATAAATGGCTTTTAAAGATGTTGAGGTAGGCAGAGGTGTGGCCAAGGCATGTCTGGGGTAGTGCAATGGACGTAGACGTCCCAGCTTGATTTCAGAAATGGCTGCAACTCCATCCAAGTTTAGATCTGCTGTAGACATGAACAGAGAGCATAAAACATCATAAAACATCCCAAGGGTGTAGAGAAGGTGACACTCCATTATGCCCAGTACTCCACACAAAGATGGTAGCAGTGGGAGTGAATGCTGGTTCCTCTGGCCCTAACCCACTGCTTTAACCATTAGGCTATTCCTTGATGCCCACAGTCTGGACTGCTACTCTGGGGATGTCTACGTAGATGCTCCTAGAGATTTTCATATTGGGTCCGTCCAGATTTGTGAAATTATGCCCGAACTTGAACGTGCCTGCTTTGTTTTCACTTGTTCTGGCTTGGATATCCGAGTTTGCAACGGGCTGTCATTTTTAAATGCCACTTCACTTGTGAGAAAACAGCACATTTTCTGTTCCTCCCATTGCAAACTCATCCATGCCTGGAAGGATGAGAGGGGGAGGAGCAAACAGACATGATAAACAGTGTCTTCTTAGAGTAGCAGCAGGAGCAATGGGGCTGTATGAGGCATCTTTCTCTTTGGAGACATATACTGTATATATATTTGTATAAGAACATAAGAACACATAGGGGTTTGTTTACTAAACCCTCTTAACGTGCGCACCGCGTTAGTCTGCAGGATGCCATAAAAGGAGTGGGCGGTCCGGTCAAAAGTAGCAAAACGGGATTAGCGCACGCTGCGCTGCGCGCTCTTGTGCGCTGCGCACATTAGTGCACGAGAAACGCGCGCAGGAAGCATAAGCAGGCACGCTGATGTACAAACAGCGGAAAAGGGCTGCAGTACAAAGGTGAAGACCCTGACAGATGGTGCAGGGGTCATGGGTTCAATCCCCCACTGTGCCCAATGAAGAAGGCTGGCTGAGGCACTGCCATTTATGTGTAATATTGCATTATGAGGCTTTTTAATTTTATTTTAATTACTGCTGCTAGCAAACGCACTCTCAAAGCGCTGTAACATAAGGTGCTGCATAAGGCACCCCATAAGGTATCCCAGAGGGCACATTTTAAAGTGCACTGTCCGCCACGGCACCCTACAATGTTGCTTAAAGGGTGCTCTATAGAGCGCCATATAGGTTGCCCTATGAGGCACAGCAAGGTCATAGCACTGTTTTTGATGGCAGCACTGTGCATTTAAACGCATGAAAATCTTAAGTAGGTGAGCTAACATGCAAGATGGAACAGCAGTATAGCACAATGGTTAAGGCACTAACTGATGATACAGGGGTCTTGAGTTCAATCCCCAGTGTGCCTAATGCTTAAGGCTGGCTGAGGCATCAGCTTTGACATGGAAGTATTGTTTCCTGCAGCACTTTATTTGTATTTTATTAATTGCTGCCAGCAAACACACCCTCACGTGCCGTAACCTAAGATGCTGCATAAGGCACCCTATAAGGCACTCCATAGGGCACATTATAAAGTGCACTGTCCGCCATGGCACCCTATAATGTCCCCCTATAGGGCAGCCTATAAGTCGCTCCATAGGATACCGTATAGTGCACCTTATATGGACGGTAACCATAAGGTGCCTTATAGGGCGCCCTATAAAGCGCCCTCTGAGGCACCTTATGGGTACAGTACGCTGAGGGTGTTTTTGCTGGCAGCACTAATGTACATTAAAAATAGATAATGCTTTGGACAGCTCTATCAAATAACCCCACTGTGGGTTTGAACCCATGACCTCTGGCTCCACAGGCAGTGAAGTAACCAGTGGGCTACAGCTCTGAAGCAACTAGCAAACCCCTGGCTGGCTGCAGAAGGACTGCACGTCACCACACAAACAGTCTACTGTGGTCACCAGAATATGGTTAGCCCACCCATACCCATGATGCACTGCACATGCAAATCAGCCATCTACAGATGAACACAAGATGGGGTATGCACCCCCACAGCACCTCGGCCTAGTAGGGGGAACTGACCGTATGTGGTACTGGCACAGAGTAGCTACACACTGTCACATTGTGCAGGTACTGCACTCACCCTGAGGGTGAGGTGGGGCGCCCAGCACCAGGTCCACAGCAGAGATAGACCATGCTGCAGGTCCCCAGCAGTGCTAATGTATGAGATAAGTAGTTTCTGCAGACACACTTTGGATATATCTGTATGTTTCAGTCAGGTGTGGCCCCTATGGACCCCTAGGAGGATTATGTACCATCCTCCTCCTCTTTCTCCTCCAAGGCTGTGGGTGGTAAATAGGGTCTCCACCAACAGATCCAAATTCTACCTCCCTGCAATGGTGGCAGTAGAGGGGACCATCAACCCCAGTCCTGCTGGGGAACAGACATCCTACAGGGCAGTCAATGCAGCTTTGTACACATCCATGCAGCAAGCCTTCAGCCGCTCCACCCTGCAAGGCGCTCCATCAAGACACATACCAGCTGCAGACAGTCTGCTAGCTAGTCCATAGTGCATGTTCCTGGTGGAAATGCGTGCACCCAGAACTGGGATGTCAGCATACACAACAAGCAGATATGTCAATGACTGGGCCCCAAAAGAAAACCCATAAATATCACATGAGAAAAATACTATATAGCACTATGGGGGAGCCTAGCCATGCTGTGGTCACTGCACAGTCAGGGTGAGAGTGATCTCCCAGCAGGACATGCTGTGGCCACCCTGTCTGTGCAGGTGGTGGCCGGGCACTACAATGTCCCAGCCAGTGCCCTATGCCCTGTGCAGATGCATCCTGGCCAGGCCACCCTGTCCGGGCTATACCCATGGTACCTTGCTCCTCATTATGCACATCGGCAGGCCAATACTGGCAACAGTGCTGGCAGTGTGGGCTGTGGAGGGTGTTTTCAGCCACCACACACTGGATAGACAGACACATACTCCCACACCTATGCCAGCATTGTGCTACTATAGAGGAGTTTAGCAGCCCTGGCCACCACACCAGTCCTGGGCACAGTGCAGGCATGGATATGGTACGCAATACTGTTGGGGGTCACTCCCCAGGTTGGTAAACACTGTCAGAGACCAGACCTGAAGCACACACCGCAGACATCAGAAAGATTGTTATGATGGAGCTCAATCAGCAAACTGTGCTTAACGTAGGAATTGCTATCTGCCAGTAATCATAGCAAACGTTTGATAGCTGTGTACCATATACCCAGGTGTAGGGTGGCATTGCTAAGGTATGCAAGTGCTATTATTGGGAGATGCACGCAGGGCCTAACATCCTGCCTCTCCAGGAGGCTTTGGATAATGGAGCCTGTGGATGAGGGTGTGTCTGCCCCTGTTGGCTGCTGCTCTAGGGCAGAGGTTCCCAACTCAAGTCCTGGTGTACCAAACACTGTTCGGGTTTTCATGCTGTCCCTCATGAATATGCATGAGATATATCTGCATACCATGGGGGTGGTGCATAGATATGCAGCACAGGCATCTTTATTAGAGGCAGCATGGAACCTGAATGGTGTTTGGCCCTCCAGGACTGCATTTGCGAGACTCTGCTCTAGGTAATGCGCTGTTTATGATGTCTGTGCTCGGTGGGGTAAAATATAGGCGTATTAACCATGCGTATGTTCTCTGCAATAAAGGTTTGTCCTTACTATCACGGTTTAGTTGTGGGAAAAATATGTGGACTGGATTGGCAGTAGCCCCAGCTGGGCTTTAAACCTGTGACTTCTGTTCTTGCACACACTGTCTGTGTGCACTGCACCACCGTGTTGCCACAGATATGCTGCATTCCCTGGGGAGTCCATGACTGTACATCCGACAGGGCCTGTTTGTTGCAGTGCACGGCACCCACCTGGATAGGGCTAGGCCATGGTCTGCTGTTGCCACCAGCTGCTGCCACCTCCACCACCAGTACCACTCCATCCTTAGATTGGCGACAGCATAAACCCTGAAGGATTTGTGGCCCTCCAGGACTGCATTTGGGGGAATCTGCTCTAGGTAATGTGCATGTTTCTGGTGTCTGTGCTCTGTAGGGTAAAATAGAGGTGTTTGAGCCATGCTTATGTTCTCTGCAATAAAGGTTCGTCTTTACTATCATGATATAGTTGTGGGTAAAATATGGGGACTGGATTGGCAGGAGCCCCAGCTGGGGCTTGAACCTGTGACCTTCTGTCTCCAAACACACTGGTTGTGTGCACTGCAACACCGTGTTGCCACAGAGACAGTGCATTCCCTGATGATAACATGACTGTTTGTCCGGTAGGGCCTGTCTGTTGCAGTGCATTGCACCCACCTACACAGGGCTAGGCCATGGTCTGCTCTGGGCAGCTGCCACTGCCCCCCTCCACCTCCAGTACCCCTGTGCCACCATGCTGACATGCCCTTCTGCTGGTGGTTGCTGGTGGTACGCAGTCTCAGGCCATCCTGTGTGCGGGTAGGCGGCTGCCTATGGTGCGGGTTCTGGGGTAGGGTGCCTGCATATCTGTCCGCACGTCCCCCAATCACCGCCTGCCAATGTTCTGTGCCCTTGGGGGTACCTGCTGGGTACTATCCCCTGTGACACTGTGATAAACACTCTTGTGCCCATGTTGGGCCCTCATCAGTTGCTGTCTGGCTGCTGTTCAGTTTCAGCATTCCTAAGTGCCATCTAGGCATCTGCCTAGTCCGCACTGTGCCCCAGCTGCACCACAGCATGTGCCGCCTGCAGCCCTCTGTATCCCCTTTCCCAGCATCTGTCCAGTTGCCCATTCCGACCTGCCCGCCCTGCTGTTGTGGAACATGTGCATGCCATAGGTAACCTGTCCAATGGAGAGGGAAACCCTGATCAGTGCTATTTCACTGTGGGATCATTCACCTTGTATGGGGACGGAGTGTAGACCCTTCTAAAATTAATATTATTTTTGCGGCTTTCTTGGGAGTGTTTTTTGATGTTTCCCATTACTATCACTATTGCCCAGCTTGATTATAATTTTTTAAAATTTTGTTGGGGTCCTTTTCAATGTTTATTTGTACTTTTGTACCTTGCACATGTATCACACTTATCATTGTTTTGTAGGTTTCCCCGGTTTTGCTGTACATTGCTGACAGAAATGTTTTCTCTTCCCTTTAAATCGGCTCTACCGCGAGGTTTTCACTCGCGGTATTTGTTTCCTTGAATTTCAGCCCTGCTAGTGTGCGGGGAGCCTCTCCCCTCCCACTCTCCACCCATTGACCCCTTCTTTCCGCCCCTTGGGAGCCTTCCTCCGCCCTCCAGGAGCCTTTCCACACCTTTATCGCACATCAGCACGCCGCGCACATGTGTGGGGCACATTAGCGCAGTTTAGTAAACATACCCCTAAGGATTCCATTTTCATTTTAATAATCACATTTTCTTTTACTAAAGAATCAGATACCTCCGAGACTCGAGACAATTTCTGTACCCCAGTATCCACATTTACTTTAACTTCAACCAATTCCAACTTTAAACCAGAGTAGTAATCCTCCAGCTTATCCAAGTGTGTCATAGTTAAAACCAACTGTTGACTCACAACACTAGATAATTGAGAAATCGCCTCCCAAATGCTCTCCAGGGAAATCTCCATCGGGCGTTTCAAAGAAAAACCCTTTGGCAATTCAGACGGCGAAGTTACAGCCAGATGGACTTTCCTTCCATCAGCTTCATTAACTCCCTGAGGGAGCTCAGCCGCCTCCACAGATTGAATATCAACCACATCCGCAGCCCCAGATTTCCTAGGCTGCTCACTGGGCCTCTCCTCGAGCAAAGCCCGCTCACGAGGATCCACTCCCACCTCTTTGAGAAGGACTTCACCTCCTCTCGCAGGAGGAGTCACCAGTAGGGTCAGAGTAGAAGGCGGCTCATGCCCATTAGGGCAGAGAGAAACATCAAGAGCACTACCTCAGCCAGCGACGTCAAGCCCGCTTAAATCTCCCCACGCTGATGCTCTGTTAGTCGAATGAAATGATCCATGGGTCCCTCACTGGCAGGTACAGGCTCTGCGGGAGGAGCCTTTTGCTTGCCCATACCCTTAGGCATGTTCGACCCGTGAACACTCCGTCACCATCTTGAAATTAACCACTCCCCTTCATATCCCCCCTGTTATGTTTTTTTGAAGGTGTGAATAAACAGGTAGACAAAGGTGAGTCAGTTGATTTAGTGTATCTGGACTTTCAGAAAGCCTTTGACAAGGTCCCTCATGAGAGATTCTTGGCGAAATGAAAAAAGTCATAGGATAGGAGGCAGTGCACTATTGTGGATCAGGAACTGGTTAAAAGATAGAAAGCAGAAGATATGACTAAATGGCCAATTTTCCCAATGGAGAAAGGTGAATAGTAGAGTACTGCAGGGATCTGTGCTGGGTCTGCTGCTTTTTGGCATATTCATAAATGAACTGGAAAATGGAATAACGAGTGAGGTTATCAAATTTGCAGATGACACAAAACTATTCAAAGTTGTTAAAATCCATGAAGATTGTGAAAATTTGCAAGAGGACCTTGATAAACTGGAAGACTGGGCATCCAAATGGCAGATGAAATTTAATGTGGACAAGTGAAAAGTTATGCACCTAGGAAAGAACAACCCAAACTATAGTTACACGATGCAAGGTTTCACATTAGGAATCACCACTGAGGGAAAAGATTTAGGCGTCATCATAGATAACATGTTGAAATCCTCCGCCCAATGTTCAGCGATGGCCAGGAGAGCAAATAGAATTCTAGGTATCATAAGGAAAGGAATGGAAAATAAAATAAAGGATATTATAATGCCTCTGTATCGTTCCATGGTGCGACCGCTCCTTGAATATTGTGTGCAATTCTGGTCACCGTATCTTAAAAAGGATATAGCGTTATTAGAAAAGGTACAGAGTAGAGCCACCAAAATGGTAAAGGGGATGGAAGGATACTGCTATGAAGAGAGCTAAAAAGGTTAGGGCTCTTCAACCTGGAAAAGAGACGACTGAGGGGAGACATGATAGTGGTCTATAAATTACTGAATAGAGTGGAACGGGTAATGCTTACACCATTAAAATATAGAAAGACGGGGACAGAAGGGGAGTAATCAAGATGGCGGATGTGAGCACGGAGCGGTGAGCTGCTGCCCAGAGCTTCGCTTTTCTTTGGAGCTGCTGCCGTCGAGATGGGACGGAGAAAGCGAAAACAGGCCGCCTTACCTCCGGGCGAGAAACCTTCAAGCTCTACTGGTCAGCGAATGCTTGGGGAGTGCGGCTTTGAATTCCGCGCCAGAGCGGCGTCCTTGGCTGGGGCAGTGGGAGGAGTTTTGCCCCAGAGCGTCTCAGGTATCTGGCTTTCTCCTGAGGAGCGGACACCCCCGCCGTGGCCTGGAAGGTCGGTCTCAGCAGTAGGTCTGTCCCCGGAGTTGGTTTTGGTGAGCACGCCGATTTCGGAGGGTGGTGGAGGTGCTTCTGCTGAGTTGATATCCCCCCCTGAGGAAACGGGCCGGGGTCGGAGGAGAGAGATGGTTGATTCAACAGAGCGACTTGTGCCTGGAGCCTTGGTGGTGAGGGAAGGACTTCCTGAGTTTCCTGTTTTGGTGAGACCTGCGGTATTTACTTTGGAAACGCTATGGGAAGGATTAGCGACCTTGAACTGCTCTATGAACAGAGTTTGTGGGACTTTCCAGAAAGAAATTAATGTGGTTCGAGATTCTTGTGATGTCCTTACGAAGGCTTGTGATGTACAAGCTAGCAGAATAGCTACCCTGGAGAGGGAGATGGGGGAGGTACGGGATTTGGTAAATGCTCAAATAAAGGATAATACTGTATCTGGTAGGAAATTGGAGTACTTGGAAAACCAGGCCCGGCGATGCAATCTCCGGTTTCTGAGTTTTCCTCGGTCACCAGTAGAGATGGTTCAAAAGTATTTTGGGGAGGTATTGAAAATCCCTCCGGAGCAGTTTCCTCCTATGACCAGGGCTGTGTATTTATCCCTGGGTAGTGGGGGTGGAACAGATCCGGCCCCACTCTCACAGCTGGGGTTGGGTGATCTTACGGGTCTCCTTGAGAGTTCTCTGGAGATTGTAATGGAAAGAACTACCCTGCTTGTTACATTTTCTTTAGAGACGGATAAAGTTTTATTCTTAGAATGTATTTCAGAAATGCTAATGAAGTTTTCTTGGGGTCTAGAGTTAGGGTATTTCCTGATTTATCACGAATTACACAGTTAAGGAGGAAGGAATTTTTGTCTCTTCGCCCTAGGATTTTAGCCTTGGGCGCTTCCTTCCAGCTTAAATTTCCTGTTAAATGTTATGTTAATTTTAAGCAAAAGATGTACTTGTTTTTTGACCCCAAGCAGCTGTCGGCTTTTCTGGAGACTAGGGAAGCGAGTAATATTGAGGTTGTTATCCCTTCTCATTCAGCTGACGTGTAAGTCTCCCTTCTGCTTATATCTATATTTTGTGTTTAATGGCTAGGATGTTCTTGGCACTATATTATTTTCCTAGTACTCCTCTATTTCCTTTGTTTTTGGGGTCTAGTATGATGGAGAAATGATTTTGTGAGATGATGTATTAATTTTTCTTTCTATTTTTTCATTTCATTCATGGTATATTATCTGGATGTTAATTGAATAATTCATAAATAAAAATTTAAAAAAAATATAGAAAGACTAGGGGACATGCAATGAAGCTACAGGGTAACCTATTTAAGTCTTATAAGAGAAAATATTTTTACACTCAACGTGTAATCAAACTCTGGAATTTGTTAGTAAAAGCTGTTAGTGTAGCCGGATTTAAAAAAGGTTTGGACAAGTTCCTGGAGGAAAGGTCCATAAACCATTATTAAAGGGAATCGGGGATATCCACTGCTTCCCCCAATACAAACATTGTGGAACCTTTGTTTTTTGGGGAAACTGCTAGGTACTTGTGACCTAGATTGGCCACTGTTGGATTGGATTGGCCACTTCGGAGGCAGCGTGGCAAACTTACCTTAAAGCAGGGTGGCTTGCTGCACTGCCTCCAATCCAAGCTCGGTGGCTCTTCTCTCCCAGACGAAGTCTCTTCAGTCAGAGAGTGAATGGATTTTAACATACTACAAGTTACCGACTGGAAGAAATAAAAGCTAAGTGCACTGAACGATCTTTTAATGATTCCTTTTTGAATTTTCATATTGGAAAACAGTGAACTTTAATTTAAAAACATACATTGGTGTCACACAGTGGTGTTTAAAAAATGATAGTATGGGGTAAATGATGAAGCAACACATAAAAGGCGGGAAGGGTTATTTGATGCATATTGCATCTGTTTAACACTGTTGTTGCACCTATCTGTTTGTGTTTCATACCCCTACTATATACTCATTTATATATTATGAGCCTGATTCTGACCCCTGAATAGTGGGGATGAGGTCAACCCCTGAACAGCCCCGGCCTGCTATTCCATGTCCAGCCCTCCCCGCCAGTATAGAGGGCTTGAGCACTGGATGGGGGTGGGAGGGGGTGGTACGGAGGCAGAGAGGAGGTGGAGTGTGGGTGGGCCGCAGCACCCGGACATATAGGGCCTATTCTGAACATGGCCCTGTATGTCCTCCAGATACAAGATGGACAATGGATGTATTCCACCAAAGTCATGGAGCAGCTGCAGGTAAGCCACCGCCACCCAATCCCAGCCCTATCTGCCCCCGCTAAGGGTCGGGCCATGAGGAAAAGAATATCAGGACTGCTGTTGGGCCTTGCTTGCACTTTCTGGGTGTCCCAGTGCCATGGCAATAGAACGCCACTGCACCTGCACTCCAGCAGGAGCAATGTGAGTGGAGACGGGCAGGTACTTGGACATGGACCAGTGCAGAATGCTGTGCATGCCAGCCCATCCAAGTGCCCTGATTCTGCAACCATGGTACACCTTGGCCACATTCATTTTCTGCACTCTGCATGTTTTTGAGGTACATTAGAAGTGCTATAAACTGACTAGGGAGAAGTGTTTTGTGGCTCTGCTGTCTTTTTAATTTGTGTGAAACTGGTGAAGTCCTACTTTGGTTTAATAATTTCAAAACGTTTCAGCATGAATGGTGAAGTGCCTCGTGTTTTTGCCTTCTCCCCCTCCCAAACAGGTCCCACTGTGCCTGGCCCTATGAACCATGCCTTGCCACTAAAAACAAATGGCATAAATAGAAACATAAGATATGCCATACTGACTCAGACCCAAGGTCCATTAAGCCCAGTATCCTGTTTCCAGCAGTATCTAGGTCACAAGTACCTGTCAGGTTCCCAGAAAGGTATACAGCTTCCATATTGCTTATCCTGGAGTAAGCAGTGGATTTCCTAGGTCCTCTTTAATGGTTTATGGACTTTTTCTCAAGGAACTTGTCCAAACCTTTTTTAAACCCAGCTACTCCGAACAGCTTTTATTTCATCCTCCGGTAATGAATTGCAGAGTTTGATTATTCATTGAGTGAAGAAAAGATATTTTCTCCTTAATCTTAAATGGGCTACAAATAAGAAGGGAGAGTTAGAATATATAGCACTAAATGAGAGGTTAGATATGATTGGAATATCAGAGACATGGTGGAAGGAGGACAACCAGTAGGACACTGTGATATCTGGGTACAAACTATATTGTAATGAAAGAGATGATCAAATTGGTGGAGGGGTTGCACTCTATGTTAGAGAGGGCATTGAATCAGAAAGGATTAAAGTTTTGCAGGAAACAAAATTTGCTGTAGAATCTCTATGGATTGAAATTCCATGTAAAAAGGGGAAGGCGATGGCAGTGGGGGTGTACTATCGACCGCCTGGCCAGAATGAACAAATGGATGATGAAATGCTCAAAGAAATCAAGGAAGCTAACAAAAGTTACAGCGCAGTAATAATAATGGGTGATTTCAATTACCCCGGTATCAACTGGGTCAGTGTCACGGCAGGACATGCTAGGGAGATAAACTTCCTAGATGAAATAAATGACTACTTCTTGGAGCAGCTGGTTCATGAACCGACCAGAGGGTAAGCCATATTAGACTTAGTCCTTAGTGGAACACAAGATCTAGTGCAAGAGATAAGGGTGTTGGGGCCTCTTGGCAATAGTGATCATAGCATGATCGCCTTTGATTTAATTAGTGGAGGAGGGATAGTAAGGAAATCCACAGTACTACCTTTTAACTTTTGAAAGGGAGACTATGATAAAATGAGGAAAACAGTTAAGAAAAAACTAAAAGGAGCATTTGGGTATTGTTGAAAAATACTATCTTGGAAGTCCAGACCAGCTGTATTCCACGCTTTAAGAAAAGTGGAAGGAAGTCCAAAAAACTGCCAGCATGGTTTAAAGGTGAGGTCAGAGAGGCTGTTGTTGCCAAAAAAACATCTTTCAGGAAATGGAAAAAAGAGCCAAACGATGAAACCTGGAAACAGCACAAGCACTGGCAAGTCAAATGCAAGGCATTGATAAGGCAGGCAAATCGAGAATTTGAGAAGAAGCTTGCTGCGGAAGCAAAAAACACAAAATAAAGACTTTTTTCAAGTACATTCATAGCAAAAAAACTGTGAGTCATTTGGTCCATTAGATGATAGAGGGGTTGAAGGGACACTAAGAGGCGACAAGGCGATAGCAGAGAGACTGAATGAATTCTTTGCTTCGGTCTTTACTGAGGAAGATGTAGGGATGTTACCCATGACTGAAGTGGTATTTAAAGGTGTGGAAGAATTGAAGGAAATATCGATACATCGGGAAGATGTATTACAACTATTAGATAAGCTGAAGAGTAGCAAATCACCTGGGCCGGATGGTATACATCCAAGGGTGTTGAAAGAACTGAAATATGAGATTGCAGACCTGCTATTAGTAATCTGTGAACTATCATTAAAATCATCTCTAATACCCGAAGACTGGAGGATCACTAATGTAACACCAATTTTTAAAAAGGGTTCTAGGGGTGATCCGGGAAACTACAGACCGGTGAGCCTAACGTCAGTACCGGGAAAAATGGTAGAAACCATCATAAAGAATAAAATTACTCAGCATGTAGATAGTCATGGCCTAATGGCAGACAGCCAACATGGCTTTAGACAAGGAAGATCTTGTTTTACTAATCTGTTATGTTTTTTGAAGGTGTGAATAAACAGGTGGACAATGGTGAGTCGGTTGATATAGTGTATCTGGACTTTCAGAAAGCCTTTGACAAGGTCCCTCATCAGAGACTTTTGGCAAAACTAAAGGGTCATGGGACAGGAGGCAGTGTACTACTGTGGATCAGGAACTGGTTAAAAGATAGAAAGCAGAGGGTAGGGCTAAATGGCCAATTTTCCCAATGGAGAAAGGTGAATAGTGGTATACCCCAGGGATCTATGCTGGGTCCGCTGCTTTTTGACATATTCATAAATGACCTGAAAAGTGGAATAACGAGTGAGGTTATCAAATTTGCAGATGACACAAAACTATTTAAAGTTGTTAAAACCCAAGAGGATTGTGGAAAATTGCAAGAGGATCTTGATAATTTGGAAGACTCTGCATCAAAATGGCAGATGAAATTTAATGTGGACAAGTGAAAAGTTATGCACCTAGGGAAGAACAACCCAAACTATGGTTACACGATGCAAGGTTCCACATTAGGAGCCACCACCCAGGAAAAAGATTTAGGCGTCATTGTGGATAACATGTTAAAACCCTCGGCCCAGTGTGCAGCGGCGGCCAAGAGAGCAAATAGAATGCTAGGTATCATAAGGAAAGGAATGGAAAATAAAACAAAAGATATTATAATGCCTCTGTATCTTTCCATGGTGAGACTGCACCTTGAATATTGTGGGCAATTCTGGTCGCCGTATCTTAAAAAGGATATAGTGATATTAGAAATGGTTCAGAGAAGAGCCACCAAAATGGTAAAGGGGATGGAAGGATACTCCTATGAAGAAAGGCTAAAAAGGTTAGGGCTCTTTAACCTGGAAAAGAGATGGCTGAGGGGAGACATGATAGTGGTCTATAAATTAATGAATAGAGTGGAATGGGTAAACGTAGATTGATTGTTTACATTATCAGAATATAGAAAGACTAGGGGACATGCAATGAAGCTACAGGGTAAACTATTTAAGACTAATAAAAGAAAATATTTTTTCACTCAACGTGTAATCAAACTCTGGACTTTGTTACCGGAGGATGTAGTAAAGGCTGTTAGTGTAGCTGGGTTTAAAAAAGGTTTGGACAAGTTCCTGGAGGAAAGGTCCATAAACCATTATTAAGAAGGGACCCAGGATATCAATGCTTGACCCAGTACAAGCATTGTGGAACCTGTGTCTTTTGGGGAAACTGCTAGGTACGTATGACCTAGATTGGCCACTGTTGGAAACAGGATACTGGGCTTGATGGACCTTGGTCTGACCCAGTATGGCATATCTTATGTTCTTAAATTGTGTATCCCCTAGTCTTTCTACTTTCAAAGGAGTAAACAGCTGATCTATGTTTAGCCGTTCTACTCCATTCATTATTTTATAAACCTCTATTATATCTGTCCTCAGCCATTTTTTTTCCCCAAGTTCAACAGCCCTAACCTTTTAAGCCTTTCCTCATAGGGTTATCTTTCCATCCCTTTTACCATTTTGATGGCTCTTCTCTGTATCTTTTCAAACTCCGCTATATCCTTTTTTTGTTGTTGTTGTTTTTATTTGCATTTTAGGAAATAATGTAACAGAACAAAGGAAAGAAAGAAAAGAAAAGAAAGCCAGAACACAGTAAACAATCCCAACATTCCAATTATTACACCCTAACTAGCCCACCCATCCACCCGCCCCTATCTTGCACTGGGGACTATATAGAGGACAAACTGTGATAACTAACTAAAAGTAATTTACATTTAAGCCTAGCTGAAAAACATGACTGGAAGCCCGGTACTCCAACCTGGGGAACCAAAGAAAAAATATCCTAATGTGCGTGGGCAATATATTTGTTCAGGGCCTTCCACTTTTCTAAGGTAAGAGAGTAAGAACTAGTCAGAGTCAAACAAATTAGCTCATATTTACTATATAAGCCCAAATGGTCCCACCATAGGCACCAGTTAAGCTGCAAAGGATCTTTCCAATTTGTAAAAATTATGTTTAATGCTATTCTCAACATAAAGTCTAATAAGAACTGATTCTCAGTTTTGAATGAGAGAATATCCACTAAAGATCAAAAAAATAAGTATTCACCAAGTCAATGGCGCTTGAAATTAGAATTTGCTGGATTCATTCCCACACAGTTGTCCAAAAAATCTGAACGTTAGAGCATTCCAATAACATATGGGATAGCATACCGGGAGCAGCCTTACAGGACCAGCAGGTATTGCCAGCATTGCTATCCCATTTAGCCCGCTTAACTGGGGTGATACGTTCTTTATGCACTAAGAAGTAAAGAGACTGTGTAAGGGAAGCAGATTGAGACACCCTTATCAGTGAATCCCAGAACCTAACCTATAGTCGTAGTACAGCCAATTTCCCAGCCTCATGTTCCCAGATACGTTCAACACCAATGGGTCTACCCTGACTATGTTCACGGATTAACTTGTATATCCATGAAGCGACCCCCATTTCACCTACAAATGACACACAAGCTTCGCTAGTCCCAATTTTTCTATGAGAGGAAAGACTACTATCCTAGATTTGCCAATGCAATGCTTTAATTGTAGCCACTGACAGAAACAAGAGTTAGAAAGAGCAAATAATTCTTGCAATGTAGAAAAAGCTTTCCATTTGGAGTCTTGTAGGAGTTGGCCAAGCGACCAAATACCCTGAGAGTACCATATCTTCCATTTAACAGTCTTACCTTGAATTTTAAAACATGGATTGTACCATATGGGAAGCTTCCATGATGATTTATTATCACTATGCATCATATTGGCTAAAAACTAATAAGCACATCATGTATCACAAATTATTGCGGAAACATTCTCAGTATCCTGAGGTCATTTTAAGCAGTAGCTCTATCGGTATGGGTGCAACCAGCCATTTCTCTATTTCACACCATATTGGCCATTGGACCAGGACATTATGCCCCACCCATTGGGCACTTTGCCTCAGGAGAAAAGCGTAGTGATACCAATGAAAATCTGGAAATTGAACCCCGCCTGCCTCCCTGCTAAGTTTAAGTTTCCATTTGGCAATCCTGGGAGGTTTCCCTTTCCATAAACTTTGAACTAGAATCCACTCTAATTTCATGTAAAAGGTAGCGGGAAGAAGTAAAGGCAGCATTGCCAGTACATAATTAACTTTGGGAGCAATGGTCATCTTTATATTCTCCAAGCGGCCCCACCAAGTCAATCTCAGAGGTGACCACTGCTCCGTAATATTACGGACTGCAGACAAAAGCTTATCTACATTTTGTTGAATAGTCTCACTAGGTGAGGCAGCATATTGCACACCCAAATATTTAATCCCTTTAGACTCTCAGATAAGTGAGTGGAGATCAATCTCAACTTTGTGTGTTTGATAGTTAAGAAGAAAGGCAACAGATTTGGACCAATTTATTTTGTATCCAGAGATCTGAGAGTATATGTTAATCTTTTCAAGTATTCTCAGAATGAATGCAGGCGTAGTAAAAAGTAGAAGGTCATCGGCATACGCGGATATTTTTACTTCTTGGTCAGCCACCTGTATTCCTCGAATATCAGGATTTTGACAGATAAGAAGAGCTAGGGACTCTAATGCAAGATTAAAAAGCAATGGAGACAAGGGACAGCCTTGTTGAGTCCCTCACTTCAGTGGGAATGCTGCGGATAAAGTACGGTTGACTGCTATAGAGGCCTTTGGTTCAGCATACATTGCCTTTGTCAATTTTATAAAACCCTCACCAAAACCAAACCATTTAAGAGTGGAGAGAAGAAATGGCTATTCCAGTCTGTCGAAGGCTTTTTCAGCATCTAAGGATAAACCGATAGAGGGTCGCCCCTCCTCCCCACCTCTTCTAGAACATGACACAGCACTCTTGCATTTCTGCTGTTGAGCACCCAGCCATAAATCCACATTGATCCGGGTGGATCAAGGAGGGGACAACTTTCCCTAAGCGAGCAGCTAATATAAATGCATATATTTTATAGTCAGCATTTAACAACGAAATAGGGTGGTAATTTCCCACCTCAAAGCTGCCGTGGCTTGCTGACCTATCGGTGCATAATATTAACACATGAAAAGGAGAAGGTCCTCAGCAAAAACTTTATAAAATCCCTGAGGAATTCCATCTAGCTTTACTCGCCGCTAATAGCTTGATGGCCTGCATGACCTCCCTGTTTTGTATGGGAACATCTAGCCTCGTGGCCGCTTCCATTGAGAGAGTAGGGCGTTTGATGTTTCTGACCAGATATGCAAATGCATCTTCTTCCATTTGTACTTCCAAGGAGTACAAATTGAGATAGAAGGCACAAAACACTTCTCTATTTCATCATCTTGAGTCAATAAACGCTGAGTGTCTTCATCGAGTATCACTGCGATTTTTGTTGCTGACTTCCTACCTTTCAATGTATGGGCTAAAAGTCTCCCTACCCTGTTCACCTCAGTATAATATCTATCAGTTTGAGCTTGCAGGGTTTGAACCACTTCCGCAGTTAAGAGAGAATTATACTGAAATCTCAACCATTGCAAGTGGAGAATTATATTAGGATCTTTGCATCGTACAAGAAGGCGTTCTCCCACTTTAATCTGCTCATTTAGAGTGCATATTTCCACTTTACGCTGCTGCCCTAGTCGTATCACATAACTGGTGACATTTGCACGAATTGTAGCTTTAAAGGCTTCCAACCATGCCCACCCTGAGGTGGCTGTGTGTCTATTAAACTGAAAGTACTCTTTTATAGCTGCGCACATAATGTCACAAAACTCTGAATCAGAGAGAAGGGTCCTATCAAACCTCCCTGTCCCTGGGGGTCACTCATTTAAAACATCTTTAAGATGAAAGGATATTGATGTCCCAGGACTACACATATGATCTCCCTTTCTCACTCCAACATGATTTGTTTCCAGACTCACTCACATATTATTCTTACATCAATAGTCCCAGTTTTCAGAACACAGGATTTGTTAGGGTCCCCTGGATTAGCTCTTTTAGCACAAACAACACATTTAAGCATAGCCAGAATAAACACTATTGCACTTCTTACTATTTCTGTAAGGGTGTATATTAATGTTTCTTTACTTTACAACATTCCCTCGCCTCTGCTTTCTGTTCTTTATAACTACATCTTGTATTTTTCCAGACTGCAGTTACACCAGTTTAGCACATACTTGTCACAACCATTCTTCAATATGGGATGAATTGAAAAGCACAGCAGAATATTTTCTAAGTCATGGCCTTATTCCATGTTTCAGTAGGAATAACGGGAATATCCATGGGGATATCACAGAATGTACACAGGCCTTTCTGGAATACACTATGCACATCTCCGCAGCTGATCATGCCCCCATTCCTCCCCTTCTGGACACATTCTGAAATCCTCATGCTGGTACTATGGACATGCACGAAAGCAATGTTTCAGAATATGGTCGGGAACATTTTCGGCACATAAATATCCCAACAGCACGTACAAAACCCTGACCTCTTAAGTGCATAACTTTGTACTTGTCCACAATAAATTCTATCTACCATTCGGACATTCAGTCTTCCATTTTATCAAGGTCCTCTTACAATTTTTCACAATCTTCTTGTGCCATCTGCTAATTTGATCACCTCACTCCATCATTCCCATTTCCAGGTCATTTATGAATATGTTAAGAAGCACAGATCCCTGAGGTACTCCACTAGTCATCTTTTTCTATTGAGAAAACTGGCCATTTAGCTCTACTCTCTTTTCTATATTTTTGCCAGTTCCCAATCTATAATAGTACACTGCTTCCTAGCCCATGACTTTTTAATTTTCCCAAGAGTCTCTCACGAGAGACCTTGTCAAAGGCTTTCTGAAAATCTAGATACACTTTGGGGTATGTTTACTAAAGTGCGGTAAACGTGAATAACGCGTGTTGTACGACGTTAACGATCGTAAGTGCAGTATAACGCACGTAATCACACGCCAACGACCGTTAACGTCATACTACGCGCGTTAACCGTAGTTAACGATCGTAAAGCCCCACGGCGCGTAAAAACAGCGCAGAAGGTGGAGAGTGGGCAGAGAGAAGGGGTCAATGGGCGGAGAGTGGGCAGGGAGAGGCTCCCCTCACACTAACACGCTGAATTTCAGAGCTCAATTCCAACGCGAATGAAAACCTGTCATTAAAGGCATATTAAAGGGAAGAGAAACCATTTCCGTCAGCAATGTACGGCAAAACCGGGGAAACCTACAAAACGTGAGCAGTGTGATACATGTGCACAGAACAAAATATCAAATAAAACGTTAAAATGACAAGAAAAATGGTAAAAATTATAAGTCATCTGGGCAACAGTGATAGCAATGGGCAACAATAACAAACACTCCCAGGAAAGCTCCAAAAAAAGGAAATGATGTTTGGAAGGGTCTACGCTCCGTAGACCCTTTCAAAACTCATTTCATTTTATTGGAGCTTTCCTGGGAGTGTTTCTCAATATTGCCCAATGATATCATTGTTGCCCAGCTTGGTTATGGGTGTTTGCCCCTTTTTTCGAGGTTTTTTGTCAGGTTTCTTTGTACTTGTGTCTCCATACAAGGTAAATGAGCCCACAGTACAATTGTGCAGAGCAGGGTTTCTGACTCGTCAGGCCAGTTTTCCTATCTCCAGGGACTGCACTGCCTCTGTGGCCACAGTGTGGTGCAACAGACACAGCCAGTGCCTATAAGACCAGAGAGTCACAGGTTCAAATCCCAGCTGGGGCTCCTACCAACCCAGTGCCCATAGTTTTACCCACCACTAAACATTGATAGTAAAGACACTCCTTTATTGCAGGGAACATACGCATGGTTGGTTAATATGCCTATATTTTACCACACCAAACACAGACACCATAAACAGGTGCATTACCTAGAGCAGTCTCGCAAATGCAGTCCTGGAGGGGCCCACACCATTCAGGTTCCATGCTGCCTCTAATAAAGATGCCTGTGCTGCATATCTATGCACCACCCCCATGGTATGCAGATGTAGCTCATGCATATTTATGAGGGACAGCATGAAAACCCGAACAGTGTTTGGAACACCAGGACTGGAGTTGGGAGACTCTGCCGTAAAGCAGCAGCCAACAGGGCCAGACACACACACCCACACCCACAGGCCCCATTGGCCAATGCCTCCTGGAGAGGCAGGACATTGGGCCCTGCCTGTATCTCCCAATACTAGCAGTTGCATACCTTAGCAATGCCACCCTACACCTGGGTATATGGTACACAGCTATCAAACGTTTCCTCTGATAACTGGCAGATATCAATTCCTACGTTAAGCACATTTTGCTCATTGAGCTCCACCATAACAATCATTCTGATGTCTGCGGTGTGTGCTGCAGGTCTGGTCTCTGATAGTGTTTACCACCCTGGGGAGTGACCCCCAACAGTATTGCGTACCATATCCATGCCTGTACTGTGCCCAGGACTGGTGTGGTGGGTATGGCTGCTGGACTCCTCTATAGTAGCACAATGCTGGCAAAGGTGTGGGGGTGGCTGTCGGTCTATCCAGTGTGTGGTGGCTGCAAACACCTTCCACAGCCCACACTGCCAGCAATGTTGCCAGTATTGGGCTGCCAATGTGCATAATGAGGAGCAAGGTACCATGGGTATAGGCCGGAAAGGGTGGCCTGGCCAGGGTGCATCTGCACAGGGCATAGGGCACTGACTGGGACATTTTAGTGCCCGGCCACCACCTACACAGACAGGGTGACCTCAGTATGTCCTGCTGAGAGATCACTCTCACCCTGACTGTGCAGTGACCACAGCATGGCTAGGTACCCCCATAGTGCTATATAATATTTTTTTTATGTGATAGATATGGGTTTCCTTTTGGGGTCCAATCACTGATTTATCTGCTTGCTGTGTATGCTGTCATCCCAGTTCTGGGTGCATGCATCTCCACTATTGATTAACTAGCAGACTGTTTGCAGGCTGGCATGTGTCTTGATGGAGTAGCTTGCAGGGTGCAGTGGCTAATGGCTTGCAGCAGGAGAATATCAGATAGTGATGGGGTGTCTATCTGCCATTGTGTTATGGATGTGTACAGAGCTGCATTGACTGCCCTGTGGGGTGTCTGTTCCTCAGTAGGACTGGGGTTGCTGTTCCCCTCTACTGCCACCTTTGCAGGGAGGTAGAATCTATTGTTAGGAGACCCTGTTTTCCATCCTTGGCCCTGGGGGGGGGGGGGGGGTGGTGGTGCATGGGCCACTTGGGGGGTCCATGAGGGCTACACCTGACTGAAACAGACAGAGATATCCAAGGTGTTTCATGCAGAAGCTACCTATCTCACACATTAACACTGCTTTGGACCTGCGCCATGGCCTCTTTCAGCCATGGATGTTGCTGTGGACCTGGTGCTGGGCGCCTCAGTGCACCCTCAGGGTGAGCACAGTACCCGCACAATGTGACGGTGTGTAGCTACTCTGTGCCAGTACAACACACGGTCAGTACCCCCTACCAGGCCGAGGTGCTGTGGGGGTGCATTCCCCATGGTGTGTATCTGTGGACAGCTGATTTGCATGTGCAGTGCATCATGGGTGTGACTGGCACAATCCAACCCTGGGTAAATCCAGAACCTGCTCGCAGGCTCTGATAAACCATAGGCCATCACACGTACATCTGTTAGCATAATGCATAGGTGCAAGACACCCTAAAGAGTCTGTAATATAAGGTGCCCACGCTGGTAAAAACACACGTACCCACGCACGATTGTACGCACGCACCAACGCACGTAGCTACGCCCCTACCAACGCACGCAGCCACACACGTGGCTACGCACACTGCGAGGGTGTGTTTCTGACACCACTACTCAACGTAAAGAAAAACATGCCTCCTCATTCCTTATGTAATGTACAGGGTGATGCCTGGGCCAGCCTTCTGCGTTAGGCACACTGGGGATTTGAACCCATGCTGCTTGTAACAGTGGTCAGTGCAGTAACCATTGTGCTACAGCTCTATTTCAGTGATTTGTGTCTGTACGCCTTCTTACGATTAACGCGCAGTAACGCGCCACGGCGCCCTGTAACGCTCGTTAGTTTTTGGAACGCGCGCTAGTGTTAACGATGTACCGCCCATGTCCTTATTTGGGGTTTCTGTCAATACCGCGGCTCCTAACGCGAATTGCACTAACGCAGTTTAGTAAACATACCCCTTTATCAACCAGCTCACCTTTATTTACCTGTTTATTCACACCTTCAAAAAACAAACAAACAACAGATTAGCGAGACAAGACTTTCCTTGGCTAAATCCATGTTTGCTTTGTTCATTACACCATGACTATATGTTCAGTAAGTTTGTCCTTTATAATTGTTTCTACCATTTTGCTCAGAACTGATGTCAGGATCACCAGCCAATAGTTTCCTAGATCATCCCTGGAACCTTTTGTAAAAATTGACATTACATTGGCCGCGCTCCAATCTTCAGTTCAAATCTGCTCTTCCCATCCATTTTGTTCAGTTAACATAAACCAAAAATGTACAGTTTATCCAAAAATGGAGTAGGCTAATGGTTAGAACAGTGGGCTACAAATGAGCGTAGCTTCTACTTCTTGTGATCTTGGGTAAGTTACTCAACCCTCTATTACTTCAGGTACAATCTTAGGGGAATATTTATAAAGTCCCATGATAGTAACACAGGTTTGGACTGAATTACTAGCGTAGGGCACTACACCTGATGCAGGGGGTGGAGACCGCCTTCTTCCTGAATTTAGCGCAGCTCACTGCATTAAAACTGCATTGTACTGGTGGTAGTTTCTCCCGACCAATCACCAGCAGCATGGGCTTTCAAGACTCATGCTAGCGGCACTGCGGCGGAAAAACCCACTCCTATGTGCTGCCTGGGAAACACGGGATTTTTAGCGTGAGGCATCACACTACTTTTTAGCATAGCACTGATAACATGCGCTTACCCCATGATACTTGGGTAGCACCCTTTAGTAAGCATGCCCCTTAGATTGTAAGCTCTCCAAGGACATGAAAATACCTACTATACTTGAATGTGATTCACTTTGACCTACTATTGAAAAAACACAAGCTAAATCCAAAATAATTTCCCCTTCCTTTCTATATCCTTACTCCAATTTTATCTTTTGGAGGAAAGGCCTCCAGAAGTTGATGCAATGTTATAGCTGAAGCAGCTTTTTGGACTTTTCACATAGGTGTCCTGTTATAAAATGGATCCCTGGATGTTAAAAAAATCTTCAGTAAATATATCCCGCTGAGGGCCCACAGTGCCTGAATATAACTAATGAAAAGGCATTAGCTAAATAAAAGAAATTGTTTTAACTATGTTTGTATTAAGATATTGCTCACAGCAAAAATTACAATAAACCTTAAAATATTACACTGCCTTAATTTACTTGATTAACAAAACATGCATCACTCCAAGAAAGGGGAATGCAGTGGGGCTTCACAATACTGAACAGCCACAGCTTTGCTTTTCTAACTGGTACTAAAGCCCACTGCAGGTAGCATAAAAGCAGGATAATATGATGAGGTAAATCAATATCATATTGGACATGAGGTAGAAGATACCCAAAGGATCAAAGGATGTTATTATGACTTGCCAAGCACGAATCATACTATATTGTTAGTTCAGACCTTTATCCCTTTGACTGACACTGGACGTTTGGCTAAAGCAGCAATTACAGCTCTTGTGAAGCCTATATCATAGTTTATATAGGAGAATTAGAAAAGAACCTCACAAAATACAAGAGGCCATGAAAGCATGATGAAAATTAATTTAAGCCATAAAGGCTTACAGCAAAGATATACTGTAAGAGCATCCAAAGATAGCATGCAGCTAGTTTTGTATTCACAGCATCAAACAATTTACTACATACTTGGTGTTGCTTTAGATTTGGCTGGGGAATTAAGAAATGAAAAATTCATAATTTTAGGGTACAGAAAAGCATCATCAAAATTAATACTGTCAATGTACACATTAAATTTTATCTAATTTTATAAAGGAATCTTTTATAGACACAGTTCACATCATATCCCTGTTATTAATTCATGATTTGATATAAACTGAATAATCAATATATTTCCAGGTACTATAGATAACAATTTTGCTCACCTATAACAGCTGCGTTATAGGTGATATCAGGACTGATGGGGCACACAAGTAGGCGATGTCATCTGACAGTGCTGGGATGGAACTGCTCTCCAATAGTTTGTAGCTTTAGTGTAAAGTTATGAGCATGCATGGCCCTTCCATGTGTAGTGGTTCGCTCAGCTCCTTAGTTTCTTTCAAAGCTCAAGAATGTAGACAACTCTTAGGGAGGTGGGAGGGACAGTTTGCCTTCATAATTCTACTGTCTATGGACAACACCTGTTTCAGGTGAGCAACATTGCTTTTTCCATCAACGAGCAGGATTGAGTAAGGCACAGAAGTGGGTCATTCCAAGCTAAGGGCTGCTCACTCTTGAATAGTCCCATAGTTAGAAGCAGCCAATGAATATGAAAGTTGGCAGCACACACAGACAGATTGGCGGGTAGACTGAAAGCACTGTCCTCAGCTGAGGCTTAGCCCAAGAAATAGTGCATTGCAAAAGTATGAACTGAGGACCATGTGCCTTCTTTGCAGACTGTTGATAGTGTTGCAGATTTTAGGAGTCCCGCAATCGCTGCTCTTCTTCTTATTTGAAGAGACTGGAGCTAAGAGGAGTACCCACTTGTTTATAACTGAATTGGATGTAGGATATCAGTTTGATAAAGTTCTTTTTGTGACTGGCATTCCAGGTCTACGAGGATCAAAGGACACAAAAACTTGTGTGAACTTTCTAAATGATTCCGTTCTCTTTCAGTAACACTGGATAATCCTTTTACACTCTAGAGTGTGGAGGGCTTTTCCATTTGCATTTGTGTGTGGTTTTGACAATGCTGATCTGGAAAGGTGGTACCATTTTAAGTAAAAATTTAGGACTAGTGTGAATACCTATTTTGTGAGGGTGAAACTGAGTGTATGGTTAGTAGGTCCTCAACACCTGAAGGTCACTGACTCTTCTAGCAGAGGTAATTTCTACAAGAAAGAGTATTTTCCAGGTAAGGAACTTAAGAGTGATAGACTCCAGTGGCTCAAAGGGTGGATTCATAAGTGAAGCTTATACTAGATAAAGGTTCTGTGGCATAGGACGTTTCTGCAGTGGGGGTTTGATATGAAGAAGACCTCTCATGAAGTGTGAGATAATGTGACACAGAGGCTGGAAGAATATCCACCATAACATGATAAGCTTTGGGGAAACTGCTAGGTACTTGTGACTTAGATTGGCCACTGTTGGAAACAGGATACTGGGCTTGATGGACCTTGGTCTGACTCAGTATGGCATATCTTATGTTCTTATGTTCTTAAGCTGAAATAGTACTGAGATGACTCTAATGAAGGAGATATGGAGGCCAGGATTTTTATTTATTTTATTTGCATTTATTTTTATACTGCTCCTTCCAGAGTTCAGGGGTGGTTTACATTATAATGATAAACTAGAACAATTACATGTTTAGTTATTTATTTATTTATTTAGCTGTATTTATATTCCGCTTTTCACTGGGTCAAAGTGGTCAATTGGGGGATACATTTAACATGAGGGGATATGACACACATACATTAATACTTACAGGGAACATGGGCAATGGAGGGTTAAGTGGCTTGCCCAAGACCACAAGGAGTGCCTATAGGACTAGAAATCCCAGTCCCTCCGGCCTGAGATTGCTGTCCCCAGGTGGGACTTGAACCCCCAGCCCTCCGGCCTGAAGTACCTTGTCCTAACCACTAGACCACTCCTCCCTCCCATGTAACAATGTTTAGAACTTTGTACATAGAACAGGTGAGTGAGGTAAATCCTCAAACTATTTACATGAAGCAGTACTAGGATAGACCTCTATAACTATTTACAGAGAAAATTTACAGTATCATTCTTACTGGTAACAGAGAATGAAGTACAACAATGTACTAATAGATTTGTTTCAAGAGGGGAGTGTAGGGGGGGAGCGGGGGCATCAAGGAAGGAGAAGAGAAGGAGGTGGGAGGTGGAATAACATGAAAATGGACTAGATGTTATTGTAATGTTCTCTAAATAGGTGTGTTTTTAGCTCCTTGTGAAATGATTGAAGGTCCTTATTTCCTCTTAATGTATCTGGAAGGTTATTCCATTGTAGGGGGGCTACGTATGTGAATGCCCTGTTGCTCGTAGATTGTTTGGTGTTACATATTGTGTGAGGTACTTTTAGTATGTTTTGGTTGGGAGTTCTGTTTCTAGTTGGGGGTTGTACTTTGATGAGTGTGGAAAGGTGCGAGGGGGCTATGTTATATATTAATTTGAACGTCGTCATTATTATCTTGTATCAAACTTGGGCTGGAATTGGGAGCTAATGGAGCCCCATTAGGATGGGTGTAATATGGTCCAAGAACCGTGATTTCATTATGATTCTTGCAGTAACATTTTGGGCCAATTGAAGTATGTTAATGTTTTTTTTTTAATTCCTTGTAGAAGGCCATTGCAGTAGTCCAAGTGCGGTGTTATAAGCGCTTGAACTACAGTTCTGAAATCAGACAGTTCAATGAGGTTTCGTAGCGGTTGTAAAATTCTTAGCTTGTAGAATATGGTTCTATTTAATATCCTTAGGTGGGGCTCCATCAATGCTCCCTCTAATATTTTTGTAGGCTGTGTGCGCATAAAATATCAGCTGTGCAGCTTTTGAAGGAAGGTTAAATTTTTGTGCACCACATAACGACACTTGGGGGTATGTTTACTAAACTGCGGTAATCGTGAATAACGCGTGTTATGTAATGTTAACGATTGTAAGCACAGCATAAGGCGCGTTATGCTGCACTTACGATCGTTAACGTTACATAACGCGCGTTATGATGCGCTAACGATCGTAATGCCCCGCGGCGTGGTAAAACACCGCAGAAGGTGGAGAGAGGGCGGAGAGAAGGGGTCAATGGGCGGAGAGTGAGCGGGGAGAGGCTCCCTTCACACTAACGCGCTGATCTGAAGAGCTCAATTCCAACGCGAATGAAAACCTGCCGTTAAATGCACATTACAGGGGAGAGAAACCATTTCAGTGTCAGCAATGTACAGCCCAGGCAGGGAAACCCAATAAAAGTGATAAGTGTGATACATGTGCACAGAACAAAAGGGCACATAAACACTGAAAATGACCCCAACAAACTGGAAAAAAACCATAACCAAGCTGGCCAATAGTGGTATCAATGAGAAACATCAACCCCTCCCCCCCCGAGTAAGCTCCATAGAACATATATAAATCGTGGAAGGGTCTATAATCCGTCCCCATACAAGGTGAATGAGCCCACAGTGAAATAGCGCTGCTCAGGGGTTTCCCCACCATCGGACAGGGTTCCTATGGCGAGCACATGTCCCGCAACATCAGGGCGGGCATGTCGGAACGGCAACTGGACAGATGCTGGAGAAGGGGATACAGAGGGCTGCAGGAGGCACATGCTGTGGTGCAGCTGGGCCACAGTGCGGACTAGGGCGATGCCTAGGTGGCCCATATGAATGCTGAAGCAGCAGAGCAGCCAGACAGCAACTGCTGAAGGCCCATCATGGGCACGACTGTGTTTCCCAAAGTGTCACAGGGGATAGTAACCAGCAGCTACCCCAAGGGCACGGAACATTGGCAGGCAGTGCTGGGGGGAAGCGTGGACACCTATGCAGGCACCCCTACCCCAGAACCCGCACCATAGGCAGCCACCTACCTGCACACTGGATGGCCTGAGACTGCGCACCACCAGCACCACCAGCAGAAGGGCATGTCAGCATGGTGGCTGAGGGATACTGGTGGTGGAGGGGGCAGTGGCAGCTGCCCAGAGCAGACCGTGGCCTAGCCCTGTGTAGGTGGGTGCCATGTACTGCAACAGATGCCCCTGCCCCTAATGATGGCACCAACCCAGGATATGCACTATTCTGGGTGCAGCATTGCCCATAGGGACTATACAGCAGGACACAGATGTATCCTAGCTGTGTCTAACTGAACTACCTATCACACACTGATGGGGACCTGCAGCATGCAACATTTCAGCCATGAAAGGTGCTGTGGACCTGGTGCTGGGCGCCCCACCTCAACCTCAGGGTGGGCACAGTACCCGTACAATGTGACTGTCTGTGGCTACTCTGTGGCAGTACCACACACGGTCTGTTCCCCCTACCTGGCTGAGGTGCTGTGGGGGTACATACCCAATCTTGTGCCCATCTCTCGTCTGCTGATTTGCATGTGCAGTGCATCATGGGTATGGGTGGGTTACCCCTATCCTGGTAACCACAGCAGACAGTTTGTGTGGTGATGTGCAGTTCTTCTGCAGCCAGCCAGCCAGCCAGGGCTTTGTTCATAGCCTTATAAGGTGTCCTATAGGGGACATTATAGGGTGCCTTGGCAGACAGTACACTTTATAATGTGCCCTATGGAGTGCGTTATGGGGTGCCTTATGCGGCACCTTAGGTTATGCCACCGTGAGGGTGTGTTTGCTGGCAGCACTAATTAAAATACACGTCACATGCCTCAACAATCACTACTTAAATGTAAAGGGTGCTGCCTCAGCCAGCCTTATACCTTAGGCCTACTGAGGAATCGAACCCATGACCCCTGTACCATCAGTCAGTGTTGTAACCATTGTGCTACAGCTCTGTTACTGTGCTTGTATGCCTGCACGCCTTCTTAAGATTAACACGCGGTAACGTGCCCTGTAGCGCTCTTTCATTTATGGCACCTTGTAACGCGCATTCTCGGCGCGTTCTCGGAAACGATGTACCGCCCTTGTCCTTATTTGGGGTTTCTGTCTCTACCGCGGCTCCTAACTCGAATCGCACTAACGCAGTTTAGTAAACATACTCCTTGGAGTTATATACTTTAAAATTTGACTACACGTCAGAATACAGAATGTACACCACATTGATTTTAATCAAATTAAAAGAAAATAGACGATTACTAAATGAAGCGGAAAATGTCTAGTAATTACAATGACAACTTTTACATTTTAAGACGTCTGTGTTGTTTTCTATCAGAATCAGAACAGTAATTTTTGTGCGCTCTGTTGTAAAGTATGGGCGCTCGCTCGGCGAGGTGTGTGCACGCGCATACGCGCACAGCTTAGAGGGAACAGTGGGCTCCATGCTTAGTGTTTTATCGAGGGTGATCCCTAGATATTTTATTTCCTGTCTGACTTTTTTTTTATTTATATTTCTTTTTTATTGTATCATGCTTCGCACACATCTAATTATACATCAAACAGCACTAGCCTGGTGCAAATCCTATCTCTGCAACCGATGGCAACAAGTAAGAACAGGCCCCACGACATCAGAGCCTTTCCCCCTGAAACAAGGTGTCCCTCAAGGCTCATCCCTATCTGCCCTGTTATTTAACATTTATATGCAGCCTATCTGTGCTTTAATCTGCTCCTTCAACGTCCACTGTCTTGCCTACACTGATGATATCCTCATCTATACACCTTTTACGATTGATCAACCTGACTTCTCTCCAATATTGAGATGTTTCGAAGCAGTATCAGAATGGCTTCTAACTCAAAATCTCCAGATCAACAACAGCAAAACTGACATCCTATTCGTCACAAGGAATCGGAATTTCACGCCTCCCCCATCACTGCAGATCAACAATATAGAATTGAAATCAAAACCCACAATCCGATACCTAGGAATTACCCTCGACCAATGGCTTGATATGTCAGCCCATGTTACAAGCACCACAAAAGCAATTTATCACAAGATCCGAACGCTAAGACACCTTCGCCCATTACTCGACTTCTCTGACTATAGATCAATATTCCAAGCTCTAATCATCCCACATCTGGACTTTGCGAATATCATCCTTCAGGGACTTCCACAGTCAACCTTAAACCCACTCAGACTTGCCATGAACACAGCTGCAAGGGTTCTAGTTGTGGCATCAAGGTCAGATCATATAACGCCTATCTTGATAAACCTACACTGGCTGCCTCTTCCTGCCAGAATCACCTACAAACTACTAATACTAACCTTCAAAGCCCTCAAGAATCAGCCCCCCACATCCATCAATGCACTTCTCCACCGTACCACAATCAACAGAACAAGAAGAAATACGCAGCTGAACACAATTGAAGTCCCCAAGTTCATAACAAAATGTACAAAATCAACAGCCAACAGAGCATTTTCTATTTTTGCACCGATTACATGGAATGCCCTCCCAGCAGAACTCCGAGCCACCCAAAACCTAGTGGTGTTCCGAAAAGCCCTAAAGCACCACCTGTTCATACAGCACTACCCGACCTCCCAGTCTGAGAAACAAACACCCACCCCTCGAACCCCCCACCTAACTCCACCCACTGAACATCCCCCCACCGATAATGGTTAAACAGCTCTCCCATAGGGCATAGGGCACTGGCTGGGACATTTTAGTGCCCGGCCACCACCTACACAGACAGGGTGGCCTCGGCATGTTCTGCTGGGAGATCACTCTCACCCTGACTGTGCAGTGACAACAGCATGGCTAGGCACCCCCATAGTGCTATACAGTATTTCTTTCATGTGATGTTTATGGATTTCCTTTTGGAGCCCAGTCACTGATTTCTCTGCTTGTTGTGTATGCTGGCATCCTAGTTCTGGGTGCATGCATTTCCACCAGGAACATGCACTATGGACTAGCTAGCAGACTGTTTGTAGCTGGTATGTGTCTTCATGGAGTGCCTTGCAGGCTGCAGTGGCTGAAGGCTTGCTGCAGGAGAATATCCGGTAGTGGTGGGGTGCAGCTTAGCATATCCAGGCCTATTGTCTGTCTGGTATTGTGTTATGGATGTGTACAGAGCTGCTCACCTATTAGACAACGTTTTGGTGGTGGTGAGAATCGAGGAGGAATGTGTCACATTCTATATACCCTTTCAATGTCTAGGACATCTGCACCTTGACCACTCACAATCTTAAATGACAGAGGAGTAAGGCAGGGGTCTCTAAATCCAGCCCTGGAGGGCCACAAACCAGTCAGGTTGGCAGGATATCTCTAATGCATATATATCTCATGCATAGTCATTAGGACTATCCCAAAAACCTGACTGGCCGGTGGGCCCCATAGGACTGGGTTGGGAACCACTGCTGTAGGGTGTCTGTTCCCCAGCAGGACTGGGGTTGATGGTCCCCTCTACTGCCACCTTTGCAGGGAGGTAGAATGTGCATCTGTTGATAGGAGACCATGTTTACCACCCTCAGCCCTGGAGGAGGAGAGTGGTGGTACATAATCCTCCTAGGGGGTCCCATGGGGGCTACACCGGACTGAGACAGACAGATACATCCAAAGAGTTTCTGCAAAAACTACCTATCTCACACATTACCACTGCTGGGGACCTGCAGCATGGCCTATTTCTTCCACGGAAGGTGCTGTGGCCCTGGTGCTGGGCGCCCCACCGCACCCTCAGGGTGAGCACAGTACCCGCACAATGTGACGGTGTGTAGCTACTCTGTGCCAGTAACACACACAGTCAGTACCCCCTACCAGGCCGAGGTGCTGTGGGGGTGGACATGGTCAGTTCCCCCTACCAGGCCGAGGTGCTGTGGGGGTGCATACCCCATCTTGTGTTCATCTGTGGACAGCTGATTTGCATGTGCAGTGCATCATGGGTACGGGTGGCCTAACCCTATCCTGGTGACCACAGCAGACTGTCTGTGTGGTGATGTGTAGTCCCTCTACAGCCAGCCAGGGGCTGGCTAACAGCTACAGAGCTGTAGCACACTGGTTACTTTGCTGTCTGTGGAGCCAAAGGTCATGGGTTTAAATCCACAGTGGGGTTGTTTGATAGGGCTGCCCAAACATTATCTCTTTTTAATGTACATTATTGCTGCCAGCAAAAACACTCTCTGCGTACTGTACCCATAAGGTGCCTCAGAGGGCGCTTTATAGGGTGCCCTATAGGTCACCTTATGGTTACCGTCCATATAAGGTGCACTATATGTTATCCTGTGGAGTGACTTATAGGGTGCCCTATAGGGGACATTTTAGGGTGCCATGGCGGACAGTGCACTTTATAATGTGCCCTATGGAGTGCCTTATAGGGTGCCTTATGCGGCACCTTCAGTTACGGCACGTGAGGGCGTGTTTGCTGGCAGCAATTAATAAAATACAAATGAAGTGCTGCAGGAAACAATACATACGTTGCAAAGCTGATTCCTCAGCCAGCCTTACGTATTAGGCATACTGGGGAGCAAACTCAAGACCCCTGTATCAGCAGTCAGTGCCTTAACCATTGTGCTACACTGCTGTTCCTCCTTGCATGTCAGTGCACCTACTTCAGATTTCCATGTGTTTACATGCACAGTGCTGCCATCAAACACAGTGCTATGACCTTGCTGTGTGTCATAGGCCACCCTTTCAGAAACATTGTAGGGTGCCGTGGCGGACAGTGCACTTTAGAATGTGCCCTCTGGGGTACCCTATGAGGCGCCTTATGCAGCACCTTATGTTACAATACTTTGAGGGTGTGTTTGCTGGCAGCACTAATTAAAATAAAAATAAAATGCCCCCTACAGCACTATCACCTATAGCAAGTAATGCCTCAGCAAGCCTTCTTCATTAGGCACAGTGGGGGATTGAACCCATAACTCCTGCATCATTGGTCAGTGTCTTAACCATTGTGCTACACTGCTCCTCCTTGCATGTCAGCACACCTATTTATGATTTTCATTCCTTAAACTACACAGTGCTGCCATCAAAAACAGTGCTGTGACCTTGCGGTACCTCATACAGCACCCTATAAAGCGCCCTATAAGCAACATTCTAGGGTGCCTTGGCGGACAGTGCACTTTAAAATGTGCCTTATGGGGCGCCTTATGTTAACACGCTTTGAGAGTCCGTTTGCTAGTAGAAGTAATTAAAATATAAATAAAATGCCTCCTAAAGCAATCTTCCCCATAATAGGTAATGCCTCAGCCAGCCTTCTTCATTTGGCACAGTGGGGGATTGAACCCATGACCCCTACACCATCAGTCAGTGTCTTAACCATTGTACTGTGGCTCTGTTCTTGTACTTTCACATCAGCGCGCTACTTATGCTTTCCGCGCATGATTAATCCCGGTTTTGCTTTTTTCTGACTGAAACGCCCACTCCTCATATGGCATCCCGCACAATAGCGCGGCGCGCACCTAACGGGGTTTTAGCAAACATACCCCTTAGACTCCTAAACTGGCCTCTTTGTAAATTTACTAAGGCTAGAGGTTTTCCACTAGAGGTCAATCTGCCAAATAAGAAGCAATTGTCCTTATTTGGCAGATTGACCCCTAGTGATAATACTGCAAGGCTACTGCTAGGGGCTCATAGCTGTCATTTTGAACCCAGCTAGCAATGAAGAAGGAGTGAAAGGAGATCACTCTCACTCCATCTATTAGTCTATCAGGGATACTCTGAGGTAAATCCTGGGGGAGGATCAGGGGTTGAATTAATGATCACAGTGTGCTTTTTGAGAGGGGGTCTTTGAGGTGGAATCTGGAGGTCTTTGTGGGGGGTCTGATCCAGGTGGGGGGCACTGAACTGGATGTCTCTTTGGAGGAAGTAAGATTGAGAGAATCCAATTAGGGGAGTGTTTGTGGAAGGGAGTCAGATTGGAGAGTGTGATTGGAGGGGGCCTCTTTTCAAGAAGGTTATGTGTTATGGGGGAGAATGCTATCGGGGGGGGGGGGGTTATATGCATCACTTCTGTGAGCACAAGGTGTTTTTCTCTTACCACTGGGGTCTGCAAAAAAATGTCTTGGCAGAGAGCACAGGCAGATAACATGGGTGCACCTGTGCTATCTGCCAAGGCATGCAACACAGGCTCGTGTGGTAAGTTTATTCCCTGTGCACTAACTGCATGGCATTTGCTGACCATGCCCCTCACAACACACAGCAGTTGCACTGAGCACAAATTAGGCTTTGCTACACTTTAGCAAGCATGCCTCTTAGTTTAAAATGAAGACTAACTGAACTTTCTTTGTCTGCACATATCCCTATTTGATTGATGGTTCTTAAAAATGTAAACTTGAAATCGCTAACACTGAACTGTGGCTCTTTTTTGAACCAGGGTGCTGTGAAAGTGATCACTCAGTTACAAAGGTTACAAATCATTATTCTACCTGGTTTAGTCTGTGGAGATACTTTTTCATGTCTTAATTCTTCTTCTGCAAGAAAGGAGAAACTCAGGTCACATTTATTATGCAGAAACAAAGAAATGCTGATGCATATACATTAGATCCCGATTCTGTAACCATGGGAGCCAGATTGTCCAGCGGGTGCAGAATCGGGAGCAAGATGGGCTGATCATGTCCCGATCCCAAGGCCCTGGTCATCCATCCCCCACCTTGGCTATCCCTTCCCATCCTCCTGCAGGAGCCCAGGTGCCATGGCATCTGGTCACCATGACACTGGGATGCTATGCACAAGCTCAGGAAGGGCCGCTGCCATCCTGCACTTCATTCCCCACTGCCCAGACACTGTTTAAAAATTATTTAGATGAACTATAAACACAATGTAAACTAAAGATAATGGGGACACCTATAAAAATTGCATAAAATATGCCTATGTGCCTTTGTAAAATATACCCTTAACAATAACCCCCAGTGGAGGCACATTCCTCTTTGGTTGTCCAGCCCTCTGTGCGGCCGATCGGAAGTGGGACGCCCAGAGTTGGACCCGATTTTGATCCCGTGGGGGCTAGACATGCCCGCGGGATCAGAATCGGGTCTTCGGCCCGAACGTGCAGTCTAGACCCTGATTCCAATTGGCTTGCACGCCCAGCAGATCCCTAGTTACGTCAGTCAGGCTCCTGAATGGAGCCGCAGTGCCATGGCATCCCATCACCATGGCACCGTGGCTCCATTAAGGAGCTGTGAAAGCTGGCTGCCACCAATTTTGTGCTTTCCCTGTAGCTGGACCCTCGATCTGGCCTCCCATGGTCAGGGTCTAGCTGTGGGGGACTTACTTGCCACCCTACCTCTTTGGTCGGGCCTGGCAGCATGATCCCCCAATGTCCAAAGGGACTTATTCCACCTCTATGGTGGAATAAGTCCCCCGTCTAAGTTCATGGCTCCGGACATACAGGGCTGACATCTGAATCGTCTATGTACATCTGGGGAGATGACCCGCTCTTGTTCCACCCCTGTCTAAGGCTCCCCATATGACTCAGCTGTATGTATGGCAAACCTTGTGCCGGCAGCTGCATTTGCACAAACAGCGGGGATGTACATCCAGGCTGGACATACATCCCCTCTATTCGTGGTTGTGAATGATCTCCATAGCACCCAAATTCTTTTGCACAAATTTATATCTATTCCAAGGCAGGCATAAATCGGTGTGAATATTTTATTAATTATTCATGCACAGTGCAACTCTGTCTCTGTTCCGCCCAAACTCTACCCCTGGGAACACCTACATGAGGTCATGTAGGTGTGCTCTTTTTGGCAGACGTACTTAAAGCTAATATGTACTGTACCAGCACAATCAATAAGATAATTTCCATGTGTCAAATATGCATTAAATATTGAAAATGCTTTATGAAATTACTCCCTGTATGCTCTTTGAGGGAAATTTTATAAGAGTGCCTAGGCAAGGAAGGCACACAAGTGCATATGTTGCCACTAATTTAGAAAGGCAACCAAGTGGCTTTATAAAGTAGCTATGCAGAAGCTCCCACAGAGTCAAATGTGTTCTGAAGAAGGAGTAAATCTGAGTGAATGTATCAGTAGAAATCAGCAATCATGCCTGCATTTTATAAAATACACACAAAAGCACTGATCCCATTCCTCTTCATCCATTCTCTATCCCCAGAAATGTCTATATGTGTATGTCACATAAAGGTAAATGCTGTTTTTTGAGTGCCTATCTTGATGTGTGTGTATACTGATGCAATTTTATACGCGCCTATTTGAGCATGTGAACCACTGCTCTGCATGCTGAAATAGCCTTTAAAATTACCCCCAAAATGTTTAGTTATGCTTTGTTATCTTGTTCACCTATATTATACCGTCCCATCTCCAGCCTGTCATTCCTTGCTAAAATCGTGGAAAAGGCAGTGCAAAGGCAACTTCAGGAACTTATTGACATAAATGCCCCGCTGGACATCCATCAGCATGGATTTAAACCCCAACATGGTGTGGAAACCCTACTCACCTCCCTTTTTGATAATCTCCTAAGAGGCATGGACAACACAAAAAACGACTTCCTGCTAGTGTTCATGGACATCTCGGAGGCCTTCGACACTGTGTCCCACACTAAGCTATTGCAACACTTACAACAGATAGGGCTATGCAAGAATACCCTGAAGTGGTTTACATCATACTTGGAAGGGTGAACACAACAAGTCAAATGTGACCAAAAGAAATCACTACAATTCCCCGTCATGCAGGGAATACTTCAAGGCTCAGCCCTATCATCAATGCTCTTTAACATCTACATACAGCCCATATGTAACATCATCAAGCACTACAAACTTCACTATCACATTTATGCTGACGACATAATGGTGTACACTCCAATCAAGCTACTAGCACTAAACACCACAACAATAACCAAATGCCTCGAAGACATGAATGACTGGCTCATAGCCAACAACTTAACGGTCAACTACGATAAAACTGAGGCAATGTTCGTCACCAGGAACCCTACCTTCATACCTCCACAAACTATCAGCATCCTAGACAAACACATAGTAGTGAAAGAAGAAGTTAAATATTTGGGCATCACACTAGACAGAACTCTGAGCCTGAAATCCACATCAACAAAACCGCAAACAAGGCCTATCAATGACTGAAAACAATCAGACAAATCAAACCAATGCTCCGTCAGGACCACTTCCGCACAGTGTGCCAAGCACTTATTACACCACTGCTTGATTACGGAAACTCACTATATCAAGGCCTTCCTCAGCAGACACTACACCCACTACAGATGGTACAAAACACCACAGCACACATCATTACAGACACTCCAAGGACCGAGCACATCACTCCCATCCTACAACAACTGCACTGGCTCCCAATGGTGGCAAGAGCTAAATACAAAACAAGCATGATCATCTTCAAAATCATTCACCATCTCTCAGCAGATGTACTGCAAAACGTTATAACAAGGGATATCAGCAATAGAACAAGAAGAACCAATAACTACAACATGATTGTCACACCTGCAGGCTATCACAAAACCAAACAAACAACTTCAAAAAGAGCACCATCACTACTGGCATCCGCACTATGGAACTCCCTCCCAATGAGCCTGAGGGCACTAGATGACCTCACAGACTTCCACAAAGACCTCAAAACATTGTTATTCATAAAAACATATGAGCACTCAGGCAACATCCCCTATCCAAACATAAATACTACTACCTCCACCAACTAAGCACGCACTCATCCCATCTACACACACAAGCTTATCAAACCACGTTATTAAATACCCTTATGTTAAATGTTACCCTTCAATTGTACTGTCTAAATGCTGTTAAGTAACTGTACTGTCTAAGGGGCATGTTTACTAAAATCCGCAAAATAGCGCGCCGCAAAATAGCGCACGGCAACGCGGCACTGAAACGCGCAGAAACGCGTTTAAACGCCCCGCACACGTGCGTGTCACCCCCGCACAGGTACGCGGCTCACTAACGGGCCCCGTACAAGTGCGGGCCCGCAAATGTCCGATAGAGGCGTGGAACGGCGAAAGGAGGGCGGAGGAAGGCTCCGGAGGGGCGGAGGGACGGGGTCAATGGGTGGCGAGTGGGAGGGGAGAGGCTCCCCGCACAGTATCGGGCCCGAATTTGCATGTAAAAACTACCGCGGTAGAAAGCATTTAAAGGGAAGAGAAACCATTTACGTCAGCAATGTACAGGAAAACCGGGGAAACCAGCAAAACGTGAGCAGTGTGATATAGGTGCACAGCACAAAAGTGAAAATAAAAATAGAAAATGACCACAACAGAACTATTAAAAATAGTAATTCAGCTGGGGAACAGTTATAGTGATGGGCAAATACAGAAATCACACCCAGCAAAGCTCCAGAAAAAAGAAATGAATTTTGGAAGGGTCTACTGAGAGGAGACTCTTCCAAAAAACATTTCCACGTTTTGGAGCTTTCCTGGGAGTGTTTGCTATGGTTGCCCATTAATATCACTGTTGCCCAGCATGGTGATATTTTGTCCCACATTTCCCGTGGTCATTTCCGGGGTTTATGTGCACGTTTGTCACCAGACAGGGTGCATATGCCCACAGTAGAATTGCGTAGAGCAGGGTTTGTGACTCCATCCTGCCAGGCTTACTGCCTCCAGGGGCTGCACTGTCTCTGTGGCCAAAGTGTGGTACAGCGGATAGAGTCATTACCTCTAGGACCAGAGGGCAGAGGTTCAAAACCCAGCAAGGGCACCTACCAGCCCAGTCCCTATATTTTACCCACCACTAAATAAAGATAGCGCAGACACCCCTGTTTGCATGGGGAAAACACCCATATTTTACCCAACACCGCACACACACCACAACAATGGGCATTACCTACAGCCAAGTCCCCCAAATGCAGTCCCATACTGCCACATTGCAATCAGGTCAACTGCTTTTTCTGAGAGAAGTTCATGCCAGCATGTTGGCGGACAAGTACATGTGGTGCAGGGGGCAGTGGCTGCTAACCACAGAAGACAGAGGCCTAGCCATGTGCAGGCTGGCACAGTCCACTGCAACAGACAGGTCCTGCCGGATCCACAGTCATGGACAGTCCAGGGAATCCAACCAATCTGTGGCTACACAGTGGTGCAGTGCACACAGACAGTGCATACAAGAACAGAAGGTCACAGGTTCAAAGCCCAGCTGGGGCTACTGCCAATCCTGCCCACATATTTTTCCCACAACTAAACAGTGATAGTAAGGACACACCTTTCATGGCGGGGACATATGCAATGGTAAGACATCTATCTTTTACCCCACTGAGCACAGACACCATGAACAGGGGCAGTACCTAGAGCAGAATCACCCAAATGCAGTCCTGGTGGGCCACACACCAGTCAGGTTCCATGCTGACACTCATACAAATGCCTGTGCTGTATATCTATGCACCACCCCCATGGCATGTAGATGTAGCCCATGCATATTCATGAGGGATAGCAGGAAAACCCGAACAGTGTGATGCAAACCTGGACTGGAGTTGGGAATCTGTGCCGTAAAGCAGCAGCCATCAAGGGCAGACATACCCACACCCACAGGCCCCATTGGCCAATGTCTCCTGGAAAGGCAGAACATTGGACCATGCATGCAGCACCCAAAACGAGCACTTGCATAACTTACCAATGTCACCCTACACCTGAGGTATACGGTACACAGCTCGGAGACGTTTGCTAGGAGCACAGGCAGGCAGTTATCCATACGTTACGTACATACTGCTAGTTGACCCCATCCAAACAATCTGTTAGGTGTTTGCGGGGCATGCTCCAGGCCTGGCCTCTGACGGTGCTTACCACCCTGGGGAGTGACCACCAGCTGTAATGTGTACCATATCCATGCCTTGCCGTGCTCAGGACCGGTTTGGTGGGCAAGGCTACTTACCCCCTCAATCGTAGCACCATGATGGCAGAGGTGTGGAAGTGTGTGTCTGTCTATACAGTGGGTGTTGGCTGCAAGCCCCTTCAACAGCCCGCACTGCCAGCACTGTTGCCAGTATTGGCCAGTCAATGTGCATAATGAGGTGCAAGGTACCATGGGTATAGCCAGGGCAGGGTGGCGTGGCCAGGATGCATCTGCACTGGGCATAGGGCCCTGGCAGGGACATTGGCTGGGATATTGTAGTGTCCGGCCACCACCTACACAGACAGGGTGGCCAAAGCATGTCCTTCTGGGGGATCACGCTCACCCTGACTGTGCAGTGACCACAGCATGGCTAGGCCTCCCCATAGTGCTGTATAGTAGTTCTCTCATGTGATAGATATGGGTTTCTCTTTGGGGCCCAGTCACTGATCTATCTGCTTGCTGTGTATGCATCTCCATTGGGAACATGCACTATGGACTAACCAGCAGACTGTTTGTAGCTGGTAAATGTCTTGCTATAATGGCTTGCAGGGTGCAGTGGCTGTTGGCTTGCTGCAGGGGAATATCTGGTGGTGGAGTGCAGCTTACCATACCCTGGGCTTATGTCTGTCTGCTATTGTGTTATGGCTGTGTATGGAGCTGGCTGCCTTGGGG
Source organism: Ichthyophis bannanicus (assembly GCA_033557465.1). NCBI lineage: Eukaryota > Metazoa > Chordata > Amphibia > Gymnophiona > Ichthyophiidae > Ichthyophis > Ichthyophis bannanicus. Next base: position 84,560,908 of record CM066032.1, read on the forward strand.
GGGGGGGGGTGGTGGTGGTGTTCCTCAGCAGGACTGGGGTTGATGTTGCCCTCTACTGCCACCTTTGCAGGGAGGTAGAGTGTGGATCCCTTGATGGGGACCATGTTTGCCACGGGGGGGGGGGTGCCTGATGGCGGCAGACAGGGATATCCATGGTGTTTGTGCAGAAACTAGCTATCTTACACATTAACACTGCTTTGGAACGCCCGCTTGGCCTCCATCAGCCATGGCAGGTGTTGTTGACCTGGTCCTGGCCACCTCATTGCACACTCAGGGTGAGCACAGTACCCGCACGATGTAACGGTGTGTGGCTACTCTGTGCCAGTAAAACACCCGGTCAGTGCCCCCTACTAGGCCAAGGTGCTGTGTGGGTGCACCCGGTCACTTCCCCCAACAGGGCCGAGGTGCTGTGGGGGTGCATTCCCCATCTTGTGTCCATCTGCGGACAGCTAATTTGCATGTGCAGTGCATCATGGGTACGGGTGGCCTAACCCTATCCTGTTGACACCAGCAGACTGTCTGTGAGGTGACGTGTAGGCTATCTGCAGCCAGCCAGGGGCCTGCTTACAGCTATGGAGCTGTAGCGCAATGGTTACATCACTGCCTGTGCAGCCAGAGGTCATGGGTTCAAACCCACAGTGGGGCCCTTTGGTAGGGCTGTCCACAGCTTTAGTTTTATTTACTGTACATATGTCTATGCCGGCAAGACCACCCTCAGCTTACTATACCCATTAGGTGCCTCTGAGGGTGCTTCATAGGGCGCCCTGTAGGCCACCTTATGGTTGCCATCCCTATAGGGTGCACTATACATTATCCTGTGTCGCAACATACATGCTGCCCTATAGGGGTCATTCAAGGGTGCCTTGGCGAACAGTGCACTGTAACATGTGCCTTATGGGCCGCCGTATGTTAACATGCTGGGAGAGTGCGTTTGCTAGTAGTGATAACCAAATAAAATTATACAGCCTCCTACAGCACTCCACAACATAATACATACTGCCTCAGCAGGCATTTTTCACTGGGCATTGTGAGGAGTTGAACCCCTGATCCCTGCACTATTGGTCAGTGTTTTAACCATTGTGCTGTGGCTCTGTTCCTGTGCTTGTGCATCAGCGCGCCGCCTTGTGCCTATCAGCGCGTCGCCTTCTGCCGCCCAAGGGGACCAGTGCGCCGCCTTCTGCTGCCCAAAAATAACTGTGCGCCGCCTTATGCCGCCCAAAAAGCACTGTGCGCCGCCTTCTGCCGCCCAAAAATAACTGTGCGCCGCCTTATGCCGTTCCAAATTAATTTGCCTCCTAAAACAATGTTAATCATTACAGTTACTGCCTCAGCTGACCTTTGTCGTTGCGCACACTGGGGGATTGAACCCATGGCCCCTGCACCATTGGTCAGTGTCTTCACCATTGTACCACGGCTCTGTTGTTTTGTCGACCCCCGCACATTAGCGCGACGCACACACGTCCGGTTGCTTACTACCGTTTTTTTTCTATTTTCTGCCTGAACCGCCCACTCCTTATATGGCACAGGCACACTAGCACGGCCCCGCACGTTAGGAATGTTTAGTAAACATGCCCCTAAATGTTTACACGTACCCTAATGTTAAATGTAACCCTCCAATTGTGATGTGCCGTGACCACCTTGATTGAAGGATAAGGTGGCATACAAATCTGTCTAAATAAATAAATAAATTATACCGTAGGCTTAATGCTTCAGAAAGCACTGTGGGATAAGGATGTCAAATAATTTCCTTTTATGCTGATTTTTTTTAAACAGGACTATAATTTTGAATGCATTTTGTGCTCTTTATTTTAATTTCACTAATTTGAATTTTGTGAATACTCTCAGATATATAATGTGCGAGAAACCGTCTCTCTTCACATTCACCACAAAGCGGCTTGACTGAAAATACAACCTACCGGCTTTGATTAGTGGAGGTGCTTTTTCCTTTTTTTTGGCTTCTTCCACTACAGATATAAATAAGGATTAGGTCAGCTATTTTTTCCATGCCATTGTTTGCACATTGTTTAACAACAATTGTTTACTGATTTTAGAAGAAGCTACTGTATTATATTTCATCGTGATATGCATTTGTTGGTATACATTCCGTTTCTTAGTGCATTTTAAAGAAATTAGTGTGTGTAAAGCTGATTTTAAACACATAACCCTATGGAATTATGTGCATACAATCAATTTATATATATTGACAAGTTCTATTGCACATTTTAAAACATGTTATTAAAATGAATGTATGAAAAAAAATAAAAAAAATCCTTAAAAATTGGGAAATCAAATCAAAACATATTTGTATGTGCACATCTTAAGCATTGAATTCCTCATATATTTGTATCTCATATATTTGTCATCAAAAATGTCAGTATGCAAATAGATGAGTTAATTTTATATTACAGTTTCCAAAACAATTATACATAAGAATTAGAAGGCTAGAAAACAATCGCGTATAACAAGAAGTATAAGAAAATAACAAAAGAATATCAACAGCTCTTTAAGGGGATAGTTGCTGATATGTATTAAGGGAATAACTCACTATATTTGCCAAATATCGAGTATTAAATGACAAAATTGAGTATTATATAGATAAAAACATGATGGCAGAAAAAGACCACATGACCTATCTTGTCTGCCCTTCCATATCAAATACAATAGTCCTTTTTTCCTTTAGAAATCCTCTGTGTTTGTCCCATGCTTTTTTGAATTTAGATACTGTCCTTGTCTCTACCACCTCTACGCATCAACCACTCCTCTAGACCCACAGGAGACCAAATCCAGGATCCCTCTGCACAAAACAGAATTTATAAATATGTAAACTGGGATCACACACACAAATACCTCAAGGGGACACAACACGCTTTACTGAAGACTGTATTATGTGATACTATGGGGTATGTTTACTAAACTGCGCTAATCGTACATAACGCGCGTTATGTAATGTTAACGATCGTAAGCGCATCATAACGTGCGTTATGATGCGCTTACGATCGTTAAGGTTACATAACGCGCGTTATGATGCGCTAACGATCGTAATGCCCCGCGGCACGGTAAAACACCGCAGAAGGTGGAGAGAGGGCAGAGAGAAGGGGTCAATGGGCGGAGAGTGGGCGGGGAGAGGCTCTCTTCACACTAATGCGCTGATCTGAAGAGCTCAATTCCAACGCGAATGAAAACCTGCCGTTAAATGCACATTACAGGGGAGAGAAACCATTTCAGTATCAGCAATGTACAGCCCAGGCAGGGAAACCTAAAAAAAGCGATAAGTGTGATACATGTGCACAGAACAAAAGGGCACATAAACACTGAAAATGACCCCAACAAACTGGAAAAAAACCATAACCAAGCTGGCCAATAGTGGTATCAATGAGAAACATCAACGCCTCCCCCCCTGAGTAAGCTCTATGGAACAGATATAAATCGTGGAAGGGTCTATACTCCGTCCCCATACAAGGTGAATGAGCCCACAGTGAAATAGCGCTGCTCAGAGTTTTCCCCACCATCGGACAGGGTTCCTATGGCGTGCACATGTCCCGCAACATCAGGGCAGGCATGTCGGAATGGCAACTGGACAGATGCCGGAGAAGGGGATACAGAGGGCCGCAGGCGGCACATGCTGTGGTGCAGCTGGGCCACAATGCGGACTAGGGTGATGCCTAGGTGGCCCATATTGTTTTTAATTTTATTCATTTAATTCATATGTTTGTTATTTAAGCAATATCCCCCTGAGGATGGTGTTGCCGAAACGCGTTGGGGTTTCGTTTTAATAAACCAGTTGCCTATCCACCCTACGTCTCCTGCTCCTTTGTTTGCCTGGACAGTCTGCAGGAGCGTCTGCTCCTTTTTGTGTTTCCTTCCATACGAATGCTGAAACAGCAGAGCAGCCAGACAGCAACTGCTGAAGGCCCAACATGGGCACGAGTGTGTTTCCCAAAGTATCACAGGGGATAGTACCTAACAGCTACCCCCAAGGGCACGGAACATTGGCAGGCGGGGCGGGGGGTGGGGCGTGGACATCTATGCAGGCACCCCTACCCCAGAACCCGCACCATAGGCAGCCGCCTACCTGCACACTGGATGGCCTGAGACTGCGCACCACCAGCTCCACCAGCAGAAGGGCATGTCAGCATGGTGGCTGAGGGATACTGGTGGTGGAGGGGGCAGTGGCAGCTGCCCAGAGCAGACTGTGGCCTAGCCCTGTGTAGGTGGGTGCCGTGTACTGCAACAGACGGGCCCTGTCTGATGAACAGTCATGGTATCACCAAGGAATGTGTTGACTCTGTGGCAACAAGGTGGTGCAGTGCACAAAACCAGTGTATTCAGAAGCAGAGGATCACAGGTTCAAGACCCAGCTGTGGTTCCTGCCAACCCAGTCCCCATATTTTACCCACTACTACAACATGCTAATACAGATAGCACCTTTATTGCAGATGACGTAAACATGCCCAAGACACCCACATTTTACCCTACAGAGCACGGACACCATATACATGCACATTACCTAGAGCAGAGTCTCCCAAATGCAGTCCTGGAGGGCCAAACACCATTCCGGTTCCATGCTGCCTCTGATAAAGATGCCTGTGCTGCACTTCTATGCGCCACCCCCATGGTATGCAGATGTATCTCATGCATATTCATGAGGGACAGCATGAAAACCCAAACAGTGTTTGGCACTGCAGGACTGGAGTTGGGAACCTCTGCCGTAAAGCAGCAGCCAACAGGGGCAGACACACCCGCACCCACAGGCCCCATTATCCAAAGCCTCCTGGAGAGGCAGGACTTTGGGCTCTGCGTGCATCTCCCAATATTAGCACTTGCATACCTTAGTAATGCCACCCTAAACCTGGGAATATGGTACACATCCTTAAAGAGGTTGCTATGATTACTGGCAGATAGCAATTCTTAGTTTAAGTGCAATATTCTGATTGAGCTGCGTCATAGCAACCTTTCTGATGTCTGTGGAGTGTGCTACAGGTCTTGTGTCTGACAGTGTTTTCCAACCTGGGAAGTGACTCCTACAGTATTAAGTACCATAGCCATGCCTGCCCTGTGCCCAGGACTGGTGTGGTGGCCTGGGCTGCCCAACACCTCTATAGTTGCACAATGCTGGCATAGGTGTGGGGAGTGTGTGTCTGTCTATCCAGTGTGTGGTGGCTGCCAACACCCTCCACAGCCCACACTGCTAGCTCTGTTGCCAGTATTGGCCTGCCAATGTGCATAATGAGGAGCAAGGTACTGTGGGAAAAGCCTGGATAGGGTGGCCTGGCCTGGCCACATCTGCACAGGGCATAGGGCAATGACTCAGACATTGTAGTGCCCAGTACCACCTGCATGGCCAGGGTGGCCATAGCATGTCCTGCTGGGTGGTCACTCTCACCCTGACTGATCAGTGACCATGGCATGGCTAGGTTCCCCCATAGTGCTATATAGCATTTCTCTCATGTGATATATATGGGTTTTCTTTTGGGGCCTATTCACTGATTTATCTGCTTGGTGTGTATGTTGACATCCCGGTTCTGGGTACATGCATCTCCTCCAGGATCATGCACTATGGACTAGCTGGTGGACTGTCTGCAGCTAGTATGTGTCTTGCTGGAACACCTTGCAGGGTGTAGCGGCTGGAAGCTTGCTGCTGGAGAATGTCAGATAATGGTGGGGGGCAGCTGAGCATTTCCAGGCCTGCTGTCTGTCTGCTATTGTGTTATGGATGTGTACCGCTCTGTCTGTTCCCCAGCAGGACTGGGCTTGATGGTCCCCTCTACTGCTACCATTGCAGGGAGGTAGACTGTGGATCTATTGGTGGGTGATCCTGTTTCCCACCCTGAGCCCCAGAGGGTGGGTTGTGTGGTGGTGGTGGTACATGATCTGCCCATGGGTCCATACACCCTCCCCCCTCTCCCCCCCTCCCCCCCTCGGCTCCCCCTCTCCCGCTCCCCCCCTCTCCCCCTCCCCCCTCTCCCCCTCCCCTCCCCCTCCCCCCCCACCTCCCCCCCTCCCCTCTCCCCCTCCCTCCCCCTCCCTCCCCCTCCCCCTCCCTCCCTCTCCCTCCCTCTCCCTCCCCCTCTCCCCCTCCCTCCCTCCCCCTCCCCCCCTCCCCCTCCCTCCTCTCCCTCCTCTCCCCCTCCTCCCCGCCCCCCCTCCCCCTCCCCCCCCCTCCCTCCCTCCCCCTCCTCCCCTCCCCCCTCCCCCTCCCCCCCTCCTCCCCCTCCCCCCATCCCTCCCTCCCCCTCCCCCCCTCCCCCCCATCCCTCCACCCCCTCCCCCTCCCCACCCCCCTCCCCCCCCCCCCCTCCACCCCCTCCCCTCCATCCCTCCCCCCCCTCCCCCTCCCCCTCCCCCCATCCCTACCCCCCTCCCCCCTACCCCCCTCCCTACAGCAGGTAACCATGGCACCAACACAGGATATGCACTATTCTGGGTGCATCATCGCCCATAAGGACTAGACAGTACTGAGACATACAGCAGGGCACAGATGTATCCTAGGTGTGTCTAACGGAACTAACTAGCACACACTGATGGGGACCTGCAGCATGGCATATTTCAGCCATGAAAGGTGCTGTGGACCTGGTGCTGGGCGCCCCACCTCAACCTCAGGGTGGGCACAGTACCCACACAATGTGACTGTCTGTGGCTACTCTGTGGCAGTACCACACATGGTCTGTTCCCCCTACCTGGCCGAGGTGCTGTGGGGGTGCATACCCAATCTTGTGCCCATCTCTCGACTGCTGATTTGCATGTGCAGTGCACCATGGGTACGGGTGGGTTAACCCTATCCTGGTAACCACAGCAGACAGTTTGTGTGGTGACGTGCAGTCCTGCAGCCAGCCAGCCAGGGCTTTGTTCACAGCCTTATAAGGTGTCCTATAGGGGACATTATAGGGTGCCTTGGCGGACAGTACACTTTATAATGTGCCCTATGGAGTGCGTTATAGGGTGCCTTATGCAGCACCTTAGGTTATGCCACCATGAGGGTGTGTTTGCTGGCAGCACAAATTAAAATACATGTCAAATGCCTCCACAATCACTACTTATATGTAAAGGGTGCTGCCTCAGTCAGCCTTATATGTTAGGCCCACTGGGGAATCGAACCCATGACCCCTATACCATCAGTCAGTGTTGTAACCACTGTGCTACAGCTCTGTTGCTGTGATTGTATGCCTGCACGCCTTCTTAAGATTAACGCGTGGTAACGTGCCCTGTAGCGCTCGTTCATTTATGGCGCCTTGTAGCGCGCGTTCTCGGCGTGTTCTCGGCAACAATGTACCGCCCATGTCCTTATTTGCGGTTTCTGTCTCTACCACGGCTCCTAACGCGAATCGCACTAACGCAGTTTAGTAAACATACCCCTATGTTATTTAATGAAATGGACATTTTGTTGCAGTAAAGAGAATGAAAGAACCCAATTAAGAGTCAAGAACTTCTTTATTTAATGTGCCAAGGGCCTTGAAGGGATTTCTTTTCCCCATGTGGAGAATCCGCTCCACTACAATTATTCTGTAGCCTCATTCAGCAAATTTTTCTATGTTTTAGTGATGTCTAAGGGGCATGTCTATTAAACCCTGATAGCATTTATTTATTTAAAACATTTTTAGCCAACACTGTCTTACAGTATAGGTGGGTCACAACGTAACCCACATAGAATATCACAGAACACACACAATAGTGCTAACCAATATGGCCATGATCTTGTGGTGCTGCCCCCTTGCATGAGGCTAGAGGGCAGCACCACATGATCACAGCCATTTTGAAAAGTCTGATTATGCGGGCAGGATCAGAGAGGACTGCACTTGCCCTGTCCTCCCACTAGACCAGGAGTTTCAAAGGTATGACTTGGGAGGAGGGTTTGGAGGGAACGTGGCCCCCCTTTTGCTGGCTGCCTAGCCAGAATTTTTCTTGTAATGAGGAGGTGGGAGAGGGAGGGAGGGGGCTACTGACTGGCTAACTGGGACTCATTGTAGTGGATGAGGGGGGTTAATAATGTTTCACGTGGTGGCTGCCGGCCATTGCCACTCCCACTCCCCATCCCAATTCTTCCCAATCCTGTCCCTCCACTCCTGCACCTCCCAAAAACCAGATATCGCAGAAAAGTGCCTGTGATATCTGATTTTCTTGCATGTTAGCTGCTACCGGGGTGATAAATCTGCGTTAGCCTCACAATAGCAGCTTAAATCCTTTAGTAGACATACTCCTCAAAGTCTATGCAAAATTGGAAATAATACCAATATACAAGCTAAATACAGCTAAATAAATAAATTAATTAAACCCTGCAAATCCAGCTCTTTAAACATATTCCACTTTCCCTAGCAACAAAGGTAGAGTGACTCTCCTTCCACGTATACAACAATATATAAATATTCAAATTGCGGTATCATTTTAGGAATGACAACACATTCAAGTTCTGCTATCAGACATTTTGTGCTAGATTTACTACAGTACATTACTATATTAGTGTGCCCTAATGCCATTAGTAAATCTAAACTTAAAACCTGTTCAGCAAACACCATACCAAATCATCATTAACTCCCAGTATACAGACTACAACACTGCATATATTAAATCAGGTCATAGAATATATATACTTCTAGACAGGAAACAGAACAAATAGGAATATTTGCTAGCAGAATCCTTCACCATAGTCACATACACAATGTGGACAGACTTTCCGTTAATACAGAATAAAGGATCCAAATTAGAAAAGCAAATATGCAGCCAAAAACTGAAATAGAAACCTCAAAAAGCTAGACTGAGACGAATAATACTCTGAAAAAGAGAGATAGAAATTTGTTTCCTACTGTGCTTTGCAAAATACAAAAAAAGAAGAGATAAAACACCCCAAGCTGACATAACCCAATCCATAAAAAATGAAAATATATATTTTTTTATTTTCTACTGGGAATTTTTTTTTTAATTGGACTGGCATCAGTCTCTCTTGTGTTTGTCTTTTCAGTGTCTCCTTTCAATTTCTTCTCTCTCCTACTGTCTTCTTCCCTTCTTTCTCTACATCTTTGACACTGATCTTTCCTTTTTAATCATTTCACTCAATCCCTAATCTCCTATGTCTACCCTATATATTCACTCCCTGAACCGCTCTCTGCCTCTCATCCCCTCACTAGTCCCAGCAACTTTTCAATCACCCATTCACACTCCTGTCTCCAGCTCATTCTTCAGTCTCTTACTACTTACCAAACTTCCCATTGCCCCCTTTCACCAACTCCTCACCCCCATTTCTACCCATCTATTCACACCTTGAAACCTCTCTCATCATCTAGGTTTCACCCCTCCCTGCCCTTCTTCCTGATTCTCTTACCCCCATCTCATATCCTCTCTCATATCTACCAATCACTAGGTACTGTCCCCTCCAAATGCCAACTCATTGGGTGTCCCCATCTTCTTCCATACCCATTTTTATGCTCTGATTCCCACTCTTTATCCAAGTCCTCGCTCTTCTAGCCAATGAGTTTGTGCTTTCTTCCACAATCGCCAGGTTCTTCCCTTCCTTCCATCTCCTCCAAGTCCCTTAATATCCATTCTTCCCTTGCTTTCCCCCATATTCTTTACTACCCAAGTTTCTGCAATCCTATTCCTTCCTTTTTATACTCTCCCCTTCCTCCTCACATTTCATGTCATCACAAATCTCTACATTTTATTCCTTCTGCTCTCTGACTTTCCTCATTGACCCAGGCTAAGCACCCATTTCCACATCCTGAGAAATGTGATTGGTGGCCTCCCAGGCTCCATTTGTCTTCCTTGTGTCAACTGGCCCTGTTGGCTGTTGCAGTGCCAATGTATGTCATCCATGCCCTTTCTCAGCCCCGTTCACAGAGTCCCATGCACAATTCTTTCCTGGAGCCTGATGTTTGAGAGACTGTGACAGTGCCGATGATCTCACTTAGAGGCCGCTGCTGAGCAAAGGTGGGGGGCTTTTGGGAAAGACAGCAGGAGCCAGCTCATAAAATAGCACATCTTCTCTTTTTTTCTGAATTTTATTGACTATGTCGTCCTCAAAACCTCTAATGGACTTAAATAACTTGATAGAAGGTTATTCTTTGTTCTCTTTTGTTATTTCATTTGTTAATTTCACCATAATCTTCTCTGTCATCACCTATGTATGCCTGGTATTTATGTGCAAATAAAAATGTTAAAGAATTGATTGCTTATTTTTAGTTGCCTTCAAAGTCCCTAGTATGCCAGTGTAAGCATACATACAATCAACTGTGCACAATTTCTTGTGTAAATACAATATACATAAAAAAAAGCTCAAATGAGCACAAAACAATGCACAAGATATCCACCTTCTGCCACTGAATATCCAGACTGCCCGTCCACCACCACCGCTATCTGGCCAGCAGCAAAATGCAGCACTAGCTGGATAGTGGCCACCACCACCCTCTGCTCCACCCACACACTGCCCCAGTTTTAACTGGGTATTTTCTGGGCAGTCTATGGGGATATTCAATGGCACTAACTGGTTAGTGCTACCAAATATCATGGTGACTGCATTTTAGCTGGTTAGAGGTCAATTTTTAGCCACACTGGCACTACATAACGTTAAGGAGATTAGTTATGCATTCAAAGTAATGTGGGTTTTCAGCAGTCTTAAACATACCTGCGTTTAACTTTAAACAAATAGATAATTCATTTAAAGTTATACTTACCTGCTTTTTATATGATGGGACTTAAATGAAATGTTGTATGGCTAGTGGCTGAATTTTGTCACTTTCTGTATTTTACGTTCTTCCCCCTTAATGCCCCGATTCTTAACAGATAACTTCTTTGGCCATTAAATGGCTAAAGTTATCTATTTAAATGACCTAGAAGCTTTTTTTTTTCTCATAAAAGCACCTATGTGAACAACACCAGCAATGACCATATAAGCATCAGTCTGTGTTTCTCTACTGTAAATTCCCCAAGCTAATTCCGTAAGAATATGAAACATGCATGCTGTTCAGCCATTTATGACCCAAATGTGATGTAAGTAGATGTGGGATAGATGTTTTAAGATGATTGAATTAGGAGTGAATATGAAAGATGTGTGAATGGACAATATGTATGGCTGAAGTCTCGATGATTAGCACAACTGCTCGCTCATTTTAAACTTGTGCTAATTTAAAACATTTTCGTATGTGTTGATAAAAAGAGAGGCCCGCTCTGTTTTCTCTTCTGCTGTTATAACTCCTTCCTGAGTGGATTCTTTCTTGGAGACTAGAAGAAGCCAAATGGTTTTTCTGCTTAGAGCCAGAGGTTACATAGAAACAATTGCTGTTGGGTTATCGTGCATTATTAGATCTTAGCTGTTGGAGCAACAAAAGCTAGAATACATTTTTTCCCAAGGGAACAGAATTCAGCTTCAAGAGTGCTTTCATAACAAAGGAACGTGTGTGTTACTGCAATGTTCATAATTCAGATTACTAATCACAGATTATGGGAATATTGCTCAAGACCAGAAACATTAGCTACATTTACAAGGTTGACTAGCTGCAGTGACATTAAGTTGGTTTGCTTATCACTGAAGTATTTAAATTAGTGTCAAAGGTTGTGCAGTGTAAAGGAAAAATGGCAGCACTTAATATGCTGTGAGTTGAAAGGTCACAAACTAGACGTTGTACTGAGGAATTCAATTTGTCAAACAGCAAACCAAACTGTTGAATAAATCATTGGACAAGATTCTCCTTTAACTGTTTAATAACTTTTTGTATTACCCTGGAAATAGAATTCTGGCAGTCATCTTGTTCCCTTTGAAAACTGGATTTTTATTGTAGTCTGTGGTATTTTTCATTGGTCCAGCAAGAAAAGATGTCATGCTACAGTTTTCAAAACTATATTGATCCCTTCTGAAGATATGCAATGTGGATAGGGACAGAATATCAGTTTAAATGACTGTAGATAGAATAATTTAAGTCCTTACTTAAAACATTTTTTTTTTACATTTCATATTTTATTAATCTCAAATTTAAAAAAACCCCCCACAATATAACAAATAAGGCAGAAATATACACACACCATCAATCATCAATCAAGGATCCAAGAAGAAACATAGCACAAAAAATAAGTAACAGCCTAGCAAGCCACTAGTTCATCAAGCCAGATAACTAATACATTATACATATATCAGAAAACTAAACTTCAAAATTAGATAAATGATCATCTTCATCTATTTCCAAATTTTGCAAATGAGAGCACAAATATCAGTCAATTGTTCCAGTTCAGTAAATACGAAAACTTTCCCCTGGTAAGACACCCTACATCTACAAGGGTATTGGACAATAAATGTTGCCCCCTAGTCCTAAAACCTGAGACTTAAGAAAGAGAAATGTTTTCCTATGATTTTGCATTTCCCATGCTAAGTCACAGTTTAACCAAGAAATTTACAATCTTGTTTAGAAAATACAATTGTAAACAACCAATCACAATCTGATTCAATAAGAAAAGTAACTATTAAGGTAGCAAATTCAAGATTTGCAGGCAGTAGGGGTAAAGAATCATTTAAAGAGAGTTTTGATCCCTTCCCACCACTCTGGAGACTAATATTGGGTAACTTAAAGTCTCTCAGGCAGAATCCTAGCAGGCAAATACTGTAGTATGCAGAAACAAAACAGTCCAGGACCTCCAAAGTCTCCTTTAAATAGTTATAAAACAAGTCTTTAGGAGCAATTGTAGCTACAGCTTAATGTTGATTTTGTTAGCCATTTTGTAAAGTAAAAGTGACAAATGTTTAAAAAATAAAAAATGAATTACTTGAAAAAATTTAGGGGTAGATTCTGATTCCCAAATAATGGGTAGTATGCCTGGCTTGGAGGTCCAACCCATGCTATTCGCCAAACCGTATTCTGTGCCAGCTGCTCCCTGCGTGTACAGAGCGGATATGTGGGGAATGCTGGATGGGGGCGGGAAGGGGCAGAGTGAGGGCAGCACAGGAGTGTGGCCATGCACCCGGGTATACAGAGGCCATTCTGGTCAGGTCTCTGTACATCCCCCAGAGCTGCCCTGGATGCCTGCCTTATTCCATCCTGAAGGTGGAATAAGTGTTGGGCACAGGGGAAATTGTGCCCTGGAGCCCCCCAATGACATTGCACTGCCGTAGGAGATGTCCTGCCACCTGATCCAGGCCCTGGCTGCCCCTACTGAGGGTTAGGCAGTGGGGAAAGGGGTTTCCTGTGCTGTCAGGCATTGGGTGCTCTGGTGGATGTTCTGGTGCCTTGGCGAGGGGATGCCATGGCACAGGTACAGCAGCCGGAACAGTGAGCAGTGGGGATGGGAAGCTTGCCGTATGTTGCCCAGCTCTAAATGCTGTGCACACTGGCCCATCCGTTTGCCCTGATCCCACAACCGCGGGAATGTATAGCTCCTGCAGTTGCAGAATTGGGTACAAATTGGCCCCGTTCAGTTCTGAATGTCCGGAAGGCCCAGACGTGCACAATTTAGAATCGGCCTCCACTGTTTACAAAAACACTGTGTGCCTTCACAGAGCCAGATTATAGTATTTGAGCTCATTTGTATATTTTAGTTTCTTACTTACTCACAGCTATGCTGCAGGCAAGTTATGAAACAGTTCATTACGACTCATTGAAAAAAGAAATAAAAGGCTCAAAATAGACATTCAGTACAACCCCAAAAAGCCAAAATACTGACAAATAACCATCCCAAGACAAATACAACCAAAGACTAAGAACAAAATCATAAGAAGGCAAAACATAATTCAGGCCAGCCAATTCTACTATTGTAGAGGCATCAGAAAGGGTGGGCCACATGGGCCCTGGCTCCACCAAAGCCTCACTGCCATGATCGTTGGCCTTCCTCTCTTGTATGCCAGCAGGGGGTGGGATCCATGTGGGTAGCTCACTGCATGCTGGGTGGCGATTGTGGCAAAGACTGCTCGGGTTCCTTTGGGCAAACAGGAGAGGAAGATCAGCGATCACAGCCTCACTGAGTTTGGCTGGCCAAGGGGCAGATCTTGTCCCCCCCAGTGGGAATGTCCTTCCGGTGCCTCTGAACTGTTGTATCAAATAACAAAAAATAATGCAACCTCCCCAAAAATAAGCCTGTTGTTCTTGTGTGCCATCAAGTCAATATACTGAAAAATCTCATTGTGGAAGAACCCTACTTTGACCAAGGCTTCCTTAAACAAATGGGGCACCAATACCCAAACCTACTTATCTGGGTTTGTCATTTTCAATGCCCTGACCTGCAGGGCCACTGCTAGGGCTTCTGGCGCCCCCCTGTAACCAACAAATCAGCACCCCCCCTCCTATAGTCTCCCCCATACCTCCCTCATGCCCAGCACCCCCACTTTTTCCCCAAATTCTTTTGTGAACTCTTTTCACATGATGCTAGTATTTCTCCTTCAAATCCAGTGTTGTAAGAAATTGCAGCGAAGGGGCAAATGCCTAGCCAGAATAAAAATAACTACTGAGCAGTAAATACTTAGCATCATATGAACAGGCTGTGATAGTCCAAGAGCATTCTAAATGTTAGATATCGATAAAAAGAAAAACACCAAGCTGTATGGACAGCTTGGAAATATACTTCTTAAAAACATATGCAGGAGAAAGATTTTGTACAGAATAAAGGAATCAAAAGCATGATAACCTTGCAGTCAATGTACATCTAGAAACTATAAGCAAAATTGGTATAATGTTGATGCAAAGAATAGTCACAACATAGTCTATCACTATAGGAAGACAGCGACCACATTAATATACTGCTAATTTAAACCACGTGTACTAAGCAGGTTTCAAGCACAAATCAGTAAGCTACAAGTTATATTTATTTATTTAGAAGGATTTAGTATACCGCCTTATCGTTAAATCAAGGCGGTGTGGCACATCAATCAAAATCAATAATAAAGTGTGGTTTGTAGCATGCAGTGTGAGAACTGAGAAGTGTAGTGTGTGGGGCAGTGCATTAGATTATATCGGTGAACTATTTACATAATGAGCACTGTGAAGAGTAATTAGTAAAACAGGCCAACAGAATAAAAGCATGTCACGAGACTGCTGCAAAATAAGAAAATATACTCTGAATATAGTATTGATATGCCAGCATTTCAGAATGTTTTGCTGTGCCCGGGCAATTCACTGTTTAATACATTGGACCAGAAAGCCCAAACATTAGTGTCCACAAAATATGTTAAAACAATCTGGTGACTATTTTTCCCTAAAATCTTTTATTATGCCATGCTTTGATAAGACAAACAGCCTTCTGCAGTCTCCCAAGCATGAAAGTCACATCCTTAAACAACCAACCAGTATTGCAAAAGACGATTATTTAAGGCCATCCTGATCCCACATCTTTTAAAAAGCTCCAATGGGGGTCAGAAAATCACCTCCCCAATAAATCCATGCTTTCCCCTTGCTGGAACACAGGATTTACCCCTCTTCTTGCTGCATGGCTAATCTTCCACCAGCCTTGTCATGCTCATATTACGGCTCTTCTCAAGTCATTTCATTGGCTCTCTATCCGTTTCCACTTCCAGTTCAAACTTCTGCTGACCTATAAGTGCATTCACTCTGCAGCTCCTCTCTGTCTTTCATCTCTTATACCTACCTACACCCCTCTCCAGAAACTCCGCTCTTCTGGCAATTTGCTCTTATTGGTACTCTTCTCTTCTATTGCTAACTCCAGACTTTGCTCCTTTCATCTTGCTGCTCCTTATGCCTGGAACAAACTTCCTGAGTCTGTACATCAGGCACCTTCTCTGGCTCTTTTCAAATCCAGGCAGAAAACTCACCTCTTCGCTGCTGCTTTTGGATCTTGACTCACCTGATCTCCTTGTTTCTTTACCATTCCCCCTAGATGTATCGCTGTCTACACCTACTATGTTGTCTGTCTTGACTAGATTGTAAGCTCTGATGAGCAGGGACTGTCTCTTACATGTCATTGCCGTGCTGCATACGTCTTGTAGCGCTATACAACTGCTCAGTAGTAGTAGTAGTAGTAATTTATTTTCATTTCTTGATCAAGCCTGTGTTATCTAGCTTTCTCTCGCTCTAGCTTCACTTCTTAAAGGCAGTCATCTAATCAAAGTACTAGTAATAGGAAGTGAAGCTGGAATGAGAGAAAAGCGGAAATAGCATGACCACTTTCTGGCCGGACCAGGGAGTAAGATCCATTCTTTTTCCATTATTCCTAGGTTTTCAGGATTTCTTTCCCAAATCACAACTAATGCCATTTCAAGCATGGTAATTGCAGGGTGATGTGCCTGCCCTCTCCTACAGTTAGCCTACAGATCCACACTGGTAACACAGCCCACATATGTGTTACCAGTGCAGAGCTTAGTAAACATGCCACTAAATGTGCTCATACAACAAGAGGGGCTTAACAACCCCAACATACCTCCTCTGAAACTGTGCACTGGACCAGCAAGGTGTTAAGGTAAATATATATTCTGAAAACAACAAAGGCAATCCAAGATGCTTGCACACCAAGGAACTACATGTTAAAGAAAAGCAAGAACCACAGTGCAGTTATTTTGTTATAAACTGTGCTATGCTTCTTGCTTTTTCTTTTGAACCTATATGCTGCATCCACACAAACCCCTACCTCGACAATAGTGCAAAGCAGAACTAGGACATTCACCCATAGAACTCAATGTATATATTTAAAAAAAATCTGATGCTGGTCCTTTCACTAACAACAACATAAACATTCTCCAGTACCAGGTATATTGTGAACTAATAAAAACCCTACAAAAGTCAGTGAGGATCTACAGAGGGAACTCTACCATACTAGCACCAACTTAACAAAACTCACACAAGGAGCTTACGCAGAAAGAAAAGCACTGTAAATATTGTAGCGGGTCCTAGAACATCCATACACCTATTTGAAAAGCTGAACAAGTCAGATTACTACAGTGCAGATCCCTATGTGCAAACTCGGTCACACACTCAGAACACAGACCTCCATCAAGAACAGAATAAGTGACCACAAACTAAAAATAAAAAGTATGTAGGCAAAATTTAAACTAAAACCCCAAGAAGTTAGATTCTGCATGCAGTGCAGCACCAGAGAAAGAGAAGTAGATGTATTTCCCTGTATTGTGCAAAATATAAAGATAGCATATTGCAATTCAGAAAAACGTTGAAACACCACCTCTTCCTCTTGTATTACCCAGTAACCAATGCAGTTATTTCAACCACCTCACAGACCTCCCAAAACCAATAACGCTGAAACCAAGAAATGTTCATGATTCTGTCTTAATTTGTAAATAGTTACCTGTTTTAATTTGTAAATAGTTACCCCTGTTATCCAAGTTATTTCTTCCTGTTCAAATGTAAACACAAAGTACCATCGGAAATGTGTAAATTCTTTGTTCAATGTAAACCGCGCTGATGCTGAATAGTGCGGTATAGAAGAGACTTTAAATAAATAAATAAATAAATAAAATAAAGTTTGATCACTAGATTAAAAATAAAATTCTTTTTCTACTTTTGTTGTCTGATCATTTTATTCACTGATTATGCTGGTCCCAATCTCAGATTTCGGTTTTCCTCTGAATTCTCTTCTCTCTTTCTATGATCTCTAGTCCATCTGCCATTTCTTGTCTTCCTTTTGTTTTCCTTTCCACTTTTCCCATTTATTTTTCTATCTCTCTGTCCACTTAAATTTCATTACTCCTTCTTACTATCCAGTTCTCAGTCCTTCTCTTTTTTACTCCATCTATCTACCACTTTTCAATCCTCACCCCAGACCTCCCATTTCCCACCTTTTCTTCCCTGGTCCATTATTCCACAGTATTTCACTCACTCTCTCCCCTCCCCCCCCCCATTCAGTATCTCTATCTCCTCTCTCTCTCTCTCTCTCTTTCCCGCCATCCAGCATCTGCACTCTCTCCTTCCATGTCCCTGTCCCTCTTCCTATCTCCCTTTGTCTAGCATTTCCCCCATGCCCATACCATCTCCTCCCTATTACTCCCATGCCCAGCATCTCTCCCTTTCTTTCTCACCCTACTTACTCCTGTGCCAATGTTCTCCCCCTCTCTCTACTTCCCCAGTGTCCTGCATCTACCATTTCCCTCTGTTCCATCCCTCACGTCCAGCATCTTCCCATAGTCTCCCCTTACCTCCCTCATGCCCAGCATCCCGACTCCATTTCAGATATCTCTACTCTTTGCTTCTCCCCTTGATCTCCCTAACCCCCATGTCTAGCATGTCCCCTCTGCCTCCTTGTGCCCCTCCATATCCAGCATGCCCCTCATGTCTAGCATCTCCCCTGTTTTCCTGTGACCCCCCTCCCTTGTTTAGAATCTGCCCTGTTTTCCTGTATTACCCCCCAGTCCAATATTTTCTCTCCATCTTCATTTCTCATCCATCTCCCTATGCCCCCCCCCCCCAGTGTTCAATATCTCTGTCTCTCTAGCCTTCCATCACCATGTCCAGTATCTTCCTTCCACTCTCCCACTGTCCCCAACTCTCTGTTCCCCTTGCCAGACTGCATTTTTCACTTCCCCTTTGCACTCTCACCCCCTGTTCTCCATTTGCTCTTGTACTGATTTCTTGACAGCTTGTTGCTTCTTTATTGATAGCTGATCCAAGTAGGTTAAAGTTGTCCACTATTTTAATTTCTTCTCCATCAATGATGAACTTATTGATTTTACCATTTGTCATGATCTTTGTCTTTTCTACATTGAGGTGCAGGCCCATTTTAAGACTATGTTCCTTGATCTTGAGAAGCAAATGTTTCAGATCATCTTCACTTTCAGCCCATAATGTGTTATTATCAGCATAGCGAAGGTTGTTGATGAGCCTTCCACCAATCTTCACAGCTCTGTTGTCTTCATACAATCCTGCTTCTCTAATGATTTGTACTGCATATAAATTAAACAGGTAGGGGGAAAGTATGCAGCCTTGTCATACACCTTTGCTGATTTTAAACCATTCTGTTTCTCCTTGCTCCTTTTGAACTGTTGCTTCTTGATCAATGTACAGATTGCACAAAAGAATGATCAGGTGTTCTGGTATACCCATGCTTCTTAATGTGGCCCAGAATTTCTCATGGTTTACACAGTCAAAAATCTTGCTGTAGTCAATAAAGCACAAATAGATATCCTTTTGGTATTCTTTAGTCTTTTCAAGGATCCATCTCACATCCACAATGATGTCTCTCGTTCCTCGCCCTTTCCTGAATCCTGCTTGCACTTCAGGTAGTTCTCGTTCCAGGTATGGGTATAGTTTCTGTTGAATAATCTTCAGAAGAATCTTGCTGGTATGTGGGAACAGAGCGATTGTGCGATAATTTCCACTGTCAGTTGGATCACCTTTCTTTAGTATTGGTATAAACACAGATCTTTTCCAGTCAGTTGGCTATGATGTTGCTTTCCAAATTTCCTGACAGAGCCTTGCAAGTATGGCAATAGCTGCATCAGATTGCTGTAATACTTCTATGGGAATGCCATCAATGCCTGGCGCTTTGTTCTTTGATAAGGATTTCAATGCTGCTTCGACTTCTTCTTCTTTCATCACCAATGGTTCTAGATCATAAGGTACAGGTTGAAACGGCTCTTGGTCCACTGGATCTTTATCATATAAAAACTCTGTATATACGTTCCACCTTTTCTTGATCTTCTCAGCTTCATTCAACATAGATCCTTGAGCATCATATAACATCAATTTGAAGCTGAAATTTTTTCTTTAACTCTCGTAGTTTTAGGAAAATCAATCTTGTTCTTCCTCTAATAGTTTCTGCTTCTATTTACTTGCATGCATCATTGTAGTACTTCTTCTTGTCTTGCTGCATATTGGAAATCTCTGAGTTCTGCGATTGCCTTTGCCTCTCTTTCTCCTCTTGCTTTCGCTTCTCTGCGTTTCTGGGCAATTTTCCAAGTTTCTTTGGTCATCCATTTTGGCCATTTTTGCTTTTTCACTTTTTGTAGAGACCTCTTGCTTTCTTCCAACACAATCTTCTTGATGTCATTCCATAACTCTTCTAGAACTCTGTCATTTGTATTTAAAACAGCAAATCGATTTTGCAGGCAGTCTTTAAATTCCAGAGGTATATTCTCAAGGTCATATTTTGCTGCATTCATTAGTGTTTTGCTCTTTTTCAACATTAGCTTGAGATTGCATACTACTAGTTGATGATCTGTATCACAGTCAGCTCCAGGTTTTTTCTTTGTTGATGTTATAGAGCTTTCCCATTGTTGACTTCTATAGATGAAGTCAATTTGATTTTTGTACAATCCATTGGGTGAAGTCCATTTGTACAGTCACCGCTTGTGTTGCTGGAAGAAGGTATTTGAGATGAATAGATTGTTCATCTTGCAGAATTCTATCAGTCTTTCTCCATCTTCATTTCTGTTGCAAGTCCATATTTTCCAGCCATTTTACCTTCTTCTTTGATACCAACTTTTGCGTTCCAGTCACCCATTTCTATCAGGATATCCTGTTTGCATGTTTTGCCAATTTCAGCTTGTACTTGTTCATAGAACTCTTCAATTTCATCCTTGTCTGCAGCTGTTGTTGGGGCATATACTTGAATTATAGTTGTGTTGATAGGCATTCCTCATAGACAAATAGAAATCAAGTGTTCACTGACTGCATTGTATTTCATTACAGTTCTTGGAAGTTTCTTCTTAATTATGAATGCAACATCATTTCTTCTTTGTCTTTCATTTCCAGCATAGTAAACCATGTGATCATCTGATGCAAAGTGTCCAATGCCAGTCCATTTCAGTTCACTGACACCCAACAGATAAAGTTGTACATGTTCTATTTCATTCTTGACCATCTCCAACTTCCCTCGGTTCATGTTTCGTACATTCCATGTCCCAATATGTAAGACATCTTTTCAACTCCTGACTCTCATTTCATGCCATTGACGTCCCGAGGGCTTTGATCCAACCACATCATAAATGCTGGCTTTACTCTGAAAAGTCTTCAGCTCCTCCCCAGTAGTCAGTTGAGTGCCTTCCGACCTGGGGGTCTCATCTTCCAGCACTATATTGCAATTTGTTTTTTTGTGACTATCCATTGGGGTTTCATGGTAAAATACAGAAATAGATTGCCAGGCCTTTCTTCCATGCCGTTTAAGTTTAGTGTTGTTGTCATTGTCACAGAAATGTGATCCTCCACCACCAACACTGTCCCATTCTGCTGCTTCACAGACAGGTGGTTTGTCTTCATCTGGCACCTCAGCTGTGTCCTGTCCATCTTAGGAGACCCTGCCAGTAGTTAAACTACTGATAGCTTAGCCCTCAGCATCACTGATGCACACAAGCCCTCACAGCCATGACAAGCTGCAAACCATTTTGTCATCCGAAAGCGCAATTTACAAGAAATGGGCTCATGATTGGGTCCCAAGCATTGGAGGCACTAACTATGCTTGTCCATTATGGATATGGTCCTCGAGCATCTGGAACACTTTTTTTTTTTGTAAACTCTGTTTATTGAAAACCAAATAATACAGAACATGCAAAGCAATATATAAAAAAATGGCATTCCTGGTGATCTCTCAGCCCAGGATTCCTCAGCAAATCAATCATACAAATACAGCCAAAAATTCCCCTCTCCCCCCTTCCCCCCCACCTTCACCCACCAACCTCCCTCCCACCCCTCAGCCTCCCCCTTCAGCAACCAACCCCCCATAGTGAACATGCATAGTAATTATATTATTAGTATCCCACGACCTTCTCAACCCAATTGAAGCACTTCATTCCGAACACGAGGCCTCAATATCTGAATATATGGTTCCCAAATTAGCAGGAATAAGGCCCAACGTCGAGCACTTCCTCTAGCCTCTCTCCTTTCCATAAGCATCAGCTGGTGAAAGTTGTTGCACCATTCCCAATAGGTGGGACCTGACGCTTCTCTCCACCTATGAAGTATCGGGCCTTTACCCACCAGACATGCCTTCCTGACCAAAAGGCGTTCCCATTTCCCTTTCGGGTGGAGTGGTCTAAGCTGATCTAACACCACAAGCGCTGCTGTCCAACGGATTCGCTGTAACACAATCCTACTCATAAAATCAGCTATTCTCTTCCAGTATAGGCGAACTATCGGACACCCCCACCCCTAAGTCCGCCAAAGGGCAGGGACATTTTGGGCATCTGCCCAACTCAGTGAGATGGGATCGTAACACCCTTCTTGGAGAGAAATGTGCCCGTAGGATGCATTTAAACTGTACCTCCCACCATCGAGCTCCCCCCACCAGCCCCGCAATCCCACTCAAGGCCTGAAGGAGTGAACCAGGAGTTACCAACATATTCAACTCTTGTGCCCACAAAGCTTCTTCCACCCTATAGTCAGGCAAACTACTGTAGTCATCTAATTGTCTTTTCAGCTGTGCAACTGTAGGCGGTGACTCCTCTCCCAGTGCAAAGAACTCTAATATCTGTGCCAATCTTTCCACCCGCAGTGCATCCTGTGGGAGGGAAGCCACATAGTGAGAGAGTTGCACATAAGCGAAATAATTCCGACTACTAAGTCCATACTCCATGCGCAAAGTCTCCCAAGACTTACACTGCCCCATTTGATCCACCACATGTCCAATGTTACATATGCCCTGTCTCCTCCAATATGCAAACGCTGACGTTTCTGATCCTGGTGTAAACTGATCATTCCCCTGTATGGGTAGCCAGCTTGAAACCCCTGATGGTTCACCCCAGAGCCTATTCAAATGTTGCCACACCCTTTGTGCCGGGCAAACCAGTTCACTACTAATCACTCTACCAGGCAGGAGCCTACTTTCATGGTGCAACACTTTTTAAACCAGCTGGCAAGGGGACATTTCATCTAGAAAATAGCGGCAGCAAAATCACACAACTCAATTTTATCACAAAAAATGAGAAGAGTACAACCGTGGCTGGAGCGCCAATACTGAAGGGGAGCTGAGGTGCTATGAAAAATGAAGGAAACAATCATCAAAACCTCTAAGCTAAGGAGGAACTAAAGGGGAGAAGCAACAAAACTGCAATGGCAGAAGGGAAACCATTGGAAAAAAATATCTGTCTTGCAAAAAAAAGAATATTCACAGGCGAAGGAAAAAATACATTTGAGGGGCTCTGCAGAAACAAGATGGACTGAGGATAAGATGGCACACAACACGGGTAGGAAGACAAAGGCGTGTGTAGTGCAGTTTCCAAAAGCTTCTAGAGGCTTGGAATGCTCACATGGGGGCTCTGTCGGATGATGTCACCCATTTGTGCGAATTGTTTCCCTGCTTCTCCATGGAGAATTATGTGTACCTATCCTTATGTGTCTTTTCTCTCTATTGAAATTATATCTAATGGACCTTTTTATGAAAGGCTGCTATCCAGTTAGCATTAACGGAGAGCTGAGAATGCTAATGTGCGTTCACGCCATCTGCCAGCTACTACAATGCATGGTAAATGGCTATCACACATTAGGGAAGAAATTATGTTGGTTAGGGCACTAGCCACTAGCTTGAGTTCAATTGCTACTACTACTACTTATCATCAAGACTCTATCGAAGGAACCAGCCCCCAAACACCAATTTGAAATCCACCCTCAAGAGTTCACCGATTTCTTACAATCCAAAATATGTCAGATGAATAAACCTTCAATAGAGGTTACTTCCACAGACCTAGAGTGCCCAACATATCTAACCTCTTTCTCGACCCCTGACAGGAGGAGCATTGAAAACATGATCATGACCATCAATACCACCACTGCGCAGACTGATCCTTGCCCAGCTTTCTGGATAAAGGAACTTCGCAGTGACCTCAGCCCAATAATAAACAGGATAATGAACCTATCCTTCTCAACCGGATCTTTCCCGTCTGAACTCAAGCACACATCTATCAGACCATTACTAAAAAATAGCAAGCTAGATCCCCAAAAGTTGGACTCTTACAGACCCATTTCAAGTATACCTTTTCTTGCAAAGATAATCAAAAAGGAGCTGCAAAGACAGTTGCAAGACCACATTGACTCAGCTGCTCCACTAGACCCATGTCAACATGGATTCAGGGAGTCACATGGAGTGGAAACACTCCTTACCACCCTCTCCAATAATATAATCACTGGTGTTGACAACATCCATCAGAGGATTGCACTCATTTTCCTAGACATTGCTGCAGCCTTTGATTCAGTAAGCCATGAGCTTCTCCTAGGGCGACTAAGGGAGAAAGGCGTCTGCGGAATAGCCCTTGAATGGTGCAGATCATACTTGTCTGGAAGATGGCAACACGTACGATCCGGCGGAGCAGCATCACAACCGTTTCATCAAGGTCAGGTTGTTCCACAGGGATCCTCCCTCTCTGCCTTGATGTTTAACATTTACATGCAACACATTTGTAATATCATCCGGTCCTTCAATGTCAGTTGCATGATATACGCCGATGATGTCTTGCTCTATATGCCGTTCTCCATAGATAAATTGGACCTCTTCCCTTTGAAAAATTGCTTCAATGCCATATCTGATTGGCTCCTATCGCAAAACCTCAGAATTCAGAATAAGAAGACCGAGGTGCTCTTCATTACGAGGAACACGAATTTCAACCCTCCACAATACTTGAAGGTAAAAGAAGCTGATCTACAAAGAAAACCCACAATTCGGTACCTGGGTGTTATATTGGATCAAAACCTTAACATGAAGGCACACATAGCCAACACTGTCAGAGCTGTTTATTTCAAGATCCGTTCCCTCAGACATCTTCGCCCTTTGCTTGAACCAGAGGACTTTCGCACAATTTACCAGGCTCTTATAATACCACATTTTGATTACGCCAACGCCATTTTACAAGGACTTCCACAATCCACGCTGAACCCCTTACAGCTTGCAATGAATAGCGCAGCGAGGGTTCTAAATGGAGCATCTAGGAGCGACCATGTGACGCCCCTTTTGAAGCAGTTACACTGGCTTCCTATACAGGCCAGGATCATCTTCAAGACAGTACTACTGACATTCAAAGCGGTAAATAACCTCTCCTCCTCATCACTAACCGACCTCATCCAAGCCATAACCCCTAATAGATCAAGAAGATCTGCAGCAATAAACATATTAACAATTCTGAGAGAATCAACGAGATGCACAGCGACAACATCAAATAGGGCTTTCAGATTCTGTGCCCCAAGACTCTGGAACGCTTTACCTTTAAACATCAGATCGATCTCTAACCTAATACAGCTCAGAAAAGCCCTCAAACACTACCTGTTCCACAAATACTTCCCAGAGAACATTGAATCACATACACTGAATACTTGTAGCTACACCAACACGCCTATTCAGCCAGGGAACACTCCTAACCAGGTGTCCTGTCCATAATTCTCATGATATTTATTCTATGACTCCAGTGTGTAAATAGTTTACTGTCCTGTTATATGTAAACTCAGAACTATGTTTCACGTTCTGATTTCTCTGTTCCATGTAAACCGCGCTGATGCCGAATAGTGCGGTATATAAGAAATTGTAAATAAATAAATAAATACATTTGTAGAGTGCTGCAAGGCATACACAGTGCTGTCCACGAAAGAAGAGTGGAATCTGGGTGTAATTGTGTCTGATGATCGTAAAGTAGCTAAACAGGTAGAAAAGGCGACCGTGAAAGCCAGAAGGCTGCTTGGGTGTATAGGGAAAGGAATGGCCAGCAAAAAAAAGATGATAGTGCCTCTGTATAAGTCTCTGTTGCAATCATATTTGGAGTATTGTGTGCAATTCTGGAGGCCGCACATTCAAAAGGATCTAAGCAGGTTGGAGAAGGTGCAGAGAGTGGCTATTAAAATGGTTAGTGGCCATTTTAGTAGCCTCTAACCATTTTAGTAGGTTAGGGGAGATACGACAGAGACATTTAAATACCTATGTGGCATAAATGCACAGGAAAGTCTCTCAACTGAAGGCAACCTCTGCTACAAGGGGACATAGGATGAGAGTGATAAGGATAGACTCAGGAGTAATATGTAGAAATATTTCTTTATGGAAAGAGTGGTAGATGTGTAGAATAGTCTGACAGTGGAGATGGTGGAGATGAGGCCAGTATATGAATTCAAGAAAGCATGGGACAAATACAAAGGATCTCTAAAGGTAAAAAGTGGGCTATGGACTATTGTAGTTGATATGGAAGGGCAGACTAGATAGGTCATGTGGTTTTTTCTGCATTCATGTTTCTATATTTCTATATGAGACAGTCCTTGATCATCAGAACTTACAGTCTAATCAAGACAGGCAACATAACGACTGGGGAGCAGGGTAAATCTAGGGCGATGTGGCAATTTGTGCAAGTACACATAAATATTCTTCTATAGGCATTGTTAGGTGCACCCATGTTAATCGTGACATGTATTCCGGTGCTATATCATATGCTAACTTATGGGCACTTGCTGGGTATGCCTGCAAAAGGTAGCACATGTCAATTGCACTTATCACATGTTAGTTTTGCACTAATCACATGATAGTAAAAGGGCCTCTACTTATATTATCTTATTAGTCTGTTTTATGATTTTATTTTTTATGAATATTACTTTAAAGATCTCACATTGTATATGACATATAAGTAAATGAATAAGAATACACACAGCAACAACAAACCTAATTTCTGTCCATTCTTTACCACTGGGACTCTCTTCAGTCTGCAGATGAAAGAATCCATGTTTTGAAAAGGAGTACTTTTATCAGCAGACAGGCTGGTTAATAACCAAAGTCACAATTTCCACAAATACAATATTATTTTGCCCACAGAGAGACTTTCATTATTGTTCTGGTAATATTTAGGGTACAGAAAGGCAAAAGAAGATTGCTCATTTCCATTTTCTCAGCAAACCTTTTAGATGAACATTTTTTTCAGTTACTCTGGTTTTTTTTAAAGATTGTCGGTGTTATTAAAGTATGTTATGAAGACATTTAAAATTGATTTTCAGCTCAAAGTGCACAAATATCTATGCACCAAGCTGATGAATTTCTACCATTTGATTGGGAATAGGATTGCCAGCTTCAATCAATGAGTCTAGGGAAAATGACAGCAGGTTCACTGAGTTGATTGCATACTATACCCAACGAAGCATGTATTTTGTGAGATAGAAAATCAATCCATTCATGTTTGCAATAGCAAAGAGAGGAACTGCAGCTTTGCTAAGGCAGAATGGCCTCAATGTCTACCTCACCCTGCATACTAAGCCTGGTTTTGCATATAAGTAACACGCAAGTCATGTTATTCACAATTTCCGATCTATTTCACAAATGGCTGGCTGAACATAGAGCCTTTTGTAAAATAAATATGAGCCAGAGAAACATGTAATGGAAGTAAGCTTTTTAGAAAAATATGTATATAGAAAGTGAGGTATCACTAGGCAACTCCTAAGAGTAAATTTTATAAGTGGGCATTGAAAGAAGTGTATAAGAGAACCACATTCCCTCCACAGGTCACCTCAACACAAGGTTACCCGTTGTTTTTAAGGACAACCAAGAGAGTTGCTACTGCTGTGAAGAAATCTGCACTGATGAGCACTTACTACCTGAGAAATCCTCTAAATTTTGGGGAAAAGGGGATTATTTGGGTTGAAACTGATAAATCTGTGTATTTAAATTCAGTGTTTTATTAAGTCAGTTAAGGCATAATACTGTAAGCCAGCTTTCAATTAAATTAAAGCCAGTTAGGCTTTAGTAATTCAAGCCAGCTTTCTATGAAATTACAACCAGCTGAGACTTAAGGGCATGTTTACTAAACACCGTTGCTGTGCGGGTTCCCGTTAGTGTGCTGGTGCCATATAAGGAGTGGGCGGTCCAGGCAGAAAAAATAAAACGGGAGAAAGCGAACGCACATGTGCGTGTGGCGTAAGTGTGCGGGGCCCACATTAGCGCGTGGGAAGGCTAAGTGGGGCGCTGCTGCATAACCAAACAACAGAGCTGTAGTACAACGGTGAAGACACTGACCCATGGTGCAGGGGCCATGGGTTCAAGCCCCCATTGTGCTCAATGAAAAAGGCCAACTGAGGCATCAAATGTAGTTGGAAAAAGTGGTGTAGGAGGCATATTAATTTTGGGCGGCAAAAGGCGGCGCACTGTTTATTTGTAACGGCATGAGGCGGCGCACTGTTTATTTTTAACGGCATGAGGCAGCGCACCGTTCAATGGGGGCGGCAGAAGGCGGCGCGCTGTTAATTTTGTGCGCCACAAGACGGCGCGCTGATGGTTACAAGGCTGCGCGCTGATGCTCAAACACAGGAACAGAGCCACAGCACAATGGTTATGACACTGACCAATGATGCAGTGGTCAGGGGTTCAACCCCTCACAGTGCCCAGTGAGCAAGGTTGGCTGGGGCAGTAAGTATGATGATGAGGTGTGCTGTAGGAGGCCTTACAGTTTTATTTTATTACCCACTACCAGTAAACCCGCTCTAACAGCGTGTTAATATATGGAGGCCCGTAAGGCACATGTTACAGTGCACAGTCCGCAAAGGCACCCTAGCAAGTCCCCTATAGGGCACCATGTATGCTGCGCCACAGGATAATGTATAGTGCACGCAATATGGATGGCAACCATAAGGTGGCCTATTGGGCGCCCTATAAAGCACCCTCAGAGGCACCCTTATGGGTACAGTATGCCAAGGGTGTGTTTGATGCCATAAACATATGTCCAGTAAAAAATGACAATGCTCAGGACAACCCTATCACAGAACCCCTCTGTGGACTTGAACCCATGATCTCCTGCTATAAAGGCAGTGACGGAACCATTGGGCTACAGCACTATAGCTCTGAGTAAGCGCCTGTCTGGCTGCAGAGAGCCTGCACGTCACCCCACAGACAGTCTGCTGCTGTAGACAGGACGGGTTAGGCCACCCATACCCATGATGCACTGCACATGCAAATCAGCTGTCCACAGATGCACACAAGATGGGGAATGCACCCCAAAAGCGACCCGGCCTGGTAGGGGGAACTGTCCGTGTGCACCCACACAGCACCTCGGCCTGGTGGGGGGCCTGAGCGGGAGGACTGCTGGTGAAGGGTAGCTACACACCGTCACATTGTGCGGGTAATGTGCTCACCCTGAGGGTGGGAGGTGGCGCCCAGGACCAGGTCCACAACACCGGCCATGCCAGAGCTCAAGAACAGTAATAACCTGTGTGATAAGAAGGTGTTGCAAAAACATCATGGATACCCCTTCTGTCTTAGTTGGTGGTTCCACCCCCTAGGTGGGCAACATACCCACCCTCTCCCCCCCCAGTGGTGGCAAACAGGGCCTCCCATCAACAGATCCCCATCCTTCCCCCCCCACACCAATGGCAGTAGAGTGGGCCATGCACCCCAAACTGGGGTGGCAGCACACACAAGCAGATAAGTCCATGAAGAGGCCCCAACAGGAAACCCATATATATCACAGGAGAGAAATGCTATTCAGCACTATGGGGGTGCCTAGCCATGCTGTCATCACTGCACGCTCAGGGTGAGAGTGATCCCCCAGCGGCACATACAGAGGTCACCATGTCTGTGTAGGTGGTGGCTGGGCATTACAATGTCCCAGCCAGTGCCCCATGCCCTGTGCAGATGCATCCTGGCCAGCACACCCTGTCTGAGCTATACCCATGGTACCTTGCTGCTCATTATGCGCATTGTCAGGTCAATACTGGCAACAGTGTGGGCTGTGGAGGGTGTTTGTAGCCAACACACACTGTATAGACAGACACCCCCCCCCCACACCTATGCCAGCATTGTGCTACTATTGAGGGGGTCATTCGACGTGCCCACCACACCGGTC
This sequence comes from Ichthyophis bannanicus, assembly GCA_033557465.1. Classification (NCBI taxonomy): domain Eukaryota; kingdom Metazoa; phylum Chordata; class Amphibia; order Gymnophiona; family Ichthyophiidae; genus Ichthyophis; species Ichthyophis bannanicus. The sequence continues at coordinate 84,590,555 of CM066032.1, forward strand.
CTGGGAAGGGTACAGGCATGGATATGGTACACAGTACTGCTGGGGGTCACTCCCCAGGGTGGTAAATACTGTCAGGGGCCAGACCTGGGGCACGCACCGCAGACAGCCGACAGCTTGTTCTGCTGGAGCACAAGGAGCAAACAGTGCTGAGCGTAGGACTGTCTACCTGCCAGTACCCACATCAAATGTTTGTGGGCTGTGTACCGTGTACCCAGGTATAGGGTGGCATTGCTAGGGTACGCAGGAGCTAGATCTGGGAGATGCCCCCCCAGGAGGCTTTGCCAATGTGGCCTGTGGGTGTGGGTGCGTCTGGACCTGTTGCCTCTTGCTTTACGGCAGAGTGTCCCTACTCCAGTCCTGGTGTTCCAGACACTGTTCGGGCCTTCATGCTGTCCCCTATGAATATGCATGGGCTACAGTTGCATACCATGGGGGTGGTGCAGACATCTGCAGTACAGGCATCTGTCTTAGGGGAAGCATGGAACCTGAATGGTGTTTGGCCCTCCAGGACTGCATTTGGGAGACTCTGCTGTACATAATGTGCCTGTTTATGGTGTCTGTGTTTGGTGTGGTAAAAGATAGGCGTATTGACCATGCCTATGTTCTCAGCAATAAAGGTTTGTCCTTACTACCACGGTGTAGCTGTGGGGTGCATATGTGGACAGGGTTGGCGGTAGCCGCAGCTGGGCTCTGAAACTGTGACCCTCTGTTCTTGCACACACTGTCTGTGTGCACTGCACCACCGTGTAGCCACTGATTGGCTGCAATCCCTGGGTGGTCCATGACTGTACATCCGACAGGGCCTGTCTGTTGCAGTGGACGGTGCCAGCCTGCACATGGCCTGGCCACTGTCCTCTGTGGCTAGCAGCCACTGCCCCCTCCACCATCTGAACCCTTCCGCAGACATGCTGGCATGTCCTTATCCTTGCAAAGGCATATGACCTGATTGCGTAGTGGCACCCCAGGACTGTATTTGGCTCACATGGTATAGCGGTCTAGCTGTTGTTCTTTAGCAAGATTTTTGGGGAACGTGGGGCACCCATTACGTGATCATGAACCAGGGACACAATTGGCCCTTGGCACGTGGGGTGAGGGCATGTACAGGCACATCTGTCATACATAACCTCCACCTACTTAACCTCTATCTACGTGTCCTTAGCCCCTACAGTTGTGGCACTACAGGACTGCATTTGGGGGACGTGGCTGTTGGTGATGCTCATTGTGCTGGTGTGTGTGTGGTGTAGGGTAAAATATGGGTGTTTGCAACATGCTTTTGTTCTGTGCAATAAAGGGGTGTCTCTGCTATCTCTGTTTAGTGGTGGGTAAAATATTGGGATTGTGCTGGCATGTGCCACAGCTGGGATTTGAACCTGTGACCCTCTGGTCCTAGAGGTACCGGCTCTGTCCACTGCACCCACAGAGACAGTGCAGTCCCTGGAGATAGTAGACCTGGCAGGGTGGGGTCACAAAACCTGCTCTGCACATTATTACTGTGAGCTCCTTCACCCTGTCTGGTGACAAACGTGCAAATATAACACGGGTATGACGTCGGAACAGAGGGGGATAGCATATTCCCCAGCTGGGCAACAGTGCTATTGATGGGCAACCATAGGGAACACTCCCAGGAAGGGTCCAATACACGGAGACGTTTTTGGAGGTGTCTCCACTCCGTGCACCTTTCCAAGATTATTTTATTTTATTTTTTTGGAGCTCTGCTGGGTGTGTTTTTTACTTTTGCGCATTACTATACCTGTTCCCCAGCTGATTTACTATTTTTAATGCTTTTGTTGTGGTCATTTCCTATTTTTCATTGCAGTTTTGTGCTGTGCACATGTATCACACTGCTGACGTTTTGCAGGTTTCCCCGGTTTTCCTGTACATTGCTGACGGAAATGGTTTCTCTTCCCTTTAAATGCCCTCTACCGCGACTGTATCACTCGCGCTATTTTTTACATGGAAATTCGGGCCCGATACTGTGCGGGGAGCCTCTCCCCTCCCACTCTCCACCCATTGACCCCGTCCCTCCGCCCCTCCGGAGCCTTCCTCCGCCCGCCTTTAGCCGTTCCACGCCTCTATCGGACATTTGCGGGCCCGCACTTGTACGGGGCCCGTTAGTGTGCCGCGTACCTGTGCGGGGATGACACGCACGTGTGCGGGGCATTTAAACGCGTTTCTGCGCGTTTCAATGCTGCGTTGCCGTGCGCTATTTTGCGACTCGCAGATTTGCGGACTTTAGTAAACATGCCCCTTAGTATAAGAAGTCAACTTTCAGTTAAATTAAAGCCAGTTAGGGTATATCTTAATAGAGAGAATAGAATTGGGTAAATATTCTTTGTGTATATAGAGAGAAATTGTTTTATAGAGCCCTTTTACAAAGAGGCCTTCCAGTTAGGAGGCAAGAGAACTGTGAAATTGTTTTAAATAGGTGTTAAAGTCAAGTGACAACTCAAAGGGGCAACTTGAAAGGCTCCCTCTATCAAACCAAAGACAGTGTGAATCACCCAGAATATTAAGAGATTGTCTTAGAAGCACAGATACAAATAGGTCATCCCTCCCACCCACCCCAGGCATAATCCTTGATTTATAGCCCCCAAGATCAGTTAAGGGGGAGGGGGTGATCTTACTCAATTTCAGGTTTAACTGGCCATCTTCATCAGCAGGTTATGAGGTCTTAGAAATAGATTAATTAAGTCCTTGCAGTTCACCTTAATGTGAACACTAAAAGTCCTTTATGCTTATTAAGTATAATTGAATGGGTTCAAGTTTAAATCCCTACTATTGACCTTCAAGGCCATAAACAGGCTCTCCTCCATCTCCCTCGCGGAGCTTATCTAGCCTATGCCCTCCAACAGATCAAGAAGGTCCGCAGCAATCAACACACTGATAATTCTGAAGGAAACAACCCAATGCACGCAGGCAACGACAAACAGGGCTTTTAGTTTCTACGCGCCCAGACGCTGGAATGCCCTTCCACCTAACATACGGGCAATCTCCGACCTGGCCCAATTTAGAAAGGCATTAAAGCATCACCTGTTCCTCAAACACTACTCAGATGACAGCACACATACTGCCAACCCCTTCCACCAGGCCCATCACACAAACACACACAGCACGCGATAAGGCATCCACACCCCCGGGCGCCAGCATCAACTACGCTTACCTGTAAATAGCACCAAGTATATATCCCTACCATGGTTGATGACGCATACCTGTAAATAGCAGCTTGTATATACCCACACCCTGTAACAATATTTCTACTCTGTAAATAGTTTCCCCCAGCAATGTCCAAGTTTATGCTACCTTGTTCTCTGTAAATACAGTGCAGCTGCCTGCGCTGTATAAATCCTTTGTTGTATGTAAACCACGCTGATACTAACTAGCGAGGTATAGAAGAGATGTTAAATAAATAAAAAATAAATAAAATAAGTATCCCTAGTCCCCTAGCAACCTAACAACTTTAAATAGCTAAAAAAAATCTTAAAATCTAAGATGCAGACAGCAGTCCAGCAGCGAGATGGGGACTATCGAGTCCTTTGAACAGAGTGTTGCATGTATGATTTCCTCCCAGTTGATGAGAGGTCTTATATGTGCACTAAGTGCTTTGCTTTCAGGGAACGAGTCCAATCTCTGGAGGCTAGAGTAGTGCACCTGGAGGAGATCAGTCAAACAGAAAGGTATATAGATGAGACCTACAGGGATATAGTAGAGAATTCCCAACACCAGACTGGCAGCCTTTTTGCTGCCATGGGCTAGAGAGGTCATGTGAAAGGAGAGCATTACCTTGGTATGGCAGGAAGTGATCCTGTAGCTGGGACCTGCCCCAAAGTGATGCAATACCCTCTTGCCTGGAGGATGTCTCCAGGGCCATGTGCCCATGAGAGAAGGATTAGGATAGCCATTATAGTTGGTGATTTAATCATTAGGCATATAAATAGCTGGGTGGCTAGTGGACATGAGGATTGCCTGGAAATATGCCTGCCTGGTGCGAACGTAGTGGATTTAATGCACTACCCAGACAAGGTTTTAGGTAGTGCTGGGAAAGAGCCTGCTGCCTTGGTACATGTTGGAACCAATGACATAGGGAAATACGGGAGGGAGGTTCTGGAGGGAGGTTTAGGTAGAAAGTTGAAATCCAGAACTTCCAGGATAGTGTTCTTAGAAATACCTTCTATTCCACAGGAAGGACCCAAAAAGTAGGCAGAGCTCTGGAGTCTCAATGTGTGGATGAAAGAATGGTGCAAGGAAGAGGGCTTTGGATTTGTTAGGAACTGGGCAACATTCTGGGGAAGAGAGGGGGCTTTTTTGAAAGGATAGTCTCCAACTTAACCAGGGTGGAACCAGGCTGCTGGCATTAATCTTTAAAAAGGAGAAAGAGCAGCTTCTAAACTAGATAATGGGGGAAAGTCGACAGTCGCACAGGAGCGCATGGTTCAGAATGATGTATTCTTGAAGGACACTAGCAAAACAGGGAAGTCAGTGCATCCTGATAGAGAGATTCCAATAAAAGTAAAAGAAACCCAGGTGCCTTTAAGTAAAAATCAGACATTCCAAATTAACCCTGTCATAAAATAGCCAGACTGTTAATATCCAAGGATAATAAGAAAATTACCAAGTATGACCCAGTCTACCAAATAATCCCAAGCTGTTTAGGACTTCTTGGTACTGTTTTAGATACTTTTGGAGCTGCTGCTTTGGACTGGTTATTACTGTGGATACTTTTATTCCACGAGTTTTAACACCCTAACTTCCATGCAGGATACAGCTACCAATTAGCACCTATCAGCTAAGTACTTTGTTTTTGTGGTTCACTTTTTGGTGATTTTATGTATTTGACATCAGTGGACATTTTTTTATTAGAATAAAAGGAAAACCTTGTTTCCTGAGAAGTTATTGCTCCTCCTGACAAGGATTTCAACAAAAATTTTGTTTGTCGGTCTGAGGGTCTTGTTTCTTCTTTATTATTTTGCCCTTTTTTTAACCCTGGGGCACACCGCTAATCACCTTCCTTTCATCCGAATGAGTTCTGTTTACTCTCACCTTCTGTCGTCTGTCAGTCAATCAACTTCTGATCCAGTTCTCCATCTTTGGACCCATCCCCAAACTGTTCAGTTTATTCATAACCTCCTATGAGGAACAGTATAAAAGGCTTTGCTAAAATTCAGGTAGATCACATCAATTGCATGCCCTTGATCCAATTCTCTGGTCACCTAGTCAAAGAACTCAATCAGATTTGTTTGGCAAGATCGTCCTTTGGTAAAACCATGTTGCCTCGGATCATTCAACCTGTTGGTTTCGAGGAAGTCCACTATTCACTCTTTCAGGAGCGCCTCCATTACTTTTCCCGCCACCGAGGTAAGGCTTACTGGCCTGTAGTTTGACACTTCTTCCCTATTACCACTTTTGTGGAGAGGTACTACATTAATCTTTCTCCAGTCCTGTGGAACTTCTCCAGTCTCCAAAGATCTATTAAAAACAGTCTTTAAAGGCCCTGCAAGAACTTCTCTGAGCTCTTTGAGTATCCTAGGATATATCCCATCCGGTCCCATAGACTTGTCCACTTCAGTTTTGCAAGCTGTTCTATCTAACACATCATCTTTTGTGAATGGTGTGATATCTACTCTATTCCCATTTGTATATTTATCAATCACAGGTGGTCCTTCTCCAGGATTTTCTCTAGTGAAAACAGAGCAGAAGTATTTGTTTAGCATTTTTGCTTTTTCAATATCACTTTGCACAAATCTGTTCCCCGCACTTTTGAGTCCTGGAATTTCACCTCTGATTTTCATCCTCTCCCGAATATACCTGAAAAACGTTTTGTCGCCACACTTCACATCTTTAACCATCTTCTGCCTTTGATTTTTCTATCCTTATTTCTCTTTTTGTCTCTTTTAGTTTTTTTTAAATTTTTATATTTAAATGTTTATTAAACTATATCACACGATACAAAGCAGAAATTCAAACACATCAACTATACAGCCATGATTAAACCAGTCCCCCCTCCCCCCCCATCCTGCTACTGTTACAAGCAGTCAATATTCTTCACAAATTAGTACTTCTCCAGCACAAATATTTTTCCCAGATTTTGAAAAACTTTTTGGAGCCATTGTTTTTAATGGCAGTTGCCTTACTAAGCAAATAATTAGAGTCGAGGGAGGCTATACATTCCCGCAACGTGGGTGGGTGCACCTGCTGCCACCGCCGTGCCACCAACACTCTATACGTCACACACCCCATATTAACAAAGAAACTTTCCACCTGGGTAAGATTCGCCGGTCTACTCCCCAACAAGGCCACAGAAGGGTTTGGTTCGACCAGTTTTCCCAATATAGCACTCAACAAACCAAACACTTCTCCCCACCTCTCCTGGATAGTTTTACAAGCCCACCAAACATGCATGAAGGTCCCCTTTTCCCCACATTCCCGCCAGCACCTATCAGTATGCCCTACAAACATACCATGGAGTTTCTCGGGTGTGAAGTGCCATCTATACAATACTTTGTAATTATTTTCTATAAAGCTGGCTGGTAACATTCCTTTATACCTAGTCTGGAAAAGGCAGGCCCACTCCTCCTCATCCCCGGGTATCCCCAGGTCCTGCTCCCAGGCTTGTTGGAACGGGTTATGGCCCTTTTCCCCTTCCATCATATTGTAAAATTTGATCACAAGCTTCTTCGTGTGCCCCATCAAAAACAATGTCTCAATCTCCGTAGGGTCTCTTTGGAGCCCGGGTAAAATCTTATGTTTCAGGTAATGACATATCTGCTGGTAGGGGAAATGATCATTAGCTTCTAAGCCAAAGTGTTGCCTTAAGGTCGAAAATGCCTTAATCTCTGTACCCTCCAGTAGCTGCCCAACGTGCGTTAGCCCCTTCTGTGCCCAGCTCATAAACACACTATGCCCCACCGCAGGTGGGAAATCCTGGTTATCAACTATAGGTATCAAGCGAGACACCTCCCCTGTACCCAACCACTTACGTCGCCATCGATGCCAGAGGTGTAGCATTCTCTGGACATAGGGGTGGCATTCACGCACCCCCAAGGGCCTCCCTCGAGGCCACCATATCTAATCTGATAATTTCTCCACCCTTAAATCCTCCGCCTCCATTCGCACCCACTCCTTGCCATACTCCACCCCCCAGTCCACTATTGCACTCAGTTGTGCTGCTTCCATATATCGGTTCATGTCAGGAATGGCCATTCCCCCATTCTGCCTACTCTTAGTAAGCAAAGACCACGCGACGCGATTATTCTTCCCTCCTCCAATAAATCTCATAATGGTCCGCTGAAGCTTCCCCATATACGTTCTAGGCATCCCCACCGGCAGCGTCCGAAATAAGTATAACCACTGGGATAAGATCACCATCTTAATGGCTGAAATCCGCCCCAGCCAAGATAGTTTTTTACATTCCCAGAATTCCAATTCCCTCCGCATTTTTTGGTCCATCAGCCCAAAATTCACCCTTCCTAAGTCCCTCTCATTGGCCATTAAATATATCCCCAAATATTTCACACGCTTTTTAGCCCATTTAAACGGGAACCGCTGCTACAGCAGCTGTTGGGTATGAGGGTCAGCTGAAATATTCAAAATCTGCGACTTCGTAGCATTAATCTTAAAACCCGAAAATTTGTCAGATTCCACCAAGATCCTATAGAGCACCTCCACGGATTTCAGGGGTTCTGTCACCAGAAAGAGCAGATCATCTGCGAATAATGAGATTTTACTTTCCCAGGACCTCCCTGTAACCCCCTTCACGGCGGGACACTCTCTCACCAATTGTGCCAGAGGTTCCATTGAAAGCACAAAGAGCAGGGGTGAGAGCGGACATCCCTGGCGTGTCCCCCTCTCCAATTCAAATGCTGCAGAATAAGCCCCATTCACACGAATCCGCGCTAACGGATTGGAGTAAATAGTCTTCACCTAGTTGAGATATCCCCCTCCCAGACTCATTAAATCTAACACCTGCAGCAGGTAAGGCCAAGACACGCGGTCAAATGCTTTCTCTGCATCGATGGTCAATAAGACCAATTGCGTTCCCGCAGCCTTCCCCTTCCAGATCGTGTTCAACACCTTTCGTATGTTATCAGCGGTTTGCCTAACAGGCACAAACCCCCCCTGGTTCTCATGCACTAAGCGGGGCATGAAGGGTAACAATCTATTAGCTAAAATTTTGGTGAAGATTTTAAAATCAGAACCCAGCAGCGAGATAGGTCTATAGGAGCTACAAAGAGTAGGGTCCTTCCCCTCCTTTGGCAGCAGAGTAACCCCCGCTGTTCGGAGGGTATCCGGTAGCCCCCCCCCCCTCCCTAAAGGAGTTGTACAGTCGGGCCAGAATGCCACTCAATTCCTCTCGGAAGGTCTTATAAAATTTATTAGGATATCCATCTAGCCCTGGAGCTTTATGCGCCGGTAATGAGCGAATCACTGCTGCTACTTCGGCCCCTGTAATAGGCCTTGCTAACAACTCAGCATCAGTTGAAGATAGTTTTGGCAACTGCATTTGTAAATACTGATCGCGCTCTGCCTGCGACCCAGACTCCTCCGCCTTATATAACTGCTGATAGAACTGTACAAATTGCTCCCTAATCTGTTCCCCAGACCTTATTTCCCTCCCCCCTGCATCGCGAATTTTACTTATAAGATTCCTCCTCTGGTGCTTTTTCAACCGGTACGCTAGCCACCGGGAGGGTTTGTTACCAAACTCAAAGAAGGTTTGCTTCAATTGATCCTGAGCAAACTTAATCTCCCCCAGTTCTATTTCCCCCAATTCCCGCTTTGCTTCCTGTAGGTCCTGTAGCCCCTGGTCATCGATCTCCCCCCTTTGATGGCGCCCTTCCCCTTCCCGGATTCGCTGTCTCAGGGAGATTTTCTTCTCCTCTGTAGACCTTTTCACATGCGTTCCGAGGGAGATCAACTCCCCCCTCACAACCACTTTCAAGCACCCCCAGAGAGTCGCAACCCTACAGCCCTCTATGTCATTTAAAAGACAAAGATCATGACAACTGGCATAATCAACAGGTTCATCGTCGAAGGAGAAGAAATTGAAATCGTGAATAACTTTAACCTACTTGGATCAACTATCAATAAAGAAGCAACAAGCAGTCAAGAAATCAGACGACGCATTGCTCTTGGCAGAATGGCTATGAAAGACCTAGATAAGATTCTCAAGAGCAGAGATGTCTCTCTCCATACAAAGATTCGACTTGTTCAAGCCATGGTATGTTCAATAACATCATATGGATGTGAAAGCTGGACAGTGAAAAAGATAGACAGGAAGAAAATTGATGCCTTTGAATTATGGTGCTGGCGGCGAATACTGTGTATACCATGGACTGCCCGAAGAACAAACCAGTCTGTACTAGAGGAGATCAAACCTAAGCTTTCTTTAGAAGCTCAGATGACAAGACTTCGACTTTCATACTTTGGACACATCATGCGGAGAGAGATCATTAGAGAAAGACATCATGCTTGGCAAGATAGAAGGTCAACGCAAAAGAGGAAGGCCAGCAATGAGATGGATCGATACAATAACAGCAGCTACGGGTACCAGTCTGTCAACAATAAGCCGCCTGACTGAAGACCGAACACAATTTAGGATAGCTATCCAGAGGGTCGCCATGAGTCGACTCCGACTCGACGGCACTTAACAACAACATGTCGTTATGGCAGCTGCAATTTTTTGTCGTATCTCCGGATTTTCCAGGAGGGCTTCGTTTAACAGCCAGTTACGCTGCACCTTCCACTCCGGTCCCACCCTTACATCTATCCAAACTGGCGCGTGATCTGTCCACGTCCTCTCCCCAATTTCACAATCAGTCACCTCAGCCAGCAGAGTGTCAGAGACCCAGATCATATCTATCCTCGAAAAGGAGGTGTGTGCAGGAGAGAAGAATGTATATGCCCGTTTGCGACCCCGCAGTTCTCGCCAAGTGTCTCTAATACCCAGGGACCTACTCATTATTGTGAGCCGTCTCCTATCCTTTGCATTACCCCCCCCTCCCCCCTCGGAGTTATCCAGCTGGGGGTTAACAGTCAAATTAAAATCCCCCCCCATAATCACTTCCCCCTCTGCAAACTTTTCCACCGTGGCGGTTAAACTTTCATAAAACTTGCCCTGGGCAGTATTTGGGCCATAAACATTCACGAGGGTGAACAACTTACCCCGAATCCTAATCTTAAGGAGCAGGAAATGCCCCTCCCTGTCCCGGAGGATTTCCCCCTCCGTGTATTGTAGGTGCTCATTAATCAGGATCCCCACTCCCCCCTTTTTTAATTCAACTTTATTGGAAGCAAACCAGCGGCCTGGGAATTGTTTATGGTGTACCCTCCATTCATCTCCTCTCTTTAGGTGGGTTTCTTGGAGAAAAATAACATCTCCTCTAAGCTTAGCGCATTCTTTAAACATCCGCTGCCTTTTGACCGGGGAGTTCAGCCCCCTAACACTCAAAGTTATTATACGTAGCTTAGCCATATTCAAAAATAGCTGAGAGAAATATCACTAGCTGATTTGCTGCAGGATGAATTCTCCCTACCCCCTCCCCCCCTCCCTCTCCCCCTCCCCCCTCCCAACTGTATCCACCACCTCCATCATCTGCCCTTGGCAGTGAGGCATGACAGACCAGACAGCTCCCCTCTCTCTCTTCTCATATTATCCATACCTGCTAATTTAACAATAGTAGCAATCATCCCTCAACATTATCTCAGCCCGACATCCCGTAGGACACAAGAATAGAGACAACCAACTAATACAATCAATGTCCCCAAAGTCATCTCTTATCCTCCGACAGTGTGTCAGGTTTCCTCTGCCGCCGGAGTCGTTTCTCTCCTGCAGGTGCCCGCCGCCATCTCTCCTCTACTGATGAGGACTGATTGGCCTTGCTATTAACAGCAATTGCACTGTCCGACCACCCAGCCTGGCTCATGAATTGCTGTGCTTCTTTTAAAGTCCGAATGTAGGAGGATACACCTTCCCTACTAAATTGTAATCCAAACGGATAGGTCCAACGGTACCTGGTCTGCTCTTCCCTCAACCATTTGGTCAATCCATCCAGCTCTCTCCTTTTCCACATCGTGATGGCAGATAGGTCCGCATATATCTCAATTTTCCGATTCTCCCACGTGATCTCCGTCAACTTCCTTGCCGCATTCACTATCTCAGATTTTGTGGAATATTCATGAAAACATGCAATAATATCCCGTGGGCGCCCCTCTCTCTGCGGGCCAAGTGCTCTGTGAGCCCTCTCTATTTTCCAGCACAGTCCTGTATTTTCCACTCCGGCCTGGCCCAGTATCCACCTGCCCACCTGCTCCACCATTTTTGTACAATCCTCCTTTCCGTTGCTCTCAGGTATTCCTCGGATTCTCAGATTGGACCTACGTGCTCTATTCTCCATGTCTTCTATTTTCCTCCACATCTCCTCCTGCTCCCCCGCCAGCTCTCCATGTTTCACGCGCACCTCTTTAAGCGCACTCTCTTGCTCCTCCACTTTATTCTCGACATCCTCCAGCCTCTGTCCCACTTCCCGCACATCCATACGCAGCTCCTCCATCCATGTCTGGGCCTCGGCTTTGAAGTCTGAGCGATGTAAACCACTCCTGAAGCGATGTAAACCACTCCTGTCTGAGCGATGTAAACCACTCCTGAAGCTCCCCTTTCAGGCCAGCTATTTCACTGTGTTGTGAGGCTTCTGTCGGCGCAGCTACTCCCTCCGGCGCTGTACTCACCGGGCTCGCACATGGCGCCGCCATTTTGCTCTTCCTCGCAGGCCCGCTTTGCGTCACTTTAAAGGCGAAAGCCTTCAGGTCTGCGGCATTCTTTTTTGCTCCCGCCATCTCCCGGAGCCCCTATCCAGCTCTGGCTCTGGTATGGGGACGATTGCCAAGTTCTAGAAACTTATTTAAGCAGGTAGTTAGTCTCTCTTCGACGGAGCTCCGTTTTCAGGCTACCGTCTCTGTCTGTGACGTCATTTCCTTTTGTCTCTTTTAGTTTGATCTTGTATTCTTTTCTGTGTTCCTCTGTTTGCGAGCTTCTGGATTTTGTGAAAGCTGTGTTTTTTGCCTTTATTTGTGCAGCCACTTCTTTGGAGAACCAAATAGGTTTCCTTTTCCTCTTTTTTTATTTACTTTCCTTACGTATGTATCTGTTGCACCTTTTATTGCCTCCTTTAGTTTAGCCCATTACAATTCCACTTCCCTTATCCCCTCCCCTCCCACCCTACCAATTCCTCCTTCAGGTACTTGGCCATTTTACTGAAGTCAGCGTTTTTGAAGTCTATGACTTTGAGATTGCTGTGATTGGATTCCACCTTGAAGGTGTGAATGAAAGGTGAGCCGGTTGATATAGCGTATCTTGATTTTCATAAAGCCTTTGATAAAGTCCTTCATGAGAGACTCTTGGGGAATTAAAAAGCGATGGGATAGGAGGCAATGTACTATTGTGGATTAGTAACTGGTTGAAAGATAGAAAACAAGGAATAGGGCTAAATTGACAATTTTCTCAGTGGAGAAAGGTGAATAGTGGAGTGCCCCAGGGATATGTGCCGTGTCTGCTGCTTTTTAACATATCTATAAATGACCTGAAAATGGGAATAATGAGTGAGGTGATCAAATTTTCAAATGACACCAAATTACTCAAGAGAATTGTAAAATATTACAAGAGGACCTTGATAAATTGGAAGTCTGGACGTCTGAATGGCAGATGACATTTAATGTGGATGTGCAAAGTTTACATGTAGGGAAGAAGAACCCAAGCTACAGTTTCACAATGCAAGGTTCCACTTTAGGAACCACCATCCAGAAAAGGATTGAGGCATCATCGTAGATAATGCATTGCAACCCTCTGTGCATCGGCGGCCAAGAAAGCAGAAAGATTGGTAGGAATCATGAAGAAAGGAATGGAAAATAAAACAAATAATTTTTAATGCCTCTGTATCACTCTGTGGTGCAACCACACTTTCAATATTGTGTGCAATTCTGGTCACTATATACTGTATTAAAAAGGATATAGCAGAATTAGAAAAGGTACAGAGAAGAGCGACCAAAATGGTAAAGGGGATGGAAGCATATCCCTACAAGGAAAGGCTTAAAAGGTTAGGCCTCTTAAACTTGGAAAAGGGATGGCTGAGGGGAGATATGATAGAGGTCTATAAACTAATGAATGGAGTAGATGGGTGACTGTAGATCGGTTGTTTATCCCTTCACAAAGTAGAAAGGCTAGGGGACACACAATGAAGTTACAATCTAACACATTTAAGACTAATACGTCTGGAAAGGGATCAGGCTAATTGTGTATTGTAGCCACAGAAAATCTATATTTTCAGCAGAGATTGTACAGGGATCTGGAGGATGTGTTTGTTAGAATATGGTTATGCATTTTAAATTATTGCTTACACTAGAATGTTAAAGATATTTTCCAATCCTAAAATATGTACTCTTATTGTAGCACTAGTCAAAATATAGAAGATGAAGAATATTTTGATAGGGGGAAAAATAATGTTTAGTTTTTAAGTATATGTGCAAAAGGATTCGGAGGCCTGAAGAGGGGGATTAGAAATCCTGTATATGTCTATATATGGAAAGGAATGTGCTGTGCTAAAAGTAACTTTACGTATTTGATTATCACGCTTTATTGAAAATCAGTCCAGAAGATTAATCTTCTCCAGTATCACAGTTTCCATCCTGGTCCACTTAAGAAGGACGTCCCTATGGAAAATGTTTACACGCACGTCAAATTTGTACTTCTTTGGAAGAATTCAAGGTTCATGCTCAAGAACTGAGTTCTCGATTGGCAGCCAGAGGATATTCGGGAGATGTTTTACATAGGGCTTACAAATGTGCCCTTAACACACATACAGAATGTTTGTTAGCTCTTCAGGTTGCTAGTATCCCAGTTCAATCCCTTGAGGATAAACTGGATAGAGGACGTGAGTGGTGGCCTTACTTCATGAACATTTGCATGTTTTACAGCTATACCCATGTTTTCAGAAGGATCTGACTATTGCTTTCACTAGCGGCAGTAATATAAGAGATTTGGTGGTTCATACATCCCCACTGATAGAGGTTCCCCACTCTTTGGGGGGGGGGGCTTTTCCCTTGTTTGAATGGTTTTGTGATCGCACCATTAGTGGTGAGATGTGGTGTGATCAGTCCACTCAGAAAATCTATCGAGCCAGGTGGTCTACCACCTATGACTCAGATTATGTGGTCTATCTCCTCATATGCCCCTACAGTCTTAAATATGTTTACTGCACTACTCAAGCTTTCAAGACATGGCTTTCTTTTTTTTTTTGAAACTTTTATTTTCATTTTGCAACAAACAAAGAAACAACACACCAAAAGAGACAAAACAAGTATACAATAAGGAAAAGTAAACCCATTACCCCCCACCCCGGTGCTTCTTCTCTACCCGTTTGTATCAGCATGTGAGCGCTTCCAATTAACAGTGATTATACATCAAACGATCAAAAAGTATCCACAATACAGCATGATCATGAGACAGAGATATATACAAAGTTAGACAGTCAGATGAGAGCATTTAGCAAAATGTACATATTCATTGAACATCTTCCATGAAGACCAATAAGAAGGAGTCTGAACGGAGGAAGCGCACAGACGAGGTATTTGTTCATATTTACTGTAGAGACAGGCATGATTCCACTATTCATTGAGGCTCAGAGGGGAACTAATTTCCCAGTATTACTTAATGAGGGAAACAGCAATGCCAAGCTTAAAGTTCAAAAGGAGATAAGCCATTTCTTGGGAGAGAGGGGATCCCCGCAACTGGGCGAAGTCCCACTATCCCCCGAGAAAGGGACTCCTGAGAGTGCAATATAAACTAAATACGACCCCAGACCCGACGCCAGTTATACTGTAGTGCGGGATATTCATGCATAACATGAAATGAAGTAATAAACCAATGGCCACAGGACGTGTCCAGCAACCATTACCCTGAGTAGTGTTCCATTTGTCTAAACTGTGAGGAGTGTAAAAACACCGGTGGGCTAGAAAGAAGAGGGTCTAAGTGAGTGAGGCGGGTCGGAAACCCGTGTCCCTCTGCTCCAGATAAGGCTCCATTGCTCCGAGGTTAAAGTCACATGCAATTCTCTCTCCCATACTTTCTGCGCTATAGAGGTATCTCTAGTGATAGCATTACATAAGGTTTAGTAAAATTGGATGCTACACCCGGTAAACTACCGAGAGATCGGAAGTTTCCAATCAACCTTATGCAGAGAGTGCCGATGGCGGGAGTACTCTAGTGCTCCGAATGCAATGCTGAAATTACACTGACCAGAGTCGGGAGTCGAAAGGTTGCATAGGAATATTAAAGGCACCTAAAGTGTCGAAAAACATTGGTGGATAGTGGGAGTCTAATGGGAGAGTCATACCAGGGAGTAAGGTAAGAGGAATCGGTGAGCAAAGGCCCGCTAATATATCTAGCCACACAGGTCTGCTCGGTACTGGAGCTTCCAACCAACAAGCACCTTGTTTGAGAAGAAAAGATTGAGGGAACACTTGAGTAAAATCGCCACCAAGTATTAATGGAGCATTGGCGGAGGCCGAGGCCAACTGCGCAAAACTTGCATAGTGAGCAGGGTTGTCCACATTCGGGACATAGTGCAAATACACGTGAATTCACTATCTCCAACCTCAAGGTGTACACGGGCCCATCTACCCTCCATGTCAGCGCTAATATCAGGTACAGTAGCGTGCAAAGACTTCTTAACCAGAATAACTATCCCGTACCGTTTGGAAACGGTGGGAGAATAGGCAGTTACATGAGGCCATTCAGAAAAGTTAAAATTCTGAGCATGATAGCACACATAATTTCACTATGTCCCTCAAACTGACTGTATCTGGCTGTACACATGACATAGGAAAATAAGCTAATATAATACAATGAAGCGCCCCACATTAACAAAGATAACCGCAGTACGGTAGAGGAGAAGCAAAACCCCAAAATTACTGGCGACCATGTGTCTGCGGGGAGAAACCCCAGAGAAGGCCGAAATTGAAAAAACATATAACCTGTAGGACTGTGCGTGCTCCGAATCCGACCGAGGCACACATCATGAAGGGATAGGAGACCAAAGACAAAAGTCATACAGAGAAAGAAAGAAAGTCCAGGCTATTTCTGTGCTGGGCTATGACCGCCGCATCGGGCCCTTCAAAATGGCGGACAGAGCCGGCAGATAAGAGTCCAAGATTTGGGATTAGTGCATCTGTTCTGCTTCTTTGGAGTCCAAAAATGTTGATAATAGATCAGGATCCTCGAACGTCCTGGTCTGGTTGTGGAGAGTCACTCGGAGCTTCGCTGGATACAACAGGCCAAAGCGAGCCTGTAGCTGTTGAAGTCGAGGGCGAAGAGCAAGGAGTTTCTTCCGACGGTCAACGGTAGGCTTTGCCAAATCAGGAAAGAAGGAGACCTTACGACCTTCATAGTCCAAATGATGATTCGCTCGGGCAGCATGTAAAATTTGTTCCACTTGTTGATATCGTAGCAAGCTAAAGATAATAGGCCGGGGGGTCGTGCGGTTGAGCGCCATGCGGGCAGGAACACGGTGTGCTCGATCGATTTCCAGTTCTCTGTGAAAAGTGATCTTCAGCAAGGAGGGAAGAGTTTTGAGCAAGAATTCTCTTATATCTCCTGCTTCCACCCCCTCCGGCATTCCGAGGAGCCTCACATTGTTGCGACGGGCGCGATTATTGCTATCTTCCAACTCCTTTGAAGAGTCTGTATCTGGCGCTCAGCCTCGTCCAGTTTGCCCAAGCGCACCTCGTGCGAGTCGAGGACCCCCGCCATATTGTCCTGCCGTAATGAAAGACCTTCAAGTCGGTCTTGAAGCACTCCAAAGTCTGCTCGCATGGCTCGAAGCGCTTCTCCATTAGACTGCACCAATTCCTTCACGCCGCGTATTTCCTCCAAAATCTCCAGGTGCATTGCGGGGTTTTCACGAAATGGAAACCATCTTCTGCGGGGAGGATACCTCCGTTTTGGAGCGTTTTCCGTGAGAAGAAGAAGGAGACCCGAAGTCCAAGCGCGCTGGTTTGTGGGCCGCCATCCCCGAGGTGCCCCGGTCAGCTCGGAGCAAAATAGTAAATTTATATAGGTATTAAGTCAGGATTCTGAGTAGGCCTCTCGGGAGCTTCAACGCAAAGCGTCCTACCCGCTGGACATCAGGCTCCGCCCCCCCCAAGACATGGCTTTCTGAGCATTCCTCTAGAATTAATACTAAGACTATTTCTGCCCCTGTGGTTCAATATTGCTTACAAATAGACCACTCGTTTCACCAGTTTACTTGGAAAGTGATCGATAGAATACCTCCAACTCCATGGGGCGGTTATCAGATGTCTCAATTACAACTTACGGAACTAAGGTGGGTTTTTGTGTTGCAAACAGTATCTCCAGCTGGTCTTAACCTGGAACTCGATTAGCAGAGCATTCTTTGAACAGCGACACATCTGGGCCTTTACATTTCCATTGTTTTGAGCCCACTGATAGGTGAAATAGGCGGAGCGATTTTCAGTAGGAGCTGATGTCAGATGCTTAATATGACATTTAAGAGCGGTTTTGACTCAAGGCTGTATGAATCTTTAACTTCTCTTGGCTAGTGAGAGTCCTCATTTGACCGACTATTGGGAGCAGTACACCTGAAGCAAAGCCTCGTTTTGAATTATATGTAGTGGACTCGAAATGCGGTGCTGCGTTGTGCACATATCTGTTGGAACTGGTCATGTTTATTACTGGACTGATCTTCAAGCTTCATTTCTGCAAAAGCTAAGTGCTACTTCGTTTCTATTTTTTTGCTTATTTTAGTTTCAAATGATTAAAAGGATAGTTTGTTTCAAAAGGGTTTTGCCCTCCTTATGAACGGTCCGACAAAAAAAGTCTTTCTACAAAGGTATTTTCTAGGCATAACTTTAATGATGACTCAGGCAAGGGCTGCCCGATCCTCCTTTCTCCTCCTTTCTTCTACCTATTGCTCCCTTCTCTTTTTTTTCCTTTCCTTTTCTCCTCTGCTTCTAACCAGCCAGAAAAAAGTTTGTGGGTACTGCAGTTCATATTGGTTAAAAAGAACTAGCCAGCTAGATCCCTTTGAAAATTTGCTTCTCTTCTGACAAAGATTTTTCCTTCATAGAGACATAAAAAAGAACAAAATCCCATGAGACCTAAAATAAGGTTGGAAATTAATCCAAGAAAAACATGACTGTTATTCCTTAAAGGAAGACATGGGAGACTGTGACATACTCGTTAGGTTTTACAGAATCTTTGCTTACCTATCTAAATTGCTTTATCGTATCTACTAAGTTTTGTTCCATGGGTTCTTTTTTATTTGTGAATTTTACTGACATAAGTACCTTTGTATTATGATATCACATTCAGTAATATAATTAAACAATACCTGAAAAATAGTATATAACATTTACAGTACCTGGTTTGGTGTCTAGAACTATTTTTTCATGCCTCAAGGCTTCATGTTCTACAATAAAGAGATATAAGGGCATGTTTACTAAACATTCCTAACGTGCGGGGCCGCGCTAGTGTGCCTGTGCCATATAAGGAGTGGGCGGTTCAGGCAGAAAATAGAAAAAAAACGGTAGTAAGCAACCGGACGTGTGCGCATCGCGCTAATGTGCGGGGGTCGACATTAGTGCGTGGAAAGGCAAAGTGGCGCGCTGCTGAGTATACAAAACAACAGAGCCGTAGTACAACGGTGAAGACACTGACCAATGGTGCAGGGGCCATGGGTTCAATCCCCCAGTGTGCGCAACGACAAAGGTCAGCTGAGGCAGTAACTGTAATGATTAAAATTGTTTTAGGAGGCAAAGTAATTTGGAACGGCATAAGGCGGCGCACAGTTATCTTTGGGCGGCATAAGGCGGCGCACAGTGCTTTTTGGGCGGCATAAGGCGGCGCACAGTTATTTTTGGGCAGCAGAAGGCGGCGCACTGGTCCCCTTGGGCGGCAGAAGGCGGCGCACTGATAGGCACAAGGCGGCGCGCTGATGCACAAGCACAGAAACAGAGCCACAGCACAATGGTTAAAACACTGACCAATGGATCAGGGGTTCAACTCCTCACAATGCCCAGTGAAAAATGCCTGCTGAGGCAGTATGTATTATGTTGTGGAGTGCTGTAGGAGGCTGTATAATTTTATTTTGTTATCACTACTAGCAAACGCACTCTCCCAGCATGTTAACATACGGTGGCCCATAAGGCACATGTTACAGTGCACTGTTCGCCAAGGCACCCTTGAATGTCCCCTATAGGGCAGCATGTATGTTGCGACACAGGATAATGTATAGTGCACCCTATAGGGATGGCAACCATAAGGTGGCCTACAGGGCGCCCTATGAAGCACCCTCAGAGGCACCTAATGGGTATAGTAAGCTGAGGGTGGTCTTGCCGGCATAGACATATGTACAGTAAATAAAAATAAAGCTGTGGACAGCCCTACCAAAGGGCCCCACTGTGGGTTTGAACCCATGACCTCTGGCTGCACAGGCAGTGATGTAACCATTGCACTACAGCTCCATAGCTGTAAGCAAGCCCCTGGCTGGCTGCAGATAGCCTACACATCACCTCACAGACAGTCTGCTGGTGTCAACAGGATAGGGTTAGGCCACCCGTACCCATGATGCACTGCACATGCAAATTAGCTGTCCGCAGATGGACACAAGATGGGGAATGCACCCCCACAGCACCTCGGCCCTGTTGGGGGAAGTGACCGGGTGCACCCACACAGCACCTTGGCCTAGTAGGGGGCACTGACCGGGTGTTTTACTGGCACAGAGTAGCCACACACTGTTACATCGTGCGGGTACTGTGCTCACCCTGAGTGTGCAATGAGGTGGCCAGGACCAGGTCAACAACACCTGCCATGGCTGATGGAGGCCAAGCGGGCGTTCCAAAGCAGTGTTAATGTGTAAGATAGCTAGTTTCTGCACAAACACCATGGATATCCCTGTCTGCCGCCATCAGGCACAGCCCCCATTGGGGGCGCACCCCCCCCCGTGGCAAACATGGTCCCCATCAAGGGATCCACACTCTACCTCCCTGCAAAGGTGGCAGTAGAGGGCAACATCAACCCCAGTCCTGCTGAGGAACACCACCCCCCCCAGGCAGGCAGCTCCATACACAGCCATAACACAATAGCAGACAGACATAAGCCCAGGGTATGGTAAGCTGCACTCCACCACCAGATATTCCCCTGCAGCAAGCCAACAGCCACTGCACCCTGCAAGCCATTATAGCAAGACATTTACCAGCTACAAACAGTCTGCTGGTTAGTCCATAGTGCATGTTCCCAATGGAGATGCATGCACCCAGAACTGGGCTGTCTGCATACACAGCAAGCAGATAGATCAGTGACTGGGCCCCAAAGAGAAACCCATATCTATCACATGAGAGAACTACTATACAGCACTATGGGGGGGGGCCTAGCCATGCTGTGGTCACTGCACAGTCAGGGTGAGCGTGATCCCCCAGAAGGACATGCTTTGGCCACCCTGTCTGTGTAGGTGGTGGCCGGACACTACAATATCCCAGCCAATGTCCCTGCCAGGGCCCTATGCCCAGTGCAGATGCATCCTGGCCACGCCACCCTGCCCTGGCTATACCCATGGTACCTTGCACCTCATTATGCACATTGGCTGGCCAATACTGGCAACAGTGCTGGCAGTGTGGGCTGTTGAAGGGGCTTGCAGCCAACACCCACTGTATAGGTATAGACAGACACACACTTCCACACCTCTGCCATCATGGTGCTACGATTGAGGGGGTAAGTAGCCTTGCCCACCAAACCGGTCCTGAGCACGGCAAGGCATGGATATGGTACGCATTACAGCTGGTGGTCACTCCCCAGGGTGGTAAACACCGTCAGAGGCCAGGCCTGGAGCATGCCCCGCAAACACCTAATAGATTGTTTGGATGGGGTCAACTAGCAATATGTACGTAACGTATGGATATCTGCCTGCCTGTGCTCCTAGCAAACGTCTCAGAGCTGTGTACCGTATACCTCAGGTGTAGGGTGACATTGGTAAGTTATGCAAGTGCTCGTTTTGGGTGCTGCATGCACGGTCCAATGTTCTGCCTTTCCAGGAGACATTGGCCAATGGGGCCTGTGGGTGTGGGTGTGTCTGCCCTTGATGGCTGCTGCTTTACGGCACACAGATTCCCAACTCCAGTCCAGGTTTGCATCACACTGTTCGGGTTTTCCTGCTATCCCTCATGAATATGCATGGGCTACATCTACATGCCATGGGGGTGGTGCATAGATATACAGCACAGGCATTTGTATGAGTGTCAGCATGGAACCTGACTGGTGTGTGGCCCACCAGGACTGCATTTGGGTGATTCTGCTCTAGGTACTGCCCCTGTTCATGGTGTCTGTGCTCAGTGGGGTAAAAGATAGATGTCTTACCATTGCATATGTCCCCGCCATGAAAGGTGTGTCCTTACTATCACTGTTTAGTTGTGGGAAATATATGTGGGCAGGATTGGCAGTAGCCCCAGCTGGGCTTTGAACCTGTGACCTTCTGTTCTTGCATGCACTGTCTGTGTGCACTGCACCACTGTGTAGCCACAGATTGGTTGGATTCCCTGGACTGTCCATGACTGTGGATCCGGGAGGGCCTGTCTGTTGCAGTGGACTGTGCCAGCCTGCACATGGCTAGGCCTCTGTCTTCTGTGGTTAGCAGCCACTGCCCCCTGCACCACATGTACTTGTCCGCCAACATGCTGGCATGAACTTCTCTCAGAAAAAGCAGTTGACCTGATTGCAATGTGGCAGTACGGGACTGCATTTGGGGGACTTGGCTGTAGGTAATGCCCATTGTTGTGATGTGTGTGCGGTGTTGGGTAAAATATGGGTGTTTTCCCCATGCTTATGTTCCCTGCACTACAGGGGTGTCTGCGCTATCTTTATTTAGTGGTGGGTAAAATATAGGGACTGGGCTGGCAGGTGCCCCAGCTGGGTTTTGAACCTCTGCCCTCTGGTCCTAGAGGTAATGACTCTGTCCGCTGTACCACACTTTGGCCACAGAGACAGTGCAGCCCCTGGAGGCAGTAAGCCTGGCAGGATGAAGTCACAAACCCTGCTCTACTCATTTTTACTGTGGGCATATGCACCCTGTCTGGTGACAAACGTGCACATAAACCCCGGAAATGACCACGGGAAAATGGAGGACAAAATATCACCACGCTGGGCGACAGTGGTATTAATGGGCAACCATAGCAAACACCCCGAGGAAAGCTCCAAAAACGGAAATGTTTTTCGGAAGAGTCTCCGCTCCGTAGACCCTTCCAATATTCATCTCTTATTTCTGGAGCTTTGCTGGGTGTGTTTTGTATATTTGCCCATCACTATAACTGTTCCCCAGCTGGATTACTATTTATTATAGTTTTGTTGTGGTCATTTTCAGGTTCTATTTGCAATTTTGTTCTGTGCACATATATCACACTGCTCACGTGTTTTAGGTTTCCCCGGTGTTCCTGTACATTGCTGACGGAAATGGTTTCTCTTCCCTTTAAATGCCCTCTACCGCGAGGGTTTCACTCGCGCTAATTTTTACATGGAAATTCGGGCCCGATACTGTGCGGGGAGCCTCTCCCCTCCCACTCTCCACCCATTGACCCCGTCCCTCCGCCCCTCCGGAGCCTTCCTCCGCCCTCTTTTAGCCGTTCCACGCCTCTATCGGACATTTGCGGGCCCGCACTTGTACGGGGCCCGTTAGTGTGCCACGTACCTGTGCAGGGGTGACACGCACGTGTGCGGGGCGTTTAAACGCGTTTCTGCGCGTTTAAATGCCGCGTTGCCGTGCGCTATTTTGCGGCGCGCAGATTTGCGGACTTTAGTAAACATGCCCCATAGTATGTTAAGCCAGCAACACAAATATAGACTTGTTTTGGGCTTGATTTATTAAATGGCTCCCCCCCCCCATTTTTTGTCTATAGAGGCAATTGTGCAGTCCATAGACCTTATGGGGGGTAATTTTATAACAGGGTACTTAGTTTAAATGAATTGTAAAGACAAGTTGGCACCTACTTGTCTTTATAAAATTCTAGCGTAAATTCTGCACAAACAGCGACTGGATTCCAGGTGTGACAATATACCTGCTCAATCAGGCATAAATGCCCATGTGTACATCATGGAAGTACTCGTGTAAATTAAGGAATTTCATAACCTATGCATGTACTTCCACCAGTTTTGGTACTGCTTTGCCCTCTTCCACAATCTTAAAATGGTCACTGCACCCTTCATACCACTTTTCCCTTCTCTTGGTGGTTTCAGATACTTATTCTGCCACTGTACATACTTTTTCCCTCTCTCTTCTAGTGACCCTGGGGGGAGTTTGTGACACTCTTGATGGCCTGTAGTGGATGAATTGTTTCGGCTCCCAAAGACTAACTGAATGGGTATATTCTGATGAACATAAATGAGATGAAAAGCCCAGTGTGTATATTATCACATACATGTGGAAATGACTTTAAAAAATTCCCTTAATGTTCTTAAAGAACTTTTTACATCACATGCATCTAAGTACAGAAGAGGAAATCCAAATACAGGATTTCTGACATATACTTCACAGACAATTGCACTCTTCACAGGGTAATTTATTAGAGGTTCTGGATTTGACATTTATCTGAACGTTTACTCAGAGGACTAGGGCCTGAACCTCTGAGAAAAAGGCACAAACTAAATCCACTCCTCATATTTGGCATGGCTGGTCCTGAGTTTTGTAATGATTTACCAATACATTTAAGATTTGAGATTAATGTTCTGAGTTTTTAGAAAGGGGGTAAACCATTTATTATTTCCTGTAGAAGAATAACTCCTGGCTTTAATTTTATGGGTATTAATATGTTATAAGGGATGCCTACCCTGTTTTTGTTTGTATTCTATCTTTCTCTTGCCTTTGTCTCTTGTCCTTATTATTTTGATAATTCCATCTGAAATGTAAACTATTTTACATAGAAACATAGAAACATGACGACAGAAAAAGACCACATGGCCTATCTAGTCTGTCCTTCCATATCAACAACTACAACAGTCCCCTTTTTTTCTTTAGAGATCCTCTGTGTTTGTCCCATGCTTTTTTGAATTCAGTTACTGTCCTCACCTCTACCACCTCCACTGGGAGACTATTCCATGGATCCACCACTCTTTCCATAAAAAATATTTCCACAAATCACTCCTGAATCTATCCCCCTTCATCCTCAACCAATGTCTCCTCGTAGCAGAACTTGCTTTCAATTGAAAGAGGCTCTCTCCCTGAACATTTATGCCACGGAGGTATTTAAACATCTCAATCATATCACCTCTATCCTGCCTTTCCTCTAAGGTGTACATATTAAGATCCCTAAGTCTGTCCTCATATGCTTTATAATGAAGACCACTAACCATTTTAGTAGCCACCCTCTGCACCGACTCCATCCTGTTCACATTCTTTTGAAGGTGCGGTCTCCAGAATTGCACACTATACTCCAAATGAGGTCGCACCAAGACTTAAACAGAGGCACTATCACCTCCTTTCTTCTGCTAGTGGTTGCACTAAAATTCCCATGCTAACCACTTAGTGTGGGTTGGCATAGAGACTGGGGAGTTCAGTGGTGAAGTGTACACATTGTGGTTAGCACGGACGTCCTTACTGCATGCTAAATGGCAATGTTGCAGTTAAATAGGTCGCATTAAGTGCACCCGCGTTAATTGTGGCAAACTGCTTAGTATGGAGGTTGTGCAGAACCCATGCTAATTACATGGGCACATCCCAGGCATGCTAAATTTGAGGGCTTAACACACGGTACACTGTCACATTTTAGTAAACATGCCCCTTTATTCCATCCATGAGTTTAATTCCAAAGTGCTGGCACTGCTCTAGTAAAACAACTCTCATACATCTTCACCAATCTTTATTGCCTTGCAGAAGGCAATGTTAGGTTCAAAAGAACACCATATCTCAGGGCTCTTTTAGGTACATACTTTAAATGTATTCATTTAAGTTTTTTTATACCACTTTATCATTTCAATCAAAGCAGTTTACATTGTAACTTAAACAGGGACATTGATAACTTGGATTTTTCTGAGCAATGGAGGGTTAAGTGACTTGCCCAAGGCCACAAGGAGTACTAGTGCGAATTGAACCCTGGTCTCTTGATTCCTAAACCAGTACTCTAACCATTAGGCTACTCCTCCAGGAAAAAAAAAAGCAGCAAATCTACAGGCATAGAAAAGAGATTTATGAATCCGCAAAGAAACTCACTAAGGACCAGTCTTTGGGCAGTAGGGGTTGACACATTAGAGGCAGTCATAATCCTATTGTCCTTGGGCCTAAGTACACCACTGCCAGAGAACAACAGACTCAACTGGCCAGATTATCCACATTTAAATCTGTCCATTTTTTAAAGCAGCTGCTTTTTTTAAAGTTTACATGAGACATTTTGTTGTTTTCTCTTCAGATTGTAGAAGCATTACGAGGGTTATTTACCAATGGTTAGTGTGTACTAATGCTGCTAATATACATTATCTGCCTCAGGACCCTCAGGAACAAATTGGATGCTATGGAAGATAGCATGAGCTAATGGTATTAGTAAATAGCCCTTAGCAAATGACCCCTATTAGCTCCCTAACCATTAGCAAATGACCTCCTAAATATGAAACAGAACCTTCCATTGTAGGTCAACAATTAATGCACCAGGACCATATATGATATATCATGTATCCCTTAGTTGGCTAAACAGTGACTACAAGATAATAGCATAAAGTGATGAGGGAATGAATATATGCATCCAAGTCAAATTAGATGAGGCTTTTCAATGAGCTTAGTTATCAGAGCTGCTCCTTTAGCTCAACAGAAGACCTCTTGCTTTGGAGAGGAAGGTTCAATATTCAAGTTCTATTACCCCCAATAGTAAAAATATATCATAGCACCACATAGTGAAGAGTGAGTGTTCAGCCTCCAGTTCCCCAATAAACACATTAACCAGGGGAGCAGAGGTAACACGAGGGACATTTGAAAATGATAATTTGTTTAAAAAAAGGTAACTACTGTAGTTATGCTCAATGTTCTTCACAAATATTCCTTTTTTGACTCCTAAAATAAATGGCAGCATTTGTACAGGTGAGAAATAATTAGAAACAGAATTATTTAACAACAGGACAAACATACTGATCTCCACGCCCCAAATAAAGGTTAAGTCAGCAAAAGCTATAATAATGAAAAAGAAAGGCTTCATGCTCGGTTATTATCACTGCAGGGGCTTCCCAAAGGCACATACTGTACAGCACACAGCCTTGCTCAAAAGACGTGCCAGTGAATATCGAGGTCAAAAGGCTATTAAAAAACCTAAGGAGCCAGTTTACTAAGCCACAAGCAGGTTTGGGCTGCATTACTAGCACACAGGGCAGAGCACTAGATACAGAAGGATGGGGACAGCTGCCCCCCTGGATTTAGTGCAGCCTGCCCCACTAATTCTACCACAGTAAGCAACTACCATGACCCACAATGCTGATGGTAGCTGCTCCCCGCCAAGTGCCGGTACATTCGCCTTCAAGACCTGGGCTTGCTGCACCATGCTGGGACCGCCCATGACCTGCTCAGTCGTTCGCTGCCTGGGTAGTATGACTGTTTTAGCACAGGGTCCACTGCTACTTTGTAGCACAGTGGGAAAAAAGCACACTAATACCGTGCTGCCAGGGTAGCATAGTTTTGCAAACATGGCCCTAAATTCAGTACTTAAGCAAGGTAAATTTAAAGATGGAATCTGAAAATATGGAGAGCAATGAATAGCATAAAGCATATTTTTGCCCAAAAACATTATCAGAGGTCTGTGCTGATTGTTGAAATGGGATTGGAAAATGGGATCATTTTCAATATCACATGCAGATAGTCGCATTATAAAGAGGAGATATTAATATGATTTTATAGCATCTAAGTTATGGAATGCATGGTGGCTAAGCCTTAGCTGATTTAAACACCATATGATAATCATGTTTAACTTTAAAATGTCATTAACATTACTCAGGGCACGCCAGAATGATCTCAGACCACCCTCTTTCCTCATCCCCTTATGCCCTCCCAGACCCGCAAGCAACAGATAGATGGCCTGATCCATAGCTTAAAACTGCTTTATTGGTGGACCATAACAGCCACAGCTTGCAGATACAAGGTACTGCACTTTTAACAATCACTATTTACAATCAATTGGTAACCCTAACAATCGTAACTGTTCTAAATCCTAAACTTCTATACAACATTCCGCAAGCATTGTTCCCCAACAAGTATTCAATCTGTGAACAATCTTTACACTATTGTTAACAACGGTTATACAATGGCCCATTTTTATGATGGGTTCAGGGTTTAAGGCATAAAGGTTGTGTGCAATATATGTAATACGTATTGTAACTTCTGTCATGCCTTTTTGTTTGTGATGAGTTTAAAGGCATACTGATTGTACTGAATAGATGTGTATCACATTTGAAGGGAGTTTTTTGGACCCATGATGTCATAGAGCTAATCCATGGCTTAATTTTCCTAAGCCAGGCCATTGAGCTCGTGGGTGCTGAGCTCCTTTTTCTATTGATGTGAGGTAGGAATTATCTCCATTTGTTAAGGATGGGTAGAATGATGTCAGTACTGGGCAAAATGGTAGGAACACTTCACTTGATCCTCTGGTCCCCGCTCACTATCGCCCTGTCTCTAATCTTCCTTTCCTATCTAAACTCTTGGAGAAATTTGTCTTTGCACAGCTTTCCCATCACCTTGATTCTACTAACTTCCTTCACCCCCGTCAGTCTGGGTTCCGTCAGGGTCACAGCGTTGAAACTGTTCTTTTGGCCTTCACAAATGCACTGCATGTAGCACGTGATCGTGGTGACGTTTCGGTGGCGGTTGCTTTAGATCTCTCAGCTGCTTTTGATTTGGTTGATCACTCTCTTCTTCTTCACCGCCTGCGGGATGCAGGTCTTTGTAGCACTGTGCTTCACTGGTTCCACTCTTTTCTCTCTTCTCGATCTTGTGCGGTTCTTTCATCTTCTCCTTCCTCTCCCCCTTCTGACCCCCACGTTCTTCCCTGTGGGGTCCCTCAGGGTTCTGTTCTTGCCCCCTCCTCTTTAACCTTTTCTTGGCTCCCCTTGCGTCCCTGATTCAGCAGTTTGGTGTATCTACTTTTTTCTATGCGGATGATATTCTCTTGCTCCATCATACTTCTCCTTCCTGCCCCTATCTTTCTGTACTAGACTCCTGCCTTGCAGCTGTAGCAGACTGGCTGACACTCAACTGCCTCCACCTGAATCTTGCCAAAACTGTTGCTATCTGGTTTCCTCACGGCGGCTCTCCCCCCTCACTGGCCCCTTCTTTCTCTGGCTTTCCTGTACCCCTGGTCTCCACTTTCCGGTACCTTGGTGTGCACTTTTGACTCTGATTTGTCTTTTCACTCCCACATTTCTCACATCACCAAAACATCCTTCTTTTTTCTCTGCCAGATTCGTTCTATCCGTCCTTTTCTCTCCCCTTCAGCCCTTGTTACCTTGGTCCTGTCCTTAATTATGTCTCAAGTAGACTTTGCCA
The DNA here is from genome assembly GCA_033557465.1 of Ichthyophis bannanicus. NCBI lineage: Eukaryota > Metazoa > Chordata > Amphibia > Gymnophiona > Ichthyophiidae > Ichthyophis > Ichthyophis bannanicus. The sequence continues at coordinate 84,619,114 of CM066032.1, forward strand.
ACTCTCTATTTATCGGTCTCCCAAAATATCAACTTACCCGCCTTCAACGGATTCAGAATACTGCTGCACGCCTGGTCACATGCTCCTCCCCTCGGGATCACATAACTCCTCTGCTCTTTCATCTCCACTGGTTGCCTATCCCTTTCAGGGCCACTTTCAAACTACTGATCCTGACTCATAAAGCCTTCCATACTAGCACTCCCCAATACCTAACGGATCTCCTCTTCTTTCACTCTCCTAGACACACTCCCCGCTCTTTTCACCTCAACCGCCTCACCCTCCCTTCCCCTTCTCGCGCTCACCTGCAGTCTACCCGCTCCTCTGCCTTTTTTTTTGCTGCTCCCGCCCTTTGGAATGCCCTTCCCCCCTCCCTCTGTTTAGACCCTCAGTTTACTACTTTTAAACAACAGTTAAAAACCCATTTGTTTTCCCTAGCTTTCAATCTTCCCTCCCCTTTTGTGTGATTAATTCTCTTCCCTACCTCTTGTTCTTTCCTAGGCCTACCTCCTGTCGATGTTTTGTCCTGTTCTCCTGATTCTTCTGCTGTCCTGTCAAATATTGTGTATTTCTTTTCCTTTTCGCTGGCCTCGGCCTGCTTTTATTGAATTTTTAATTGTACACCGCTTTGGTTCTTGTGAAAGGCGGTTTTTATCAAATACAATAAACATAAACATAAACATAAAAAATAATATTACAGAACATGTAGATAGTCCTGGTTTAATGGGAGAACGCCAACATGGTTTTAGCCAAGGAAGTTCTTGTCTTGCTAATCTGTTATATTTTTTTGAAGGTGAGAATAAACTGGTAGATAAAGGTGAGCCGGTTGATATAGAAACATAGAAACATGACAGCAGAAAAAAAACACAAGGCCTATCTAGCCTGCTCTTCAGTGTATCTGGATTTTCAAAAAGCCTTTGACAAGGCCTTTCATGAGAGACTCTTGGCAAATTAAAAGGCCATGGGATAGGAGGCAGTGTACTATTGTGGATCCAGAAATGGTTAAAAGATAGAAAGCAAATAGTAGGGCTAAATGGTCAATTTTCTCAATGGAGAAAGGTGAATAGTAGAGTGCCCTAGAGATATGTGCTGGGACTGCTGCTTTTTAACATTCATAAATGACCTGGAAATGGGAATAATGAGTGAAGTCATCAGATTTGCCAATGACACTGAGTTATTCAAAGTTCTTAAAACACAAGAAGATTGTCACAAATTGCAAGAGGACTTTGATAAATTGGAAGACTGGATATCCAGATGGCAGATGAAATTTAATGTGGACAAGTGCAAATTTATGCAACTAGGGCAGAACAACCCAAAATATGATTACACGATGCAAGGCTCCACATTACGAACCACCACCCAAGAAAAGTATTTAGGTGTCATCATGAATAATACACTGAAACCCTCCACCCAGTGTGCAGTGATGGCCAAGAAAGCAAATAGAATGCTAGGAATCATAAGGAAAAGAATGGAGAATAAAACAATGGATATTATAATATCTCTGTATCATTCCATGTTACGACTGTACTTTGAATATTGTATGCAAGTCTGGTCGCCATATCTTAAAAAGGATATAACTGAATTAGAAAAGATACAGAGAAGAACCACCAAAATAGTAAAGGGGATGGAAGGATACTCTTGTCAGGAAAAGCTTAAAAGGTTGTGACTCTTTAATTTGGAAAAGAGACGACTGAGGGGGAGATATGAGAAAGTTCTATAAATTAATGAACGGAGTGAAATGGATAAATGTAGATCGGTTGTTTACACCATCAGAGTATAAAAACTAGGGGACACACAATGAAACTGCAATGCAACCCATTTAAGACTAATAAGAGAAAATATTTTTTCACTCAATGCATAACGAAACTCTGAAATTTGTTACTGGAGGATGTTGTAAAGGCTGTTAGGGTAGCTGGGTTTAAAAAAGGTTTGGACAAGTTTCTCGAGGACAGATTCATGAACCATTACACAGGTCTGCGACTAAAAAGCTGTTTGATTATTTTCATCTAATTTCCATGTATTTTGGTGTGCTGAAAACAAATAAAATATTGAAAAAACTCCTAGACGTCATGATTTGCCACAACATGCAAAATTGTCTTCAAATTTATCAAATTTTTTCAAATTACTATTAATTAATTCAAATTACTATTAATTAATTCACATTAGTGCATTTAAGATATAAAATGCCAAGAAAACCTTAAAGGGGTTGTCCGAGTTATGTAAAAAAAAATATAGCACAGTAAATCTGATGGTCAGCAATATATACATAAGCTAAGCAAGTTTTAAGTCCGTGCTTCTAATGGTAGAAGGGGTTAATCTTTCCTGAAGAATCCAGTGGGAGGGAGACACAGGGCAGATAGCAGCAGCTCCGGTCAGTGCAGGGGGGCGTGGGCAGCACTGTGACGTCTCGTGTACAGACACAGAGCTGCTCTCTCCTGCATGCCACACTTGTGCACGAATCATCATCAGGTTCTTGGTTCTAGGCTGTTCACACTTTTTCATCGCAATTCGTGTTAGCTCGTCATTCTTCAACCGTTATGTTATGGCTCCGCAAAAGTGTATTAATTCGTCAGACAGTTTCTGTTTCATCTGTGGTAAATATACAGTGTTGAAGCAACAGCAGAATATTACAGACTTTGTGAAAAAAGTATACTTTGCATACTTTGGACTAAAAATTGGAGATCAAGATAAAGTCTGGGTGCCTCATAAAGTGTGCAAACGGTGTGCTGAGGACCTCCGAAACTGGTTCGAGGGTAAGAAAAAATCTTTCCGTTATGGGATTCCTATGGTATGGTGAGAGCAAAAGAACCATAGTGACGACTGTTACTTTTGTTCATGAGACGTGAAAGGGTTTAATTCCAAATGGAAGCATTCCATTTCATACCCCAATCTTCACTCGGCAATTCGTCCCATGTTTATGGTGTCTGTGCTCTGTAGGGTAAAATGTGGGTGTTTTGGGCATGTTTACGTCATCTGCAAGAACGGTTCTGTCTGTATTAGCACGTTATAGTAGTGGGTAAAATGTGAGGACTGGGTTGGCGGAAACCACAGCTGGGACTTGAACCTGTGACCTTCTGCTTCTGAATACACTGGTTCTGTGCACTGCGCCACCATGTTCTCACAGAGATAGTGCATTCCCTGGTGCTACCATGACTGTTGGTCAGACATGGCCTGTCTGCTGCAGTGCACAGCACCCACCTACACAGGGCTAGGCCACGGTCTGCTGTGGGCAGCTGGCACTGCCCCCTCCACCACCAGTATCCCTCAGCCACCATGCTGACATGCCCTTCTGCTGGTGGAGCTGGTGGTATGCAGTCTCAGGCCATCCTGTGTGCGGGTAGGCGGCTGCCTATGGTGCGGGGTCTGGAGTAGGGGTGCCTGCATATCTGTCCGCACGTCCCCCAATCACCGCCTGCCACTGTTCTGTGCCCCTGGAGGTACCTGCTGGGTACTATCCCCTGTGACACTGTGATAGACACGCTCATGCCCATGTTGGGCCCTCATCAGTTGCTGTCTGGCTGATGTACAGTTTCAGCATTCCTAGGTGCCACCTAGGCATCTGCCTAGTCTGCACTGTGCCCAGCTGCACCACAGCATGTGCCGCCTGCAGCCCTCTGTATACTCTTTTCCAGCATCTGCCCGGTTGCCCATTCCGACATGCCCGCCCTGATGTTGTGGGACAGGTGCACGCCATAGGAACCCTGTCCGATGGTGGGGAAATCCCTAAGCAGCGCTATTTCACTGTGGGCCCATGCACCTTGTATGGGGACGGAGTATGGACCCTTCCACGAATTATATCTGTTCTATGGAGCTTACTCGGGGGGGGGGGGGAGCTTGATGTTTCTCATTGCTACCACTATTGGCCAGCTTGGTTGTTGTTTTTTTCCAGTGTGTTGGGGTCATTTTCGGTGTTTCTGTGCACATGTATCACACTTATCACCTTTTTTTGGTTTCCCTGCCTAGGCTGAACTTTGCTGACACGTAAATGGTTTCTCTCCCCTTTAAAGTGATTTACCGGTAGGTTTTCATTCGCGTTGGAATTCAGCTCTGAAATTCAGCGCGTTGGTGTGAAGGGAACCTCTCCCCGCCCACTCTCCGCCCATTGACCCCTTCTCTCCACCTTCTGCGGTGTTTTACCGCGCTGCGGAGCATTACGCTCGTTAGCGCATGATAGCGCGCGCTATAGCGCGTTTACGATCGTTAATGCGCTATAGCGCGCTAACGATCGTTAACATCGTACAACACGCGTTATTCACGTTTACCGCAGTTTAGTAAACATACCCCTTGGTCACCAAGTTTCCAGGCCTGTCGGAGGCAAAATTGAAGGAAGGTGTGTTCGTCGGACCAGACATTAGAAGGCTTATAGTTGATCAAAAGTTTGTCAATACCATGACGGATCCTCAAAAAGAAGGGTGGATTGCATTTAAAGAAGTCGTACAGAAATTTTTAGACAATAACAAAGATCCTCACTACAAAAAGATCGTCGGACAAATGCTGAAAGCATTTCAAGCTTTAGGTTGCCTGATGAGTTTGAAAGTGCATTTCCTCCAGTCCCACCTTGACTACTTTCCTGAAAATTTGGGAGCTGTGAGTGAGGAACAAGGTGAACAATTCCACCAAGACATTTAAGAGATGGAAAGGAGATACCAGGGAAAATGGAGCATTACAATGATGGCAGACTACTGTTGGATGCTTCAGAGAGACATTCCAGATGCTGCTCACAAGCGTAAATGAACCAAGAGGAGTCTCACAAGGAAGAAGAATCGAGTTTAGTGTGTGTAGGTGAGCTCATTTCAGTTCAAAAAAGGATTTTCATGAAAATATTGTAATAAAACTTTAATTTTATGTCTGTTTCCATTTATTTTGAGGTATTGCCTTATTTAACATAGTTACCTAAATTGTCAGGAAATGTGATGTCCTATGACAAAATGGAGGTCATTTTCGGATTCAGCGCACCAAAAAACATAAAGATTACGTGGAATAACCAAAACAGCTCTCGAAAAACATTTTTTTGCAGACCTGTGTTATTAAAGAGGGAAATCCACTGCTTACCCCAGAACAAGTATTGGGGAACCTGTGTACCTTTTTGGGAACCTGAAAGGTACTTGTGGCCTGGATTGGCCACTGTTGGAAACAGTGGGCCTGATGGAACTTTGGTCTGACCTAATATGGCATTTCTTCTTATGGCCATGATCCAGCCAATAGGAAGGCTGTGGGGATGGAGCACTGGAAGGCTGCTCTAGTCACATGAAGGGAGGAGGTGAGCTTGCGGAAGATCCTGAACTGTAGAAATTTAGTTTCTCTTTGTGGTGGGAGATGGAAGAAAAATGAATCCCACATCAAATTAATATGCCTCCATGCATTTCTATAGGAAAAGCAGTTTCAGCAGCAGCAGCATAAAACACTGATTCACAGTAACATAGCAATTGCTAAATTGTTCCTGTCAAACAGCTCACCCCTCTCATTTCTTCTCCCAACCACAGACACATAAAGAACACACATACTAGCATGTCCACACATGTCAGCGTTAACACACACCTACAAATACACTAGTCAACACTTGCACATTCACAGAAACAAGCATAAACATAATGGCCCACAAAGATAGATACAGCCACAGCCACACATATAAAGAATCTGAAAAGAATTCCACGAGCCATGGTCTACATGCTTTTCCCACTTGTTAGTGCATGGAGTTTGCAAAATAATGTAATGAAAGATGACTGGTTTGCACACTCCTAGAAATGGCAAATTTAGGCAGGTTAACTGGATTTTCATCCATGTAAAAGGTACTTAAGTCTTTGACTATTCCTTCATGCCCTACTGTTTCCTAATCTGTACATTCATCACCCAGTGGGATAAAACTTTCCATCCTTTTACATAATTTAGTTGTCGTTCCCTGTACATTTCTAGCTACTTGTGTTATTATTTGGAAAAATACTCAGCTGTGCAATTTTATCATTATAGATAACTGTATAGAAGTTGCCTGTTGACAACAAAAACAAGCGTCAAATCAAGCTAGAAATAGCAGATGCACAATCTCACAGTCTCATGCTTTTAAAGAAGAACAAGCCAATTATAATACACTTCGCACCTTTTGTCTTCGTTTTAGCTATGAAGTAAAGAGAACACAATATACAGGGTAGAGATTAGAACCAAGACTGATTGCTATAATTTCTTGCTGATTCCTTTCCTTTCCTTTTCATTCTATATTTACGAGTTAATCTTTTCCCTAGTGGCAGTGTATGGTATTTTTCAAATTATCTAAATGCTAAAGTCACAGCCAGCGCAACAATCAGCCACAGGTCTGGAACATTACAAGAACCAATAAGAGCATCGAGGGGCCTACTTGTTAAGGTGTGCCAAAATTGTGTAGTTCTCAGACAATAACTGCAAAGGTTAACCAAGGAAACTGCAAAGCCTCTAGATTAGCATTTGAGAGTGTTCCTGAGACTTTGGGGATGGCAATGGTGTAGTTAACAAAGAGTTAAAGTCACTTCAAATGTTAACACCACATCCGATAACACATGACACAGTTAGCTACACCTCTTGAGACAGTATTATCTGCTCTGTGTTGCCACGTTGGCAATTAACATTGGAAACAAGCACTGCATCCCATGCCTCCTTCCATATTAGCTAGTGAACACAGCAGATAACTGTTTCACACCAATATTAGCACAGCTGAATAAATAGGCCCCCAAGAGTGACAACAGGTCCTTTACAGTATAGGGGTTATTCTCAGCCATGAATAGCAGGGATGGACATCCCAATGGGATGGCAATCCTTGCTGTTTGTGCTGGCTCCTGCCCCTGGCTAACTTATTTTATTTATTTACATTCTCTTATATACCGTGCTATTCTGCATCAGTGTGGTTTACATTGAACAAACTGAAATTACATTGAACAGGGCATTATAACTTGGAGATAACAATTTTACAGGGAACATGGGCTATGGAGGGTTAAGTGGCTTGCCCAAGACCACAAGGAGCACCTGTGGGACTAGAAAACCCAGTCTTTCCGGCCCAAGGTTGCTGTCCTCTAGTGGGATTTGAACCCCCGACCTTCTGGCATGAAGTATCTTGCCCCAACCACTAGGCCACTCCTCCACACCAGCTGTGCAGGGAAGTTAGATGGGGGCGGGGAATGGGGTGGCCCAGGGGTGGAGTCTGGGCAGCTGCCAGCCCTGGATGTACATGGCCGATTCTAATGTACTGTACTTCCGGGGCCGGCGACATATGCGGAGACATTATTCCACCTCCGAGGTGGAATAACTTTCTTAGACTTTTTTTTTTTTTGCTGCCAGGGTGTGAATGGGGCGGGGGGGGGGGGGCAGAAGGACATTCCCCACAGCCCGACCCTAGCCTTAGGAGGCCAGATTGTGGGTTGGGCTGCAGGGAATTAACTTTATTCTCCTGTGGCCGGCATCTCAGCTCTTCAATGGAGCCGCGGTGCCATGGTAACATGACGCCATGGTGCCGCGGCTCCATTGAAGAGTCTTGACTGAGTTAGCCAGGTGCAGTCCTGTTTGCGATTCTGATCCCGCGGAGCTAGACGTGCCCTGTGGGATCAGATTCACAATCCCCTCTGTGCTTCCGGTTCAGACTGGATGCACAGAGGGGATCTGCGTCTGGAACAGAATCTGGCCATATTTTATGTACTCCTGTGAAGTGATAGTTCAATTGAAATTATCTATGAGGGGGGGGGGGGCTAATTAGTTTTTGGCCCTGTAACAAAACAGAAAGCTACGGGTATACTTCAGTTCCGGACATCCAAATGATCTGTCTGCAGTTTTGCTTTATTTGGTACCAAATAAAATGAAAGTGTAAAGAGATCATTTGGACATCCAGAATCGAAGTGTGGCCGTAACTTACTGTTTTGTTAAAAGGCCAAAGACTTATTAGCTCCCCCTTGTAGATAATCATTCCCTCTTGTAGTCTTATCAGTATATAATTGTCTTGTACAACATTAAAAATTGTCATTGTTAGCAATTTTGAATGAGTGGTATAAATGTCTGATGTAACAAAATAAATAAATGATAACCTGGGAATAACTATACAAATGCATAATGCTATGTTTACAGCTACAGTCCATTAAAAAATCCAGATTCCCACATCATTTGCAATGAATCTGATTGCATTCATTAATTAAAGTTCCATGTGACATGCATAGAGCTTACCTGGTTTGGCTTGTGGAGTTACGATTTCATGTGTGATAACTTCTGGCTCTGTAAAAAAGAGGAAATCATTCAGTACCACAAACATTTTTTAGGTCTCTTGCTGAAAAGAGGAAGTGCAAAGGCATTGTGAGACTCAAGGGTGAAGACAAAAAATACATTGAGGCTGATAAGGATAATGTGGAACTTCTTAATAAATATTTATTTTCTGTGTTCACAGATGAAGAGCCAAGAACGGGACCTCAGAAAACAAGAATGGAACCGAGGTAGAACTCAAAATAATTTCAGAGGACTGTGTTCATGAGGAGCTATCTAAACTAAAAGTGAGCAAGGCAATGGCGACAGACAGGATTCATCTGAGGATATTGAAGGAACTTTAGGGAAGTATTGACAGGCGACTTATAAGCAAACTGAGCACCCTAGGGATGAACCCTAAAGTTACTGCTTGGGTTAGAAATTGGTTGGGTAGGAGGCGACAAAGGGTACAGGTAAATGGAGCTCATTCTGAGGAGAAGGATGTTACCAGTGGTGTGCCCCAGGGATCTGTCCTTGGTCCGATTCTTTTTAACATCTTTGTTAGTGATATAGTGGAAGGTCTGTTGGGTAAGGTTTGCCTCTTTGTGGATGATACCAAAATCTGCAATAGAGTAGACACCCAGGAAGGTGTAGATAACATGAGGAGGGATCTAGCTAAGCTTGAAGAATGGTCTAGAATTTGGCAGCAGAAATTTAATGTTAAAAAATGTAAAGTCGTGCATTTGGGCTGCAGCAATCCAAGGGAGCAAAATTGGAGATCAAGATAAAGTCTGGGTGCCTCATAAAGTGTGCAAACGGTGTGCTGAGGACCTCCGAAACTGGTTCGAGGGTAAGAAAAAATCTTTCCGTTATGGGATTCCTATGGTATGGTGAGAGCAAAAGAATCATAGTGACGACTGTTACTTTTGTTCATGCGATGTGAAAGGGTTTAATTCCAAATGGAAGCATTCCATTTCATACCCCAATCTTCACTCGGCAATTCGTCCCATGTTTATGGTGTCTGTGCTCTGTAGGGTAAAATGTGGGTGTTTTGGGCATGTTTACGTCATCTGCAAGAACGGTTCTGTCTGTATTAGCACGTTATAGTAGTGGGTAAAATGTGAGGACTGGGTTGGCGGAAACCACAGCTGGGACTTGAACCTGTGACCTTCTGCTTCTGAATACACTGGTTCTGTGCACTGCACCACCATGTTCTCACAGAAATAGTGCATTCCCTGGTGCTACCATGACTGTTGGTCAGACAGGGCCTGTCTGCTGCAGTGCACGGCACCCACCTACACAGGGCTAGGCCACGGTCTGCTGTGGGCAGCTGCCACTGCCCCCTCCACCACCAGTATCCCTCAGCCACCATGCTGACATGCCCTTCTGCTGGTGGAGCTGGTGGTACGCAGTCTCAGGCTATCCTGTGTGCGGGTAGGCGGCTGCCTATGGTGCGGGGTCTGGGGTAGGGGTGCCTGCATATCTGTACGCACGTCCCCCAATCACCGCCTGTCACTGTTCTGTGCCCTTGGAGGTACCTGCTGGGTACTATCCCCTGTGACACTGTGATAGACACGCTCATGCCCATGTTGGGCCCTCATCAGTTGCTGTCTGGCTGATGTACAGTTTCAGCATTCCTAGGTGCCACCTAGGCATCTGCCTAGTCTGCACTGTGCCCAGCTGCACCACAGCATGTGCCGCCTGCAGCCCTCTCTATACCCTTTTCCAGCATCTGCCCGGTTGCCCGTTCCGACATGCCCGCCCTGATGTTGTGGGACATGTGCATGCCATAGGAACCCTGTCCGATGGTGGGGAAATCCCTGAGCAGCGCTATTTCACTGTGGGCCCATGCACCTTGTATGGGGACGGAGTATGGACCCTTCCACGAATTATATCTGTTCTATGGAGCTTACTCGGGGGGGGGGGGGGTTTGATGTTTCTCATTGCTACCACTATTGTCCAGCTTGGTTGTTGTTTTTTTCCAGTTTGTTGGGGTCATTTTCTTTGTTTCTGTGCACATGTATCACACTTATCACCTTTTTTTGGTTTCCTTGCCTAGGCTGAACTTTGCTGACAAGTAAGTGGTTTCTCTCCCCTTTAAAGTGCTTTTACCGGTAGGTTTTCATTCGCATTGGAATTCAGCTCTGAAATTCAGCGCGTTGGTGTGAAGGGAGCCTCTCCCCGCCCACTATCCGCCCATTGACCCCTTCTCTCCACCTTCTGCGGTGTTTTACCGCGCCGCGGAGCATTACGCTCGTTAGCGCGTGATAGCACGCGCTATAGCGCGTTTACGATCGTTAATGCGCTATAGTGCGCTAACGATCGTTAACATCGTACAACACGCGTTATTCACGTTTACCGCAGTTTAGTAAACATACCCCTTGGTCACCAAGTTTCCAGGCTTGTCGGAGGCAAAATTGAAGGAAGGTGTGTTCGTCGGACCAGACATTAGAAGGCTGTCAGACGGCTGCCTGGGTGACAATCTTCACACTCTTGGCAGGTGTATATTTCTATATGATTTGCAAGGTATTGTGGGCAATGTAGTTCATTCACACCAGACACAGCTGCTGACAATAATTTAGTTGTGCTCTTGGGTAAAGCCAATAAGATATTTATTTATGGGGTTATTTCTCCCAACACAGATATGCTTGGTAGCATATAAATTAGGTTACTTGCTTTCAGTGTTAACTTGGAAAAACAAAGTCAAAATCAGGAAAACAACAAATGAAAAGCTACAAAGCAAGAAACAAACTGTTCTTTTCAGGTTAACTTCTGATTACTTCCCACATAGATACAGAAGTGATTCTCTCCTAGCTCACAAGCAATTAGGTAAGGCTTAATTACTAGCAGTTATCCAGCTGAAACCCCTTAGCTGGCTTGCTTTCTACTGTGTGGGTCAAATCCTGCTTCAGGAGCTTTTCTGGGTAGATTAAAGAACAAATTTGTATTTCTTTGTGATGGTTGCTGTACTTTATAACAGAAAGTTACCAACGGAGTTTAGCTAGAGAGCAGTCCATATAAACAGGATCCCCATCTGCTATTATTCCCCCTTGTTCAACAAGCATGGGTTCAATATCATGGATTGGCACAGATGAATCTCTCAATGGAGCATTTTCAGGAGAATACTTGTTTCCCTGCTGTCTTTCAAGGTTATAGCTAGGACATAGATCAGTGTTCATACCTGAGCTTCCATTGCTGCTAGAGTTCCTCTCTATATAGCCTGGCCAGTATGTAGTCCAGTTCTTATGTCCAGCCTTCCAATCCAGATCCCTGGACACTGGATCTCTCTTCACATATCTTCTGGCACAGGTCTTAGGGTCCCTTCCACGTGCAGCCGTCTCCCTCACAGGTAGCCTCTGGTGATTCCTAGCTCTGCAGCACCATTCCTCTGGCTTTCCCCAGTCCAATGGTGTATGCTGGCCCTTGGAATACCTCCCAGTATACGTACTGCTTTGGACTCTTCTAGACCTCTCAAAGGCTTTTCTCTTCCTTCTTCCAAAGGGTCTCTTTCCCTCTCTGTCCGTCCGGTTTGGCTTCTGCTTCTGATGATCCTTCAGATGAAACTGATGATCAAACTCAAGCTGATTCTCAGGATACTGAGGACAATTCTCTGGATATCCAAGGTGATCATCAAGATGGTCATCTGTAGAATAAACTCTACTCTTATTCTGCATAGATGAGTGCTCCTCCCTAACACAGCGCAGCTGTGCTGAATCAGGCCCTGCCCTTTGAGATGAGTGCTTAGGGATTACCTCATAGCCCTCCTGATTGAACACACATTTCCCCACTTCAGCTCCTCTAATGGCTGTTGGAAACCTGGTGCATTCTGGGACTGGTAGTCTTTTATGGGAAAATTCTGTTTTCTTATTTCTACCAGAACTGACAGGTTGCTTGTTCAGAGTCACTTCACCTTTTCTATAGCCCCTTCCTAAGCTATGATAAGCTTCCTTATCACAAGGCTTATAGTTGATCAAGAGTTTGTCAATACCATGACGGATCCTCAAAAAGAAGGGTGGATTGCATTTAAAGAAGTCGTACAGAAATTTTTAGACAATAACAAAGATCCTCACTACAAAAAGATCGTCGGACGAATGCTGAAAGCATGTCAAGCTTTAGGTTGCCTGATGAGTTTGAAAGTGCATTTCCTCCAGTCCCACCTTGACTACTTTCCTGAAAATTTGGGAGCTGTGAGTGAGGAACAAGGTGAACGATTCCACCAAGACATTAAAGAGATGGAAAGGAGATACCAGGGAAAATGGAGCATTACAATGATGGCAGACTACTGTTGGATGCTTCAGAGAGACATTCCAGATGCTGCTCACAAGCGTAAATGAACCAAGAGGAGTCTCACAAGGAAGAAGAATCGAGTTTAGTGTGTGTAGGTGAGCTCATTTCAGTTCAAAAAAGGATTTTCATGAAAATATTGTAATAAAACTTTAATTTTATGTCTGTTTCCATTTATTTTGAGGTATTGCCTTATTTAACATAGTTACCTAAATTGTCAGGAAATGTGATGTCCTATGACAAAATGGAGGTCATTTTCGGATTCAGCGCACCAAAAAACATAAAGATTACGTGGAATAACCAAAACAGCTCTCGAAAAACATTTTTTTGCAGACCTGTGTTATTAAAGAGGGAAATCCACTGCTTACCCCAGAACAAGTATTGGGGAACCTGTGTACCTTTTTGGGAACCTGAAAGGTACTTGTGGCCTGGATTGGCCACTGTTGGAAACAGTGGGCCTGATGGAACTTTGGTCTGACCTAATATGGCATTTCTTCTTATGGCCATGATCCAGCCAATAGGAAGGCTGTGGGGATGGAGCACTGGAAGGCTGCTCTAGTCACATGAAGGGAGGAGGTGAGCTTGCGGAAGATCCTGAACTGTAGAAATTTAGTTTCTCTTTGTGGTGGGAGATGGAAGAAAAATGAATCCCACATCAAATTAATATGCCTCCATGCATTTCTATAGGAAAAGCAGTTTCAGCAGCAGCAGCATAAAACACTGATTCACAGTAACATAGCAATTGCTAAATTGTTCCTGTCAAACAGCTCACCCCTCTCATTTCTTCTCCCAACCACAGACACATAAAGAACACACATACTAGCATGTCCACACATGTCAGCATTAACACACACCTACAAACACACTAGTCAACACTTGCACATTCACAGAAACAAGCATAAACATAATGGCCCACAAAGATAGATACAGCCACAGCCACACATATAAAGAATCTGAAAAGAATTCCACGAGCCATGGTCTACATGCTTTCCCCACTTGTTAGTGCATGGAGTTTGCAAAATAATGTAATGAAAGATGACTGGTTTGCACACTCCTAGAAATGGCAAATTTAGGCAGGTTAACTGGATTTTCATCCATGTAAAAGGTACTTAAGTCTTTGACTATTCCTTCATGCCCTACTGTTTCCTAATCTGTACATTCATCGCCCAGTGGGATAAAACTTTCCATCCTTTTACATAATTTAGTTGTCGTTCCCTGTACATTTCTAGCTACTTGTGTTATTATTTGGAAAAATACTCAGCTGTGCAATTTTATCATTATAGATAACTGTATAGAAGTTGCCTGTTGACAACAAAAACAAGCGTCAAATCAAGCTAGAAATAGCAGATGCACAATCTCACAGTCTCATGCTTTTAAAGAAGAACAAGCCAATTATAATACACTTCGCACCTTTTGTCTTCGTTTTAGCTATGAAGTAAAGAGAACACAATATACAGGGTAGAGATTAGAACCAAGACTGATTGCTATAATTTCTTGCTGATTCCTTTCCTTTTCATTCTATATTTACGAGTTAATCTTTTCCCTAGTGGCAGTGTATGGTATTTTTCAAATTATCTAAATGCTAAAGTCACAGCCAGCGCAACAATCAGCCACAGGTCTGGAACATTACAAGAACCAATAAGAGCATCGAGGGGCCTACTTGTTAAGGTGTGCCAAAATTGTGTAGTTCTCAGACAATAACTGCAAAGGTTAACCAAGGAAACTGCAAAGCCTCTAGATTAGCATTTGAGAGTGTTCCTGAGACTTTGGGGATGGCAATGGTGTAGTTAACAAAGAGTTAAAGTCACTTCAAATGTTAACACCACATCCGATAACACATGACACAGTTAGCTACACCTCTTGAGACAGTATTATCTGCTCTGTGTTGCCACGTTGGCAATTAACATTGGAAACAAGCACTGCATCCCATGCCTCCTTCCATATTAGCTAGTGAACACAGCAGATAACTGTTTCACACCAATATTAGCACAGCTGAATAAATAGGCCCCCAAGAGTGACAACAGGTCCTTTACAGTATAGGGGTTATTCTCAGCCATAAATAGCAGGGATGGACATCCCAATGGGATGGCAATCCTTGCTGTTTGTGCTGGCTCCTGCCCCTGGCTAACTTATTTTATTTATTTACATTCTCTTATATACCGTGCTATTCTGCATCAGTGTGGTTTACATTGAACAAACTGAAATTACATTGAACAGGGCATTATAACTTGGAGATAACAATTTTACAGGGAACATGGGCTATGGAGGGTTAAGTGGCTTGCCCAAGACCACAAGGAGCACCTGTGGGACTAGAAAACCCAGTCTTTCCGGCCCAAGGTTGCTGTCCTCTAGTGGGATTTGAACCCCCGACCTTCTGGCATGAAGTATCTTGCCCCAACCACTAGGCCACTCCTCCACACCAGCTGTGCAGGGAAGTTAGATGGGGGCGGGGAATGGGGTGGCCCAGGGGTGGAGTCTGGGCAGCTGCCAGCCCTGGATGTACATGGCCGATTCTAATGTACTGTACTTCCGGGGCCGGCGACATATGCGGAGACATTATTCCACCTCCGAGGTGGAATAACTTTCTTAGACTTTTTTTTTTTTTGCTGCCAGGGTGTGAATGGGGCAGGGGGGGGGGCAGAAGGACATTCCCCACAGCCCGACCCTAGCCTTAGGAGGCCAGATTGTGGGTTGGGCTGCAGGGAATTAACTTTATTCTCCTGTGGCCGGCATCTCAGCTCTTCAATGGAGCCGCGGTGCCATGGTAACATGACGCCATGGTGCCGCGGCTCCATTGAAGAGTCTTGACTGAGTTAGCCAGGTGCAGTCCTGTTTGCGATTCTGATCCCGCGGAGCTAGACGTGCCCTGTGGGATCAGATTCACAATCCCCTCTGTGCTTCCGGTTCAGACTGGATGCACAGAGGGGATCTGCGTCTGGAACAGAATCTGGCCATATTTTATGTACTCCTGTGAAGTGATAGTTCAATTGAAATTATCTACGAGGGGGGGGGCTAATTAGTTTTTGGCCCTGTAACAAAACAGAAAGCTACGGGTATACTTCAGTTCCGGACATCCAAATGATCTGTCTGCAGTTTTGCTTTATTTGGTACCAAATAAAATGAAAGTGTAAAGAGATCATTTGGACATCCAGAATCGAAGTGTGGCCGTAACTTACTGTTTTGTTAAAAGGCCAAAGACTTATTAGCTCCCCCTTGTAGATAATCATTCCCTCTTGTAGTCTTATCAGTATATAATTGTCTTGTACAACATTAAAAATTGTCATTGTTAGCAATTTTGGATGAGTGGTATAAAAGTCTGATGTAACAAAATAAATAAATGATAACCTTTCCTAAACTGGGAATAACTATACAAATGCATAATGCTATGTTTACAGCTACAGTCCATTAAAAAATCCAGATTCCCACATCATTTGCAATGAATCTGATTGCATTCATTAATTAAAGTTCCATGTGACATGCATAGAGCTTACCTGGTTTGGCTTGTGGAGTTACGATTTCATGTGTGATAACTTCTGGCTCTGTAAAAAAGAGGAAATCATTCAGTACCACAAACATTTTTTAGGTCTCTTGCTGAAAAGAGGAAGTGCAAAGGCATTGTGAGACTCAAGGGTGAAGACAAAAAATACATTGAGGCTGATAAGGATAATGTGGAACTTCTTAATAAATATTTATTTTCTGTGTTCACAGATGAAGAGCCAAGAACGGGACCTCAGAAAACAAGAATGGAACCGAGGTAGAACTCAAAATAATTTCAGAGGACTGTGTTCATGAGGAGCTATCTAAACTAAAAGTGAGCAAGGCAATGGCGACAGACAGGATTCATCTGAGGATATTGAAGGAACTTTAGGGAAGTATTGACAGGCGACTTATAAGCAAACTGAGCACCCTAGGGATGAACCCTAAAGTTACTGCTTGGGTTAGAAATTGGTTGGGTAGGAGGCGACAAAGGGTACAGGTAAATGGAGCTCATTCTGAGGAGAAGGATGTTACCAGTGGTGTGCCCCAGGGATCTGTCCTTGGTCCGATTCTTTTTAACATCTTTGTTAGTGATATAGTGGAAGGTCTGTTGGGTAAGGTTTGCCTCTTTGTGGATGATACCAAAATCTGCAATAGAGTAGACACCCAGGAAGGTGTAGATAACATGAGGAGGGATCTAGCTAAGCTTGAAGAATGGTCTAGAATTTGGCAGCAGAAATTTAATGTTAAAAAATGTAAAGTCGTGCATTTGGGCTGCAGCAATCCAAGGGAGCAATATAGTATAGGGGGTGAAGTACTTTTGTCCACTAAAGAAGAGCGGGACCTAGGTGTGGTTGTGTCTGATAATCTTAAAGTAGCTAAACAGGTAGAAAAGGTGACGGCAAAAGCTAGAAGGATGCTTGGGTGCATATGGAGAGGAATAGCTAGCAGAAAAAAGGAGGTGACAGTGCCTCTGTATAAGTCTTTGGTTCGACCTCAATTAGAGTATAGTGTGCAATTTTGGAGACCGCACCTTCAAAAGGATGTGAACAGGATGGAGTCAGTGCAGAGGGTGGCTACTAAAATGGTTAGTGGTCTTCGTTATAAAGCATATGAGGACAGACTTAAGGATCTTAATATGTACACCTTAGAGGAAAGGCGGGATAGAGGTGATATGATTGAGATGTTTAAATACCTCTGTGGCATAAATGTTCAGGGGGAGAGGCTCTTTCAATTGAAAGCAAGTTCTGATACAAGGGGGCGTGGGATGAGGGTGAAGGGGGATAGATTCAGGAGTGATATTCGGAAATATTTCTTTACGGAAAAAGTGGTGGATCCATGGAATAGTCTCCCAGTGGAGGTGGTGGAGACGAGGACAGTAACTGAATTCAAAAAAGCATGGGACAAACACGGAAGATCTTTAAAGGAAAAAAGGGGACTGTTGTAGTTGTTGATATGGAAGGACAGACTAGATAGGCCATGTGGTCTTTTTCTGTCATCATATTTCTATGTTTCTATGACTCCACTCTGTTCATTTAATGTTTCTTTAAAGACAAGCGTAACCCCAGAGGACTGTAGATGGGCAAATGTAGTTCCAATCCACAAAAATGGAAGTAAAGAAGAGGTTGGTAAATACAAACTAGTGTCTAGCCACTGTGGTGAATAAATTAATGGAAATCTGCTAAAGCAGAGGATTTATTTTATTTATTTAACAAGGTTTTTTTTTTTTTTTTATACTGCTTTATCATTCTAGTCAAAGCGGTTGTAACTTAAACTTGGTAATGTACATTAAACCGGGCTATTGATAACTTGGATTCTTCTGAACATATTTTCTGGATCCAAGGGATACAAGATAGCATGGCTTTCCTAGAGGTAGGTCTTGTTAGATGAATCTGATTTCTTTGACTGGGTGACCAGAACTTGGACAGGGGTAGAGCACTAGATGTGGTTTACGTAGCTATCAGCAAGGACTTTGACACCATTCTGCACTAGTGACTTATAAATAAACTGAATTCCTTTGGGATTAACCCTAAAGTGGCTGACTAGGGTAGTATTAAATAGAATTCACTCTGAAGATAGGGACATTACCAGTGGTGTGCCACAAGGATGGTCATTGGTTCCGTTCTTTTTAACATTTTTGTAATTAATATTATGGAAGGTGTATTGGAAAAAGTATGCCTCTTTGTGAATGATACCAAAATCTGCAAAAGGGTAGACACCCTAGAGCAGTGGTTCTCAAACCTCCCTAGCCAATCGGGTTTTCTGGATATCCACAATGAATATGCATGAGATTTGCATACAATGGAGGCACGCATGCACATCTCTCTCACGCATATTCATTGTGAATTTCCTGAAAACCCCACTGGCTGGAGGCAGGTTTGGGAACCCCTGCCCTAGAAGGTGTTGGTAACATGAGGTGATGTTTAACAAAGCTTGAAGAATGGTTGAGAATTTAACAGCTAAGATTTAATGCTAAAAAATGCAAGGCTGTGCATTTAGGATCCAAAAACCCAAGGGAGCAGTATAGGAGGTGAAATACTTCAATGTATGAAAGAACATTGAGACCTTGGGGTGATTGCTATCAGATGATCTTAAAGTGACCAAACAGATAGAAAAGGTGATGGCAAAAGTCAGAAGGATGCTTAGGTGTATAGGGAAGGGAATGGGCTGCAGGAAAAAGGAGGTGATAGTGCCTTTTTTAAAATCTGTAGCAAGACTTGATTTGGAATACTGCTTACAGTTCTGGAGATCATACCTTAGAAAGAGTATAAACAAGATGGATTCAGTTCAGAGGGCAGCTACTAAAATAGTGGTCTTCATCATACAACATATGCGGATAGACTTAAAGATCTGAATATGTATGGTTTGGAAGAAAAGCGGGAGAAGGGAGATATGAAAAAGAAATTTAAATACCTCTTTGGTGTAAATGCACAAGCAGTGGTCCTCTTCCAATAGAAAGGAAGAGGGGCCTTAAGATGAAGGTAAAAGGGAATAGACTCAAGAGTGATCATTCTTTACAGAAGGGGTGGTGGAGGTAGTGGAGACAAACTATGGGGCATGTTTACTAAACATTCCTAACGTGCGGGGCCGTGCTAGTGTGCCTGTGCCATATAAGGAGTGGGCGGTTCAGGCAGAAAATAGAAAAAAAACGGTAGTAAGCAACCGGACGTGTGTGCGTCGCGCTAATGTGCGGGGGTCGACATTAGCGCGTGGAAAGGCAAAGTGGCGCGCTGCTGAGTACACAAAACAACAGAGCCGTGGTACAATGGTGAAGACACTGACCAATGGTGCAGGGGCCATGGGTTCAATCCCCCAGTGTGCGCAACGACAAAGGTCAGCTGAGGCAGTAACTGTAATGATTAACATTGTTTTAGGAGGCAAATTAATTTGGAACGGCATAAGGCGGCGCACAGTTATTTTTGGGCGGCATAAGGCGGCGCACAGTTATTTTTGGGCAGCAGAAGGCGGCGCACTGGTCCCCTTGGGCGGCAGAAGGCGGCGCGCTGATAGGCACAAGGCGGCGCGCTGATGCACAAGCACAGGAACAGAGCCACAGCACAATGGTTAAAACACTGACCAATGGTGCAGGGATCAGGGGTTCAACTCCTCACAATGCCCAGTGAAAAATGCCTGCTGAGGCAGTATGTATTATGTTGTGGAGTGCTGTAGGAGGCTGTATAATTGTATTTTGTTATCACTACTAGCAAACGCACTCTCCCAGCATGTTAACATACGGCGGCCCATAAGGCACATGTTACAGTGCACTGTTCGCCAAGGCACCCTTGAATGACCCCTATAGGGCAGCATGTATGTTGCGACACAGGATAATGTATAGTGCACCCTATAGGGATGGCAACCATAAGGTGGCCTACAGGGCGCCCTATGAAGCACCCTCAGAGGCACCTAATGGGTATAGTAAGCTGAGGGTGGTCTTGCCGGCATAGACATATGTACAGTAAATAAAAATAAAGCTGTGGACAGCCCTACCAAAGGGCCCCACTGTGGGTTTGAACCCATGACCTCTGGCTGCACAGGCAGTGATGTAACCATTGCGCTACAGCTCCATAGCTGTAAGCAAGCCCCTGGCTGGCTGCAGATAGCCTACACGTCACCTCACAGACAGTCTGCTGGTGTCAACAGGATAGGGTTAGGCCACCCGTGCCCATGATGCACTGCACATGCAAATTAGCTGTCCGCAGATGGACACAAGATGGGGAATGCACCCCCACAGCACCTCGGCCCTGTTGGGGGAAGTGACCGGGTGCACCCACACAGCACCTTGGCCTAGTAGGGGGCACTGACCGGGTGTTTTACTGGCACAGAGTAGCCACACACCGTTACATCGTGCGGGTACTGTGCTCACCCTGAGTGTGCAATGAGGTGGCCAGGACCAGGTCAACAACACCTGCCATGGCTGATGGAGGCCAAGCGGGCATTCCAAAGCAGTGTTAATGTGTAAGATAGCTAGTTTCTGCACAAACACCATGGATATCCCTGTCTGTGGCCATCAGGCACCCCCCCCCAGTGGCAAACATGGTCCCCCATCAAGGGATCCACACTCTACCTCCCTGCAAAGGTGGCAGTAGAGGGCAACATCAACCCCAGTCCTGCTGAGGAACACCACCACCACCACCTTCCCCCGCAGGCAGCTCCATACACAGCCATAACACAATAGCAGACAGACATAAGCCCAGGGTATGGTAAGCTGCACTCCACCACCAGATATTCCCCTGCAGCAAGCCAACAGCCACTGCACCCTGCAAGCCATTATAGCAAGACATTTACCAGCTACAAACAGTCTGCTGGTTAGTCCATAGTGCATGTTCCCAATGGAGATGCATGCACCCAGAACTGGGCTGTCTGCATACACAGCAAGCAGATAGATCAGTGACTGGGCCCCAAAGAGAAACCCATATCTATCACATGAGAGAACTACTATACAGCACTATGGGGGGGCCTAGCCATGCTGTGGTCACTGCACAGTCAGGGTGAGCGTGATCCCCCAGAAGGACATGCTTTGGCCACCCTGTCTGTGTAGGTGGTGGCCGGACACTACAATATCCCAGCCAATGTCCCTGCCAGGGCCCTATGCCCAGTGCAGATGCATCCTGGCCACGCCACCCTGCCCTGGCTATACCCATGGTACCTTGCACCTCATTATGCACATTGACTGGCCAATACTGGCAACAGTGCTGGCAGTGCGGGCTGGTGAAGGGGCTTGCAGCCAACACCCACTGTATAGACAGACACACACTTCCACACCTCTGCCATCATGGTGCTACGATTGAGGGGGTAAGTAGCCTTGCCCACCAAACCGGTCCTGAGCACGGCAAGGCATGGATATGGTACGCATTACAGCTGGTGGTCACTCCCAGGGTGGTAAGCACCGTCAGAGGCCAGGCCTGGAGCATGCCCCGCAAACACCTAACAGATTGTTTGGATGGGGTCAACTAGCAGTATGTACGTAACGTATGGATAACTGCCTGCCTGTGCTCCTAGCAAACGTCTCCGAGCTGTGTACCGTATACCTCAGGTGTAGGGTGACATTGGTAAGTTATGCAAGTGCTCGTTTTGGGTGCTGCATGCACGGTCCAATGTTCTGCCTTTCCAGGAGACATTGGCCAATGGGGCCTGTGGGTGTGGGTGTGTCTGCCCTTGATGGCTGCTGCTTTACGGCACAGATTCCCAACTCCAGTCCAGGTTTGCATCACACTGTTCGGGTTTTCCTGCTATCCCTCATGAATATGCATGGGCTACATCTACATGCCATGGGGGTGGTGCATAGATATACAGCACAGGCATTTGTATGAGTGTCAGCATGGAACCTGACTGGTGTGTGGCCCACCAGGACTGCATTTGGGTGATTCTGCTCTAGGTACTGCCCCTGTTCATGGTGTCTGTGCTCAGTGGGGTAAAAGATAGATGTCTTACCATTGCATATGTCCCCGCCATGAAAGGTGTGTCCTTACTATCACTGTTTAGTTGTGGGAAAAATATGTGGGCAGGATTGGCAGTAGCCCCAGCTGGGCTTTGAATCTGTGACCTTCTGTTCTTGTATGCACTGTCTGTGTGCACTGCACCACTGTGTAGCCACAGATTGGTTGGATTCCCTGGACTGTCCATGACTGTGGATCCGGCAGGACCTGTCTGTTGCAGTGGACTGTGCCAGCCTGCACATGGCTAGGCCTCTGTCTTCTGTGGTTAGCAGCCACTGCCCCCTGCACCACATGTACTTGTCCGCCAACATGCTGGCATGAACTTCTCTCAGAAAAAGCAGTTGACCTGATTGCAATTTGGCAGTATGGGACTGCATTTGGGGGACTTGGCTGTAGGTAATGCCCATTGTTGTGATGTGTGTGCGGTGTTGGGTAAAATATGGGTGTTTTCCCCATGCATACAGGGGTGTCTGCGCTATCTTTATTTAGTGGTGGGTAAAATATAGGGACTGGGCTGGCAGGTGCCCCAGCTGGGTTTTGAACCTCTGCCCTCTGGTTCTAGAGGTAATGACTCTGTCTGCTGTACCACACTTTGGCCACAGAGACAGTGCAGCCCCTGGAGGCAGTAAGCCTGGCAGGATGGAGTCACAAACCCTGCTCTACGCAATTCTACTGTGGGCATATGCACCCTGTCTGGTGACAAACGTGCACATAAACCCCGGAAATGACCACGGGAAATGTGGGACAAAATATCACCACGCTGGGCAACAGTGATATTAATGGGCAACCATAGCAAACACTCCAAAACGTGGAAATGTTTTTTGGAAGAGTCTCCTCTCAGTAGACCCTTCCAAAATTCATTTCTTTTTTCTGGAGCTTTGCTGGGTGTGATTTCTGTATTTGCCCATCACTATAACTGTTCCCCAGCTGAATTACTATTTTTAATAGTTCTGTTGTGGTCATTTTCTATTTTTATTTTCACTTTTGTGCTGTGCACATATATCACACTGCTCACTTTTTGCTGGTTTCCCCGGTTTTCCTGTACATTGCTGACGGAAATGGTTTCTCTTCCCTTTAAATGCTTTCTACCGCGAGTGTTTCACTCGCGGTAGTTTTTACATGCAAATTCGGGCCCGATACTGTGCGGGGAGCCTCTCCCCTCCCACTCTCCACCCATTGACCCCGTCCCTCCGCCCCTCCGGAGCCTTCCTCCGCCCTCCTTTCGCCGTTCCACGCCTCTATCGGACATTTGCGGGCCCGCACTTGTACGGGGCCTGTTAGTGAGCCGCGTACCTGTGCGGGGGTGACACGCACGTGTGCGGGGCGTTTAAACGCGTTTCTGCGCGTTTCAGTGCTGCGTTGCCGTGCGCTATTTTGCGGCGCGCTATTTTGCGGATTTTAGTAAACATGCCCCTATATCTGGATTCAAGAAAGCATGGGACGAGTAAAGAGGATCTCTGAGGGAGAGAAAGAGATTGTAGCAGCTAGGATAGACCGTACAGCTTTATCTGTGAACATGTTCTATGTTTCTATGTAATAGAAATATATGTATGCAATTTCACGGTGGTATCATTAGATACAGCATATTCACTTTTATGAGAAGGCATTTTAAAGTTAGAATATTTTAGTTTTCAGTGAATGTTTCTATTTTTTTTTAATTAGTATTTATTTAATATTGTCTCCGCCAAAAAGATATCCAGGGATTAAACGTTACACAGATCAATACAAAATTTACACATACTTGCTATTATATATATTTTTTTTTCCAGAAGATAAATACTTATAGGGAGAACTATTCAGGCAACTGGTAACAGAACCCACATGTGATGGGGCCATACTGGACTTAATGTTTACCAATGAAGAACGTGTTTCTGATGTTACAGAGGGAGATCAATTTGCATCCATTGATCACCAGATGATATGGTTCAGTATTAGACCTAGGGCTGATAAAATCCATTCAAAATTGAAGGTCTTAGACTTCAGGAAAACTAACTTTGCCAAGATGGGACAATACCTCAAAGAGTCGTTAGTGAGATGGGAACAGCTGGGGGATGTAGAAAACACAGACAAAACTGAAAGGGGATATTTTAAGTACAACAAACCTTTTTGTTAGAAAGGTACATAAATGTAAAAGGAAAAGGAGGTCGCTATGGTTCTCAAAAGAAGTAGCTGAAAAGGTGAAGAAAAAGAGGGAGGCCTTCATGAAATACAAGAGATCACAGAGAGAAGAAGATAGGCATCTATATTTGGAAAACTTAGAGAAGCTAGCAAAATAGTTAGGAAAGCAAAAGTACAAAAAATAAAAGAAATAGCCAATGCAAGAAAATGGATATGTTAGTGAGATGAGGAAGGGCAAAAGTGGTATTGTCAGATTCAAGGGTGCAGGGGAGGAATATGCAGAAACTAATGAGGATAAAGCAGAATTGCTTAACAAATATTTCTGTTCTGTGTTCACAGATGAAGGGCCAGGAGGAGGACCTCAGAAAACACCCACAAATAGAAACAGAAATGACAAGGATCTCCAACGATTTTCAGAAGACTGTGTTCGTGAGGAACTAGCTAAACTAAAAGTAGACAAAGTCTTGGATCTGGATGGGATACATCTGAGAATACCGAGGGAACTTGGGGATGTTCTAGCGGCTCCACTGTCTGACCCTGCCAATGCCTCTTTGGAGTGGTGCCAGAGGATTGGAAAAAGGCACATGCAGCCCCTTTACACAAAAGTTGAAGTAAGAATGACAATGAGAACTACAGGTCAGTTAGTCTAACCTCTGTGGTTAGTAAATTATTCAAAAGGGTATTAAAAGAGAGAATAGTGAGGTTTCTGGAGACCTATGGATTGCAAGATCCGAGGCAGCATGGATTCATCAGAGGCACGTCTTGTCAGACAAATCTGATAGATTTCTTTGACTGGGTGACCAGTGAGTTGGACCGAAGGAGAGCCCTAGATGTGGTATATTTAGATTTCAGTAAAGCCCTTGACACTATTCTGCACAGGTGACTTATAAACAAATTGAGCACCTTAGGGATGGACCCTAAAGTGACTGATTGGGTTAGAAATTGGTTGAGTGGGAGGTGACAAAGGGAACAGGGTAAATGGAGCTCACTCTGAGGAGAATGAGGTTACCGGTGTGCTGCAGGGATCTGTCCTGGTCCGATTCTTTTTAACATCCTTTTTAATAATATTGCGGAAAGTCGTCTGTTGGGTAAGGTTTGCTTGTTTGTGGATGATACCAAAATCTGCAATAGAGTAGACATCCAGGAAGGTGTAGGTAGCATGAGGAGGGATCTAGCTAAGCTGGAAGAATGGTCTAGAATATGGCAGCTGAGATGTAATGCTAAAAAATGCAAGGTCATGCATTTGGGCTGCAAAAATCCAAAGGATCAGTACAGTGTAGGGGGTGAGGTACTTTTGTCCAAGAAAGAAGAGCGGGACCTGGGTAATTGTGTCTGATGATCTTAAAGTAGCTAAACAGGTAAAAAAGGTGACTGTGAAAGCCAGAAGGATGTTTGGGTGTATAGGGAGAGGAATGGTCAGCAGAAAAAAGGAGGTGATAATGCCTCTGTATAAGTCTTTGGTGTGATCTCATTTGGAGCATTGTCTGCAATTCTGGAGACCATACCTTCAAAAGGATATAAACAGATCGGAGTCTGTGCAGAGGGTGGCTACTAAAATGGTTAGTGGTCTTCATTATAAAGCATATGAGGACAGACTTAAAGATCTTAATATGTATACGTTAGAGGAAAAGCAGGATAAGGCAATATGATAGAGGCATTTAAATACCTCAGTAGCATAAATGCACAGGAGGGTCTCTTTCAATTGAAGGCAAGCTCTGCTATGAAGGGATATAGAATGAGAGTGAAAGGGGATAGACTCAGGAGTAATATACAAAAATATTTTTTTATGGATAGAGTGGTAGATGCATGGAATAGTCTCCCAGTGGAGGTGGTGGACATGAGGACAGTATCTGAATCCAAGAAAGCATGGGACAAACACAGAGGATCTCTAAAGGAAAAAAGGCGACTGTTGTAGTTGATATGGAAGGGCAGACTAGATGGGCCATGTGATCTCTTTCTGCCGTCATGTTTCTATGTTTCTTCTATGTTTCTATTATAATATAGACCTACTATTAGTAATTTTGAAATTATCATTAAAACCATTTATGGCACTTGAAGAATGGAGGGTTTTCAACATAATGCCAATTTTGAAAAAGGGTTCTGGGGAGAGATTTGGAAAACTCTAGAGCGGTAAACCTGATGTCAGTGCTAGTAGAAACATAGAAACATAGAAACATGATGACAGAAAAAGACCACAAGGCCCATCTAGTCTGTCCTTCCATAACAACAACTACAAATGGTAGAAACTATTACAAAGAACAAATGGGGGAGATTTTCAAAGACCTGCATACTGCCTAATTGTTGCTAAGCGGGATAGTAAATGGTATTAACAGGGTTAGTGCTGTTGAATATCTCCAGTTGCCACCGCTAAACATTCTGATGCACACTGGTTAGCACTGTGGTGTTCCAGGGGTGTAGCAGAGGCAGCACCTGGAGCTAATCAGCTAGTGGTAATATTCAGCCACTAACCAGTTATCTGACAGTGACAAATATATACAGGGTGGCCCAAAAAAAGTGAGAACATCTCATAGCATATAAGTTATTTAAAAATTCAAAAAGACAGATGTAAACAATTGACAAATTTAAAAAAAAAGATGGCGACCGGAAATTCCCGAAATAAAGATGTTATATAGCTAAAAAAGGTAAATAAGTAAACTATTTAAGCTTTTAATTTACGAGATGTTCTCACTTTCTTTAGGCCACCCTGTATATTCATGGGACAATCAGGACAAATACATGAATGGTTAGGTTCCTGAAGATTGGCAAAACAGGTGTATTCTGACAAAAATGAACCCAGAAATCTTTGACATGCACATGCCTATCTGCAGTTTTCTAATCCTCCCCCTGTTTGAGTGACCTGCCTGCCCTTTCTGCTTCCAGTATTACCAGCAACAGAGACTGTGGGTAGGATCCAGTCAATGGGAAGGCTGTGGGGGCAGAACACTGGAAGGCTGCTCTAGTCACAAGAAGAGAGCAGGTGAGCGTGGGAAAGTTCCTGTGCTGTACAAATTTAATTTGTGTGTGTGGTGGGAGATGGAAGAGAAATGAATCCCCCACCTCATAAAAATACCTCAATGCATTTCTATAGGAAAAGAAGTTCCAAAGCTACAGTATAGTCAAATTGATTCACAGTGATTATGGAATTGTAGCTATCTAAAGTCCTCCCTCTCATCTCCCCTCCAAATGACATACAAACAGAGAAAAAAAATATCGATATAAATACATACACATACTAAAATGTCCACACATGCACAGACAGGCAAGCATTGACATGCACACATGCAAGCATGCACAGACACATGTACTAACATATATTTGTTGACAAACACATACTTGTTCATACCAATATGCATAAAAATACCTGCCCACAAGGACCAATACACCCACAACCACACACAGTCACACAAATAATAAAGAACAATGAAAAAAATGAACCTACTAAATAATCCCCTGAAACCTCCCCTCATGTCAAAATGAAAGAAAAGATCACTGGTTTGCACACTTCTAGATATGGCAGACTCAGGCAGGTTAATTGGATTTTCTCCCATGTAAAAAGTACTAAAGCCTTTGAGTATTTATCCCTACATGCCCTACTTTGGTTAGTCTTTACATCTCGCACCCAATGGGATAAAATCTCCCATTCTTTTGCCTAAGTTTTGATGCCCTTCCCTGTACTTTTCCAGATACTTGAGTCACTATCTGGAAAAATAATTAGCGGTAGAATTTGGTTGTTATAACAGAATTTAAAATATTTTTAAAGAGGAAAGACACATTTGAATATAGATAACTGTATGGAAGTTGTCTGTTGACAACAAAAGCAAGCATCACATCAAACTAGAAATAGCAAATGCACAATCTCACATTCTCCATGCTTTGAAAGTTAACCTTAAGAACTACAAGCCTGTTACAATACACTTCGTACCTGTTGTCTTGGTTTTAGCTAGGCAATAAAGAGAATACAATATACAAGGTACACATTAGAACCAAGGCTGATTGCCACGATTCCTTTTCTTTTCATCCTGTATTTATGAGTGAACCTTTTCCCTATTGGCAGAATATGTTCTCATCAAAATACTCCAGTCACTAGAGCACTGAGGCAACCAGCCCACAGGTCTGGAACAGTACAAGACCCCGATGCCAACAGCAGCATCGAGGGGATATTTACTAAGGTGTGCTAAGGTTTTGCAGTCAACGCATGGAAATGCCTCTGTGTTCACTATTGAGGATATTTCTGGAACTTTGGGGATGACAGTCATGTAGTTAACACAGAGCTCAAATCGCAACAGATGCAGTTAGCTGAACTTCTAGAGACAGAATTAACATGTGGTAACAAGCTCTGCATTAACTGTATGGAGCAGTCCCCACCCATTCCAGCTTAGGTAGTAGCGTGACAGCAGGCTATGGAGTGTACTTAAGCGAAGTAGTGGTTGAAATTATTAAGTCTTTTCACTGCATTCTTGCACTGTACAACAGTAACAAAATGTAGTTGCTAGTAACCTTTCCTTAACTGGGTATAATAATAATATATAATATTTATTTATTTAGATAGTTTTTTTATACCGCCTTATCCTTCAATCAAAGTGGTCACAACACAATTGGGGGATACATTTAACACGTGGGGATATGAGACACATACACTAATACTTACAGGGAACATGGGCTATGGAGGGTTAAGTGGCTTGCCCAAGACCCCAAGGAGCATCTGTGGGACTAGAAACCTCAGTCCTTCTGGCCCAAGGTTGCTGTCCTCTATTTATTTATTTATTTATTTATTTATCTATTTAGACAGTTTTGTATACCGCCTTATCCTTCAATCAAAGCGGTCACAACACAAGTGGGGGATACATTTAACACGTGGGGATATGAGACACACACACACTAATACTTACAGGGAACATGGGGGATTTGAACCCCCAACCTTCTGGCCTGAAGTACCTTGCCCCAAACACTAGGCTACTCCTCCTACAATATGTAGATGCTAGTCCATTCAAAATTTAGATTCCAGCATTCATTAATTAAAGTTCCATAAAAGTCAAAGATGGAGATGCCTAGAACTTACCTGGTTTAGCTTGTGGAGTTGCTTTTTCATGTTTGATAACTTCTGGCTCTGTAAGAACAGGGCAAGATATTCAATACAAAATAACTATTATTAGACACAGTGACAACAATTCAAATTATGGGCCCCCAAGCAACAACTTTTAAAGGGCCCCTAGAGTGTTCGAAGTCCATGTTAGAAGATAGGGGAGTAGCTGCAAGTGGGACCCCCTCTTCCTTGGGCCCCCTGCACCACAGGGGCTGCTTGGGCAGAATTTATGCCACTGATTAGACATCTATGTATTGAATTTCATGGCGGTATTAGTGGTTACAGCATATTCACTGTAATGAGAAGGCATTTTAAAGTTTTCAGTGATTCTTTCTCAGTCTGGATTTATCTCACTGCATAGACAAGCACTGGCTGTTTACCCTCTCTCTTAACTACTAACTCAGTTTTTTATTTTTTTATTTTTTGACTTGGCATTTAGAACCAAAGTTGAGATCAAGCACTATGAACCTCAATTGGCAACTGCTTAAGTTTTTTTCCTAATTTTATATCCCTTCAAGTATAGTTTTGGGCCAGAGACAATTCATCAGGGATCCTTCCTATAGCAAAAGTACTGAATCCAGGCACTAAGAGGCCAGTTTCGATCAGGGCACATCCAGACATCCAAAATCTTGACGGGCCGGAATTGCACCCAATTCTGCACCCATGGGAGCTAGATGTTCCCTCAAGAGTGGAATTGGAGAAGCTGGTTGGGACAGACAGACCCCGATGCTGCAGGCCCAGACGTGCAGCTCTTACCCCGGCTAACCTTCCCCATGCTCCTGCTGGAGCCCTGATGCACCATGCAGGAGCCCTGATCCTCCGCAGCACATTATATCTGCACTTCCCCACCACCCAACCCCCAGAGGAGTCTGACAAGGACAGGATTGGGCAAGGTGGATCCTTCTGCTTCTGCTCACCTGGTCAGGGGTCCTCCAGCGCTGGTTGCCAACGCCGAGGGGATGTACAGAGCCATGACCCAGATAGGACCTGTAGCCAAGTACCATGGGCCTGCCTTCACCCAGCCCACTCTCCGCCCTGTCTACTCCTCCACCCGCCTCCATCCAAAGCTCACCACATATCGGCACTGTACATGTGCGGAGCTTTGGGGGCAGAATGGGCCTCCAATGAATAGCAGAGGATGTATGTCCAAACTGGATGTACATCCCCACTATTCACAGTTTTGGATAGCCCCCTAAGTGTCACTCTTAAGCAACACATTCTTAAACAACAACCATGGGACTTCCTCCCTTAGAGGATGAAATGCTGCCCCTATAGCATCCCCAGTTTCAGCCCTTTTCAAATTTTCTAGTGAAAAATACAGGGAATGAACTAAGAACCTTTTGCATGAGCCACCCGGCAGGACAACATTAACCTAGTTGTATTCTTCAACTCTACGTTTCCTTAGACTGTTCTTCATATGGGAAATTTATAGACTGCATCTATATCACATACGATGTACAACAATTAAAATAATAATAAGGAAGTGCTTTTATTTAGTTATTTTCTCATATAAACTTTACTTATCGATAAGTGAAAACTCATGGGGAAGGTGTAGGAACATCAGCTGAAGTCCATCAGACCTCAAAAGAGTGGTCCAATGGAAAAGCACCTGGGCTGGACCACAGAATCAGAAAGAGATGGTAGCTCTCTGGAATCAGTGATAGGAGACTGTGTACTGCCATTTTGCCTTAAGTTAGAAATAACTTTAAATCCCGTCTTGCAAGTTCTACCCCCCGCCCTGCCATGTGCTGCGGGAGCCAATCCCTTCACGCGCCGCAGGCCCTCCCCGCGAATCGCGCAGCCACGCTGCGGCGGGCACGCGGCCGGCCGCCCCCCCGGTTAACGCCGGTCGCTCGCACGCCCCGGGGGGGCGGCCACGCGGCCTCGCCATTAAAACCAGTTTAAAGCACACTTTTCCGAAAGTGTGTTTGACATATATTAAAGACTTGCCCCATGGCATATGGTTATGGGGGTTGGATACCATACATCCTCTTTCTTTTTCTTTTTCTTTTTCTGTTCTATATTATCCTATGATTGTTTGATGGAGTTCCTTTCTTTTTATAATAATAATAATTATTCTAATTATTTTATTGTTGGAAACTGCTGTGCTGCTCTATGAATTGTGGCATATTAACATTTTAGTAAACCATAAACATACACAGATTGGAAAGCATTTCACATGCCATGCTCTACCTGCTCTCCCCACTTGTTAGTGCATAGAATTTACAAATATGCAGGCTAATAAAAAACTCAAAATGAAACAAAAGATGACTGGTTTGAAGAATTAGGCAGGTTAACTGGATTTCACTCATTTAAAGATATTTAAGCCTTTGAATATTTCTCTCTTCATGCCCTACTTTTTCTAAATCTTTACATCTAGCACCCACTGGGATAAGCCTCCTTTCCTGAGAAACCTCTCAGTTCTTTTATCTAATTTTGTTGCTCTTCCCTGTAATATTCTAATTACTTGTTTTATTATTTGAAAAAATACTTATGGGTGAATATTCAGTGGCGGCAGCCAAGAATGTTTAAAGTACCTGGCTGTTTCAGCTGTAAGTGGGGATATTTGGTGGCACTATCTGTATAGTGCCGCTGAACATTGGGACTGCTGCACTAGCTATTTTTAATATGCCTCCTTTAGTGGTGCAATGTTATCATTAATAAAGAATTTGAAAGATTGCTGAAGAAAAAGACATTTAAATATTGATCAGTGTATAAACGTCTGTCAACAACAAAATCAGGAGTCACATCAAGCTAGAAAAAACAAATGCAGGGTCTCACAGTCCCCATGCTTTGAAAGTAAACCTTAAGGAAAACAAGTCAGTTACAATACATTTCGTACCTGTTGTCTTTGTCTTAGCTATGAGATAAAGAGAACACAATAAACAGGGTAGAGATTAGTTTGCTGATTCCTTTTCTTTTTATCCTATATTTACAATTGAAGCTTTTCCCTCTTAGTAGTACATCATATTTTTCAAGTTCTCATCTAAATACTCATCATGACCATGGCAGCAACCAGCCACAGGTCTGGAACAGTACAAGAACTAGGATATCAATAACAGCTTCGAGGGGCCTACTTACTAATGTGTATTAAGGTTTGGCAGTTAACGCATGATAACTGCAAATGTTAACAAAAGGTAACTGCAAAGCCTCTATAGTAGCTTTGAGGATGTTCCTGGGATTTTGAGGATGGCAGGCATGTAGTTATCCAGAGCTAAAGTCACTACAAATGTTAACACCTCGGCCAAAAACACTTGATGTAGTTAGCTAGACCTCCTTTAGTAGTAATGCATTAACTCTCTGTATTATCTGCTATGGCAACAAGCTCCGCATTAACTGTATGGCACAGACCCCACCCATTCCCAAACCACTCCATGCCTACTTCCACATTAGTTAGCAAATAAGCAGTGAGCATGCATTAATGTCAACGTGAAACAGTTAACACAGCTTAGTCAATAGTCCTCCACGTGTAATAGCTAGCTTCTTATGTTATGTACTTTTGCGAAGTAGTAGTTCAATGGAAATTATCAAGTCCTTTCAGTGCATAATTGCACTGCACAACAGTAACAAACCATTGTTAGCAATATTTCCTAAACTGGGTATAAGGATCAAAATACAGAATGCTATGTGTGTAGATGCCAGCCCATCTAAAATGTATTCATTAATTAACGTTCCATGAAAGTCAAATATGGGAGATGCCTAGAGCTTACCTGGCTTTGCTTGTGGAGTTGTTTTTTGGTGTTTGATAACTTCTGGTTCTGTAAGAATGAGGCAAATCATTCAACACAAAAGAGCTATTATTAGACATATATGTATGGAATTCCATGGTAGTTTTTCTGGTTACAAGAAATTCACTTTTATGAGAGAGCATTTTAAAGTTTTCAGTGATTTTTTCTCAGTAACATATCTGGATTTATCCCACAGCATAGATAAGTATTGGCTGTTTATCCTGTCTCTCCTAAACACTACCTCAGTTCTTTATATTTGACCTGGCATTGAGAACCAAAGTTGAGATCAAGCATTATGAGCCCCCAGTGGCAACTACATGAGTATTTTTCACAATTTTATATCCCTTCAAGCACAACTAGTGATTGTTATTTGAATAATTTTGTAGGCTGGAGACAATTCATCAGGGATCCTTCCTAAAGTCATAGGCCCTGAAGCCAGATACAAGGTGTCACTCTTAAGCAACAACCATGACTTCTTCCCTTAGAGGCTGGAAAGCTGCCCCTATTTGATCCCCTATTTCAACACTTCCCATATTATTAAGGGAACGATGTGGGGTGTGAACCAAAGAACTTGTGCATGAGTCACCGAACTGGACCACCATTAACCTATTTGAATCCTTCAAATTCTACTTTTTCTCAAACCATTCTATAAAGCTATCACTCAGCACCTTGTACAAATGGGAAATTAAGGGCTTTGGGTCCAAATTTCAGTTGGGCGGTGCTATGCATAGCCCACCCACCTCCAGCCTAACCCGGATTTTCCATGCTGGGGTCATATGGGGCCCCGGCATTGAAAATCCAGGTTTCGCCACACAGCCAGATAGCCGCAGGAGCTACCCGTGTAGCACTGATTTTAGATACTACATGGTCAGCTCCAGCCCCTTAAAGATAGGCGTTGTTTTCCCACACCTATCTTTAAGGTGCAGAGCACTAACCATGTAGCATCGAAAATCGGTGCTACACAGGTAGCGCCATGGCCCGCCTGCAATTCACCCCGGAACGCCCCAACACGCCCCGATGCTATGTGGATAGCATCTGGGCGTGTTAGGGACATATCCGGGATTTTCAAAGGACATTACCCGTGTAGGTGCCCTTCAAAAATCCCGGATAAGGCCTTTACACAGGTAACTAAGAAAGTTACCTTTGCAAAGGCCTTCGAAAATTGGGCCGTTCATCTTTATTTCACATAAGGCAAAACAATTAACATAATAATACAGAATACTGCCTATTGCAACTGAACTTATGTCATTTTTAACATCAGATTAGAATTTAACAAAATGTAGTCCATGTAGAGGGTAATTTTCTAAGAGATTACCTATTTGCGAAGACCATGTAAGCACTTCTTTTATCCTATCTTATAAAGACACATAAGCCTAGGTTTCTTTATAAAATGCTAGCACAAATCCATCACTGGATTTGTACTAGCATTGAAGCTAGTCATTTATGCTAGATTGACGCTGCAGACATTTATGGTTGCTTGGGAGCAGGTGTAACTATTAGCATATAAAGTAAGCACATACATCTGTATTTTATAAAATACACAAATGTAAATCAGGAATCTACCTGTGCTCCACCCGTACTCCTACCTGAACACATCTACTCTAAAGTGACATACATAATTACGCCATGCATACTTTTGCACTTGAGGTAGTTTTATAAGAGGCCTTTTACATGTGTACTGACATAAACGTGCAAAATTCCTTTATAAAATTACCTCTTAACAGTCGATTAAACTTGGGCCTTTATTGAAATCGACTGTCAGCAGAGATGCTCACTTGCTTCAGAAGACCTGTTTTGAAAGGCCTAGTCTCTTCCTGATGCATAGTGCTGTGCCTGGTTGTACTTAAGCAATCCTCCTGATAATACTCTAAAGAGGAATCCAGACTACAGTTGCCTTTCTGGGTCCAAGATTTCTAAGAAACTATTTCACTTTGCTTGTGACTGCATACTGTATTGATGAGCCTTTTTTCCACATTTTAAAAATGTTGGAAGGAAGGCCAAACACCTGCCAAAATGGTTAAAAGGTGAGGTGAGAGAACATGTTAGCCAAAAATCATCTGTCAAAAAATGGAAAAGGATCTGAATGAAGAAAACAGGAAACAGCATAAGCACTGTCAGATTAGATGCAATGCATTGAAAGGCAGGTACTCTACCATCCCTTGTACTCTGCACCATCACAATAATAGCAGGAGTAGGATTTGAACCCTTGCCTCCCTATCTTTAGCCCATTATTTTAACCATTAGTCTATGCCTAGACAGCCATACTCTGGAGTGCTATTCTGGGGATGTCTATATAAATGTCTCCACAAATGTCTATGGCAGACAAGTCCACATTTTTGAAATTGTACCTGAATGTGGGCATGTCTGCTTTTTCTTCAGGCATTCTGGCATGGATATCCAAGACTGCACTTGGATGTCATTGGTAAAATGTGCCTTAAAATGAATTAATTGCTTTGGTCTTTACTGAAGAAGATGTAGGGGAGATATCTATGCCAGAAAAGATATTTAAAGTTGATGATTTGGAGGAAATGAAACAAATCTCAGTGAACTTGGAAGATATAATAGGGTAATTTGACAAAATAAAGTATAGGAAATCATTTGGACTGGATGGTATATATCACAGAGTGCTGAAAGAACTGAAAAATGAAATTATAGACCTACTATTAGTAATCTGTAAAATAAAGAATTGAGGGTAGTCAAGGTAACCCCAATTTTTAAAAAGGGTTCCAGGGGTGACACGGAGAACTTAAGACTTGTAAGCCTGGGGAGCATATGAGTGGACAGTCTGCTATAAGAAAGGGCTTTGGGACAACGGAGACACAAGATGCCTGAAGAAAGGCTGGTTTAGAGCACTCCTGCCAACATTGATCCCCTTACAGCCCAATCCATGCTTACCAGTGCTGGAAGCATGTAAATGGATAGTCTTCCCTAAGGAAGGTCTTGAAGACAGATCTGATTGGGCATCCCTACCAATGTCATCATCAAGCCTCATAATGCCTGAGCATTTTCACAGCACACAGCCAGTAGATGTGCAGTCTGGAAGTGTTCTAAGTAGCATGGTCAAAGAGGCTGGAGCCCCTTGGGAGCAGCAGAGGTTCTTGTTGTTCTTAAGTTGCTGATATGCCTGCCATATTAGAGGAAAAAGGAAGAAGAAGCCGGTACAGCCCTTGTCTATAATTGTCAGCCTGATGGATAAATATCTGGCTGAAAAAGCAGGACAGCCAATTGCAGGTACTATTCTTCTTTCCCTTCCTTATAGGGAGCTTTGTTTAGCACTCTTGAGCATATGCCATCTTCCCCACCTGGTTTGGTATCGGTCTTATAAACCTCTGAACTGTTAATAAGACAGAGTTCTCTAGTTGTAGTTGATTTGTCACATGCTTTTTCTTGGAATGGCCAGCTAGTCACCTCTCAGGAGAACCCTCATCCACCATGCTGTCTCTTTGATAGATATCTGGTGTGTGGTCACTAGAACTGAATAACCTTTGTCTACTACAGTGTCTCAGCTTTGCTAGTTTACCTAGGAGACTGTTAAAGATCCAGACTGGACAGTTGGGACTTTGACTAAACATGTTTTCTGTGGATTCTCTATTATCTGCCCTCTAATCAGTCAATATGCCTGCAATTAAAGATGGTCTTGTTATACACCAAAAAATGGAGACTCTTGAAAATATAGCCAGGTATGATAATTGAAGGATCTTAAATTTTCCTTGTATTAGTCTTCTGTCTAGCGAGATTTTGTTGAGAAAATACTCAACTGGGCAAGTGGCTTCCAGGCCTAGGCCATGGTCCCTGCCCTTCCCCTTCCCCTACTGTCCCCCACCCTTTCTCACCCCCCCCTTTTTCTCTGCCCCATGTCCCCTTGTTTAAGTCATCCCTCACCACTGACAGAATGCACAGACAACCAGTTTTGCCACAAAAATTTAGTTTATTGGATAATGTTAGCCACAGCATAACCTTAAGCAAACATATAACCAAAATTCACAGTGTACAATTCTCAAACATATATACAACATTAAATTGCCCTAAACCTCTCTGACACTTATCCTCGAGATGCACAGCCCATACTCGCTCAAGAGAGGTGCTGTCAAAGCCCGCTCCTTGACCTGAAAGCACTTCTTAACCATTGCTGTCATAACTGATATGCCATTAAAGTGTGCACTATACCCCCAATTGCAGCAGTGTCCTCCTTCTCTGTTTCTGACCCGGCCCGTCAAAGGTTGGGATTGCTGCTTACTTAATATATGGCAATGAGGTGTATCCCTCCCTCCGCCCACCATCAAAGCGTGGGGAGGCACATTACCCACTGATCCTGCTGCAATCCCATCGACCCTGTCTGGTGGAGGACAATTTCCTTGTGGTCACTCCTCCTATACTCAACTGTACGGCCGCCCACCCTTTCTCCCCCCCCTTTTCCCCTGCCCCGTGTCCCCTTGCTTAAGTCATTCCTCACCGCTGACAGAATGCACAGAAGACCAGTTTTGCCACAAAAATTTAGTTTATTGGATAATGTTGGCCACAGCATAACCTTAAGCAAACACATAACCAAAATTCACAGTGTACAATTCTTGAACATATATACATTAAATTGCCCTAAACCTCTCTGACACTTATCCTCAAGGCACACAGCCGTACTCGCCCAAGGGAGGTGCCATCAAAGCCTGCTCCTTGACCTGA
This sequence comes from Ichthyophis bannanicus, assembly GCA_033557465.1. Taxonomy (NCBI): domain Eukaryota; kingdom Metazoa; phylum Chordata; class Amphibia; order Gymnophiona; family Ichthyophiidae; genus Ichthyophis; species Ichthyophis bannanicus. Next base: position 84,656,601 of record CM066032.1, read on the forward strand.
AAATACTTCTTAACCATTGCTGTCATAACTGATACATATTATCCGTAATATTATGTTTATGTTTATTAAACTTGATATACCGCCCTGTGGAATCCCGTAATATGTTCTACCTTAAAGGTGATATTACCCAAAAACAAAAAGTAACCGATACAGCTTTATTACTTAAAACACTTTTTTATTACACTATTGTTAAATTCATAAAAATCTTAAATTGAGATGTTACAAAATATATAAAAACTACCCAATTTATTAGACTATAATATCCATACCCATTCATACACTCTCACACACACACACACACACATACACATTTACTATACCGTGTTATCCCCCTTTCACAAATAGTTCTCAATGATACCAAATACTATTTATATTGCAGGATCACCTAATACATTATTACCTGCATTAATTACCTACATTAAACACAACATCTCTTACTACCCCTATATTTTGTTCCTTATCACATACCAAATCCTGCAATATTACTAGCACTTCAACAGCATAACAATTCCTCAAAGATCTTTCTTTTATTGACAACCAATATGCAATGGAGTACAGACTTCTCAAATAGCACATAACCATAATCCATGCTCCATATAATCTTGATAATTTCTACTATCTACTGAAGACAATGCTGTCAAATAATTGACATGTTGTCGTCCAATATCCCAAATTATCTTCACTTCGAACTGCACAAAACTCCACAAGGCTGCAGAAGATATAATCCTTTCACACAGCTCCACTAAGCTTACTGGGGATATGTCTTATCCACATCAAGATGGATCAAGCTAACATAAGGGTCCATAGTAATATTCCCCGGAGATGCACATTCACAAAACACAATCCACGTGTTTCAAATATCATGCTGTTCACACTGTTTAATGTGCTATTCACATGCTGTTAAATAATACCTTCTCTGACCCTTTTCAAATCCAGGCTGAAAACTCACCTCTTCACTGCTGCTTTTGAATCTTGACTTACCTGATCTCCTTGTTTCTTTACCTCTTCCCCTTGTTTTATCCCTGTCTACACCTTCTATGTTGTCTGTCTTCACTAGATTGTAAGCTCTGATGAGCAGTGACTGTCTCTTACATGTCTGTGCAGCGCTGCGTATGGCTTGTAGCACTATACAAATGCTCAGTAGTAGTAGTAGTAATATGTTATTCCTGTATGTGCGCTGTGAATGCACTATGCACGATGCCTACAATATATTATTCCAAACAAGGTATTATTCTTCCTGTGTATATGCTGTATATGCACTATGCACACAATTATTCATACCTTGTGTGGAACAATATATTGTGTGCATCGTGTATTGTGCATACACAGCATATACACAGGTCATTTCTGCCACCAGAGGTACTCCAAACCGCTGTGTGATGGGCTTGCATGGATCCAAGAACCTTTTGCACTGCTTGGACCCGGCCCCCATGAACAGGAAATCAGGGTAATGAATGGTTGAGACAGGCCCGGGCTATTTCTTTGACTGACCTAAGCAGGAATGAACTGAACAGCGTAAAATAAGCACAGGAATTGAGCAGCCTGTGGACATACATTTGTCATAGTTGTCTTCGCTCTTAAAGGTGAAAACCGAGTAGATGAAAAAGACTCTGGAAGTACCAGGAGTAGTCAGAACGCAAACCCTATCTCCGTTTTAGCCAGTTTTGCCTATAGCCCAAATTCCGAATGATTGTTATGGCCTGGTCGATAGACAAACTAATACGTGGCTTGAATAACCCCAGAGAGGCCTTTGTGTTAGTTTTTCTGGATATTGCCTCTGCCTTTGATAGTATAAGTCATAAAATACTTTTAATAAGACTAAAACAGATAGGACTAAATGGCACAGTAATCCAATATTTTCAATCTTACATCTCTGATCATACCCAACAAGTATAGATTGAACAAATAAAATCATTCATCTTCAAACAAGAACAAGGCATCCCCAAGGGTCTTCCCTCTTGGCACTTTTGTTTAACCTATATATCCAATCTATCTGTAACATCTTCAAAAACACAAAATCATAAGAACATAACATAAGAACATAAGATATGCCATACTGGGTCAGACCAAGGTCCATCAAGCCCAGTATCCTGCTTCCAACAGTGGCCCATCTAGGTCATACGTACCTAGCAGTTTCCCCAAAATACACAGTGCTTGTATTGGATCAAGCACTATGTCAATACTTGTATTGGATCAAGCAATGATATCCTGGGTCCCTTTTTAATCATGGTTTATGGACCTTTCCTCCAGGAACTTGTCCAAACCTTTTTTAAACCCAGCTACACTAACAGCCTTTACTACATCCTCCGGTAACAAATTCCAGAGTTTGATTACACGTTGAGTGAAAAAATATTTTCTCTTATTTGTCTTAAATAGGTTATCCTGTAGCTTCATTGCATGTCCCGTAGTCTTTCTATAGTCTGATAATGTAAACAATTGATCTACGTTTACCCGTTCCACTCCATTCATTAATTTATAGACTTCTATCATATCTCCCCTCAGCCATCCATTTTCCAGGTTAAAGAGCCTTAACCTTTTTAGCCTTTCTTCATAGGGGTATCCTTCCATCCCCTTTACCATTTTGGTGGCTCTTCTCTGGACCTTTTCTAAAAACGCTATATTCTTTTTAAGATACGGTGACCAGAATTGCACACAATATTCAAGGTGCAGTCGGACCATGGAACGATACAGAGGCATTATAATATCCTTTGTTTATTTTCCATTGCTTTCCTTCTGATACCTAGCATTCTATTTGCTCTCTTGGCTGTCGCTGCACACTGGGCGGAGGGTTTTAACATGTTATCCACAATGACACCTAAATCTTTTTCTGGGTGGTGATTCCTAATGTGGAACCCTGCATCATGTAACCATAGTTTGGGTTGTTCTTCCCTAGGTGCATAACTTTGCACTTGTCCACATTAAATTTCATCTGCCATTTTGATGTCCAGTCTTCCAATTTATCAAGATCCTCTTGCAATTTTCCACAGTCCTCATGGGTTTTAACAACTTTAAATAGTTTTGTGTCATCTGCAAATTTGATAACCTCACTCGTTATTCCCTTTTCCAGGTCATTTATGAATATGTCAAAAAGCAGCGGACCCAGCAAGGATCCCTGGGGTACACCACTAGTCACCTTTCTCCATTGGGAAAATTGTCATTTAGCCCTACCCTCTGCTTTCTATCGTTTAACGAGTTCCTGATCCACAATAGTACACTGCCTCCTATCCCATAACTCTTTAGTTTTGCCAGAAGTCTCTGATGAGGGACATGGTCAAAGGCTTTCTGAAAGTTCAAATACACTATATCAACTGACTCACCTTGTCTACCTGTTTATTCACACCTTCAAAAAAACATAACAGATTAGTAAGACAAGATCTTCCTTGTCTAAAGCCATGTTGGCTGTCTCCTATTAAGCCATGACTATCTACATATTCAGCAATTTTGTTCTTTATGATGGTTTCTACCATTTTTCCAGGTACTGACGTCAGGCTCACTGGTCTGTAGTTTCCCGGATCACCCCTGGAACCCTTTTTAAAAATTGGCATTACATTGGCCTTCCTCCAATCTTCAGCTATTAGAGATGATTTTAATGATAGTTCACAGATTACTAATAGCAGGTCTGCAATCTCATATTTCAGTTCTTTCAACACCCTTGGATGTATATCATCCGGTCCAGGTGATTTGCTACTCTTCAGTTTATCAAATAGTTGTAATACATCTTCCCAATGTATCGATATTTCCTTCAGTTCTTCCGCACCTTTAAATACCACTTCAATCAGTTATCATTTCTATGCAAACGATATTGTGCTGTATCTCCCCATAGACATAATCAACCCCATCTATCACCAATTAACATCTTGCCACAATGAAACAGTAAATGGCTAACCACAAACAAACAAGATAAACTTCAATAAAACCAAAGTTTTATATATATCTAGAAATCAAAACTTTATCCCCCCTCAAAAATTCCCCATCCAAGTGACTGAACTAGATGTTAAAAAAAGAAGTAAAATACCTCGGGGTTACACTTGATCAGTCTCTTAACATGCTAACATACATAAAACTAGTTACTAGAGCTATTATTTTTCAAATTATGCATGATTCAAAACCTCAGACCACTACTGGATAGCTATGACTTCAGATCTGTTCTCCAGGCCCTGATCACACCGCATTTCAATTTCTGCAATAGCAATTAATCAGCTCCAGATGACACAGAATGTCACAGTCCAAATCATCTATAAAGCTGACCACTCAGATCACATCACACCATTACTCTACAATCTACATTGGTTGCCCATATTATCCAGAATTAAAAATAAGTATTTGATGATCATCTTTAAACTTCTCAATAGCATTGTACCATCATTTCTATCCTCCCTCATCACCACCCCTGCTAATACAAGGACCAGAAGAAGCTGTTTGCAAAACACCATTGAAATATCATCTGATTTCCGTACACAAATCACACTACTAGTAATAGGGCATTCACCTATGTTGCACCAATGCTCTGGAATGCCTTACTAGTAAAATTAAGAGCCACTAAAGATCTCCAAACTTTCCGCAAGGATATTAAAACATTCCTTTTCATCGAACATTTTATTTATTTATTTATTTGCATAACTTTTATATACCGTCAATTCCTAAGATCAGTGGCAGTTTACATCGAACAATATCAAAATACATGGAACAATGAAGTATTATATAACAGATACATAGAACTGTAATCAACTATATACAGGTAGTATAACAGTATTTAGAACTATTTACAAGTAATTACATAGTTTTTACATATTATATATTTAATGATTCATCATAAGTTCTATTATCGAAGTTGAGGAGAGTCTATTTGAGAGGTTGTAAACATATTGAGTTATGGAGGATGGGAGGACTTATCCAGGTCACAATCTGTATTGATGTAGTGTTGCGTGAAAATATATGTTTTTAGATCTTTTCGGAATTTTTGTAGATCTTATTTATTTTTTATTTATTTGCAAATCTTTTATATACCACCATTTCCTAAGATCAGTGGCGGTTTACATCAGAACAACTTGAAATACATAGAACATTGCAGTGATAATTAGGTACATTGAACAGTAGTCAGAACTATATACAGGTAGTATAAACTGAGTTTAGAACTATTTACATGTTATAACAATATTTATTTACATATATTGTGATGGGGCCCGTGGTTAGAGCCCTTTTAGCCCTGTATAGGCGGTTGCCTAGGGTCTATAAGACAAGTAAAACTGCTCCGGCTTTATAAATGAATGAGTCTTTCAGAGCAAATTGAATGAAAATAAAGTGGGATTTTATTCCCCGTCCCGCTCGGACTGTCAAGAAGAACAGAAACTTCAAAACGTAAGCGAAGTAACAAAAATAGTGGCAAACATATATTCTTTGTTACATGCACAAAGTTCTCTTTTGCATTTACTCAAATATCAAGGCTGCATTTATAACACATGCTGCAATCCAAGGGAATGGGCTCTGGAAGACTGCTACCATCTTCCCATATCATGCTTTCTCCAGCACTTCCCAAACTCCCTGTGTCAGACTCCTCTTGTGAACAATGTTCAGACACAGCGTCTTGTGACAATTCGCTATGGTAATCAATGGATGCTCTTCTCCCTTCGGGTCTATACCTCCCTCTGTAGTAGCTTCTGCCTGGGCTCTCCTCCCAGAACAACAGCTCTGAACCACCTTGCTTCGTGCGGTTATAGTCAGGACCACGCCCTTGGCACTTATAAGTTTTAAACCTCTCCCTGTAAGCATATGGAGGTTTCTTTCTCTCTGCAGGGATTGCCTTAGTACTTGGCTCCCTATATCTTTTGGTTTTGGCCTCCCAGGCTGGTTGTGCAGAAGTATAATTGGTCCTAGCTTTACAACTATTTCTTATACTGCAGATGTGCTTGGAGTTCCCATCCCCCGACACTTTCTTTTTACCCTGACCTGTGCTTAGAGCTGGCACATACCGGTCTCTTGTGTAGTGGGACCCTCCTGGCTTCTCTTCAAGGCTAATTCTGGTAGCAGGTTTTCTCCTAGTACAGCTTGCCTTGAACCTCTCTTCCTGAGTGCTGGAGCCAGATTCACTTCCTGGTTCTCCGTGAGAAAAGTTTCCTCCCAGCACTCCCCTGGGGTTTCTGCTCAGCTGATGAGAGCCACACCTCCTGCCACTCTCTCCCCGGCTTTTGCCTTGCTCGAGAGTTGTAACGTGCCTTTCTCTCTCTCTACCTTCATCTGCATCTGCCGGTGCAACTGCATCTGCTGCTCCCTCTGCAACTCTTCCTGCCACAACTTTTTCCCACTGACTGGAACCCTGTCTTAAGTAATCCCTAGCCCTACACGTGATCTGGGGATTTTCAATCAGGTGTTCCTGATGAGTTTTGTGTTTGTTACGCAGTAACAATTTCCTTTGCTCAACTGATTCAGAGTGCCTAGTGCTCTTTTCCAATGCTGAATCTGAGGTAAGTCTTTCTTTTACCTGCCCTTCCATGAGCTGTGTACCCCTTGCTGCATCACAATATACATATTAAAGGTTCATCATATGTTCTGTTTTGGGAGTAGTATTGAGATTATTAGAGCAGGTATCTACCTTGGTGATCTATGGAGGATGGGAGGCCTTGTCCAATTCATTGTCTATCTTTTGTCTCTCTTAGTTGATCAGGGAGGTTATTCCATAGGGTTGGTGCTACAAATGAGAAAGCGCTGACACTTGTTGTATGTTTTGTCTTTCTTATACAGTCAGGTACTAAGATGGTATTTAGGTTCCTTCTTCGTCTTATTCTATTTTCAGGGGAGTTATGAATCAGTTTGGATAGAAATGAAGGGGCTATCTCATTAATTCATTTGAAGGTGGTCAATAAGATTTTATAATAAATCCTGCTGGAGATAGGTAACCAATGTAAAGAGAAGAAAATCGGGGTAATGTGGTCAGTTAGCTTGGCTTTAGAAATTATTCTTGCAGTAACGTTTTGGGCCATTTGGAGAGTTTTTAGGTTCTTTTTTGTTACTCCTTGAAGTATGCCATTACAATAGTCAAAGTGGGGGGTTATTAAAGCCTGTGTTATAGTTCTAAAATCATCATTATCAAGAAGAGGCCTCAGTTGTTGAATTGAACAAAGCTTGTAATAAATTGTTTTGGTTATTTTCTTGATGTGGGTGGTAAAACTAAGTGTCTTGTCAAGGATAACTCCTAGATATTTAATCTCTTCTTTAACTGGTAGGGTAAAATTCAGAAATTTGATGTCAGTTGGTGGTGTATAATTTGTGTTTCTTGATGTGATTAATATTTCAGTTTTTTTTTAATTAATGTTCAGATTGTTTGATCTGAGCCAATTTTCAGCTTCCATAAGACAGGTTGCTAATTTGTCATATTTAGGATCAAGTATATTGATTGAGGAGAACAACATAATGTCATCCGCATATATATGGTAGTTTATCTTATATTTTTGGAATATAGTACATATAGGCTGTAGGTATAGATTGAATAGGAGGGCAGATAATGCAGAGCCCTGAGGTATTCCTTGTTCTTGAGGGAAACGGGGTGATGAAGTTTGGTTAATTTGCACAAATTTGAGATCGGTCGGATATGTATGATTTAAACCATTCTAGGGTAGTTTTCTTTAATCCTATCTGACTGAGTCTTGAAATGAGTATGTTATGGTTTACACTGTCGAAGGCAGCAGATATATCTAGGAATACCAGGATGAAAGCTTGTTTTGTGTTATCTAAGCCCTTAATGAGGGTATCTAGGAGGGCAAGAAGTAGGGTTTCAATGCCATGGAATGGACGGAACCCGTATTGGTGATCATCAAGGGGAGCAGATGTATCTATATAATCTTGGAGTTGAAGTTGGACAACTTTTTCAATGATTTTGGTCAGGAAAGGAATACTGGCGATCGGGCGATAAGATGATGGGTCATTTTCATTTAGAGCCTTATTCTTTAGGATCGGGCGGATTGCAGAGAATTTGAGTTCCTTTGGTAACACACCTTACTGAAGAGATTTGTTTACTATATCTAAAATAAAAGGGGCGAGTTCTTGTTTTGTTGTCTTAATCCAAGTAACTGGACAGGGATCAAGAATGGATGTTGTTGTGTTCATTTTAGATATTATATTGAGCAATTGATTTTTATCAATAAGATGAAAGGAGTTCCATGTATTATTATTGATTGTTGAATTTATGGATTCGGGTATTGGAATGGGGTATAGTTTAAGTTTGCTAGCAAAATAGTTTGCTAGATCTTGTAGGTTGATAGGGACCCGTTTTTGGTTAGTAGTAGGGGCTTTAGTTAAGGATTTTACAATTTCAAATAGTTCCCTTGGACGGTTAATAGTTTTAGATAAGATCGTTGTGTGATGTTGTTTTTTAGCATTATTAGTTGCTAATCTGTAGGTGTTAAGAGTAGAAAAGTATATATCCCGAAGTTCATGTGTTTTTTTTGTTCGCCATTTATTTTCTATTTTTCGTAGTTGTTTTTTAAGTGATGCTAGTTCATTTTGGTAACCCGATCAACTCGTATAATGATAAATATCCGAGACAGCAACCATATTAACGTAGGACTCCACATTCCCTTCCCTCCTTTCCTTCCCACCATTCTAACTCTCCTATCTCCAATTGCCTCCAGTCAGAGCCAAATTGTATAATTTTGAATCTAATTCAACTTTGGACCACCATCTCCCATCTCTACCTTGACAAAAAGTACCTAAGATTCCTCTCTGAGAATTGCAGTAGGTAGCATGTGCATATGTTGAATATAAATATGTTACCTGTAAAGAGTTAGCCAGCCATTAATGTATAACTCATTGTTCTAAGTTTAATGTAACTTTCATGTTTCACGTTCAATGTAAACCACCCTTGATCTTTGGAAGGTATGGTATAGAAAAGCTTCAAAATAAATAAATAAATAAATAAATAAAACTGCTTCTGAGGAAGGCTTTGATGCTCTAATGAGTAATCCTCAGTTTAATTTAAGACACTATGGGCCTGATATTCAACTAGGCAGGCTATGCACTGCTACAGCACATAGCCCTGCCTTCTCACCTCTAATCCAAGATATTCAATGCTGTGGTGACGGCACTGAATATCCGGTTTTGGCACCCAGAGAAAACCGCCTCAGAGCCTAACCGGGTAGCGGTGATATTGCACCGCTATCCAGTTAGCGATCTGCAGTTAAAACTAGGTGAGCTTATGGCTTGCCTAATTTTAGCTGCCGATCGCTAACTGGGTAGCTGTGCAATATTAATCCCTGCCTCTGCTCCGTCCTGGAATGCCCCCAACAAACCCCGATACTAATTGCATAGCATCAGAATGCATAGGGGACTTAGACAGGGATATTTAATTGCAGTAACAATGTAGGTGCCATCAAATATCCCCATTTAACACTAGAAGCCCCAAAAGGAATTTTACCTAGAAACCCTAAAGTGCGTCAATTGACACATTATCACGATGACTGAGTTTAGCATGAAATTCAGATGTGAATTAATGTGAAGTTACTTATTTGTTAAATACGTGCAGTATGTGACGTCATTACATGATGTCATCGTGTGTTTATTGTTTGTAATGTCGGAGTAAAACTGTAAACAGTGATTGAGATGCGCCAGCTAGTGGAAACATAAATTTATACCTAGAAGCCCCAAAGTACATCAATTGATGCATCCAAGACAATTGCGTGCGTCAATTGACGTACTTTGGGCCTTCTAGGTATAAATTCATTTTCCTGCTAGGTGGTACATCTGTCATTAATTTTCAATGCACATATTTGAACATCTTGACCTTGCTAACAAAGTCGTGGAGCATGACTGATATGGTTCTAGAAGTGGCGCTGGTATACAACTTCGAAGATGCATTTGCATCAATTGATGCACTTTGGGGCTTCTAGTGTTAAGGCATTTATATGCTTTACTGGGCTGTAAACCATGTAAATGCCTTTCAAATATCAGGCCCTATATCCACTAGGGCAACTTTGCTAGTCTCATTTCATTCTGAAATTGATAAAATAATTATTTTGAAAGCTTATTTTAAGAATAAAGATTCCTTGTTTTGTGGCGCTAGGGTGATTTTTCCAGATGACTCCAAAACAATAGAAATGAGGCGAAAGTCATTCTTAGCCTTTAAGTCAAGGGTTTTGGCTTTAGGTAAGACATTTTTCCTAAGGTATTCATGTAAATGTTTAATTTCCTATCAAAAGGTTAGACATGTTTTCTTAGATTCTGCTCATATAAAGACATTTATTTTTGATAAAGAAAAAGATGGTAGTCTTTAGAGTATTTCTTTCAGGTAGATATATGGTAGATAAAATAATTGGCTATCAATGATTTGGGGGGCTCTTTGCTCCCTAGTTTTTCTTTTTATGAATATGTTTTCTTGTTTTTTTCTCACAATTTGTTCCCTGTGATGCAGACTCTGTGCCTAATTAATTATGGGATCATATTATGTACATATTGTTTTGCATGATTAGCTGATTTCTTTATTACTCCTGTGGTGATGTAAATTTTCATAATCTTAAAAAAAAATAAGACCGGTGTGTCAGTGCCAGTCAAAATGGTAGAAACACAATTGATGGATAAATAGGACAAACTCAACATGGATTTTGAAGTCTTGCTTCACCAATCTGCTAGTTTGCTTTTCAGGAACATGTAAATAAAGTAGATAAACATATAGATCAAATAGAGCTGGTTTATGTAGAGCTCAATTCAGCAAGAGGCACGTCTGGGCCGTCAGGACGGCCCCGAGCAGGAATTGCCCTTTGGGACCCAGTTCTGCATCCTGAGAGAAAGATGATCCGCTGGTGCAGGATTGGGCCCAGAGATGGACTGGCCTGCCCCTGCAGTCAGCCAGGGGACATCCTCACAGGCTCCCAGAAAGCCCACCGCATTGCTGCTTTACCCTGCTGCCTGACCCCAGCCAGAGCCTGGATCAGGTGGCAGAAACTTACTGTGCCTGCTGCTGATGCTGCTGGGGGAGCTGGTTGGCCGATCCGGGGAGAGCAGCCAGTGCTTATTCTCTGTCTGTTTCCCCCAGTGCTGCAGGACATATAGGGCCATGACTGGAATCGGCCCTGTACATCCGAGTGCTGGTCCCACCCATGCTCCTCCCACTCTCCGCCCCATCTACCGCAGCATACACAGTGACTCTGTGCGTGCAGGAGGTGGAATACAGTGAAGGTGAATAGAGGGGCAAGCTTACCTTAAAGCCAGATGGCTTACCACACTGCCTCCAATCCAGGCCCATTGGCTCTCTCCCGAATCGCAAGACTTCAGCAGAGGGAGAGATCCAATAGGGCTGGATTGGAGGCAGCATGGCAAGCCATCCGGCTTTAAGATATGGTTGCACCACTGCCTCAGGAATCGGAGGTGTGGGCACTATGGGGGTGCACCCCTCTCCCGGCCAGCATCCAGAGTGGGCTGGACCTACCGCCCAACTCTTGGTATGCCACTGGAAATGGGAACTGGATAAAAGAGAGAAAAAAGGGAACAAGACCAAATGGTCAATTTTCTCAAAGGAGAAGAGTGAATAGTAGAGTGCTCCAGGGATCTGTAATGGGCCCGCCTCTTTTTAAAAGCTTTATAAATGACCTGGAAAAGGAAAGAACAAAGGAGGCGATCAGATTTGCAGATGATTTGTTATTGTTTTGTTAAGTGCCATTGCATCAGTGTTGACTCATGGCAATTCTCTGGATAGCTGTCCTAAACTATGTTCAGTCTTCAGATAGGTGACTCATTGTTAATAGAGTGGCATCCATAGCTGCTGTTATTGTATCAATCCATCTCATTGGTGGCCTTCCTCTTTTTCATTGACCTTCAGCCTTTCTCTAAAGATCTCTCTCTTCGCATAATGTGTCGAAAATATGAAAGTCAAAGTCTTGCCATCTGATCTTCTAAAGACAGCTTAGGTTTGATCTCCTCTAGTATTATTCCTCAGGCAGTCCATGGCATACACAGTAGTCTTTGCCAACACTGTAATTCAAGGGCATTCATTTTCTTCCTATCTTTTTCACTATCCAACCTTTGCCTCCATATGATGTTATTGAAAATACCATGGCTTGAACAAGTTGAATCTTTGTATAGAGAGAGACATCTCTGCTCTTGAGAATCTTGTCTAGGTTCTTCATAACCATTCTGCCAAGAGCAATGCGTCGTCAGATTTCTTGACTGCTTGTCGTTTCTTTATTGATTATTGCTCCAAGCATGTTAAAGTTTTCAACTATTTCAATTTCTTCTCCATCATCGATGAACTTATTGATTTTGCCAGTTGTCAGGATCTTTGTCTTCTTTACATTAAGGTGCAGGCCCATTTATAAGACGATGTTCCTTGATCTTGAGAAGTAAATGTTTCAGATAATCTTCACTTTCAGCCAGTATTGTGGTATCATCAGCATAGTGAAGGTTGTTGATGAGTCTTCCACCAATCTTCTCTGATGATTTGTTCTTCATATAAATTAAACAGGTAGAGGGAAAGTGCATTGCTTTGTACACCTTTGCTGATTTTAAACAATTCTGCTTTTTCTTGTTGCTACTACTATTACTACTACTACTACTGAGCTTTTGTATAGCGCTACAAGACATATGAAGTGCTGCACAGATATGTAAGAGACAGCCCCTGCTCATCAGAGCTTACAATCTAGTCAACACAGACAACACAAGGCAAACATAAGGAGATCAGGTGAGTCAAGATCTGCGAAGAGGCAGCAAAGAGGTGAGTTTTAAGCCTGGATTTGAAAAGGGTCAGAGAAGGTACCTGATATACAGACTCAGGTAGTTTGTTCCAGGCGTAAAGTGCAGCAAGGTGAAAGGAATGAAGTCTGGAGTTAGCAATAGAAAAGAAGGGCTCAGATAGAAATGAATTGCCAGAAGAGTGGAGTTTCCGAGGCGGTGTGTAGGGAGAGATAAGAGAAGGGTAGTGAGGAGCTGCAGAGTCAATGCACTTATAGGTCAGCAGAAGAAGTTTGAACTGGATGTGGAAACAGATAGGGAGCCAATGAAGTGACTTGAGAAGAGGGGTAATATGAGCATGATGAGGCTGGCGTAAGATTAACCGCGCAGTAGAGTGTTAAACAGATTGAAGGGGAGAGAGATGATTCAAAGGGAGACCAGCAAGGTGTAGGTTAAAATAGTCAAGACGAGAAGTGATTAAGGAGTGGATAAGTATCTTAGTAGTGTGTTCAGAAAGGAATGGGCAGATTTTGTTGATGTACAGAGAAAAAAACGGCAGGTCTTAGCTATCAGATGTATTTATATGGAGAAGGAAAGAGAGGAGTCAAATACGACCCCAAGGTTGCGAGCTGTGGAAACAGGGAGGAATAGAGAATTATCCACAGAGACTGAGAAAGGAAGAAGTGGAGAAGAGGTTTTAGGGGGAAAAATAAGAAGCTTGGTTTTGGCCATGTTCAATTTCAAGTGGCAGTGAGCATCAAGCAGCAAATTCAAAAAGGCAGGCAGAAATCCGGGTCTGGATTGCCAGATAGATTTCAAGTTTAGAGAGGTAGATTTGGGAGTCATCAGCATAATGATGGTACTGAAAGCCATGGGAAGAGATGAGCGCAGCAAGGGACTGGGTATTGAGAGAGAAAAGGAGTGGACCCAAGAGAGATCCTTGGGGTACACCAACTGAGAGCGGGATAGCAGTAGAGGAGGATCCACCAGAACAAATACTGAAAGAACGATGGGAGAAATAAGCGGAGAGCCAGGATAGTACAGGCCCTTGAAATCAAGTGAGGAAAGGGTATGAAGGAGAAGGCTGTGGTCAACAGTGTCAAAAGCAGTAAAGAGGTCATGAAGGATGAGGACTGAGTAAAGGCCCTTGGATTTTGCCAGGAACAAGTCACTGGAGATTTTAGCAAGCGTTGTTTCAGTAGAATGTAAAGGACAAAAACCAGATTGTAAAGAATCCAGGAGGGCTTGAGAGGAGAGAAAGTCAAGGTAACGATGATGAATTGTACATTCAAGTAGTTTAGAAATGAAGGGGAGGAGGGAGATGGGTCAATAGTTAGAAAGACAGATAGGATCAAGTGAGGGTTTCTTGAGGAGAGATGTAACTACAGCATATTTGAAGGCTGCAGGGATAGTAGTAGTGGAGGGTGATAGGCTGAGAATATGAGAGATGGAAGGGACAACAGTGGAGGAGATGGGGCTTAGGAGATGGGTGGGAATAGGATCAGAGTAGCAGGTAGTGAGTTTGGAGGAGGAAAGAGGTTGTGTGGTTTCCTCCTCAGAGATCTCAGAAAAGGAAGAGAGGGTAGCAGAGGTAGAGGGGTAAGATGGGAGTGGGGGAGGAGGGGAAGGAGGGTGAGTAGCTAAATTTATGAGGAATTGGAGGGTAATCTTGTTGGATTTTGTCATGGAAATAGTCAGCCAGGATTTGGGCAGAAAGGAAGGGAGGGTTTGGAGGCGGAGGCACCTTGAGGAGAGAGCTGAGAGTAGTAAAGAGACAGCGAAGGTCAGAGACAAGAGATTTTGTCAGATGGACATAATAGTCTTGTTTGGTGAGTGCTATGGCTGACTGAAAAGAAACAAGCATGAATTTGAAATGCAGAAAGTCTGCAAGGGAGTGGGATTTAAGCCAAGGATGCTCACCTGAATGGGCATAGGAACGTAGATAGCGGGTAGTGGATGAAAGCCATGGCTGGGATGCAATAAACCTCACAGGACGTGGTAAGGGTGGAGCAAGAGCATCCAGAGCAGAGGAGAGTGCAGCATTATAAGCAGCTACTGCCTCATCAACAGATTCAAATGACATGGTGGAGGAAAGAGATAATAAAAAGTGGAAGAGAGAACCAAAGGGTCAATAGCATGAAGATTTCTAAAGAGGTTGGAGGAGACAGGACAAAACTGAGGTGGCAGGTGATGAAAAGTGAGGCTTAGCAGGTGATAGTCAGAGAAGGGAAGAACTGGGGTACAGATGTTTGAGGGTAAGCAATTAGAGACAAATACAAGGTCAAGGCAGTGACCATGCTGGTGAGTGAGGGCAGTTGAGCAAAGCTGGAGGTCAAATGAGAAGGTAAGGGAAGGGAGCTTTAAAACATAAGGATCAGAGGGGTTATCAACACGGATGTTAAAATCCTTGAGAATAAGAGTGGGGGAAGAGGAATCCAGAAAGAAGGAAAGCCACGAGTCAAAGTCTGTGAAAAAGGTAGAAGTAGACTTGTCAAGAGATCGATAAATAAATGCTACCAGGAGAGATACTGGAGTGAAAAGGCAGATGGAGTGGACTTCAATGGAGGGAAAGGAGTGAGTCTGAGGCAGCAGGAGGGGTTGGAATTGGTAGGAAGGAGAAAGTAGAAGCTCAACACCACCACCACGGCCAGTGGGACAAGACATATGGGAGAACTGAAAACCACCATGACACAGAACAGTAAAAGATGCTGTGTCTTCTGGGAGGAGCCAGGTCTCAGTTTGAGCAAGAAGATGGAGAGCATTAGAGATAAAGACATCATGAGTAAAAGCAAGTTTATTTGAGATGGAGGCACTTGAAAAATGGAGAGAGGAAGGGGAAAGGAGAGGGATATGAATAAGATTAGAGGTGTTACGTGAAGATTTCTTTGCAGAGTGTGACAAAAGTCTAGGGGGGCCAGGGTTGGGGTGGATATCTCCAGATGAGAGAAGGAGAAGGAGTAGAAGAGTGTGGGGCAGAGAGGAGACAGTATGGTGGAAACAAGGGTGAAGTTGTCTTAGAGAGAGAGGAGATGGCTGAATGAGAGGGAGAAAGTGGTGAAGATCAAAACTGATGACAGGATAGACAGAATGGAGGGCGAAGTGAGGATGATAAGGGGGAGATAAGAAGGAGGGGAGTGAAGGTGTTGGTAGGAGGGGGACAATTAGGGAGTATGAAGAATAGGATGCCATAGAAGAGGGATGGAGAGAACAGAGACCTGAAGAAATAGGTGGGAGAGAGCCCACAGGGGATTAGGTGCACCTGTGAATAAGAGAGGTAAGGAGCAGATGATAGCTAAAAGAGACCGAGGTCCAGGGGGTGGGTGGGTAGAGGGGAGGGGGGTGGGGGTGGGGGTGCATTCAAACAGTTGCTTCTTAATCAATGTAAAGGTTTCTATCAGTCTATCTCCAGCTTCATTTCTGTTGCCAAGTCCATATTTTCCAACCACTTTGCCTTCTTCTTTGTTGCCAACCTTTGTGTTCCAGTCACCCATGACTATCATGTTCTGTCAATTTCAGCTCGTCCTTGGTCATAGAACTTATCAACTTCATCCTCTTCTGCAGTTGTTGAGGCATGTACCTGAATAATATTTGTGTTTATAAGCATTCCTTGTAGATGAATAGAAATTCAGCATTCGCTGATTGCATTGTATTTTATTACAGTTCTTACATGCTT
The DNA here is from genome assembly GCA_033557465.1 of Ichthyophis bannanicus. Lineage (NCBI taxonomy): Eukaryota > Metazoa > Chordata > Amphibia > Gymnophiona > Ichthyophiidae > Ichthyophis > Ichthyophis bannanicus. Next base: position 84,672,925 of record CM066032.1, read on the forward strand.
CTTAATTATAAATGCAACACAATTTCTTCTTTATCTTTCATTTCCAGCATAGTATATCATGTGATCATCAGATGCAAACTGCCCAATGCCAGTTCATTTCAGTTCACTGACACCCAGCAGATCGAGTTTTACGTGTTCCATTTCATTCTTGACCACCTCCCACTTCCCCAGGTTCATGCTTTGTACATTCCATTTCCCAATACATAAGTATCTTTGCAGCTTCTGATTCTCATTTCATGCACAGCTACATCAGCAGTCAGACATTCCGAGGGCTTTGATCCAACCACATCATAAATGCTGGCTTTACTCTGAAAAGTCTTCAGTTCATCCCCAATAGTCAGTTAAATGCCTTCCGACATGAGGGTCTCATCTTCCAGCACTATAGTTTAATTTGTTTTGTTGTGACTATCCATTGAGCTTTAATGGCAAGATATAGAAGTAGATTGCCAGGCCTTTCTTTCATGCTAGTGGTGTTGCCATTGTCACTGAAATGTGATCCTCTTCTTCCAACACCATCCCATTCTGCTGCCCAGATGGGTGGTTTGTCATAGTATGGCACCTCATCTGAGACCTGTCCATTTTGGGGGACCCTGCCAGTAGTTAAGCTACCAATAGCTTAGATCTTACATCACTGATGCACACAAGCACTCACAGCACAACAAGTTGCAAACCAAGTGAGAGGCAGATGATAAGGTTGTCTTGCAATTCCTCACAATCCTCTTGTGAATTAAGAACTTTGCAGATGATATACAAAGTTCTTAAATCACAAGAGGATTATGAGAAATTTCAAGAGGACCTTGAGAAACAGAGCCTGGGCATCCAAACGGCAGAAAAGAATTCATGTGGATAAGTGCAAAGTGTTACACTTAGAGAAGAGCAATCCAGAATATAGCTACATGATGCAAGGTCCCACATTAGGAGTTACCATCAAAGAAAAGGATTTAGGCATCACTGTGTATAATGGGCCCAATATTCTTAAGATGTCTTAGGCCTAATGCCTTAATGCCTTAGATGGGGATATTCAATGGCACCTATATGGTCCCCTAGGTGCCCCGATGCTATCCGGTTAGCATTGGGGCGTGTTGGAGGTATACCAGGGCAGAGCAGAGGTGGACAATGGTGCTAACCATGCAGCAGCGATATTGGCTTTCCTCGCCTATCTTTAAAGTGCCGATCGCTAACTGGGCAGCAGTCAATATCACTGTTGCATGGTTAGCTTCAGTGGCTCCCAGCTTTGGTGGTGATCACCGGATATTCAATGCCATCGCTGCTGCACTGAATATCCAATTTGGGGGTCGGTGGGGACGGCTATGTGCCCATTGGCGCATAGCCCTTCAAAGATCTGGGCAAATGAATATCAGGCCCAATATGTTTAAATCTACTACTGTACTTATCATTTGTATAGCTCTACAAGGCATATGCAGTGCTGTACATATAGATGTAAGAAACAGTCCGTGTTCATCAGAGCTTACTATCTAATCAAGGCAAACAATATCACAAAACTGGGAACTAGAGTATGGTAAGATAAATTTTCATAGTAAACAAGAGAGTGAGGGTCATCAGGATCCAAAAGCAGCCTCTAAGAGGTGGGTTTTTAGCCTGGATTTGAATAGGGTTAGAGAAGGAGAAAGCTCTGAAGAGCAGGGATCATATTACATGTCTCTGTAAAGTTCTGCTTATGCCTTGAAGTGTTATACAAATGATTAGCAGTAGTAGTAGTAGAATGAGCCCAAAGTACTGACTTGGGTAGTGTGTTCTAGGCATATGTGTGGAGGAGTGGCCTAGTGGTTGGGGCAAGGTACTTCAGGCCAGAAGGTCAGTGGTTCAAATCCCACTAGAGGACAGCAACCTTGGGCCAGAAGGTCTGGGGTTTCTAGTCCCACAGGTGCTCCTTGTGGTCTTGGGCAAGCCACTTAACCCTCCATAGCCCATGTTCCCTGTAAAATAGTTATCTCCAAGTTATAATGCCCTGTTCAATGTAATTTCAGTTTGTTCAATATAAACCACACTGATGCAGAATAGTGTGGTATATAAGAGAATGTAAATAAATAAAACTAAATAAATATGGAGCAGCAAGGTGGAATGAACAAAGTCTGGATTTGGCAGAAGCAGAGAAGGGCACAGATAAAAGAAGTAGAGTCCCTGAGGAGGGATGCAAAGGAAAGATAGTGAGGAGCTGCAGAATGAATGTACTTGTAGGTCAGTAGGAGAAGTCTGAACTGGATGTGGAAACAGGTAGGGAACAAGAGAAGTGACTTGAAAAGAGAGGTTATATGAGCATAGCGAGACTGGTGGAAGATACACCATGCAGTTGAGTTTTGAAGAGGAGAGATGTTTCAGAGGGAGACCAGCGAGGAGCAGGTTACAATAGTCAAGACGGGATGTGACTAGAGCGTGGATAAGGGTCTTAGTAATGTCTTCAGAAAGGAAGAGACATTTTTTCTGATGTTAGAGAAAGAAGCCACAGGTTTTAGATATCTGTTGGATGTGTGCAGAGAAAGGGAGAGGAGAGTCAATGATCACCCTAAGGTTGCAAACTGAGGAAACCGGGGAAGGGTATAGTGTTATCCACAGAAACAGAGCAGGAAGGAAGGGGAAGATAAGGAGCTAAGTTTTAGCCATGTTCAGTTTCAGACAGTGGTGAGACATCTAGGCAGCAATATCAGATAAAGCTGGTAGAGATCCAGGCCTGGATTCCTGGAGAGATTTCAGGTGAAGGGAAGTAGAGCTGAGAGTCATCAGCCTAAAAATGGTACTAAAAACCATGAGAGGCGATAAGTGTACCAAGGGACTGAGTATAAAGAGAGAAAAGAGAGGTCCCAAGACAGAGCTCCAGGGTACACCAACTGAAAGCAGGATGGCAGTAGAGAAAGATCCACCAGAATATACACGAAGTGCAATGGGTGAGATAAGAAGAAAACCAGGACAGAACAAAGCCCCTAAATCCAAGTGAGGACAGGGTATCAAGGAGATACCCTGTCAGCTCAATATGCAGTGGTGGCCAAGAAAGTACATAGAATGCTTGGAATCATAAGGAAAGGAATGGTGAATAAAAGAGGATATTACTCCAGGGTGTGACCACACTTTGAGTACTATATGCAATTCCGGTCACCTCTTCTCAAAAAAGATAATGAAGAATTAAAAGGCACAGAGAAGCATCACAAAAATGATAAAGGGGTGGAATGATACACCTATGAGGAAATGCAAAAGAGCTTAGGGCTCTTTAGCATGGAGAAGAGACAGCGAGGGGAGATATGATAGTGGTTCATAAAATCCTGAGTGGAAAGAATAAATGTTAGGCATGTGCAATATTTTTCAATCAAATGGAAATTTGACAAAAATTGCAATTTTCAGTACTTTCCAGAGTCAACTAAACGAGTGCACATGTTCAAAATATTTTCACGAATCACCATTCGTAACCTTTGCTTTTGACATGCCTGAACATGTGCCCAGATACACTTGAGCCAATATAGGAGGAGGAGGTGGTCAAAGAGGGTCACCAGGGCTGGTGCTACCACTAAGTGAACTAGACATTTGCCTAGAGCGCTGTCCCTCCAGGGGCACCCATTGCTGCTGTTGCTGTGCCTCTCAGGACCTACAGCAGCAGCAGCAAGGCTGCAAATAGCCCCATGGTGCTTAACTTGAAACCTTGGAGCTACAGGGATGTTTCCTTCTGCCCCTTCCAATGTCCGATGCTGACTTCCTGTTTACAAACAGGAAGTCATCATTGGGTAGTCTAAGAGGGTGGGAACAAAGATCCTCATGTTGCTGAAGTTTCAAGGTAAGCATTACAGGGCTGTTTGCAGCTATTTCTATTTTTTTTATTTATTTCTTTTTTATACCATGCTCTTTAGAATCAGTGCAGTTTAGATGTATACTAACAGGTACTTTTTATTCCCTTGTCCCCAAAGGGCTCACAATCTAAGTGTACCTGAGGCAATGGAGGGTTAAGTGGCTTGCCCAAGGCCACAAGGAGTGGCCATGGGACTAGAGACCCCAGTCCCTCCGGCCTGAGGTTGCTTGTCCCCATGCAGGAATTGAACCCCCAGCCCTCCAGCCTGAGATAACCTGTCCCAACCACTGAGCCACTCCTCCCTCTGCCATTTCTGCCATTGTATGTCCCAGAGAGGCGTCAATGGGTGCTGGAGGGGGAAGGGGACACAAGGGATGAGATTTGTCAGACCGGTGAGCCTAACGTCAGTACCGGGAATAATTGTAGAAACCATCATAAAGAATAAAATTACTCAGCATGTAGATAGTCATGGCCTAATGGGAGACAGCCAACATGGCTTTAGACAAGGAAGATCTTGTCTTACTAATCTGTTATGTTTTTTTGAAGGTGTGAATAAACAGGTGGACAAAGGTGAGTCGGTTGATATAGTGTATCTGGACTTTCAGAAAGCCTTTGACAAGGTCCCACATCAGAGACTTTTGGCAAAACTAAAGAGTCATGGGATATGAGGCAGTGTACTACTGTGGATCAGGAACTGGTTAAAAGATAGAAAGCAGAGGGTTGGGCTGAATGGCCAATCTTCCCAATGGAGAAAGGTGAATAGTGGTGTACCCCAGGGATCTGTGCTGGGTCCGCTGCTTTTTGACATATTCATAAATAACCTGGAAAGTGGAATAACGAGTGAGGTTATCAAATTTGCAGATGACACAAAACTATTTAAAGTTGTTAAAACCCAAGAGGATTGTGGAAAATTGCAAGAGGATCTTGATAAATTGGAAGACTAGGCATCAAAATGGCAGATGAAATTTAATGTGGACAAGTGCAAAGTTATGCACCTAGGGAAGAACAACCCAAACTATGGTTACACAATGCAAGGTTCAACATTAGGAACCACCACCCAGGAAAAAGATTTAGGCGCCATTGTGGATAGCATGTTAAAACCCTCGGCCCAGTGTGCAACGGCAGCCAAGAGAGCAAATAGAATGCTAGGTATCATAAGGAAAGGAATGGAAAATAAAACAAAAGATATTATAATGGCTCTATACTGTTCCATGGTGAGACCGCACCTTGAATATTGTGTGCAATTCTGGTCAACGTATCTTAAAAAGGATATAGCGGGGGGGCGGAGCCTGATGTCCAGCGGGTAGGACGCTTTGCGTTGAAGCTCCCGAGAGGCCTACTTAGAATCCTGACTTAATACCTATACAAATTTACTATTTCGCTCCGAGCTGACCGGGGCACCTCGGGGGGATGGCGGCCCATAAACCAGCGCGCTTGGACTTCGGGTCTCCTTCTTCTTCTCACGGAAAACGCTCCAAAACAGAGGTGTCCTCCCCACAGAAGATGGTCCCATTTCGTGAAAACCCCGAAATGCACCTGGAGATTTTGGAGGAAATACGCGGCGTGAAGGAATTGGTGCAGTCCAATGGAGAAGCGCTTCGAGCCATGCGAGAAGACTTTGGAGTGCTCCAGGACCGACTTGAAAGTCTTTCATTACGGCAGGACAACATGGCGGGGGTCCTCGACTCGCACGAGGTGCGCTTGGGCAAACTGGACAAGGCTGAGCGCCAGATACAGAATCTTCAAAAGGAGTTAGAAGATAGCAATAATCGAGCCCGTCGCAACAATGTGAGGCTCCTCGGAATGCCGGAGGGGGTGGAAGCAGGAGATATAAGAGAATTCTTGCTCAAAACTCTTCCCTCCTTGCTGAAGATCACTTTTCACAGAGAACTGGAAATCGATCGCGCACACCGTGTTCCTGCCCACATGGCGCTCAACCGCACGACCCCCCGGCCTATTATCTTTAGCTTGCTACGATATCAACAAGTGGAACAAATTTTACATGCTGCCCGAGCGAATCATCATTTGGAATTTGAAGGTCGTAAGGTCTCCTTCTTTCCTGATTTGGCAAAGCCTACCGTTGACCGTCGGAAGAAACTCCTTGCTTTTCGCCCTCGACTTCAACAGCTACAGGCTCGCTTTGGCCTGTTGTATCCAGCGAAGCTCCGAGTGACTCTCCACAACCAAACCAGGACGTTCGAAGATCCTGATCTACTATCAACATTTTTAGACTCCAAAGAAGCAGAGCAGATGCGCTAATCCCAAATCTTGGACTCTTTTCTGCCGGCTCTATCCGCCATTTTGAAGGGCCCGATGCGGCGGTCATAGCCAAGCACAGAAATAGCCTGGACTTTCTTTCTTTCTCTATATGACTTTTGTTTTTTTGGTCTCCTATCCCTTCATGATGTGTGCCTCGGTCGGATTCGGAGCACGCACAGTCCTACAGGTTATGTGTTTTTTCAATTTAGGCCTTCTCTGGGGTTTCTCCCCGCAGACACATGGTCGCCAGTAATTTTGGGGTTTTGCTTCTCCTCTACCGTACTGCGGTTTTCTTTGTTAATGTGGGGCGCTTCATTGTATTATATTAGCTTATTTTTCCTATGTCATGTGTACAGCCAGATACAGTCAGTTTGAGGGATATAGTGAAATTATGTGTGCTATCATGCTCAGAATTTTTAACTTTTCTGAATGGCCTTATGTAAAATCTTATTATTCACCGGCAAAGGCATTAATGGTCCACTCAAAGGAAAGAAAATCCTTAGCTATCTTAGCCATGTGCATGTTGATTTAGTGTTTCTTCAGGAAACGCATTTAAACTCTGCTGAAACACTGAAACTCAATGCTAAGCCTCACAGGGTAGCTGCCTATTCTCCCACCGTTTCCAAATGGTACGGGATAACCATTCTGGTTAAGAAGTCTTTGCATGCTACTGTACCTGATATTAGCGCTGACAAGGAGGGTAGATGGGCCCGTGTACACCTTGAGGTTGGAGATAGTGAATTCACGTGTATTTGCATTATGCCCCGAATGTGGACAACCCTGCTTACTATGCAAGTATTGCGCAGTTGGCCTTGGCCTCTGCCAATGCTCCATTAATACTTGGTGGCGATTTTACTCAAGTGTTCCCTCAATCTTTTCTTCTCAAACAAGGTGCTCGTTGGTTGGAAGATCCAGTACCGAGTAGACCTGTGTGGCTAGATATAGAAGCGGGCCTTTGCAAACCGATTCCTCTTACCTTTTCCCTGGTATGACTCTCCCATCAGACTCCTACTATCTACCAATGCTTTTAGACACTTTAGGTGCCTTTAATACTCTTATGCAATCTTTAGACTCCCGACTCTGGTCAGTGCAACTTCAGCATCGCCTTCGGAGCACTAGAGTACTCCCGCCATCGGCATTCCCTACATAAGGTTGATTGGAGACTTTCCGATCTCTCGGTAGTTCACCGGGTGTAGCATCCAATTTTACTAAACCTTATGTAATGCTATAACTAGAGATACCCCTATAGCGCAGAAAGTATGGGAGAGAGAATTGCATGTGACTTTGACCTCGGAGCAATGGAGCCTTATCTGGAGTAGAGGGACACGGGTTCCCGATCCGCCTCACTCACTCAGGCCCTCTTCTTTCTAGCCCACCGGTGTTTTTACACTTCTCACAGATTAGACAAATGGAACACTACTCAGGGCAATGGTTGCTGGACACGTCCTGCGGCCATTGGTTCATTGCCTCATGTTATGCATGAATATCCCGCACTACAGTATTACTGGCGTCGGGTCTGGGGTCGTATTTAGTCTATCTCGCACTCTCAGGAGCCCCTTTCTTGGAGGATAGTGGGACTTCGCCCATGTGCGGGGATCCCCTCTCTCCCAAAAATGGCTTATCTCCTTTCGAACTTTATGCTTGGCATTGCTATTTCCCTAATTAAGTAATACTGGAAAATTAGCTCCCATCTGAGCCCCAATGAATGGTGGAATCATGCCTGTCTTTACAGTAAATATGAACAAATACCTCGTCTGTTCGCTTCCTCCGTTCAGACTCCTTCTCATTGGTCTCAATGGAAGCTGCTCAATGACTATGTACATTTTGCTAAATGCTCTCATCTGACTGTCTAACTTTGTATATATCTCTGTCCCATGATCATGCTGTATTGTAGATACTCTTTTGATCGTTTGAAGTATAATCACTGTTAATTGGAAGCGCTCACATGCTGATATAATCGGGTAGAGAAGAAGCATCGGGGTGGGGGGTAATGGGTTTACTTTTCCTTATTGTATACCTGTTTTGTCTCTTTTGGTGTGTTGTTTCTTTTGTTTGTTGCAAAATGAAAATAAAAGTTTAAAAAAAAAAAAAAGGATATAGCGTTATTAGAAAAGGTTCAGAGAAGAGCCACCAAAATGGTAAAGGGGATGGAAGGATACTCCTATGAAGAAAGGCTAAAAAGGTTAGGGCTCTTTAACCTGGAAAAGAGACGGCTGAGGGGAGATATGATAGAAGTCTATAAATTAATGAACGGAGTGGAACGGGTAAACGTAGATCAATTGTTTACGTTATCAGAATATAGAAAGACTAGGGGACATGCAATGAAGCTACAGGGTAAACTATTTAAGACTAATAAAAGAAAATATTTTTTCACTCAACGTGTAATCAAACTCTGGAATTTGTTACCTGAGGATGTAGTAAAGGCTGTTAGTGTAGCTGGGTTTAAAAAAGGTTTGGACAAGTTCCTGGAGGAAAGGTCCATAAACCATTATTAAGAAGGGACCCAGGTATCAATGCTTGACCCAGTAAAAGCATTGTGGAACCTGTGTCTTTTGGGGAAACTGCTAGGTACGTATGACCTAGATTGGCCACTTTTGGAAACAGGATATTGGGCTTGATGGACCTTAGTCTGACCCAGTATGGCATTTCTTATGTTTATGTTTGTCTAGGGCACTACATCTCCTTGCACTAGTCCTGAGGTTCATCAAAAGCCAGTACAAGGCATTGAAGCCAATCCAACTTCAAATGTTTGGCAGATAGCCTGAGAAACGTCTCCCTGCATGACTTCGGCAAATCCCATAGCTGATGATATCACAGCAGAGCTTGAACACACAGTCAGCACAAATGACTGAGAGCTCTGCTGAGGCATGAGGGAACTGTCTTCAATGGGCAGAGAGAGCTGGAGCTCCCCCCCCCCAGCTGTCATTCTGACCAGCAGCATTTAAAAGTCAGCTCTGCTGAGGATGCCCGCACCTGGCAGGCCCATGCCTGAGGGCCTCACCAGATGGCCCTTTGGCATGGCCCTTAGGCGTGAACCTCATAGAAGAATCATCACTCTATATTTTCTGGATATGGACAATAAACACATCACAATCTATGTATTACATTGCAGAACCATAAGATCCAGTTTAATAATATTTCTTTCAATAACCTCATTTAAAAGTAAAAAGCTACAATACATTTGCAGTCCATGGGAATCCAGTTCCATTGGAGTACTGTGGTGGAGCAGGGGGACACCAGAAGCTTACCACCATCAACAAGCTTGAGCTCTCTCTTCAAAGTTCTTTTAAAATTTCTATTTTTGTACTTGTTTGAAGGTCTATTTGGGGAGTGCAACTACTGTTATTCCCTTGACCAAAGAATAGTATTTCTATCAGGAAAGATGGGTATGGAGCGCTGAAAGAGTAAGGGGACACTTACTTAACTAGACTGATGGATCAATCCTAGCTATCATGGGGAGAGAGTGTCCTTACATCCATTATCCTCCATTACCGTAATTACCAAAAATTGATCTTCAGCTAGAAGTATTAATCTCCAGGAACAAGCAGGAATAAGTCATCACATATGGGTACGTCGGTACCGACGGAGCCCGCGCGGGAAAGCTCCCCAGCTTTTCAGATTAAAAGCTTTTGGGGCCTCCCACTGCACATGCGCGCTGCCTTCCCGCCTTCCTGACCAGCTCTCGTCAGTTTATTTTTTTCCGCGGAGCCAGCAGGTCGTGTTCCTGTCACCGCTGAAGAAATTGTTAATTTTATTGTTTTCTTTAGACCGCGTACCTGCCTTCCCCATTCTGAAACCGGTACTGCCGGTCTCTCTTTCTTTCTTTTAAAAAAAAAAAATATATATATATATTTTTTTTTCTTTTCTTCAGCACAGCTTGGTACTTTGTTAGGCCTTCAGGCCTACACAAATTCTCCTCATGGAGAAGCCAGTTCCTGGTTTTAAAAAGTGTACCAAGTGCAGTGCTGTCATTCCTCTTACAGACACCCATGAATGGTGTCTTAAATGTTTAGGACCTGACCATTCCATACCGGACTGCCCATCCTGCTCCTAGATGTCGAAACGTGGATTGCAGAACCGGGCCAACAAGTTCCATGTGCTGTTTCCTTCAGAAGCATCACAGTCATCCAGGTCTTCCTCTCCGGATGGATCTCAGGTAACCAAAACTCCAGTGGGCAAATCCTCTAAAAGCAAATCTCTTTCTAAAGATCGAGAGGCTCTCAATTCTGAGTTCGAGGATTCTGCCCAGGCCAAAAAACCCCGGCGGGAGGTTCCGGCCTCCAAAGCAATCATGGGGTCACAGGTTGACATCGATGGCGCGGCCTCGACAGATCACCTGTTGTACTGCTCTGGGGTACCGGCCCATACCGGTACCGACATCCAGGCAGCAGTGGCAGCGTCTATGGGCACTACTGTCCAAGTCATGCAGCAGGCCATTCTGGCTTTTATTAATGCTGCTACGCCCTCGGTACCGCAGCCAGCGGTACCGGGTCCGGTTCCGGTAATGGCTTCCATACCGGAACCGAGGCCATCGTCTTCCAAACGCAGATCGGTTCCGCATGCCGGATCCGGGCTTTTGCCCGGTACCGATCCCATACCCGGTACGCCCGATGTCGATACCGAACGGTATGCGTTTCGTGCGTTGGAAGCACATAGAGGATACTCTGCTTCTTCAGAGGATTTTAACTCCTCTGATGATTCTGATGAGTTCTCCCTTGATCTTCCTGAGGAGCCTTCTTCTCCTAACAGGAGAATGTCTCCACCAGAGGATTTGTCCTTTCAGGACTTCATCATAGAAATGGCTAAAGGTCTTTCTATTGCTTCATCCTCTGAAAAGGAACCCAGATCAAAGAAACTGGATATTTTAGGATACTCTAAGTCTCCTAAAGAGGCAGTCACCCTGCCTATCCATGAAATCCTTCAAGAACACTTGATGGACTTATGGGAGGCTCCTCTAACATTGTCTCCTTCTTCTCGCAGGTTGGACACCATGTACCGTGTCCCCCCTTCTCCTGGTTTCCAAAAAACCCAGTTGCCTCACCATTCTATTGTGGTGAAGTCTGCAATGAAGAAGATAAAGAGTACCAAAAGGCACTCTTCTACTCCTCCAGGGCGAGAATGTAAGACTCTAGACTCTTTTGGCAGGAAAATTTTCCAGGCTACTATGCTTATAGCCAGGATTAATTCCTATAGTCTTTACATGGGCATGTTTCTCAGTGAAATCGCTCTAAAAGTTCGGCATTTTGCCCCCTTTATCCATGAGGATAAGAGGGAGCAGTTCATTTCCTTAGTGAAACACCTTTTGGATATTTCAAAGTTCTCCAACAGGGCAGCTTTTGATTCCTTTGAGGGTGCTGGTAGGGCTTCGGGCATTGCTATAGCAGCCCGACGTCTTGCTTGGCTCCAGGCTTCTGATCTAGAACCTTGGGTCCTAGATGGCTTACGAAATCTGCCCTGTACAGGTGAGAACTTATTTGGTGAGGAGTGGCAAATTAAGGCCACTCAAATGGATGCAGAAAATGCCACCTTAGATAGACTTTCTAAGTCTACCTCCACTCCTGCCAAGAAGAAGTCTTTTAAGAGGCCTTATTACAAGAAGTCCAGATTTTCCACAAATACTGGCCAACAATCCTCTCAGCCTCGTTTTGCTGCTAAACGTCAGCAACCTAAACAGGCAAGGTCAAAGCCTGCGGCGTCTGCTACGCCTCAGCAGGCTCCACCCCCTCAGGGGTTTTGACTTGCCCCTAGAGAACTTAACTTTTCTGGCTCTAGAACAACCAGAGCCCCTCACCATACCCGGAAGGTTAGCTCACTTTGCTCCCAGATGGGAGCAAATTACATCAGAGCAATGGACCCTCTCTATCATCAGAGAGGGTTACAAACTCCATTTTTCCGACCTTCCTCCTTATACTATGGTGAGGCAGTTCAATTCTCCCCCATCTCTCCTAGCCCTCTTGGGTCAGGAAGTCTCCTCCCTCCTTGCCCAGGGGGCAATAGAGGAGGTCCCTCTTCGTCAACAGGGGACGGGATTCTACTCCCCTTATTTTCTAATACCAAAGAAGACAGAGGGCTTCAGACCAATTCTGGATCTGAGAGAATTGAACAAATTTCTTTTCAAGGAGAAATTCAAAATGCTTTCTCTGGGCATTCTCCTTCCATACCTTCAGAGTCAGGATTGGCTTTGTTCTCTAGACCTAAAGGATGCGTATACACACATACTCATCCACCCATCCCACAGAAAATACCTTCGATTTCTGTTTCAGGGAAAACATTTCCAGTACAGAGTACTCCCCTTCGGTCTAGCCTCTGCTCCAAGAGTGTTCACCAAATGCATGGCAGTCGTAGCTGCCTTTCTAAGAGGCCTGGGAATTTTCATATTCCCATACCTGGACGACTGGCTCATCCGAGCTCCCTCTCAGTCCCAGGCCCAAATTTCCCTGGACCACACAAGGCGTCTTCTGCAGTATCTAGGACTGGTAGTAAACCTTCCCAAGTCTCAACTAATCCCTACTCAGTCTCTCGAGTTCATAGGGGCCCAGTTAGACACCATCACTGCAAGGGCCTACCTGCCTCAGGTCAGGGCCCAACGCCTGCTGAGTTTGGCCTCCCAAGCTCAGTCCAGCAGTCATTTGACAGCCCGGGAAATGCTGCGACTTCTGGGCCACATGGCCTCCACGGTACATGTGGTGCCCTACGCTCGTCTGCATATGAGAGCAGCTCAATGGACCTTGGCCACCCAGTGGACTCAAGTATCTGGAGCGCTCTCCGACCAAATACTCACCTCAAGCCGTCTATTTTGGTCCCTCCAATGGTGGACATCCACCAAGAATCTGTTGTTGGGGGGCCCCCTTCCAACCTTTGTTGCCCCAAGCAACCCTCACAACAGATGCCTCCCAGACAGGGTGGGGAGCTCATCTTCAGAACCTCTCCACTCAGGGCACTTGGTCTCCACAGGAGGCCACCCTTCATATCAACCTCCTGGAACTGAGAGCAATTTACCTTGCCCTCAAGGTCTTCTATACCCTCCTTGTCAACCTGACTGTCCTAGTTCAGACAGACAATCAGGTAGCCATGTTCTATATAAACAAACAAGGAGGGACAGGCTCTCTGTCGCTTTGCAACGAAGCTCTCAGATTATGGGCCTTCGCCAGAGAGCATCAAATTCACCTTCTTGCAGTGTATCTTCCAGGAGTTCAAAACTCTCGTGCAGACAGACTCAGTCGAGTTCTGCTTCCACACGAATGGTCCCTACATATGGACCAGATACGCAGAATCTTTCAGGAATGGGGGACCCCGGACATAGACCTCTTTGCAAGTCCGTGGAATGCCAAACTTCCCCGGTTCTGTTCCAGAACTCAGTGTCAGGGAGCTCAGGCCCACGATGCCTTCCTCCTGCATTGGGGTCAGGAATTCCTCTATGCCTTTCCACCCATTCCTCTAATATCCAAGACTCTGTTCAAGCTCCAGAGGGATCACGGGACTATGATCCTCATAGCTCCCCGCTGGCCACGCCAGGTGTGGTTCCCTCTACTTCTGCATCTCTCCCAGGGATCCTCCCTGGACCTGGGAGCTGCGCCAGACCTTCTGTCTCAGGAGGAGGGGACTTTGTGGCACCCAAACCCCAAATCCCTACATCTCAGAGCTTGGTTACTGAAGGCCTAAGTCTTCAAGACTTTAATCTTTCTCAACCTGTGACAGATATCCTTCATGCCTCTAGGAAACCTTCCACGAGGCGTTCTTATGCTTTCAAATGGAAACGTTTTTCCATTTGGTGTGCTCAGCAGGGTCTTGACCCTCTAGCACTTCCTTTGAATTCCCTCTTGGACTATCTCCTGCATCTTTCAAATGCAGGCCTTAAGACGAATTCAGTAAGGGTCCATTTGAGTGCTATTGCAGCATCCTTAAAACCTATAAATGGACAACCTGTCTCCTCTCATCCTCTTGTTGCACGTTTCATGAGAGGCCTGACTCTAACTAAACCTCCCATCCGACCTCCTCCGGTAGCATGGGATTTGAACCTAGTTCTAGGTCAGCTTATGAAGCCACCTTTTGAGCCTTTGGACTCTACCTCCTTCAAATTTCTTTCCTGGAAGGTTGTTTTCCTTATTGCAGTCACTTCGGCTCGCCGCATCAGTGAACTGCAGGCTTTAGTGGCTCATCCACCTTATACTAGGTTTCATCATGATAAGGTGGTCCTTAGGACGAATCCCCACTTTATGCCCAAAGTGGTCTCGCCTTTTCATCTTAATCAAGAGGTATATCTACCTGTCTTTTTCCCGGCTCCTCATGCATCCAGTGCAGAGAGGAACCTTCATACTCTGGATTGTAAAAGAGCTCTTGCCTTTTACCTCAACAGGACTCAACCACATCGAAAGTCTTCCCAACTTTTCGTGGCTTTTGATCCTTCTCATTTGGGACTTCCAGTCACCAAGCGTACACTTTCCAATTGGATCGCTCAGTGTATTTCTTTTGCTTACCAGAGTAAGAACATTTCTCTGGAGGGCCATGTCACAGCTCACAATGTGAGAGCCATGGCCACTTCTATGGCTCATCTTCACTCTGTGTCCATAGATCAGATCTGTCGAGCAGCCACTTGGGCCTCAGTTCATACCTTCACAGCCCATTACTGCTTGGACAAGGACTCCCGCCGGGATGCCTTGTTTGGTCAGGCTGTCCTCAAACACCTGTTCCATACTTAAACAACTCCTGCCCACCTTCCCTGGATAGATGCCTGAGATCCATGCGAAGATGGTTTACCCTTGGAGGGGGATCTCCCAGGCATCTTAGCTAGGGAGTCCCCATATGTGATGACTTATTCCTGCTTGTTCCTGGAGATAGCACAGTTACTTACCTGTAACAGGTGATCTCTGGGAACAGCAGGAATTAGTCATCACAACCCACCCACCTCCCCTAGGAGTTGTATCTCTATCTATCTATCTTCCTGTCCTCTCTCTCTATTGTCTCAGCTTTAAACTCGAACTGATGAGAGCTGGTCAGGAAGGCGGGAAGGCAGCGCGCATGTGCAGTGGGAGGCCCCAAAAGCTTTTAATCTGAAAAGCTGGGGAGCTTTCCCGCGCGGGCTCCGTCGGTACCGACGTACCCATATGTGATGACTAATTCCTGCTGTTCCCTGAGATCACCTGTTACAGGTAAGTAACTGTGCTTTCTTTCATTATAGGGGCTTCCAGCCTATCTTGTTGATGCATTTGTCTTTCACAGTTTTTCTGGGCTGTCACAGCAAGTGCTGCAACCCTACTCCATTGCTTTGGAGAGTGCATTTCTGATCCTTATTGATATCTCTTGATGGGTCATCTAGGCACACCATTATTGTTTCTTCCATCCCCAGGAGCTCTTATTCTGTACTTAAGGTTCCTATGCTAGGAACAAAGTCCTCAGTGGCAGAACTCTAACTCGTAGGCACATAGCTTAGCTGAACTCAAAACACTCTTGCGGTTTTGGCTCCTGCCACTGCTTCTGTTGTTGCATTGGCTCTCTTTTGCTGTTTTAGGGGCTTTGAGTCAAACTGGGTGCAGTGTTGTGCTGGTCCTAATGGCATAATTTAGGGCCTTTCAGCCAATCTGGATGCAGTGTTGTGCTGGTCTTCCTGTATAATTTAGGGCTTACCAGAAAATGCAGGTGCTGTTCTAGGCTATGCTGGTCCTCCCGGAATGCTTTAGATTATTGCAGCTAATCTGGATGCCCTGAGGAGTGCTTTGCCATTTTACACTTCTCAGGGTCTTTATTTGCTTCCACTAATTTTTGTGATGCTTTGCCCTCTTTCACTATCTTGAGATGTTCATTGTACTCTTTATGCCACTTTGCCCTTTTGACGGTGGATTCTGATGCTTATTCTGCCATTGTGCATACTATTTGCCCCTTTCTGGTGCCCTGAAGGGTTTGTGACACTCTTGATAGCTTGTGGTGCTGTTAGATGCTTTGCATCAAGCTTCAAGCATATTTGACTGAAAATATATGGCAAACTTGACTGGTGCATTCTAAAATAGCTTCTGCCATAGATTTTAATAGGGGTAATCAGGATGAATAAACAAAAGGTTAGTTTCTTGAAGACTGATGAAACAGGTATATTCTAATGAATAAAAATGAGCCTGGAAAACGTTAACACGCACATGCCTACTATCTGCAGTTCTCTAATCCTCCCCCTGTGTGAGTGAGCTGCCTGCCCTTTCTGATTCCAATGGGAAGGCTGTGGGGATAGAGCGCTGGAAGGCTGCTCTAGTAACAGGAAGGGAGAAGGTGAGCTTGGGAAACGTCTATGCTGTACAAATTTAATTTCTGAGTGTGGTGAGGGATAGAAGATAAATTAATCTCCCACCTCATAAAACGGCCTCAATGTATTTCTATAGGGTAAGAAGTTCCAAAGCTACAGTATACTAACACTGATTCACAGTAACAGCAATTATGGATTTGTACCTGTCAGTCAGTCCCCACCTTTTATCTCCTCTCCAAACCACAGACACACAGAGAACAAATACGCATGTGATCAAAAGTATTGAGACTTGTTGTGTAGCTATATAACAATACGTCAAACTATGATGCTAGTAAGCATGCAGTAGCCTAGTTATGTGTTCTGCATATGCAGAGTGTAGCACATCTGTACCTTTTTAAATCACATAATGTTTGGTATCGTGTAAAAGCAGTTCGTCAGATTTATGGTGAGCTAAAAAATTTAACAGCGAATTTGCATTTAATTCTGCCAGAAACCTGGACATTCGTACAAAGAGACGTAACAGGTCACAGCAAGTGTATGGTGATGAATGAATAGTCTATCTGCATTTCCTCAGGACCTGTGTCCGGTAAATCTGGCTTTAAGCCAACATGAAAAACTTCAGGCTGGTTCAGGAACGGTTGGCACTGCAGCCTGACCCTTATCAGCACTTCTCTCTGGCACAGCTCTCCTAGTTTTAAAACCAATTGCAGTTTCCATGCAATCCTGGCTTTCCTTCTGACTAGGGCTTTCACCTCTAAGATTCCCTCGGAAGTCTCCACCGCTCTCCTCCACGGTGAACTCTCTGGGCCTTTCTCTGGTGCTTCTCTCCCCAATGAATTCTCCAGTGTTCTCCCTGGTCAGCTCTCTTGAGTGCTGGTTTCCTGTATCTTTCTTTCCAGCGTGCTGCTGCGTATGCTGCCTCGTCCTGGTACTCCTGTTCCTGTTGCCCTCTCTCTGGCTGTTCTCTCTCTCTGTTCTTTCCTCCAATATTTCCCTGGGTTTATAAGAGTGTCTCTGAACTACCGTGCACTCCCCTTCACCCACCTCATTAATTTCCAAGCCTGCCCTTGGATTAGCAGAGCTTGGGTGTGTCCAGTCCTCAGTAGCTGCGTGTTTCTTTTTTCTCTGCCTGCAGTTTCAGAGCTACTGATTCCTTGCCTGTCTCTTTCTTTAAAGGTAAATATGTCTGATTTTCTCCCAATTCCATGGGCTCAACCATACTCTCCTCATCACAGTACAAACATACTAGATCACAAAAACAGATACACCCACAACCCAAACAGACATAAACAGGTTGGAAAGAATTTCACGAGCCATGATCTGCATGCTTTCTGCACTTGCAAATAATGCAGGTTAGCAATGAAAAAAAAATCTCTGGAAACCTCCCCTTCACTCAAAAAGGAAACAAAAGATGACTCTTTTGTACATGACTAGATATGGCAGATTTAAGCATATTAAATGCATTTTCACACATGTAAAACGTACTAAAGCCTTTTAATATTGTTCCTTCATGCTTTACTTTTTCCTAATCTTTACATCTGGCACCCTGTGGGATAAACCTCCATTAATGGAAAACTCTCCATTCTTTTACTTAATTTAGTTGCCCTTCCCTGTATTTTTCCAGTTACTTGTTATTTATCAGGAAAAATAACTAGTGATACAATTTGATTATTATAATAGAATTTGAAGGACACGATATTCAACAGCGGCAGCTAGCGTTGCTAAGTGACAAGCCCCTGCAGCTGAACCTTAAACCTGGATATTTAATGTCGAAGCCCTAAACAGGGCATGGCATAGAATATTCTGGTTGCCAGGATTGCCAGGAAGCTAACTGGTCAGCAGTAATATTCAACCATTGCCCGGTTAGCTTCTGCAGTTAAAATTAAGCAAGTTCTTACTATACTTGACTTTTGCTTTGTGTTGATAACTTGGCAGTGACTCAATTGCCAGGAAGCTAATCAGACAGCAGCGATATTCGACCAGTGCCCAGTTAGCTTCTGTGGTGAAAGTGAGGCCAGCGTTTACTATGTCTGACTTTTGCTATGTGTTGATAACTGGATAGTGACTCAATATCACTGTTGCTCGATTATCAATGGGTGTCACCCCCGGAACACCCCGATGCAAACGGGTTAACATTGGAGCGTGCAGTGTTGGCTCCCGTGGATATTTAGCGGCGCTGCATATCCCAGACGTGGGCATTAACACAGTTAGCAGGTCTGTGAACCATGTTAATCCCTTGAAAATCTCCCCTCCAAAATATTTTTAAAGAGAAAGAAAACATTTGAATATTGATGATTGTATAGAAGTTGTCAGTTGACAACAGAAACAAAGCTTTCCTAACAGGGGTGACACATGAACGTACAGTTTGTCACATACCGTAACAAACTCATGCACATTCATACAAGCATGAACAAACATACCAACTCACAAAGTTAGATATATCCACCTGCACATAGAGGGGTTCAAAGAATTCCACAAAAAATGACTGGTTATATGGAAAATGTAGGCAAGCTAACTGGATTTTTCTTCCATGTATAAGGTACACCTTTGAAAATGTATCCATTCATGAAACTGAAAGATGGGAGATGCCTAGAGCTTACCTGGCTTAGCTGGTGGAGTTACTTTTGCATGTTTGATAACATCTGGCTCTGTAAGAATGAGGCAAATCATTCAGCTGTTATTATACATTTGCATACGAAATCTCATGTGGTAACATTAACTACAACATATTCACTTTTACAAAAGGGCATTTTAAAGTTTTCACTGAATGTTTCTCAGTAACTTCTTTGGATTTATCCCACAATCTAGATGAGCACTGGCTGTTTATCCTGTTTCTCCTCATCACTAACCGGGTTTTGTTATTTTTTTGACCTGGCAATCAGAACCAAAGTTGATATCAGGCACTATGAGCCTCCATGGCAACTGCCCAAGGATGTTTCCCAATTGTATATTCCTTTAGCATAGTTTTGGGGCCAGAGACAATTCATCAGGGCTCCTTTCTCTAGCGTGGGCCCTGAATCCAAATATAAACATATTTGCCCGTTTATCAACTTTCAAATCCCACCACTCTTTCTACCATGCTCAGCTTCATTCTGCTAAACGGGACTACTTCTCTACTACTATCTCACATGCTTCTAACCAGACTTGACATCTTTATCTACTTTTCGCTCTCTCCTCTCTCTACATGCCTCATCATCCCCTCCTGCTACTCAGTCCTCTCCGTCCCCATCTCAATTAGCTTCTTTCTTTGTCTCTAAGGTCATTTCATTGAGGGACCAGCTACCCTCATGTCCTGCCCCTATTACTTCCCCTCCCCCTGTTCCCTCCCCACCACCTGTTTCTCAACTCTCTCATTTTTGGGCTGCCTTTTCTCCTATCACTGCGTCTGAACTTCACCATCTCCTTTCTTCTTCTAAGAAAACTTCCTGCCCACTTGACCCTATTCCTTCTTCTTGGCTCATCACTCCCTCGTTGGGTGCCTTTCCCTCTATTCTAGCTATGTTTAATTCCAGCCTATCCACAGGAATCTTCCCTAGCCCTTGGAAACACGCTTTGGTTCGTCCCATTCTGAAAAATCCTTCCCTAGATCCCTCTCTCCCTTCTAACTATCGCCCTGTTTCTAATCTTCCTTTCTTATCTAAACTTCTGGAAAAATTTATCTTCGCTCAACTCTCTCATCACCTTGATTCTACTAATTTTCTTCACCCCCGTCAATCTGGGTTCCGCCCCGGGCATAGTGTTGATACTGTTCTTCTAGCTTTCACTAATGCATTGCATGCAGCTCACAATCGCGGTGATATCTCGGTGGCGGTTGCTTTAGACCTCTCTGCGGCTTTTGACTTGGTAGATCACTCTCTTCTTCTTCACCGTCTTCGGGAAGCTGGTCTCTGCAGTACGGTTCACCACTGGTTCCACTCTTTTCTTTCTTCCCGTTCTTGTGCAGTTCTCTCTTCTTCACCTACTCTCCCTTCCTCGGACTCACAGCACCTTCCCTGTGGCGTTCCTCAGGGTTCTATCCTTGCTCCTCTCCTTTTCAACCTTTTCTTGGCCCCTCTTGCTCTTCTTATACAGCAGTCAGGTATTTTGGCTTTCTTCTATGCTGACGATATTCTTTTACTTCACCACACATCTCCCTCCTCTCCCGATCTTTCCCCTCTTAACTCTTGTCTCACATCTGTCGCCAACTGGCTCACATCTAATTGTCTTCATTTGAATCTTACTAAAACTCTTGCTATATAGTTCACCCACGGTGGCCCTTCCCCCTCATTAGCCCCTTCTTTCTCTGATTCTCCGGTCCCACTAGTTTCCACTTTTCGATATTTGGGTGTTCACTTTGACTTGGACCTTTCCTTCTGTACACATATTTCCCATATCACTAAAACCTCATTCTTTCTTCTTCGACAAATTCGCTCAGTTCGCCCTTTCCTCTCTCCCTCAGCCCTGACCACATTGGTCTTATCTCTTGTAATGTCTCGCGTTGACTTTTCCAATTCCCTGTTCCTTGGTCTTCCCCAATATCAGGTATCCCGGCTTCAACGTATACAGAACACTGCTGCACGTCTTGTCACCCACTCTTCTCTTCGTGATCATGTCACTCCTTAACTTCTCCATCTTCACTGGTTGCCTGTTCCTTTCCGTTTCCAATTTAAGTTATTAATCTTACTACACAAAGTTTTCCACACTAGTACCCCTCCTTACTTGGCTGATCTTTTATCTTTTCACTCTCCTAGGTACACTCCCCGCTCTTTTCATCTTAATCGCCTTGCCCTCCCTTCCCCTGCTCGTGCCCACTTACAGCTCACTCATCTCTCAGCCTTCTACTTCGCTGGTCCTGCTCTTTGGAACTCTCTCCCTTCCTCTCTTCGCCTGGAATCACAATATGCCACTTTTAAACACAACCTCAAGACTCACCTATTTTCCCTTGCATTCAACATCCCCTCTCCTTTTGTATGGATTCACCCTTTCCTTGTATAGTAAGTTTGCCTCTTGTGTCCTGTCTTGTCTCTGTTCTCTTCGTTCTTTCTTTACTGTTTTATAAATTTGTACATTTCTTTTCTCCTTCCCGGCTTCGGCCAAATTTTATGTATTTTATTATTGTACACTGCCTTGATTATTATAGAAAGGCGGTTTTTATCAAATGAATAAACCATAAACCATATAAAACAGACACATACTAAGATATCCACATGCTTACAGACACATACATGGAAGCATTCACATACACACATACAAACATACATACATGATTACACGAGAACATAAGATTGACATACTGGGTCAGAACAATAGCCCATCAAGCCCCGTATCCTGTTTTCAAAAGTGGCCAAATCCAGATCACAGGTACCTGGTAGTATCCCAAAAGGTAGACAAGATTCCATGATGCTTATCCCAGGGATAAATAGTGACTTCCCCAGTCCTCTTTAATAATAATTTATGAACTTTCCTCCAAGAACTTGTCCAAAAACTTTTTAAACCCAGCTACGCTAACAACTGTTACTGTATCCTCTAGCAATGAATTCTAGAGCTTAATTTCACGTTGAGTGAAGAAATGTTTTCTCTGATTAGTCTGAATGTCTTATTTTGTATTTTTTATTGAATCTCCCCTAGCCTTTATACTCCTTGAAGGAGTAAACAGCTGATTCACATTTATTCATCCTACTATGCTCATTATTTTATAGACCTCTATCATATCAGCTCTTCGCCCTCTCTTCTCCTAGCTGAAGAGGCCTAACCTTTAAAGCGTTCCTCTTAGGGGTGACACAAGCATACAGATTGTCACGTATCATGCATATTCATACAAGCATGAAACATAGCAGCCCACAAATATAGATACAGCCATACAGACAAAAGGGTTCAAAGAATCCCAGAAAAGATGATTGGTTTGAACACTCCTACATATGGAAAACTTAGGCGAACTAACTGGATTTTCTCCTATGTGCAAGGTACTTAAACCTTTGAATATGTATTCTTTCAAGCCCTACATTTTCCTAATCCTTACATTTGGCACCTAGTGAGATAATCCTCCTTTCATAGGAAACCTCTTCATCCTTTTACCTAGTTTAGATGTCCTTTCCTGTACTTCTATATTTACTTGTGTTTGGAAAAATAATTAGTGATGCAATTTCATCTTTATAACAATGTTTGAAACATTTCTAGAGAAAGACACATTTGAATCTTGATCACTGTATAAATGTTGACTGTCAACAACAATAATAAGCATCACATCAAGCTAGAAATAGCAAATGCATGATCTTACAGTCTACATGCTTTTAAAGTAAATCTTAAGGAAAACAATATACTTTGTACTTGTTGTCTTTGATTTAGCTATGAAATAAACAGAACAGAATATACTGTAAAGGGTAAAGATTAGAACCAAGGCTGAATTTCTTGTTGATTCCATTTCTTTTCATCCTATATTTATTTACAAGTGAACCTTTTCCCTCTTGGCAGTACATGTTCTCATCTAAATACTCCAGTCATTAGACCTCTGCTGCAACTAGCCAAAGGTCTGAAACAGTACAAGAACCCGATGCCCATAAGAGCACTGAGGAGCTTACTTACAAAGGTGTGCTAATGTTTTGCACTTAATGCATGATAACAGCAAAAGTTAACCCAGCTTAATTGCAGAGCATCTGCTTTAACTCTTGAGGATATTCTAAGAATCTGGGGATGACAGACATGTATTTAGCACAGTTACAAGCTTTGCGTTAACTGTATGGCGCAATCCCCACCCTTTCCGTTCTACATAAGCCAGCATGCACAGCAGTTAGCATGTGTTAATATCAATATGAAACAGTTAACTCAGTTTACTAAATAGACCCCCAATGTGACATCAGGTTCTTTATGTGATGTACTCCTTTGAAGAAGAAGTTATATTGAAATCAAGTCTTTCAGAGCATAAGCACACTGTGCAATAGTAACCTTGCCTAAATTGAGTATAAGGATAACAATATATAATGTTATGTATGTAAATACCAGTCTATTCAAAATTTAAATTCGAACATCATTAAAGCCTTGTTGCATTCATTAACTCATGCTCTATGAAACTCAAAGATAGGAGATCTGTAGAGCTTACGTGGCTTAGCTTGTTGAGTTGCTTTTTCATGTTTGACAACCTCTGGCTCTGTAAGAACAAGGCAAGTTATTTAGCACTTAAGAGTTATTGTTAGACATATACATTGGAATTTCAAGGTGATTTTGTTAGCTACAGCAGACTCACTTTTATGAGAGGGCATTTTAAGGTTTTCAGTGAATGTTTCTCAATAACTTGGTTGGATTTATCCCACAGCATAGATGAACATTGGTTGTTTACCGTCTCTCCCTCCTAACCACTAATCCAATTCTTTTGGTGAGGGGGGGGGGGGTTGACCCAATCAGAACCAGAGTTGAGACCAGGCACTAAGAGCCTCCATTCACAATTACCTGAGGATTTTTCCCAATTTAAAGTACATCCCTTCAAACATAGCTAGCAATAGTTAACTAATTTTGTGGGAGAAAGAAACTCACCAGGGATTCTTCCTATAGTCTTAAGCCCTGAATCCATTCAGTAGGTTTCATTCTAAAGCAACAACCATGATTTCCTCCCAAAGGGGCTGTGAATACTGCCCCTGTGGCAAAAGATTTGGGTAGTGAATTAAGAACCACCAGGATGGACCTCCATTAACCTAGCTGTATCCTTCAAACTCTACTTTTCCTCAAACCATTCCTATAAACTTATCAATCAGCATTTTGAATAATCTGGTTGTTAGAAAGCTAACTGGTCAGCAGTAATATTCAACCATTGCCCGGTTAGCTTCTGCGGTTAAAATTAAGCTAGTGCTTACTATACTTGACTTTCACTTTGTGTTGATAACTGGGCAGTGACTCAATTGCCAGGAAGCTAATCAGACAGCAGCGGCATTCGACCAGTGCCCAGTTAGCTTCTGTGGTGAAAGTGAGGCCAGCGTTTACTATGTCTGAATTTTGCTATGTGTTGATAACTGGATAGTGACTCAATATCACTGCTGCTCGATAGTCAATGGGTGTCGCCCCCGGAACACCCCGATGCAAACGGGTTAAGATCGGAGCGAGCAGTGTTGGCTCCCGTGGATATTTAGCGGCGCTGCATATCCCGGACATGGGCATTAATACAGTTAGCAGGTCTGTGAACCATGTTAATCCCTTGAAAATCTCCCCTCCAAAATATTTTAAAGAGAAAGAAAACATTTGAATATTGATGATTGTATAGAAGTTGTCTGTTGACAGCAGAAACAAAACTTTCCTAACAGGGGTGACACATGAACATACAGTTTGTCACATACCGAAACAAACTCATGCACATTCATACAAGCATGAACAAACATACCAACTCACAAAGTTAGATATATCCACCTGCACATTGAGGGGTTCAAAGAATTCCACAAAAAATGACTGGTTATATGGAAAATGTAGGCAAGCTAACTGGATTTTCTTCCATGTATAAGGTACACCTTTGAAAATGTATCCCTTCATGAAACTGAAAAATGGGAGATGCCTAGAGCTTACCCGGCTTAGCTGGTGGAGTTACTTTTGCATGTTTGATAACGTCTGGCTCTGTAAAAACGAGGCAAATCATTCAGCTATTATTA
Organism: Ichthyophis bannanicus; assembly: GCA_033557465.1. Lineage (NCBI taxonomy): Eukaryota > Metazoa > Chordata > Amphibia > Gymnophiona > Ichthyophiidae > Ichthyophis > Ichthyophis bannanicus. The sequence continues at coordinate 84,697,811 of CM066032.1, forward strand.
CACATTTGGGAAGTATAACGCTACATCTTTATTATACACAATGGGGGTCATTCTGTAACACGAATAGCGGGGATGGATGTTTCCATTAAGGAGCCTTGATTGAGTTAGCCGTGCAGAGACCTGTATGTGCAGGCCGACCAGAATCGTGTCCTGGACTGCACGTACAGGCCTCGATGGGATTCTGATCCTGCGGGGGCTAGACATGCCCCGCGGTATCACAATCCCATCTACCTCTGTGCATCTGGTTCCGACTGGACACACAGCGGGCCGGGATGTCCAAAATAGAATGAGGCCTAATGCACCTCAATTAAAATAATAATACACAATACTGACTATTGTAAATGCACCTAATGCAGCTGCACCAAAACTCAGAATAAAACCTTTTTCAGGTATATATGAAGCAAAAAAGCCAGGGAAGGAGTCATGTGGGCCATTAGGTGATCAAGGAGTAAAAAGGGCAATCAGGAAGGACAAGGCCATAGCTGAAACAGTAAATTATTTTTTTGCTTTTGTCTTTACTTATGAATATATGAGGAAGCTATCCATATCCTACAACAAAAGGATACTGCAAAGATAATATAACCAACATAAAAAAAAAATGGGGGGTTTGTGTGTAAGGAAGCTATCCATGACAGAAAGAGTATTTAACAGATGATGAATTAGTAGAACTGAATCAAATTTTAGTGAGTCTGGAAGATGTAGATCAAAAAATCACCTGGACTGAACAGTATACATCAAGAGTATTCAGAGAACTTAAAAGCTAAAATTGCAGAAGTACTATTAGTGATTTTTAAACTATCATTAAAATTGTCTATGGCACCAGAAGATTGCAGGGTAGCCAACACCAGAGCCAGCACTTCCTGGTAAGCGAGGTAAACGTGGCAGGGGAGGGCGGTGGCAGCAGGGGTGCCAATGCTAGCAGTTCCCCCTCCCTCCCTCTCTCTTTCACTCTCTCTCAAGCCCTGTGAACAGATGATCCTGCCTGCAGGAGCAGCAAGTCCCGTGGGCAAGAGAGAATGGAAGATCTTGCTTGCGGGACTTGTTGCTCCCATGGACAGAAGAATTGTGCAAGGCCACCCGAATGGAGGATCTCACCCTTGGAACTTGCATAATTCTTCTGCCAGAGGGAGTAGCAAGTCCCGTGGGTAGGATCTTCTGGTCAGGTTTAGAATTACAGCCTTGCATAATTCTTCTGTTTGCAGGAGCAGCAAGGCTGCAATAGTGGCCCTGCACACGGAACTTGCTGCTCCCGTGGGGAGAATTTCCCAAGGCCAAACTTGTGGCCCTGAATGAAAGATCCTGTGCAGAGAAGCAGCAAGTCCCATGGGCAGAAGAGCTGCCAGCCAGATTGCACTTGCTGCAGGGCCCGAGTTAGGAATGCAAGATGAAGAGCAAAGGTGGGGGGTGATAGTGCAAGGGGAAGAGAGAATTGGGGGACAGTGGGAGACTAGAAGGAGGATACTAGATATGGGGATGGACAGCTAGGGAGACGGAAATTCTGGACACAGGGGGGAGGCATAGGGAGATGGAGGGGAAATAAGGTGGAGAGAAAATGTTGGACTCGGGGGGTAGCAAGGGAAAACAGGGCAGATGCCGGACAAGGGGTGGTCACAGGAAAACAGGGGAAATGCTGGACATTGGAGGCACTGGCAAGTGGAGGGGAAATGCTGGGCATAGAGGGGCACAGGGAAACAGAGGAAAGATGCTGGATGCAGGGTGGAATGGGGCGGCAGAGGGGGCATGCCAGATATGGAGGCTAGGGAGATCAAGGGGAGATACTGGACATGTGAACTTGGCACAGGGAGAAGCAAGGAGTGGAGATTTTTAAGACGGAGTTGAGAAGCTGGGAATGGGAGAGGTATAGGGAGACTATGGGCCTCATGCAGAGATGTGGGTTGCGGAGCTCCATGTCACAGCAGAGCATGCAAATAAACCAAAAGACACTCCTAACACTCCTACTCTTCTAAAGTGCATCCTCATCAACATACGATCAATAAGATACAAAATATCAATCGTCATAGACGTGATTATAGATGAGAAACCTGATATACTCTGTGTCACAGAGACATGGCTTACACCTACTGATGCAATACTATTAATTCAACTACAAATACAACAGTATGACCTATTCAATTGCCACTGTGACTCCAAAAAAGGGGGGGGGGGTACTCATTTTGACCAAAAAAGATCTCAAATTTACACTGTCAAATGTTAACAATGTAGATGGTATGGATATTCTCAAGGAAGACAACAAGACTCTCTCCCTCTGCGTCATCTACAGACCACCATCACCTGATCATAATAACCTTACCCCAATCCTTGAATTAGCATGCACTGCCTCACTGAAAAAAAACAAACATCATACCGGGTGATCTGAACCTCCCATTCGTTAATCCATCCCACACAGCAAACTTCCTGGACACAATGACCGAATTGGGATTCAAACAAATCATACACACTCCCACACACATAAAGGGAAACACCCTTGACTTAGTCTTCCTCCCTACCCCTCTTTCAAGCCATCAATTATACACCCCCCACCTCTATAAAAAAATGTCCCCTGGTCTGACCACCACCTAGTAACCTTCTATATATCCACTCAGATACCTACCAACTCTACCCCTTATCCCAGACCACAAAATAGGAGTTTTACATACTTCAATAAAGAGACCTTCCTAGATAATGTGTTACCCCAGCTGACAACAAACTCCCTAGACATTAACACATTCTTAGACCAGTGGAACCAAGTCATTCAAAAGACAGCCTCCCTCACTACACGCACCCCTAAAAAACATCTAAAGAGATCTGAAAAGTGGTTCACACAGGAACTCGCTAAACTAAAAGGGCAACTGAGAAAACAAGAAAAAAGATGGAGACTGACCAAAACTGAATCACAATATCTTAACCTTCTCAGCATTTATAAAGATGCAATTTATAAATCTAAAAAAGACTATCACACAGAGATCATAAATCTGTCTATTAATCAAACCAGGGAAGTATTTTCAGTTGTTAGATCCCTAACAAAAACAAGTAAAGCAGAGTTTGAACCTGGTAGAATAAACACACAAATACTAGCCGCCCATTTTGCAGTTAAGCTAAAGAATAAATCCTGCAACTCCTTCACCCCCACATATCCATGCTCAACAAATCCCAACAAATGGGAACATTTCCATTTAATTGATCAAAAACACTTTCTCAAGATTGTAAAAATGATCAACACCACAACCTCCCCCCTAGATCCTTGCCCTGTGTCCTGGATCAAGTCCACCAAACGGGCGGCCCAAGGGGGGTGCGGGGCCATGTGCAGAGACTCGGTGCAGGGTCTAATTTGCATAATGGACCTACCAGGACTCACAAAGCACCAGACCCTACCTATCAAAAGGAAACACTGCAAATATTAAACCAATACATTTCAGAGAATAACAATACATGACCTACTGGGGAAAGAGAACAAGTGGCAATGTCAAATAGGAATTACATAAACAGAATACGTCAGCTCAGTTACACATGCAGAACACAGACCATCACCAAACAAGGAATCACAATTTAGAAACAGGAAGACAATATTTAAACTGGGAACCCCAAAAGCCAAATTTGGAATGTACAACAACACTGTAGAAATAAAACTATAAATTAATTTCCTCTTGTAGTAAACAAAGCGCAGACGTTAATGATGCACATTTCCCAGAGCTGACATATTCCAGTTAATAAATTCAAAATAAAGAGATGTTTTCCTATCTTTTGTGCATTTTTTTCAGTTGCAATTGCTCCAGCCACTTTCTTCTGGTTTCTTCGTGTCTTCTGCTAACTCTCCATTGTCTGCTGTCCATTTGTCCTTTCTTCTCGCTTCTAGGTTTTTTTTTCATTCTTTCTCTACATCTGCTTTAACATACTAATCTTTCTCCTTTTGCTCTTTCCTCATTCCTCATGCTTTTGGTTTTGCTCTCCTGCAGGTCCTGGTGCCTGTGAAGCCCTCCTGTATCCTCCTCCAGCTTGTGCCCACCCCCGGAAGTGACTAGGTACCCAGTCTACTACTTAAGCAAGTCTCCCACGGCGTTTTGCGCCGCGGACACGCGCCAAAGGTGCGCGCCCAAGGAGCAGGACTTGCTCCTTGGTCGAGCTCCTTGGGGCGAGCTTTGGACGAGCTTATTCTACCCTATTCTTCTGTCACAGTCCTGCTGGTTTGTGAGGGTACGTTGTGTGACTCCCTCTGGCTTAGCTTCGTTTTTGTCCAGGTTTGTGCTCTTGTTTCTGTGGCTTTATTCATCCATTTTGAATTTTGATTTCATGGCCCACATCCCAGTTCACTAGGGCTGGCGTCCTTCCTTGGGTCCCCTGCCAGCTGCTGGTTCTCAAGGACGCTGTTTGTCAAATCTGATTCTATGTAAACGGCGGAGGGTTATGTCCCCTCTCCACCCCCCTTCAATGAGATTATCTTCCTTTGTCTCGACCCTGACGCTCAGTCTTGCTCTGCTTAATTGCAGGTCCCTCCGAACTAAGTCATTGTTGGTCCAGGATCTCATCCATAGTCATTCCTATGACCTATGTTTCGTTACAGAAATATGGCTCAGAGAAGGTGACAGTCCTGTTCTGTCTAGCTCTCTTCCCCCGGCTACTCAGCATTTTCGTCCTATAGATTGGGTAGAGCAGGAGGTGGTGTGGCTGCTCTCTATCGCTCTTCAGTAGTTCTGGAGGAAATCCCACCCCCCGGGATTACTCTCCCTGAGTGTCTGTTTCTTCGGTTGCAGTCCTCACCTGAGTCCTTTTCTTCCTGCTACTTTACCTCCCTACCTCCCTTCCTACTCCCCGTTGGGAGGCAACCCTACAGGCTCTCTCAGAGGTTGTTCTTCACTTCCCCAACATTATAATTTTGGGTGATTTTAACATTCATGTAGATGCACCTTGTAGATCAAAAGACCGAGTTTTCCTGAATCTATTAAACGACCTCTCCCTTAAACAGCATGTCATCAGTTCTACCCATGCAGCTGGTCACATTCTTGATTTAGTTCTCTCACCCCCTACCCTACTTCTTTTGCTTTCCACCGCAGTTACCCATCCAGTTCCTTGATCTGACCATCTTTGTGTCTCTTTTTCTGTATCTCACTCTTTTTCAAGTTCTGCTGAGGTACTGGTACCTCAACCTCCACTTAGCTTGCATCGTCGCCTCACTCCAGAAACGCTTAGTGCCTTCCCGCCTGCCCACGCCCTCTTTCCTTCTGATTTTGCTTCTTTTTCATCTGATACCTAAGCCTTTCTCTGGAACTCTGTTCTGACTGAAGCTCTGGATGATTTGGCTCCTCTCTGCCTCAGTTCTAGGGCCCCCCATCTGGCGCGCTCTCCCTGGTATCACCCTGGTTTACGCCTTCAGCGTACTCAAGTCAGACAGGCAGAGCGTCACTGGTCTAAACATCCTTCACAGGAGGCGCTCTGTCAGTTTAAACAGCTCTATACCACCTATCGTGCAGCTGTTCAGTCTGCCAAGTGCTCTTTCTATTCTAAAGCCATTGCTGAGGCAGCTCATTCCTCTAGACAACTCTTTATGATTTTACGTCAGCTCTCTTCTACCTCTGTATCTTCCCATGTGTCTACTAAAGCCCCAGCACCACAAACACTAGCTACATTTTTTGTTGACAAAATCCTGAACCTATGCTCTTCATTTCCTAGCCTTCCCCCCTCACCTCTGACATCTCCATCGGATTCCCCCTCTGCCCCGGCTCTTACTGACAAGTCATCCAGTCTGGGTCACATTGAGTCACCGTTCTCCCCTCCCAATCGGGCCCTTGCCCATGTCTGGTCCTCCTTTTCCCTTATTTCCTCTGCTGAACTGATACAAACACTCTCCAAATCTAGAAAGACAACTTGCCGGTTGGACCCTATTCCATCACACTGGCTGGCCGAGCCATCCTTAGAACCTGTCCCCATTATGGTTACAATTATTAATACTAGCTTATCTACGGGCGTTTTTCCTTCTGTGTGGAAATCAGCTATAGTTCACCCTCTCTTAAAACAGCCTACTCTGGATCCCTCTGTACCTGCCCATTGGTGGCCTGTATCAAATCTCCCTTTTTTGGCTAAACTGCTTGAACGCTTTGCTTTTCTACAACTTAATTCGCATGTCGAAGCAACTAACACTCTCCCATCCCCGGCAAGCAGGCTTCTGTCAGGGACATAGCACCGAGACAGTTCTCCTGGCATTGTTAAATGATATCCACGTTGCTCATGACCGAGGAGACGTCATTCTTCTTGTGTCACTTGATTTGTCCGCTGCGTTTGATTTAGTAGATCACCAAACTCTCCTTTCCCGTTTGTATGATTCTGGTGTACGTGGTACTGTATGGGACTGGTTTCGTTCCTTCCTCACAGCTCGTTCCTTTTCTGTTCATGCCAACAGTCAGTCCTCCTCCCCTTTGTCTCTTCCCTGTGGAGTCCCACAGGGCTCTGTTCTCTCCCCCCTGATGTTTAACATTTTTCTTTCTCCGCTTCCACTCCTGATCCAACAGTTCCCAGTTTCTACTTACATATATGCTGATGATATCATTTTTCTCTTTCACACCTCACCTGCTCAGCTGGACATTTCTCAGGTTAACCAATGCCTCTCTCATGTCGCTTCCTGGCTATCTTCTAATTTCTTGCACCTAAATCCCTCCAAATCCACTGCAATGTGGGTTTCTTTAAGTGGCTTCTGTCCGATAATTGCACCCTTGATTGATCAGACTCTGATCCCTCTTGTCACCTCCTTCCGTTATCTCGGAGTGATCTTAGATTCATCTCTCTCTTTTCATACTCATATTTCCACGCTTCACCGCCATTCTTTTGCAGCATTACGTCGCATCAGAGCTTTCGTTCCTTTCTCCCCACTAGTTCCCTGATTACCTTGGTGCTGGCATTAGTCACTAGTAGACTTGACTATTGTAATATCTTTCTGGCCAATCTGCCAGCTTATCATTTGCAAAGTCTCCAACTCATACAGAATACCGCTGCTCGCCTTCTTACATTTGCTCGTCATTATGACCATGTCTCCCCGATTCTTTATCATCTCCACTGGTTGCCCCTTCGTTTCCGGTTTCAATATAAATTTCTCATTTTCACACATAGAGCTATCTATACATCCACCTCATTGTACTTATATAATCTCATTTCACTCCATACACCTTACCATCATCTTCGTTCCTTGCACGCGAATCGTTTATTTCTGCCATCACCATCTCAGGCTCATCTCAAACAAACCCATCACGCAGCTTTCTTCTTTCTCAGCCCTGTTCTTTGGAACGCCCTCCCTACTTCCCTCCATCTTGAACCCTCTTATACAAAGTTCAAGGAACTGCTAAAAACCCATCTATTCCAACAAGCTTTCGACCTGCCCTCTACCATCCCTTCCTGAGTTGGTTTTGTCTTGTCCGTTGTATTTTGCTGTTTGTTTGCACTGTCCTTTCTCCCTCTTTCCTATTTTACTATGGCGTTCTTTTTCTATAGTTAGGGAGCGTAGTCTTTTTTTATTATTGTAAACCGCTTATATGTTTCGACAAAAGCGGTATATCAAATGTGAGAATAAAGATAAAGATAAAGATATTTCATCCACTCAAAATTTTACCCCTCCATCCTCAGTCCCCACTTACTCTCCCAAAATCCGGCCAATTGTAGAGTTGTCTTCCCTCCCACACAAAATATTTTTTCCCTCTCCATTTCACTCTCCCAGCCCCATCCCATTATTATCCTCCCCCAACATCAGCTCCCTTCTAGTTACAGCCCCACCCAGCATCTGCTCCCTTCTAGTCCCTGCATCAGCCCATTTCCAGTCCTAGCCCCCCATAAGCCCATTTCCAATCCTATCCTAGCCCCACCATCAGCCCCATTCCACTCCTAGCTCCCCCATCCATTTCCAGTCCTATCAGAGTCCCTCCATCAGATCATTTCCAATCCCAGCCCCCCATCAGCCCATTTCTAGTCCTTTCCTAGCCCCACCATCAGCCCATGTCAAATACTAGCTCCCCTCTACTCAGCCCATTTCCAATCCAAGCCCCCCATGAGCCTAATTCCAGTTCCAGCCCCTCCATGAGTCCATTTCAATCCAAGCCCCCACCACAGCCCATTTCCAATCTTAGCACCCCCCAACAGCCAATTTCCAGTCCTATCCTAGCCCCTCCATCAGCCCATTTCATGTCCTAGCCCCCCCCCACTCAGCCCATTTCCAGTCCTAGCTCCCTCCCCTCACAGCCCATTTCCATTCCAAACCCCCGTCCCTATCAGCTATTTGCAGTTCAAGCCCCCCTTCCAGTCAGCCCTTTTCCATTCCAAGCCCCCGTCCCCATCAGCTATTTGCAGTTCAAGCCCTCCTTCCACTCAGCCCATTGCCAGTCCTAGCAACCCCCACAGCCCATTACTAGTCCTAAGCCCCCCCATAACCCATTACCAGTTCTAAGCCCCCAATCAGCCCACTTCCAGCCCTAATCCCCTGACCCCATTCTCATTGTTAGCCCCCCCCCCATAGCCCATTACTATTCATCACCCTCCATCCGCCCATTTCCAGTCTTAGCCCCCCCACAGCCCATTTCCAGTCTTACCCCCCCCCCTCCATTACACTGGTCAACATTGAAATCGTTACTGACTTTAAGAAGCCCTAATCTGTAGTATCTTGGTGAGCTGAACATGAATATAAAATTAAAACAATTTTATTGGCTCTCGTTTTGAAGATATTGCATGTAGTTCATTTTTGACGTTTCACCGTGTAAATTTATTCAGTAGGACATCAACAACATCCCAAATAAGCCTAGAATGATGTAATATTGCATCACATTGCATAATACCAGCATGCACACATCATCCAGAGTTGATTGCATCATTTTCTGATGCAATGCAATATTACTGCCAGATGGCTGCTGAAGCCATCTGACGTCATCAGTGTACTATACGCAGTCAGAAAGGTTGAGCATTTAAAATATTTCAGACTGTGTGCGAGACAGTTTAAGCTACTGTTATATGTAGCAGTTAACAAACCAAGGGAACTCTTCAACATTGTTCAACAACTCACAAAAGTGACCACTTCATATAGTGACCATCAATAGATCCCCAAGAATTTGCAAACTATCTGATAAGCAAGAATGCAATTTTGCCAAACAACTTATCTACATCACAATATATAGGCACAGAGAAGCATGACCAGAATGATAAAGGGGGTAGAATGATACACCTATGAGGAAATGCAAAAGAGGTTAGGGCTCTTTAGCATGGAGAAGAGACAGCTGAGGGGAGATATGATAGAGGTTCATAAAATCCCAAGTGGAAAGGGTAAATGCCAGGTGTGTGCATTACTTTTCAATCAAATGGAAATTTGACAATAATTGCAATTTTCATTTATTTCCTGTGTCAATTAACCGAGTGCACATGTTCAAAAAATTTGCACGAATCACCATTCGTAACCTTTGCTTTTGACATTCCTGAACATGTGCCCAGATACACTTGAGCCAATATAGGAGGAGGAGGTGGTCTAGGAGGGTCATTAGGGCTGGCACTACCACTAGGTGGACTAGACGTTTGCCTAGAGCGCTGTTCCTCCAGGGGCACCCATTTCTGCTGTTACTGCGCCTCTCAGGACCTGCAGCAGCAGCAATGGATGCAAATAGCCCCGTGGTGCTTACCTTGAAACTTTGGAGCTACAGAGATGTTTGCTTCTGCCCCTTCCAATTTCTGATGCTGACTTCCTCTTTACAAACAGGAAGTCATCATCAAATAGTCCGAGAGGATGGAAGCAAAGATCCTCATGTTGCTGAAGTTTCAAGATAAACATTGCAGGGCTATTTGCAGCTATTGCTGTCGTTGTATGTCCCAGAGAGGCGTCACTGGGTGCTGGAGGGGGAAGGGGACACAAGGGGTGATATTTGTCTAGGGCACTTCATCTCTTTGCACTAGCCCTGAGGTTCACCAATAGCAAGTACATTGAAGCCAATCCAACTCCAAATGTTTGGCAGATAGTCTGAGAAACCTCTCTCTGCATGACTTTGGCAAATCCCATAGCTGATGACATCACAGCAGAGCTTGAACACACAGCCAGCACAAATGACTGAGAGCTCTGCTGAAGCATGAGGGAGCTGTCTTCAATGGGCAGAGAGAGCATTTAAAAGTCAGCTCTGCTGAGAGAGCCTGTGCCTGGCGGGCCCAAGCCTGAGGGCCTCGCCAGAGGGCCCTTTCGCGTGGCCCTTAGGCGTGAACCTCATAGAAGGATCATCACTCTTTTTGTTCTGGATATGAACAATAAACAGGAACACAAGCTCAATGAAAAAAAGGAGCCAAGGTGAGCAGTCCGATTAGCTCTATAAACACCTATTTACAACCTTTTCCATTTTTCATACCCACAAGCTCTGCACTCCTTAGCCTGTTATACATACAAAATTATATACTAATTGCCCACATGGACCCTTACATTAAAACTCTATCCATACACTATAAACACAGCACTAAATACACAAGCCACACAATTCAAATTAGACCACAAACAGACATAAATACATTGTCGTCATCTTCACTTACAAGAAAACACCTTCTTTTAAATTGCTTGCTTGTAAACGCTCGCTCAGCTAGAAACAAAATACAATTACTTTCAGATATGCTAGCAGACAATCATATTGATATTTTTAATATAGCAGAATCATGGTTTACTGAAACAGACATGGTTCTTCTTAACCAACTTGCCCCTGAAGACTATTGCCTTTTTAACCTCAAGAACTAGATAGAATGCAGACACTGCCACCACGCTAACAAAAAAATACCTAAACTTCCAAATCCTATCAAAAACATCCAGCGATGGCCTAGACACTCTATCAATAACAAACGACAGATTAATAATCTTCCTTTTATACAGATCTCCAAATGCAGACCCCATCTAGAAACAATCCTTGAGAACATCTTCCGCAACCAATCAAACAAGAAGTTCCTCATATTGCTAGGAAGACTTCAACCTTACATCTACATTGCCAGGCAAAGCAAAAGCATTTCTAGAAGCCATGGAGTCATTAGACTATATACAAATCATTGACTGACACTCATATTAAAGAACATACCCTTGATATGATGTTTCTACCACTGAACATGCTAAGCAAACGCCTAATACCTACCTACTCTTCCATTGATGTGCCTTGGTCAGGCCATAAATTAATCTCATTTAACTTACCAGGGAGTTATAACATGTCAAACTCAGATAATTCAAACTTCACTTCACGCAGGTTCTGCAAGTTGGAAAAAGATACATTTCTTGCAAAAATACCACTTAAACTTCAAAACACCTCTGGAGATATCAACACGATAATTCAGAATCAGAACAAAACCATTGCAGAGATAGCAATCAAAACACATCCATAAGAACATAAGATATGCCATACTGGGTCAGACCAAGGTCCATCAAGCCCAGTATCCTGTTTCCAACAGTGGCCCATCTAGGTCATACGTACTGTCATGAAGTGGGTATCAATAAAGATGCAATCCTGAAAAGAAACCCTGTTTCTCAGAGAAATCTAGATGTGCAGTTACCTCAAGGCACAGTTAGAGGGGGCAGGAGTGATCATACAGGAGCTAATGAGCCCAAGAGAGCTAATGATTTGCATATGGGAATGAGCCCGGGAGTTTCAAAGGAAAGATTCCTTTATAAGCAGAAGCTGAATGCTAGCAAGAAGACAACACCTCTATTGAGAGGAACAGCTCCAGAGGAAGGGCAGAACTGGAACCGGATCCAGAAAGGAGGAACATCTCTACTGAGAGGAATACCTCAAAGGAGAGGACAGAGAGAAGGAACAGCTCTGAGGGAAGGAGCAGCTCTAAGAGAAGGAGAAGGACTTGGAGAAAGAATCCTACCTGAGCAAGCCCAAAGGAACAGAGTTCATAAAGGTAGAGTTCAGAAGGGCCAGGCTAAGCGAGCAGCTGTTCAGAGGGAGTCTGCTGGAGAAAGCACTAAGGCTAGAGAGTGTGCCACTCCCTGTTCCAACAACGTTCCTGATTCAAAAGCAGAGAGATGTATCCAGAGAACCAGAGAGATAGGTTTGGAGGAAAGCCTGCAGTCTCTGGAAAATATGAGTCAAGTTTTACCAGGCACCAAAGGAAAAGCAGTTTCTGACAAAGCTAAGTTCTTACCGAAGCACAAAGTTCAATCCACACCAGGTTTTACCAAGCTGCCAGAAAGCACAGCCCTGCCTAAAGCTTATCGGCAGAGAACCTGTTGCAGGAGAAACATTTCTGGGAGAGAAAGCTCCACGGATTCAAACCACAGAGGCTCCAGGTATGAAAGCTTTATTCATGATACTGAATGCTTAACTCCTAGAGGCACTGCTAAAACAAATACTCAGTTTGTAAGGAAGAAGAAACCAGGGTGGTTTCAGAAAATTCCCAGAGAACTTAAAACACAGTCTTATTGGAGGCAAGAGCCTAGGGACACTTCACGTAGACCTGTAGCAGACAGGGACAGTGACTACTCTGATGATGAATGTAGTGGAGCAGAAACCATGGAAATTGAATATATAAATGCTGTTCCCATTCCTCCACCAGAAGAAATGGATTGTGGTTTGTGCATGGCCACGAGCCTAGAATCTGTAGCCACTGTATAACCGAGAAGTTTGTTTAATTCTTATTGTGTTGGAATGAAGTGAATTCCTCTGATTAACCCTTGCACTAATTGTGGAGATTAACAATTAGTCAGCTTGTTAATACTGGTACCTTTTGAAACAAAGGACATTCTTTTGATTTCTCAATGTCTTATTTGAACCCTTGCACAGACGGGGAATAAAGCCTCGTTTCCCCTACACTTGGTTTGATTATTGAGCTCTCATAGGAAGATGGAAATAAGTAAGACCATTCGCCATTCGTGGACCTTACATTTCATCACGCTCCCTAAATAATTTCTATCGTGGAGCATGCCCATACTTCGAATGGTCACCAGGGGATGCCCTCACGACAGTACCTAGCAGTTTCCCCAAAAGACACAGGTTCCACAATGCTTGTACTGGGTCAAGCATTGATATCCTGGGTCCCTTCTTAATAATGGTTTATGGACCTTTCCTCCAGGAACTTGTCCAAACCTTTTTTAAACCCAGCTACACTAACAGCCTTTACTACATCCTACGGTAACAAATTCCAGAGTTTGATTACACGTTGAGTGAAAAAATATTTTCTTTTATTAGTCTTAAATAGTTTACCCTGTAGCTTCATTGCATATCCCCTAGTCTTTCTATATTCTGATAACGTAAACAATCAATCTACGTTTACCCATTCCACTACGTTCATTAATTTATAGACTTCTATCATATCTCCCCTCAGCCGTCTCTGTTCCAGGTTAAAGAGCCCTAACCTTTTTAGCCTTTCTTCATAGGAGTATCCTTCCATCCCCTTTACCATTTTGGTGGCTCTTCTCTGAACCTTTTCTAATAACGCTATATCCTTTTTAAGATACGGCAACCAGAATTGCACACAATATTCAAGGTGCGTTCTCACCATGGAACGATATAGAGGCATTATAATGTCTTTTGTTTTATTTTCCATTCCTTTCCTTATGATACCTAGCATTCTATTTGCTCTTCTGGCCGCCGCTGCACACTGGGCCGAGGGTTTTAACATATTATCCACAGTTACGCCTAAATCTTTTCCTGGGTGGTGGTTCCTAATGTGGAACCTTGCATTGTGTAACATCCATCTAATCAACATATCAGATAAAGAACAGCAATATGATATTCACCATTTTTAAAAGACATGAAGTGAAACCTGTGAGCTACAGAAAAGAAATGGAGGAAAAATCAATCAATTGAGAATCGAAACACCTATGAACTTAGCTTGAAAGCACACCAATTTGCAACATCTCAAGCAAAAAAAGACTACTACACATAACTACTTCATAATTCTCCTAATCACCCTCGAGAGTTATTTGCCATAGTCAAAACACTTACTAAAGACACATCGCTTCATTCAGAAAAGATCAGCTTAACCTCACAAATGATGGCTGATTACTTTAAAAATCTCACTTCAGCCCACAGTAATAAAATCAACACTCATACAGCAGTAATTGAACAGAAGGATAACTTACAGTTGACCATATGGAACTCATTTAACAATATAGCACAGTTACTTACCTGTAACAGGTGATCTCTGGGAACAGCAGGAATAAGTCTTCACATATGGGTACGTCGGTACCGACGGAGCCTGCGCGGGAACACTCCCCAGCGTCCAATCAGAAAGCTTTTGGGAGCATCCCTCAGCGCCTGCGTGCTGCCTTCCCGCCTTTCCAACTGTCTCTCCTCAGTTGAGTTTTATAGCTGAGACAAAGAGAGAGAGGAAAGGAAGATAGATAGAGAGATATAACTCCTAGGGGAGGTGGGTGGGTTGTGAAGACTTATTCCTGCTGTTCCCAGAGATCACCTGTTACAAGTAAGTAACTGTGCTATCTCCAGGAACAAGCAGGAATGAGTCTTCACATATGGGGACTCCCAAGCTAAGATGCCTGGAGCCTCCGCAAGTTGGAGATTGAAAAATGCTACACCTCATATGGCCAGGCATCCAGAGGATGGAGGGCAGGAGTTAATAAGAGAGGAGCTGTAGGAAAAACAGCTGACCTAAGATAGGACTACAGACAAGGAGTCCTTGTATTTGTGATAATCATCATAAATATATTGAAATGAACAATCACAATATGGACCTTACCTACTGGATTGCAGGAAGTAGAGAGGTTGATGGAATCTACTGGGGATCCAGTAGAGGAATCTTCAAGGTGACCTCACTGACGTAAAAGTGAAGGTCAAAATGTAGAAGTGACAGGAGACCCCAGGAATCAACTGGGGTAGTACAAAAAATGGTAGGTCTTTAGTGGGAAACTTTATGGAAAAGGCTGAAAACTCTTTTGGCTACAGAGTTATTGATAGTCAAGAGCAAAAGAGGAAGACTGACCGATTTTGACAAAAACTGGCCTAGTCCTTGAGGGAAGAAGGGGTATGGAGAAAAACCCCGTATTCCCAAGGAAGGACAGATGTCTGAGGAGTTGAAAACCTCAGATCCACTGAAGATCCCCCATGTCTCTCCTAACTGACGAGAGGTAGGAAGATAAAGGAATAGGGAGCTTCAGGGATACCTGAACCTAGGGTTATGGTAAGAGCTGTCAGTACCACAGCAGTGGTTGTGTGCATAATAGCCTAAACATACTGAAGAATAGTATGAACATGTGTAAGCCCACTGTCTGGAACAGATAGGAAGGAAAACACCTTTATGAGCACAGACAGTTAGAGAGATAAGTATGTGAATACATATCTACCTAAAGGAAGTATCTCGACAGATACACACAGATATATATGTATATATGTAGATATATATATAGATATAGGGGTATATATATATATACATATGTTTATGGCGAGATCCAGGGGGCATAACATATGCACACATGGCTGACAGACATATGTATCTAAAGAATGCATATAGACATATGTACATATATGAATATATAGGTCTAAAGATAAATGTCTGCAATTAAGCAGACAGAGATATGTCTACAGGAATCTTCACATGGGAGATGTGAAGAGGAATGATTCATCTCATAACAAGAAGGTGGAACCTACTTGAAAAGATATAGAGAATCTATTCCCTCTGGTTAAGATGGAGCAGGAATGCTATCCAGGGAAATAACCAGGATGGTTGCGAGAAAACAGAGGATAATATTAGTCTGTAAACAGCAAGTCCTGAGTCCGGTAGAACTCTAACATGGTGAATGGACAGAACACGCATAGGAAGAGACACCAGGTAGACCCACTTGAGGGACAAGGGGTGGGGTATCATGCGTTATTTAGTTAAATATGTGCTGTCCATGAAGGATTAGGATACCATGAGAACAAGCTGCAGGAAAAAAGAGCATATTTCCTGTAGGAATTTGGTAACTCTTTAGACTGTCACTTAGGGAAGGCTTATGTTCTTTATTAAAAGAAAATAGAAGGGTGTAAAGAACCCTCACCGCCAGGGGGATGACTGAGGAAGCCTTTTTCAACATATAAGATAGTCTTTAGAGAAAAAACCCTTATGCTCTCTAGCAAGGGCCCATAGTGGAAAGCTTCTTTGTAGGATTGCAGAGAGCATTATGCAGGAGAGTTGGGAAATAAAACTGGCTGTTGGAGACAACCAGTTGCCATCTCAACTATGCTGCCAACTCCAAGGATTTGGAGATGGCAGAAAAGAAGTTATAAGGATTATCCAAGATAGATGAGTACTATCTTGGAAGCACTACTAAGGCTAGACAGAAAGTAGTAGAAGACTAGACTGGAACGTGTGGAAAAGTACCAGTAGTCCAATCCCTGGAACTCCTGCATGGGCAGCTACTGAATGGCACAGCAGAGAGAATCTTTCTGTTTTTAACAGAGAGAACAGACAGAACAAGAGGAGAATATCCTGTCCCTGTCTGACGAGCTGCCCAGATGAGAAAAGGGGGTTTACTCAAGAGAAAAAACTCTACACTGGAATGGAAAGGAAGACTAGAAAGGCTAAGAAAGCCTTCCAGTGGTATGGTACCACTCTTACAGGGGAAACCCTGGAAAAGAGGGCAGAGAAAATAGGAGCTGAAGGGTGACTTGCCATAAGGTAAGTCTGTAAAAGGAAAATTCATGGAGGTACAGAAAAACTATCATGAGATAGTTGGCAAACCTCTCTTCATTGTAGGAAGAGGAGGAAAACCTGTGACCCATAGACATGAATATCCTGACAGCTCAGCATACCTAAGAGCAAGTGGATGTCCTGGAAACAGGAATCCAAGTGTAGAGGTTTAAATGAAAAAACAGTGAAAAAACTTCTACTGAGAAGAAGTGAACTGTAGGCTATAAGAGATTAATTAGAACCCTATTTAGGGTTAATTTCCCTGGCTTGAGTTTGGATTCTTCAGACCAGGGCGAGGTTTCCCTTGTTTGGGAACATCTGTATGATGGGCAGGAGAAGAATAAAACCTTCTTCTTTTTGGGAAAGAAGGTTTGGTAGGGCATTTCCTACCTGCTGGAGAAGGAGAAGGCTTAGGATGGCCCTCAGAAACAGGGAAGTCAGGGAGCAATGAGCAACCTGACGTAAAGACTCCCTATTGAAGAGATTTTCTCCAGTACAAGGAGTATTACCCAGTCTCTGCTGTGCCCATCTGTTCAAATCTGAAGCTTGGAGCCAGGCTCTACGTCGTGCTCCTATGGCTATAGCAGAGGTTCTGCTAACAGACTCAAAAGAGTCTAGGGAAGCACGAGAAAGAAACCAAGAGATATCCTGGCTATGACTAAGAAGTAAAGAATAGTCTGCAGCCTTGGGCTCTGATAGAAAAGGAGTCAAAAGAGATAATTTCTTTATTTCTTTATTTATTTACAGTCTCTTATATACCGCACTATTCATCATCAGCGCGGTTCACATGGAACAAAATGCTCAGTACATTCAACACGTATGAGTTTACAGGTAACAGGGCATAAATAACTTGGATAACCGGGGTAACTATATACAAGACATACTACATGGAATCATATGCACAGAGGTTTCATAGGAAATCACCAGCCCACTATAGGATTGAGTATCAAACGTGGTGTGATGTTGAAGTACCATAAATTTATCTGGGACTGGTATTAGTGGGTGATATTGAGCTCTAGGTGATGCCATTGGGTTCTATAAGGTACTTGTTGAAGAGGTGGCATTTTAGGGCTTTCCTAAACTGTGTTAGGCTCTTAATAGCCCGGATATCAGGGGGTAGTGCATTCCAGCATTTTGGGGCACTGAGACTGAGGGCTCTGTTGGCTGTCTATTTAGTGCAAACAGTAAGTTCCTTCGGGATTTTTAGGGAGTTTATAGCCGTGGATCTTCTTGCTCTATTTGGAGATGTGATATGGATGAGGGAGGCTAAGGATGCGGATGTGAGATTATTAACAGCTTTAAAAGTGATTATCAGGGTCTTGAAAACTATTCTAGCTTGAATGGGTAGCCAATGCAACTGTATCAGCAGTGGCGTCACGTGGTCGTTCATGGAGGCTCCGTGGATGACTCTTGCTGCCGCGTTCATGGCTAACTGAAGCGGGTTTAATGTAGATTGGGGAAGGCCTTGCAGTATGACGTTGGCATAGTCGAAATGAGGTGTAACCAATGCCTGAAAAATTGTCCGGAAATCAGTTGGATCAAGCAAGGAACGTAAATGTCTAAGTGAGCGGATCTTGTAGTAAACTGATCTGACTATGTTTCGTATGTGGGCCTTCATGTCCAGGCGTTGATCAAGGGTGACTCCCAAATATCGTATTGAGGGTTTAGATTGCAACTCCACTTCTTTTACTTTAAGATATTGTGGGGGGGTAAAATTGGGATTCCTTGTAATGAAGAGTACTTCTGTTTTCTTATGTTGTATTCTGAGGTTTTGAGACAGGGGCCAGTCAGATATTGCATTGAAGCAACTCGTCAGTGGGGAGAGGTCCAGATGCTCGGTAGAGAAGGGAATGTAAAGCAGGACATCGTCTGCGTATAACATGCAATCAACATTTGTGACCTCCTGAAGGGATAGACTCATATAGAAAATATATGAGAGAATCCTTGATGCCAGCATAGATGTTTGGAAGGTTTGACGTCCAAAGGCATCCAGTGTTCAAGATGCACGACCTGGCGGGTAAGAAGAATGCTTCTTCTTGCTTTTTACCTTCCTCATTGCTGATTCCACCACAATAGAATGATGGAGAAGTTGAGTCTTTTGAAACCCTGGAGAGGGGGGCAACTGATACAAAAGATCAGTTGCTGTAGAAGGTGAGGAAACCCTAAAAGGAGTTTCCCATATTCTCAGAAGAAGATCCTGCAAAGAATGATGCAAAGGAAGCATTATATTTTCCTTTTCCCCAGAAGAACTTTGTGTAGGATCATAGCCAGGGATAGGAATAGCAAGGAATGTTGCCATGTCAAGGAGAAATTTCTGAAAAGAAGGATCTCCAATGGGAATGATCCCTGGACAGGCTAAACCTGAAGAACTAGCCTGGGCACCGGAGGATGTACCAGTCCGGTGCAGAAAAGGATCTCTAATGGATGGATACTGGTACTGGCGGTTATGACCTGAGACAGTCAGTACTGCATCGTCCATGCCAGGTATCGACTCCAAACTGGGTATCGAAAGGAGTGATCCCAGTGAAAAAAGCATGGAAGGAGCTGGTCCCGATGATACTGCAGATACCGGCATTGATACCGATACCGGTAGCTGTGCCGGAATCGAAGACGATACCGACATCGAAGCAGTAATCGGAGGCTGCTCAAACAGTACCGAGGTAACCAAAAACCCTTGGTGATTAATTAATCACTGATTATCCTCGGTACTGCGCATCCGGAATTGGTAAGCATCGGTTCCGAGATGCGTCGGTACCCAGTCTTCCAGACTAGATATCGACTCTAGACTCGGCATCGAAGGAAGCGAGTCTATCGATGCATGTCTAGAGGGTACTGACGTCGGTGGTTGTATCGGCGGTGTTGCTGATACTGGAAAGTCAATCTGGGACGTATCGATCGGTCCCAAAGGTACCGAGAATGCCAGATGACGATCCCTGGTGAGGAGTGGATCGCTCAACACCAGTCCCGTTGCCGGGGTATCGGTACCGCTCAAAGCGGATGCCACCACCGAGCATGGCTCAGGTATGTTCTGTGAGGGGTGAGCCCCAGGAACAACCTGAAACCCCTGAAAGGCTTTGGAGACCGAAGACTCCCGCCGGGGTTTTGAAGCCAATTGGGTCTTGAGGGCAAGGCCGGCGCCGTCATCATGCTTGGCATGAGACCTACCACTCAAGGATTGGCTAGTCTTAACAGACTGTTTGTGGGTTACCTGATCCTGTAGAGAAGAAATGGTCGGTGCCCTGACATTGGAAGGGAAAACGGTATTGAGGGAAACTCGAAATGGAGAATCTTTTCTCATAAAATTGTAGCCTAATGGCTCCGGAGGAAAGGGGTCAGGACCCAAACAGGTTAGACACCAGTTATTGGAGCCTAAAAAGAAAACTGTATTCCCACAGTTAAGGCACTTATTAGGAGAAGAAGGCTCCATAATGGAGAGGCCCTACAGGCCCAAAATTTAAGACAGAAACTGAGGGAAAAAAACTCCCTGAGTTTAGGAAAAAAAAAAGAAAAAAACCACCGGCGGTACTGGTGGAGTCGGGAAAACAGCCGCGACCACAAGAAAACAAAACGTTAAAGATTTAAAGAAAAAATTTTCTGCGGTGACAGGAAGACGTCCTGCCGGCTCTGCGGAAAAACGAAAACTGAGGAGAGACAGTTGGAAAGGTGGGAAGGCAGCACGCAGGCGCTGAGGGATGCTCCCAAAAGCTTTCTGACTGGACGCTGGGGAGCGTTCCCGCGCAGGCACCGTCGGTACCGACGTACCCATATGTGAAGACTCATTCCTGCTTGTTCCTGGAGATTACACTAGCCTCCCTTGATAAATTCATTACAAGTATAAACACCACCACCTCACCACTTGACCCTTGTCCTGTTGGCTGGATCAAATTAGCAAGACAAGAACTTATGCCAATAATAACGAAGAACATTCTTCTTTCATTACAACAGGGATACCTGCCCCCCTGAACCGAAGACTGCCTCCATCCATCCTGTAAGAAAGGGAACCTCAAATGAAATTGACCAACTTACCTATTATAGACCCATAGGCAGTCTACCTTTCTTGGCGAAAAACTGTCTACCAATAACTCCAAGATTACATTGAAACACATCATCAACTTGACAATCAACAATATGGTTTCAGACCATGTCATGGAGTTGAATCTCTTATGATTGTCTTGTTAATCTAATCAAAGGCACAGATAAGCCTAAAACTTGTTTTATACTTATATTCCTAGACATTAAAGCAGCATATGACTCCATTCTGCACAATCTTATTATTCAGTGCCTTCAATCTCTGGATCTTTCTGGCATGCCTCTCACATGGTTTAAATCTTTCTTAACAGATAGACAGCAACAGATAAAACCAGACAATACAAAATCGTCCCCATTTACTCAGCCTCAGACGGTAACGTCACAGCTCACGCATCATATCTTGTCCAGCAGTTCTTGGCCAAACACTAAATCGACCAAATCTGTCACAAGACTTTGCACCCTGTGACTTTTTCTTGTTTTCAAAATGGAAACTACCACTGAAATACCCACACACTAACATGTCTACACAAGCACAGACAGGCAAGCATGCACAGACATATAAAAGCACACATACAGTGACAGACACACACACATTCATACCAACAAGTACAAATATACCAGATCACAAAAACAGATACATCCACAACCCAAACAGACATATAGAAGTTGGAAAGAATTTCACAAGCCATGATCTGCATGCTTTCCCCACTTGCAAATAATGCAGGTTAGCAATGAAAAAAAAATCTCTGGAAACCTCCCCTTCACCCAAAAAGGAAACAAAAGATGACTGTTTTGTACATGACTAGATATGGCAGATTTAAGCAGATTAAATGCATTTTCACCCATGTAAAATGTACTAATGTCTTTTAATATTTTCCCTTCATGCCTTACTTTATCCTAATCTTTATATCTGGCACCAAGTGAGCTAAACCTCCTTTAATGGAAAACTCTCCAAATTCCTTTACTTAATTTAGTTGCCCTTCCCTGTATTTTTCCAGTTACTTGTTATTTATCGGGAAAAATAACTAGTGATACAATTTGATTATTATAATAGAATTTGAAGGACCTGATATTCAACAGCGGCAGCTAGCGTTGCTAAGTGACAAGCCCCTGCCGCTGAACCTTAAACCTGGATATTTAATGTTGAGGCCCTAAACAGGGCATGACATAGAATATTCTGGTTGTTAGGATTGCCAGGAAGCTAACTGGTCAGCAGTAATATTCAACCATTGCCCGGTTAGCTTCTGCGGTTAAAATTAAGCTAGTGCTTACTATACTTGACTTTTGCTTTGTGTTGATAACTGGGCAGTGACTCAATTGCCAGGAAGCTAATCAGACAGCAGCGATATTCGACCAGTGCCCAGTTAGCTTCTGTGGTGAAAGTGAGGCCAGCGTTTACTATGTCTGACTTTTGCTTGATGTTGATAACTGGGTAGTGACTCAATATCACTGCTGCTCGATAGTCAATGGGTGTCGCCCCTGGAACACCCCGATGCAAACTAGTTAGTATCGGAACGTGCAGTGGTGGCTCCCGTGGATATTTAGCGGCGCTGCATATCCAGGACATGGGCATTAACACAGTTAGCAGGTCTGCGAACCATGTTAATCCCTTGAAAATCTCCCCTCCAAAATATTTTAAAGAGAAAGAAAACATTTGAATATTGATGATTGTATAGAAGTTGTCTGTTGACAGCAGAAACAAAGCTTTCCTAACAGGGGTGACACATGAACGTACAGTTTGTCACATACCGTAACAAACTCATGCACATTCATACAAGCATGAACAAACATACCAACTCACAAAGTTAGATATATCCACCCGCACATAGAGGGGTTCAAAGAATTCCACAAAATATGACTGGTTATATGGAAAATGCAGGCAAGCTAACTGGATTTTTTTTCCATGTATAAGGTACACCTTTGAAAATGTATCCCTTCATGAAACTGAAAGATGGGAGATGCCTAGAGCTTACCTGGCTTAGCTGGTGGAGTTACTTTTGCATGTTTGATAACATCTGGCTCTGTAAGAACGAGGCAAATCATTCAGCTGTTATTATACATTTGCATACGAAATCTCATGTGGTAACATTACCTACAACATATTCACTTCTACAAAAGGGCATTTTAAAGTTTTCACTGAATGTTTCTCAGTAACGTCTTTGGATTTATCCCACAATCTAGATGAGCACTGGCTGTTTATCTTGTTTCTCCTCATCACTAACCGGGTTTTGTTATTTTTTTGACCTGGCAATCAGAACCAAAGTTGATATCAGGCACTGTGAGCCTCCATGGCAACTGCCCAAGGATGTTTCCCAATTGTATATTCCTTTAGCATAGTTTTGGGGCCAGAGACAATTCATCAGGGCTCCTTTCTCTAGCGTGGGCCCTGAATCCAACTATAAACATAGATATAAAACAGACACATACTAAGATATCCACATGCTTACAGACACATACATGGAAGCATTCACATACACACATACAAACATACATACATGATTACACGAGAACATAAGAATGACATACTGGGTCAGAACAATAGCCCATCAAGTCCCGTATCCTGTTTTCAAAAGTGGCCAAATCCAGATCACAGGTACCTGGTAGTATCCCAAAAGGTAGACAAGATTCCATGATGCTTATCCCAGGGATAAATAGTGACTTCCCCAGTCCTCTTTAATAATAATTTATGAACTTTCCTCCAAGAACTTGTCCAAAACGTTTTTAAACCCAGCTACACTAACAACTGTTACTGTATCCTCTAGCAATGAATTCCAGAGCTTAATTTCACGTTGAGTGAAGAAATGTTTTCTCTGATTAGTCTGAATGTCTTATTTTGTATTTTTTATTGAATCTCCCCTAGTCTTTATACTCCTTGAAGGAGTAAACAGCTGATTCACATTTATTCATTCTACTATGCTCATTATTTTATAGACCTCTATCATATCAGCTCTTCGCCCTCTCTTCTCCAAGCTGAAGAGGCCTAACCTTTAAAGCGTTCCTCTTAGGGGTGACACAAGCATACAGATTGTCACGTATCATGCATATTCATACAAGCATGAAACATAGCAGCCCACAAATATAGATACAGCCATACAGACAAAAGGGTTCAAAGAATTCCAGAAAAGATGATTGGTTTGAACACTTCTACATATGGAAAACTTAGGCGAACTAACTGGATTTTCTCCTATGTGCAAGGTACTTAAACCTTTGAATATGTATTCTTTCAAGCCCTACATTTTCCTAATCCTTACATTTGGTACCTAGTGAGATAAACCTCCTTTCATAGGAAACCTCTTCATCCTTTTACCTAGTTTAGATGTCCTTTCCTGTACTTCTATATTTACTTGTGTTTGGAAAAATAATTAGTGATGCAATTTCATCTTTATAACAATGTTTGAAACATTTCTAGAGAAAGACACATTTGAATCTTGATCACTGTATAAATGTTGACTGTCAACAACAATAATAAGCATCACATCAAGCTAGAAATAGCAAATGCATGATCTTACAGTCTACATGCTTTTAAAGTAAATCTTAAGGAAAACAATATACTTTGTACTTGTCTTTGATTTAGCTATGAAATAAACAGAACAGAATATACTGTAAAGGGTAAAGATTAGAACCAAGGCTGAATTTCTTGTTGATTCCATTTCTTTTCATCCTATATTTATTTACAAGTGAACCTTTTCCCTCTTGGCAGTACATGTTCTCATCTAAATACTCCAGTCATTAGACCTCTGCTGCAACTAGCCAAAGGTCTGAAACAGTACAAGAACCCGATGCCCATAAGAGCACTGAGGAGCTTACTTACAAAGGTGGGCTAATGTTTTGCACTTAATGCATGATAACGGCAAAAGTTAACCCAGCTTAATTGCAGAGCGTCTGCTTTAACTCTTGAGGATATTCTAAGAATCTGGGGATGACAGACATGTATTTAGCACAGAGTTACAGCTTTGCGTTAACTGTATGGCGCAATCCCCACCCTTTCCGTTCTACATAAGCCAGCAAGCACAGTAGTTAGCATGTGCTAATATCAATATGAAACTGTTAACTCAGTTTACTAAATAAGCCCCCAATGTGACATCAGGTTCTTTATGTGATGTACTCCTTCGAAGAAGAAGTTATATTGAAATCAAGTCTTTCAGAGCATAAGCACACTGTGCAATAGTAACCTTGCCTAAATTGAGTATAAGGATAACAATACATAATGTTATGTATGTAAATACCAGTCTATTCAAAATTTAAATTCGAAAATCATTAAAGCCTTGTTGCATTCATTAATTCATGCTCTATGAAACTCAAAGATAGGAGATCTGTAGAGCTTACGTGACTTAGCTTGTTGAGTTGCTTTTTCATGTTTGACAACTTCTAGCTCTGTAAGAACAAGGCAAGTTATTTAGCACATAAGAGTTATTGTTAGACATATACATTGGAATTTCAAGGTGATTTTGTAACCGAGGCAGGCGGACCTGGTACCCCGGGCAGCCTCCGCCGAGAATGACCACGCGGAGGCTGCCCGCCAGGCCCAAAGCCCCCACCACGCTGCCTGATTCAACTTGATTGGCTCCCGCGCGGCCGCAACCGCCGGGAGCCAATGAACTCCAACCAACTTGGCCACGTGCAGGATCCTCGCACCGGCCGCA
The DNA here is from genome assembly GCA_033557465.1 of Ichthyophis bannanicus. Taxonomy (NCBI): domain Eukaryota; kingdom Metazoa; phylum Chordata; class Amphibia; order Gymnophiona; family Ichthyophiidae; genus Ichthyophis; species Ichthyophis bannanicus. The sequence goes on from CM066032.1 coordinate 84,723,082, forward strand.
CGCCCGGTTAGGGTCGGCCGCCGGGACCCTGCCCGCGGCCTCGTCAGTTAGCTACAGCAGATTCACTTTTATGAGAGGGCATTTTAAGGTTTTCAGTGAATGTTTCTCAATAACTTGGTTGGATTTATCCCACAGCATAGATGAACATTGGTTGTTTACCGTCTCTCCGAACCACTAATCCAATTCTTTTGGTGGTGGGGGAGGGGGGGGAGAGTTTGACCCAATAATCAGAACCAGAGTTGAGACCAGGCACTAAGAGCCTTCATTCACAATTACCTGAGGATTTTCCCAATTTAAAGTACATCCCTTCAACCATAGATAGCATTAGTTAACTAATTTTGTGGGAGAAAGAAACTCACCAGGGATTCTTCCTATAGTCTTAAGCCCTGAATCCATTCAGTAGGTTTCATTCTAAAGCAACAACCATGATTTCCTCCCAAAGGGGCTGTGAATACTGCCCCTGTGGCAAAAGATTTGGGTAGTGAACTAAGAACTACCAGAATGGACCTCCATTAACCTAGCAGTATCCTTCAAACTCTACTTTTCCTCAAACCATTCCTATAAACTTATCAATCAGCATTTTGAATTTTATGGTTGTTAGAAAGCTAACTGGACAGCAGTAATATTCAACCATTGCCCAGTTAGCTTCTGCGGTTAAAATTAAGCTAGTGCTTACTATACTTGACTTTCACTTTGTGTTGATAACTGGGCAGTGACTCAATTGCCAGGAAGCTAATCAGACAGCAGCGATATTCGACCAGTGCCCAGTTAGCTTCTGTGGTGAAAGTGAGGCCAGAGTTTACTATGTCTGAATTTTGCTTGGTGTTGATAACTGGGTAGTGACTCAATATCACTGCTGCTCGATTACACAGGTACACTACCAAAAAACTGCCTCCAGTTTTGCAACTGATTCCTATAGATTTTGGGGTGCTGAATCCAGGAAAAATAGCCAAAATGTTCCATCACGTCACGTTTTCTTGCAAAATTAGATTTCTTACCCATATAAGGAATGTTCACATAATTTCTTTTTAGCCGACTGCAGTTTATTTTCTTGGCCCAAAATAGAGGTTGTAATGGTTAACTAACTAGAAACACTCCCTCATGATATTTTAGAGTGTTTTGTATTCATTTTATACATTAACAGGACAATTGGGAGGCGGGGGGCTAAATCCAGCACTCGCGCTGGCGCATGTTCTTTCCTGTTCGCCTCGCCTCATTCACTCGCTCAAACACGGTGGTTGCGACATGAACGTTGCTGTCAAATTTCAGTTTCTTGCAAGTTCATTATTACCTTTTATTTGCTCAGTTGTAATCCAGCTTTATTCCGAAGTGGTTCACTACAGTTGTAGTTTGCAGTGCTGTGTATTTGTGATGGCTCACAGAGCCAGAGGTTGCGTCAACTCTCCGGACAGTTTTTGTTTTATTTGTGGGGAATATACCGTGAAAAAGCGGCAGAGGAACATTTCTGCATTTATTAAAAAGTATATTTCGCCTATTTCGGTTTGAAGTTAGGCGATCAAGACAAACCGTGGGCTCCTCACAAAGTGTGCAAGACATGTGAGGAAGATCTACGCTTATGGATGAAAGGTAAAAAACAAGCATTTCGTTTCGGAATACCTATGATGTGGCGTGAACAAAGAGACCACAGCAGTGACTGCTATTTTTGCTCTTGCATTGTGAAGGGATACAACTTAAAAAATAAGAACGTAATAAGTTACCCCAACCTTCCCTCAGCAATTAGGCCTATGCCTCATAGCAACGAAGTACCTGTGCCTGAACCACCAAAATCTTTGGATCATATTTGTGTGGATGGTTCTGATCATGATGAGACTCATCAGATGGCTTTTCCCGATAAGTCCAGTACTTCAGAGTTTGAAACTGAACCAGATCCGAAACCTGAACTTTTCTCTCAAGCTGAATTGAATGATTTAGTCCGGGATTTAGGACTCCCAAAAGATGCTGCCCAACTGCTAGGTTCTCGGCTTAAACAGAAAAATCTATTGTCACCAGGAACAACTTTTTATTGGTACCGCAACCGCGAGACACAATTTTTGAAGTATTTCAGCAAAGAGGAAGATTTGGCATTTTGCAACGATATATACGGAGCGATGGAAAAGTTTAAACTCAAGTATGATCCTGTTGAATGGCGGCTGTTCATTGATTCGTCAAAAGATAGCATAAAAGGTGTTCTTCTTCATAATGGCAACACATTCGCTTCAGTTCCTATTGCTCACTCTGTTATTCTCCAAGAAAAATACGAGAATTTGGCCCTGATTCTTCAGAAGATTCGTTATGATGAGCATAAGTGGATGATTTGTGGGGACTTTAAAATTCTATCCATGCTATTAGGGCAGCAATCCGGTTTCACCAAATATCCCTGCTTCCTTTGCTTGTGGGATAGCCGGGCCCGCGACCTACACTGGGGGAAAAAAGACTGGCCAATTCGGGAGTATTTGAGACCCGGTGAGAAAAATGTTCTTCATGAGAGCTTGGTACCTCGTGATAAAATTCTATTACCACCTCTCCACATTAAGTTGGGTCTCATTAAGCAATTCATCAAGTCCCTTCCAAAAGATGGTGAGTGCTTTCGGTACCTTTGCTCAAAGTTCCCCCGACTTTCTGAAGCAAAGCTAAAGGAAGGAGTGTTTGTTGGCCCTGATATAAGGAAACTCATTTCAGATGGAGCATTCGCTGAAACGATGTCTGAGAAGGAAAAAGAAGCCTGGGATTCCTTCAAGGATGTTGTTCTCAAATTCTTGGGGAACAGGCGGGATGAGAGCTATAAGGATATTGTTGCCAGGATGCTCAATGCCTTCAAAGAACAAGGCTGTAACATGAGCCTGAAAGTCCATTTCTTGCACTCCCATGTGAACTACTTTCCCGAAAACCTGGGGGCGTACAAGGAAGAACAAGGTGAAAGGTTTCACCAGGACATCAAGGACGCAGAGAGAAGGTACCAAGGAAGATGGAACACCACTATGATGGCTGATTTCTGCTGGTTGCTGCTGCGGGAAACCCCAGATGAAAAATACGCCAAGCAGCGCACCAAGAGAAGCATTCGGGGGAAGAAGAAACGGGCCCACCAGGAGATTGATTGACCCAAGAATGACTTTAAAATCTAAACTGTGTTGACAAATATCGTGTTTTTACTAAACTTTGAAATAAAAATTTGCTAGTTATTACCACAGTGTCGGATCTCATTTATCAGAATTTTATTTTCACACCATCGGGTGTTTGTCTTCATGTATTGCAATGGTGCGGTTTGCGTTTTCTATTTTTACATACATACCTGTACAACATTTTTTGCACATTGCTTTGCTTTGTGTCTAACCTCGCTCTTATATGCTCAATGTTTGTGCACATTATCACGCCGCCCGCTCCCTAACCTTGGGGTTTAAGGAGGGGTTGCCTTGTGATGCCCTGGAGGCAATTAGTTGTAGTTGTGTTTAGTGCTTCGAGCAGTAAGGCATGGCAAAGAGAAATTTATTTTTCATGAGGTTTATTTGCCAGTTGTGCAGTTCAAATGGTACAGACGGTGCAGAAGTATAAATCCAAAACAAAAGTAAAGAAACTTGCTAAACAGACTTGCAATGCTGTGCTATATTCAGGAATTCACATTCCCTTCATGTGATCCAATCAAAAAGGGTGAGACAGAAAAGTTCCTACAGCAGTAGTGCTCCTGTTGTAGCAATCACTGGTGCAATGACTCATTCACTTTCTACCAGCTTCTTGTATAAGACGAGTTAAGTGCCTCTGCTATATTGCTTCATATAACAGGTAAACTTTTCCCCTTAATTGTCTTTCTCAATTAAGCATGTAGAACAGTCCATTAACATATCCTCTTCTGAGGAAGGCAGAGAATTAGAAATAGGCATTCCTTCTTTACAGCCAGTAACTGGTTCTGGAGCACTGTAGTTAAAACTTGCCTTATGTTCTAAAAACTCTCTGAACTCGTGGAGAAGTGATTCAGCTGGTGACTTCCCTTCACTTAGCTGACGTTCCTTTTCTCCCGTGAGCAATTGTTTGCTGAGCCTCTCTATCTCAGGCTGATTAGCATATTTGTTTGTGTCAGGAAAACAAACATTCAATGTGCTGCTAACGTTATCTCCCCACCTTTCTCTACACGTGGGTGCTGTGCCTGGATACTTAGCAGTAATGGGAGAGTCTTTAAAGAGATATTTAAAAGCACTGACGTCAGCCCTTTCCTGGCTAGGTTCTTCAGCTAGCTTGTAAGAATATTCACTTTTATACAAAGCTTCTCCTTGCTGAAAACAGCTGCCACCATTTTGTCTGACTTGGCTTTTAAAACTAGGGCACACTTTCTCTGGCTTTGGAGCATAACACTTATCTACTACTTCTCCCCCACTGGGTACCTTGTATAGAAGTCTTCCCTTGGAGAATTCTTTGTCCTTCTGCCTTTTATTCCACAGCTCTGCCTGGTCCTGTAGCCTTGGATCTCTCAGCGTTCTGAAAGTATTCTGCCTCCAGCAGTTCCTTTCCTCTTCTGAGTCTTCCACCACGCTACCTGCTAGTTGCAGACTATTGGAGGAATCACAGCAGCAAAGATATTTCCTTCCTTGTTGTTCTCTTGGCTTCTCTCTTAGCCTCTTTGGCTCTCCTAGTTTCTTTTGCTCTCTTTCACTTCCTTGTTTCTGACTATTTAACCAGGTGCTTCTAGCTTGCACTGCCCGCCTCCTCTTGGGGCGTGCCCAATCAAGAGCTTTACTACTCCCTTCCCCGAGGTGAGTTGTTCTGCTTGATTAGTTCTGAGTTTTTTTCTTTCTGCAGAGAAATCCCTGCTTTCTCCTGCAGTACCGGCTTCTACCACCGGATGCTTATCTGTGTCCATCGGTTCCTGGGGAGCTACAGGGTCACAACATGTATGTGGCTGTTTTAAGTGCAGACAATTTTGCTACCATCACAGTGTGTTTTGTTGACATTACTCTATTCTTATGTGCTGCCTTGTTACAATTTTCTTTATTCTTATTTGAATAACTACTAAACAATTGGTATAAAGAATTCATCCAAGAAACTTTTATCTCGATCGCACTCAATCTGAAACGTTCACCTCAAACTGCTAACCCAATGTAGCAAAAAATCTGTACGTGATGGAGCAAATTGGTTACCAGATTTGGATTCAGCGCACCAAAAAACGTAAAAATCAATCGAAACATTAGAGGCAGTTTAAAAAAAATTTTTTTTAGTGTACCTGTGTTATTAATGGGTGTCGCCCCTGGAATACCCCGATGCAAACGGGTTAAGATCGGAGCGTGCAGTGTTGGCTCCTGTGGATATTTAGCAGCGCTGCATATCCCGGGCATGAGCATTAATACAGTTAGCAGGTCTGCGAACCATGTTAATCCCTTGAAAATCCTCCCTCCAAAATATTTTAAAGAGAAAGAAAACATTTGAATATTGATGATTGTATAGAAGTTGTCAGTTGACAACAGAAACAAAGCTTTCCTAACAGGGGTGACACATGAATGTACAGTTTGTCACATACCGAAACAAACTCATGCACATTCATACAAGCATGAACAAACATACCAAATCACAATGTTAGCTACACCTATCCGCACATAGAGGGGTTCAAAGAATTCCACAAACAATGACTGGCTATATGGAAAATGTAGGCAAGTTAACTGGATTTTCTTCCATGTATAAGCTACACCTTTGAAAATTTATCCCTTCATGAAACTGAAAAATGGGAGATGCCTAGAGCTTACCCGGCTTAGCTGGTGGAGTTACTTTTGCATGTTTGATAACGTCTGGCTCTGTAAAAACAAGGCAAATCATTCAGCTATTATTACACATTTGGGAAGTATAAGGCTACATCTTTATTATACACAATGGGGGTCATTCTGTAACACGAATAGCGGGGATGGATGTTTCCATTAAGGAGCCTTGATTGAGTTAGCCGTGCAGAGACCTGTATGTGCAGGCCGACCAGAATCATGTGCTGGACTGCACGTACAGGCCTTGATGGGATTCTGATCCTGCGGGGGCTAGACATGCCCCGCGGTATCACAATCCCATCTACCTCTGTGCATCTGGTTCTGACTGGACACACAGCGGGCCGGGATGTCCAAAATAGAATGAGGCCTAGTGCACATCAATTAAAATAATAATACACAATACTGCCTATTGTAAATGCACCTAATGCAGCTGCACAAAAACTCAGACTAAAACCTTTTTCAGGTACATATGAAGCAAAAAAGCCAGGAAAGGAGTCATGTGGGCCATTAGATGATCAAGGAGTAAAAAGGGCAATCAGGGAGGACAAGGCCATAGCTGAAAGAGTAAATTATTTTTTTGCTTTTGTCTTTACTAATGAATATATGAGGAAGCTATCCATATCCTACAACAAAAGGGTACTGCAAAGATAATATAACCAACATAAAAAAAATGGGGGGGGGGGGGTTGTGTATAAGGAAGCTATCCATGACAGAAAGACTATTTAACAGATGATGAATTAGTAGAACTGAATCAAATTTTAGTGAGTCTGGAAGATATAGATCAAAAAATCACCTGGACTGAACAGTATACACCAAGAGTATTCCGAGAACTTAAAAGCTAAAATTGCAGAAGTACTATTAGTGATTTTTAAACTATCATTAAGATTGTCTATGGCACCAGAAGATTGCAGGGTAGCCAACACCAGAGCCAGCACTTCCTGGTAAGCGTGGCAGGGGAGGGCGGTGGCAGCAGGGGCGCCAATGCTAGCAGTTCCCCCTCCCTCGCTCTCTCTTTCACTCTCTCTCGAGCCCTCTGAACAGATGATCCTGCCTGCAGGAGCAGCAAGTACCACGGGCAAGAGAGAATGGAAGATCTCGCTTGCGGGACTTGTTGCTCCCATGGACAGAAGAATTGTGCAAGGCCACCCGAATGGAGGATCTCGCCCTTGGAACTTGCATAATTCTTCTGCCAGAGGGAGTAGCAAGTCCCGTGGGCAGGATCCTCTGTTCAGGTTTAGAATTACAGCCTTGCATAATTCTTCTGTTTGCAGGAGCAGCAAGGCTGCAATAGTGGCCCTGCACACGGAACTTGCTGATCCCATAGGCAGAATTGCCCAAGGCCAAACTTGTGGCCCTGAATGAAAGATCCTGTGCAGAGAAGCAGCAAGTCCCATGGGCAGAAGAGCTGCCAGCCAGATTAAACTTGCTGCAGGGCCCGAGTTAGGAATGCAAGATGAAGAGCAAAGGTGGGGGGTGAGAGTCCAAGGGGAAGAGAGAATTGGGGGACAGTGGGAGACTAGAAGGAGGATACTAGACATGGGGATGGACAGCTAGGGAGACGGAAATACTGGACACAGGGGGGAGGCATAGGGAGATGGAGGGGAAATAAGGTGGAGAGAAAATGTTGGACTCGGGGGGTAGCAAGGGAAAACAGGGCAGATGCCGGACAAGGGGTTGTCACAGGAAAACAGGGGAAATGCTGGACATTGGAGGCACTGGCAAGTGGAGGGGAAATGCTGGGCATGGAGGGGCACAGGGAAACAGAGGAAAGATGCTGGATGCAGGGTGGAATGGGGAGGCAGAGGGGGCATGCCAGATATGGAGGCTAGGGAGATCAAGGGGAGATAATGGACATGTGAACTTGGCACAGGGAGAAGCAAGGAGTGGAGATTTTTAAGACGGAGTGGAGAAGCTGGGAATGGGAGAGGTATAGGGAGACTATGGGCCTCATGCAGAGATGTGGGTTGCTGAGCTCCATGTCACGGCAGGGCATGCAAATAAACCAAAAGACACTCCTAACACTCCTACTCTTCTAAAGTGCATCCTCATCAACATACGATCAATAAGATACAAAATATCAATCGTCATAGACATGATTATAGATGAGAAACCTGATATACTCTGTGTTACAGAGACATGGCTTACACCTACTGATGCAATACTATTAAATCAACTATAAATACAACAGTATGACCTATTCAATTGCCACTGTGACTCCAAAAAAGGGGGGGGGGGTACTCATTTTGACTAAAAAAGACCTCAAATTTACACTGTCAAATGTTAACAATGTAGATGGTATGGATATTCTCAAGGAAGACAACAAGACTCTCTCCCTCTGCGTCATCTACAGACCACCATCACCTGATCATAATAACCTTACCCCAATCCTTGAATTAGCATGCACTGCCTCACTGAAAAAAACAAACATCATACCGGGTGATCTGAACCTCCCATTCGTTAATCCATCCCACACAGCAAACTTCCTGGACACAATGACCGAATTGGGATTCAAACAAATCATATACACTCCCACACACATAAAGGGAAACAACCTTGACTTAGTCTTCCTCCCTACCCCACTTTAAAGCCATCAATTATACACCCCCCACCTCTATAAAAAAATGTCCCCTGGTCTGACCACCACCTAGTAACCTTCTATATATCCACTCAGATACCTACCAACTCTACCCCTTATCCCAGACCACAAAATAGGAGTTTTACATACTTCAATAAAGAGACCTTCCTAGATAATATGTTACCCCAGCTGACAACAAACTCCCTAGACATTAACACATTCTTAGACCAGTGGAACCAAGTCATTCAAAAGACAGCCTCCCTCACTACAAGCACCCCTAAAAAAACATCTAAAGAGATCTGAAAAGTGGTTCACACAGGAACTCGCTAAACTAAAAGGGCAACTGAGAAAACAAGAAAAAAGATGGAGACTGACCAAAACTGAATCACAATATCTTAACCTTCTCAGCATTTATAAAGATGCAATTTATAAATCTAAAATAGACTATCACACAGAGATCATAAATCTGTCTATTAATCAAACCAGGGAAGTATTTTCAGTTGTTAGATCCCTAACAAAAACAAGTAAAGCAGAGTTTGAACCTGGAAGAATAAACACACAAATACTAGCCGCCCATTTTGCAGTTAAGCTAAAGAATAAATCCTGCAACTCCTTCACCCCCACATATCCATGCTCAACAAATCCCAACAAATGGGAACATTTTCATTTAATTGATCAAAAACACTTTCTTAAGATTGTAAAAATGATCAACACCACAACCTCCCCCCTAGATCCTTGCCCTGTGTCCTGGATCAAGTCCACCAAACGGGCGGCCCAAGGGGGGTGCGGGGCCATGGGCAGAGACTCGGTGCAGGGTCTCATTTGCATAATGGACCTACCAGGACTCACAAAGCACCGGACCCTACCTATCAAAAGGAAACACTGCAAATATTAAACCAATACATTTCAGAGAATAACAATACATGACCTACTGGGGAAAGAGAACAAGTGGCAATGTCAAATAGGAATTATATAAACAGAATACCTCAGCTCAGTTACACATGCAGAACACAGACCATCACCAAACAAGGAATCACAATTTAGAAACAGGAAGACAATAATTAAACTGGGAACCCCAAAAGTCAAATTTGGAATGTACAACAACACTGTAGAAATAAAACTATAAATTAATTTCCTCTTATAGTAAACAAAGCGCAGACGTTAATGATGCACATTTCCCAGAGCTGACATATTCCAGTTAATAAATTCAGAATAAAGAGATGTTTTCCTATCTTTTGTGCATTTTTTTCAGTTGCAATTGCTCCAGCCACTTTCTTCTGGTTTCTTCGTGTCTTCTGCTAACTCTCCATTGTCTGCTGTCCATTTGTCCTTTCTTCTCGCTTCTAGGTTTTTTTTTCATTCTTTCTCTACATCTGCTTTAACATACTAATCTTTCTCCTTTTGCTCTTTCCTCATTCCTCATGCTTTTGGTTTTGCTCTCCTGCAGGTCCTGGTGCCTGTGAAGCCCACCTGTATCCTCCTCCAGCTTGTGCCCACCCCCGGAAGTGACGCGACCGCGTTCCTGCGGTCGCGATCTCTCCAGGTACCCAGTCTACTACTTAAGCAAGTCTCCCACGGCGTTTTGCGCCGCGGGCACGTGACAAAGTTGCACGCCCAAGGAGCAGGACTTGCTCCTTGGTCGAGCTCTTTGGGGCGAGCTTTGGACGAGCTTATTCTACCCTATTCTTCTGTCACAGTCCTGCTGGTTTGTGAGGGTACGTTGTGTGACTCCCTCTGGCTTAGCTTCGTTTTTGTCCAGGTTTGTGCTCTTGTTTCTGTGGCTTTATTCGTCCATTTTGAATTTTGATTTCATGGCCCACATCCCGGTTCACTAGGGCTGGCGTCCTTCCTTGGGTCCCCTGCCAGCTGCTGGTTCTCAAGGACGCTGTTTGTCAAATCTGATTCTATGTAAACGGCGGAGGGTTATGTCCCCTCTCCACCCCTCTTCAATGAGATTATCTTCCTTTGTCTCGACCCTGACGCTCAGTCTTGCTCTGCTTAATTGCAGGTCCCTCCGAACTAAGTCACTGTTGGTCCAGGATCTCATCCATAGTCATTCCTATGACCTATGTTTCGTTACAGAAGCATGGCTCAGAGAAGGTGACAGTCCTGTTCTGTCTAGCTCTCTTCCCCCCGGCTACTCAGCATTTTCGTCCTATAGGTTGGGTAGAGCAGGAGGTGGTGTGGCTGCTCTCTATCGCTCTTCAGTAGTTCTGGAGGAAATCCCACCCCCCCCGGGATTACTCTCCCTGAGTGTCTGTTTCTTCGGTTGCAGTCCTCACCTGAGTCCTTTTCTTCCTGCTACTTTACCTCCCTCCCTCCCTTCCTACTCCCCGTTGGGAGGCAACCCTTCAGGCTCTCTCAGAGGTTGTTCTTCACTTCCCCAACATTATAATTTTGGGTGATTTTAACATTCATGTAGATGCACCTTGTAGATCAAAAGACCGAGTTTTCCTGAATCTATTAAACGACCTCTCCCTTAAACAGCATGTCATCAGTTCTACCCATGCAGCTGGTCACATTCTTGATTTAGTTCTCTCACCCCCTACCCTACTTCCTTTGCTTTCCAACCCAGTTACCCATCCAGTTCCTTGATCTGACCATCTTTGTGTCTCTTTTTCTGTATCTCACTCTTTTTCAAGTTCTGCTGAGGTACTGATACCTCAACCTCCACCTAGCTTGCATCGTCGCCTCACTCCAGAAACGCTTAGTGCCTTCCCGCCTGCCCACGCCCTCTTTCCTTCTGATTTTGCTTCTTTTTCATCTGATACCTAAGCCTTTCTCTGGAACTCTGTTCTGACTGAAGCTCTGGATGATTTGGCTCCTCTCTGCCTCAGTTCTAGGGCCCCCCATCAGGCGCGCTCTCCCTGGTATCACCCTGGTTTACACCTTCAGCGTACTCAAGTCAGACAGGCAGAGCATCACTGGTCTAAACATCCTTCACAGGAGGCGATCTGTCAGTTTAAACAGCTCTATACCACCTATCGTGCAGCTGTTCAGTCTGCCAAGCGCTCTTTCTATTCTAAAGCCATTGCTGAGGCAGCTCATTCCTCTAGACAACTCTTTATGATTTTACGTCAGCTCTCTTCTACCTCTGTATCTTCCCATGTGTCTACTAAAGCCCCAGCACCACAAACACTAGCTACATTTTTTGTTGACAAAATCCTGAACCTACGCTCTTCATTTCCTAGCCCTCCCCCCTCACCTCTGACATCTCCATCGGATTCCCCCTCTGCCCCGGCTCTTACTGACAAGTCATCCAATCTGGGTCACATTGAGTCACCGTTCTCCCCTCCCAAACGGGCCCTTGCCCATGTCTGGTCCTCCTTTTCCCTTATTTCCTCTGCTGAACTGATACAAACACTCTCCAAATCTAGAAAGACAACTTGCCGGTTGGACCCTATTCCATCACACTGGCTGGCCGAGCCATCCTTAGAACTTGTCCCCATTATGGTTACAATTATTAATACTAGCTTATCTACGGGTGTTTTTTCTTCTGTGTGGAAATCAGCTATAGTTCACCCTCTCTTAAAACAGCCTACTCTGGATCCCTCTGTACCTGCCCATTGGCGGTCTGTATCAAATCTCCCTTTTTTGGCTAAACTGCTCGAACGCTTCGCTTTTCTACAACTTAATTTGCATGTCGAAGCAACTAACACTCTCCCATCCCCGGCAAGCAGGCTTCCGTCAGGGACATAGCACCGAGACAGTTCTCCTGGCATTGTTAAATGATATCCACGTTGCTCATGACCGAGGAGACGTCACTCTTCTTGTGTCACTTGATTTGTCCGCCGCGTTTGATTTAGTAGATCACCAAACTCTCCTTTCCCATTTGTATGATTCTGGTGTACGTGGTACTGTATGGGACTGGTTTTGTTCCTTCCTCACAGCTCGTTCCTTTTCTGTTCATGCCAACAGTCAGTCCTCCTCCCCTTTGTCTCTTCCCTGTGGAGTCCCACAGGGCTCTGTTCTCTCCCCCCTGATGTTTAACATTTTTCTTTCTCCGCTTCCACTCCTGATCCAACAGTTCCCAGTTTCTACTTACATATATGCTGATGATATCATTTTTCTCTTTCACACCTCACCTGCTCAGCTGGACATTTCTCAGGTTAACCAATGCCTCTCTCATGTCGCCTCCTGGCTATCTTCTAATTTCTTGCACCTAAATCCCTCCAAAACCACTGCAATGTGGGTTTCTTTAAGTGGCTCCTGTCCGATAATTGCACCCTTGATTTATCAGACTCTGATCCCTCTTGTCACCTCCTTCCGTTATCTCGGAGTGATCTTAGATTCATCTCTCTCCTTTCATACTCATATTTCCACGCTTACCAGCCATTCATTTGCAGCATTACGTCGCATCAGAGCTGTTCGTTCCTTTCTCCCTACTAGTTCTCTGATTACCTTGGTGCTGGCATTCGTCACTAGTAGACTCGACTATTGTAATATATTTCTGGCCAATCTGCCAGCTTATCAGTTGCAACATCTCCAACTCATACAGAATACCGCTGCTCGCCTTCTTACATTTGCTCGTCATTCTGACCATGTCTCCCCGATTCTTTATCATCTCCACTGGTTGCCCCTTTGTTTCCGGTTTCAATATAAATTTCTCATTTTGACACATAGAGCTATCTATACATCCACCCCATTGTACTTATATAATCTCATTTCACTCCATTCACCTTACCGTCATCTTCGTTCCTTGCACGCGAATCGTTTATCTCTGCCATCACCATCTCAGGCTCATCTCGAACAAACCCATCACGCAGCTTTCTTCTTTCTCAGCCCTGTTCTTTGGAACGTCCTCCCTACTTCCCTCCATCTTGAACCCTCTTAAACAAAGTTCAAGGAACTTCTAAAAACCCATCTATTCCAACAAGCTTTCGACCTGCCCTCTACCATCCCTTCCTGAGTTGGTCTTGTCTTGTCCGTTGTATTTTGCTGTTTGTTTGCACTGTCCTTTCTCCCTCTTTCCTATTTTACTATGGCGTTCTTTTTCTATAGTTAGGGAGTGTAGTCTTTTATATTATTGTAAACCGCTTATATGTTTCGACAAAAGCGGTATATCAAATGTGAGAATAAAGATAAAGATAAAGATATTTCATCCAATCAAATTTTACCCCTCCATCCTCAATCCCCACTTACTCTCCCAAAATCCGGCCAATTGTAGAGTTGTCTTCCCTCCCACACAAAATATTTTTCCCTCTCCATTTCACTCTCCCAGCCCCATCCCATTATTATCCTCCCCCAACATCAGCTCCCTTCTAGTTACAGCCCCACCCAGCATCTGCTCCCTTCTAGTCCCCGCATCAGCCCATTTCCTGTCCTAGCCCCCCCCCACTCAGCCCATTTCAAGTTCTAGCTCCCTCCCCTCACAGCCCATTTCCATTCCAAGCCCTCCTCCCCATTAGCTATTTGCAGTTCAAGCCCCCCTTCCACTCAGCCCATTTCCATTCCAAGCCCCCGTCCCCATCAGCTATTTTCAGTTCAAGCCCTCCTTCCACTCAGCCCATTTCCAGTCCTAGCAACCCCCCAGCCCATTACTAGTCCTAAGCCCCCCCATAACCCATTACCAGTCCTAAGCCCCCGATCAGCCCACTTCCAGCCCTAATCCCCTCACCCCATTTTCAGTCTTAGCCCCCCCATAGCCCATTACCAGTCCTAACCCTCTATCAGCCCACTTCCAGTCTTAGCCCCCCCACAGCCCATTTCCAGTCTTACCCCCCCCCATTACACTGGTCAACATTGAAATCGTTACTGACTTTAAAAAGCCCTAATCTGTAGTATTTTGGTGAGCTGAACACGAATATAAAATTAAAACAATTTTATTGGCTCTCGTTTTGAAGATATTGCATGTAATTACTTTTTGACGTTTCACTGTGTAAATTTATTCAGGAGGACATCAACAACATCCCAAATAAGCCTAGAATGATGTAATATTGCATCACATTGCATAATACCAGCATGCACACATCATCCAGAGTTGATTGCATCATTTTCTGATGCAATGCAATACTACTGCCAGATGGCTGCTGAAGCCATCTGACGTCAGCAGTGTACTATACGCAGTCAGAAAGGTTGAGCATTTAAAATATTTCAGACTGTGTGCGAGACAGTTTAAGTTACTGTTATATGTAGCAGCTAACAAACCAAGGGAACTCTTCAACATTGTTCAACAACTCACAAAAGTGACCACTTCATATAGTGACTTGTCTTTGTTGTAGCTATGAAATAAACAGAAAAGAATATACTGTACAGGGTAGAGATAAGAACCAAGGATGATTGCCATCATTTCATGTTGGTTCCTTTTCTTTTCATCCTATATTTACAAGTGAACCTTTTCCCTCTTGGCAGTACATGTTCTCATCTAAATACTCCAGTCATTAGACCTCTGCTGCAACTAGCCAAAGGTCTGAAACAGTACAAGAACCCGATGCCCATAAGAGCACTGAGGAGCTTACTTACTAAGGTGTGCTAATGTTTTGCACTTAATGCATGATAACGGCAAAAGTTAACCCAGCTTAATTGCAGAGCGTCTGCTTTAACTCTTGAGGATATTCTAAGAATCTGGGGATGACAGACATATATTTAGCACAGTTACAAGCTTTGCGTTAACTGTATGGCGCAATCCCCACCCTTTCCGTTCTACATAAGCCAGCATGCACAGCAGTTAGCATGTGTTAATATCAATATGAAACAGTTAACTCAGTTTACTAAATAGGCCCCCAATGTGACATCAGGTTCTTTATGTGATGTACTCCTTTGAAGAAGAAGTTATATTGAAATCAAGTCTTTCAGAGCACAAGCACACTGTGCAATAGTAACCTTGCCTAAATTGAGTATAAGGATAAAAATATATAATGTTATGTATGTAAATACCAGTCTATTCAAAATTTAGAATCAAACATGATTAAAGCCTTGTTGCATTCATTAACTCATGCTCTATGAAAGTCAAAGATAGGAGATCTGTAGAGCTTACGTGACTTAGCTTGTAGAGTTGTTTTTTCATGTTTGACAACTTCTGGCTCTGTAAGAACAAGGCAAGTTATTTAGCACAAAAGAGTTATTGTTAGACATATACACTGGAATTTCAAGGTGATTTTCTTAGCTACAGCAGACTCACTTTTATGAGAGGGCATTTTAAAGTTTTCAGTGAATGTTTCTCAATAACTTGGTTGGATTTATCCCACAGCATAGATGACCATTGGTTGTTTACCGTCTCTCCTAACCACTAATACAATTCTTTTGGTGGTGGGGGGGAGGGGGGGTTGACCCAATAATCAGAACCAGAGTTGAGACCAGGCACTAAGAGCCTCCATTCACAATTACCTGAGGATTTTTCCCAATTTAATGCACATCCCTTCAACCATAGCTAGCAATAGTTAAATAATTTTGTGGGAGAAAGAAACTCACCAGGGATTCTTCCTATAGTCTTAAGCCCTGAATCCATTCAGTAGGTTTCATTCTAAAGCAACAACCATGATTTCCTCCCAAAGGGGCTGTGAATACTGCCCCTGTGGCAAAAGATTTGGGTAGTGAATTAAGAACCACCAGGCTGGACCTCCATTAACCTAGCTGTATCCTTCAAACTCTACTTTTCCTAAAACCATTCCTATAAACTTATCAATCAGCATTTTGAATATTCTGGTTGCCAGGAAGCTAACTGGTCAGCAGTAATATTCAACCATTGCCCGGTTATCTTCTGCGGTTAAAATTAAGCTAGTGCTTACTGTACTTGACTTTTGCTATGTGTTGATAACTGGATAGTGACTCAATATCACTGCTGCTCGATTATCAATGGGTGTCACCCCCGGAACACCCCGATGCAAACGGGTTAAGATCGGAGCGTGCAGTGTTGTCTCCCGTGGATATTTAGCGGCGCTGCATATCCCAGACATGGGCATTAACACAGTTAGCAGGTCTGTGAACCATGCTAATCCCTTGAAAATCCCCCCTCCAAAATATTTTAAAGAGAAAGAAAACATTTGAATATTGATGATTGTATAGACGTTGTTTGTTGACAGCAGAAACAAAGCTTTCCTAACAGGGGTGACACATGAACGTACAGTTTGTCACATACTGTAACATACAAGCATGAACAAACATACCAAATCACAATGTTAGATACATCTATGCGCACATAGAGGGGTTCAAAGAATTCCACAAAATATGACTGGTTATATGGAAAATGCAGGCACGCTAACTGGATTTTCTTCCATGTATAAGGTACACCTTTGAAAATTTATCCCTTCATGAAAATGAAAAATGGGAGATGCCTAGAGCTTACCCGGCTTAGCTGGTGGAGTTACTTTTGCATGTTTGATAACATCTGGCTCTGTAAGAACGAGGCAAATCATTCAGCTATTATTATACATTTGAGAAATATAAGGCTACATCTTTATTATAAACAATGGGGGTCATTCTGTAACACGAATAGCGGGGATGGATTTTTCCATTAAGGAGCCTTGAATGAGTTAGCCGAACAGAGACCTGTATGTGCAGGCCGAGCAGAATCGGGTCCCTTACTGCACGTACAGGCCTCGATGGGATTCTGATCCTGTGGGGGCTAAACATAGAATGAGGCCTAATGCACATCAATTACAATAATAATACACAATACTGCCTATTGTAAATGCACCTAATGCAGCTGCACAAAAACTCAGAATAAAACCTTTTTTCAGGTATATATGAAGCAAAAAAAAACAGGGAAGGAGTCAGGTGGGCCATTAGATGATCAAGGAGTAAAAAGGGCAATCAGGGAGGACAAGGCCATAGATAAAAGAGTAAATTAATTTTTTGCTTTGGTCTTTAGTAATGAAAATATGAGGAAGATATCCATATCCTACAACAAAAGGGTACTCTAAAGATAATATAACCAACATACAAAAAAAAATGGGGTGGGGGGGGGGGGGTTGTGTGTAAGGAAGTTATCCATGACAGAAAGAGTATTTAATAGATGATGAATCAGTAGAACTGAATCAAATTTTAGTGAGCCTGGAAGATGTAGTTCAACAAATCATCTGGACTGAACAGTATACACCAAGAGTATTAAGAGAACTTAAAAGCTAAAATTGCAGAAGTACTATCAGTGATTTTTAAACTATCATTAAGATTGTCTATGGCACCAGAAGATTGCAGGGTAGCCAACACCAGAGCCAGCACTTCCTGGTATTTATTTTATTTATTTAGACAGTTTTGTATACCGCCATATCCTTCAATCAAAGCGGTCACAACACAATTGGGGGATACATTTAACACAAGGGGATATGAGACACATACACTAATACTTACAGGGAACATGGGCAATGGAGGGCAATGGTAAGCGAGGTAAGCGTGGCAGGGGAGGGCGGTGGCAGCAGGGGCGCCAATGCTAGCAGTTCCCCCTCCCTCCCTCTCTCTTTCACTCTCTCTCGAGTCCTGCGAACAGAAGATCCTGCCTGCAGGAGCAGCAAGTCCCGCGGGCAAGAGAGAATGGAAGATCTTGCTTGCGGGACTTGTTGCTCCCACGGGCAGAAGAATTGTGCAAGGCTACCCGAATGGAGGATCTCGCCCTTGGAACTTGCATAATTCTTCTGCCAGAGGGAACAGCAAGTCCTGTGGGCAGGATATTCAGTTCAGGGTCACAACTGCAGCCTTTCACTGTTTGCAGGAGCAGCAAGGCTGCAATCGCAGCCCTGAACAGAAGATCCTGCCAAAGGAACTTGCTGCTCCCGTGGGCAGAATTTCCCAAGTCCAAACTGTTGGCCCTGAATGAAAGATCCTGTGCACAGAAGCAGCAAGTCCCATGAGCAGAAGAGCTGCCAGCCAGATTGCACTTGCTGCAGGGCCTGAATTAAGAATGGAAAATGGAGAGCAAAGGTGGGGGTGCGAGTTCAAAGGGGAAATGAAAAAGGCACAGAGTCTGGGAAGGGGAACAGAGAGTTGGGGATAGTGGGAGAGTAGAAGGAGAATGCTAGATATGGGGATGGACGGCTAGGGTAACGGAAATACTGGACACAGGGGGGAGGCATAGGGAGATGGAGGAGAAATAAGGTGGAGAGAAAATGTTGGACTCGGGGGGTAGCAAGGGAAAACAGGGCAGCTGCCCGACAAGGGGTGGTCACAGGAAAACAGGGGAGATGCTGGACATGGGAGGCACTGGCAAGTGGAGGGGAAATGCTGGGCATGGAGGGGCACAGGGAGTCAGAGAAAAGACACTGGATGCAGGGTGGAATGGGGAGGCAGAGGGAGCATGCCAGATATGGAGGCTAGGGAGATCAAGGGGAGATACTGGACATGGGAACATGGCACAGGGAGAAGCAAGATGTGGAGATTTTTAAGATGGAGTGGAGAAGCTTGGAATGGGAGAGGAATAGGGAGGCTATGGGCCTCATGCAGAACATGGGTTGCGTAGCTCCATGTCATGGTGGGACATGCAGCCCCACCAGCCATCTGGCCCCAATTCCCCCTCCTCCTCTCCCCATACGTTCTTATGTTCAAGACGGGGAGAACCGGTGGGAGGCTGAAGGGGGCAGGATTGGGGCGGGCCAGCCTGGCAGCATGTATTGGGCCGATTAAGGTCATGGCCCTGTATGTCCTGTTAGGTCCATGGGGATGTGCTATTTATTCCACATCAAAGATGGAATAAACAGCACTTTTGGCATGATCGAGCCAGGGCCAGTTGCGGTGGGGTCTCTGCTGCCCAATCCATGCTATGACAGGCCAGCCTTCAGTCGGGTGGTGGGGAACAGGGGGGGAGTCTATGGGGAAGATATCCATGTAGGCAGCAGGGGCACACCGGGCAGTCCTTGGGCCCGATTCTGGCCACTGTGGGAACATTTTGTTCCCACTGTCCATAATCGGATCGAAATGTGCCCAACTTGCTTGGGTCATCCAGATGGCCCAGACATGCCCCTTTCTGAATCGGCTCCATGAAAAGATGCTGGAAATGGTGTGGTAGGAAGTGATCCTGTAGCTAGGATCTGTCTTCCAGGAGATGTAAAACCCTCTCTCACTGAGGAGGTTTCTCCAGAGCCATGTGCCCATAAGGGAAGGGTTAGGACAACCATTATAGTTGGTGATTCGATCATTAGGCATGCAGATAGCTGGGTGGCTGGTGGATGTGAAGATTGTCTGGTAACATGTCTGCCTGGTGCAAAGGTAGCGGACCTCAAGCGCCACCTAGACAAGATTTTAGATAGTGCTTGGGAGGAGTCTACTGTCTTGGTGCATATTGGCACCAATGATAAAGGAAAGTGTGGGAGGGAGGACAAATTTAGGCTTTTAAGTAGGAAGTTGAAATCCAGTTTATCAAGTAGTTGTAGTACATCTTCCCAGTTTATCGATATTTATTTCAGTTCTTCTGATACATCACCTTTATATACCATTTCAG
Source organism: Ichthyophis bannanicus (assembly GCA_033557465.1). Classification (NCBI taxonomy): domain Eukaryota; kingdom Metazoa; phylum Chordata; class Amphibia; order Gymnophiona; family Ichthyophiidae; genus Ichthyophis; species Ichthyophis bannanicus. Next base: position 84,742,760 of record CM066032.1, read on the forward strand.
ACATGGATAACTTCCCTATATCTTCTTCAGTAAAGACCGATGCAGAGAATTCATTTAGTCTCTCTGCTATGGTTTGTCCTCAGCTAGCGCTCCTTTTGCCCATCTATCTTCTTCTGTTTTGCCCCAAACCTAAGAGGACTATGGAGTGGATTCTTGCAGTCCTTCCAGAATAATCATATTCAGATGCATTACTTTTTATTAGTTGGTTGAAGACAATGCTTCCCTTCCCAGGGTCCTCATGGTATGTTCTTGAAAACCAAAGAGGGACCTGCTAAGGTTGAACAGAGAAGCATCCATGCAGGAATCATATATTTTCTCACTGGGAGTCGTAAGCTTACATCTTAATTAGTAAGCAAGCTATTTCAGTATTTTCAGTTCTACATGTAGACAAATTTTAATGCAGTAGAGTTTCACTTGGAAGGAATGATCAGGACTGAGCCCATTCCAGATAATGGACATTTTTGGTTAACAGGATCTTTCCCCTAGGAGACTAAAATGACCCTCCATATGGGTCAGTCTTGTCATCCCACATCCCTACTTGTGGGTCAACTTAACCCTTCTTCCTGTCACTGATTAATGGTTCAAGACTGTAAAAGAAAGGAACCTGGACAGCACAAGGTAATCGTAATGGGGTAATATTATAGCAGGGACCAATGTTGAAAGTCAAAGGAGGTGTTTCCTTTTCCCCTTTTTAGTAAATGATGGGAGCCTAGACAAAAGAGATACATACCTTTAGGAACTCATCCCCAGTAAATTTTCATAGGCCAATTAGGAACCTTAGAAGGTCATTGTAAATAGCAACATCTGCATGTCTGGGTCTCAAACACATGCAAATAGTGTTTAATAAGTTGCTGGGTGCCTGTGTACATTCCCTGGGGCACAAAGATTTTAGGAGGATGTAGTGAGGGGAGTAGTATGGGCATGTTTTGGCTCAACCACAAAGTAGATGTGTACTTACCATTTAACAAAGGGAATACATATCTCTTAAAAAAAAATCCACATTGGCTTTTGCACTTGCTCCGAAACAGGTATGAGTGCCAGCCGCCTGTTTAGACCTGGAGGTCTAAAGAAAGGGGCAGGTGCAAAAAAAAAAAATCACCCCCATCCTCCTGATGCCTAAAACGTCAAAGTGGATCAAAACCAACCTCTTACAGGGGATTTCCCTGGTGGCTACTGGGGGACAGGAGAAATCCTCAGTCAGTCCTGCCCCCAGGTTAAAAATGGCACCTCTGACCCCATACTGTAGTCTTACAATACTGCTGCTAAGGTTCAAGGTATAAAATAAGGGTGAAGTGAGCCTTTTGAATGGGAAGTCTTATGGGTATGTTTACTAAACAGCGGTAGCAGCTTCCATGCGATATCAGAGCCGCGGCCCCATTGAATTCAATGGGGCCGCGGCACCGATATCGCACGGAAGCCGCTATCACTGTTTAGTAAACATACCCCTTAGAATTTAAAAATATGTTGGAATGTCATGCTTAGAATTGTACAGCACTAAAGTGTCCCACATAATTCACAAAGTACAGCACCAACCTAAGCAGCAGAGGAGGAGGGTTAAGGCTGCTAAACATTTGTGAGGCGCTTACTGCACATCCCTACCAGACATGCTCGTAGCTTCCACAGTTTTCCACAAGCATAAAACAAGTTTTAAGCTTATCAGACTCACCACCAGCAGAAATAAAGGAAAGTGCCCAGCCTAGAGCAAGTATATGCACAATCATGCCTGAGGGTTTGTGAATGTAAATTAAAGACGCTTATGTATGTGAACAATGGATAATCTAGAGATGTCGGGGGAAGGGGGAGGTACTGGAGGCCCATCTTGTTGCCACCAAATATATTTATTTATTTTATGATTTAGGACAATTGCTACCTGAAAACCCCCAAATATTTTTTACTATTCTAAATTAATTCAAGTCCTTTATGAAATCATATCACACTAGCGAGTTCACTTGCCTGTTTCTTTTTTCAGAAATTATTAACTCCTACTTAATTAGCATCCAGTTAAGTGGGTGCACAAGAGAAAATTGAAGCTTGTGTCATTTACTAATGTTCTTGTATCTAATGGCTTTATGATTTTGAACTGACTGTATATTGTCTTGTGTGGTTGATTAGTGCTTCATTTTGTCTAAAGCTGTATGCTACAAAGGTTCCCTTTTGGAATATAAGGCAGTCTACAAATGATCAATTACGTTAAATTAAATTTAATTAAATTCTTACCTTTCTTCTGAATTGAAACAGCCTTTTCCTGCTTTGCTGGTTTTGGCTCTACAAAAGTAATTCGGAACAAACACATCTGATATACCAACACAATCACAATATAATATTTATTAAGGGCATTCAGGCAAATGTTTTTATTTTTGGTTCTGTGCCTTTAAAATGGCTGCATGTTAAGGCAGTGCAGGTACCCTGCATTCAGTTTTGAGGATTGTTCTGGTGGTGTATTTTGAGAATGGAGGTGTAACTAAGCCTGGTTTACTGTCATAAATTATTATGAAATTACTAGTCTATTGTTATTCCATTAAAGCGCTCAAAATATCCTGTTCAACCTTCGAGTCCATGAAGCAGAACATCATTTTAAAGACATAAATGACATTTGAAAAGTGATTAAGCCCTTGTACTGATTTTCGCGGAACATATGCAGGCTAGTGAAATGAAAGCGATCCATGCCAACTTACAGTGTCTGCAGGTCAATAAAATTGCCTTTATGTTCTTGTTTACTTCCGCCTAATGACAAGGGCTGTTTAAATATGCCAAATGTTCCCTTCACTAATAATTTCACAGACTGCACATAAATCGGAACATTTAATTGACATTTCAAGCTAAACAGACTATTGAATATGATCCTTTGGCACATAGATCATGATCCACTGGCAAGGTTTATGTTTATTAAAAGATTTTCTATACCACCTTTCATAGATTAGCAAAGAGGGTTTCAGTAAAAATATGCATACATGTAGAGTCATTATTGGAGACAGTAGCTAATATACAAAGGTTGACAGCTGGACAGAATGGACTGAAGACAAAGAAGTAAAAAAGAACAGACTATTGCTCCGTCACCTTAATGGGTGGAATTAAGTGCATCAGCATGAAGCGGAATTGCCACTGGAGCACATTAGGGTCCAAATCAGTACGGTATCAGCTGAGGCCATGCTGTACATGTCCCCAACAGGTAGCATATACTATTGCAAATTGATTTCTTCCCTCAAGGCGTGCTACCTGCTAAACCTTCAACACACAGCTGTATCCTTTTGGTCCCAAACCCTATTCACAATATCTAACTATTTTTTGTTGGAACTGTTACCATGAGGAAACCCTCTCAAAGTAACCATTCCTTTTTACTCATTTTTATGAGCTGAAACTACCAGCTCAAAATACATTCAAATTTAAGCAAGGGAAGTGCTTAAGCAAACCCCTTCTACTTTGGCAAAAAACTGCCGCTCGTATCAAGGCAACGATCAAACTTATCTGTTCATCATGGCCTTCACAGCCAAGAAATTCTCCACGCTGCCGTTTATCATATGGTAAGGGTGCTCAAAAACACTTCCAGATCCGAGCCCATCCAAACACAGTAAATGAAACGCAACATAGCGCCATGTTTCAGGCCTCATTAATCTTCCAGCCCTTCATCGGGCATTTCCCAGATAAGTTTGATCGTTGCCTTGATACAAGTGGCAGTTTTTTGCTAAAGTAGAAGGGGTTTGCTTAAGCACTTCCCTTGCTTAAATTTGAATGTATTTTGCGCTTGGAGTTTCAGCTCGTAAAAACGACTAAAAAGGAATGGTTAGTTCGAGAGGGTTTCCTCATGGTAACAGTTCCGACAAAAAATAGTTAAATATTGTGAATAGGGTTTGGGACCAAAAGGATACAGCTGTGTGTTGATTAATTACCTTTTGGGTGGTTTGTTTGTTAGACCTGCTAAACCCTAGCACTGCTTAATAAACATGCCCCTAAGTGTGTACCTGTGGCAAGGGAGGGTTATGTGCCTTGCCTGAGATCACATGCAGCATTGGTGGGATTTGAATACTGGCTTTCCTGGTTCTCAGCCCACTGCTCTAGCCATGAGGCTACTCCTTAGTCTTATACCACTAGCCTTAATTTGCAATATGTGCTGCTTCCCTCTGCAATGCATTGTAGGTATCACGGGTCTCCACGATAAGTCAAGGGGAGGACAGAAAACAATGAGGTGGACAGAGCTCTTACCAGTTCTGTCCCCTCAATCACTGCAGAACCCCCCCAAATCACTGATCTCCCCCTCCCTAATCTGACAATATAAAAAAGTGCCCCCCTTTTCAGCACTGATCCCCCTGGAAAGCTCCCAATCCCCATTGGGCACTGTCCAGGGGAGATCAGTGCACCCTTTGACAATGACAACCATTCCAGATAGCCAGTCAGGTGCCCAAAGTGCCCCCCTCCTGATCCTTTCAAAAAAAACCCCAGCTAGCCAGTCATGGTTTTGAGCTCCCTTCCTCCCTCCCTCCCCCCTTAAAATAAATAATCCTCACTAAGCAGTTGGCTGAGGGGTCCCAACCCACCCCCCTTATTATTTTTCATGTTTGAATTTTAATATGATATTGAGAATGAGTTTCTGTTGGTTAAGACATATGTCCATTCCTGAAGTTTGTTTTGGGCATCGTAGAGGGTTTATACTGAGAACTGCTCCTATTTCATGATATGATATAAAGAGTGAGTCTACATATTGAATACACTTGTTAACTGATATGCATTCTGTTCATTTTAGGATATGAGCCGGCAAGAGTTTATTGTGATCCTAGTCCCTGATGAGGCGAAACAGCAAAACACTAGGCATTGGAGTGGAGATTTATTTATTTATTTAGTATGTCTTTTATACCACTTTATCATTTCAGTCAAAGCAATATAAAAAAAACAACCTATAAATTAAACTTGGTAATGCACATTAAACAAGGATATTGATAACTTGGATTTTTTCTGAGGCAATGAAGGGTTGACTTGCCCAAGGTCACAAGGAGTGCCAGGGGGAGATAGTTATAAACTTAACCTGCCAAGCTAAGTATAGTATTTCTGCCTTATGATTGAAGTATAGCGAATGCATATCTTACGTATAAATTGTAGAGAAGGGGATTTTTTATGACCAATGATATGAGTGATTACATTTAACTAAACCTATATTTGTCTGTTTGTTTATAACAAAGCCATTTTTGAGGTTAGCTTTTGCATACCACTGAAGTCTTTTTTCTCCTTTCTCTTTACAGACCACTCTGCATTAGATTTGTTGTTTTCAGGATAAGAGCTGGTTTATATCATTATTATATGCTCTTGCAAGACTAGCTTTTTGTGAGTTAAAATATTTTGTGGCAAAATCAAGAGAGACATGTTGCAGCTTCTACTTAGGAATATGTGTACAACACAATAACTAGCTGAAATATGTCATCGGGGAGTCATTCAATAGAACAGATGTATCCATGGTAACTATGAGTATGTTATGCATTAACATTTTATGATGTCTTGTAAACTTTATTAGTATTGATGTTTCTTGTTCCCCCCCCCCCCTTGACCTGAAGTGATGGGGGCAGGATATAAGTATTTTAAATAAATAAATAAATATATAAATACAATAATGGATATGCACAAAAAAGGTTTTAGGTTCAGGAGGGGTTCAGCATTGCAGACACTAATGGGCAGTTGGAGTTCGCCTCTGAGGAGCCCTAGAGGTATACTGTGTCCCCAACTGCTGTGAGACCTGCGGAGGAAGCCAGAGATCACCAGAGGCATCATTTCCACCCCTCCGGCTACAAAAAGTGGTGTGTTGCTTAGTATACCTGGAGGAGTTGAGTATTGTGGACACTAATGGTTGGCTGGAGTTCATCTCTGAAGAGCCCTAGAAGTACATCATGTTTTCAGCTGCTATGATGTGGTAGGCGAAGGCCTATGATCCATGCTAATTGAACTAAACAGACAGGCCTAAGCAGCTTGACCTGTAAATGAAGCCTGTAGTTAGGCCCAGAGGAATGAAAACCCCCCTGAATGATGACACCGTAGAATTGAAACTTAACTGAACACAATTTAGTATAGCTAAGCAGAATCGAAACTTAGAAAATACAGAAAAACAAGTCTAATTGGTACTGATAAGAGAGCACAGCTTCTATGGAATTAATTAACTCTGCAGAAAGCAAGGTTACAGTGCACCGCTCTCACTCATATTCTAGCAAGCCAGTGACCTTGGAGGAGAGAAGTATCGAAAGTCTAAGAACTGTCCATTGTAATGAGGACTGAAAGGGGGGCAACCAGGTGCTGAGCCCAGATCAAGGTCCTCATTGGATAGCTACGTAGTGGTACCGGGACCAATAGATGGGTGAGAGGGGTTACTGGGACCAATGAAAAGTTTGCCTATGTCTAGAATGGAGAAGAACGGTATAAAAGTTGTTGTTTTGCTAGAAACCATTGCTCAGCCATTTTGAATTTGATTCTGCTTGAGTCTTGTGCACAAATAAATGATTTGGACCTTCTGAACCGACTCCTGGTATTATTGGGTTGTGTATTCTCTGCTGCTACAATGAGATCTGCAGAGGATGCTGAGATCACTGGAAGTGTCATTTCCACTCCTTCGGCTACAAAAGTGGTGTGCTGCTGCAGTACGCAGCTCCACAGTTGCGTGTCCTAAGGAGCATACCAAAGGAGCTTGTATGCCCTTTTGGAGCCCTTTTGGAGCTCACAGAGGAGCTGATGGAGCTATGCAGGATGTCTGAGACTTTGTTTGTCCCATAAGCCACTTGTTGATATTGATATCATGTTATATATTCTAGATTCTGTTTGGTGGGAATATGGGTAGGAGGAAAGGTAAACTTAAGGAGGTCCTGAGTGGTCCCCAGGGTCCGATGGATTCCTTTGTGGTGACCCAAGGGAAGATTGGTATAGCTGGGGTCTGGTGGGCACTTTGAATAATATGAATCCTGAGGTGCTTTCCTTGAGTCCAGACTCCAGGTCCCCTCCCTTTCCCCTGGTACAGCCTCAGGGGAGTGCCAGCATGATACCCTCACCTGAAAGTTGAGGGGGCTTGCAGGCAGGCTAGGATGTGTCCCTGATCCAACAGCTGGGATCTGTGTTAGTTTCACCATTGGCTTCATCACCCGTTCCAGAAGGATTTGGGGTAAGTTTTCCTGCTATGACTCCCTGAAGCCTGTTGTTTTTTCTAGGGCTTTGGGGGGTGAATCATCAATACCTTTCTCCCTCCCTAAGGAGGTTACCATTTTGGAATTTATGGTGCATGATGGTCATGATGGAATCTGCTGTGTCTGGCTGTCTTGCTCAGTTGTGTTTGTTTTCTGGGGAAACTTAATTGGTTGACCTCCTTTGAGGGGGAGTTATGATCACAGGTTTGGCAGATCAATGTTGCCAATGGGAAACTTATGGTCCTGGAAAAGGCCAATGGTGTGTTAGTGAAGGGAAATTTGTTATTGGAAAACAAAGTAGAAAGGATTGAAAACTCTCTTTGACTGCTAAATTTATGTTCTGTTAATTTTCCGTTTTGTAATTTAAGTTCAGCATGTGAAATGCTTAAAGCTTATTTTTTAAATATTTTACACCTGGAGGCTGATAATCTCCCTGAAATTCTGAAAGCATATTAAGTCATCTGTAAAAAATGTTTCTGGTGGTAGTTTGTATCAGGCTCCTGCTGATGATTTAACCGCTCTTTTTGAGACAGATTGAGGAACCCACCAATAGGGGTAACATGGTGGCTACCTTTCGGGGTTCTCTAGATAAAGAGCAAATATTTTTAGCTTTTTTGAAAGAGAGAATGATATCCTTTCATGGATATAATTACAGGAATAGATAACACCCGCCAAGGCTTTGTCCTTATATTCTTAGGCATTGCAGCTGCGTTCGATTCTGTAAGACATCAAATACTTATCGAACGTCTTGAAGAAAAAGGAATCCATGGATCAGCATTGAGGTGGTGCAAATCCTACCTGGCCAACAGATGGCAACAAGTGAGGATCGGCGCAACAGCATCGGACCCTTTCATACAAGAACAGGGAGTACCTCAAGGCTCCTCGCTATCTGCGTTATTGTTTAACATTTACATGCAACCCATCTGCAACCTGATCCGATCTTTTAATGTAGCCTGCCTAGCATATGCAGACAATATTCTCCTCTATATGCCTTTTAAAACGGACCAACCTGATTTTACTCCACTGATCAGCTGTTTCGAAGCAGTCGCGGAGTGGCTCCTCACACAGAACTTGCGAATCAACCGCAACAAGACCGACGTTCTATTCATTACGAAGAACCAGGACTTCGTACCCCCACTCACACTAAAGGTAAAGGACACAGATCTAACAGTTATACCCTCAATCCGATACCTAGGCATCACCCTTGACCAAAGGATGGACATGAAAACACAAACAAAATCAATATACCACAAAATACGGACACTTCGTCATTTACGTCCACTACTTGACTACACGGATTTCAGAACAATCTACCAAGCCCTGGTGATGCCACACATTGATTTCACAAACGCAATACTTTACGGGCTTCCACAAGCAACCCTAAACCCCCTCCAACTGGCAATGAACACGGCCGCTAGGGTGCCAGAAGGAATGTCAAGGTCTGACCACATCACTCCAATCCTGAAAAGACTCCATTGGTTACCAGTTCAAGCCAGAACCCAATATAAGATCATAATTATGACCTTCAAAGCCCTGAACGATCTGACTTCCTCAACCGTCACTGGGCTGATACACACCTTACCCCCCAATAGAAGCAGAAGAACCGATGCAGTAAACACTCTGACAGTCCCAAAAGAAATAACGAAATACACAAAGGCAACAACTAACAGAGCATTCAGCATTTGTGCCCCCAAAGCCTGGAATGCCCTCCTCCCAGACGTGAGAGTTATCAACAACGTAACACAATTCAGGAAGGCCCTAAAGCACTACTTATTCACAAGATACTTCTCTACATAGACCTGATAGGGAAATACATTCACCATGTAAATAACTGTAAATACTTGACAATGTAATAACTTGAATAACAATGTAAATACTTGACAATGTAACAACTGTTGATGATCTTACCCTGATTATCCTAATTCCTATCCCTGTTCATATGGGAATACATTGTCGTTAACCTGCAATGTATATGTTTGGTTTTGATGTACACCGCACTGATGCTAACAGCGCGGTATAGAAGAAATATTAAATAAATAAATAAATATATATACAGTTCCAGAGTCATTCAGAGCAATGAACAGTGGGGATGGACATCCCAACTGTTATTTGTGGCCTTTCCCGGCCACGTCCTCCTTCCCCGCACGTTGTACGGGGAAGTTAGATGGGGGCAGAAAAGGGGAGGATCAGGGGCAGTGTTAGGGCAGGCAGTGGGTGGTCACTGGCCCAAGACATACAGAGCCGATCCGAATGTCAGCCCTCTAAGACCAAGGCCAGCGATTTCTCCGATGTGGTGGGATCAGTGGGCCCGGGGCTGGGAAGGGGTGGCAGGGGGCAGGCAGCATTCCCTGCAGCCAGACCATGGTCTTAGGAGGCCAGATCAGGGGTCGGGCTGTGGGGAAAACAATTTGGAGACCGGAGGCCGGGGATCGCGGTTTTTAAATGGAGCTGCGGTTCCATGGCAACCAGATGCCATGGCACCACAGCTTAATTTAAAAGCCCTGACTGAGTTGGTCGGGTAGTGCCTGCATGTGCAGGCTGGGCTCAATCACAGTCACGGCCTGCACATACAGGCCTGATCGCGATTCTGATGTGCCTCGCGGGATCAGAATCGCGACATCCTCTGTACGTCCGGTTCAGACCAGAGGGCATGTATGTCCGGGATGGAATCGGGTCTTTCATGTTTTTCTGGATGTTTCTCCTAGAGCCCAACAAATTTTGAGGCCTTTCTTACAATTAAAGCCTTGTGATTTGTCTCTAGGAATGACCTTTTTTCTAAAGTATCCACAGATTTTGTATTAAATATTTTGGTAAAAATTATGAGTTTATGCATCCCTCTCAATTATTAGCACTTATAGTGGCACATGAAGGGCATGGTACTGTTAAAGAGTGAATTTTATTTGCATTTTACATATTGGGGCATGGAACGTATGAAGCATGATCCAAGGGAAGTTGGAGGTGGTCAAGAATGAAATGGACCCTGTACAACTTGATCTGTTGGGTGCCAGTGAACTGAAATGGACTGACTTTGGGCACTTTGCATCTGATGATCATATGGCCTACTATCCTGGAAATGAAAGACAAAGAAGAAATGGTGTTGTATTTATAATTAAGAAGAAATTTGTAAGAACTGTAATGAAATACAATGGACTCAGTCAATACTTAATTTCTATTTGTCTATGAGGAATGACAATCAACACAACAATAATTCAGGTATATGTCCTAACTACAGCTGCAGAAGAGGAAGACATTGATGAGTTCTATGAAAAGTGCAAACTGAAATTGACAGAACATGCAAACAGGATAGCCTGATAGTCATGGGTGACTGGAACACAAAAAATTGGCAACAAAGAAGAAGGCAAAGTGTTTGGAAAATATGGACTTGGCAACAGAAAAGAAGCTGGAGAAAGATTGACAGAATTCTGCAAGACCAATGATCTTTTCATCTTAAACACTTTCTTCCAACAACACAAATGGTGACTGTACATGTGGACTTCACCCAATGAATTGTACAGAAATCAAATTGACTATATCTGTGGAAGACAATGATGGAAAAGCTTGATAACATCAACAAAGACAAAACCTGGAGTGTACTGTGGTACAGATCACCAACTACTAGTATGCAAACTCATGCTAAAGTTGAAAAAGAGCAAACCACTCATGAATGTAGCAAAATATGACCTTCAGAATATACCACTAGAATGTAAAGACGGCCTGAAAAATTGATTTGCTGCTTTAGATACAAATGACAGAGTTCTAGAAGAATTATGGGATGACATCCAGAAGGTTGTGTTGGATGAAAGTGAGAAGTCTCTACATAAAGTGAAAAAGCAAAAACAGCCAAAATGTATGACTGATGAAATTCTGAAAATTGTCCAGAAATGCAGAGAAGCTAAAGTCAGAGAAGAAAGAGAGGCAATTGCAAAACTCAACAGAGATTTCCAAGGTGTGGCAGGACAAGGAGAAGTACTACAATAACACATGCAAGGAAAGAGAATCAAACGCTATTAAGAACAAGATTGGCTTTTCTAAAGCTATGAGAGTTAAAGAAAAAATTCCAGTCTCAAATTGGAATGCTACAAGATGCTCAATGATCCATGTTGAATGATGTTGAGAAGATCAAGAAAAGATGGAAAAAATATATAGAGTCATTATACCATAAAGATCAACTAGACCAACAAATGTTTCAACTTGTACCTTATGATCAGGAACCATTGGTGATGAAAAAAGAAGTCAAAGCAGCATTGAAAGCCTTATCAAAGAACAAAGCAACGGGCATTGATGGCATTCCCATTGAAGTATTACAGCAATTGTATGAAGCTATTACTATACTTACAAGGCTCTGCCAGGAAATTCGGAAGACAAATTCATGGCCAATTGACTGGAAAGGTTCTGTGTTTATACCAATACTGAAGAAAGGTGACCCGACTGACTGTGGAAATTATTGCACAATCACTCTGATCCCACGTGCCAGCAAAATTCTACTCAAGATCATTCAGCAGAGACTATAACCATACATGGAACGAGAACTGCCTGAAGTGCAAGCAGAGTTCAGGAAAGGGTGAGGAACGAGTGACATTATCGTGGATGTGAGATGGATTCTTGAAAAGACAAAAGAATACCAAAAGGATATCCATATGTGTTTTATTGACTACAGCAAGGCTTTTGATTGTGTAAACCATGAGAAACTCTGTGTCACATTAAGGAGCATGGGCATACCAGAAGACCTGATTGTTCTCTTGCACAACCTTTACATTGATCAAGAAGTAACAGTTAGAACAAAACTAGGAGAAACAGAATGGTTTAAAATCAGCAAAGGTGTACGACAAGGCTGCATACTTTCCCCCTACCTCTTTAATTTATATGCAGAACGAATCATCAGAGAAGCAGGATGTATGGAGACAACCGAGTGTGAAGATTGGTGGAAGACTCATCACAACCTTCACTATGCTGATGATACCACATTATTGGCTGAAAGTGAAGACAATTTCAAACATTTGCTTCTCAAGATCAAGAAATATAGTCTTAAAATGGGTCTGCACCTTAACTTTAAGAAGACAAAGATCCTGATAACTGGCAAAATCAATAAGTTCATAATTGATGGAGAAGAAATTGAAATAGTTGACAACATTAACTTACTTGTATCAACAATCAATAAAGAAAGGACTAGCAGTCAAGAAATCAGACGACCTATTGCTCTTGGTAGAATGCAGAGATGTCTTCCTCCATACAAAGTTTGACTTGTCCAGGCCATGGTATTTTCAATAATGTCATACAGATGTGAAAGTTGGACAGTGAAAAAAACTAGACAGGAAGAAAATTGATGCCTTTGGATTATGGTGCTGGCAACAAATACTGTGTATACTGGGGACTGCCCAAAGAACAAACCAGTCAGTACTAGAAGAGATCAAACCTAAGCTTTCCTTAGAAGCTCAGATGACAAGACTTCGACTTTCATAATTTTGAAATATCATGCGAAGAGAGAGATTATTGAAGAAAGACATAGTGGTATGTTTACTAAAACCCCGCTAATGTGCGGGCCGTGCTAGTGTGCGGGTGCCATATAAGGAGTGGGCGTTTCTTTCTGAAAAATAAAAACCGGGATTTAAATATGCGCTAAGGTGCGCTGCGCCCATGTGCGCCCCGCACATTAGCGCATGAGAAAGCTGCGCGGGAGGTATAAGTGGCGCGCTGATGTGCAAGCAGTAGAGCAGAGCCACAGCACAATGGTTAAGACACTGACCAATGGTGCAGAGATCAGGTGTTCAATCCCCCACAGTACCCAATGAACAAGGCTGGCTGAGGCATTACTTTAGGAGCCAGTGTAATTTTGGGCCGCATAAGGCAGCGTGCTATTGCTTTAGGAGGCATTTTAATATTGGGCGGCATAAGGCGGCGCGCTGATGTGCAAGCACAGGAACAGAACCACAGCACAATGGTTAAGACAGTGACCAATGATGCAGGGATCAGGGGTTCAGTGCCCAATGAACAAGGCTGGCTGAGGCCTTATGTATTATGGGGAAGATTGCTTTAGGAGGCATTTTATTTTTATTTTAATTATCACTACTAGCAAATGCACTCTCAAAGCGTGTTAACCCCACTGTGGGTTTGAACCCATGACCTCTGGCTTCACAGGCAGTGAAGTAACCATTGGGCTACAGCTACTAGCAAGCCCCAGGCTGGCTGCAGAGAGCCTGCATGTCACCACACAGACAGTCTGTTGTGGTCACCAGGATAGGGTAAGCACACCCGTACCCATGATGCACTGCACATGCAAATCAGCTGTCCACAGATAAACACAAGATGGGGAATGTACCCCCACAGCACCTCGGCCTGATAGGGGGAAGTGACCATGTGCACCCCCACAGCACCTCAGCCTGGTAGGGGGTACTGACCGTGTGTTTTACTGGCACAGAGTAGCTACACACTGTCACATTGTGCGGGTACTGTGCTCACCCTGAGGGTGCGGTGAGGCGCCCAGCACCAGGTCCACAGCACCTTCCATGGCTGAAAGAGGCCATGCAGGAGGTCCAAAGCAGTGTTACTCTGTGAGATAGGTAGTTTCTGCAGAAATACCTTGGATATCTCTGTCTGTCTCAGTCAGGTGTAGCCCCTATGGACCCCTAGGGTGGCAAACAGGGTCTCCTATCAACATATCCACATTCTACCTCCCTGAAATGGTGGCAGTAGAGTAGACCATCAACCCCCATCCTGCTGGGGAACAGACACCCTACAGGGCAGTCAATGCAGCTCTGTACACATCCATACCACAATAGCAGACAGACTTTAGGCCTGGATATGCTAAGCTGCACCCCACCACTATCTGATATTCTCCTGCAGCAAGCCTTCAGCCACTGCACACCACTCCATCAATACACATAGCAGCTGCAAACAGTGTTCCCAGTGGAAATGCATGCACCCAGAACTGGGATGTCAGCATGAACAACAAGCAGATAAATCAGTGACTGGGCCCCAAAAGGAAACCCATAAATATCACATGAAAGAAATACTATATAGCAATATGGGGGTGTCTAGCCATGCTGTCATCACTGCACAGTAAGGGTGAGAGTGATCCCCCAGCAGGACATACTGAGGTCACCCTGTCTGTGTAGGTGGTGGCCGGCCACTACAATGTCCCAGCCAGTGCCCTATGCCCTGTGCAGATGCATGCTGGCCAGGTCACCCTGTCCGGGCTATACCCATGGTACCTTGCTCCTCATTATGCACATTGGCAGGCCAATACTGGCAACAGTGCTGGCAGTGTGGGCTGTGGAAGGTGTTTGCAGCCACCACACACTGTATAGACAGACAGACACTCCCACACCTATGCCAGCATTGTGCTATAATAGAGGGGTTTAGCAGCCCTGCCCACCACACCAGTCCTGGGCACAGTACAGGCATGGATATGCTACGCAATACTGTTGGGGGTCACTCCCTAGGGTGTCAGAGACCAGACCTGAAGCACACACCGCAGACATCAGAAAGATTGTTATGATGGAGCTCAATGAGCAAACCGTGCTTAACGTAGGACTTGCTATCTGCCAGTAATCATAGGAAACGTTTGATAGGTGTGTACCGTATACCCAGGTGTAGGGTGGCATTGCTAAGGTATGCAAGTGCTAGTATTGGGAGATGCACACAGGGCCCAATGTCCTGCCTCTTCAGGAGGCAGTAGCCAGTGGGGCCTGTGGGTATGGGTGTGGGTGTGGGTGTGTCTGGCCCTGTTGGCTGCTGCTTTACGGCAGAGGTTCCCAACTCCAGTCCTGGTGTGCAAAACACTGTTCGGGTCTTCATGCTGTCCCTCATGAATATGCATGGATACATCTGCATACCATGGGGGTGGTGCATAGATATGCAGCACAGGCATCTTTATTAGAGGCAGCATGGAAACTGAATGGTGTTTGACCCTCCTGGACTGCATTTGGGGGATTCTGCCATAGGTAATGCACATTTCTATGGTGTTTGTGCTGTGTAGGGTAAAATAGAGGTTTTTGACCCATGCGTATGGTCTCAGCAATAATGGTTCAGTCTTTACTACCATGATTTCTTCATGGGTAAAATAAGGAGACTGGGCTGCAAGGAGCCCAAGCTGGGATTTGAACCTGTGACCTTCTGGTCCTAAAGGCACTGGCAGTGTCCGCTGCACCACCATCTTAGCACAAAAGCAGTGCATTCCCTGGGGAGTCCATGGCTGTTTGTCAGACAGGGCCTGTCTGTTGAAGGTCACTGCACCCACGTGAAGGGGACTAGGCCACCGTCTGCTGTGGGCAGCAGCCACTGCCCCCTCCACCAATGGTACCCCTCCGCCACCATGCTGACATGGCCTTATATTGCTGACAGCATCACAGCTAAATGATATGTGGCCCTCCAGGACTGCATTGAGGGGACTGTGGTCTAGGTAATGCACATGTTTCTGGTGTCTGTGCTCTGTAGGGTAAAATAGAGGTGTTTGGACCATACTTATGTTATCTGCAAAAAAGGTTGGTCTTTACTATCATGGTTTAGTGGTGGGTAAAATATGGGGATTGGGTTTGCAGGAGCCCCAGCTGGGACTTGAACTTGTGATCTTTGGCTTCTGAACACATTGTCTGTGTTCACTGCACCACACTGTGGCCACAGAAACAGTGCAGTCTCTGGAGATAGGAAACCTGGCCACAGGAGTCATAAACCCTGCTCTGCACAATTTCACTGTGGGATCATTCACCTTGTATGGGGACGGAGCGTAGACCCTTCTAAAATTCATATTTCTTTTTTGGGGCTTTCTTGGGAGTGATTTCTGATGTTTTCCATGACTATCACTATTGCCCAGCTGGATTATAATTTATTAGAATTTTGTTGTGGTCATTTTCGATTTTTATTTGCTATTTTGTTCTGTGCACATGTATCACACTGCTCACGTTTTGTAGGTTTCCCTAGTTTTGCTGTACATTGCTGACAGAAATGGTTTCTCTTCCCTTTAAATCGGCTCTAACGCGAGGTTTTCACTCGCGGTATTTTTTAAGTTGAATTTCAGCCCCGCTCCTGTGCGGGGAGCCTCTCCCCTCCCACTCTCCACCCATTGACCCCGTCCCTCCGCCCCTCGGGAGCCTTCCTCCGCCCTCGGAATGCCTTTCCACGCCTCTATCGCACATCAGCGCGCCGCGCACTTGTGCAGGCCTGTTAGTGCAGCGCGCACATGTGCGGGGCACAAAAACGCACTATTAGCGTGCGCTAAGGTACCTTAGCGCACGCTCAAGTGCGCCCCGCACAATTGCGCGGTTTAGTAAACATACCCCATAATGTTTGGCAAGGTAGAAGGTCACCGTAAAAGAGGAAAGCCGGCAATGAGATGGATCGATACAATAACAGTAGCTATAAATATCACTCTATCAAAAATTAGCCACTTGGCTGAATACCGAACAAAGTTTAGGTCACCTATCCAGAAGGTCATCAGGAGTAGACAGCGACTCAATGACACTTAATAACAACAATAAAGTTACTCCTGCTATTTATAGCCATATCATAGCTTACTACTACTACTATTACTACAACTGATCATTTGTATAGAGCTACAATGCATAAGCAGCACTGTACAGACACATGCACAAGATGATCCCTGCTCATCAGAGCTTACAATCTAGTCAAGACAGACAACATAAGAGCTGTGGACAAGGATATATCTAGGAGAATGGTAAGGAAACACATAGGAGATTAAGCGGATCAGGATCCAAAAGCCACCTCAAAGAGGTGAGTTTCAGCCTGGATTTGAAAAGTGTCAGAGATGAAGTCTCACACACAGACTCAAGTGGTTTGTTCCAGGCCTAAGGAGCAGCAAGGTGGAAGGATTGAAGTCTAGAGTTGGCAATAGAAGAGAAGGGCACAGACATAAGCGATTTGCCAGAGGAGCAGAGTTCCTGATGAGGGGTGTAGGGAAAGATAAGAGAGGAAACGTAGTGAGGAGCAGCAGAATGAGTGCACTTATAGGTCAATAGAGAAGTTTGAACTGGATATGGAAATAGATAGGGAGCCAGTGAAGTGACTTGAGAAGGGGGGTTATATGAGCATGTTGAGGATGGTGAAAGATTAGCCACGCAGTTAAGTTTTGAACTTTTGTCATGACCCACCTCTGCTTAAACTAATATATTTTATCCATTTAGAGTTACCAAAGTGCATTAATAGAATAAACCCATATTTTTTTGAGAACTAATATAAGCTAATTGACAAAAATGTGTTAATTGCCCTTAACACACAAATTTTTACTGCAAATCAAGCTTATTTATTTTTATATAAAAATGTTTCTAGGCCCATCCATAATTTAAGCGGCTAACAGAATAGCATTCATGATAAAAACAATAAACTACATTAAAATACAAAGTTAACTAATAATGAGATGCAAAGCATACAAATGATACAAGATAGCTCATTAATATGCAAAATGAGAACTCAGTTTTTGTGAAACTTCCAAAGCTGCATTATTCATGGAAAGATAAGATCACCTCAAGAGGTGTTGTTTTCTTTCCCTCCTGGGAGCATCCAGCCGCTAACATGTTTCCTGTAGAGGTGTGCAGGGAAAAAAATATTTCATTTTGTTGGGGAATTTAGGTTTTTAATAGTGTATCCTATTGCTTAATAGTATGCACTGTTCACGCATGCATGAATAGTGCACACTAGTCGTACATGTGTGAATAGTGCACTCTATTCAAAATGAAAGTACATCCCTAGTGGCCTGATAACCCTGGGGGAAAACCTAAAGGGGCAGGAACTTGACAAAACCACTATCACTTTCCCGATCCTTCTTTAAAGGACCCCCATCTCCTAACCCCCTAGCTCCTACTGAGGTTCTCTCTCGTGGGTAGTGGGAGAGGTATAAGAGCAATCCTGGATGTTCCTACTACAACAGCTCCTGGACTCAACATAGTAACCTCAGCCCTCTAACGACAATCTCACAGTCCTACTTATGGGTGGGAGGGGTTCTGGATAACAAATAATGGAGTTACTAAAGTGTGATAAAAATGTGCTACCTTACCACATCAAAATTTACCACAGGATTTACTAACCTGTTATACCTCAGTACCACAGGTTGGTAAATCCCATGGTAAATAACCTTTATGTTGTTACATCTGTCCCCATAGGAGTATCCGGGATCATTTCTGCCCCCACAATTCACATGGGAGACCCTCAGCTTGTATCCCAAGACATCATGGTGAAATTTAATGTGGAAAAGTGAAATGTTATGCACCTAGGATAGAACAACCCAAACTATGGTTACAAGATACAAAGTTTTACATTAGGAACCACCACACAGGAAAAAGATTTAAGCGCCATCGTGGATAACACGTTGAACCCTCTGCCCAGTGTGCAGTGGCAGCCAAGAAAGCAAATGGAATGTTAGGAATCATAAGGAAAGGAATGGAGAATAAAACCAAGGATATTATAATGCTTCTGTATCGTTTCATGGTGTGGCTGCAGCTTGAATATTGTATGCAATTCTAGTTGCCAAATCTTAAAAAAGATATAGAAGAATTAGAAAAGGTACAGAGAAGAGGGCTCTTCAACTTGGAAAAGAGACGACTGAGTGTAGATATGATAGAGGTCTATAAATTAATTACCTGCAAATGGGTAAATATTGATAGGTTGTTTATTCCATCAAAAAGTAGAAAGACTAGGGGACACACAATGAAACTATAATGTAACCCATTTAAGAGTAATAAGAGAAAATATTTTTGCACTCAACGCATAACCAAACTCTGTGATTCGTTACTGGAGGATGTAGTAAAAGCTGTTAGTGTAGCTGGGTTTAAAAAAGGTTTGTACAAGTTCCTGGAGGAAAGGTCCATAAACCATTATTAAAAAGAACTTGGGAAATCCACTGCTTACCCAGGAAGAAGCATTGTGGAACCTTTGTACCTTTTTGGGAACCTGCCAGATACTTGGCCACTCCTGGAAACAGGATACTAAGCTTGATGGACCTTCGTCTAACCCAGTATGGCATTTCTTATGTACTTATGTTCTAATGGCAGGGGTCTCTACGTATATAGAGGATCATAGGATGGGGGATACTTTTAAAAGGGGATCAGGGGAAAGTCTTGGACTTTTACCTGCACACAAATTAATTCCTTGCTGTGGAGAGAGCTGTCACAGGTGTGCTGTAGCTGCAGATGCCACCGGCTGCCTGGGAGAGGGCTATAAAGAGCAAGGCCTTCCCGTGAGCAACTCGGGAGAGTTTTGGACTTTTTCCTGCACACTGATTCCTTGCTGTGGAGAGAGCTGCCCTGTGGTGTCAGCTGCAGCCTGGAAGGGGCTATATAGAGCAAGGCCCTGCCACGGGATGTGGCTGTGGGAGTAAGCCCGGGGGTGTGAATCCAAAGGGGCATGTCCTAAAAAGCAGGCTATGCCCCTTAGGAGTCCCTTTGGAGCCATGAGGGGCAGGGAGTAGGAGTCTTGCTGTTTGTTATAGTGTTTTCTATCTAAGGGAAAAAGGAAGAGGAGGAGGAGTTGTTTGCCTGGCTTGGAGAAGGTAGCAAAATTTGTTAGCCTGATGGATGTTCATGTACAGCGCACTCTAAAGATGGGCATTCCGTCTTCTCCTGTGAATACTTTGTCTCCTAATGACTCCTCGTTGACATTGGGTTTACAGTCCCTACCCTCTCATTCTGTAGACTCTATGTTGGGAACACCTGAACCCTTCCTGATTGAATTGGAAGGTGCTCTGGCTTCCCACAACAGCGCCCAAGAAGACTCCGCCTGCCCTGGTGTTGCCTATGGGGGCGAGTTGGGAGGAGCGAATATGCCGAAGGTGGTGTCTGTCTCATTAACATCTCTTGGGCAGACTTCAGCAACAACCATCCTTAAGGACATTACCTTAAAGGATATTTGGACAGTAGTCACTAGGACGGAGATGGCCGTTCTCAGATCACTGCAAGAAGTTATCTGTTTTTTTTCCCAAGAAACGGTAGAAACCTTTGTAGCTCAGGATGTTAAGTTTTCTGAACAGGACCAACAATTGGTAAAAGTGGTTTTTCGGGTGGGCATGTTACAGACCACTATGGCTACTACTGTGAAGAATAGTTATATAATTCATCAACAATTGGAAGGTATGGAGAATATTTTTTGATCCCATAATTTACGATTTTTGAATTTTCCTTTCACGCGCTATCTGGCTCCTATCTTCAAGTTGGTTTTTTAACATAAAGATAAATTATTTTGTGGTCAGAAATTTAATTTATTTCCTGATGTAGCCAGAGCTACCCAGCTACACTGAGAGCATTTCTGGAATTAAAATCTAAGGCCTTGGATATGGGGGCCACCTTTTTTCTTAACTTCCCATGTAAGTGTTTGGTCCTGTATCAGGGTAAGTGGTTTCGTTTCCTGGATCCTTCTCAGCTGCAATCTTTCTTGTTGAACAAATTATTTTCTTTTTCACTTTTATTATGTTTATAGTTTCTTGGGATGTTTTTCCTTCTATTGTATTTTCAGGATGAGAATATTTAAAAAGCTCCTTTTTATTTATTTATTTAGACTGATTTGTATACAATCAAAGTGGTCACATCACAATTGGAGGGTTACATTTAACATGAGGGTATTTTTATGCAGACAAAATATGTCTGCTGAAAATGCACTAATAAGCGAGTTATGCATTTCAACGCATTTCTCACTTTGAATATTGGGCCTTATAATCTGAAATATCTAACAGATGATTTTAAATCATATCTATATTCAGCACGCTATCAGTTTAGGTAGCACTGCTGAATATTCATATCTAAGCAATGATGTCCATGTTAGACCTTGAAAGTTATGCCTGCTATTTGCACGGCCCACTTGGCCATCACAGTTATGCGTGTGGAGGTATATTTTAGGAAATATATGGAGATTGGAACTGAGATGTCAAGGTCTTGATGCACAGAATCCCAGCAGTGTTTTAGAAAAGACTGCTAAATGTGAAGCCTTTTCTAAAATACTGAAGACAGAGCTGCAGGAGCGCACATGCCTATACGTGGAACCAGAGGAGACATTTAGCAGATCCACACATGGTAAAAAGGAACGATAGCCAACATAGATGCATAAGTGCTGGATTTCACAGTTTCCACTTACATGTGTGTGGCGGCTCTTTGGCAAGCATAAACTTAGAATTGCCACCACTTTACAGTGTTACCCACTACTCCATTTGAATAAAAGGGTTCTTCAGACACCCGCGCGGAGAGCGTCCTTCCCTCCGCTCTGGTCTGTTGGTCCTGACATTTATTTCTGGTGTTAGTTCAGCTTTACGTATGTGAGCCGTGGCTCGGCATATATTGTTCCACTGATGACTATCATTTACAACCAATTTACAGAAGCTGCTCTCTCTATAAATTAACTTTCGAGGGGGCAATAAACAATGGGGCATTAAAGATGATAGCCCCCTTAATCCCTCCTGCAAAGAGGAGGGTGAACCAAGCATTTTTGTAAAACCTACATATGCCAGCATGGACGATTGCAGTCTGTATGAAATGGGCAACACATAGGCAGATTTTTGACCTTCCCTGACCTCTCCCAAAGCATGTCCCCCAACATGCTGCCTTGCAATTTCTATGTAATAGGGATATCAATGTATAAAAGCAGCACTTGTTGAAAGTGTAAGCGTCATGTACAGTACATGTGGATGCTTGATTTCACATGTGCAAATCGTGAATACGACTTCTTCGCTAACCCGCTTAGCAACTGAATATCACCATTTATAAGTTAGATGTCTAAAAGGAAGCACCCCAAGTCTAAAAATAATTTTTGGATGAAAATCTTTGGCTGTATGATACATCCAAAATTTCCCATTGAATCTCTTGGAATTTTTTTTTTAATAAAAAAGAACACTTATGCAGCCAGTGCCCCCGCTGAGCACATACGCGCTTTTGAATATATCAAACTGTATGTGTCTAAATTATTACCCCTCAGACTACAAAAAAATGAATTTTTATGCACTAAGCATTTTAGGACCTAGAGTCATCAATTTAAGATTCAATTATCAAAAGATTTTTGGGACAGGAGGAGTGCCCAAAAGGCAAATAAGATGATGCTGTGAGCCTTTCCCCACAACTACCCCATGCCGAGGTGATTAATTTTCTCGCAGATACATGACTGTGAGAAAGTTAATGTACTTTAGTGCACTGGAGAATATGAACTGGTGAGTTTATTGTCCAACTTATGTGCTTACTTTTTTCTTGATCCACATGACAGCAGTGAATGTTTTGGTGCATCACGACTTAAATAATCTCCTAACACTTCCGCGTCTTAAGTCAGTGGGATATTGACTATATTCTATTGGGTATGGTAAGTAAGAGTTCTTTAAAGGTAGGTGCACAATTTGCAGATATTCTATCTTCAAATAACAACACTGATATTGCATAAGCACTCTTTAAGCTCTCCTGACTACCTTCCAATGTTTTAATTAAAAGCTAATGCACCTGGGATGAAAGACAAATATTTTCATCATAAGAAGCACTGCTTCTGAGGACCATGTCTCCCCTTGTGGAATTGTAAGCAAACTTGTTCTACCTCTTTGTTATGACATTTGGATTGGTTTTGACCTTGACACACTGGCACTGTCCTAGGTGCTTGCTAAATGCAGTACCACTGATCTAATCCTGAATTTTACCCTAAATTCTAAGTCTAGCAATAGGGAAACTTGGAATGACTGAACTAGAATAATGTTTATTAAATAATACAGAGCAATACAAATAGACATAGTATAGAATGTATAGGTAAATAAATGGATTGCAAACTCTGTGGAGCAGAGACTGACTTATGGGTACAGTGCTGTGGATATCTAGTAGACCTATAGAAATGATAAGCAGCAGCAACAGTAGTATTTTTGCTTCTTAATGATATGACAAGTAAACATTAAAACCTATTTCATTAAATCAGCAATATATTAAATGAACTGCTGCTTGCATGACTAATAATGTATTTAATACTCGTTATCGAGCAATTTTAAAATGTTTTTCAGCTTTACGAATATTGAAAAGCTCTGTAAAACCAGTGGTCTTTGAGTGCCATAGATCACTGACAACAAAGTTTAAAACCTTTAAGATGCAGACACTACATGTTGATAATTCCTCTCACTGGAGCCTCTGGCTTGCAGTTCCACAGAAGTAGGATCAGAAGTGAATTTCACACCGACAATGAAAATGGGGAGAGCAATTTTCAAAGGCATCCAACCATGTAATTAGGAACTGGAACTATTATTTTGTGAAGGATAGGAGAAAGACCTGCTGAGCTGAGCCTGGCTCTTTGAATATCCTGATGATCTCAATCTGGAAAACTGTACCTCTTCAATGTGGATAAAATGGGCAGGAGCCTTCTGCACTTACCTGACACAGCTGCCAAAGAGATTTAACAGTAACATATATTTACAACTTATGTTTATGCTAATTTATATATTTTTTTATATGTTCTGTACTATATGATTATTTATTTATTGTCTGTAATGCTGGTGATTTAATCTTAATCTTTTGAACAATTTTATATTTTGCATATTTGTTTCTATTATGATTTGTTCTTATATTTTATGTATATATAGACTACTTGAATGTTTCTGCTTTGAGCAGCAGCACCATCCAGTGTTCCTACTAGAATATTACAAGAGAGTCCGAACAGTATTTAGAATTTTTCAGGTTATCTTCATGCTGGGAAGGGACTCCTCTGGGAGGAACAATTCAAGACCTATTTAAACCATGCCCAAAGGCAGATACTCTGTTTTTGGCACACTGCCACTTCACCATTTTGGAGTAAGACATCTGCCAATGGGAGAGCAGCAGCTGATGGGTGGCTGAAACCTAGCTCCTCATCCCATTCGGGAGGAGCCACGCCATAGGAGCAGAGGAGTGGAGAGCAAAGGAAAAGGAATGACTGTGAAAAACCTGCCAGCACCTCCCTGGCTCAAATGGAGTAAAGTCCTGCCTGTGTAAAAGACCTAGACACCATCCACTCATATACATAGAAGAAGCTCCAAGAAAAGACATCTCGACGATCAAGGGAAATCAGAGCCAAGAACACCTGCAGAGCAGTTCCGGGGACTTGCATTTACAGAGGTCACCAGCTCAAAAGAAGGGAGGAATCCTGCAGCTCTTCAATGAGCAGTGACACCAAAGCCAGGAGTGAACTCAGAACAGTTTTAGAGACCTGTGCCTATTTCACCACCAGCTCCAGGTTCAATGGTAAAGAGTAATAACGTAGAAGAGGGGTTCCCACTCAAGGTAAAAACACACTAATTATTAGAAGTGCAGGAGTGGAGGAATTTGAAATTTTCTTTCAGCATTGAGCAATCAAAGTAATGTGTGGTACATGTCGGTACCAATGACATAGGAAAATGTGGTAGGGAGGTTCTGGAGGCTAAATTTAGGCTTTTAGGTAGGAAGTTGAAATCCAGAACTTCCAGGGTAGCGTTCTCCGAAATGCTTCCTGTTCCACGCGCAGGACCCAAAAGGCAGGCAGAGCTCTGGAGTCTCAATGCGTGGATGAGACAATGGTGCAAAGATGAGGGTTTTGGATTTGTTAGGAACTGGGGAACATACTGGGAAAAGGAGGGGCTCTTCCGAAGGGATGGGCTTCACCTTAACCGGGATGGAGCCAGGCTGCTGGCATTAACCTTTAAAAAGGAGATAGAGCAGCTTTTAAACTAGATATTAGGGGAAAGCCGACAGTCACCCAAGAGCGGATGGTTCGGAAGAATGTATCTTTGAAGGATACTACCAAAAGCACAGAGGTTCCACAAAAGAGTAAAGTAGCCCAAATGCCCTCAAGTATGGAGCAGACAGAGCTTAAAGATCCCAAATTGAAGGACTAGAAAAAGGGACTGTTACTTCTGGAGAGAGATCTGCAACTGTGAGTATATACTTCTGGTAATTTTCTAAAAGGAATTCTTTGTATTAAAGCTAATTAATCTATGAACCCACTATATTTTGTTAAATCAGTCAGGGCCTAGTAGCAGCAGTTTAAGTTTAAATTTAAAACACAGAAAAGAACTTTCTGGCTACATTTCATACCCAGCAGAGAGCTTGTAGTTTACATTTAATAGTCACTCAGGGCCTAGCATCAGAAAAGTACTTTTAGTTTAAATTTAAAACACAGAAGAGAACTTTCTGATTAAATTTAGAACCCAGCAGAGAACTTGTAGTTTAAATTTCATAAGAAGTTAGAGCCTAGCAGCAGCTAAGAGCTATAATTTAAATCAAATCAGAATATAGCTTACCTCGGGGGGGGGCGGAGCCTGATGTCCAGCGGGTAAGACGCTTCGCGCTGAAGCTCCCGAGAGGCCTACTTAGAATCCTGACTTAATACCTATACAAACTTACTATTTCGCTCCGGGCTGACCGGGGTACCTCGGGGGGGATGGCGGCCCATAAACCAGCGCGCTTGGACTTCGGGTCTCCTTCTTCTTCTCACGGAAAACGCTCCAAAACAGAGGTGTCCTCCCCACAGAAGATGGTTCCATTTCGGGAAAACCCCGAAATGCACCTGGAGATTTTAGAGGAAATACGCGGCGTGAAGGAATTGGTGCAGTCCAATGGAGAAGCGCTTAGAGCCATGCGAGAAGACTTTGGAGTGCTCCAGGACCGACTTGAAAGTCTCTCATTACGGCAGGACAATATGGCGGGGGTCCTCGACTCGCACGCGGTGCGCTTGGGCACACTGGACAAGGCTGAGCGCCAGATACAGAATCTTCAAAAGGAGTTAGAAGATAGCAATAATCGAGCCCGTCGCAACAATGTGAGGCTCATTGGAATACCGGAGGGAGTGGAAGCGGGAGATATGAGAGAATTCCTGCTCAAAACTCTTCCCTCCTTGCTGAAGATCACCTTTCATAAAGAACTGGAAATCGATCGTGCACACCGTGTTCCTACCCACATGGCGCTCAACCGAACGACCCCCCGGCCTATTATCTTTCGCTTGCTACGATATCAACAAGTGGAACAAATTTTAAATGCTGCCCGGGCGAACCATCATTTGGAATTTGAAGGTCACAAAGTCTCCTTCTTCCCTGATTTGGCAAAGCCTACCGTTGACCGACGGAAGAAACCCCTTGCTTTCCGCCCTCGACTTCAACAGCTACAGGCTCGCTTTGGCCTGTTGTATCCCGCGAAGCTCCGAGTGACTCTCCACAACCAAACCAGGACATTCGAAGATCCTGATCTACTATCAACATTTTTAGACTCCAAAGAAGCAGAGCAGATGCGCTAATCCAACGACTTGGACTTTTATTTGCCGGCTCTGTCCGCCATTTTGAAGGGCCCGATGCGGCGGTCATAGTCAAGCACAGAGACTACCTGGACTTTCTTTCTTTCTTTCTATGACTTTTTTGTTTTTTGGTCTCCTATCCCTCCATGATGTGTGCCTCGGTCGGATTCGGAGCACGCACAGTCCTACAGGTTATGTGTTTTTTCAATTTCGGCCTTCTCTGGGGCTTCTCCCCGCAGACACATGGTCGCCAGTATTTTTTGGGGTTCTGCTTCTTCTCTCCCGCGCTGCGGTTTTTCTTTTTTAATGTGGGGCGCTTCATTGTATTATCTAAGCTTATTTTCTTTTATGCCATATGTACAGCCAGATACAGTCAATATGAGGGACATTGTGAAATTATGTGCGCTATCATGCTCAGAATTTTTAACTTGTCTGAATGGCCTTATGTAAAATCTTATCACTCAACGTAAAGGGCATTAATAGTCCAATCAAAAGAAAGAAAATCCTTAGCTATCTTAGCCATGAGCATGCTGATTTAGCGTTTCTTCAGGAAACGCACTTAAACTCTGCTGAAACACTGAAACTCAATGTTAAGCCTTACATGGTGGCTGCCTATTCTCCCGCCGTTTCCAAACGGTGCGGGGTAGCCATTCTGGTTAAGAAATCTTTGCAAGCTACTGTAATTGATACTAGCGCTGACAAGGAGGGTAGATGGGCCCGAGTACATCTTAAGGTTGGAGATAGTGAATTTACATGTATTTGCATTTATGCCCCGAATGTGGACAACCCTGCTTACTATGCAAGTATTGCGCAGTTGGCACAGGCCTCTGCCAATACTCCATTAATACTTGGTGGTGATTTTAATCAAGTGTTAGACCCTCTGATAGATAGACAGCCGCCTAGAACGAGTAGTCCACCCAAGAGTCTTGCTACCCTTACAGCTCTGATGCAAGATCTTGCGCTGGTAGATATATGGAGGCTGCTTCACCCCTCCGACTTAGAGTTCACTTTCTTTTCTGCCCCCCATCACTCCCAATCTAGAATAGATTTCTTTCTCATTTCCAAAGCACTGATTTCTCAAGTAGACACGACTAGGACTCATCCTCTCCATATTTCAGATCATGCTGCCATATCTTTATCATTACATGTCACTGCGCGGGACGATTCTCCCCGAGCTTGGTTTTTTGATAGATCCTTACTGGGTCAAAAAGATTTTCAGGTTGATATAAAGGCCGCTATCCAAGATTATTTTCATTTTAACTCACCCCATGACACAGCGAGCTGGGCTTGGTGGGAGGGTTTTAAAGCATCTATCCGCGCAACTATAACTAGCTATCAAATTCGGCAGGGGAAACAAAGAAAGCAGCATTTACTGATTCTAGAGCAGCAGATACAAGCTGGGGAGCGTCTCCTCACGTCCCGTACTGACCCATGTATTTTACTCCGTTTACAACGCTTGCGTTTTCAATACAATCAGCTTTTGTACACTGCTGCTGTTAAAAATATTGAATCACAACAAGGGCTATATTATCGGGAAAATAATCGTGCTGGCAAATTATTAGCAAATGCCCTAAAAGGTCAAAAAGAAGCCAAGCGTGTTACCGCCCTCCGTAATCCGTCGGGGGGGGGCTTGGTCACTAAAGATACCGAAATCTTAGAACTCTTTCGTGATTTTTATACTCGGCTTTATCAATCTGAATGTGATTTTGAGCCAGATGTATTTGAACGCTTACTTTCAGGGGTACAAAGACCGACCCTATCTGACGAAGATAGAGTGGCCTTGGACACACCATTTACTGTCTCAGAAATTCATTCTGCTATCAAGAAATGTGCCTCAGGTCGAGCCGCAGGCCCAGACGGTCTCCCTGCTGAATTCTACAAAACCTTTCACGCTGACTTAGCTCCAGTTTTGAAACTTTATTTTTCTGCTCTGGCCGAGGAGGGTTCTCCTTCTGGGTCCTTTTCAATGGCAAATGTAGTAGTTTTTGAGAAAGAGGGGAGAGACCCGCAACTAACAGCTAATTTTCGTCCAATTTCCCTCCTAAACGCGGACTATAAAATATTTGCCACCATTCTCTCTACCCGGCTCTCTGATAGGATGCCTACCTTAATACACCCAGATCAATGCGGTTTCATTCCTGGTAGATCAACTGCTGACAATGCTCGGACTCTATGCCATGTACTGACTACCGCAGTTAATCTTGATCGCCCATTTGTTGGCCTCTCACTTGATGCTGAGAAGGCCTTTGATCGCTTAGAGTGGCCCTTCCTGTTCGCAGTCCTCCGCTGGTACGGATTCGGGGAAGGTTTTCTCCGTTGTCTTCGCACCATGTACGCACAGCCTACAGCCAGTATATGTGCCAATGCTTTAAAGTCTCAGCCTTTTCCCCTTCAACGCGGCACTCGCCAGGGATGCCCACTGTCTCCACTTCTCTTCGATCTTGCACTCGAACCCTTGGCTTTACTAATCCGGCAATCGGAGGAGATTCATGGAGTCCCCTTCACCCATAGGGAAATCAAAATTTCAGCGTATGCTGATGACCTTATGCTTTTTGTCTCTATAGACTCAGTACCGGCTGTCCTAGAGCAAATTGGTAAATACTCACAACTGTCCGGTTATAAGATAAATTGGACCAAGTCGGTAGCCTTTCCATTAAATCCTTTGCTTCATCAGGCAGATATGCAACCCTTCCCCTTTTTATGGCAACCTCGCATGGTCAAATACCTTGGGGTTCACTATTGTTCTCCTTTGGAAGACACTATCTCCTTCAATGCCAAAGACTTAACCTCTAAAGTCCGGGCGCTTACTCACCGCTGGACTCCTTTAACACTTACCTGGTGGGGTCGATTAGAAACCATAAAAATGATGATTGTTCCGAAAGTGAATTATATCTTAGAAATGTTGCCCTGTCTCTTACCTCGACGTATATATAAAGATATAGAGGGCCTTCTGACTAGATACTTGTGGCAAAACAAGACACCTAGGATAGCGAAACATAAGCTGCAAGCAGATAAGGAAAATGGGGGTGTCAGATTCCCTGATTTCCTGAAGTATCATCAATCTTTTCTTCTCAAACAAGGCGCTCGTTGGCTGGAAGATCCAGTACCGAGTAGACCTGTGTGGCTAGACATAGAAGAGGACCTTTGCAAACCGATTCCTCTTACTTTTCTCCCTGGTATGACTCTCCCATCAGACTCCCACTTTCCACCAATGCTTTTAGACACCTTAGGTGCCTTTAATAATCTTATGCAATCTTTAGACTCCCGACTCTGTCCGTTAGACAAGCTCCCACTTTGGTACAATACTCGATTTCGAATACAAAATAAGCCGATGGCGTGGAGCCCCTGGTACACTAGGGGCATTTGGATTCCTAGTCAGTTGTTCCATGAAGGTCGCTGGAAAACTTTTAGTGAATTGCAAATTGAATTTGGTCTCCCAGCGAAACACTACTTTCAGTTGGTGCAACTTCAGCATTGCCTTCGGAGTGCTAAGGTGCTCCCGCCATCGGCCTCCCCTACACAAGGTTGGTTGGAGACTATCCGATCTATCGGTAGTTCACCGGGTGTAGCATCCAATTTTTACAAAACCTTATGTAATGCTATAACTAGAGATACCCCTATAGCGCAGAAAGCATGGGAGAGAGAATTGCATGTGACTTTGACCCCGGAGCAATGGAGCCTTGTCTGGAGTAGAGTGACACGGGTCTCCCGATCCACCTCACTCACTCAGACACTCTTCTTTCTAGCCCATCGGTGTTTTTACACTCCTGACAGATTAGCCAAATGGAACACTACTCAGGGCAATAGTTGTTGGACATGTCATGCGGCCATTGGTTCACTACCTCATGTTATGTATGAATGTCCCGCACTACAGTATTACTGGCGTCGGGTCTGGGGTCGTATCCAGTCTATTTTGCACTTTCAAGAGCCCCTTTCTTGGAGGATAGTGGGACTTCGCTCAGCTGCGGGGATGCCCTCTCTTCCAAAAACGGCTTACTTCCTTTTGGACTTTATGCTTGGCATTGCTATTTCCCTAATTACGAAATACTGGAAAAATAGCTCCCATCTGAGCCCCAATGAATGGTGGAATCATGTCTGTCTCTACAGTAAATATGAACAAATACCTCGTATGTTTGCTTCCCCCATTCAGACTCCTCATCATCGGTCTAAATGGAAGATGCTCAATGACTATGTACATTCTGCTCAATGCTCTCATCTGACTGTCTAAATTTGTATATATCTTTGTCCCATGATTATTCTGTATCGCAGATACTCTTTTGATTGTTTTGATGTATAATCACTGTTGTTTGGAAGCGCTCACATGCTGACATAATCAGCTAGAGAAGAAGCGTGGGGGTGGGGGGTAATTGGGTTTACTTTTCTTTATTGTATACTTGTTTTGTCTCCTTTGGTGTGTTGTTTCTTTTGTTTGTTGCAAAATGAAAATAAAAGTTAAAAAAAAAAAAAAAGAATATAGCTTACCTCAGCAGCACAAGACAGGGTACTGTGTAGCAGCCCTCTTTTAATAAGTGTTATTTCCCTCCCTCCCTCCCCACACCCACCCACCCCTGGGATAATCATATAGGTACTTACACATCTTAAAAGGCAGGAGGTGCTCTCAGGTGAAGCTCATTACCCAAATCAATCATACACTAAGGACCTGAGATTAGTTAAGCTTCAGGTGAACAAGGTATATTACACGTATTAGGTACAGTTTTA
Organism: Ichthyophis bannanicus; assembly: GCA_033557465.1. Lineage (NCBI taxonomy): Eukaryota > Metazoa > Chordata > Amphibia > Gymnophiona > Ichthyophiidae > Ichthyophis > Ichthyophis bannanicus. The sequence goes on from CM066032.1 coordinate 84,773,812, forward strand.
TTAGTATAAATATCCATAGCAACCCTTAGTAAGTAAAGAACTTAGATCTAAACACAAACTTAAAACTAAGATGCAGACAGCAGTCCAGCAGCGGGATGGGGGCTTTCCAGTCTTTTGCATTGAGTGTCACATGTACGATTTTCTCCCAGTTGGCGAGAGGTCTTACGTGTGCACTAGGTGCAAGGAGCTCTTTGCTCTCAAGGAACGAGTCCGTTCTCTAGAGGCTAAAGTAGCAGACTTGGAAAGCATAAGACAGACAGAGAGGTACATAGACGAGACCTACAGGGATATAGTACTGAAGTCCCACCTCCAGTCTGGCAGCATCCCTGTTGCCATGGAGGAGAGAAGTCACGTGACAGGAGAGCATCACCCTGGTGTGGCAGGAAGTGATCCTGTAACTAGGACCTGTCCTCCAGGTGATGTAAAACCCTCTCGCACCGAGGAAGTTTCTCCAGGGCCATGTGCCCATGAAGGAAGGGTTAGGACAGCCATTATAGTTGGTGATTCGATCATTAGGCATGTAGATAGCTGGATGGCTGGTGGACGTGAGGATCGCCTGGTAACATGCCTGCCTGGTGTGAAGGTAGCAGACCTCACGCGCCACCTAGATAAGGTCTTAGATAGTGCTGGGGAGGAGTCTGCTGTCTTGGTACATGTCGGTACCAATGACATAGGAAAATGTGGTAGGGAGGTTCTGGAGGCTAAATTTAGGCTTTTAGGTAGGAAGTTGAAATCCAGAACTTCCAGGGTAGCATTCTCCGAAATGCTTCCTGTTCCACGCGCAGGACCCAAAAGGCAGGCAGAGCTCCGGAATCTCAATGCGTGGATGAGACAATGGTGCAGAGATGAGGGTTTTGGATTTGTTAGGAACTGGGGAACATACTGGGGAAAGGAGGGGCTCTTCCAAAGGGATGGGCTTCACCTTAACCGGGATGGAACCAGGCTGCTGGCATTAACCTTTAAAAAGGAGATAGAGCAGCTTTTAAACTAGATATTAGGGGAAAGCCGACAGTCGCCCAAGAGCAGATGATTCGGAAGAATGTATCTTTGAAGGATACTACCAAAAGCAGAGAGATTCCACAAAATAGTAAAGTAGCCCAAATGCCCTCAAGTATGGAGCAGACAGAGCTTAAAGATCCCAAATTACCCATGTCTAACAATAGCCAAATTAATATGAATAAAATACATTCTCTAAAATGCTTGTATGCAAAAGCTAGAAGTCTAAAAAATAAGATGGGAGAGTTAGAATATATAGCACTAAATGAAAGGTTAGATATGATTGGAATATCAGAGACATGGTGGAAGGAGGACAACCAGTGGGACACTGTGATACCTGGGTACAAACTATATCGTAATGATAGAGCTGATCAAATTGGTGGAGGGATTGCTCTCTATGCTAGAGAGGGCATTGAGTCAGAAAGGATTAAAGTTTTGCAGGAAACAAAATCTGCTGTAGAATCTATATGGATTGAAATTCCATGTAAAAGGGGGAAGGCAATGGCAGTGGGGGTGTACTATCGAGCGCCTGGCCAGAATGACCAAATGGATGATGAAAGTTCAAAGAAATCAAGGAAGCTAACAAAAGTTACAGCGCAGTAATAATAATGGGTGATTTCAACTACCCTGGTATCGACTGGGTCAGTGTCACGCAGGGGCGGCCCAAGGGGGGTGTGGGGCCATGTGCGGAGACTCGGTGCGGGGCCTCATTTGCATAAGTGGCCTTATTTGCATAAATATTTGCATAATGCTACCATACAATAACATTTAGCAAACATGTCTCTTAATGAGTGTATGGATAAAGAAAGACTAAAAGATTTCTACATTACTATAATCCAGTGCCAACCGCCAGGCACATTAGGAACTACTACAAACGCTGCCCATTTAGAACCCATAGCAAACCCGCCGTATCCTGACAGCACTAGCAGGACTCACAAAGCACCATACCCTACCTATCAAAAGGCAACACTGCAAATATTAAACCAATACATTTCAGAGAATACTGGGGAAAGAGAACAAGTTGCAACGTCAAATAGGAATTACATAAACAGAATACCTCAGTTCAGTTACACATGCAGAACATAGACCATCACCAAACAAGGAATCACAATTTAGAAACAGGGAGGCAATAATTAAACTGGGAACCCCAAAAGCCAAACTTGGAATGTACAACAACACTGTAGAAATAAAACGATAAATTAAATTCCTCTTGTACCAAACAAAGCGCAGACGTTAATGATGCACATTTCCCAGAGCTGACATATTCCAGTTAATAAATTCAAAATAAAGAGATATCTTTCTACCTTTTGTGCATTTTTTTTCAGTTGCAATTGGTCCAGCCACTTTCTTCTGGTTTCTTCATGTTTTCTGCTAACTCTCCATCATCTGCTGTCCATTTGTCCTTTCTTCTCTCTTCTAGTTTTTTTTCCATTCTCTCTCTCTACATCTGCTTTAACATACTAATCTTTCTCCTTTTGCTCTTTCCTCATTCCTATTTCATCCACACAAATTTTACCCCTCCATCCTCAATCCCCACTTACTCTCCCAATGCCCGGCCAATTGTAGATTTTTCATCCCTCCTACTCAAAATATTTTTCCCCTCTCCATTTTACTCTCCCAGCCCCATCCCATTCTAATCCTCCCCCAACATCAGCTCCCTTCTAGTTCCAGTCTCACCAAGCATCCATTCCCTTCTAGTCCCTGCATCAGCCCATTTCCAGTCCTAGCCCCCCATCAGCCCATTTCCAGTCCTAGCTCCCCCATCCATTTCCAGTCCAAGTCCCTTCTTCAGCTCATTTCCAATCCTAGCCCCCCATCAGCCCATTTCTAGTCATTTCCTAGCCCCGCCATCAGCCCATGTCAAATCATAGCTCCCCTCCACTCAGCCCAATTCCAGTCCAAGCCCCCCCATGATCCTACTTCCAGTTCTATCCCTTCCAAGAGTCCTTTTCAATTCAAGCCCCCACCACAGCCCATTTCCAATCTTAGCTCCCCCAACAGCCCATTTCCAGTCCTATCCTAGCTGTTCCATCAGCCCATTTTCAGTCCTAGCTCCCTTCCCTCACAGCCCATTTCCATTCCAGGCCCCCGCCCCATCAGCTAGTTGCAGTTCAAGCCGCCCCTGCCACTCAGCCCAGTTCCCGTCCTCGCACCACCCCAACCCATTACCAGTCCTAGCCCCCCGTCAACTTCCAGTCCTAACCCCCTTCACCCCATTTTCATTTTAAGCCCCCCCTATAACCCATTACCAGTCCTAACCCCCCATCAGCCCACTTCCAGTCCTAACCCCCCATCAGCCCATTTCCAGTCAGCCCCCCATAGCCCATTGCCAGTCCTAAACCCCCCATCAGCCCACAGCCCATTAGCAGTCCTAACCGCATCAGCCCACCTCAAGTCCTAACCCCTCCCCATCAGCCCATTTCCTGTCCTAGCCCCCCATAGCCCATTACCAGTCCTAACCCCCCCATAGCCCATTACCAGTCCTAACCCCTCATCACCCCATTTCCAGACAGCCCCCATCAGCCCACAGCCCATTGCCAGTCTTAACCCCCCCATAGCCCATTGCCAGTATTACCCCATCCCCCACTTAGCCCATTACCAGTCCTAACCCCCCATCACCCCATTTCCAGACAGCCTCCATCAGCCCACAGCCCATTGCCAGTCTTAACCCCCCCTAGCCAGTCTTAACCCCACCCCCCATAGCCCATTGCCAGTCTTAACCCCCCATAGCCCATTGCCAGTCCTAAGCCCCCCATCACCCCATTTCCAGACAGCCCTCATCAGCCCACAGCCCATTACCAATCTTAACCCCCCCATAGCCCATTGCCAGTCTTAACCCCATCCCCCCCATAGCCCATTACCAGTCCTAACCCCCCATCACCCCATTTCCAGACAGCCTCCATCAGCCCACAGCCCATTGCCCGTCTTAACCCCCCCATAGCCAGTCTTAACCCCACCCCCCCATAGCCCATTGCCAGTCTTAAGGGCTTGTTTACAAAGCCGCGGTAGCGGTTTGCGATCGTAATCGGAGCCGCGGCCCCATTGATTTCAATGGGGCCGCGGCTGCGATCGCGATCGCGAACCACTACCGCGGCTTTGTAAACAAGCCCCTTAACCCCTCCCATAGCCCATTGCCAGTCTTAACCCACCCCCCCATACCCCATTGCCAGTCTTAACCCCCCATAGCCCATTGCCAGTGCTAATCCCCCCATCACCCCATTTCCAGACAGCCCTCATCAGCCCACAGCCCATTGCCAGTCTTAACCCCCCATAGCCAGTCTTAACCCCACCCCGATAGCCCATTGCCAGTCTTAACCCCTCCCATAGCCCATTTCCAGTCTTAACCCACCCCCCCATAGCCCATTGCCAGTCTTAACCCCCCCATAGCCCATTGCCAGTCCTAAGACCCCATCACCCCATTTCCAGACAGCCCTCATCAGCCCACAGCCCATTGCCAGTCTTAACCCCCCCCATAGCCCATTGCCAGTCTTAACCCCATCCCCACCATAGCCCACTACCAGTCCTAACCCCCATCACCCCATTTCCTGACAGCCCTCATAAGCCCACAGCCCATTGCCAGTATTAACCCCCCATAGCCCATTGCCAGTCTTAACCCACCCCCCATAGCCCATTGCCAGTCTTAACCCCCCATAGCCCATTGCCAGTCCTAAGCCCCCCAACCCCACTTTCCAGCCCTCATCAGCCCATTGCCAGTCTTAACCGCCCATTGCCAGTCTTAACCCCACCCCCCATAGCCCATTGCCAGTCTTAACCCCTCCCATAGCCCATTTCCAGTCTTAACCCACCCCCCATAGCCCATTGTCAGTCTTAACCCCCCATAGCCCATTGCCAGTCCTAAGCCCCCATCACCCCATTTCCAGACAGCCTCATCAGCCCACAGCCCATTGCCAGTATTAACCCCCCCATAGCCCATTACCAGTCCTAACCCCATCCCCCCATAGTCCATTACCAGTCCTAACCCCCCATCACCCCATTTCCAGACAGCCCTCATCAGCCCACAGCCCATTGCCAGTATTAACCCCCCCATAGCCCATTGCCAGTCTTAACCCCATCCCCCCCATAGCCCATTACCAGTCCTAACCCCCCATCACCCCATTTCCAGACAGCCTACTTCAGCCCAGAGCCCATTACCCGTCTTAACCCCACATAGCCAGTCTTAACCCCACCCCCCAATAGCCCATTGCCAGTCTTAACCCACCCCCCCATAGCCCATTGCCAGTCTTAACCCCCCATAGCCCATTGCCAGTCCTAAGCCCCCACTCACCCCATTTTCAAACAGCCCTCATCAGCCCACAGCCCATTGCCAGTCTTAACCCCCCATAGCCCATTTCCAGTCGTAACCCCCCATAGCCCATTGCCAGTCTTAACCCCCCCCAGCCCATTGCCAGTCTTAAAACCCCCCTCGCCCTTTGCCAGTCTAAACCCCCCCAGCCCATTGCCAGTCTTAAACCCCCCAAGCCCATTGCAAGTCTTAACCCCCCCAGCCCATTGCCAGTCTTAAACCCCCCCTAGCCCACTGCCAGTCTTAAACCCACCCCCTAGCCCATTGCCAGACTTAAACCTCCCCCCCCCATCGGCTCATGGCAATTTAAAAAAAAAAAAAAGCTGGCCACTGCCGCAGCGGCATGGAGTGTCCCGCGGGGCCCCCTCTGCCCGGCTGAACTCTCCCGACGCGGCTGAGACCCTCTGCGCCAGCTTGCAGATACGCGAAGGGAGAGTGTCTCCCTCGCGTCTCTGTTAAGCCCGCAGGGGCTGATGGGAAGCAGGGGCTGATGGGAAATTTCCCATCTGCCCCTGTGGGCTTAACAGAGACGCGAGGGAGACACTCTCCCTTCGTGTATCTGCAAGCCGGCGCAGAGGGGCTCAGCCGTGCTGGGAGAGTTCTGCCGGGCAGAGGGAGCCCCGCGGGACACTCCATGCCGCCGCGGCGGCAGCGGCCAGCTATTTTTTTTTTTAAATTTAATTAAGAAAAAAAGCAGAATGTTCTTTGCGCGGGGCCCCCCGAAACGCGAGGCCCTGTGCAAAAAACATTCTTGCTCAATGGACGGGCCGGCCCTGGTGTCACGTCAGGACATGCTAGGGAGATAAAGTTCCTAGATGAAATAAATGACTGCTTCTTGGAGCAGGTGGTTCATGAACCGACCAGAGGGGAAGCCATATAAACCTAGTCCTTAGTGGAACACCAGATCTATTGCAAGAGATAAGGTTGTTGGGGCCACTTGGCAATAGTGATCATAGCATGATCGCCTTTGATTTAATTAGTGGAGGAGGATAGTAAGGATATCCACAGTACTACCTTTTAACTTTCGAAAGGGAGACTATGATAAAATGAGGAAAACAGTTAAGAAAAAACTAAAAGGAGCAGTTGCAAAGGTTAAAGACGTACATCAGGCTTGGCTGTTGTTGAAAAATACTATCTTGGAAGCCCAAACCAGCTGTATTCCACGCTTTAAGAAAAGTGGAAGGAAATCCAAAAAACTGCCAGCATGGTTTAAAGGTGAGGTCAGAGAGGCTGTTGCTGCCAAAAAAGCATCTTTCAGGAAATGGAAAAAAAGAGCCAAACGACGAAACCTGAAAACAGCACAAGCACTGGCAAGTCAAATGCAAGACATTGATAAGGCAGGCAAAGGGAGAATTTGAGAAGAAGCTTTCTGCGGAAGCAAAAACGTGAAGTAAAGACCTTTTCAAGTACATTTGTAGCAAAAAACCTGTGAGAGAGTCAGTTGGTCCATTAGATGATAAAGGGGTTAAAGGAGCACTAAGAGGCGACAAGGCGATAGCGGAGAGACTGAATGAATTCTTTGCTTCGGTCTTTACTGAGGAAGATGAAGGGATGTTACCCATGACTGAAGTGGTATTTAAAGGTGCGGAAGAATTGAAGGGAATATCGATACATCGGGAAGATGTATTACAACATATTAGATAAACTGAAGAGTAGCAAATCACCTGGGCCGGATGGTATACATCCAAGGGTGTTGAAAGAACTGAAATATGAGATTGTTCACAGATTACTAATAGCAGGTCTGCAATCATTAAAATCATCTCTAATACCTGAAGATTGGAGGATCGCCAATGTAACACCAATTTTTAAAAAGGGTTCCAGGGGTGATCCGGGAAACTACAGACCAGTGAGCCTGACGTCAATACCGGGAAAAATGGTAGACACCATCATAAAGAATAAAATTACTCAGCATGTAGATAGTCATGACCTAATGGGAGACAGCCAACATGGCTTTAGACAAGGAAGATCTTGTGGGAGGAGTGGCCTAGTGGTTAGGACAAGGTACTTCAGACCAGAGGGCCAGGGGTTCAAGTCCCACCTGGGGACAGCAATCTCAGGACGGAGGGACTGGGATTTCTAGTCCTATAGGTACTCCTTGTGGTCTTGGGCAAGCCACTTAACCCTCCATTGCCCATGTTCCCTGTAAGTATTAGTGTATGTGTGTCATATCCCCTCATGTTAAATGTATCTCCCAATTGACTGCTTTGATCCAGTGAAAAGCGGGATATAAATAAAGATAATCTGTTATGTTTTTTTGAAGGAGTGAATAATCAGGTGGACAAAGGTGAGTCGGTTGATATTGTGTATCTGGACTTTCAGAAAGCCTTTGACAAGGTCCCTCATGAGAGACTTTTGGCAAAACTAAAGAGTCATGGGATAGGAGGCAGTGTACTATTGTGGATCAGGAACTGGTTAAAAGATAGAAAACAGAGGGTAAGGCTAAATGGCCAATTTTCCCAATGGAGAAAGGTGAATAGTGGTGTACCCCAGGGATTTGAGCTGGGTCCGCTGCTTTTTGACATATTCATAAATGACCTGGAAAGTGGAATAACGAGTGAGGTTATCAAATTTGCAGATGACACAAAACTATTTAAAGTTGTTAAAACCCAAGAGGATTGTGGAAAATTGCAAGAGGATCTTGATAAATTGGAAGACTGGGCATCAAAATGGCAGATGAAATTTAATGTGGACAAGTGCAAGGTTATGCACCTAGGGAAGAACAACCCAAACTATGGTTACATGATGCAAGGTTCCACATTAGGAACTACCTCCCAGGAAAAAGATTTAGGCGTCATGGTGGATACCATGTTAAAACCCTCGGCCCAGTGTGCAGCAGCGGCCAATAGAGCAAATAGAATGCTAGGTATGATAAGGAAAGGAATGGAAAATAAAATAAAAGATATTATAATGCCTCTATATAGTTCCATGGTGAGACCTCACCTTGAATATTGCGTGCAATTCTGGTCGACGTATCTTAAAAAGGATATAGCGATTTTAGAAAAGGTTCAGAGAAGAGCCACCAAAATGGTAAAGGGGATGGAAGGATACTCCTATGAAGAAAGGCTAAAAAGGTTAGGGCTCTTTTACCTGGAAAAGAGATGGCTGAGGGGAGATATGATAGAAGTCTATAAATTAATGAACGGAGTGGAACGGGTAAACGTAGATGAATTGTTTACCTTATCAGAATATAGAAAGACTAGAGGACATGCAATGAAGCTACAGGGTAAACTATTTAAGACTAATCAAAGAAAATATTTTTTCACTCAACGTGTAATCAAACTCTGGAATTTGTTACCGGAGGATGTAGTAAATGCTGTTAGTGTAGCTGGGTTTAAAAAAGGTTTGGACAAGTTCCTGGAGGAAAGGTCCATAAACCATTATTAAGAAGGGACCCAGGATAACAATGCTTGACCTAGTACAAGCATTGTGGAACTTGTGTCCCTTGGGGAAACTGCTAGGTACATATGACCTAGATTGGCCACTGTTGGAAACAGAATACTGGGCTTGATGGACGTTGGTCTGACCCAGTATGGCATATCTTATGTTCTTATGTTCTTATGTGTTGTACATAGTGAAGAGATGAAAGAAGTAACCTAATTGTAAAAAATGGATAATGCAGATGGAGTAAACTGCTTGTAATATAGTTTCTGTTATTGTGTCAATTGTTATAAATATTGTATCAGTGACCCTAAGGGGTCTGTTTATTAAGTGGCGCTAGTGGCTTCCGTGCAATATCGGAGCCGGGCCCCATTGAATAAAACGGGGCTGCAGCTCTGATTTTGCACGGAAGCCGCTAGCACCACCTAGTAAACAGACTCCTAAGTTTTAAGTAAACCCTTGGTTCAGAACACAAACTCTGGACTTGACTCATTTATTTGTATGTGCTATGGGCCTCACAGCATATGCTAGTCCCCATTCAACAAACCCTGAAATTTAATTCCAATATCAGAGACTGAAAGGCATAAAATACCCTTGGAACCATTTAAGCCCAGCCTGCTAAGCAGTTGGTGGACCTTTGTAAGGACTGCATCTGGGTTGATAGGGCTACATATGTATGTGATTTATTTTTTAATGTCTATTTCTGTGATTAAATAGAATTACCCCTGATGCAGATGGTTATTTGCTGAAACAAGGCCATGTCAGGTTGCTTCATTAAAATATTTAAACCATTTTTATCAAATATCTTGTCAGGGGATTGATAAATGACAGCTACCTAGAGAGGTGGTAAATAGGTGGAAGACGTGGACTTCAAAGGAAGAAATGGAATGAAACCAAGGTGGAAGGAGGAGTTGAAACTAACAGGAAGGAGAGAGTAGCAACCCATCACCACCACCAGGACAATCTACCAAAGTCTCATTACGGCAGATTTGAAAGGTCCACAAATGCTGTTTTCACAAACACAGAAGCAGAGAAAATGACTGTAAATAAGAAGATCATATGGCTTATTCAGTCTGCTCATTCATACCAATGGCTAAGCTTTGCAATTCCTTCTCCCTCAGAGGTCCTCTGTACTTATGTGCTTATGTCATGCTTTCTTGAAATCAGATATCATCCCCATCTCTACCACCTCTATTGGGAGGCTGTTCCATATGCCCAATGATCTTTAAATAAAGGAATATTTCCTCAAATTACTACTGAGTTATTCCCTTTCACTTTGATCCTATGACTCCTTGTTCTGGAGCTTCCTTTCATTTGAAAGAATCCTGCCTCTTATACATTTATACCAGAGCAACGCTCTGACACTATTACAAACAGTGTACTGGCTCACCATACTATGACTGCACTCCTCAAGGCCTCACCTACCTCCTCCAAAGTCCAATACCATCAGGAACACTCAGGCAATGTGGAGGTAAGCTCCTTCCATGTCAGCCACATCACCACTCAGTGATCACCTTTAAATTAAAGTGCACTGCTAGGCACACCCATGTCTGATGCGCCCATGCCTGGGTGGGCCATACCCTTAGGCATGGCCCTTAGAGTGGCCTATACTTCAAGCAAAAAAGTAGAATTAAATCCATCTTCTGGATCAATGTATCAACCAGCCCTCACTCATGCTGACTACCACACATGCCCCATCCACATCCCTAAAATAATGGTGTGACATAAGCACCGCTAATAATCCAAAAGTGCTAGCCAGCACCAGTAAATTGAAGAAAACAAAAACACGTACTGAATTACCAAACTTCAACAGATGCAAACATGATGTGGATACCCACTGGAGCAATTTTCATACTCTCACTCACACTTATGAAGTTCTCCAGAACAACAACCATCCACAATGGCTTTATTCCATTCCATTAATACACAGACACAGAGACCTCATAACATTGAAACCCCCAATAACACAAGAACAAAAAAGACCTCATAGGCTCATTAACATCAACTTAAGTGCACCTATTACGCCTCAACAAGCATATGAAGTACCACCCGCAGTACATAAAATGGAGTCTCGTAAATGCATGCTCTGCACGTAACAAATTACACATTATAAATGACTACATAAATGAACAGAATCTACATCATATGCATCCATGGATGCAATGGACCTCATCACAGTCCCCACTCACACAAGTGGCAACACACTCAACCTCCTATTTGTATCTAAGGAGCTTCACTCGAGCAGCCCCCACATCTCCAGCCAGGTAACCACAATCTCCTGGTCAGACCACCACATGATCATGTTTGCCCTATCACAGTTCCATCACAGCAGCATAATGCAAATTTATTTATTTAGCTGTATTTATATCCTGCTTTTCACTGGGTCAAAGTGGTCAATTGGGGGATACATTTAACACAAGGGGATATGAGACACATACGCTAATACTTACAGGGGAACATGGGCAATGGAGGGTTAAGTGGCTTGCCCAAGACCACAAGAAGTGCCTACAGGACAAGAAATCCCAGTCCCTCCAGCCTGAGATTGCTGTCCCCAGGTGGGACTTGACCCCCCGGCCCTCCGGCCTGAGGTACCTTGTCCTAACCACTAGACCACTCCTCCCAGCCACATGTATCCAAACAGACATCACAGATTTAAGAAACATAGAAATATGATGACAGAAAAAGACCACATGGCCTATCTAGTCTGTCCTTCCATATCAACAACTACAACAGTCCCCTTTAGAGATCCTCTGTGTTTGTCCCATGCTTTTTTGAATTCAGTTACTGTCCTCATCTCTATTGGATCACTATTGGATCACATAATGCCATGACTTGACAACACTTAACCAAACTCATAACAATTATTGACAACTGGAATAACACCATAGCCCCATTTGCATTAGCACCACAAAGAAAAATAGCAAAAGAAAACCCCAAGCACCATGATAGTCCCGGGAAATAAGAGAAACTAAACTTCAACTTAGGCAACTAAAATGCCAATGGATATGTAGCAGGGACCCACTACACCATAAGGAATTCTCAACCAAACAAGGAGAACATTGTAACCTAATCTACAAACACAAAAGAATACCATACAAACATCATCCTCAACTCTCCAAACCATCCCAGAGACTTGTTTGAAATAGCCAAATCCTTTACTCGATTTCCGCCGCTTCAGCAAGACACTGAGCTACAACCACAAGACTTTGCCACATTCCTGCAGAATAAACATATGCACAGTATCAAAACCACTATTAAAAAAAATTCACCTCCCAAAATCAAGGAAACCCACAGAAGTAAACCACATTTGAACAAATCTCGAGCGAACAATTGGAACACATCTTAACCAATCTTAATAGCACCACCTCCCCACTTAACCCATGCCCAGTTATACGGATTAAAATGGTCAGAAATGAACTATCGCCCACCCTACTCAAAATGAAAAATGTATCCCTCACACAAGGACACATGACTGCTAACCTAAAAAACACATCAACTAGACCCATCTTAAAAAGCCATTTGGCTGACCCCAAGCTCTCGATTTCCTATAGACCCATCTCCAACATCCCCCTCTTATCTAAAATAATAAAAAAAACAACAATATAACTCCAGATACAAGACTTCATCAATACATTCACCCCCCTCTATACCCAACTGCATGGGTTTAGACTCAATCATAATATAGAAACCCTGTTCACATCACTGATAAATACCCTAATCAAAAAATTGAAAAGACCAAACAGGGATTCATCCTTATATTTCTAGATATATCTGCCGCCTTTGACTCCATAAACCACAATAAACTCATAGAACAACTGATGGACATGGGAATATCCAATACCCCACTACCTAGGTTCCGATCTTACCTGACAGACCGACTGCACAAGTCAAAATAAAAGATAAAACTTCCAAATCTTTCAAACAGCAGCAAATAATACCCCAAGGATCCTCCCCCGCTGCATTATTATTTAATACATACCTTCAACCAATCTGCAAGATCATCCAAGAACACAAAATAATATACCACATATACGCTGATGACCTAATGTTATATGCCCCCTTCTCCACAAACAATCCAGTACACACTAAAGATGCTTCAAGGCAGTGACACACTGGCTATCTGATTACAAGCTCTCAATCAACTACAATAAGACTGAAGCCCTCCACAAAACCAAAGAACCATCCTATATACTCCAAATACCATTAAGATTAATGATATCAATCTCGCAGCAAAACCAGAACTTAAATACCTCAGAGTCACTCTAGACCGGCAATTAAACCTACAAGTGTACATCAAGAAAACTACCACTTCAGCATACTGCAAAATGAAGATCCTTCACAATCTTCACCCACTGCTAGATCCCGACCATATAATCATCTCTCACCTGGACTACTGCAATTCAGTCTTCCTAGCCTTCCAAAATACGTCCTTCACCCTTTGCAATTAGCCCAAAACACCACAGCCCACCTTATCATAGAGGCATCGAGGCAAGGCCACATCCCCCCTCACTCAAGAATATGGCTCCCTATTCCAGCATGCATCAAATATAAAGCAATTATGATCACTTTCAAGATCATATATAAACAATCGGCAGTCTGCCTATAAATCCTAATACAGATGGCCCCGAACTCCAGATCTAGAAGACAACCAAACCAAAATCTACTCATGATACCAAATCATAAAGTAAAAAGTTCTCAGGTGACTCGTAATAGAACCTTCTCCGTATATTGACCATCAATCTGAAAGACACTCCCCAAGTAGCTTAAAAGCCATTGACGACATAACTGAATTCTAGAAAGAGCTAAAACCCCACCTCTTCTAAGAATTCTTTTGGATCTGACGCCTAATAAAACCCTCTTTCCCTGGTCCATCTCAACCTACCCCTTTCAAAACCTCCTGAACAACTAACCCCACCCATCACCTAACCTTGAGTATCAGAACTGTACCAAGCTAGAAATGTGCCCTGTGTGACTAGAATCTGGCACCACCCCTGCCCCTCAACCAAATACAATAATTCAGTCTTTTTGAGCTTCTTGGAAGCCCAGTCATGTTATCAGCACCCCTTCTCTACTTGCACCCTGTGCAGCCGCTCCGCTTGCACAGCCATTGGTATGGCCCTGTTGAGCATACCCCGGATCCCACTAAACCATATTATCTGAATGTCCACCATGTATTATAATTATATTGTATTATAAGTCCTAAGTTCATCCCATTCCTCCCTATCTTGATGCTCACTGTAATCACTAAGATAATGTTCATTGTAATCCTTTAAGTTATGGTTCATTGTAAACCTCTTTGATATCCTGAAAAGCAGTATAGTAGAAATGTTAAATAAATAAATAAATAAATAAATAAATAAATAAATAAATAAATAAATGTATCTCTCATATCACCCTATCCCACCTTTTTTCCATATTTAAATCTTTAATTTTGTCTCTGTATGCTTTATGATTCAGACCATCAACCATTAGTAGCTACCCTCTGAACCGATTTCCATCTGGAAACATACTCCAGGTTTCTTGCTCTGATAGAGAATTTTTGTGGAATCTACACTTGAGTAGTTCAGTCTGCACAGAGATTAGTAGAAGGACATTTTTTCCAAAACCTATTTCAAGAGGAAGTCTCAAGCCAGAGATGTTGAAGTCAGCAGTATTTCATTTCAGAGAAAATAATCTACCATTGTGTGTGGAGGAGTGCAGTGGAGAAAAATTCACCTTTGGAATATAGGTACCAACAAGTGGAGTCCCTTAAACTCTCTGAAAATCCCTAGGAATATCTGATGAACTGTGTTTGTGACTATCTGAAATGATTCTATTTTCTGAACCACATCTTCAGTACAGGTAATATTAGTTAAAAGACTAAAACGTACTCAAAGGTTCAGCACAAGGTTTTATTTTTGAAACACTGCCGGAAGATTTTTTCTTTACTGCTGGATCCGACAAGAGCATCTCAAGTCCCAACAGCTCTGAATCAAGTTCTCCCCAGCTAGAAGAACCCTAGGGAGATTAATAAGGTCATAACCGCCCCCCCCCCAAGATCAACAACTAAACCTCTCTCTACCGCCTGACTCCCCTCCCAATGTTTACCCAGGATACCCTGGTGGTACAATGGTCAGAACACAAGCAATCTCCCTTACGCCCCTGCCTCATTGCCACCCAGGTTCAAAATGGCAGCTCCACAGCTCCCTGATGTGCTGCCAATTCCAGGTCATTTTTGGAAGAGGGGTTGCACGTCCAACAAAAGATATGAGGCACAGATACAGAGAAATGAAGCAGCTAATGCATTCTATGACTTGGGGAGCTCAAAATGCCTTTTTACCTGTCCATTTTCACTTTCTTTTTCCCTATTCAGCCTCATACACAGCCTTTGCTCCAGCATTGAATGGATGATATTTTTAGGGGTGTGCACAGCCCATAAAATGTTTGGTTCATTCTCATTGGGTACAAATGTTCCTGATTTTCATATTTTTTTCATCTTAGTTTTACCTATTTGTTGTTTTAGGCACACATTGTATGATCACAGGAATTTTTTAGAGTGCAATTGATTGTACCCATGCTAACTTGTAGGTAGATGTGTACACAAGTGATTTGCAGACATGTTACGTATTTAGGTGCACAAACAAATCAAGATTAGCAAGAGCCCACATTATGGTTACCGCATGCTAAAACAGACAGTATATAAAAATCTGGCACTAACTACTTAGAACATTTTAAGGCAGCATATGGGCGGAGAATGGATGTGAACAGTACAGTGCATGGCACTTTGCCAAAGAGGTGGCATTGCATTCATGCAAACTACCTGAACACACATATTTTATACAGCATGGCTGAACGCATGTAATATAGGAGGAGCCATTTACACCCACTGTAGAGATGGTTCAAGTGACCGTGACTTGATCTACGTGCATTAGCAGCCGCTTACAGTGCATAATTCTGTAAAAGATGGCTAGATTCACATGACTATTTGTGCATTAATTGCACCTGTTCTATAAAGTCAAATCCACATGGATTTAACTTTATAAGATAGACACGATTAACACCCCTAAATTTGGATGTTAATCCAACTCCCCATTCAGAATTACCCTCTTAGAAATTAATTTTGTATACTCTTGCATAAGCAATGCACAGAACCATGCATGCCGGTTAAAGCTCATGTGTGTTTTACTTTATACAACTGGGGCATAAGGATGCAGTGGAATCTAGGTGCAGCAGGTGTAACTTGCATGCCTAGATCAGTGACATGACACATGAATGTCATAGTATTTTATAAATTACGCACAACAGCAAAGCCATGCCTAGCACCATCCCATGCATGCCCCAAGGCACTTACACACAGTGAAACGTACGCGCATGCTTACGAGAACGGTTGCTATTCTATAAGCACATGCATAACTGCACCTTCACATGCATAAGTCCTTGACAAGAGGGACTTATGTGTATTTAATGTGCACACCATTTTGTGCACCCTATATATAAAATTACCCCTTAATGTGTGCCTGTGCGGTAAGTGTGTGTCCTGTGCACTAAGTGCAGGGCATTTGCTGCCCATGCCCCCAACAATTAATGCACAACCTCTGCACTTTCCTCTAATAAAACTTATCACACATTAATAAACATGCGCCTAGTTTCTCTTACATTTATTCTCTGTTTCCACTGACTAATTTGGATTCCACATTTTGTTAAATAACTTCCATCCTGGCACTGGACAGGTTTTACATTTTCCAGAGATCTTGCTTTTTTTAATAACACAAAGCTGATGATAGTTAGGAATTGGCGATTCGATTTTTCTGCAGTCAGATCACTGAAATATTTCCATTCATAATGAAGAGCGTCACAGATGGTTAACAAGTCTCTATTATTTTCTGCCTTTACAGAATGAGGGAATAATTTAATGAGTACATGCAAACTGATAGAAATTAAAACATTGATATTCAGAGTGTAAGTTTTTTGGTTGAGCATTTGAATGACTAATTTCTTCATGCAGATATATTTATTCTGAATAGATTTTAGATCTTTGAAAGTCAAGAAATATTCTTCAGTACCTGGTTTAACTGTTTTTTCTTGTCTTTTAATTTCAGATTCTAAGAAAAAAAGATGATAAAAGATTGAAATTAGCCTACATATATAATCATAAAGCAGAGTTTGTGCCAGTCAATCAAGGAATGGATATGCTAGTCTTTAGCAATCTTTTTGTAGTGGCACCCTTGAAAGCATCGGTATTGACATTCAGCGCTGGTGATCATTGTATCTATTTAAACCCCTGCCATAACATTTAAATAACTACATTGATTCAGCACTACTATATGTATAGTAAGTGGTGCCAATGAAACATATTCACTGCTGATTACTCTGCTCATATTTATTGCATTTATTTAGGAGTTAGCTCAGGCTTTTCCAGTAGTAGTTCAATGTGAATGTGATGGCGTGTTTGGGAAACACCCCATCCTCCATAGGAAAACTCCCCAGCCAAGCCTAGCACAAGGGAGGTATTGTACTATAAACCCCTGGCTCTTTAAGAAGAAAGGCTGGAGAATGCCTGAGAAGGGTGTGGCCAGGCTCCAGGCTTTATCCCAGGAAGCAAAGGGACCTGGAGAGAGAAGAGCCTGAGGTGTTCCAGAGTACGGAGTGACCACCTGTGTCTAAGGAGATCCTACAGGAAGGTTGGAGCTGGGGTGTTTGGTCAGCAGGCTTGTGGTGCTACTGCTATGAAACCCAGAGTGAAGGAACTTTGGGGGAGGGGAGAACTGTTTCTCTACTGCTGTTGTGGAGCCCAGAGAAAAGGAACTTTGGGGAAGGGAGAACCATTTCTCTACTGCTGTTGTGGAACCCAGAGTGAAGGAATCTTGGGAGAGGGGAGAACTGTGTCTCTGCTACCACTGCTGTGAACTCCCTGTAAATAAAGCATTTTCCTTTATCCTTCCACTTGACACCGTGGGGGTTTGTGTCCTGACCTGCTTACAGGATCCTACATATTTATTTATTTATTTAACCAGTTTTGTATGCCACCTTATCCTTCAATCAAAGTAGTTAGCAACACAAATTGTGAGTCTATATTCAACTGGGGGGGGGGGGGGTGACAAGACATACATACAGACTATCTGCAATTAGTTCTCATTTGAGCATGCGGGTTGTCGGTGGGCCATATGTGGCAGAATTCTGGTGTTTGACAAGTTCATGTTACTTGTCCATAGAAATCTGTGAACAGGAGGGTTTTGAGAGATTTGCAGAAGTCCTTGAGGTCATTTAGGGCTCTTAGTTCTTCAGACAGGGAGTTCCATAGGGCAGGTGCCCAGAGTGAAATAGCTCTTTTGGATGTTGCTTGCTTCGTTTTATGATATCCTGCAAGTGTGCTGAGTCTGAGGCTTTCTTTATGCCAGGAAGGAGATATTATTCTCTTCATAGAAACTGCTAGCATGTGGGCTTGCAATTTATACCTGGCTAGTTTTACAGATTCACAAAGTATTTTCAGCAAGTCCATGAACTGTGTATGTTGAATAAGCTTCATGGCCCGATCCTGTAGGCTCTGTGACAAGCTCAGGGTTCCTCCAGCTGGTGTTGCTAAGAACAATTGTCGATATATAGAGCAGAGCTGGCGTTTCACACTACCATAAGCCTGAAGAAGTTCGCCAGAGCTCCCATGCTCATTTCTAGAGAAAGCCTTGTTCTTAAATTCAAGCCAACTGTTTTGTAACAGAATTTCTCGGCCACCAAGGCTCTTGACAAATTTGTCTGTTCTTTGGCAGAGCTCAGACACGATGGGATGGGAACGAAGGATCTGGTTCACTTCCTGTCCATCTTGTAACTTTCTCCAGTAAAGAAATACCATCCAGTAGCTGATAGAGGGAGAGTGCAACATTGCTGTTGGGGACCTGCTTGGTGAGGAGGACCATGGTTATTCCAGACCAGAGGGGTAAGCAATACATGGAGTGTGGCATCATAGGACAATAACCCTCATGTAAGTTTGAATCTAGGAAAATCCTTCTGCGACTGGAGGGTTCTGGTCTGGAGACCTCCAGAGACTGCAAAGTGTCTTCTGCAACCTGCACTTCAGCATCAGCAAACCGAAAAATAGAAATCCTGTCCTCTGACCAATCCAGAGCTCCTGTGTTCATGGTAGTGGGGGAGGGATCAGGGGTGTAGTACTCCTCTGGTAATGCACAGCCTTCCTGTTCACCCCTATCTGCTGTACAATGTGCAAAGGAGTTTCCTCTATGCTATGGAACAGGTATCTTTTCACTGTCCTCTGCTTTCTTCAGGCCAAATGTTTTTTCTTCAAGCTCAAGGTCTAGTTCTTCTGCCTCACTGAGGCTAGGATAGAGGTCCTGAACAATGAGGATCATGGTGAGGAGATCTGTGGGTCTCACAGCACTTGCATTCCGACTGGAAAAAAAAGCCAGCAGCTTGGTGTGCACAAGAATAAAAGCATGCATAACTTCTTCGCTGCCTCGCCCAGGACTGCCATTTATCTGCTGGATAACCTGGTGGTCCAGAAACTCGATGCACTGCTCAGACAGCTGGGGGTGAATGAGTCGTTCCACTGCCTCAACTGCAAAGCTCTGGTCTTCCTCCCGAAGTTTGCTATATGTCAAAAGACTCTGGAACATTTTCCACACATGAATTCCACAGATCTGCGACTAAAAAGCTGTTTGATTATTTTCATCTAATTTCCATGTATTTTGGTGTGCTGAAAACAAATAAAATATTGAAAAAACTCCTAGACATCATGATTTGTCACAACATACAAAATTGTCTTCAAATTTATCAAATTTTTTTCAAATTACTATTAATTAATTCAAATTACTATTAATTAATTCACATAAGTGCATTTCAGATATAAAATGCCAAAAAAGCCTTAAAGGGGTTGTCCGAGTTATGTAAAAAAAAAATATAGCACTGTAAATCTGATGGTCAGCAATATATACATAAGCTAAGCAAGTTTTAAGTCCGTGTTTCTAATGGTAGAAGGGGTTAATCTTTCCTGAAGAATCCAGTGGGAGGGAGACACAGGGCAGATAGCAGCAGCTCCGGTCAGTGCAGGGGGGCGTGGCCAGCACTGTGACGTCTCGTGTACAGACACAGAGCATGCCACACTTGTGCACGAATCATCATCAGGTTCTTGGTTCTAGGCTGTTCACACTTTTTCATCGCAATTCGTGTTAGCTCATCATTCTTCAACCGTTATGTTATGGCTCTGCGAAAGTGTATTAATTCGCCAGACAGTTTCTGTTTCATCTGTGGTGAATATACAGTGTTGAAGCAACAGCAGAATATTACAGACTTTGTGAAAAAAGGATACTTTGCATACTTTGGACTAAAAATTGGAGATCAAGATAAAGTCTGGGTGCCTCATAAAGTGTGCAAACGGTGTGTTGAGGACCTCCGAAACTGGTTCAAGGGTAAGAAAAAATCTTTCCGTTATGGGATTCCTATAGTATGGCGAGAGCAAAAGAACCATAGTGATGACTGTTACTTTTCTTCATGTGATGTGAAAAGGTTTAATTGGAAGCATTCCATTTCATACCCCAATCTTCACTCGGCAATTTGTCCCATCCCCCATGGCACAGATATACCAGTACCCAAGCCCCCTGCTACCTTGGAAGAGATACCTAGCTCCAATGAAGGTGAAGTCATACCTGAACCAGAAGACGAATCAAGTTCTGACTTTGAAGATGATACAAGACCAAAATTGTTTTCTCAGGAGTCGATGAATGATTTGGTAAGAGACTTGAATCTTCCCAAAGATGCCGCTGAGTTACTCTGATCAAGGCTGAAAAGCAGTAATTTATTGTTGCCAGGAGTGTCATCTACATGGTTCAGACATCGTGAAAAGGAGTTCGTTCCTTACTTCGCCCAGGAAGTCAAGTTGTTTTATTGCATCAATGTCAAAGGTCTGATGGGTCAATTTAAAATCCAATATGATTCAGAGCAATGGCGTCTTTGTATAGATTCTTCAAAAAGAAGTCTCAAAGCAGTTTTACTCCACAACAGTTTTTACGCTTCCATACCTGTAGGTCATTCCGTACACTTGAAGGAAACCTACGAGAACTTGGAATTGGTTCTTTGTAAACTTAAATATGAAGACCATGGTTGGCAAGTGTGTGGGGACTTGAAGGTCTTGTGCATGCTGCTCGGGCAACAAGCTGGGTATACCAAATATCCTTGTTTTCTGTGTCTATGGGACAGTCGAGACTGACAAAATCACTGGACCAAGAAGAGTTGGCAGCCGAGGGTGCTAACAGTCAGTGAGAAACTTTGGTACCTTCCCATAAAGTTCTTCTACCACCTCTCCACATAAAATTGGGATTGATGAAGCAATTCGTAAAATCACTTCCAAGAGATGGAGAATGCTTCAAATACTTGGTCACCAAGCTTCCAGGCCTGTAGGAGGAAAAATTGAAGGAAGGTGCGTTCGTCGGACCAGACATTAGAAGGCTTATAGTTGATCAAGAGTTTGTCAATACCATGATGGATCCTCAAAAAGAAGGGTGGATTGCATTTAAAGAAGTCGTACAGAACGTTTTAGGCAATAACAAAGATCCTCACTACAAAAAGATCGTCGGACGAGTGCTGAAAGCATTTCAAGCTTTAGGTTGCCTGATGAGTTTGAAAGTGCATTTCCTCCAGTCCCACCTTGACTACTTTCCTGAAAATTTGGGAGCTGTGAGTGAAGAACAAGGTGAACGATTCCACCAAGACATTAAAGAGATGGAAAGGAGATACCAGGGAAAATGGAGCATTACAATGATGGCAGACTACTGTTGGATGCTTCAGAGAGACATTCCAGATGCTACTCACAAGCGTAAATGCACCAAGAGGAGCCTCACAAGGAAGAAGAATCAAGTTTAGTGTGTGTAGCTGAGCTCATTTCAGTTCAAAAAAGGATTTTCATGAAAATATTGTAATAAAACTTTAATTTTATAAGCCTATTTCCATTTATTTTGAGGTATTGCCTTATTTAACATAGTTACCTAAATTGTCAGGAAACGTGATGTCCTATGACAAAATGGAGGTCATTTTCGGATTCAGCGCACCAAAAAACATAAAGATTATGTGGAATAACCAAAACAGCTCTCGAAAAAAATTTTTTTGCAGACCTGTGTTCTCTACTGTGAGTCTGAGGGACGCAGTTCCTTTTTAAAGAGGTGGCTAGCCAGGGTAACCAGTCCAAAGTGAGCTTCACTGAGCCGTTTCAGAACATACAGTTTTCTGCGCAAGTCATCTTCATTTTCAGTCCCATCACCATTCACTGCGATGTACAGGAAATCTCCAAACAGGTGAAGAACACAGAGATGTCCGTTTTCAGCAATGAAACAGGTGTATGTATCACCAAGTTTCTCCAGCAGGGTGGCACAGGAAATGATTAAAGGTGCAAACAGGATATAAATGCAGTCCCCAAAGGCAAACACCTGCTGCCTATCCTGCTCAGAAAGCCCAAATCTTTTGCATAGGTTTTCTTCAAACTCTTCATCAGTCCAGTAGAAAAGGACCTCAGCCCCTTCGCTTCAAAAAGCATTTCATCTTTCAGGTGCGTTTGGGGGGGGGTGTCTCTCTTCCGTTTTCCCCCACTTTTAGCTGTCTGCATACATGATTTCTCCCTTATGTTGGCAGTGGTGGGATCCTTCTTAACCAAGGGACAGAAGAAACTCCATGTATCTCCTGGGCTCTGACCTCTCCACAGGCAAGAAAGGAAAGGGGTTGTGTTTTTTGTTTTGTTTTTTTGTGTTTGATACAAGGCTAAACGGGTTAGCATTGCTGTAGTTAGGGAAGATATCTCAGTTTAATTTTTCTGCTATCTAGAATGGGTTGGAAGGAAAAAATAAACCAAAATAGAGTGTCTCTTGGGGAAACTGCTAGGTACATATGACCTAGATTGGCCACTGTTGGAAACAGAATACTGGGCTTGATGGACCTTGGTCTGACCCAGTATGGCATATCTTATGTTCTTATGTTCTTAACCAGCAGTGTTTGAAGTGGTTGAGGTGACTCTACGGAGGCGGGGTGATTTATCAAATAGTATGATATTGTTTCTTTTGCAGCTAACTCTTTTAGCGGTGTTTCAAAACTATTTTGTGTTTGAAGGTCAGTTATTCCATCAAGTCTCAGGAGTGGCTATGGGTGCCACTTTTGCCCCATCGATAGCTAATTTGTTTATGAGGCTATATGCACTTCAGGCTACCATACACACAATAGAACCGGCTCCCGCCTCACTCAGATAACTCCTACACATAACAACAATCCAGAACAAAGGATCAAAATGTGAAACACTGTATTCTTGTCAAATATCAAATCTTGATGTAACCTATTCAATGTATATATAATTTGTATAATTATGTAGATAGTTACCCCCAGTTCGCACACAGTTTATCTTCCCTGTTATCTGTAAACCTAGATCAGTCATGTATTGACAGGTATATTGTTGTTAATTGTAAACCGCACTGATGATGAATAGTGCGGTATATAAAAAATGTTAAATAAATAAATAAAAATAAAATATGAAGAGAAATGGTTGGCAACATCTCCATATATATCACATATAAAGCTTTGGTGTAGGTATATTGACGATGTGTTTTTAATATGGCATGGCTCAGTAGAAGGTTTAGAAAGTTTCTTTAGGTGGTTGAATAATCTAGACCCTAATATTCAATTTACACACTCTTTTCATTCCAATGAAATAGTGTTTCTTGATCTTGTGGTTTGTAAAGGGATTAGTGGATGGGTTACCACTGTACATCGCAAGACTACTGATAGGAATACTTTCCTTCACTATGCCAGTGCACATCCTATGCGCCTTAGAGATGGACTGCTGTTTTCTCAGTTCATTAGATATCGTAGGAATTGTATAGAGACTTTGGATTTCATAAGGAAATCTAAATCTTTAGTGGCTGATTTTGTGGAGAGGGGTTACCCCACACAGACAGTGAAACAGGCTTACCGTAGGGCATTATACAATAATAGAGCGCTTCTTGTGCATTCTCAGAATAGAATGAAGTTGGGTAAGGAGGAGAATTACATTAATCTGATTATGAAATATTCCCCGTTCAGTATGTCTATACAAAGAATTATAAAAAAAACACGCTAATATGTTGAGTACTGTCCCGGGGATGGAGGGGAAAGGAGTTAGATGTGTGTGGCAGTGCCACCAGAACCTTAAAGAAAAGTTGAGTCCTGCAGTTTTACGCCCAGTGTCTGTGGTGGTGGGTGGTGAAGTTGGGCATAGTAAGTGCAGTAGCTGCTCGATTTGTTCAATGTCATGGGAGACAGCAAGCTTTGTATACCATGAGAAAACTTTTAATCTTAGGAAACAAACTTCATGTGGATCTACATATGTTTTGTATGGGATTTTTTGCCCATGCGGGTTACTTTATGTAGGTAAGATCACTAGACCTTTTCGGAAATGCATGGAGGAACATAAGAGTAGATTGAATTGTAAAATACGTGAAGCCCCATTGGTACAACATTGTTTGTGTCTTGGGCATGTGTTTAGTGATCTACGATGTTTTTGCATTGATGAGATACGGGCAGGAAAAGCTGGAAAGTCTAGGGATCATACTTTTAAGTTTTTGCGAGCATCGGTGGATTTTTTTTTTTGCAGACGGTAACACCGGCCGGTTTAAATGCGCAGATTGAGTGGGGTGTGTGTGGCTGAATGGTCCAATAAAAGCAGTTTCAATGGGGTTTCCTTAAAAGGTTTCCTTAAAAGGTTCTTGTGTTGAGCCCACATGCGCAGCGTTTTTTCGATTGAGTAGCCAGCGATGTTGAAGTGAGTCTGGGTTGTGAAAGATATGTGTTGTATAAACGGTGGTTTAGGGTAAATGGAATTTGATAAGGTAGTACATTGTTATTAGGATGTCTGTGAGATTAGTTTTTAAGTTTTAAAGTTTGTGTTGTTTCTTTGTTTAACAGCTGCTTAACACTCCCCTGATGAAGCTTTCTTGCGAAACGCTCAAGGGGCGCTGTAGTGAGGCATTGGGGGAAGCGGAATAGATCTTATCACTTCTCAATATTTCTCAAAGAAGCTAAGTTATGATGATTTGATCTATTGACTGTTTTTTGTATTTTTGTATGTGCTGTTTTATAATAGAGTGGTGGTTGTTGATGCAATAGGGCAGGACATGTGGTTTCCATATGTTGGTATAAATGCCCGTTGAGTCTGAGATCCCCTCTATTTTGTTAATTAATTATACAAAGAAATGATGGTTAACTGAAGATTTGTGATTTTGAAATTTTTCTCACAGTTTTTGATACAGTTGGACTGTGTTTTCTTTTATTTGACAAGAGTTTTCACTCCGGAAGTGGCCTTATTATTTATTGGAAGAAAGGTCTAGCAGTCTACTACTAAGGAAACTCAGGAGCTGCTGGGTCAGCATTGTCTCAAAGGCGCACATTGCATTTTCTTAGCAACACTTCACCTCAGGTTGAGAAATTGGGTATTAGCAGCCACCTGGCCTATGTTCCACCTAAACTCCTTCCCTGAGCATGCCTACTCTACAAGTACACGCTGGCTTGCACCTTGCATACTTTTAGTAGTACCTCATTTTATAAAAGCCTTTTTATTTACCTAAAGCCTCATTTTAGGTGCAAAAAAGGTTTAAAAGTGACCCTTAATATGGAAAAAGTTATTTAGTAAATATAGGGGTATGTTTACTAAATGGTTTTAAGGGAGCCAGTGTGCCATTAACACCTGTTATCAGCACCCTGGTGCCCTTAACACAGCAAGAAAGCCAGTTTAACGGGCGTTAAAGGCTCCAGCAGTATTAAGGGTGCAGTAGGCAGAGAGTGGACATTAACAGGATGGAGAGAGGGTGGTAACAGCATATGGTCCCTTAACGCCTTTTGTGCAACATGCCTAAAGGTCCTTTAATGCTGGGAACCCTAATGCTAAGTAAAACCACACAGAAAGGGTGTATTTAGGGCCATTTCAACATCTGTAATGTGATGCATGGACAGGGGAGCCCCAGACAGTGATATTAGTGCTCCATTAGCAGCATCAGTATGGTGCCCAAGTATGATAGGGCACTATGTTGATGGTGTAAATGGGGCAAAGGACAATGCTCCAAATGTAGGCAAAAGGTAATGATGGTTCTTGCTTTTACAGGGGATGTGACCCCGGCAGCTGAATGGAGGACGGATAGAACCACAGTGATTGAAAAGCCTGAGAAAGTCATCTTGTCCTTCCAGATCCAGTGCAGGAGGAGGAGGCTTTTTTTCTGTTTGAATAAAAGTTCTGCGGGCACTCGGCTGACGTCACCACTGGGTCCTGGTAAAAGCCCTTGCCAATGACTTGTGCTTCTCCCTCAGTCGTTTCATCTTGTGTCCGATCCAGTGCAGGAGAGGAGGCTGGTCTTCACTTTGCTCCCGGCGATGCTCAGCGCTCGGCTGACGTCACCCCGGGTCCTGGTAAAGCCCTGCCGACTTGTGCTCTCGGGAGCGTTTCATCTGTGTCCAGATCGTGATTCAAAGAGGAGGCTGTTCAAAAGAGAAGCTGGCGGCAATATCAGTAGAAAATTGCAATGACGTCAACCATAACCCGAGTATTCCCTTCTTATTCGATCTATACACGGCGCTAGCCGTTGGTCAAAGCGTTTGCAAAAACTACTTATAGCGTTTCCTCAAAACTTCAAAGAATTACGCTGGCTTACGTAATGAATCATAGGAGCCATCTTAAAACGGAGCAGCCAATCAGTGGTTAGAGTTCGGGGCATGCCAACAGGTGGATGTAAGCGCAAGAAGAGCTGTCACTCACCGATGAAATCCAAGGGTAACGGGGGACACAGATTGAGAATCACTTGGTTCAGACCCGGCTCACAGTACCAGGCGACTGGATCCAACGTTGTTCTGGTGATCATCAAAACTGCATCTCTGGTGCGAGTTTAAGCTCAATCGAGCGATACCCAGATCGAAGCTGGTCAAACTGTTTGACCTAGAGACTCTCTAAGGGTGCTTCTTTAACTTATCCCGATTTATAAACGACTTCTATCCAGCAGTACAACAAGTTGTACTAAATGTCATGGATGTCCATTTTCTCCTGAATTGACTCACTTTTATCAGGACAGCTATTCACAATATCATTATCAAAAATGTTTGGACTGTAGCGTCTCGCACGGATACGTATGTCCTGTCAGAACTGTTTATGTAGGCAAAACTAATCGTCATTTACAAGGGGATCATTCATAGAAGTTTTACGTGCCATAAGTTAGTCCCATATCGGTGCTTTAACTGCTATCTGGTCATCAGTTGACAAAGCCTCAAATGGGGCAAGTTTTTCGGATTTATAGGTGCTGCGCATGGAAACCAGAGATCAGGTTTTCTGCTGCATCAACAACGTTGGAAATCTGGAAACCTAGCTCGTAAAATGAATTCGTGTTTGAATCCCACAGTCCTATGTTAATGGTCAGTACTCTTTAGGAAGTGATTTAAAGGATTTCTTCTTTTTGCTGAGGCAGATCAGTCACTAGTTACATCACATGTTGCGTTAGAATGTTATTATCTTGCTTCGGCTGTCTTCTTTAAAAACCATGTACTCTAAGATTCATTAGATTCCTATTCTTTGAAGTTTTATAAGGCAAGATTTCAATTTAGGTTTTTGTTTCTTGACAGTAATCAGGATGTGATATGAGACTCTAAGCGTGCAATGAAGGGTTACTGTTACATGGTTCCTCTGTAAAGCATAAGATTTTACGATATTTTGAAATCTTCTCTTTTGAGGAGGAATCACATTCCAACATTTGTTATGAAACGCGATAGAGTTTTCTTTGTTCCCGAGCTCGGGTTAGCGCAGCTTCGCTGACAGCGCTGAATCTTTTCGTCGGTTAAAGTGACCCAGAGTACTGGCTTTGGATATCTACGTTTTTTTTAAAGTACCGTTGAAATGAGGGATAGTATATCTTTACGTTATGATAAATTTGTCTGAAATATCTTTCACCTTAATGGCTTCTTTCAAGAGTGAACTTTTAGTTCAACATATAAAAGAAATTGGATAGGTGGTATCCTGATGTAAGGAAGTGAGGAACTTTCTCAGGTTTTCAATCACTGCGGTATCTCCTTGATTTTCTTATTACAATTTCATTGTTGAAGCAAGACAATAAGATTCATTAGATGTGGTTTGCTACATTCAATGGAGCACTTTCTTTAGGATAATTTGGCATATTCTCTAAAAAAAAAAGCTGTATTTTGGTTGTAAATGGGGCAATTAGGACTTTGGATGTAGTGGGGGTTGATGGTGCACAGGGGGGGACCAGGCAGCTGCCCAGGTGGCACGTTAGAACAGAAGATCATATGATATGCCAGGCTGGGTCAGAGCAAAGTCCATCATGCCCAGTATCCTGTGTCCAACAGTGGCCAATCTAGGTCACAACAGCTTAGCAAGTTCTCCAAAAGACACACAGGTTCCACATTGCCTGTACAGGGGCAAGCAGTGGATTTCTCGTGTCCCTTTGAATAATGGGTTATGGACATTTCCTCCAGGAACCTGTCCAAACCTTTTTGAAACCCAGCTATACAAACAGCTTTTCCTACATCCTCCGGTAATGAATTCCAGAGTTCGATTACACATTGACTGACAAACTATTTGCTTTTATTAGTCTTGAGTGGGTTACACTGTAGCGTCATTACATTTCTCCTGGTTCTGCCTACATTTTGATGGCATAAACAATCGATGTACGTGTACCCGTTCCACTCCATTCATTACTTTATAGACCTCTATCATATCTCCCCCTCAGCTGTCTCTTCTCCAGGTTGAAGACCCTTGACCTTTTTAGTCTCTCCTCATAGGTATATCCTTCCATCCGCAGTACCATCTGTGATGTCCGCCATGATGCCACAGTGACAGTGATGGCACACAGACATGCTGCTGCTGCGAAAAGGAGGTGTGCCACATGTGGTAGTCCAAGGCTTCTGGCATCCTAGGCAGAGATCCCAGCTGCCCCCTCCCCTGCTGCTACTGTACCCAGCTGTGGAGGAAGAGGCTGATGGTACCAAAATCTGTAGCCCTCGAGGTAGCTGCAACATGCAGGCGCCTGGGGAACTACCACAGCAATGGCTGTCATCTTCCCCCTGAGATGTATCGTGGCAGATGGGATAGGGTCCTTGCAAAGGCATGTGGTTGTGGGGGGGCTGCCTGGCCATCCATGTGTGCCTCTGCACCCTGTGCCCTAGGCACCTGCCAAACCTGCATGTTGGACAGGCTGGGACTACACTCTACCACTGCTCACAGCACGCGGGCATCTCATGCATTTAACTGTTAGTATATACAGTTAAATGCAGTATACTAACAGTTAATGCAGCTGTAATCTACTTGGCCAACATGAGTCATGTTTGACATCATGTCTGTTACGTACAGATTTGGTTCCCTTACATCTCTGTAGTACATGTGGACACATCCTATCCTCAGATATCCACCTGCAGGTCTCAGCTCATGTCCATATGTACCCCATGTGCAAGGTATTGATAACACCTGTGCAGTTGTTATCAGCACATTTGTCTGAGGTGTTGTGTGGTGGCTGTGTGGCTAGGACAGGTGTGAGTCCAACATGTCTGGTATCAGGTCTTTTCAAGTGGCAATGCCACATATTTTCATGCATCGGTGCTACCAGTCCATATCATACTCTCCTCCTTCAGCCCATACATCCACCTCTGTTGGCTGGGTGCAGTTCTGTCTTCTCATGCAGGCTGCTAAATAATGGGCTACACTGGTACTCTTTCCCACAATTTGGACCACACACACACACACCTCTCCTGTGCCTGATTTGCACGTCACCGCTCCTACTCTGTCCTCCTGTTACTGCACACATCCTGCCACTTTTGATTCCACTGGGGGACACGTGTTCCACATCCTATGCCACACACTGGCATTGTACCATATTACATTGAAACCCCCTGTGCACCAGCCTCCCACATGCTCATACACTTTACTGGCTACCACATAGGGCGCCCACTGGTCTGGCAGATCCATCATCCCCCACCTGTCCTTCCTTCCATCCATCACCTTCAGATTGTTTTCCCCTGCTACTCCTTTATCTAGCATTAGGGTTACAGCTGTTTTCAGACGTTAAGGTGCCTGCTTGGCACCTTAACGCCTGATGTCCTGTTATCACATGTTAAATAGCCCATAGCGCCCTTAATGCTGGAACGCCTCCTATATGCCCAGAGCTTTTTTCGCACGGACACCCCTTTTTGCTACTGTTAATGCTCAGAAACGCATGCTCCCTTACCGCTGTTTAGTAAACATACCCCATAGCCTACAACTACTTAATAAAAAGTTTCTATATTCTTGTAGATGCTGTTACCTTTCAAGGGCGTTGAAGGCTTTGCTTCTTTTATCTTTATAGATTCTGAAAAACAATATTTACAATTGGTTCAAGGATGTGTCAGTTATATGATGGATGAAAATCAGTTCTTAGAATATGGAAAGAAGAAAAATGAGCCAAATGCACATGAGGAAGGTAATTGTTTAGCATGCCCCCCTAACTTGGGAGGTAGATATATGGATAAGTTATACCTATTTTAGAAAGAGAGCTTGTGCACATATATGTCTTTATAGAATTATTCCCCTGGAAAACTGAGGCACATATTTATGCCCACGGCTTGAGTACAGACTCCACCTAACTCCATCCCCAGGAACAATTATGTTCATGCACAAGTGACTTTCTGAACATACTTTTACATTGTGTAACCTAAACAATTTTATTAGATCATTTCTTCACATAAAACATTGTTTAGTGCACAAAAGAAGGCTTGGAAAATTACCCCCATAAGGCTGATGTACTAAGCTGTGTGGATTTTGCAGTAAGGGTACTATGTGTGTATTGTCATGGGGTAGACAGCACAAAAAGTGAAATACTAAAAGCTAGTGCAGAGAATGAGCTTAATTACCAGGAGAAAGATAGTACTAAGCCTGAAACACTAAACAATACACAGGAGAAGCTCACTTGTCAGAAGCCAGATAGCATTGAGCCTGAGATAGTAAGGGACAGTGTGGGAGAAGGGCTTACCTGGCAGGAATTATACAGCACAGACCCTGAAACATTAGGAGATAAAATGGAGGAAGAGCTTACCTTGCAGCCTCAGGTGCAAGTGAGGCATTCACAGGGCAGAGAGGCAGGAAGGAAGAAAGCAAACATTCCACAGGGTTGGTGTGACGCAGGAAGAGTTGAGAGGGCTAATCAGATCCACCTGAACTCAGACTCACGTTCCACGTCAGGGGAGCTGAGAGATAAAGGCAGGTGGAAAATCTCACAGAGGGAGAGCAGGCATGGGAGGCAGTTGAAGAAGCATTGGCAGCTGGAGTCTGAAGCAGGACTGGAGCCAAGGTTTGAATGCCAGGAGGGAAGGAAAACTCCCAAGCAAGTGCTGATAGACACTTTACCGTGGAGAGCCAGGACTGAGGAAAGACCAGCTGGCCAATCCAAAAAGGGTAAAGAAAACTGCAGCAGGGTCTTCCCAGCCAGAGGGGTCCTCCTACCAAGACAAGCTGCTCAATCAACAGGAGGCAAAAGTCACAGACAGGGAAGCACCAGGAAACAGGAAGTAAGTTGCCATCAGTCAAGCAACGTAACCAGCTTTCCCTCAGAGAACCAGGCTGCAGGACAGATAGAAAGTCGTGGCGAGAAGCAGAGGGATTGGAGCTTAGCTTGGGCAGAAGAAAAGATAAGTACCCAGTTTTTACTAAAGAGAGGAAAAGGAATCCCAGAGTTGGAGACCAGGCATATTGCCAAGGGGACTCCTATCTGTACAAGCCGTGGAGAGAGATCTCCCACACCTCTCCTGATATCTGGGACTTACGAGGGCAGCTCCCACCAGTAACAGATGAGGTTTATCCAGGGCAAGATACGGAGGGCAGCCTCCTAGGGGCTCAGTGTCCTTATACTGGAACAGGACCCAGCCCTATGCAATGGGAGAGCCATAGCATTGAGAGTATCCCTGAAGCCATGGAGTATGAGGAGTATATGCCTGAGGAGGCTAAGAGTCTTTATTGAAGTCAAGCAAGAAGTAGTATTTGTACACAGTGAAAATACTGAAAATATTGCTAAAAGATATTGTGCACAGTGAAATACTGGGCTATATTGCTGAGAATATTGTGCACAGTGAAATACTGGACTGTATCACTGAGAGATATTGTGCACCGTGTAAATACTGGACTGTATTGCTGAGAGAAAGCAGTATTATCATTTCTGGTTTAAAACCCTTTTGACCTGGTGAATTCAACCGTTCATTTATGTTGTCCCTTATGCTGTAACATCCTAAAGGGAAGGGGAATAAAACCCATCTTTTCATTTGGACCACAACTACAGAGTCCTTATTTCTTCCACAACACAATGCTACCCGGCTCTAGGCATCCGCCTAGGACCGGCAAGTAGTCACAAATTTGTGACTACTTGCCGGTCCTAGGCGGATGCCTAGAGCCGGGTAGCATTGTGTTGTGGAAGAAATAAGGACTCTGTAGTTGTGGTCCAAATGAAAAGATGGGTTTTATTCCCCTTCCCTTTAGGATGTTACAGCATAAGGGACAACATAAATGAACGGTTGAATTCACCAGGTCAAAAGGGTTTTAAACCAGAAATGATAATACTGCTTTCTCTCAGCAATACAGTCCAGTATTTACACGGTGCACAATATCTCTCAGTGATACAGTCCAGTATTTCACTGTGCACAATATCTTTTAGCAATATTTTCAGTATTTTCACTGTGTACAAAATACTACTTCTTGCTTGACTTCAATAAAGACTCTTAGCCTCCTCAGGCATATACTCCTCATACTCCATGGCTTCAGGGATACTCTCAATGCTATGGCTTTCCCATTGCATAGAGCTGGATCCTGTTCCAGTATAAGGACACTGAGCCCCTAGGAGGCTGCCCTCCGTATCTTGCCCTGGATAAACCTCATCTGTTACTGGTGGGAGCTGCCCTCGTAAGTCCCAGATATCAGGAGAGGTGTGGGAGATCTCTCTCCACGGCTTGTACAGATAGGAGTCCCCTTGGCAATATGCCTGGTCTCCAACTCTGGGATTCCTTTTCCTCTCTTTAGTAAAAACTGGGTACTTATCTTTTCTTCTGCCCAAGCTAAGCTCCAATCCCTCTGCTTCTCGCCACGACTTTCTATCTGTCCTGCAGCCTGGTTCTCTGAGGAAAAGCTGGTTACGTTGCTTGACTGATGGCAACTTACTTCCTGTTTCCTGGGTGCTTCCCTATATGTGACTTTTGCCTCCTGTTGATTGAGCAGCTTGTCTTGGTAGGAGGACCCCTCTGGCTGGGAAGACCCTGCTGCAGTTTTCTTTACCCTTTTTGGATTGGCCAGCCGGTCTTTCCTCAGTCCTGGCTCTCCACGGTAAAGTGTCTATCAGCACTTGCTTGGGAGTTTTCCTTCCCTCCTGGCATTCAAACCTTGGCTCCAGTCCTGCTTCAGACTCCAGCTGCCAATGCTCCTTCAACTGCCTCCCATGCCTGCTCTCCCTCTGTGAGATTTTCCACCTGCCTTTATCTCTCAGCTCCCCTGACGTGGAACGTGAGTCTGAGTTCAGGTGGATCTGATTAGCCCTCTCAACTCTTCCTGCGTCACACCAACCCTGTGGAATGTTTGCTTTCTTCCTTCCTGCCTCTCTGCCCTGTGAATGCCTCACTTGCACCTGAGGCTGCAAGGTAAGCTCTTCCTCCATTTTATCTCCTGTTTCAGGGTCTGTGCTGTATAATTCCTGCCAGGTAAGCCCTTCTCCCACACTGTCCCTTACTATCTCAGGCTCAATGCTATCTGGCTTCTGACAAGTGAGCTTCTCCTGTGTATTGTTTAGTGTTTCAGGCTTAGTACTATCTCTCTCCTGGTAATTAAGCTCATTCTCTGCACTAGCCTTTAGTATTTCACTTTCTGTGCTGTCTACCCCATGACAGTATAAATACACAAAGGGCATGTTAACTAAAGATTAATGTGCACTAACAAATATTAGCATGTGTTAGGTGCTTCCATTGCCTTTTTATTTCTGTGGATACTGCGTCACTTAAGGCAAGTTAATCTTTATTCCTTATCAATTTGCTAGACCAGTTCAGCGAATGGGCTATGCTCCCTTGCCAGCAGGTCAAGGCAAACTTACACAACTTTCAGTGATGTCATCACTGGGTATATATACTAGTACAACACTGAGAGAAGCCAGTATTGTCTACTTCCAGCACGTGGGAAGGTGTGTGGACTAGTACAGCAGTGAACATTGGCTTGACTCTCTTTGCCCACACTATAGTGTAGAGGTTTTGGCTTGAGTCTGAGGGTCCCAACTTTTCCTATACCACACACATGGAGGCCTATTCCCAATAGGATATCCAGTACCCTGTACGGCCGGACAGAATTGGGTCATGCAAAGTTAGACCTGAATCTGATCCCGCAGCCCCTAATTCTGCCCAACTGTATGTCCCAGCGACTACCTGGCTAACTCAGCCTGGCTCATGAATGGAGCCACAGTGCTATGGCAGCCCATTGCCATGGCACCATGGCTCCATTCATGAGCTGTGATTGCTGGCCGCCCTGGAGCGATTCCTTTCTCCGCAGCCCAACCTCCGATCTGGCCTTCCAAGGCCTGGGTCCGGCTGCAGGGAACCCCATGAGCCCCCTTACCTGCTTGCCTGTGTCCCATGCTGCCATCCCCCACCATCCAGGGGAACTTATTCCATCTTCAAGGTGGAATAAGTTCCCCATCTAGCTTGAAGGCCCTGGACTTACAGGGCCAACCTCAAAATCGGCCCTGTATGTCCAGTCAAGGGCCGCATACATCATGCCCTCGATCCGCCTCTAGAACATCCCCTTTTGCCCCCGTCTGGGCCTCCTCATACAAACCCGCTGTTCATGCAGAGAGATTAGGGATGGGAATGGCAGGGGGGATGAATAAGGGGAAAGAATGACCCCCATACTGTATACATACAAATCACAATTTTTTGGTGTGAAATCTGTGCAGTTTAGTACAGTGGCTTCTAAGGATGATTTTTGATATATACAAAAAATGTTTACATGAATGTGTTGCTTGTGCAGAGGAACTGCATGGTAATGTTTTGTGACATGATCCAAACATCCCTTTTTAGAAACATTTATCATTTCATTTCTTTCCATGATTTGCTGACATTTCTTCAGATCCTCAAGCACTTGTTTGTTGAGGACAAGAAAATTAAATTATGGAGGAGTGGCCTAGTGGTTGGGGCTAGGTACTTCAGGCTGGAAGGTCAGGGGTTCAAATTCCACTAGAGGACATCAACCTTGGGCCGGAAGGACTGGGGTTCCTAATCCCACAGGTGCTCCTTGTGGTCTTGGGCAAGCCACTTAACCCTCCATAGCCCATGTTCCCTGTAAAATAGTTATCGCCAAGTTATAATGCCCTATTCAATGTAATTTCAGTTTGTTCAATGTAAACTGCACTGATGCAGAATAGCATGGTATATAAGAGAATGTAAATAAATAAAATAAAATAAATAAATTCCTTAGTCTAAACCAGTAGTTCTCTACTCAGTCCTCCGGTACCCCCAGGGCAGTCAGGTTTTCAGGATATCCACAATGAATATGCATGAGCTAGATCTGCATGCAATGCTTCCATTGTATGCAGATCTATCTCATGCATATTCATTGTGGATACCCTGAAAACCCAACTGAACTAGGGGTCCCAGAGGACTAGGTTGAGAACCACTGGTCTGAACTGAGGCCCTGGGTTACTGTAGTGGTACATTTTGGAAAACCTTTGAACTACTCCTGCACTCTCTTCAGGATGGTTATCTGCGTGCTGTATAAAATATAAGTGGATTAGAATGAAAATAGACCAGTGATTCCCAAATACATCCTGGGGAACCCTTAGCCAATCAAGGTTTCAGGAGATTCACAATGAATATGCATAAAATAAACTTGCAGGCAATGGAGACAGTGAATGAAAACCCAAAGTACTGGGGATCTCCCAGGATAGGTCTGGGAGCCACTGGTTTATACCTTTCTCAAAGCAATCTTTTCACAGTGTTGAAAGTTGAAAAGGACAAATGACCTCTATGATAGCTTTTGAACTTTTTGGTTTTTAATTGAAACAGTGCCAGAATGATCTTGATATTTCAGCAATGCCGCGTCATAGGTTGTGATCTGTCACTGGAAAAATTTACACCTGCAGGCTCATTCCATTGCTGCTGGGGGTTTTTTTCTTCTTTTTTTGCTGGAAAACAATCTCACCAACTATCTCTCAAGTAACGTCATGCACAGGAAAACAAATTTGATTCTGGACAGGTAATGATGCCTTGCACAGAAAGACAGAGTGCTATATAACCAATGACAAGAAACCAGTAGTCAGCCTCCATTTCGCAATCACATTGTAATAATAATCAGAGCATTTCTGAAGATAAATGACTAGAGCTGAAAAAAACTAACAACTCAAATGAAGTACTTATAGTACCTTTTTTCTTTTCTTCCTTTTTAGTTGTATCTGAAATTGAAAGAAGAAAAGTTATTTGCTTTTGTGGCTTCTACAAAATTGATGAATGACAGTACAGAAGTTGCATATTATATTTAAAAATGCAGAAAAAAATCAAGTATGCTAAAGTATGCTAATAATTTCATTAGAAATATTAAAGGCCGTATTTACTAAACTGTACTAAGCAGTAAACATGCACTTTAATGCACAATAACCTCTAGCATGGGCCTGCAGTAACAGTTATTACACTGGCTGTTTTAACATGTAGTAAGAACATTAAGAACATAAGAAATGCAATACTGGGTCAGACCAAGGTCCATCAAGCCAAATATCCTGTTTCCAACAGTGGCCAATCTAGGTAACAAGGAGCTCAAGACACATCTGTTTATTGAATATTATGGTACCTCCATCGACAGTCCACAATCTCAAATAATCTAAATAGTTAATACTGACCCTGACCTCTGTTAATGTCAACCCATAGATAAGTGTTCTCCCAACTCATCATGAACCACTCAGCTGTACATAGTTGTTGTAATATAGTTTGATTTGATATGAACTTTTGTTAGTAACCGTGGCAGGTCGCACCCGGTGCCCTAAGCCCCTCCCTTCCAAACCCCTTTCCTCTTCACTCCCCCCTCCATCCATTGCCCCGCCCCTTACAAATTTCACAGACAACAATTTTCTTATTGGAAGTACCAACCGGTCGCAGCTTTATTATAATTTATAAAACAATTAAAACTTTACACACCAAAACAGTTCTATTAACAATCTCCCACCAGCGGAGCGATGCCCCACCAGCCATACAATTAGCAAAGTGGGCTCGCATCCACTCCGGCCGTGTCCGGCCACTGGCCAATTTCCTACCGCCCTTTCCCCGACCTCGCCATGTGACTAGCAAAGGCCAGCAGGGCTTATCCGGGTCAGGGGCACCCCGCCCGCGCCCAAGTATGTCCTAAAGGCTCCGGACCCTGGAGACCTCCGGGATCCCGCTTTTCACCGCTTCCCCCAACTGCGACACCCCGAAACTCCATCAAGAGATGAGGGAGGGAGGGCGGGGAGCCTTCACGCTGCCAAAGCCGCTGCCGAAAAAGGGAGAGGAAACCGCGGCCCCATCCTTTTAAAGCGGCCCAGACGCCGGCAGCTCTAATTGGCTCCGCTCCTCGCACTCTGCGGAGCCAATCAATTTAAATGACGCTGCCGGCGTCATCCAACTCCCGCTCCACTCCTGCTCTCCCTCCCTCCCCCCCCCCCCGAAGCCGGAAGCATGGGCCGGGACCGGGCCGACTGCCAGGTTACCGGCGTACTTCACGACTCCGCGCTCGTACTTTACTTTATTGAGTTCAATTATTATTCAATGTAAAGTTCATTGTTATGTTCTGTGTTAGCCACCTCTGATCACTGGAAGCGGCGGTATATAAAAGCTTTATAAATAGATAAATTAATTAATTAATTAAGTACCTGACAGTTTCCCAAAAGACACACAGGTTCCACAATGCTTGTTTTGGGGTAAGCAGTGGATTTCCTGGGTCCCCTTTAATAATGGTTTATGGACTTTCCTCCAGGAACTTGTCCAAACCTTTTTTAAACCCAGCCACACTAACAGCCTTTACTACAAATAGGGGTATCCTACACGGAGCAGTGCGTTCACCCCTAAACAAAGACAGGGGGAGGGGTGGCCTGCAAAGAGCGGCAGGTGCACCTACTCTTGCCATCTTATTGGGCACCACAAAGCTTTTTTGGTCTTGTACTGAACGCGTTTCACAGTAGCTCAGTTCCCAGTGCGTTCAATTAAAACAATTATGTAACAAGCAGCGGCAATCACAATTTTGCTCAGTGTGTACAGTAAGGTCTCAGACTTATAATGCACTTAACCTAGACTCGCGTCTATTCATATAGTGCTGTATTTGCATCAATGACCTTCTTAGTTAACACACTTTCACTACTGTGCAAATTGCTTAAACTCCTACTGGATAGACAAGGACTTAACTCTGTCATTCCACCAAATCTTCACCAGCCCGCAAAGCGGATCCCGACGCACTGCTCTGGCGCCACATAGGCATTTCATAAACTCAGTTTCATCAGGAGATCCGTTCCCGTGTTCTAAAATACAAACGACAAAGAAACCAAACAACAAACCAGAATATCACACGTGCCTCTTTCTGCTCCATAAAACATTTTAAAAACCTATTATACACCCACACTTACTTTAAAAACGATGCTGCCCGCGTCTGCATTCTCTCATCAACAGCATGGTTACCCACTTCCGTGTATGCCGAACTGGATTCTGATGTAATTAACTTGGTAACGGCGTTTTCCCCAATGAGTTACCACATACAACGGCTTGTGCAAAAACATAGAAATGTTCTTACTGTGGTCCCTGGGTTAACAGATAAGAGGATACGGTGTGTATGGCAGCGAGGGTGGAATTTGAAAGAATATTTAAGCCCTACAGTGCTTCCCACTTTGGAGCCGAAGCTAGTAGGTGGTAGTCATAAGAAGTGTGGGGGTTGTGATATTTGTGCTGTCATGTTAGAGTTATCCCGGTTTATGTATCAGGGGGTCAGGTATAATCTTCGGTCCCACACCACATGTGACTCGGAGGCAGTTGTGTACAGTATTTCCTGTCTGTGTGGATTGATGTACGTAGGTAAGACATTGCGCCCCTTGAAGGTGAGATTAAGGGAGCATAGGAGTCGATTAAAGTGTCGTAGATTGGAAGCGCCAATGGTGGCACACTGTTTGGCACAGGGACATACGTTTGAGCAACTACGTAGTTTTGTTATCGAACAAGTAACAAAAGCTATGGGGGGTAGGACTTTTGATGAAAACCTTTTGTTGAGAGAGCAGAGATAGATATATAGATTGGGCACGGTTTCCCTGAAGGGACTAAACACGACCATAGATTGGTTGGTCTGTACTTAAAGGACCTGATCAGTAAGGGGATAGTGATCGCTAATAGATGACCCTAGGGGATAGTGCACTGCCTATTTCAGTAGGTGTTTGTATTAGGGATGGTTTTTAGCCGGCAGTTTGGATAGCTTGAGGCAAGTTTGGGTAGACTTCTGGAAGGGCCCAATGCGTGGGTTAAGGGACGGGTGTGTGTGATTATGCAATCATTGATATGGGTTTTTAAAAGGAAGGGGGTAGTTCTATCCTGCATGCGCGGCGTCTTCGGCATACACGGAAGTGGGTAGCCATGCTGTTGATGAAAGAATGCAGACGCGGGCAGCATCGTTTTTAAAGTAAGTGTGGGTGTATAATAGGTTTTTAAAATGTTTTATGGAGCAGAAAGAGGCACGCGTGATATTCTGGTTTGTTGTTTGGTTTCTTTGTCATTTGTATTTTAGAACACGGGAACGGATCTCCTGATGAAATTGAGTTTATGAAACGCCTATGCAGCGCCAGAGCAGTGCGTCAGGATCCGCTTTGCGGGCTGGTGAAGATTTGGTAGAATGACAGAGTTAAGTCCTTGTCTATCCAGTAGGAGTTTAAGCAATTTGCACAGTAGTGAAAGTGTGTTAACTAAGAAGGTCATTGATGCAAATACAGCACTATATGAATAGACGCGAGTCTAGGTTAAGTGCATTATAAGTCTGAGACCTTACTGTACATACTGAGCAAAATTGCGATTGCCGCTGCTTGTTACATAATTGTTTTAATTGAACGCACTGGGAACTGATCTTATTGGGCAGACTAGATGGACCAGTTACCTCATGGTACTTAACACGCAGTAACTTTCAATTTAGCAGTTAACACCAAGGGGTATGTTTACTAAACAGCGCTAACGTCGCAGCGGCAACGTTATCGCATGATACATGACGTTATTGCGTGATAATGGTGCTTTACCATGCGAGAACATCACGTATAGCACGATAACATCTCCGTCGGCATTAAGGTGTGCAGATGGTGGAGTAAGGCTCCCCAGAGGGCGGAGTAAGGCTCCCCAGGGGCGGAGATAAGGGATCAATGGGCGGAGAGTGGCGAGGAGAGGCTCCATGCACACTAACACGTGAAATGAAGGTCTGAAAATTAGCACCAGTGAAAACCTCGTGCTAGAGGCACATTTGCAGGAGAGAGAAACCAGTTCAGTCAGCAATGTACAGCAAAGGCAGGGAAACCATAAAAAGTGATAGTAGTGATACATGTGCAGCAACATCATAGTTCCCAAGTACAAGAGGGCACTACGGTGAGGTTGCAAATGGGGTACAGGGGGCTGAAGGTGGGATATGTAGTGGGGCAGCTGGGGAAGAGGGTAGACTAGGCAGATGCCTAGGTGGCACATAGGAACTCAGAAACTGCAAAACAGCAAGCCAGCAACTGACCAAGGTCAAACCTTACTACTACTACTACTACTATTTAGCACTTAAATAGCGCCGAGCATGCAGCGCTGAACAGGTAAGACATGCATATAAAGATATACATATAATAGACAGTCCCTGCTCATCAGAGTCGTGCTCATCTGAGCTTACAATCTAATACTCATCCGAGTTTACAATCTAATACAACAATACAAAGCGATAGTTCGGTGCAAAGCATAATATGGTCTGTGTAATTCGGTCATGGGAGATTGATGGAAATCGGGTTAGGATAAGGGTGGAGTCTGAAGGCAACAGTGAAAAGGTGGGTTTTCAACTTGGATTTGAAGAGGACCAGTAAGGGTGCTTGGCGTATACACATAGATAGGTTGTTCCAGGCGTAGGGTGCAGCGAGGTGAAAGGAGCGAAGGCGTGAGTTAGCTGTGTGAGTGAAAGGCCTAAATAGAAGTAGTTTGTTAGAGGAGCGAAGTTCCCGAGAAGGGATGTAGGGAGAGATAAGGGATGAGAGGTATTGAGGGGCCGCAGAGTGGATGCACTTATAGGTCAGTATGAGAAGTTTGAACTGTATGTGGAATTGGATGGGAAACCAATGAAGTGACTTGAGAAGAGGAGTAATGTTGGCATGGCGAGACTGGCGGAATATTAGTCAAGAAGCATAATTTTATATAGATTGAAGGGGAAAGAGATAATTCACGGGGAGACCAGCAAGGAGCAGGTTGCAGTAATCTAGGCGAGAGGAAATTAAGGAGTGGATAAGCGTTTTGTTAGTGTGTTCAGAAAGGAAGGGGCAGATTTTGCTAATGCTGAAGAGGAAGAAGCGGCAGGTCTTGCCTATGAGCTGGATGTGTGTGGAGAAGGAGAGAGAGGTGTCAAAGATAACTCCCAGATTGCGGGCTGAAGGAACAGGAAGGATCGTAGATCCATCCACTGAGACTGAGAAAGGGGAAAGAGGAGGGGCAGAGTTGGGGGGAAAGGCGAGGAGTTCAGTCTTGGCCATGTTCAGTTTCAAGCGGCGATGGGACATCCAGGCAGCGATGTCAGAAAGGCAGGCTGAGATCTTGGTCTGGATTGCTGGAGAGATATTAGGTGAAGAGAGGTAGATTTGGGAGTCGTCGACGTAGAGATGGTACTGAAAGCCATGGGAGGAGATAAGTGCGGCAAAGGATTGGGTATAAAGGGAGAAAAGGAGGGGGCCCAAGACGGATCCCTGTGGAACACCAACATGGAGCAGGGTAGGGGAGGAGGAGGAGCCCCCAGAGCATACACTAAAGGAGCGATGGGAGAGGTAGGAGGAGAACCAGGATAGCATGGAGTCCTTGAAGATAAGAGAGGAGAGGGTGTTAAGGAGGAAATTATGGTCAACAATGTCAAAGGCCACAGAGAGGTCGAGAAGGATGAGGACAGAGT
This sequence comes from Ichthyophis bannanicus, assembly GCA_033557465.1. NCBI lineage: Eukaryota > Metazoa > Chordata > Amphibia > Gymnophiona > Ichthyophiidae > Ichthyophis > Ichthyophis bannanicus. The sequence goes on from CM066032.1 coordinate 84,815,625, forward strand.
AGAGTCCCTTAGATTTAGCCAGGAGCAAGTCGTTGGAGACTTTTGTAAGGGCCGTTTCAGTGGAGTGTAGGGGCCAGAAGCCTGATTGTAGTGGGTCCAATAGGTCATGGGAGGTGAGGAAGTCGAGGCAGTGGAGGTGGACTGCTCATTCTAGTAGTTTAGAAATGAAGGGAAGGAGGGAGATGGGTTGATAGTTAGAAGGGCAGGTGGGATTGAGTGAGGGTTTCTTGAGGAGAGGTGTGACAATAGCATGTTTGAAGTCGACTGGGACAATTGCAGTGGAGAGTGAAAGGTTGAGAATATGAGAGATGGATGGAACAATGATGGGGGAGATGGGATGTAGGAGATGGGTGGGAATAGGGTCACGAGTGTGGGTCCCACAATGTCACAGGAGGTACCCCAACAGGTACCCCAAAGGGCACATAACATAGACAGGCGGTACCGGGGGGAAGCGCGTATGTCTATGCAAGCACCCCTACCCCAGATCCCACACCATAGGCAGCGGCCTACCCGCACACTGGATGGCCTGGGACTGCACACCACCAGCACCACCGGCATAAGGGCATGTCAGCATGGTGGCGGAGGGGTACTGGTGGTGGAGGGGGCAGTGGCATCTGCCAAGCCATGTTCAGGCGGGTGGCGTGCAGTGCAACAGACAAGAGCTGTCTGATGAACAGTAATGGTATCCCCAGCAAATGATCTGCCTCTGTGGCAACAGTTTGGTGCAGTATACACAGCCAGTATGCTCAGGGGCAGAAGGTCACAGGTTCAAGTTCCAGCTGTGGCTCCTGCAGACCATGTCCCTGTATTTTACCCTACTGAGCATATATACACCATAAACATGTGCACTCCCTAGAGCAGAGATTCACAAGTGCAGTCCCGGAGGGCCAAACACCCTTCAGGATTTCATGCTGTCCCTAATAAATATGCATGAGATGCATTGGTATGCAGTGCCCCCATTATATGCAAATGTATATCATGCATATTCATTAGGGACAGCCTGAAACCCTGAATCGTGCTTGGCCCACCAGGACCGATGTTGGGAACCTCTGCTGTAGAACATCGGCCAACATGGGCACAAACACCAACACCCACAGGCTCCACTATCCAAAGCCTCATGGACAGTTAGGCTGTTGGGCCCTGTGCGGAGCATCAGCTACCAATACTAGCGCCTGCATACCTTAGCAATACCTGCACTGTGCCAAGGACTGGTGTGGCAGCCAGGGCTGCCAACCACCTCTATCTGTGCACAATGCTGAAATAGGTGTGGGAGGGTGTGTATGTCTACCCAGTGTTTTGTGGCTGCCTACACCTTACTGAGCCCCCAATGCTTGCACTGTCTCCAGTGTTAGCCTGCCAATGTGCATAATGAGGAGCAAGGTATTGTGGGTATGGCCCGGACACAGCGGTCTGGGCAGAAAGCATCTGCACAGGGCATAGGGCAATGGCTGGGACATTGTAGTGGCCGACCACCACCTGCACGGACAGGGTGGCCACAGCATGTCATGCTGGGAGGTCACTCTCACCCTGACTGAGCAGTGATAATGGCATGGCTAGGTTCCCCCATACAGTATTTCTCTTAGTGATATCTATGAGTTTTCTCTTCTGGAGCCCAATCACTGACATACTTGTTTGGTCTGTGTGTGCGCTCACATCCTATTTATTTATTTAGCTGTATTTATATCCCGCTTTTCACCGGGTCAAAGCGGTCAATTGGGGGATACATTTAACACGAGGGGATATGAGACACATACACTAATACTTACAGGGAACATGGGCAATGGAGGGTTAAGTGGCTTGCCCAAGACCACAAGGAGTGCCTACAGGACTAGAAATCCCAGTCCCTCCGGCCTGAGATTGCTGTCCCTAGGTGGGACTTGAACCCCCGGCCCTCCGGCCTGAAGTACTTTGTCCTAACCACTAGACCACTCCTCCCTATTTTTGGGTGCACACAGTTCCTTCAGGACCATGCACTATGTACTAGCTAGCAGACTGTCTGCAGTTAGCATGTTTATGGATGGATAACCTTGCAGGGTGCAGTGTGTGGAAACTGACTGTGCTCTCTGCTGGTGAATGTCAGATAGTGGTGGGGGCCAGCTGAGCTTTTCCAGGCCTACTGCCTGTCTGCCAGTGCTCTATGAGATGCGTACAGCTCTGCAGTGACTGCCTTGTAGGGTGCCTATTCCCCAGCAGGGCTGGGGTTGATGGTCCCCCCAACTGCCACCATTGCAGAGATATAGAATGTGGATCTGTTGGTGGGAGATCCTGTCTTCCACCCTGCCCGTAGAGGCCGGGTTGGGTGGTGCTACATAATCCACTTTTGGGTCCAAACACCACCCTTCTCTTATAACATGTGACCATGGCAACCACACAGGATATGCACTATTCTGGGTGCATCATAGTCCACAAGGGCTAGACATGACTGGGAAATACAGACAGACACAGATGTAACCTAGGTGTGTCTGCAAGGACTACCTATCACACACTAGAACTGATGGGGACCTACAACACAGCCTATCTCAGTCATGCCAGGTGCTGTGGACCTGGTGCTGGGCACCCCACCTCACCCTCAGGGTGAGCACAGGAACCGCACAATGTCACAGTCTGTAGCTACTCTGTGCCAGTAACACACATGGTCAGTTCCCCCTACCAGGCTGGGGTGCTATAGAGGTGCATACCCCATCTTGTGATCAGATGTAGGCAGCTGATCTGCATGTGCAGTGCATCATGGGTACGGGTGGGTTTACCCTATCCTGATAACCACAGCAGACAGTTTGTGTGGTGACCTGAAGTCTTTCTGTAACCAGCTAGTGGTGTGTCAGACACTATAGAGCTATAGCCCACTGGTTACTTCAATGACTGTTAAAGGCAGGGGTTATGGGTTTGATTCCACAGTGGTGTTATTTAATGAGGCTGTCTGAGGCTTTTCCTTTTGATTTAAATCAGTGCTGCCAGCAGAAACACCCTCACAGTGCCATAGCCTAAGGTGCCTCATAAGGCACCCTATAAGTCACCCTATGATGCGCCCTATAAGGCAACCTAAAGAGCGCCCTATAGGGCACATTATAAGGTGCCTTGGCGGACAGGGCACTTTATAATGTGCCCTATGGATTGCCTTCTAGGGCACCTTATGCATCACCTTAGGTTACGGCACTGTGAGGGTGTTTTTGTTGGCAGCACTGATTTAAATTAAAAAAGGAAATGCCTCAGACAGCACTGATTTAAATTAAAAGAGGGAAATGCCTCAGACAGCACTGATATACATTACAGAGAGGAAATGCCTCAGACAGCCTTCTTACATAACACCACTGTGGGATTGAACCCATGACCTCTGCTTCCACAGTCATTGCAGTAACCAGTGGGCTACAGCTTCCTACAATGCTCTAGCATGAACTACAGAGCCCCATACACTCCAGCAGAAGAACTAACCACCACTCTAGAAACCATCTGCGCAATCAACATGAACCACAAACCTCTAATCTTACTAGGTGACTTTAACCTCAGCTCCTCCACCAATTATGACAAGGAAACCTTCCTGCAAGCAATGGACTCTTTACAATATACCCAGCTAATAAACACTCCTACGCACAGATACGGATCCATGCCGGACCTCATTTTCGCCCCAAACCACATCATAGATAAGGGCAACATCTCTTCACCCGTAGTAACACTGGTTCCATGGTCAGACCACCACAGAATCAAAGTGGAATTCACAAACAAAATGGGTAAGCTTAATAAGACACAAACCGCTTCATTTGGACTAAGAAGATTCAAAGCTTTCAACAAAGAACAATTCCTACAAGACACACTACCTTACCTTAACACAGACAAACTCGATCTGGACAAACAAGTTGACAATTGGTATAATACCATCAGTACAGCAGCGAAAACTAAAGCAGGCACAAAAACGAATAACAAGAGACATCACGCACCATGGTACTCCAAAAGCATACGCAATGCTAAAAGAGAGTTAAGAAAGCTAGAACGCTACTGGAGACAATCCAAATCTCATACCTCACAGGACTTATATTTAACACAGCAAAAGAAATACAACGATCTTATCAATAAAACAAAACGAGAGCACCACACAAACACTATCCAGAAAGCATATAACAAACCCAGGGAACTTTTTGAGATAGTAAAAAATCTAACCAATGAACCAAGCTCTGACAAAGACATACAGGTCAACCCACAAACATATGCAGATTATCTTCAGGAGAAAATAGGCCACACTCCGCCACAAATACACACAGAAACCAACAGCCCTATCATACCCATCACAAGTTGGGACAAGTTCCACAATCCTTCAACTATGCAACTATCAGATATCATCTCCGCTCTCAACACAAGCACTGCACCCATGGATCCTTGCCCAGTCTCATGGATCAAAGCAACCAAGCAAAACTTCCTCAGTTATATACACAACCTCGTAACCAACTCCCTAACTCGAGGAACAATGCCAGATCAGCTGAAACTAGCCACAATAAGGCCTATCCCCAAGAAAACCAACCTAGAAAAGAGCAATCCAGCAGCATACAGGCCAATCTCCAGCATACCGCTCCTAGACAAAATCATAGAAAAGACAGTACAACTACAGCTCCAGGACCACATTGACGAGCATGCTCCGCTCGATATACATCAACATGGCTTCCGTCCCAACCATGGAGTTGAAACACTGCTGCTATATCTATTCAATGACATCATCCAGGCCATAGACAACTACAATCGAGGAACCCATATGATCTTCATAGACATATCAGCGGCCTTCGATACAGTCGACCACAGAATCCTCCTAACCAGACTACAGAGCATTGGAATAACTGGCACAGTCCTAAGCTGGTTCAACTCATACTTGACAGACAGGCAGTTCCAGGTTAAAATAGGAACCAACACCTCACAACCCACGAAAATCAAACAAGGAGTACCACAAGGATCTGCGCTCTCCTCACTTCTATTTAACATATTTATCCAGCCGATCTGCCACATCATTGCAGCCCATCAAATAGATTACACAATTTATGCAGATGACATCATGATTTACATGCCAATCAACCTTAACAGCCCCGACTACAACAAGATAACGAACTGCCTTGACAACATGTCCGCCTGGCTAACGCACAACAACCTAGCTATAAACTTTAACAAGACAGAGGCACTTATTATCACCCGAAACACCGACTTCAGCCCCCCACCATTCATCATAAGCAACAACACAACAATACCAATAAAGGATGAAGTTAGATACCTCGGAATAACCCTTGACAAAGGACTCAACCTACAGTCCCACATAAGAAAAACTGTTAGAAACGCATACTACAAAATGAAAATAATCAGACGCCTCAAGCCTCTACTCTCCCATGAACACTTCCGCACAGTCTGCCAAGCGCTAATAACTCCCATACTGGATTTCTGTAACCCGATCTACAACGGAATATCAAAACATTCACTCAAACCGCTTCAAATGGCTCAAAACACAGCAGCCAGAATAATCACCGGCTCCACAACTCATGCCCACATCACCCCCATCCTCAAAGAACTCCACTGGCTCCCAATAAGCCACCGCATCAAATATAAGATGATCATAAATATATTCAAAATCAGACACAAGAGCTCTGCAATCAGCCTCCAAGCCCTCTTACTCCCTAACACCAACAGCAGACCAAGAAGGAAAACCACATCAGACATCCTCAGCACCCCAAGTAACTACACAAAATCATGCAAATTCACTACACAAAGAGCACTTTCTTTAGCGGCCCCATTAATATGGAACTCACTCCCTCCCGACTTACGATCAATCGAGGATATAAAGGACTTCTGAAAGCAATTAAAGACTGTACTATTCACAGAGCACTACAGCTCAAACACCTAACTAGAATCCTTTTATTGTAACCTTTATGTAAAATGATTGTCTGTAATGGTTTACCTATGTTATGTATCCCACCTTACTACTTCGATGTTTTGATTAAGCAGTGCATGTTTCCTTTGCTTTTGTATAACCTTTGTTTGTCTTTGTAACCGCTTTGATTGAAGGAAAAGGCAGTATAAAAAACTTGTTAAATAAATAAATAAATAAATAAATAAGGGTTAACGTGTGTTAACGTGCCACGGTGCCCATTATCGCGCGATACAGATTCTTGCTACCTTGCCGCCGGACCTCCCACTACCTCATATGGCATTCTTCTCATTAACGCTGCAACTAGCGCCGGTAACATTAAGATGGTTTAGTAAACATACCCCCAAGTCACTAAATCTCTCCTCTAGAGAAGGTGTTACGTGTATCCGTACTAAATGTAAATGAACTTAACATGCTGTATGAACCTTTTCCATACAGTAACACTTTTGATCCTGATCCTCCTTATTCTCCTGTTTACAACCATTTCCTCTTAGTGTTCTCTGGTCCCCTGTTTGTAGCATTTGTCTTGAATAGGTTGTAAGCTCTATAAAGCAGGGGCTGTCTCTTATGTGTGTATGTACAACACTGCATATTTATTTATTTTATTTATTTATTTAGACAATTTTGTATACCACCTTATCCTACAATCAAAGTGGTCACATCACAATTGGAGGGTTACATTTAACATGAGGGTACTTAACAACATTATACAAAGACTCGTATGTCTAGTTGGGATGAATGGATATTGAGTTGGCAGAGGTAGTAGCATTACCATTCGGGTGGAAACTGCTGTCTGTTTGCTCATAGGCTTCTGTAAAGAGCAGGGTTTTAAGGGCCTTGTGGAAGTCTATGATGTCATTTAATGCCCTCAGGCTCGTTGGGAGGGAGTTCCAAAGTGTGGACACCAGTAGTGAAGGAGCTCTTCTTGAAGTTGTTTAGTCTTGTGATATCCTGCAGGTGTGCCTATCATGTTGTCATTATTGGTCCTTCTTGGTCTATTGCTGATATCCCTTGTTATGATATCTTGGAGTGCATCTGCCGAGAGATGGTGAATGATTTTAAAGATAATCAGGACTGTTTTACATTTTGCTCTGGCCATCATTGGGAGCCAGTGCAGTTGCTGTGAGACGGGGTGATGTGCTCAGTTCTTGGAGTGTCTGTAATGATGTGTTCTGCAGTGTTTTGCACCATTTGGAGTGGATGTAAGGTCTGCTGAAGGAGGCCTTGATATAACGAGTCTCTGTAATTAAGCAGAGGTGTGATGAGTGCTTGGTACACTGTGTGGAAGTGGTCCTGGCGGAGTATTGGCTTGATCTTTCTGATGGTTGATAGGCCTTGTTTGCGGTTTTAGTGATGTGGGATTTCAGGTTGAGAGCTCTGTCCATTGTGATGCCCAGGTACTTAACTTCATCTTTGACTACTATGAGTTTGTCTAGAATGCTGATAGTTTGTGGTGGAATGAAGGTGGGGTTACTGGTGATGAACATTGCCTCAGTCTTATAGTAGTTGACCATCAGGTTATTGGCTGTGAGCCAGGCATTCATGTCTTCAAGGCATCTGGTTACTGTTGTGGTGTTAAGTGCTAGTAGGTTGACTGGAGCATACACCATGATGTCATCAGCATAGATGTGATAGTGGAGTTTGTGGCGTTTGATGATGTTACATTTGGGTTGGATGTAAACATTAAATAGCATTGATGACAGGGCTGAACCTTGTGGTATTCCCTGCGTGACGGGGAACTGCAGTGATTTCTTTTGGGTGCATTTGACTTGTTGTGTTTGATCTTCCAAGTAAGAAGTAAACCACTTCAGAGTATTCTTGCATACTCCTATCTGCTGCAGGCGTTGTAGTAACCTGGAGTGGGACACAGTGTCAAAGGCTGCTGAGATGTCCATGAACACTAACAGGAATCCGTTCTTTATGTTATCCATGCCTCTTAAGAGATTGTCAAAGAGGAAAGTGAGTAGTGTTTCCACACCGTGCTGGGGTTTAAAGCCATGCTGATGGATGTCCAGTGGAGCATTCTTGTCAATATGGTCCTGAAGCTGCCTTTACACTGTCTTTTCAACGATTTTCGTAAGGAATGGTAGGCTAGAAATGGGATGGTATGATTTTGGTTCAGAGGGGCTTAGGTTTTTTTTTTTTTTTTTTTTAATGGTATTTATATACCGCCTTATCCTTCAATCAAAGCGGTCACAACACAAGTGGGGGATACATTTAACACATGGGGATTTTGAGACACATACACTAATACTTACAGGGAACATGGGCAATGGAGGGTTAAGTGGCTTGCCCAAGACCACAAGGAGCATCTGTGGGACTAGAAACCCCAGTCCTTCCGGCCCAAGGTTGCTGTCCTCTAGTGGGATTTGAACCGCCGACCTTCCGGCCTGAAGTACCTTGTCCCAACCACTAGACTAGGTTGTTGCTTTTAAGTATCGGTCATATCATGGCATGCTTCAGGGATTGTGGCATGTATCCTAGTTGGAGTAAATGTCTTGTAGTGCTATAGCAATGTTAAGTAGAAACAGTAGTAGGGACATGCTAGCCATGTCCTTGACAGTGCAGCCTTTGTGCTTACAGTGCGTACATTTTTGCTCCTAACGCACGAGAACTTTCCTTTTGCACAGCTCTGACAAGAATGTCCTTTCCTTCACAAGATCATATTTAGACAAGACATGATGGAGTCTTTTCCTAAAGCATGCTAAGCACTTAACATGTGTTTTACCGTGCAGGCCCATGGTAACAGTTACCCTGTGGAATAAGCAGCAAGTGCAGTAAAAATTCCTTAACTGCTTAACATGTGAAGAGGTAGGGACGGGAAGGGTTTGGGGTGGAATGTGGGCACAGATTGCACATTGCGGTTAGTGTGCAGTAATTATAGCACACTGTCAATTTCGCCATTAGCATGAGAAGGCGTTAAGCGCATTCACACTAATTCAAATGAACTTTACATGGGTTAAGAGGCTTTTCCATGTGGTAAGTGCACACAGCTTTTGCACTTACCATGTATTGGGTTTTGCTCCTAACATGTGGAAAATGCAAAAACTTACCACACTTTAGTAAAAGGGCCCCTGTGTAAAATTGCAAACTACATGAATGTTTTTAGCATGTGCACTTTACCCAGTTTTTCAAAGGAGAACTATTATTGTCTCTTTGAACATATACATAGCATACTCAGGTAGCATACTGCACGCTTTGCATGTCCTCTTTTCTATGCGTGCCCAAGAGGGGCACAATAGTGTGGATCCTTGTGAAAATGTCATGCACACATGCTATTTCCCAGTCTGACCTAAACAAGCCTAAAGGAATGCTCCTTTTTAATACAGATGTATTGTGAATCCTGAGCACTTCTCACGGTTGCTCCGAGGACAGTTTTCAGATAGGCCAATGTATCTTGCTACACCACTATTTATTCGTGCAAGTCCTTTTGAAAATTACAGTAAATCTATAATTATATATACAGTACATCTGTGCGTAGTAGACATTTTCTCTGAATTTATTACCGAATCCTACTACGTGAGTTAAAGTGTATTTTAAGAAATCGAATAAAGAATTCTGATACACCTTTCCAAAAGGACTGGAACATCTGATGCACCTGCAGACTCTCAGCTGGTGAGCACACATCTGAACATGTTTTCAGAAAATCGAATTTGCTTAGAAAAGGAGAGGAGAGGAAAAGAAAGGGAGTTTTTCAGGAAAAGACTTGGGTGACATTCAAAAATGGCACCAGAAATATATTAAAATTTACCCCCCCCCTCCGACAACCGCTGAAGTTTGGTGAAAACAGTTGGGGAAGGAAAATTATACAATCTGAACTCTTCTGGCAATAAAGTGAAACAAAGAGTCTGCATGATGTAACTGGTATGAGACACAAGTTATATTACTTCTATTTACAATCACGTCAGATCAAAACGTTTGCCAGCTAATTATACAAATTGTATCTTAGGGCATATCAGCTAATATAAGATCACAATGCATGAATATATTGAACTACTTCTTGAAACTCTTTCCACATTTGATAATGAGCTAGTTATTCCAAATTGCATTTCATCTCTTTAACAGAGTCTCTACCTTTTAGACCTGCATAACATAAGTGCAGTAGATTCCCTAAATGACCAAACTGGCTATTCTAGAGGAAAGGCTGAAAGTTAGAGAGAGAACCTCCTCCTTTCCTTTACCTATTCACTCTATGAATAGGTATGTTAACTATTTGCATGAAAAGGTAATTGCCTGTTTGTGAGGGGGTCAGTGGCAGGATTTGATCTGAACAGGAACCGGTTCAGATCGATCCCGCCACTGACAGGGCTGAGCGGGTGGCAGCATGGCACAAATTTGCATTGCTGGTGCCACATGCTCAGGCTGCTGGTGATCACATCAGGGCAGCAGCTCCCTGGTCACCAAGCAGCCCAATCCTCCCATCCACACGTGGTTTGATGGCATCGGGGGCTTCCCGCGATGCCACAGTCCCCTGATGCCGTCAAACCACTGATGGGCGGGGGGGCACCATTTTCGGCCTGGTTCACCAAACACCACCCAGGGCAGGAATCGGTTTGTCGAACTAAGCCAGACTGGCTGGATCCTACCACTGGAGGGGGTTTAGAAAATAACTGATAAGGTTGAATTCATTTGGTGGGAGATGACAGACTGTCCTCAGATAACTATATCTAATGGAGGAGTAGCCAAGTGATTAAAGCTAACAGCCTAATATCCAGGAAATTGGCGGTTGATTCCCACTGGCATTCCTTGTGACCTTGGGCAAGTCACTTTACCCTCCCTTGTCTCAGAAGAGAAGGCCTGACATCTACTTCAGTTCATACTGTGATAAGGAAGCTTATCATAGCTCAGGTAGGAGCTATAAAAAAGATGATGTGACTCTGAACAAGCAACCTGTCAGTTCTGGTAGAAGCAAGAAAACAGAGTTTTCACATAAAAGACTACCAGTCCCAGAATGCACCAGGTTTCCAGCAGCCATGAGAGGGGCTGAAGTGAGGAAATGTGTGTGCAATCAAGAGAGCTATGAGGTAATCCCTAAGCACTCATCTCAAAGGGCAGGGCCTGATTCAAGACAGCTGCGCTGTGTTAGGGAGCAGCACACATTAGAACCCACTGTGTTAGGGAGCAGCACACATTAGAACCCACTAAGCAAATATATGGTTTCCCTACAACATGCCAAGAAAGATTCTCTAACCCTTAGTGGTGCATTTGTTTCTATAGAATTCATGATCATACAACCTTATGTAGCAATATTTGTAAATAGTTTACAAGCTTATGTAGCAAGTTTTTGTAAATAGTTTACCCCTGTTATCTAAGTTACTTGCCCTGTTATCTGTAAACTCATACATGTTAACTGTACTGAGCGTTTCTGTTCCATGTAAACCGCGCTGATGCTGAATAGTGCGGTATATAAGAGAATGTAAATAAATAAATAAATAAGAGTAGAGCTTTTTCTTCAGATAACAGTTTCAAGAACAGCTTCAGGAAGAGATACAGAGGGGAGAGCTTCAGCAACGGCTACAAGCACCAGTATCACCTGGAGAAACAGAAGCCAAGCCAAGCAGATAGAGAGAGAAGGAAACTCTCTGGAAGGAAGAGAAGAAAGCCCATTGGAAGGTCTGGGAGATTCCAAGGCAGTACCCATACTGGGAGGTATTCCAAATGCCAGCAGAGTCCATTGGACTGGATTCAGCCAGAGGAATGGATTGGCAGAGATAGGAATCACCAGTGGCTACCTGGAAGAGAGAAGACTGCATGTGGAAGGGACTTTCAGACCAAGGCCAGAAGGTATGTGAGAGGAGATCCAGTGTCCAGGGATCAAGATTGGAAGGCTGGACATCAGAATTGGATTACATATTGGCCAGGCTTTACAGAGAGGAATTATGATGGCAGGAGAGGCTCAGGTATGAACACTGATCCAGACCCTATCTATAATAGAGAATGGCAGCAAGGAAATAAGCATTCTCATGATAGTGCCTTAATGAAAGACTCATCTGTGCCAATGTATGATATTGACCCTATGATTGTTGATGAAGGGGGAGATACAGCAGATGAAACTATTTATATGGACTGTTCTCTATCTAAATGCTATTGCTAGTTTTCCGTGAGCAAACACATCAGCCATCACAAAGAAACCTAACTTTGTTCTTTATTTCCACTGCAAACAGCTCTTAAAGCAGGATTTGGGCTCACACAGTAGCAGCCAGCCAGCTAAAGGCTTTCAGCTGGTCCATTGATAGTAATTAGGGCTGCACCTGATTGTGTGTGTGAGCAAGGGAGAATCACTGCTGAGATCTGCATGGAAAATAAGCAGAAGTTAACCTAACCAGCAAAGTTTATTCTTTTCTTTGTGCCTTTGTATTTGGTAATTATTTGCTAAGAAAACATTAGCTAATTGCCTGACAAGCTGAAGGTTGTTTTCTGGTTTACTTTGTGACTTTTTGTTATCCATTTTAAACACTGCAAGCAAGTAACCTCATTTATAGTGCTATCAAGCATACATGTGCTGGGTGAATTAAACCCCATCAATAAAAGAAGTATTTTATTGATCTTACCACTTGGTTTCACAACTCAAATTATTGTCATCAGCTGTGTTTGGGAGTGAATGAACTACAATACCCACAATACCTTGCAAGAATCATATGAATATATGCATCGTCAAGATTGTGTAAGTTCTCACCCTAGGCAGCCGTCTGACAAATGGCGTAGTTTTTTCGGATTGCTCTTGCACCAAGAGGATTTACTTGTTGTGGATTACAAATAAAAGTCAAGTTTAAAGCTGTAAGAAGATTTTTTCCCTCGTCTGCACTTTGGAGGAAAAGTGGTTGTTCCAGGAAGCTGTCCCAGAGGAAAAGACCCTGTGCAAAGCTGGATTCATCACTGAGACAAGGTAATATGTACCTGGGCATGTCTAGTGGTGGATGTGTGTAAGCACAGGGGGTAATTGTAAAAAACAAAAAAAAAAAAAAAAAAAAAAACACACCTGGTTGGAAGGTGCTGCTCTTGGGTTTTTCTTTTTTCTTTTCTTGCAGGGGTCAAGATGGATCCGACGGAGATGGCTCAGTGGATGGCAGCCCAATTCAGCAAGCAGCAGGAGCTATCACAGCAGGCCCAGGACACTGCTATGAAGGCCTTAATGGAACAGCAGAAACCAGTGCTTGATCTGGTGCAAGCTCTAGTTCAGCTGCAGAGCCAAAGTGGAACAGATGCAAGACCAGCAGTTAGTACTGGTACACCACATGTGGACAGTGTGGGACTCAATCAAGGGATTGGGGCATTTAATTTTGGGAAATTAACTCCAGAAGATAATGTTGATGATTTTCTAGAGTCTTTTGAAAGAGTGGCACAGGCTTTAGCATGGCCAGAGACCCAGTGGGCAGTAAGGCTGGCAGCCTCATTAACTGGTGAGGCACTAGCAGCTTACAGAGCAATGCCAGCAGCCCAGGCTTTGATTTATAAGGATGTAAAGGCAGCTATTAGAGATCGCCTAGGATTGTCTATTTCAGAGTATAGGCGAATGTTTAGAGCTGTTACATTGAAAGTGGGTGAGACACCCAGGGCTCTGAGTCAGAGAATCAGAAGTTTAGCTGTAAAATGGTTGGAGCCTGAGCAAAAGACAGTAGAAATGTTATTAGATATTATAATGCTGGAACAATTTATGCTTGGGGTACCTAAAGATTTGAATGTTTTTCTTATACAGCAAAATTGCCAAAATCTTGGAGAGGCAACCATGCTAGCAGAGAGATTCTTGGAAGCCACGCAGGCTTGCCATAGAATGGGTGGCCCTCCAAAGATGGATGCTGAGGCTAGATGTGCTGTATCAGAAAAAGGAATAATTAGGAATGTTTCTAAAAATGAATGTACTGTATCAAACCAGATGACACAGTGGAATAGAAAGAAATGTTTCAAGTGTGGAAAATTGGGACATTTGAGAAGAGATGCCAGACACACACTAGTTTAATGGGTCTGGATTTAAAACAACCCAAGGAAGGATTTCTTTTGATGGTTGATGTGCAAGGAGTTACCACAAATGCATTATTAGACTCTGGGGCAGACCAGAGTATGATGTCAAAAAGGCTTTGGAAGAGGATAGAGGCCCAAGAAAGATTTGTGCCTAGAACCCCTGAAAGCCAAGTTCACATCAGATGCGTTCATGGTGCTGCAACATCATATCCCACCTATAGGTTTAAGGTTAAGTGCCTGGGGGAACAAGAGGAAGTCCTATTAGCAGTGGTGCCTAGGCTACCCTTTGATTTGGTCCTAGGAAAGGACTGGCCAAGATTTAAGCAGGAACTAGTGAAAGGGCTAGGAAAGAAGGAGGGAGAAGGTTTAATAATGGAAATAGCTCCCGGGCCTTTCTTTGGAAGTCCCCAATCCCTAGCTAAAAAGATGGTTAAGCTTCCAGAAGGCCAAACTATGGGTAATAAGAGGGGCCTTGTATCCACCCGCTCGCAGGCTAAGTTAGAGAGCCAGCAGAAGGAGGAGGGGGAGCAGGCAGAGTTATTAGGAGATTTACCCTCTCATGATGATTTAATAACCCCATCATCTGGTAAAGTAAGAAAGTTGAAAGCACAAAAGAGGCGTGAGAGACTTTGCAGAGCACAGGGTAGGGCTGAGATGTTAGCTGGTCAAAGTTTACCCTGGGTGCCAGCTGAGTTGGTGGCAAAGTTTCCTAACTTTCCACAAGAGCAGCGAGCTGATCAAGCTCTCACCCGAGCTTTTAAGTATGCTCAGGAGGTCAGGGAGGAATTGCCAGATTCAGACTAGATAATGACATATTATATCGAGAGTCAGGACCCCAGAAATGGTGCCATACGTAAACAATTGGTGGTACCCACAACTTTCAAAGGGCTAGTACTTAGGCTAGCACATGATCATCCAGTGGGAGGTCATAAAGGTATGCAAGGAACGCTGGATCAAATTCTTGTGCGTTTTTACTGGCCAGGTATCTTCAAAGAAACTGCCCAGTTTTGTGCTGCATGTCCAGCATGTCAGCGAGTTACAGCGGCTCACCCACCGGTGGTGCCATTGATCCCCATGCCAATCATCACAGACCCAATTGGTCGCATTGCCATGGATATTGTAGGCCCATTAGTTAAAACGCTGCTGAGTCACCAGGAGTCAGCAATGACTTGACAGCACTTAAAAAAACAATGTCCCTACTCATGAGCTGGACTGTAGTGTGCTGTAAGTCTTATGCATGTTTCATTGTTTTTTGCATGCTGAAGTACTATATATCCAGATTCACATCTGCTTTGTAAAACCCAGAGCAGTTCAAAACATACTGTTGTTACATGTCATCAAGTTGATGTCA
Organism: Ichthyophis bannanicus; assembly: GCA_033557465.1. Lineage (NCBI taxonomy): Eukaryota > Metazoa > Chordata > Amphibia > Gymnophiona > Ichthyophiidae > Ichthyophis > Ichthyophis bannanicus. Next base: position 84,830,828 of record CM066032.1, read on the forward strand.
ACTCCTGATGACTCTATGTATAGTAATTCATGTCAAGGTGCGGCTGGAAGTAGATTGTCAGGCCTTTCTTCTGCACAATAAGCCTACAGCATCTGGTCTCCCATCCAAGTACTAACTAGGCTCAACCCTGCTTAACTTCCAAGATCAGAAACAAAATAAAAACAATCTGCAAATGGCACCATTTTGTTTTGCCTGCACACACTAAATGGGAAAAAGTGTATTTCCATATAAGTACAGCAGTTTGGAAAAGAAAAGAAACATTAAAAAAAGAGAGGCATCACTCAGCAACATCCATATGCAAGCACTGGTGCTCACATGTGTAGGTGCCAATTTTGCAGCCTATGCGTACAGTATAAGCCCTGGCACTTAAAGATAGAAGCATCTTAATTCAGAAAACTACAAGTCTGATATTCAGTGGCAGAGGCTAGCCACCACCACTGAACTTTAGACCTAGATATTCACGGCCAGGGACGTATCTTGGCCCCGGTATTGAATATCCAGGTTGCTTAGATTACCATGAAGCTAACCGGGCAGTGGTGAAGTTCAGCCACTGCCCAGTTAGCTTCAATGGTGCAAGTTAGGCCAGCCTTTACTGTGCTTGACTTTCATCACATTACAATAACCGCGCAGCGACTCAATATTGCCGCTGCCAAGTTATCACCATGTGCTGCCCCCCGGAACGCCCCACTGCTAACGGCTTAGCATCAGGCATGCAACAGCGCACCCACAGTTATTCAGTGGCACCGAAAGGTGCGGAAGAATTGAAGGAAATGTGCGGAAGAATTGAAGGAAATATCGATACATCGGGAAGATGTATTACAACTATTAGATAAACTGAAGAGTAGCAAATCACCTGGGCCGGATGGTATACATCCAAGGGTGTTGAAAGAACTGAAATATGAGATTGCAGAACTGCTATCAGTAATCTGTGAACTATCATTAAAATCATCTCTAATACCTGAAGATTGGAGGATCACCAATGTAACACCAATTTTTAAAAAGGGTTCCAGGGGTGATCCGGGAAAACTACAGACCGGTGAGCCTCACGTCAGTACCGGGGAAAAATGGTAGAAACCATCATAAAGAATAAAATTACTCAGCATGTAGATAGTCACGACCTAATGGGAGACAGCCAACATGGCTTTAGACAAGGAAGATCTTGTCTTACTAATCTGTTATGTTTTTTTGAAGGAGTGAATAAACAGGTGGACAAAGGTGAGTTGGTTTATATTGTGTATCTGGACTTTCAGAAAGCCTTTGACAAGGTCCCTCATCAGAGACTTTTGGCAAAACTAAAGAGTCATGGGATAGGAGGCAGTGTACTATTGTGGATCAGGAACTGGTTAAAAGATAGAAAGCAGAGGGTAGGGCTAAATGGCCAATTTTCCCAATGGAGAAAGGTGAATAGTGGTGTACCCCAGGGATCTGTGCTGGGTCCGCTGCTTTTTGACATATTCATAAATGACCTGGAAAGTGGAATAACGAGTGAGGTTATGAAATTTGCAGATGACACAAAACTATTTAAAGTTGTTAAAACCCAAGAGGATTGTGAAAAATTGCAAGAGGATCTTGATAAATTGGAAGACTGGGCATCAAAATGGCAGATGAAATTTAATGTGGACAAGTGCAAGGTTATGCACCTAGGGAAGAACAACCCAAACTATGGTTACACGATGCAAGGTTCCACATTAGGAACCACCACCCAGGAAAAAGATTTAGGCGTCATTGTGGATACCATGTTAAAACCCTCGGCCCAGTGTGCAGCGGCGGCCAAGAGAGCAAATAGAATGCTAGGTATGATAAGGAAAGGAAAGGAAAATAAAACAAAAGATATTATAAGGCCTCTATATTGTTCCATGGTGAGACCACACCTTGAATATTGTGTGCAATTCTGGTCGCCATATCTTAAAAAGGATATAGCGATTTTAGAAAAGGTACAGAGAAGAGCCACCAAAATGGTAAAGGGGATGGAAGGATACTCCTATGAAGAAAGGCTAAAAAGGTTAGGGCTCTTTAACCTGGAAATGAGACGGCTGAGGGGAGATATGATAGAAGTCTATAAATTAATGAACGGAGTGGAACGGGTAAACGTAGATCGATTGTTTACCTTATCAGAATATAGAAAGATTAGGGGACATGCAATGAAGCTACAGGGTAAACTATTTAAGACTAATAAAAGAAAATATTTTTTCACTCAACGTGTAAGCAAACTCTGGAATTTGTTACAGGAGGATGTAGTAAAAGGCTGTTAGTGTAGCTGGGTTTAAAAAAGGTTTGGACAAGTTCCTGGAGGAAAGGTCCATAAACCATTATTAAGAAGTGACCGAAGATATCAATGCTTGACCCAGTACAAGCATTGTGGAACTTGTGTCTTTTGGGGAAACTGCTAGGTACATATGACCTAGATTGGCCACTGTTGGAAACAGAATACTGGGCTTGATGGACCTTGGTCTGACCCAGTATGGCATATCTTATGTTCTTATGTTCTTATGAATATCCCAGCCAAGAAGACTAATACGGTTAGCCAATTAAGGACCCGAGTTCCTGAAGTCAAATTTTTATGGGCCTATTATCCAAAGGATTTATGGGCTCGATATTGAAAGGCATTTACACGGTTTACAGACTTGGAAACCATGTAAATGTTCATAAGCAGGATATTCAGTGGCACTAAGATGGTTAGTGCCACTGAATATCTGCGGCTGCTGGCTCTATATGCCACGATGCTAACCGCTTAGCATCAGGGCGTGAGGGGGCATTCCGAGGTGGAGCCAATCTCAAACCAGTCAGCGGCAATATTGAGGCACTGTGCGGTTTGTGATATGCACTGAAAGCCAGGCGCAGGAAACCCTGGCCTAACTTTCACCAAATATCATTAACTGTGCAGCAGCTCGATATTGCTGCTGACCAATAAGCGAGTGGGCTATCCGGCAACTCCAGATATTTAATGGTGGGGCCAGATATGACCCCTACATTAAATATCCAGGTTGAATGTTCAGCGCTGGCACTTAGTCGTTATAATGGCGCTAGCTGCTGGTGCTGAATATCGGGCCCTATGCCCCTAACTTTGACAGTTATGCTCCTAAATTGGTCTTTTTTAAAATTTGCTAAGCTGATTACTTAAATATTTTCTTAAAGTTTCTCTAAACTCCTAAATTTAGGAGCATATAAAGCAGATGGCAATGGGGGTGGAGAATTAGAGTTAGGAGCTTAACACAGATTTTCAGCACTAGACACCTAAATTAGGCTTATGAATCTAGACAAATGAATAGCAGGCCTAATTTTAGGAACATTAATTTTAAGCTCCTAAATTAAGACAAATTTTCAGCTGAAAATTTGGGATCCTAAGTGTGGCTGAAAATAGGGCCACAAATTTAGGAGCTCAGCTTTTTTTGAATACAATGTGTGCCTTTGAGTCTGTACTGACTCCTGGCCAACCAGCAGCACCTGGTTTTTTTTGGCAGTGTGACCAGAAGTAGATTGCCAGGCCTTAAGTGATTTGCCCAAGGCCACAAAGGGGTATGTTTACTAAACTGCGGTAATGTCATTCGCGTTAGGTTCCGCAGTAAAGGTACAGATGCCCATATAAAGGCGTGGCCGGTGCATCGTTACAGCAAGCCGTATCAGCTAACGCATGTTACAAACTACCGCACATTACAAGGAGCCTTGTAAATCGCCTTATAAGGTGCCTTGTAAGGCACCCTGTAAGGTGCCTGGTAAGGCGCCCTGTAAAGTGCCTGGTAAGGTGCCTGGTAAGGTGACTTGTAAGGCGCCTGGTAAGGTGCCTCATAAGGCACCCTATAGGGCTCCTTAGGCTAAGCGCTGTAGTGGGCACCCCTGGACAAGGCACTCTAGAAGGCACCCTGGGCTATGGAACCATAGGTTAAGGTGGCCTAACAAGGTTACGGTGCCCTAGGTTAGTGTGCCCTAAAGGCTGCAAGGTGCCGCAGGATGACATGCATGACCTGTGAGGAACAGAGACAGATGTAGCCCCAACACTAGATAGAGCCCTCAGGAAAGGCAATGAACAGGTGAGTGAAGGAGGGAGAGCTGGGAGCCTCTGGATCCGCCATATCTGCGGGCAGCCAATGTGGCTGCCAGTACTGAGGACAAACATGGTGGGGGCAACTGAGTGTTGGCAATGTAAAGTACTGGAAAGACAGTTGGTGGTAGATGATAGGAATACGTGTCCCCCAGTGGGGGCGGGGGTGGCAGGATAGTTACAATGATGGGTGGACAGAGGAGTGGTGGTGCCATGCAGATCAGTCACAGGTGAGGCAAGCACGATGAGGTGCAATACAGGAAAGGGTAGCAGTGCAGGACATGGGGTGGCAGCCCGCACAGACAGACAGGACTCTACACAGCTGACAGACGCAGATAGATGGACCGAGGGAATTTTGGCAATTGTGGTGAGGGTATTATGGGCTGGTAGCACAGATCTGCAAAAATATGACTGTTACAGGCATGCACACTATTTGAGTAAGACAGGCATAAGAGGAGGGAACAATGAGGAATGGAACCCATGAACACTGCCGAGAATGGCATTGTATTAACCAGTAGGCTATACCTCCATGGTGTATGTCACAGCAATGGCTGGGTACAGAAGGACTGCAGGTCACCGCACAAACTGTCTGCTCTGAATGCCAGGATAGGGTAACCCCACCAGTACCCATGATGCAATGCACATGCTGAATAGCTGTCTACATCTGATCACCAAATGGGGTCTGCACCTCTCCGGTACCTCAGCTTAGAAAGACGAACTGACAAGTGCGTGATACTGGCACAGTGTAGCTACAGACTATGCCATTGTGCAGGTTCGGCGTTCACCCTGAGGGATAGGATGGGTGCCCAGTACTACGTCCGCAGTACATGTGGTGCTGAAGATAAGTCCTGCTGTATGTCCCCATCGCTACCAGTGTGTGATAGGTGCTCCTTGCAGTGCAGCCGAAGGTAATTTGGTGTCCATCTGTATCCTGCAGTCATATATGGCCCTCTGTGACCAGACACCACCCAGATTAGGGTCTGGCTGATATGGGCACCTGTGTTAGGGTCTGGCTGATATGGGCACCTGTTATCAGGGCAGAGGGGTTTCTAGACCTGCACGAGACCTGTGTGCAGCAGTGTCTTTATAGGGTCAAAGTGGTATACACTACATACCTCAAAGAGCCCACATCACACATTTTAGAGGTAAGGGACAGGTGCCCCAGCCACGGTGAAGCAACCTCCATCCTGTTGGTATAAGACAGCCCTCCAGGGTTGGTAGGATAGAGCCATACCTGTGCCTGGGGCAGTAGCAGACCAGCAGCAATGTTGGGGTTAGGTCTGGAACACCCCAACTGCCACACAACACTGTCTGCCAGTCACCAGCAGACAGCCTGCACCTTATAGGTGCCCCAATCATGCACAATCTAACTGCAGACAGTCCACTAACCATTCCATAGAGCATGCTCACAGAGGAACTATGTTCACCAAGCAGGCATCTCAGTGATTGGGGCCCCAGCACTAGAAACACAAAAGTATCACTGGAGGCAGATAGGGTAGAGCGCTATGTGGGAGCCTAGGGACATGCCCTGCAGGAACCACAGCTGGTGATTAAACCTGTGACCCTCTGCTTCTGGACATACTGGCTGGGTGTACTGCACCACACTGTTGCCACAGATGCATGGTGGTCCCTGGTGCTACCTGTATGTTTCCTCAGCCAGACCTTTTATGTTGCACTGCACACCACGTACTGGTACAGGGCATGGTCTAGGTCCACTGCAGGCAGGTGCCACTGCCCCCTCCAGCATGGGCACCCTCCCTGCCATGCTGACATGGCCATATGCTGTCAGTGCTGGTAGTGCGCAGTCCCAGGCTATCCACTGTGTGGGTAGATGGTCGCCTAGGGAGCGGGATCTGGGGCATGGGGCATACATGAGCATCCTCACATCCCCCCCATCACCACCTACCAATAGTCTGTTCCTTCCGCTTGGGGGAGGGTTGGCTGAGGGGATGTCAGGTCAGTGCCTTGGCAACTGTGAGCTCGGATAGACCAGGTAGATGTAGGTGGATTGTGTTTGGCCTTTGTCAGCTGCTGTCATGCTGATTTCCGGTTTCTTTGTTCCTATGTGCCACCTAGGCACCCACCTAGTCCACTCTGTGCCCCAGCTGCACCCGCTACATGTCCTGCCTGCAGCCCTTATGCCCCACTTACACCATCGCCATAGTGGCCTTTCATACTTGGGCACTATGCTGGTGCTGGAAATGGAGCATTACTATCACATTTCTTGGGCTCCCTGTCTATGCTGTACATTGCTGACACTGAAATGGTTTCTCTCTCCTGCAAATGTGCATCTAATGGTAGGTTTTCATTCGTGGTAGGATTCAGCCCTTCAGTTCAGCGCATTAGTGTGCAGGGAGCATCTCCCCGCCCATTGAACTCTTCCCCCCGCCCTCTCTCCACCCTCTGCGGTGCTTACCGCGGCCAGGGACGTTAACGATCGTTAAGTAACTTTAACGCACGTTAACGTTACATACCATGCGTTAACATTACCTAACGATCGTTAACGTTACATAATGTGCGGTCTGTAATGTTACCACAGTTTAGTAAACATACCCCCAAAGAGTGGAGGAGTGGCCTAATGGTTGGGGCAAGGTACTTCAGGCCAGAAGGTCAGGGGTTCAAATCCCACTAGAGGACAGCAACCTTGGGCTGGAAGGACTGGGGTTTCTAGTCCCACAGGTGCTCCTTGTGGTCTTGGGCAAGCCACTTAACCCTCCATAGCCCATGTTCCCTGTAAGTTAGTTATCTCCAAGTTTTAATACCCTGTTCAATGTAATTTCAGTTTGTTCAATGTAAACCGCACTGATGCAGAATAGTACGGTATATAAGAGAAGGTAAATAAAAATACTAGAACACTAGTCACTTGGTTAGCAAGCCAGTGCTCTAACCATTTGGCTACTCCACTTTTTCTTTGAATACTGGGCCCTATATTTTTAGGGTCATATAAAATATCATAGGGTTAAGCACAATTGCTTCTTTAGTCATATGTCTAAAACCCTATTTGAAATGAGCAGTTACCTAATACTTATGTGTGACTCAAAGGATATGCAAAAACTGATAGGGATATAGGAATTTTTCAGTGTAAAACCAGATATATGGCCAGAACATCTCCCCTTTCAGTTTGTAGGTCTTATGGCATTTACACATATGAACAGTGGCATTGTAAAATCAGCTTTCATACATGTATATGACATGTAAATGACATGCAAGGCTTCTAAAATAACCTCCAAAATTTAGTAAGACCTTATTCAATAAAGATATTTTCTCTAGAGGTACACCATAGGAAAAAAGTCCTTTTGAATAAGACACAATTACTTCATCAGCAGTTACTATTATAAATTGCATTACCTTTCGGGGCAGAAGAAGGTTTTTCTTCTTTTCTTTTTACAGGCTCTGTAAGGGGAATATGTATCATATATTCAGAGGTGTGGCAGACATACAGCAGAGGGAAATGCAGGCTGTTAAAATATGGAAGCAGGATGATTCATCAAGAATGAGGTTTGATGTATCTGAACTATATTTCACTAAAATACATCTATCCAGACATTTGCAGTCTTATGAAAGTTTGCTGCTTGATGAAAAGGGCTTCAGACATGTCTGTGACTAGCTCTATAAATTGTGGTTGATATAGGTCTGTAAGATATTAAAAATACAATACCAATACTGAAAATGGGATCTGTATTTAAAGAGTCAAGAAAACCACATTCAAATTAGTCAAGAAATATTCAACAGAGAAAAAAGGTGAAGCCAGTGGTGACATACAGTAGAGCAATCTGGGTGAATTAATTCCCTCTTAATCGTTCAGGGCCTGATTTTCGAAGGCCTTTACACAGGTAACTTCCCTACTTAACCATGTATAGGCCTTATCTGGGATTTTTAAAGGGCACCTACATGGGTAGTGCCCTTTGAAAATCCTGGACAAGTCCCTAACACGCCCAGATGCTATACGGGTAGCATTGGGGCATGTTAGGGGCATTCTGGGGAAGAGCGGGGGTGGAGGAAATGGCTACACAGGTAGCAGTAATTTCCGATGCTACCTGCGTAGCCCTCTGTGCCTTAAAAATAGGCGAGGTTTGCTTCCTAACTCTAGTCCTTTCTTTGGTTTCTTATTTGTAGGCACTCATTCTTTATGCACAAAAATATTTTATATTTTATCATTTTAAAGTTTGAATAAAAGATGTAAACATTTATTCTTGCGATCAAAAGCAGAAGTCAGAACAGAGTGCCATCATTACCTCTGCCTCCAGTCCTAAACAAAGGTACTCCATTCTTGCTCACTTGTCCCAGTCTACTCCCACATCCATCCCTGCTGCTGACCAGCCAGCTTATGCCCAATTGGCTCTATTTTTTTTCATGAGAAAACTACTTCACTTCAACTTGAGTTCCTCACTATGCCCCATGCTCCGAGCCCTATCTCTCCTTCTCCCCCCTCCCCCCCTGTCCTTGATGCATGTCTGGAACTCCTTCAATGCCATTACCCTCATAGCCCTGGCTAAACTTATCTCCACTTCCCAGAAAACCACCTGCTGCTACCTGGTCCTTACTCCTTCTTCCTGGCTTCCTGCAAACTCCTTAGCTCTTCTTCCCTTTGCTTTATTCATTATTAACACAAGTGCCACAGCCAGTAGTTTCCCCTCTGCCTGGAAGCAAGCTGTTGTGCGCTCTTTACTGAAAAACCCATCTCTGGACAAATGTATTCCCTCGCATTACAGACCAGTATCCAATCTTCCCTTCCTATCTAAAATTCTAGAGCAACTTGTCTTTTCCCGGGTTGCAGCCTACCTTGACTCCACCAACTTCCTGCACTCCCATCAATCTGGCTTCTGCCCCGGATACAGCACAGACACCATCTTAATCTCCCTTCTCAGTAAAGTTCACTAGTCGTTGGACTGTGGTAATGCTACTATTGCTGTATCTTTAGACCTTTCCTCTGTGTTCAACTTAATAAACCGTGATTTCCTTTTTAACATCTTTGTTAGTGTATTGTGGAAGGACTGTCAGGTAAGGTTTGCCTCTTTGCAGATGATACCAAAATCTGCAATAGACACCCAGGAAGGAGGAGATAACATGAGGAGGGATCTAGCTAAACTTGAAGTATGGTCTAGAATTTGGCAGCTGAGATTTAATGCTAAAAAAATGCAGGGTCATACATTTAGGCTGCAAAATCCAAGGGAGCAGACACTGTAGGTGGTGAAGAACGTCTGTCCACGAATGAATAGTGGGACCTGGGCATGATTGTGTCTAATGATCTGAAAGTGGCTAAACAGGTAGAAAGGGCAACAGCAAAAACCAGAAGGGTACTCGGGTGCATAGGGAAAGGAATGGCCAGCAGAAAAAAAGGAGGTGATAGTGCTTCTATATAAGTTTCTGGTGCAACTACATTTGGAGTATTGTGTGCAGTTCTGGAGACCACACCTTCAAAAGGATATAAGCAGGATGGACTCAGCTGCAGAGGGTAGATAATAAGATGGCTAGAGGTCTTCTTTATAAAGCATATGAGGACAGACTTAAAGATCTTAATATATATATATTAGAGGAAAGGCAGGATAGAGGAGATATGATGTTGTTAAGTGCCGTTGAGTTGATGTTGACTCATGGCTACCCTCTGAATAGCTGTCCTAAACTGTGTTTGAACTTCAGTTGGGCAGCTCATTGTTGACAGAGTGGCACCCATAGCTGCTGTTATTGTATCGATCCATCTCATTGCTGGCCTTCCTCTTTTGCGTTGACCTTCTACCTTGCCAAGCATGATGTCTTTCTCTAATGATCTGTCTCTTCACATGATGTGTCCAAAGTATGAAAGTCAAAGTCTTGTCATCTGAGCTTCTAAAGAAAGCTTAGGTTTGATCTCCTCTAGTACTGACTGGTTTGTTCTTCAGGCAGTCCATGGTATACATAGTATTCGTCACCAGCACCATAATTCAAAGGCATCAATTTTCTTCCTGTTCAACTTTCATATTCATATGACGTTATTGACAATACCATGGCATGAATGAGTCAAATCTTTGTATGGGGAGAGACATCTCTGCTCTTGAGAATCTTGTCTAGGTCCTTCATAGCCATTCTGGCAAGGGCAATGCATCGTTGGATTTCTGAACTGCTTGTTGTTTCTTTATTGATAGTTGATCCAAGTAGGTTGAAGTTTATTTATTTATTTTTATTTATTTATTTACATTTCTTATATACCGCACTATTTGCGATCAGCGCGGTTTACATAAAAACAAGAAGGTAACCGACAATGAACAAAAGTCAGGTCATTACATTGAACAGGAACAAGTAACTTGGAAAACAGGGTAAACTATATACATGATGTCCACTATATACAAGTTGTCCACTATATACATGATGTCCACTATATACAAGTTGTCCACTATTTCAATTTTTTCTCCATCAATGATGAACTTATTGATTTTGCCAGTTGTCAGGATCTTTGTCTTCTTTACATTAAGGTGCAGGCCTATTTTAAGACTCTGTTCCTTGATCTTGAGAAGCAAATGTTTCAGATAGTCTGCACTTTCAGTCAGTAAAGTGGTATCATCAGCATAGTGAAGGTTGTTGATGAGTCTTCCACCAATCTTCACACCACGGTTGTCTTCATACAGTCCTGCTTCTCTGATGATTTGTTCTGCATATAAATTAAACAGGTAGTGGGAAAGTATGCAGCCTTGTCATACACCTTTGCTGATTTTAAACCATTCTGTTTCTCCTTGTTCCATTTGAACTGTTGCTTCTTGATCAATGTAAAGGTTGTGCAAGAGAACTATTAGGTGTTCTGGTATACCCCTGCTTTTTAATGTGGTCCAGAGTTTCACATGGTTTACACAGTCAAAAGTCTTGCTATATAGTCAATAAAACACATATAGATATCCTTTTGGTATTCTTTAGTCTTTTCAAGGACAAATCTAACATCCATGATGATTCTCTCATTCCTCACCCTTCCCTGAACCCTGCTTGCACTTCAGACAGTTCTCATTCCAGGTATGGTTGTAGTCTCTGCTGAACAATCTGCAGTAGAATCTTGCTGGCGTGTAGGATCGGATCAATTGTGTGATAATTTCCACAGTCAGTTGGATCACTTTTCTTTAGTATTGGCATAAACACAGATCTTTTCCAGTCAGTTGACCATGATGTTGTATTCCAAAATTTCCTGACAGAGCCTTGTAAGTATGGTAACAGCTGCATCCGATTGTGGTGATACTTCAATGTGAATGCCATCAATGTCAGGTGCTTTGTTCTTTGATAAGGTTTTCAATGCTGCTTCGACTTCTTCCTTCATCACCAATGGTTCCTGATCATAAGGTACAGATTGAAATGGGTATTGTTCCACTTGATCTTTATCGTATAATGACTGGTTATATTCTTTCTACCTTTTCTTGATCATTTCAGCATCATTCAACATGTATCCTTGAGCATCTTGTAACATTACAATTTGAGGCTGGAATTTTTTCCTTAACTCTTGTAGGTTTAGGAAAGCTGGTTTTCTTCTTCCTCCAATAGTTTTTAATTGTATTTCCTTGCATGCATCATTGTAGTACTACTCTTTGTCGTACCTTGCTGCACGTTGGAGACCTTTGTTGAGTTCTGTGATTGCCTCTCTTTCTCCTCTGGCTTTAGCTTCTCTGCATTTCTGAGCAATTTTCAGAGTTTCTTCTGTTATCCATTTTGGCCATTTTTGCTTTTTTACCTTTTGTAGACGCTTCTCATTTTATTCCAACACAACCTTCTTGAAGTCATCCCATAACTCTTCTGGAGATCTGCCATTTGTATCTAAAGCAGCAAATCAGTTTTGCAGGCAGTCTTTAAATTCTGGTGGTATATTCTCAAGGTCATTAAAACAAGAGGATAAGGAAACCTATTTGGTTTTCCAAAGAAGTGGCTACTCAAATAAGGGCAAAAAACCACAGCTTTCACAAAATTCAAAAGCTTGCAAACAGAAGAACACAGAAATGAATACAGGATCAAACTCAAGGAGACAAAAAGAGAAATAAGGATAGCAAAATCAAAGGCAGAGGAAAAGATGGCTAAAGATGTTAAGTGCGGCGACAAAACTTTCTTTAGGTATATTCAGGAAAGGAAGAAGATCAGAGGTGGAATTGCAGGACTCAGAAGTGCTGGAAACGGACTTGTGGAAAATGACATTGATAAAGCAAAATTACTAAACAAATACTTCTGCTCTGTTTTTACAAAAGAAATTCCTGGAGAAGGACCAGCTGTGACTCCCAAATATAAAAATGGGAATGAGGTAGATACCACACCATTCAGAGAGGATGAGGTTTCAGAACAACTTGCAAAACTGAAAATGGACAAGGCCATGGGACCGGATGGGATACATCCCAGGATACTTAAAGAGCTCAGAGAGGTTCTTGCAGGGCCGTTAAAGGAAGTTTTCAACAGATCCTTGGAAACGGGAGAGGTTCCTCAGGACTGGAGAATGGCTGACGTTGTACCTCTACACAAAAGTGGTGACAGGGAAGAAGTGTCAAACTACAGGCCCGTGAGCCTTACCTCGGTGGCGGGAAAAGTAATGTAGACGCTCCTGAAAGAGCGAATAGTGAACTTTCTCAAAACCAGCGGGTTACAGGATCCGAGGCAACATGGTTTTACCGAGGGACGATCTTGCCAGACAAATCTCATTGAGTTCTTTGACTGGGTGACCAGAGAACTGGATCAAGGACACGCGATGGATGTAATTTACCTGGATTTCAGCAAAGCCTTTGATACTGTCCCTCATCGGAGGCTTATCAATAAACTCAGTAGTTTGGGGATGGGTCTCAAGGTGGTAAACTGGATCAGAAATTGGTTGACTGACAGACGACAGAAGGTGATGATAAATGGAGCTCACTCGGATGAAAGGAAGGTGATTAGTGGGGTGCCTCAGGGTTCATTCCTAGGCCTGGCACTGTTCAATGTATTTCTGAGTGATATTTATTTATTTATTTAACATTTCTTATATACCGCACTATTGTCATCAGCGCGGTTTATATGGAACAGAACATATACATACAGGATAACTGTAGTGCATTTTACAAGTAACAGGAGTTTGAGAACTTGGAAGAAACAAGGTAAACTATATAAACCATATACTTGCTGAAGGACTGAATGGAAAAGTCTGGTTTTTTGCAGATGACACGAAAATTTGCAAAAGAGTGGACTCCTCTGAGGGAGTGCTTAACCCTTTGAAGGCCTACTTTAAAATTTTAATCCACCTTCTGCAGCCGGGTTAATTTTTGCATATTTCAGGAAAATTGTACCCGTCTTATTCAATATGTTCTAATAGTGATTTTCCTTCTGCTATGGTCATGTATTATATACCATTTGATAGGAATATTTAGTCAGAATTTTGGATCCCGAGAGTTTTGGGCTCGGCCTGGAAAGGGTTAACATGAGGAGGGATCTGCAAAAGCTGGAGGAATGGTCTGATGCTTGGCAATTAAGATTTAATGCGAAGAAATAAATTGTCATGCACTTGGGTATCAGAAATCCAAGGGAAATGTACACGATAGGGGGCGAGAGGTTGGTGTGCACGGAGGAGGAGAAAGACCTCGGTGTGATTATTTCTGTAGATCTCAAGGTGGCAAAACAGTGCAACAAGGTGGTGGCAAAAGCCAGGAGGATGTTGGGCTGCATTCAAAGAGGAATTACCAGCAGAAAGGAAGGGGTACTAGTGCCACTGTATAAGTCTCTGGTGAGGCCTCACTTGGAGTACTGTGTTCAGTTTTGGAGACAGTATCTTGCAAATGAGGTAAAAAGAATGGAAGCTATTCAGAGGAAGGTGACTAAAATGATTTGGAGCCTGCGTCAGAAGCCTTATGAAGAGAGACTTGAAGACCTAAATATGTACACTTTGGAGGAGAGGAGGGATAGGGGAGATATGATTCAGACCTTTAAATACTTAAAGAGAAATAATTAACAAACAAACCTCTTCCAGAGACGGGGAAGCTGTAAAACTAGAGGGCATGACATGAAGCTGCAAGGTGGTAAATTGAAAGGCAATATCAGGAAATACTTTTTTACTGAAAGGGTGGTGGATGCTTGGAATGTCCTCCCGATGGAGGTGGTGGGGGAAAACACAGTGACGGAATTCAAAGTGGCCTGGGACAGACACAGTGGATCACTTTACAGTAACAAGATTAAATCAAAATAAACTGAACCATCTAATTTCTCAACAAACAGGGGTGTCCTACATTGAGCGATGGGGGGAGGAGCTGTGGGTTCACCCCTAAACAAACAAAGAAACAAAGATATGGGGGGGTGTGAAGACATGGGGAGGGGTGCACCTGCTCCTGGTGGGTGCACCACTAAGCAAAGACATGGGTAGGGGTGCACCTACTCCCTAAAAGACATGGGAAGGGGTGCACCTACTCCTGCCATATAGCTGGGCAGACTAGATGGACCATACTGGTCTTTATCTGCCATCATTTACTATGTTACTATGTTACATTCATGAACGGCTTGCTCTGTTTCAACTTTTGCTTGAGTTTGCATACTAGTAGTTGGTGATCTGTACCACAGTCAGCTCCAGGTTTTGTCTTTATTGATGTTATAGAGCTTTTCCATCGTTGACTTCCACAGATTAGTCATTTTGATTTTTGTACAAGCCATTGGGTGAACTCCATGTGTACAGTCGCCATTTGTGTTGCTGGAAGAAGGTATTTGAGATTAATAGATTGTTGGTCTTGCAGAATTCTATCAGTCTTTCTCCGGCTTCATTTCTGTTGCCAAGCCCATATTTTCCAACCACTTTGCCTTCTTCTTTGTTGCCAATATTTGCGTTCCAGTCACTCATGACTATCAAGATATCCTGTTTGCATGTTCTGTCAGCTTCAGCTTATACTTGTTTGTAGAACTCATCAACTTCGTCGTCTTCTGCAGCTGTTGTTGGGACATATCCTTGAATTATAGTTGTGTTGATTGGCGTTCCTTGTAGACAAACAGAAATTAAGCATTCACTGACTGAATTGTATTTCATTAGAGTTCTTGCAAGTTTCTTCTTAATTATAAACACAGCACCATTTATTCTTTGTTTTTAATTTCCAGCATAGTAGACCATATGATTATCAGATGCAAAGTGCACAATGCCAGTCCATTTTAGTTCGCTGATACCCAAGAGATCGAGTTGTACACGTTCCATATCATTCTTGACCACCTTCAACTTCCCTTGATTCATGTTTCATACATTCTATGTCCCAATATGTAAGACATCTCTGCAGCTTCTGACTCTCATTTCTTGCACAGCTATATCAGCAGTCAGACGTCTCGAGGTCTTTGATCTAACCACATCATAAATGCTGGCTTTACTCTGAAAGGTCTTTAGCTGATCCCCAGTAGTCAGTTGAGTGCTTTCCAAGCTGGGGGTCTCATCTTCCAGCACTATAGTGCAATTATTTTTGTTGTGACTTTGCATTGGGTTTTCATGACAAGGTAAGGAGATAGATTGTCAGGCCTTTCTTCTGAACAGTTTAATTCTAGTGTTGTTGCCATTGTCACAGAAATGTGATCCTCTGCTGCCAACACCGTCCCATTCTGCTGCTGTCCAGATGGGTGCTTTGTCTTGGTCTGGCACCTCAGCTGAGACCTGTCCATCTTGGAGAACCTGCTAGTAGTTAAGCTACTGATAGCTTAGCCCTCAGCATCGCTGATGCACACAAGCCCTCACAGCATGATAAGCTGCAAACCAAGTGAGGGGGAGATATGATAGATAAGCTTAAATACCTCCATGGCATAAATGCCCAAAAGGAGAGTCTCCTGATTGAAAGCAAACTCTGCTAGGAGGGGACACAGGATGAGGGTGAAAGGGGTTAAACTCAGTAGTAATATGCAGAAATATTTCTTTACGTAAAGAGTGATAGTTGCGTGGAATAGTCTTCCAGTGGGCAATATCTGAATTCAAGAAAGCATGGGACAAGCACAGAAGTTCTCTAAAGGATAAAAGGGGACTATTGTAGTGGATATGGAAGGGCAGACAAGATAGGCCATGTGGTCTTTTTCTGCCATTATTTTCTATGTTTCTTTGTTTCCTTCTATCCTGCTTGAATGAGGTTGGGCTCCATGGCACTGTTCTACATTGGTTCTGCTCCTTCCTTTCTCATGTTCCTTCTATGTCTCTATGGATACTCTTTCGTCCACCCCTTACCCACTCAGCTA
Organism: Ichthyophis bannanicus; assembly: GCA_033557465.1. Taxonomy (NCBI): domain Eukaryota; kingdom Metazoa; phylum Chordata; class Amphibia; order Gymnophiona; family Ichthyophiidae; genus Ichthyophis; species Ichthyophis bannanicus. The sequence goes on from CM066032.1 coordinate 84,847,011, forward strand.
TGGCATTCCCCATTTTAGCTTCCCTTTTGTTCAACATTTTCCTAGCACCATTAACCCTTCTGGCACAACAGCTTGGCATCTCAGTTTATTATTACAGAGATGACATTCTATTGATTCTCCACACTGATCACTCATCTCCTGATCTCAATCCACTTAACACCTGCCTAGACCACATTGTTTCCTGGTTATGCTCAAACCACCTTAAACTTAATCTAGCTAAAACAACAGTGACTTGGTTAACTGGCGCCTTGCCCCCACCTTCTTTTGCACCTCAACACAATGGATCACAGATTTCACTCACACTTTCCTTCTGGTACCTCGGGGTGATCTTAGACTCTGCTTTAACTTTTCACCAGCACGTTAGCTCCATTGTTAAACACTCCTTCCTTTCCCTCCATCACATCAGGGCACCCTTTTCTACCTACATCCACTTTAACCACTTTATTTGTTTCTCTTATCCTTTCCCAACTCGATTACTGCAACTCCGCTCTTGCTGTTCTTCCACAGTATGAATTGAAACAGTTACAACTCAGTCAAAACACTGCTGCCAGGCTATTATTTTATGCCTCCCATTTCAACCATTTTACCCCCACTTATCAAGCTCCACTGGCTCCCAATTCACCACCGTGTCCAATTTAAATTCCTTACCATAGTCCACAAAACCATCCACATTGGTACACCTCAATATCTTCCCTTTCTCCTTATATTACATACGCCACACCGTGTCCTCCACTCTGTTCCCAAGCTCATTTAGAATCCACCCGTCACTCCGCTTTTTACTTCCTTGGCCCCTCCCTGTGGAATAGCCTTCCCCCACCCCGACCTCTGCCTGGAGCCATCATTTGCAAAATTCAAAGCCCAGCTCAAGACACACCTCTTCTGTAAAGCTTATAATCTCCCTCCCTGAGCATTTGCAATCCCTGCTCTTCCATTTTTTCTTTCCCCCTCCCTCTTATGTATCCTCTCTTCCTCTTTTCCTGCATCCCCCTCTGCCTCCTCATTTATGTGCATGTCCTACCACTCTTTCTACATACCATTGACATTCCTTTTTAGTTTCTTAGATATGTTTTTAAATTACATTTTATTGTAAACCACTCTAATGCCCCATGAAGGGTGGTATATCATGTTTTAATAAACATAACTAATATCTACGAACTTATGCAATAAAAGTTATTAAAAAATTAGTGCAGGCTCACAAAAATATTTTAAGTGCTGCTTAAAAAGCTATTTTATGAAGGTAATTTTGTAACATGATGCCTGCATTTGGAGATGGAGAAGGTGCCTATTTTTAGCCTATTTAATAAAGACACATAGACGCCTATCAGGGTCATTCCAAGGCATGAACAGCAGGGATGGGCGTCCCTCTTCTGACCCCGACTAACTTTCCCGCACGTTGTACGGGGAAGTTAGATGGGGGCGGGAAAGGTGTGGAGCAGGGGTGGCGTTAGGGTGGGCAGTGGGCGGTCAGTGGCCCCGGACGTACAGGGCCGATTCCAATGTCAGCCCTGTACGTTCGGGGCTGGCTTCGGGGCATTAATAGTTTGGTCTGGCGGTCAGGGATCGTGGCTTTTGAATGGAGCCATGGTGCTATGGCAACCAGATGCCATGGCACTGCAGCTCCATTCAAAAGCCCTGACTGAGTTACAGGCCTGGACGCAATTCTGATCCTGCAGGGCTAGACGTGCCCTGTGGGATCCCGGCTAAAAAAGTAAATCCACCAACAGTTTGGGGAGCACTGGCATCTTCGTTCCCCCTGCATGGTATAGCATCTCTCCCTCTCCCTTCCTTCTCTTTCCCACCCCATGGGTCCAGCCTCTCTCTCTCTCTCTTTCCTTCCTTCCCCACCATCGGTCAGCATCTCTCCCTTTCTTTCCCCTGCCCCCTTACCCCTGTGGTTCAGCACCTCTCTCTTTCTTTCCGCCCCTCTCCCCCTATAGTCCTCCCCCTTTCATACATACCCAGAACGTCACCATCACTGGCAGCAATTTCCAAACACTGCCTCTCACCGGCCAGATACCTCTCCTCTGCCACATCCTATCATCACCATAAACAGGAAGTTGAGTCACTGGGGGCAGATGCAGCAGAGGAGAAGTTCCTAACTGGTGAAAGGAAGCATTTGGAAATTGCTGCCTCTGCTGAGAACATTATGGGTATATAACCAAGTGGGAGGGCAGCCTGTGGGAGGGAGGAAAGACAGAAGTGCTGGACTGTGGAAGGAGCGGGGCCAGCATCAATAGCATGGGCGATTCTATAGTTGGCCAGGGCTGCGTGGCAGGGGACTGGATGAAATGGCTCTGGAGGCCGTAGTTTGGCACACTGTGATGTAAAGTATAGGCATATGAATGCATTTTATAAAATACATTTATAAATCATGGCTTCATCCATGCTCCACACAAACTCCTCCTCTGAGCTAGCCTACTCTACAAGTACGCACCTATTTGCTCTGTGTGTACATTTAGGTGTTACCTCATTTTATAAGATACCTTTGTGCACGTGAATCAGTGTTTCACATGCAAAAAAAAAAAGGGTCTATAAAATTACCTCCTATGAGTAATGTAAAAAGATTGAGCATAGAAATGGTAAAAATGCCCCTAATAACGTATTTATGCTATTCTCAAAACAGAAACCCCTAAATGCACTGGCTAAATAGCATGAGCATGTCACTAAGTATGGGGGCAGGTAAACTATGTGAATATGTTAAACTAACCATGCTCTGTTCTATTTATCTACTCCTGCTGGATTCCATGACACATGGACATTGCTTGTCAATGCAGAGGAAAACAAATGAGAAACCTACTGTAGTACCCTCCAGGTGAAGAGATGAAAGGAGAGTGGATGAAAGAAAACCGGCTTGAGTTTATGTTTACAACATCTGCCTTCTTTTTCAGTAAGAATCTTCAGAGAGTGGTGTAACAGGACATGCTTGTGGAGAGAATGGAGCATGCAAGAGGGGAATTCAGGAAGGAATCTGATCTCCTGGATGTAGACGGGCCCTGGCATCCAGCTATTTCCCATTCTTTGACCACCCTGAAGTGCAGACACTGAAAGGGCTGCACTACACGATCATCTATTAGAGCTCATAGAAATCAACTCTGCACTCAAATCAAAACAATTGGCCAGCTGCCTGCAGTTTGTCCTCAAGCCTCAGATTTTCTAAAATGGTCGTTAGCCACAGCAGCAATATCAGTGTTAGCAAAGACCCATTAATTGAAAATGCACTGGCTTTGTGTAAAGAAATATTAGATTTTTTTTTTAATTGAAAATTTCAAAGTATATACATCCAGTAAATATCATCAGAAAATACCAACAAAGCCATACATATAATCAGACATCTACGGATTAACTACCCTGCATTTATTTTATTTATTTACATTCTCTTATATACTGCGCTATTCTGCATCAGTGCGGTTTACATCAAACAAACTGAAATTACATTGAACAGGGCATTATAACTTGGAGATAACAATTTTACAGGGAACATGGGCTATGGAGGGTTAAGTGGCTTGCCCAAGACCAGAAGAAGCACCTGTGGGACTAGAAACCTCAGTCCTTCCAGCCCAAGGTTACTGTCCTCTAGTGGGATTTGAACCCCTGACCTTCTGGTCTGAAGTACCTTGCCTCAACCACTAGGCCACTCCATAACTTGGTTTCCTAGCCTACATCATGGAGAACAGCTGTACTAGTAAGCAGAGCATTTTATAAGCTAACAGGGCTAACCCACACTTAACCCCTCCCCCCCAAAAAAACAATCTATAAACAAATAATGAAATCACAAATAACTAACCCCATTCATGAACTATCTACTATCTAAAAGACTCTCCAGCTGGAAATGGTCAATTTAGACAATTAAACATTTACAGTGAAAGCGCAGGGAGAAGATCCCCCTTCCCCCCTCCCCCCGAGGCTTTAGCTGCAGGAAGGACTTCCTCCACACTTGTGTAGTACTGTGGCAGGTGCAGGCCTGTGACCCACAGTGTCCGAACATAAGCAGGCCAGCATGGCTAGCTTGACCTGTAAATGAGGCCTGTGGAGAGGCATATAGGATTGCACATCCCCCAATATGCTGCTATTGTAAGATAGAACTCAGTAGAAGTATTGAATTAGCTTAGGTAAGCAGAACTGCAGTATTGAAAGATGGAAAATACAGAAAAACATGTTTAAAAGTTACTGATAAGAAAAAGTACATCTGCAAAGAAATAATTGGGAGTGCTGACAGATGAGTTGCAGAGCCCAGCTCCTCTGCACGTACAAATTGGTTCTATAACCTTGAAAGTGTGAAAGTAACAAGTTGATGAACTGACCATTGTAATTGGGACTAGAAGGGGGGTATGCAGGTGTCATGCCCACTGGAGGGACATAACTGGATAAACTTATCAGTACCGGGACCAATAGAAGAGGTACGGGAGGTACGGGAGATTACCGGGACCAATGAAATGTTTTTCTATACCTAGAATGGAACAGAAGTCTATAAAAGTTGTTGTAATGCTTGAAAACTTTGCTCAGCCATTTTGAAATTGACTGGTTCGAGACTTGTGCACAAATAAATGATTTGGACCTTTTGAACAGACTCCTGGTATCATTGGTTTGTCTGCGCTTTGCTGCTACTATTCCTTGGTGCATTGGCCGGGAAGTTGTGGAATCAAAGTGTATATAGGGCAATATACCACGACTTTCCGCCTCTATAGGCTTGGTCCTGCCGGGATCGCGCCCTTCCGACGAGGGCTGCTCCCTGGCGCCACCGGTCCCTTGTATCGGAGGGAGCTGGTCGGACCTCGGCGGGTGACGAGCCCGGCTGGAGTCAACGCCTCGAACCCGAGTGAGGGGAGTCCGAGGTCCAACTCATGCGCCTGCTTGGGAAGTTTGAGGACCGGATCCGGTGAGTATAGTTTTGATTTTGGGTCTAGACAGAAATAGAAAGCGCAGTAGTACTGCCATTGGAACTTGGAACTTTGGAATTTGTAATCTCGAGATATTGGGAATTGGTAAGAGAGCATGATCACCTCTCAAGGAAGAGCCGAGTAGCCTGGCATGGGAATTCGCTGGGTGAAACCCTCATCCTTTTTGTAATTGGGAAATTGGAAAAGACTAGTCAGAATAGATAGAAACGAATGCATTCTGGGATACGTTGCTAGCATGATTGTGTGAACGAAGTGTGAATGAGAGGTCTGGCAGCACGGACCAAGTGAAGGCGGACCCCTGAGTAGCGCATTTCCTGACCGGGCGACCGCGTTCAGGTCGCGAAAAGGGGGAAGCGATTGTCGTCTTGTCTTGTTATTTGTACTCCTTATACGTTTCCAGGGCCGTGAGGACCCCTTACCCACGGTCCGCCCTCCTTTTCCCTTCTGTCTGTTGTTGCGCGCACACATCGAAATGGGAGGGGCGGGGTCTACTAGAAACACTCCATTAGAATGTATGATCGCACATTTTAAAGAGGGATATTCAGGAGATTATGGTATTAAAATGACAGCAGCCCGTTTGCAAATTTTGTGTACTAGGGAGTGGCCCGATCTAGACCCCATCTGGCCCCGAGAGGGAACGTTCAAAGTAGAGATTATTCAGTCAATACACCGTAGAGTGCGGGTAGCGCACCCTGATCAGTACCCTTATATAGATTCCTGGTTAAGTATTTGTGAAGATCCGCCCCCCTGGGCGCAGCGCTGTTATGAGGAACAGTGCAGAATAATGTTAGCTAAAACAGATTCTAGACAGAAAACGGAACAGCCTAGAATGAAAGAGCAGGATACGAAAGCCAGAAAGAAGCCCATCCTGGCAGATCCTGATTCCCCAGAAATAACTCTCAGGCAGCCCCGAACCCCAGGTCCAGTAAGAGTAGCCCGGCGTCCTGCCCCAGAAACCCAGAGACGGCCAGAGCCGAGGCGGGACCCAACCCCTGATCCCCCTCCTGGAGAAGAGAAAAAGGAAGAATTAGCGAGAAAAGAAGAGGAGGACCTAGAAAGCGAGTCAGAAGTGGAGACAGAAGAAGGAGAAAGAGAGAATCCCCCAGATGAGGAGGAAAGTGTACAAATAATTGAGAAAGCTAGTGTTAGCACTAGCACGCCAGTGACAGCGAAACCCAAAGCAAAACCTGTTGAGAAAAAGAAAGTGACTCCTGCAAAGGCAACGACAATAACCCTTAGATCCCAAAAGACACCCATAGCAGCTAAACTGTTTCCCTTACGGCAAGTCCCGGGAGTGCCCGTAAAGAATGATAATGATGAAGTGGTAGCGGGACCCCTAACTTATGTGTATATCCCTTTCTCTACAACTGATTTATTAAATTGGAGGTCGCACTATGCCTCCTATACTAGTAAGCCCCAGGAGCTGACAGAATTAGTAACTAGTATTATGGAAACTCACCAACCCACTTGGCCAGATTGCCGTCAGCTCCTGACCACCCTATTCACTACAGAAGAACGAGCAAGAATTAGAAAAGCAGCTATTGAATGGATGGCAGAAAACCCTGCAGCTCCGGCACAGGGGCAGAATATAATAGACCGTAGGGAAGCAGCTCAGAGAGAATTCCCGAATGAAGACCCCCAATGGGATCCAAATACAGATGAAGGATCCACAGCCCTAGCCCGTTTTCGCCAAGGCTTTTTACAAGGCCTGAAAAGGGGGGGCCAGAAAGCTATGAACCTTTCCAAAGTTGCAGGAGTAATTCAAGGAATAGATGAGAGCCCAGCAGATTTTTATGAGAGATTAACTGAAGCCTACAGAATGTATACTCCCTATGATCCCGAGGCACCAGGAAGTTTATGTATGGTGAATTCTGCTTTTGTAAACCAGTCTATACCAGACATTAGACGCAAATTACAGAAGTTAGAAGGGTTTGCGGGCATGAATGCAACACAGTTACTGGAAGTCGCTCATAAAGTGTATGTGAATCGTGATACTGAAAGACAGAGAGAATGTGATAGAAAGATGAAGAAGAAAGCTGATTTTTTGGCTGCGGCCATAGTGGAACAGAAAAGGGGAGGTGTCCCTAGTCGAAGGAGCAGAGGAAGAGGGCGGGGTCAAGGCGGAGGCCGGACCCAGAGACTAGGCGTGAACCAATGCGCCTATTGCAGAGAGGAAGGACATTGGAGAGATATGTGCCCGCAACTCGAAGACGCCCAGCATGATGACGACAGCAGCCATCAGTGGCGAGAAGAAAGACGAAGCTATCCCCGAAGCCGAGGAGGAGCCAATCGAGAACAATTCCAGCGAGAGAGAGGAGGAACCATTCAAGCATTGGCCACACCAGCCCATGATGAGAATGACGTGGATTAGGACAGACCGGGCTCCAAGTTGTCTTTAGGTCTCCAGGAGCCTATGGTCGGAATACAAATAGGAGACCAAATTATGGACTTTATGGTTGATACTGGAGCGCAACATTCAGTAATAGACAAAAAGATAGCCCCATTCACTACAAAAGCAGTCACCATCATAGGAGCAACTGGTGCCAAAGCCACAAAGTCTTTTCTTCAAAACCGAATATGCAGTCTGGGAGGACAGCAAGTAACTCATCAATTCCTTTACATGCCCGAATGTCCAGTGCCACTACTGGGACGAGATATGTTAGCCAAGCTTCAAGCACAGATATCTTTCTCTGAACAAGGAGAAATGCAAATGACAGTAAATCCCCAAACCAAACCAGCAGGAGTGATGCTGCTGACAGTTCCCCGAGAAGAAGAATGGAGATACTACATTGATGATTCGATCCAAGATACCTATTTTGAACAAACTTTGAAAAGTATTGATGCACCACCTGGAGTATGGGCAGAAGGCAGCCCCCCAGGCCTAGCCAAACATATAGCTCCAGTGATTGTAACCCTTAAGCCTAGTGCTACACCAGTGCACGTCAAAACAGTACCCTCTCCCAAGAGCCGCAATTGAAGGCATTCATCGCCACCTACAAAGATTGCTTGAGTATGGCCTACTAAAAGTATGCCAATCCCCATGGAACACTCCACTTTTGCCAGTAAAGAAGCCTGGGACAGATGATTATCGCCCAGTGCAAGATTTGAGAAGAGTAAATGATGCAGCTGAGACCATACATCCAGTTGTACCCAATCCTTACACCCTCCTAGGACTGATACCTGCTGAAGCTACCTATTTCACTGTACTGGATTTAAAAAGACGCATTCTTTTGCATAAGATTAGCCCCTGTAAGCCAAATATTGTTTGCATTCGAATGGCAAGACCCCATCTCTGGAAGAGGGGGCCAACTTACCTGGACAAGATTACCCCAAGGATTCAAGAATTCGCCTACCATCTTTAGTGCCGCACTGAATCAAGACCTTTCAAGCTATCCAGTAGCCCCGGGGAAGAGAGTGCTTCTCCAATATGTGGATGATCTGTTGATAGCTGCCGTATCAGAAAGTGAATGTATACTAGCCACCAAAGATCTCTTGCAGTTACTAGAGGAAGCTGGATACAAAGTTTCCAGAGCCAAAGCACAGCTATGCCAAAAAGAAGTGAAATACCTGGGTTTTCGTATCACCCAAGGAAGCAGAAGATTAGGCAGAGAAAGAAAAGAAGCGGTATGCAGAATTCCAACTCCAACAACCAGAAAGCAAGTCAGAGCCTTTCTGGGAGCGGCAGGATATTGCCGAATTTGGATACCCAACTTTGCCCAAATTGCCAAACCACTGTATGAAGTCACAAAAGGAGAAGAAAAGTCGCCACTGGAGTGGGGACTTGAGCAGGATACAGCCTTCCAAAAGTTAAAAGAAGAATTGATGTCATCACCAGCACTTGGACTACCAGATGTCCACAAACCTTTCCACTTGTTTTGTACATGAAGCACAGGGAAATGCCTTGGGCATGTTGACTCAGAAATTGGGAAATTGGGAGCGACCTGTAGCCTACCTATCGAAACAATTGGACCCTGTGGCCAAAGGATGGCCACCTTGCTTGAGAGCAGTTGCAGCTACAGCGCTACTAGTGAGTGAAGCAGACAAACTCACACTAGGACAGAACATACGAGTCACTGTGCCACATGCAGTCCTTGCCCTTATGGAACAGAAAGCAAATTATTGGCTCACCAATTCCCAAATGTTGAAGTACCAGAGCATGTTATGTGAAAACCCACAGATACAACTTGAAGTGAGCCATGCCCTGAATCCAGCCACCTTGATACCTATCAGTGAAGAACTCCCAGAACATGACTGTATCGAAGTCATGGAGACTGTGTTCTCCAGCCGACCCGACTTGACAGATGTGCCCATAGACAATCCTGACCAAACCTATTATGTTGATGGGAGCAGTCTCATCCTTGATGGACGACGCTGTGCCGGATATGCAGTCGTCACTCAACACGAAGTAGTTGAATCATCAGCCCTAGCCTCAGGCACATCAGCCCAGAAAGCCGAATTGATAGCACTCACCAGAGCATTGTTGTTAGGAGAAAAACTTATACTGAATGTATATACAGATTCCAAATATGCCTTCACTACCCTGCATGCCCATGGAGCTCTCTATAAAGAAAGAGGACTCATCACATCCGGAGGAAAATCAGTCAAATATGGCCCCGAAATATTGATGTTACTTGATGCCGTTTGGGCCCCAACACGTGTAGCTGTCATGCATTGCAGAGGACATCAAGCAGGAAAAGGAGAAGTTGCCCGAGGAAATAGATTTGCAGATGCCTCAGCACGACAAGCAGCTATGACAGGACAAATTGCCCCACAAGCTATGCCAATGCAAGCAGCATTGTTTCCAGTACCTTTGAATCTATGGACCCCACGATATACCACCAAAGAATTGGACTACTATTGTGACAAAGAAAATGGAGTATTGAAAGACGGATGGATTGAGCTGCCACCAGAAGAGGGCAGTCAACCTCCAGGACGAATAGTAATTCCTGAACTGTTAGGACCATCCTTTGTCAAAGCTTTCCACGAAGCTACCCACTATGGGAAAAGTGCTATGGAAAAAGCACTCAGACCACATTTCTACATCCCTCTGATGACAACCATATCAGCTTCAGTAGCACGACAATGTCAAACTTGTGCCAAGAATAATGCCAAGCAAGGCCTTATTACAGCACCCCGAGTTCAGTCAAGAGGTGTGACCCCCATGCACAACCTCCAAGTTGATTTCTCAGAAATGCCAAAAGCCAATGGGTACCATTACCTATTAGTATTAGTATGTACTTTCTCTGGGTGGGTAGAAGCATTCCCAACCAGAACTGAGAAAGCCCGAGAAGTTACCAAGGTCTTAATGAGAGAGATTGTCCCCAGATTCGGAATTCCAGCAGTAATAGGGTCAGACAATGGACCCTCATTTGTCTCCCAAGTTACTCAGCAGTTAGCAAAAGCCTTGCAGATACAATGGAAACTCCACACTGCATACAGACCCCAGAGTTCAGGGAAAGTTGAGCGAATGAATCGTACCTTGAAAGCCCAAATGTCTAAGCTTTGTCAGGAGACACAATTGAAGTGGCCCCAAGTGCTTCCCATAGCTTTATTCAGAATACGCTCAGCTCCTGTAAAGTCAACAGGATTTTCCCCTTTTGAAGTTTTGTATGGTAAACCCCCACCAATAGTGCAGGGAATCAAAGGAAGTCTAGCCCAAATTGGTTCAGAAATAACCAGACAAGAACTTCTAGCTCTTAGTTTTGTTCTGCAGACTCTCCATACGTGGATCCAAGACCAGTTGCCTATCAACTTGACGGAACCCTTGCATCCCTACCAGCCTGGTACCTCGGTGTGGATCAAAGATTGGAAGAAGACACCGTTGGAACCTCATTGGAAGGGACCGTACACCGTCATCCTGTCTACCCCAACTGCAGTAAAGGTAGCCGAGATCGACGCCTGGATCCACCACAGCAGAGTCAAGCCCGCCGCCGATCCTGAACCAGAGCAGTGGACAGCAGAACAGCACCCTGATGTACCCTTGCGAGTTACTCTGAGACGGCAACCAGCAGCTTAGACACTTCATCACAAGTGCTTTGCAGCAGCCAAGTCTTTCGAAGAGGATTGCTGTTTTCCATGCAGCAACAGCTTTGTTTCAACTAACCCAATTTGTGTGTGATTTGACACACTACTTAGAGACTACATTGACTAAGCCAGACTTCACAAGCCAACTGAAATTGCTAATAAGTTGGTTAATGTGTACTGGACAACCTGAGGATCTTCAATCAACACTCAGCACCCGTTAAATTGCTTCATTAGCAGACGGGACGAAGAATAATAGAACGTCGTGATCAAGATCAGCAAGCTGAGGATTCAGAAGAACTCCAATCAACATCGACATGCATCTCTACTTTTGCTTTGCTTTGGTTGCCTTCTTTGGAGGTTTTGAACAGACTCATGCTTTACCTCCATGCACTGCCTGCATTACTTCTACTAGAATTGGACTGAAAGTAACTCAGACTTTGCTTTATCATTCTTACTATACCTGCAAGGGGACAGTAACTCGGTGTATCTATAACACCACTGAACTAAATGTTTGCACTCATGGAAAAATTAAAACATGCTATAATCCGCATCAGAATCCATCCTATTACACGATGGAAATAAGATGGAAGGATGCAGATGGACCTATATTAGCTGCAACGCCGCCACTTAAGGACATTACTAAACCTGCTGTTTTGAATTTTGATGCATGCAATGCTATTAATAGAGATAGTTATTCCACCTGTGGTACATGGGAGAAAGCGTATCGAAATGACCATAAGTATATGTGTCCAGAAGGTGCCACAGGATGGAGAAAGTGTACAGGTAAAAAGGAACCAGGCTATAGTACTGCCCCAGCAGCAGACTACTATTGCCCGTATTGGGGATGTGTTTTTTATGCTACCTGGAATACTGGTATAACTGATGAGAAAATAGATAAACGAATGGCTACTTTAACCAAGCCAACCACAAATGATAAATGTCAGAAAGATGCTTGTAACCCCTTACACTTACGTATACACAATCCCCATGCATGGAAACAAGGATACAAGTTTGGTTTACGTATTGCTGGAGGAGCAATAGATCCGGGGACCATTGTGTATATCAGATTGAATACCCAAGCCCACAAGTCATCTAAATATCATATTCATAATACTTTTTATGAAGCCATGCATGTAAATAAGTTTGAGATCCCTCACCCCTCACAGAATTTATTTCTAGAATTAGCCGGAGCAGTAGTATCTAGTCTTAAGATCACAGATTGTTATTTCTGTGGCGGAACCCAAATGGGAGATCAGTGGCCATGGGAAGCCCAAGAATTGAATTATTCCATGATTTACAATCAGACTGAATTACACAAGACTACCAGTGAATGGGTGTTAGCGCACTCAATCGTTGGACGTCTTTGCTATGCCAGAACTGGACCCCAGTTCACCCAAAGAGTAGGACAGCTGGTCTGTCTTAGCCAGAAGTACTATAACGCCACGACCAAGAAGATAGCATGGTGGTCAGGAATTGGACATCCTGAACCTCCTAACCCATTAGCCAGATTTCCTGAACTTGCAGGTCTATGGACTAACCTTGCCAAAGTCCAAGCCTGGCAAGCCCCACCTGGCCTATATTGGATCTGTGGAAACCGAGCATATGCACAACTCCCACCACACTGGGGAGGAGCATGTGTCTTAGGAACCATCAGACCTTCTTTCTTTCTTTTAAACACTGAACATGGAGAACAATTAGGATACCCAGTATACACTACCCACCGACACAAAAGAGCACTAAGACAGAAGAGAGAGGCCTTACAGATAGGCAAGTGGGAGAAATGGCAAGGTGATGATTGGCCACCAGAAAGAATCATTGAATATTATGGACCCGCCACTTGGAATGATGATGGTATGTATGGTTATCGTACCCCAATTTATATGATTAATCGTATTATTCGCTTACAAGCAGTAGTTGAAATAATAACCAATGAAACTAGTCATGCTCTCACGCTTTTAGCTAGACAAAGTACACAGATGCGCACTGCGATATATCAGAACCGCTTAGCACTTGATTATTTGTTAGCAGCTGAAGGAGGAGTATGTGGTAAGCTGAACTTAACCAATTGCTGTTTGAAAATAGATGATAAAGGTCAAGTAGTTGAAGAAATTGCTAAAGATATGCAAAGACATGCTTATGTGCCAGTACAGACGTGGCACTCATTGAAATTTCCTAATTGGTTTGCTAACCTCTTTTCATGGGTGGGAGGATTTAAGACTTTCATCGTATTGGTACTAATCCTTGTTGCTGTTATCTTCTTATTACCATGTTTAATCCCATGTTGTATGCATTCCATTCATAACACTATTGATAGTACAGTAGAGCGGAAGACCGCAACAAAAATCATGGCTTTATATACAGCCAGTCCTGGTAGAAATCCTTTAGCCAGGATGTGATTCTTCAGAAAGTGATTTAATTCTCACACCTTATTAAGTAATAGGGTGAGATTAATCAAAGGGGGGAATGTGGCAGGTGCAGGCCTGTGACCCACAGTGTCCGAACATAAGCAGGCCAGCATGGCTAGCTTGACCTGTAAATGAGGCCTGTGGAGAGGCATATAGGATTGCACATCCCCCAATATGCTGCTATTGTAAGATAGAACTCAGTAGAAGTATTGAATTAGCTTAGGTAAGCAGAACTGCAGTATTGAAAGATGGAAAAATACAGAAAAACATGTTTAAAAGTTACTGATAAGAAAAAGTACATCTGCAAAGAAATAATTGGGAGTGCTGACAGATGAGTTGCAGAGCCCAGCTCCTCTGCACGTACAAATTGGTTCTATAACCTTGAAAGTGTGAAAGTAACAAGTTGATGAACTGACCATTGTAATTGGGACTAGAAGGGGGGTATGCAGGTGTCATGCCCACTGGAGGGACATAACTGGATAAACTTATCAGTACCGGGACCAATAGAAGAGGTACGGGAGGTACGGGAGATTACCGGGACCAATGAAATGTTTTTCTATACCTAGAATGGAACAGAAGTCTATAAAAGTTGTTGTAATGCTTGAAAACTTTGCTCAGCCATTTTGAAATTGACTGGTTCGAGACTTGTGCACAAATAAATGATTTCGACCTTTTGAACAGACTCCTGGTATCATTGGTTTGTCTGCGCTTTGCTGCTACAGTACGAGACACATCCGGGAAGATAGACATCTCTTGACCATGAAATAAAAAATCTTTTTTTAGAAAAATAACATTTCATATTCCTGATCTTATCTACCACAGTAGTCAAGGCCATGATCAATGTGGCCCGGGAGGATATTGCCTCATTTAAAGTTTCCAAAAACGCAGTTAAATTTAAATCAGAATGCTCCTATACCTGAGCCACATCATCATTCCAACCGATCCAACAGGTAATCCATATTAGAAACCAGCATGCTATCTGTCCCTGGTAACAATAATATATCTTTACAATATTTCTTAAATAACATCAGAGGGGACATGAAACATGTCTTCGGGAAATTTAACAACCTAAGATTTTTTGCCTAGTTGGTGTTCTCAATGGCCTCATTCTGTTTAAATAGCACATAGCTATCTTTCAATCCTGCAGCTCCAGCTGATTGAAGTAGCCCTACTTGACTTTCCACTTTATCGAGCCGCTGGGAGACCAAGGGCACACTTGAATCCACTTCTTGAGATTTTTTGACAACATGTTCTGTAAACATAAAAGTTTGCTCCATAAACCCAGATAATAAAGCATTTGTCTCAGAAACAATCTTCCAAATGTCCAACAGTGTAACATCCATGGCAGATGCTGCGGGAGTCAATCTTAGACCACTCAATGTCTTGGCCATCTGAATAGGAACCAAAGAGACAGTGCTGTGGCCTGGGCTTGGAGTGAACCCCCAGACACAGCATTATCCCTCACAGCTCTAGGGTCCAATAATGGGGTAGAAACCTCCTCATCCATAAAAGCCTGAAGGGAGCCTGAGTTAGGGCATGGAGTCCTGTCGATGGAACTCAAAGAGGCACCAGATATGGATATGGAAACATCAAGTAATAAGACATCTAGTCTAGTTTCATCTCTCCCAAGGTCCGGCCATACTGGTCCATCGGCCCAATGATTCCCTTGGGTGCTGAAACAGCCATATCAGATCCTTCTCCACCTGTTTGATTTTCCTCTTCCAGTGGCCCCTGGCATCTTTATCCCCTTTGGTCACACACCCCTTCGGGCATGCAAGCACGGGTCATGTCCACAGCCGTGTAACAGCTGCCGGTATTTAAATGCCTCCACTCGTATCCCCTTGATGATGGTGTTGTAGGAAGAGGGTCCTCCACTGTTGACATCGGCCAGGTAGTAAGTCTCTCACTCATGCAGTCAAAGCCACCGCTTAAAAAAACCAGTTGATTCTCCATACTAATTTATTTTTAAGTGTTGAAATTTGTTGCCACCTCTTGCTTGTCATCCTTTTGTTCTTCTCCATGTCTTTCATACCTTGCTGGCACCCTATAGAAGCTATATATATATTGTACAAGGGCAGGGGGGGGGGGGGGTAAGTCTCTGGCCTTGTAACAAAAAAGAAAGCTACAGGCACACTGCAGAGATCATTTAGACCTCCGGAACTGAAGTGTGCCCATAGCTTTCTGTTTTGTTTCCGGTGGATGAGGAGTGTTACTTTAATATGTCTTTCTGTATGGAAATTTTCTGCCATCAGAACTTCACAGACAGTAATGAGGTGAGTCACTGCTTCCAGGTCTTTCTTACAGAATCAACATATATCTGTGTTGCCAGTTTTTTCAATGCTTGCTGTAAACCATCTCAACTGTTAGCCACTATCCTGGGCTGCAACTATCAACCTACTACTACTACTACTGGTTGGAGAATTGCTGTGCTTCTCTTAAGGGGTGAGATTATAGTTCTCTCCCCAAGTCTTGCTGGGTACCTTCAAGAGTGACCCCGCTGTATAAAATCTATACTGAATCCCAGCAAGGCAACACTACAATTGACGTATGGTTGGAACAAAAAAGAAAAATACATACTAGTCGCATGTCACCCAAGATAAAAAGGTGCCTGTAGCTTACGCACTACGGCTAACAATGGTGGTTGCAATAGTTCAAGCACTAGATAACAACCCTGCCACAGATCAAGGCCATGGTGAGCATGTTCATGGATCCACTGTGGCAGGAGATAAACCACAGAAATTAATGAAGAAGTTATGAGGATTAACTATGGTTAAGTGGACTTCTGCAGATAAGGAGATAATGTACTGCTACTTTTATGCTACAAACCCTATATTTAAATCTAGAGGGTATACAAAGAGAATCCACCAAAAACTGGAAAAGAGGAAAATTGCCACAAGAAAAACTACAAAATGCAACATATGTAAATTTAATAGGCCCGATTTTCATTTAGGCAGGCTAAAACCCAGGTTGGCCAGACATGCTGGCAGCCGCTGAGGCTAAGTAGGTAGCAGAGATTTTCGATGCTACCCGGTTAGCCCGAGCGCCTCAAAGATAGATGAGGAAAACCCTTGCCTATCTTTAAGGTGCCAAGGGCTAACTGGGTAGCATCGAAAATTGCTGCTACCCATTTAGCTCTTTCCTCGGCTCCCGATCCACCCCGATGCTAACTGCATAGCACTGGGGTGCGTTAGAGATAAACCAGGGAATTTTCGAAGGCACTACCCATGTAGGTACCTTCAAAAATTCCCTGTTAAGGCATTTACATGGTTAATTAGGTCAGTTACCTGTATAAATGCCTTCGAAAATCGGGCCCAAGATCTTTAATTTCACAGATCAAAGCAAAGAAGTATTGGAGTGATAACATCTTGAAGCAACTATGGACTTCTGTGGAAAAAGAAATACAGGGAGAAGGAGACCTGGGTGAGAGTACCAGAAGAAAGGAGTACAAGGAAACAGAAAGAGCAGTTGAGGGGGAGAAGGAGCTTGGAGATTTGGAACTTCAGGAAAGTGAGGTAACTGCAGGACAGGTCATCCAATCAATTGAAGAGGAGGAAGAAAGGGAGGAAGAAGACCCAGAGGTGGAGGAATTCAAGATCGAACTGCTAGTCCACATAGAAAAAGATGAATATGCAGGGTTTCAGGCAACGGAAAGACTACCCAAGTTAAATTCAATACCTAAGGTTAAAAGTATGATTATAAATATGAACAAGGCCATATCCAGTATAAAGGGACCATATATTGACATTGCTAAAATAAATCGAATACAGTATTGTGCAGCTAAAATTATTACTGCTAGAATAATACCAGTTAAAGTGCAGGGCCAGAAGAAAAAAAAAAAAACAACAGAAGTTCCTCCTTGGAAAAAGCGCATTCAGGGAAAAATACAGTCATTGAGTACAAAAAGCTCCCCGATAGACGGATATGTGAAAAGATTAAGATCATCAAAGATATTACGGAATATTGAAGACATCAAGCTGAAGTATGCTGCGTTAACAGAAGACCTGAAATTTCTACTGTATGTTCAAACAATAAATTGAAAGTAGCAGCAGAAGCGCAAAAACTGCGAAGATATGAAGAAAACTGAAAAAAGAGATTCAAAATAAGCTATTTAGAGAGAACCCAAAAATATTTTACAGGGTCTTGGGAAAGAGTATTAAGATAATAAAAACACCACCAATCAAAGCCAAAATAGAAAGCTTCTGGAGAAAACTATACAAGGACCCCCATAAAGCACAACCAAGAAGCATAATGTTTATCCCACATACAGGAGCATTTAGAAAGAGCAAACATCACACCTATGGAATGGCCTGCAGTAACAACAAATGAGCTGGTAAGCAGGTTAGAGATGGCAGATGTGGTTCCTATCCACAAAAGCAGAAATAAGAGTTGAAAATTGCAGACCAGTGAGACTGACCTCTTTGGTGACTAAATGAATGGTAACGCTGCTAAATAGAGGGTAGGTGTATTTTCTGGAATCCGAGGGATTACAGGATCTGAGACAGCATCGCTTTACTAGAGGTAAGTTTTGTCAGACAAGTTTGAATGATTTCTTTAGGTGGCCAGAAAATTGGATGTGAGGAGAGCACTAGATGTGGCATACTTAGATTTTAGTAAGGTGTTTGACACTGTTCTGCTTTGGTGACTAAACTGAGTGCTCTTGGGGTGGATCCTAAAATGCCTGATTGGCTTAGAAATTGGTTGACTGGGCGATGACTGAGGGTAGTAGTAGTAGTAAATGGAGTTCACTCTGAAGATAGGGGCTTTACTAGTGCTATGCTGCAGGGATCGGTCCTTGGTCCTTTTCTTTTTAACATTTTTCCGAGCCTGAAGCTTTTACTTTGCCTCATGCGGTTGCATTGCACTTGTGATTTTTGCACTCGGAGTTGCCATTAAAAACAGCTTATAAAGTGGCACAGAAGGGGGTTCAAATTTGGAGTCATAAATGTTTGCCAAGAAAACTCCTAAAGAAGACATTACCGAAACACGGCCTGTGTCATATTAGCTTGCCACTTTACCCCCTTGGGGTACACATTGTTACCCTGGTTATACTTTATTAAAGTTATTCTTCTGAGTTACCACGTTTGGACTGGGTTTCTGTTGTTTTATGTGGGATCATGCTTTGTGTTGTTCAAATGTCTATATAGACATCCCTAGGGGAGCATTCAAGAAGCAAAAAAGGTCTAATGGCATGATGGTTACAGTAGTGGCTTAAGAGCTAGATGCCCAGGGTTCTAATTCCAATGTGTGGCTTTGTAATCTAAAGCAAGTCACTTAATTCTACACTCTCTGGATGTTTTACGGTGAAAACAATCACTTTTCTGATTTGTGCCTGGAGCAGGAATAAACATGCACATGCCTACAGATATCTCTGTTGCTTCTGGGATCCAACAGGGATGTGTAAGTCCATTGCCCCTTCCCAGACATGACTCCACTACACCCCTGTGCCTACTTGAATGATCCCATACTGGAAAGTCTGTGAACCGCATTTGTGTAATGGTTATGGAGACGTGTCCATGATTTCAACATCAAAGTGCATGTCTTAAGATGGCTAAATCTTTTAGAACGACCCTCCAAGGGGATAGACTTAAACCTTCAATATGTATACTTTGAAGGAAAGGCAGGAAAGGGGAGATATGATTAAGACATTTAAATATCTCCATGGTACATATAAATAAATGGGATGTGGCCCTCTTTCAATTGAAAGGAAGCTCTGGAATGAGAGGTCAGAGGATGAAGGTGAAACGGAATAGATTCAGTAGTAATCTAAAGAAACATTTTTTATGGAAAGGGTAGTGGATGCGTGGAACTGCCTCCCAGTGGAGATGGCAGAGAAAAGAACTGCATCTAAATTCATGAAAGCATGGGACAAGTACAGAGGATCTTTGAGAGAAAGAATGAGATTGTAGAATTTAATACTTCTCATGGATGGGCAGACTGGATAGGTCATTTGGCCTTTACCTGCCATCATTTTCTATGCTTCTGTGTTTCCATGAAAATGGTTTATAAAATTATCTGCTTATAAGTTAATTTTATAAAGGATATGTCCCAAGGAGATATATAAAAAGGATACATGCAAACTTATTTAGAAGGGTATGCATTCAGTGCTATTTTATAAAGGAGTAACATGCACATACATAGGACATGCCATCTAGGAATGTATACCTAGAAAAGGAGCAAGTTCTTGGCAGGAATGGACATGTACTAGGTGGGATGCATATGTAGGCGCATACTATATATAATTATAAGTAATGTTTCTGTCACAAAAAATGGGTTCAGGCATTTATTTCTGCTACCAAAGATGTTTAAGCCTCAAACAACTTCACTTATGAGACCTAGTGCATAGTTTGTGCTAGAGATCTTCCCCCTTCCTTTGTCTCTCACCCACTCTATAACCTTCTGTCCTTTTCAAGGGCCTCTTAACCCCTTCTCAACACCTCTAGTTTCTTCAAACCATCTTCCTTCCCCATATTTTTGCACTTGGTTGCTCATCCTTACTCATACCCCTCATCCAATCACCTAGTCCCCATTGTTCTTATACTCTCTGGTCAATTTCTCACTCTTCCCCCAACTATCCCCAAGTCCCCAGTCTTCCACCATATCAGTCCCTCAGTCTCTACTTACTCGGCATGGGACAAACACAGTGGATCCCTTTACAGCAACAGGATAAAAGCAAAATAAATGGTACCATCTAACTTCTGAACTATCTAGCATCTCAACAAATAAGGGTGTCCTACATGGAGTGCTGGGTTCACCCCTAAACAAAAACAAAAACATGGGGAGGGGTGGCCTGCACAGAGCGACAGGTGCACCTACTCTTGCCATCTTGCTGGGCAGACTAGATGGACCATGCTGGTCTTTATCTGCCGTCACTTACTATGTTACTATGTTACTCTCCCAATACTCAGCTAATCTTACAGTCTGCCTTCGTTTGTTCTCCCACTTAATTTTAGAGTCTCCACCTAGTCCGAGTTTTTGGTCTCTAGCTTTCCCATTTCCCCAGTACCTACCCCCATGTCTCCTACTCTCCTTCCCCAACTCCCACCCATCTACTTCCTTCTCCAACATGCCTTAATCCAGTCTTTCCTCCTCCTACCACCACATCCATTCTTATGCTTTTCCCTCTCAACCTTCCCCCATTTATGACCTTTTTCTTCAAAACCCACCCAAAATACAAAATATCTGTTTTCTTCTCCCTCTTCACTCCCACGTTCTGCCTCCTTTTCCCATCCTGACACTAACGTCTACCAATATGAGCCCCCCCAAGCCCCAGTATCAGCCCCCCCTTCAGTCTCTATCCCAGCCTCTTACCCCCAGCTTCAGTTCCCTTCCTGTCCCAGCTTCTCAGTCCCTTTCCAGTCACCAGCATCAGTCCTTTTCCTGTTCCAGTCTCAGCATCTACCTCTTTTCCATTCTATGTCCTCTCTAGTATCAGCCCCATCAGTTCCAACCCCCTGTGTTAGCCCTCTCCCAGTCCCACTCCACAAGTGTTAGATCTCTTCCAGTCCCAGCCTCCCCAGTACACCTATTGCCATACCTCTTCCAGTCTAAGTCCCCCCATGTCAGCTCCCTTCCAGTCCTAGCAGCCTTGCATCCACCTATTTCCAGTCCCAGCCCCAGGATGAGCCCTCCTTTAGTTTCAGCCCTCATTTCAAACATCAGTCTCACTCTCAGCCCACCTCCTCCCTCCAGCTGTCAGTCCCAGCCAGTCACATCCTCTTCTCTACTTCCTATTGTGCTACATTAATGATGTCTACAGACACGGGGGCGTTTTCCTTTGCTCCCACAGTTGTGCTGTGTTGTAGCTTTCTGCACTGCAGAATTCTTAAAGGCAAACACAAGCACATCCTGTCTTTGGCAAGAAACAGGAAGTGCTTGTCACTGACTTTTAAAAATGTCATGGTGCAGGCAGTTGCAACACAGCACAGCCATTGTAGTGAAGGAAAATGCTCCTGTGACTGTGAAGGGGTGAGGTTTCCAGCACCCTTAAGCTTAGGTGCCCCAAACCAGTGCCTCATTAGCTCACCTGTTAAGTTGGCCCTGCTTTACAGGTAAAGGTTTAGACAGCCCTTTTTCTCAGAACACATATTCTCCTATCCAACCTATATAAACTGATCCCCTTAAGAGTTAGGAGCACTCACTGGCAAGTGTAACCACAACAAAGATAGCAGTGATCATGAAATTCAAATCAATAGCTTAGCACCTGCCCATTTCTATACCCGTATGAAACTGATGTGCCTTGCACATTGTGAGTTATGGAGAAATGCTTCAAGAGTTTCTGTGATGTTTAACTATTCTGTTTGAAAAATATATCTGTTGTGTGAATATGTGTATATACGAGGGCTATTTTTAAAGTAAGGTCCAGTTGGCTGTAGCTTTGTAAATTGTTTCCCCCTGTAGAAACAAGCAAGCGTGCCAGCTTCCATACAGTTTATACAGAGATGTTAAAATGTTTAAGACAACTGAGCGGCCCTCCAACTGAAATATGGTCTGTGATTTGGTTATTGAAAACAAGGACCATGTCATTAGCGGACATTCATCGCCAGATATGTGAGGTGTATGGCCCTAATGGGATGAGTGACAGCAAAGTGCGTAAATGGGTAAGATTGTTCAAGGACGGGTGGGACAATGTCCATGATGAACAGTGATAAGGTCAACCTTCAGTAATCACAGAAGATTTGGTGCGCATAATTGATGCAAAAATTCATGAAGAACGGCGATTCATGATTTCCATTTTGTCACTGAAATTTCCACAAGTTTCAAGGTCAGTGCTATACAAAATAATTTCTGAAAAATTGCAGTTCAGAAAACTATGCTCGCAATGGGTTCCCTCACCCATTTACGCACTTTGCATGTCACACCTCACATATCTGGTGAAGAATGTCTGCTGATGACACGGTCCTTGCTGTCAAAAACCGAATCACAGACCGTATTTCACAGTTGGAGGGCCGCTCAATTGTCTTAAACATTTTAAAGTCTCAGTATAAACCATACAAAGTGACGCTACGACTGCAAATGGCATCTGCTTTTGCACAAGGCATGCTGGTGCAAGCAGTGTGGGCTAAGTAAGGTGTAGGCAGCCACAACACACTGGATAGACAGACACACACTCCCACACCTATGCCAGCATTGTGCAAATATAGAGGCTTTTGGCAGCCCTGGCCACCACACCAGTCCTGGGCACAGTGCAGGCATGGCTATGGTACGCAATACTGTTGGGGTCACTCCCAGGGGTGGTAAACACTGTCAGAAACCAAAAATGAAACACGCTCCACAGATATCAGAAAGATTGCTATGATGCAGCTCTATCAGCAAATTGTGCTTAACTTACGAATTGCTATCTGCCATTAATCATAGCAACCTTTTGATATATGTGTAACGTATTCCCAGGTTTAAGGCAGCATTGCTAAGGTATGCAAGTGCTAGTATTGGGAGATGCTGCTGCACGCAGGGCCCAACAGCCTGACCCTCCATAAGGCTTTGGATAGTGGAGCCTGTGGGTGCGGGTGTTTCTGCCCCTGTTGGCCGCTACTCTAGGGCAGAGGTTCCCAACTCTGGTCCTGGTGGGCCAAACACTGTTCAGGTTTTCATGCTGTCCCTAATGAATATGCATGAGATACATTTGCATACCATGGGGATGGCACATAGAAATGCAGCACAGGCATCTTTATTAGAGACAGCATGAAACCTGAATGGTGTTTGGCCCTCCAGGACTGGAGCTGGGAAACTCCGCTCTAGGTATTGCACGTGTTTATGGTTTCTGTGCTCTGTAGGGTAAAATATAGGCATTTCAGGCATGTTTATGTTATCTGCAATAAAGGTTCCGTCTTTATTACCATGGTTTAGTACTGGGTAAAATATGGGGACTGGGTTGGCAGGAGCCACAGCTGGGGCTTGAACCTGTGACCTTCTGCTCCTGAACACACTGACTGTGTGTACTGCATCACACTCTTGCCACAGGGACAGTTCATTCCCTGGGGATACCATGACTGTTCATCACAAAGAGCCTGTCTGTTGCAGTGCACAGCACCCACCTAAATAGGGCTAGGCCATGGTCTGCTGTGGGCAGATGCCACTGCCCCCTCCACCACCAGTACCCCTCCACCACCATGCTGATATGCCCTTATGCTGGTGGTGCTGGTGGTGCGCAGTCTCAGGCCATCCAGTGTGCCGGTAGGTGGCTGCCTATGGTGCGGCATCTGGGGTAGGTGTGCCTGCATAGATGTCCACGCTTCCCCCCCCCACCACCGCCTGCCAATGTTCTGTGCCCTTGGGGGTACCTGCTGGGTACTATCTCCTGTGACACTGTGAGAAACACACTCGTGCCCATGTTGGGCCCTCATAAGTTGCTGTCTGGCTGCTGTACAGTTTCAGCATTCCTATGTGCCACCTAGGCATCTCCCTAGTCTGCACTGTGCCCCAGCTGCACCACAGCATGTGCTGCCTGCAGCCCTCTGTATCCCATTTTCAAGCATCTGTACAGTTGCTCTTTTCTGACATGCTCACCCTGCTGTTGCTGCACATGTGCATGCCATAAGAAACCTGTCCAATAAAAAGGGAAAACCCTGATCAGCGTTATTTCAATGTGGGATCATTCACCTTGTAGGGGGACAGAGCATAGACCCTTCCAAAAGTAATATCTTTTTTTGGAGCGTATTCAGTAGTGTTTTTTTATTTTTCCCATTAATATCACTATTGGCCAGCTTGGTTATGGTGATTTTAAATTTTGTTCAGATCCTTTTCCATGTTCCCTTTTGTTCCGTGCCCATGTATCACAACTATCACTTTTTTTAAAGTTTCCCTGGCTTTGTTGTACATTGCTGACGGAAATGGTTTCTCTTTCCTGCAAATGTGCCTTAACACGAGGGTTTCACTGGTGTTAGTGATCAGACCCAGATTCCACAGCATTAGTGTGCCTGGAGCCTCTCCCCTCCCACTCTCCACCTATTGACCCCTTCTCTTCGCCCTCTGGGAAGCCTTCCTCCACCCTTCAGCACCAGATTTCACAGCGTTAGGCGCGTTATCATGAGATAAGGTACATTATCGCGTGATAATGCGCCTTCATCGCCCGATAACATACCTTATCGCGTGATAATTCCGCCGCTGCGACGTTAGCACCCTTTAGTAAACATACCCCAAGATCTTCCTTGTATAAAGCCATGTTGCTGTCTCCCATTAGGCCATGACCATCTACATGCTGAGTAATTTTGTTTTTTTATGATGGTTTCTACCATTTTTCCCGGTACTGAAGTCAGGCTCACTGGTCTGTAGTTTCCCGGATCACCCCCGGAACCCTTTTTAAAAATTGGCGTTACATTGGCGATCCTCCAATCTTCAGATATTACAGATGATTTTAATGAAAGTTCAGAGATTACTAATAGCAGGTCTGCAATCTCATATTTCAGTTCTTTCAACACCCTTGGATGTATACCATCCAGTCCAGGTGATTTGCTGCTATTCAGTTTATCAAATTTATTTATTTATTATTTATTTATTTAGCAACTTTTTTATACCGCTCTATCTACAAGTCACAGTGGTGTACATGAAATGCTTCAAACAAGAATATTACATAGAACATAGAACAAACTATTTAAATTTGCTTTTATACTGCCTTTCTACTATTCAAGGCAGTTTACATTTAACTATGTGTGTAGCAGGGCTGTGGTGGGCCTCTGCTGTATATGGAACTAAACATTGTAACAATGGAACAGAGTAACAGGGGTAATCACAAACCACAATTATTTACAATGTATTTTAGAAGGTACTTGGATACATCAAAGATAAAATGTTTATATATATTTACAATAGCTTGGGCCAGTGGATTGTAGTAGTGGTTTGTTGTTTAGAAAGCAGACAGATCTGTAATAGTGTATGGTTATGCCAGAGGAGCAGTTGGAGAGCTATTTCATAATTGACAGGAGGGATATCAGGAGAACAGTGCAGTTGAAGGCAGTGCATCATGCTTGCCATTGGGGGAGAAAGATGCCACAGAAGGTAGGGCTGTATACAGGGAAACATTTTCCAGGTTGTTTTTCATTCATTTGGGCTTTTTTTCCAGATTCGCAAACTTTTTTTTGCTTTGGTTCACTTATTCGTTTTAAGAAAACATTGTTAACAAACATTGGCGACAAAACATTCTTCAGGTATATTCGGGAGAGGAGGAAAATCAGAGATGGAATTGCAGGACTCAGAAGTGCTGGGAATGGATTTGTGGAAAGTGACATTGAAAAAGCAAAATTGCTAATCAAATACTTCTGCTCTGTTTTACTAAAGAAAATCATGGAGAAGGACCATCTGTGACTCCCAAATATAAAAATGGGAATGAAGTAGATACCACACCATTCACAGAAGATGATGTGTTAGAACAACTTGCAAAACTGAAAGTGGACAAGGCCATGGGACCGGATGGGATACATCCCAGGATACTGAAAGAGTTCAGAGATGTTCTTGCAGAGCCGTTAAAGGATGTTTTCAACAGATCCTTGGAAACAGGAGTAGTTCCTCAGGACTGGAGAAGCGCAGAAGTGGTACCTCTTCACAAAAGTGGTGACAGGGAAGAAGTGACAAACTACAGGCCTGTGAGCCTTACCTCGGTGGCTGGAAAAGTAATGGAGGTGCTTCTGAAAGAGAGAATAGTGGACTTTCTCAAAACCAACAGGTTGCATGATCCGAGGCAACATGGTTTTACCAAAGGACAATCTTGCCAAACAAATTTGATAGAGTTCTTTGACTGGGTAACCAGAGAACTAGATAAGGGGCATGCGATGGATGTCATCTATCTGGATTTCAGCAAAGCATTTGATAATGTTCCTCATAGGAGGATTATCAATAAACTCAGTAGTTTGGGGATGGGTCCTAAGGTGGTGAACTGGATCAGAAATCGGTTGACTGACAGATGACAGAAGGTGATGGTAAATGGAGCTCACTCAGATGAAAGGAGGGTGATTAGCGGGTTGCCCCAGGGTTCGATCCTGGGCCCGGCACTGTTCAATGTATTTGTGAGTGATATTGCATGGAAAAATCTGTCTTTTTGCAGATGACACGAAAATTTGCAACAGAGTGGACTCACCTGAGGGAGTGGATAACATGAGGAAAGATCTACAAAAGCTGGAAGAATGGTCTAATGCTTGGCAGTTAAGATTTAATGCGAAGAAGTGCAGTGCCATACACTTGGGAAGCAGAAATCCAGGTGAAATTTATGCAATAAGGGGAGAAAGATTGGTGTGCATGGACCAGGAGAAGGACTTTGGTGTGATTATTTCTGCGGATCTCAAGGTGGCAAAACAGTGCGACAAGGCGGTGGCAAAGGCCAGGAGGATGTTGGGTTGCATACAAAGAGGAATTACCAGCAGAAAGGAAGAGGTACTAATGCCACTGTATAAGTCACTGGTGAGGCCTCACTTGGAATACTGTGTTCAGTTTTGGAGATCATATCTTACAAAGGATATAAAAAGACTGGACACTGTTCAGAGGAAGGCGACCAAAATGATTTGGAACCTGCATCAGAAGCCTTATGAGAAGAGACTTGAAGACCTAAATATGTACACTCTGGAGGAGAGGAGGAACAGGGGAGATATGATTCAGATCTTTAAATACTTAAAAGAGAATAAATGAACAAATAAACCTCTTCCAAAGACGGGGAAGCTGTAAAACTAGAGGGCATAACATGAAGCTGCAAGGGGGTAAATTGAAAGGCAATGTCAGGAAATACTTTTTCACTGAAAGGGTGGTGGATGCTTGGAGTGCCCTCCCGATGGAAGTGGTGGGGGCAAATACCAGTTTGACCCGGTGAAAGGTGTTATATAAATGTTGCTAAATAAATAAATAAATAAATACAGTGATAGAATTCAAAATGGCATGGGACAGACACATTGGATCCCTTTAAAGCAACAGGATAAAATAAAAATAAACGTAACTAACTCATTTCTCAACATACAGGGGTGTCCTACAGGGAGCGGTGGGTTCACCCCTAAAATAAAGACATGAAAACAAAGACATGGGGAGGGTTCACCCCTAAAACAAAGACATGGGGAGGGGTGGCCTGCATGGAGCGGCAGGTGCACCTACTCTTGCGATCTTACTGGGCAGAATAGATGGACCATTCTGGTCTTTATCTGCCGTCATTTACTATTTTACTATGTTAAATGCAAACTAATCAACTTTATTTCATAGGTTAATGTGTGTTAAATTGATTTAGAACAGTCTGAATTTTTTTAATGCACGCTAAGAAAATGAATGTGTGTGGAAGGGCTATGTCCTTCTTGTCAGGATGTGGGAGAATGGAGGACTTCCTGATAGCTAGCAAGGCCGTTCCATTTTTCTGTACTAATGTCCAAGCCATCCTATTGAGACTTAGAATTCACCCAGCTGAAGATTAATATTTTTTGTGCAAGTTTTATGTGTAAGCCTCATAGTCAGTATCTGTGTGAGTAAAAACAACTATGAATCCATCTAAGTGGATGTTCAGTTTCCTAAAACTAGAGTGGTAGACAGTACTGGCAATGAATCTTTTTAAATAAATTCACCATGCATAATTTTAACCATTGTACAAAAGGAAGCATTTTGGGGGACATTTGGGTTAGGGGAGAAAGCTGACTTCTTAAATATATATGTTTTTTTTTAAATGAATGCACATAACCAACATGCATGGAGTGGAGGAGTAGCCTAGTGGTTAGAACACTGGCTTGGTAGCCAAGCAACCAGCGTTCAATTCCCACTGGCACTCCTTGTGGCCTTGGGCAAGTCACTTAACTCTCCATTGCCTCAGAAGAAAGGCCTGGCAATCTACTTCTGGTGACACTGCCAAGAAAACCCAGGAGCTTCTGGGTTGCCAGGAGTCAGGACTGACTCAAAGGCACACATTGCATTTGCAACCAACATGCATACCTTACATTATCGAGACAGTTTCAAGTATGTGAATACTTTTTAAGGACACAGCAACCCTGTCTTCATATACAGACTATGCCATGGCTTATGTCTGTCTATCAGGCTAGTTTGTGCAAACTGAAAAGTTTTGTGTGCCTTACTGGAATTTTATATTTATAACAATAAGATGTAAGGAGGGCTCTACAATGCCTGCTGGTTTCTTTCATTTCTTCATCTTTGTTAACTGCCAAAAGCTAGTTTATCTCTCTCTCTGAAGCACTAAAAATTAAATTACATGCATCGTTACATCTGTAGACCAAAAAGAAGTAGAACATTATATAACCAAGCCAAGCAAGAATAAATTGTCATCTCTTATCATGAATAGCAATATGAATAATTGGAAGGGAAGTTCACTGTTAAATTATTTTTAGAGCTAAATTGTGTTTCTGTTTTCTTGTTCATGATAATAATTTGGGGTTATATAAGTATCATCAATTTAAATAGGGCTGCAGTGCACTTAACAATATTTTGTATTTCAAAAGCATAAAAAATGAAATATCCTCGGACATTGGTCTGGCAAGATATTTATAGCACCAGAAGAGTATGTAAATTTCTGAATGGGGAAGGAGAAGGGGCAATGCTATTATTATACAACTTCAATGGAATAAATGCTGTACGTAAGTCACACCCAGGGTCATACCATCAATTGCAGATACAGTATGATGTGAGGCTCTCACATCTCAGAACTATGGGCCTAATTTTTCGAAGGCCTTTACACGGGTAACTTCCCTAGTTACCCGTGTAAAGGCCTTATCCGGGAATTTTGTAGGGTACATACACAGGTAGTGCCCTTTGAAAATCCCAGATAAGTCCCTAATGCGCCCAGATGTTAAGTAAGTAGCATCGGGGCATGTAGGTGTTCCGGGGCATGGGGCGGGAGGCGGCGGCGCAGGGCCCTCTAGGCTTGCATTGGGTTGTTACTAGAGACCTGCTGGCTCTACAGGGATTAGGCTTGGAACACCTCACATCCCAACCATCTAGGTCTAACAACCACCCATTACAAGCAAAGTCAGACTGTGTCTGCTGCCCACCACTAGGTTTTCCATCCATACACATACCAACTGTAGACAGGCCACTGGTCAGTACACATTGCATGTGCACAGAGCGACCATGTGCACCCAGCATTTGGTTCAGTGATCAGGCCCCCAGGACAGGAAGTGCACCCACATCACTGGACCCTGACACTATATATCAGTATGTGGATACATAGCCATGCCATGGTCACTGCTCGGTCAGAGTGAGAGTGCCCTCACAGCATGACATGCTGTGGCCAACCAGTCTATGCATGAGGCAGACGGGCACTATGACATCTCAGCCTTGACTCTACTTCTAATACAGACACATTCTGGTCAATTCACCCTGTTTCAAGTTATACACATAATACTTTGCTTCTCATCATGCACATTTGCAGACTAATGCCGGAAACAGCTTAGGCACTGTGAGGCTCAGTGAGGTGTAGAAAGCCACAAAATAATGGATAGACATACACACATACACACTCATATTGACACACTGTGCAAAAATGGGGATGGTTGGCACTCCTACCTGCCATCTTGGTCCTGATATCAGCTAAAGCATTGTTAATGTGTGCTCATTGTGCAGGAGCTAGTAGCATGCTCTGATGTTAACACCCACTCAGTGTGCCAGTGCTATCACCCTGACTCTCCATCCAGCTGTGGATAGTAGAGACTGTCTGTGTGACTGATGGCTGTGTTTACCCTTGCTGGCCGATTCATTGGGGGTTGCACATGTTGGTGTTGTACCTGCACTGCAGGCTAAAGTTTAGCCACAGGGACATACAATGCATGATCCACAGCCAGGACCTGAATCTGTGACCCTCTGCTCATATACACACCAACTGTGTTCATTGAGCCACAGTGCTGTGGCATGGTTACTATACTCCTTGGGGCTGACATGCTTCACATCAAACAGACCTTGGTACATGTTGCAATGCACATGGCGCACAGGACCAGGGCATGGCTTTGGTCTGCTGCAGGTGGGTACTGCTGCCCCCTCTGCCAACACCCCCACACTATGCTGACATGCCCATGTGCTGTCCAAGTTGGTAGTGCACAGTCCCAGCCTATCCAACATGCGGGTTGGTGGGTGCCTGGGGTGCAAGGTACGGATGGGGGGACAGAGGCATACATGGATGGCTACACAGCCATCCCCCAACCATCTGCCTCTGCAGGACCAAATCACTGCCTGCCATTGATACGTCTCGGGGGGGGGGGGGGGGGAGAGATGACAGCCATTGCTGTGGTAGTCCCCGGGTGCCTGCATTTTGCAGCTACCTGTAGGGCTACAACTGCTGGCACTATCTGCCTCTTCCCCCACAGCTGGGTTCAGCAGCAGCAGGGGTTTGGGCAGCCAGGATCACTGCCTGGGATGCCAGGACCCTTGAATCACCCCATGTGGCACATCTCCTTCTGCAGAAGTAGCATGTCTGTGTGCTGCCACTGTCACTGTGGGATCATGACAGACATCACAGATGTTAATGTAGGATACCCCTATGAGGCAAGGCTAAAATGTTTGGGGTTCTTCAACCTGGGGAAGAAACAGTTGAGGGGAGATATGATAGAGGTCCATAGATTATTGACTGGAGTGCAATAGGTAAACATAGATCAACTGTTTATGCCATCAATATGTAGAAAGACTAGAGGACATGCAATGAGGCTACAGTGTAACCCACTTAAGACTATTAGGGGGAAATATTTTTTTAGTCAATGCGCAAACAAACTTTGGAATTCGTTAACAAAAGAATATAGTAAAAGCTGTTAGTGTAGCTGGGTTTAGAAAATGTTTGGACAAGTTCCTGGGGAAAGGTCCATATACTATTGTTAAAGAGGGCCCGGGATATCCATTGCTTGCCTCACTACAGCAAAACTGCTAGGTACTTGTGACCTAGATTGGCCACTATTGGACACAGGATACTGGTTATGATGGACTTTGGTCTGACACAGTCTGGTATATTATGTAATCTTATGTTTTTATGTGCTACCTGGGCAGCTGCCTGGTCCACCCTGTGCACCAGCAATCCCCACTGCATAACCCATGTGCCACCTTATTTGCCCCATTAACATAGTGCTCTTTCATACCTTGGCACTGTGCTGTTGCTGCTAATGGAGCACTACTATTACTATTCTGGGATCCCCTGCCCTGTGCATCACATTACAGATGTTAAAATAGGCTCTCTCTCCTCAAAATGCACCCTTTCCACAGTTTTACTTTGCGTTAGGGTTCCCAGCATTAAGGCTACTTAGGACACTTTTGTGCAACACGTGTTAAGGGAACACCCATTGTTAATGCCCTCTCTCCGCCCTCTCTCCACCCTGTTAACACCCACTCTCCACCCACAAGATGCTTTACGCTGCTGGAGCCTTTAATGCATGTTAAAGCAGTGTTTCCCTCACTTGGTTTGCAGCTTGTTGTGTTGTGAGGGCTTGTGTGCATCAGCGATGCTGACGACTAAGCTATTGGTAGTCTAACTACTTGTAGGATCCCCCAAGATGGGCAGGTCTAAGCTGAGGTGCTAGACTAAGACCCTCACTTGGTTTGCAGCTTGCCATACTGCGAGGGCTTGTGTGCATCAGTGATGCTGAGGGCTAAGCTATCAGTAGTTTAACTGCTGGCAAGATGGACAGATCTCAGCTGAGGTGCCAGACCAAGACAAACCACCCATCTGGGCAGCAACAAAATGGGACAGTGTTGGTGGCAGAGGATCACATTTCTGTGACAATGGCAACAACACTAAACTTAAACTACACAGAGGAAAGGCCTAGCAATCTACTTCTGTATCATGCCATGAAAACCCAATGGACAGTCACAACAAAACATATTGCACAATACTTCTGGAAGATGAGACCCCCAGGTCGGAAGGCACTCAACTAGCTACTGGGGAGGAGCTAATACTTTTCAGAGTAAAGTCAGCATTTAAGATGTGGTTGGATCAAAGCCCTCAGGACGTCTGACTGCTGATGTAGCTGCGCATGAAATGAGAGTCAGAAGCTACAAAGATGTCTTACATATTGGGACATGGAATGCACGAAGCATAAACCAAGGGAAGTTGGAGGTGGCCAAGAATGAAATGGAATGTGTACACCTTGATCTGTTAGGTGTCAGCGAACTGAAATGGGCTGGCATCAGGCACTTTGCATCGGATGATGACATGGTCTACTATGCTGGAAATGAAATACAAAGAAGAAATGTTGTTGCATTTATAATAAAGAAAAAACTTGCAAGAACTGAAATGAAATACAATGCAGTCAGTGAACGGTTCATCTCTATTCCTCTACGAAGAATGCCTATCAACACAACTGTAATTTGAGCATATACCCCAACAACAACTGCAGAAGAGGATGAAATTGATGAGTTCTATGAACAAGTACAAGCTGAAATAGACAGAACATGCAAACAGGTTATCCTGATAGTCATGGGTGACTGGAACACAAACGTTGACAACAAAGACGAAGGCAAAATGGTTGGAAAATATAGACATGACAACAAAAATGAAGCTGGAGAAAGACTGATAGAATTCTGCAAGACCAATGATCTATTCATCTCAAACACCTTCTTCCAGCAACACGAGTGGCGACTGTATACATGGACTTCACCCAAAGGATTGTACAAAAATCAAATCGATTACATCTGTAGAAGTCAACGATGTAAAAGCTCTATAACATCAACAAAGGCAAAACCTGGAGCTGACTATGGTATAGATCACCAATTACTAGTATGCAAACTCAAGCTAAAGTTGAAAATGAACAAGCCACTCTTGAATGTAGCAAAATATGACCTTGAGAATATACCACTGGAATTTAAATACTACCTTCAAAATTGATTTGCTGCTTTAGATTCAAATGACAGAACTCAAGAAGAGTTATGGAATGACATCAAGAAGGCTCTGTTGGAAGAAAGCGAGAAGTCTATACAAAAGGTGAAAAAGCAAAAATGGCCAAAATGGATGACGGAAGAAACTCTGAAAATTGCTCAGAAATGCAGAGAAGCTAAAGCCAGAGGAGAAAGAGAGGCAATCACAGAACTCAACAGAGATTTCCAATGTGCAGCAAGACAAGACAAGGAAAAGTACTACAATGGCGCATGCAAGGAAATAGAAGCAGAAACTATTAGAGGAAGAATAAGTTCAGCTTTCCTAAAGCTGCAAGAGTTAAAGAAAAAATTCCAACCTTGAATTGAAAAATAACAAGATGCTCAAGATTCTATGCTGAAAGATGCTGAGAAGATCAAGAAAAGGTGGAAACAATTTACAGAGTTTTTATATGATAAAGATTAAGTGGACCAACAGCCGTTTCGACCTGTACCTTATGATCTGGAACCACTGGTGATGAAGGAAGAAGTTGCAGCAGCATTAAAAGCCTTATCAAAGAACAAAGCACCAGGCATTGATGGCATTCCCAAAAAAGTATTACAACAATCTGATGCAGCTGTTATCATACTTACAGGAACTACCTGAAGTGTAACCAGGGTTCAGGAATTGGGGAGCAACGAGAGACATCATCGTGGATGTGAGATGGATCCATGTGCTTCATTGACTACAGCAAGGTTTTTGATTATGTAAACTATGAGAAACTCTGTGCCATATTAAGAAGCATGGGTATACCAGAACATCTGATCATTCTCTTACACAATCTGTACGATGATCAAGAAGCAATAGTTCGAACAGAACAAGGAGAAACAGAATGGTTTAAAATCAGCAAAGGTGTACGACAAGGTTTCATACTTTCCCCCGACCTGTTTAATTTATATGTGGAATGAATCATCAGAGAAGCAGGATTGTATGAAGACAACAGAGGTGTGAAAATTTGTGGAAGACTTATCAACAACCTTCGCTATGCTGATGATACCACATTACTGGCTGAAAGTGAAGACTATCTGAAACATTGCTTCTTAAGATCAAGGAACATAGGGGTATGTTTACTAAAGAGCACTAACGCTGCAGTGGCGACATTATCGCGCGATAAGTGACATTATCGCAGGATAATGTAACATTACCGGGCGATAACGTCACTTATCGCGTGATAATGTCTCTGGCGGCGTAAAGGCACACAGAGGGCAGAGTAAGGCTCCCCAGAGGGCGGAGATAAGGGGTCAATGGAGGAGAGTGGGCGGGGAGAGGCTCCAGGCACACTAACGCTGTGAAATCAGGGTCTGAAAATTAACGCCAGTGAAAACCTTGCGTTAGAGGCACATTTGCAGGAGAGAGAAACCATTTCAGACAGCAATGTATAGCAAAGGCAGGGAGACCAAAAAGGTGATAGTAGTGATACATGTGCAGCAACAGCATAGTGCCCAAGTACGAAAGGGCACTATGGTAAGGCTGCAAATGGGGTACAGGGGGCTGCAGGCGGGACATGCAGTGGGGCACCTGGGGCACAGGGTGGACTAGGCAGATGCCTAAGTGTCACATAGGAATGTAGAAACGGAAAACCAGCAAGTCAGCAACTGACAAAGGGCAAACATGTCC
Organism: Ichthyophis bannanicus; assembly: GCA_033557465.1. Taxonomy (NCBI): domain Eukaryota; kingdom Metazoa; phylum Chordata; class Amphibia; order Gymnophiona; family Ichthyophiidae; genus Ichthyophis; species Ichthyophis bannanicus. The sequence goes on from CM066032.1 coordinate 84,881,744, forward strand.
ATGAGTGTGTGTCCCACAGTGTCCCAGGGGACAGTACCCAGCAAGTACCCCAAAGGGCACATAACATTGGCAGGCGGAGCCGGGGGGAAGTGTGGATGTAAATGCAGGCACCCCTACCCCATATCACACACCATAGGCAGCCATCTACCAGCACACTGGGTGGCCTGGGACTGCGTACCACCAGCACCACCGGCACAAGGGCATGTCAGCATGGTGGCGGAGGGCTGCTGGTGGTGGAGGGGGCAGTGGCATCTGCCCACAGCAGACCAAGGCCAAGCCCTGTTTAGGTGGGTTCCGTGCACTGCAACAGACAAGGTATGTCTGACGAACAGTCATGGTATCCCCAGGGAATGACCTGCCTCTATGATAACAGTTTGGTGCAGTACACACAGCCAGTATGTTCAGGGGCAGAAGGTCACAGGTTTAATAGATACTTGTGGCAAAACAAGACACCTAGGATAGCGAAACATAAGCTGCAAGCAGATAAGGAAAATGGGGGTGTCAGTGATTTCCTGAAGTATCATCAATCAAGGCGCTCGTTGGCTGGAAGATCCAGTACCGAGTAGACCTGTGTGGCTAGACATAGAAGAGGACCTTTGCAAACCGATTCCTCTTACTTTTCTCCCTGGTATGACTCTCCCATCAGACTCCCACTTTCCACCAATGCTTTTAGACACCTTAGGTGCCTTTAATAATCTTATGCAATCTTTAGACTCCCAACTCTGTCCGTTAGACAAGCTCCCACCTTGGTACAATACTCGCTGTCGAATACAAAATACGCCGATGGCGTGGAGCCCCTGGTACACTAGGGGCATTTGGATTCCTAGTCAGTTGTTCCATGAAGGTCGCTGGAAAACTTTTAGTGAATTGCAAATTGAATTTGGTCTCCCAGCGAAACACTACTTTCAGTTGGTGCAACTTCAGCATTGCCTTCGGAGTGCTAAGGTGCTCCCGCCATCGGCCTCCTACACAAGGTTGGTGGAGACTATCCGATCTATCGGTAGTTCACCGGGTGTAGCATCCAATTTTTACAAAACCTTATGTAATGCTATAACTAGAGATACCCTATAGCGCAGAAAGCATGGGAGAGAGAATTGCATGTGACTTTGACCCCGGAGCAATGGAGCCTTGTCTGGAGTAGAGTGACACGGGTCTCCCGATCCGCCACACTCACTCAGACACTCTTCTTTCTAGCCCATCGGTGTTTTTACACTCCTGACAGATTAGCCAAATGGAACACTACTCAGGGCAATAGTTGTTGGACATGTCATGCGGCCATTGGTTCACTACCTCATGTTCTGTATGAATGTCACGCACTACAGTATTACAGGCGACGGGACTTGGGTCGTATCCAGTATATTCTGCACTTTCAAGAGCCCCATACATGGAGGATAGTGGGCATTCGCTCATCAGCGGGCATCCCCTCTCTACCAAAAACGGCTAACTTCCTTTTGGACTTTATGCTTGTCATTTCTATTTACCTAAATACGAAATACTTGAAAAAAAGATCAAATCTGAGAACCAATTACTGGTGGAAACATGTCTGTCTCTACAGTAAATATGAACAAAATACCTCGTATGTTTGCTTCCCCCATTCAGACTCCTCATCATCGGTCTAAATGGAAGATGCTCAATGACTATGTACATTCTGCTCAATGCTCTCATCTGACTGTCTAAATTTATATATCTTTGTCCCATGATTATCGTATCGCAGATACTCTTTTGATTGTTTTGATGTATAATCACTGTTTGTTGGAAGCGCTCACATGCTGACATAATCAGCTAGAGAAGAAGCGTGGGGGTGGGGGGTAATTGGGTTTACTTTTCTTTATTGTATACTTGTTTTGTCTCCTTTGGTGTGTTGTTTCTTTTGTTTGTTGCAAAATGAAAATAAAAGTTTAAAAAAAAAAAAAAAAAATCCCAGCTGTGGCTCCTGCAGACCATGTCCCTATATTTTACCCAGTACTAAACCGTGGTAATAAAGATGGAACCTTTATTGCAGATAAAATAAACAAGCCATAAATGCCTACATTTTGCCCTACAGAGCACATACACCATAAACATGTGTAATCACTAGAGCAGAGTTTCCCAACTGCAGTCCTGCAGGGCCAAACACCATTCAGGTTTCATGCTGCCCCTAATAAATATGCCTGTGATGCATTTGTATGCACTGCCCCCATTGTATGCAAATGTAGCCATGCATATTCATTAGGGACAGCATGAAAACCTGAACCGTGTTTGGCCCAGCAGGACCAGAGTTGGGAACCTCTGCCCTAGAGCAGTGGCCAACAGGGGCACAAACACCCACACCCACAGGCTCCACAATCCAACGGCTCATGGAAAGCCAGGCTGATGGGCCCTGCGCGGAGCAGCATCTACCAATACTAGCACCTGCATACCTTAGCAATGCCATCTTAAACTTGGAAACACGTTCCATATATATCAAAATGTTGCTATGATTAATGTCAGATAACAAATCCTAAGTTAAACACAATTTGTTGACAGAGATTCATAGCAACCTTTCTGATATCTGTGGAGTGTGTTTCAGTTTTTGTTTCTGACAGTGTTTACCACCCCGGGGAGTGACCCTAACAGTATTGAATACCATAGCATTGCCTGCATTGTGCCCAGGACTGCCAGGACTGCCAACCACTTCTATATTTGCACAATGCTGAAATAGGTGTGGGAGTGTGTGTCTGTCTATTCAGTGTTTTGTGGCTGCCTGCACCTTACTGAGCCCACAAAACTTGCACTGTTTCCAATGTTAGTCTGCCAATGTGCATAATGAGGAGCAAGGTATTGTAGGTATGGCCCAGACAGGGCGGCATGGGCAGGATGCATTTGCACAGGGCATAGGGCAATGGCTGGGACACTGTAGTGCCCGACCACCACCTGCATGGACAGGGTGGCCACAGCATGTCATGCTGGGAGGTCACTCTCAGCCTGACTGAGCAGTGACTATGGCATGGTTAAGTTCCCCCATAGTGCTATACAGTATTACTCTCAAGTGATATCTATGAGTTTCCTTTTCTGGGGCCCAATCACTGATATACCTGCTTGGTGTGTGTATGTTCACATTCCATTTTTGGGTGCACACAGTTCCTCCAGGAGCATGCACTCTGTAATAGCTAGCAGACTATCTGCTGTTAGCATGTGTATGGCTGGGACAACTTGCAGGCTGCAGTGGGTTGAGATTGGCTGTGCCCGCTGCTGGTGAATGTCAGATAGTGGTGGGGGGCAGCTGAGATTTTCCAGGCCTACTGCCTGTCTGCCAGTGCCTTATATGATGTGTACATATCTGCATTGAATGCCCTGTAGGGTGCCTATTCCCTACAGGGCATTCAATGCAGATATGTGGAGAGAGGGCGCAGAGAATGGGTCAATGGGCAGGGAGTGGGTGGGGAGAGGCCCCTTTCACACTAACATGGAGAAATTAAGGGCTGAATCTTAACGCAACTGAAAACCTGGTGTTAGCACACATTTGCAAGAGAGAGAAACTATTTCAGTGTCAGCAATGTACAGCATAGGCAGGGAGCCAAAGAAAGGTGATAGTAGTGCTCCATTTGCAGCAGCAGCATAGTGCCCAGGTATAAAGGCCACTATGGTGATGGTAAAAATGGGGCATGGGGGCTTCAGGCGGGACATGCAGTGTGGGCTACTGGGGCACAGGGTGGACTTTGCGGTTGCCGAGGTGGCAGACAAGAATGCAGAAAATGGAAACCAGCAAGACAGCAACTGACCAGGGTCAGACATACCCATGAGTCTGTGGCCCACAGTGTCCCATCCAGGAGACATTACCCAGCAGGCACCCCAAGGGGCACATAACATTGACAGGCAGTGATGGGGGAAGCGTGGACATCTATGTAGGCACCCCAACCCCAGAACCCACACCTTAGGCAGCCGCCTACCTGCCCCCTGGATGGCCTGGGATGGTGCACCCCCAGCACCGACAGCATATGGTCATGGCGACATGGCAGAGGGGGTGGGTGATTGTGCTGGAGGGAGCAGTGGCACTTGCCTGCAGTGGACCTAGGCCATGCCCTGTACCAGTACGTGGTGTGCAGTGCAACAGAAGAGGTCTGGCCGAGGAACATAAGGGTAGCCCCAGGAACCACTATGTTGCTGTGGCAACAGTATGGTGCAGTACACTCAGCCAGCATGTCCAAGAACAGAGGGTCAGAGGTTCAGATCCCATCTGTGGATCCTGCAGAGCATCTCCCCATAGTTTTAGCCCACAATGCAGCCACAACAACAACATGGGCAAACCCAAACGCAGTGGTGCACAGGGGTACGGACACCCACTCACAAGGGCTCCACTATCCACAGCTTCATGGAGTGTCAGGCTGTTGGCCCCAGCACAGAGCTGCAGATATCACCAAAGCACTACTACTACCCCCTGCACAGATTAGCAATGTCAGCACTGTGATCAGGACCAGTGCAGCGGGTAGGGTTGTCAACCACCTCCATCTCTGCACAATGCTGAGATAGGTGTGGGAGTGTGCGTATGTCTCTCCATTGTTTTGTGTCTGCCAACACCTCACTGAGCCCACATTGCTTACGCTGCTTCCAGCGTTAGCCTGCAAATGTGCATAATGAGGAGCAAGGTATTGTGGGTATGGCCCAGACTGGGCGGATTGGCCAGGATGCATCTGCACAGGGTGGAGGGCAATGGCTAGGACACCTTAGTGCTCGACCAACACCTGCAAGGACAGGGTGGCCACAGCATGTCACGCTGGGGAGTCACTCTCACTCTCACTCTGACCAAGCAGTGACCATGGCATGTCTATGTTCCCACATAGTGCCACCCATTATTTGTTTCCAGTGATACCTGTGTGTTCCTGGTTTTGGGGTCCAATCACAGAGATGCCTGCTTGGTGTCTGTGCTTTGCAGCCCACCTCTGGGTACTGTCGCACCGCCGCCCTAGTGGTCAAAGGTGGTTAAGGCAGGTCGGGTGGACATGAGTTATTTTTCTAGTTTGAGTTTGGTTCTTGTATGCGGGGTCTGGGTATCTGTTCCCAGTGGCCTTCCGTGTACCAAAGCCTCAAGTAAACACAAAGTCCGAGAGTAGGGAAAGAAAGGCTTTTTATTTCCCTTAATGCACAATGATTCAGGTAGTGGAATCTACGTCAACATAAAGAAACCTTACTTCAGGTAGAAAAGAAACATAACCAGATTGCTTTATCCACTGTTATCTTCACAGGAATTTATACATTTAAAACATACAGTCTTTGCTTGCTGAGCCCTGCTTTACACACGAGGCAGGGATTCTAGGCTTCCTGCCTGACAGTAGCTACAATCCATGGCCACTTCAGAAGGGTCCTCAGTAAATTCCACCTGCATGGGCTGTGGGTCTGAGAGCTGTGACTCTGTATCAGTGTAGTCTGGGGGAATACGCTGAGGCTTTTTATATACAGCTTGTACCAGCCTCCAATGTTCTGGGCCTAGGTTTAGGCCTTGGTCATGTGAATGCTTGCTATGAGAATATCTTCCCTTGTCTTGGTGCCTTAGGTTAAACAGTCTCTCATCTGGTAAAAGCTTGTGTCTTGTCTTACAAACAGCTTGATAAGGCGAGCACACCCTTGTTCCTTGTGCTCCCTGTGTCACCAGGTTATAACGATTAGAAGTATAAAAATGTGGATTACCTTGTTCTCCAGGCCTATCCCAGTGAGCTGAGGCTTGAGGCCTAGTCCTGCTGCAATTCAGCCTTACTCGAGTAGCAGGCCTCCCACTGTCCAGCTGGCCTTCGGGTGGAGTTATCTCTCTCTCACACCCATACCTCTTTCTCCTTGAATGAAGAGTGTTACCTCCTATGGCAATGACTTCACCACCCTTCTGGTAACTTCCACAGGGTCCTGAGTCTGCTGGTACCGGTTCATCAGATAAACCTCTGACCTCTGCTTCTCCCCTGGTACCTTTCTTCCCAGGGTCTCTTTGCCAAGAACTCCTGGTGTCTTGCTGCACCGGACTCTCTGTGTCTCCTTGCCAGGAACTCCTTCCTCTCGGGTCTCTTTGCCAAGACTCCTTCTCCTCCTTCTTCTCTCTTCCATTTCCAACTTCCCAGCCTTTCTTAAAAGGAACTCCCCCTTTCCTGGATTGGCTGTTGGCCGGCATCACATCACAAGCTCTGGGGTGCGGTTCTCTAGGCCCTGGAAGGTCTCTCTTGCTCCCCCTATCTGGCTCCTCGTAATGTCGCATCTGGTGCTGGAATCTTTTTTCTGAATTTAAAACCTTTTTTTCTGTTTGCATAGGCTCTGCAGTACCACAGTACACAGGGCTCCCCTGTGAGCATGCACTATGGACTGGTTAGTGGGCTGTCTGCAGTTTGCCTGTGCATGGTGGGAACACCTTGTAGAATGTGCAGGTGTAGTCTGACTGTGCTGTCTGTTGATTAATGGAAGACCGGGGCGTGGGGAAGTTGAGCCTTCCCCTGCCTACCCCAAGCATCATTGCTGGTCTGCAATGGTCACAGGTAGGGCACTGGCACAGCAGGACTGTGGTTGCTGGTACTACAGCCATTCTGCAGAGTGCAGGCACCTGTCCCACCACACCCTCATCTACAAATGGGGTGATTCAGGCCCCTTGGGGTATATAGTGCATACTACTTAGACCCATAGTGGCAGTGCTACATAACTCTCATGCCAGTCTAGACACCCCACTCCCCTGATAACAGGTATCCGTAGCAGCCAGACACTAACACCAGGTACACACTAATCCGGGTGGTGTCTAGTCCCACATGTGACTGCAGAACACAGCTGGAACAGATGTACCTTTGATTGCACTGCTGGAAACACCTCTCACACACCAGTAGTGATGGAGACGTGCAGCAGGACCTATCTCTAGCACCACATGTACTGTGGACCTAGTGCTGGGCGCCCATCCTATCCCTCAGGGTGAACACAGAACCTGCACAATGGCATGGTCTGTAGCTACTCTGTACCAGTATCACGCACTGTCAGTCCATCTTACCATGCTGCAGTACTGGAGAGGTGCAGACCCCATTTGGTGGTCAGCTGTAGGCCGCTGTTCTGCATGTGCAATGCATCATGGGTGCTGGTAGGGTTATCCTATTCTGGCACACAGAGCAGACGGTTTGTGGGGTGACCTGCAGTTCTTCTGTACCCAGCCATTGCTATGCAACAAGCCTTAGAGGTATAACCTATTGGTTAGTACGCTGACATTCTAAGCAGAGGTCATGGGTTCAATCCCTTGTTATTCCCTCCTGTCGAAGGCAGATATTTTGCTTGCCTGTGACAGTCATATTTTTGCAGATTTGTGCTGCCAGCCCATAATACCCTCACCACAATTGCTAACATTCCCTTGGTCCGTTTATTTGCATGTGTCAGCTGTGTAGAGACCTGTCTGCCTATGCGGGCAGACACCCCATGTCCTGCACTGCTACCCTTTCCTGCATTGCGCCTCTTCATGCTTGCCTCACTTGTGTCTGATCTTCATGGCACCAGCACTCTTCTGTCCACCCATCATTGTAACTATCCTGCCACCTCCTCCTCCACTGGGGGACATGTATTCTCATCGCCTGCCACCAACTGTTTTTCCAGTACTTTATATTGCCAACACCCTGTGCTGTGGTACAGTTGCCCCCACCATGTTTGTCATCAGTACTGGCAACCACATGGGATGCCCGCAGATATGGCAGGTCCAGCGGCTCCCAGCTCTCCCTCCTTCACTCACCTGTTCATTGCCTTTCCTGAGTGCTCTATCTAGTGTTAGGGCTACATCTGTCTCTGTTCCTCACAGGTCATGCATGTCAACCTGCGGCACCTTGAAGCCCTTAGGCCACACTAACCTAGGGCACCATAACCTTGTTAGGCCACCGTAACCTATGGTTCCGTAACTCAGGGTGCCCTCTAAGGTGCCCTGTCCAGGGCTGCCTAATACGGCGCTTAGCCAAAGGAGACCCACTGTATAGGGCACCTTACAAAGCACCTTATGAGGCATCTTACAAGGCACCTAACAAGGCACCTTACTTATAAGGCACCTTGCAAGGCACCTAACAAGGCACCTTATAGGGCACCTTACTTATAAGGCACGTAACAAGGCACCTTATAAGGTACCTTACTTCTACGGCACCTTATAAGGTACCTTACTTCTACGGCACCTTATAAGGTGCCTTACAAGGTGCCTTGTATGGTGCCTTATAAGGTGCCTTGTAAGGCGCCTTGCAGCGCGCGTTAGTTTGTAACATGCGTTAGCTGAATCGGGTTGCTGTAACGATGCACCGTCCACGCCTTTTTTATGGGCATCGCGTAACCTAACGCGAATGACATTACCGCAGTTTAGTAAACATACCCCTATATGTGTAAGTACTGGAAAGACGATATTTATAAACACATATATAACTAGGACTGTTGGCAGCAAATGTGCCAGTATGCTGCTAGCATGTGGAAATAACCAGCGGGCCCTACAAGATATGTCTCTTTAAATGTCAACGATTTTTGTCATCTGTAGATATATTTTTTTGCTGCCTTTTTTATTGTAATGAACATGCTGTTTCAGGAAAAAAACTATACCTGTTTTAAATATGACTTCTTATTCAGTGAACCTTTTGCAAAATACGCTGAACATTCTGAACTTGGATTTCCCCTTCTCCAGCTTGAAAAGTTTCATAGAATTGGGCTTCATATATACCAGATTGTGGAAGTCATATTATAAGCATCCACCTGTGCAAATAATGGCATTTATACATATAGATTTGGCTATAAGACACATTTTTACAAAGGATGTCTAAGTGCAATCTGGCTAAACAGTCAGATCACATAAGAGGACATACATCAACCAACATCCACAAAACAATTATTTAACATAACATGTAGGAATGTCCGTCAGGTCAGGGGACAGAAAACCCCTTCGAATGTACGGACTTCTCCCTTTAATCTTTTTTATTTTTATTCATGCAACAGTCTTAATAATGTTAAAAACAAATCAGACCCACAAAGCCACAGTGCTAAGAACATTAAGTCTTGACAACTAAGTAAATAGAAAAGTGAACTTAGCTGGCAGTTGGGTCTCATTAACCCTTTCCAAGCCGAGCCCAAAACTCTTGGGATCCAAAATTCTGACTAAATATTCCTATCAAATGGTATATAATACATGACCATAGCAGAAGGAAAATCACTATTAGAACATATTGAATAAGACGGGTACAATTTTCCTGAAATATGCAAAAATTAACCCGGCTGCAGAATGTGGATTAACAATTTAAAGTAGGCCTTCAAAGGGTTAATCATTTCATGAAGAGATGATCCCGATGATTTTTAAACGAAAAAGATCCCCTCTTGCGCAACAGTTCTTTGTCGAGAAAACATTCTTCAAAACATCATTCGTTGAGAAAACATTCTTCAAAACACCATAACCCAGCGCTGTGTTTCGAATCCTCTGACCTTGCTTCAGATGGTATTTAATAATCTTCTTTTGTCAAAGGAATTCCACCTTATTTGTTTTACCAAAAATAACCATTGCTCATTCAGAGAACGTCTTCCATTCCCCTGAACTGACGGACATTCCTACATTTTATGTTACATAATTGTTTTGTGGATGTTGGTTGATGTATGTCCTTTTATGTGATCAGACTGTTTAGTTGGATTTGAATGTACAGATCAGCGATTTGGCAATCATTTTTGATTAAGTGTAATCTGGTGCATCCAAGTCAGAATGTCCAAAAAAAAGCAAGGCAAGTCCACATTTGGGCACGATTTCACAAGCATGGACGTGCCCGATATGGATGCCTGAGTGGACCATCTACTTAGACATCCCCAGCATGATATTCAAGACCGGGGACATCTAAGAGATAATCAGTTTGGGCCCAAAAACATCTGGCGGTTGTAGAAAAGATAGCACTCCACTATACTTAGTACGCTCCACAATCGCAATGTTATTTTTTGTGTAATTGATAAAAGTGTTTTGTGTTTGCACATTCCCAATACTTATTCCTGCCTGGAGCAAATCTAAAGTTGGACAAGGTCACAGATGCCTCTGAGGTTTCTGAAATCCATTGGGGATGTCTGTGTTCATTGCCTTGCCCCAGCCATGCTTCCATTTCGGCCAGGGCTTTAAATGAGGGATTAAGGAGGCAATCTTCCTTAATTCACTGTGAATTTTTCCCTCTAAAGTTAAAAAATAATAATAATGTTTGGGGCTTTGAAATTGATAATTGGGTCACTTATGCATATTCTTTTTTGAAATGGGGCCACTACACATATAAGTGAATGAAAGCAAAAAAGAAAGTCTGAGAATCTGAAAAAAAGCCCAAATGAATGAAAAACAACTTGGAAAATGTTTCCCTGTGTAGAGCCCTACCTTCTGGGGCATTTATTAAGTTGTGTTAGCTAACTTGGGAATTAACACAGTTAATGCAATTTTGGGCTATAGAATGGGCGGGGCTTTGCCTTACAGTTAATGCAAAGGTTGTTACAGCGTGTTAAGTGTAAATGCGTCAGGTAATGCAGAGTAGTTAGCACCACCTTCACAGTTGTAGATAACTATATCATGCATTTGCTGCCATGCAGGTCATATACAGTAATGACTTTTTCTCTGTGCAAACTGCCCTCCAAAGTTCTCAAATATGCTGGGAATGCCCCCACCAGTTAATGCAAATTCTTTGCAAGTACTGCATGGCAACTGCAACACTTTACTGAACTTTACTAAACAGCGGCCTTAATCAGAAAATGGAAATTACACATACCTGGTAATTGTAGTTCCTGGAGGGTCCAGTTTAGTCCTCCACATCCGGTAGTGCACCTCCTCCCGCAGCCAGGAGACTGGACCAATCAAAACTCTGCCACGTATGATGTATGCAGTCGGAGCTCCCATCAGCCCCCAGTGAACTAGTAACAAAGCAGACTCAAAGCAGAAGCAACACCTGAGACTATGAAACCAGAATAAACATGGAAAAACATCTAGACCCCCCAGCACTAAATGAACACACCGGCTCCCTCCCCAAACGAGGAAGCCAGAATATACACAGCGATTCTACCCTCACTCCGGAAGAAACAGACAGTTGAGTGCGGGCAAGAGAGGAAAAAAGGAAAGAAGGGCGCCCGCCAGAGGAGCGCTCCGACCGCCTGATGAAAAAAACGCGCCGCGAAAGGATTCGGAAAAATTACTCTGAAGTATGGGAGGGAAGGAGGACTAAACTGGACCCTCCAGGAACTACAATTACCAGGTATGTGTAATTTCCATTTCCTGAGCGGTCCTCCAGTTTAGTCCTCCACATCCGGGATGTAACAGAGCAGTCAACACCGGGAGGGACTTTGCCATCTGGCGCGCAGCACTGAAGCCCCAAAACGAGAATCCTGAGCGGCAAGCACATCCAAGCGGTAATGCTTACTGAAGGCATGCAATGAGGACCATGTAGCCGCTTTACAGATCTCCGCAGGAGGAACCAGACTATGTTCCGCCCAAGAGGCTGTTTGGGCCCTGGTCGAGTGGGCGCGAATACCAGCCGGGACCGGCAGCCGCTGCAAAAAATACGCCGACGCAATTGCCTCCTTAATCCACTGAGCAATGGAGGCCTTAGCCGCCGCCTCACCACGCCGAGCCCCTCCAAAGAGTACGAAGAGGCGGTCAGTTTTCCGAAAAGACTCAGAGACTTTCAAGTAACGCCAAAGCACACGCCGGACATCCAAGCAGTGAATTGTACTGCCAGCAGCGTCTTCCGGACCAGCCCGCAGAACAGGGAGAAATACCGCCTGATTTAAGTGAAAAGGCGACACCACCTTGGGCAAAAAGGAGGGAACCGGACGAAGTACTACACGATCCTTAGAGAAGGATAAGAAAGGCTCCCTGCACGAGAGCGCTTGCAATTCGGAAATACGCCTCGCCGAGCAGATGGCCACTAGAAAAACAGTCTTTAGGGTCAGATCCTTAAGAGACGCTCTCCGGAGAGGCTCAAAGGGTTCGCGAGCCAGTGCTCGCAACACCAAGTTTAAGTCCCAGGATGGAATAGACACCCGACGCGACGGTCGCAAGCGAAAGACAGCCTTGAGAAAACGCAGAACGTCGGGGTGAGACCCTAGACTAACACCCAGCACTTTGCCCCGGTAACAAGCGATAGCCGCCAGCTGCACTTTGAGTGAACTGACCGCCAGCCCCTTATCGAACCCATCCTGTAAAAAACTGAGAACCACAGGCACGGATGCTGTAGCAGCCCGGATCCCATTCCGGGAACACCAGTCTTCAAAAATCCTCCACACTCGAACATATGCGAGGGAGGTGGAAGTCTTTCTTGCCTGAAGGAGAGTGGAAACAACCGCCGGGGAATAACCCCGCTTTCTCAGCCGAGCCCTTTCAATGGCCAAGCCGTAAGCGAGAACCAATCCACTTGGGGCATCCGAAGAGGACCCTGAAGGAGAAGATCCGGGACCGATGGCAGATGCCAGGGAATTCCGTCGCGCAAACGCACCAAGTCCGTGAACCACGGTCGGCGAGGCCAATCCGGAGCGATCAGTAACACTCGACCCCTGTGAGCCTCGATGCGCTGGACGACGCGGCCGATTAACGCCCAAGGAGGAAAGACATAAAGAAGAACTCCCTCCGGCCACGGTTGCAGAAGGGCATCGATCCCCTCCGACATGCGTTCCCTGCGCCTGCTGAAGAAGCGGCTGGATTTCACCGACTGAAACGTTGCCATAAGGTCCATGACGGGCGTCCCCCAACGACGAACTATTTGGGAGTAAATCTGCGGGTTTAGTTCCCATTCCCCGGGATCTACCCGCACCCTGCTCAGAAAGTCCGCTGTAACGTTGTCCCGTCCCGCGATATGGGCCGCCGAGATGGCTGGCAGACGGGACTGAACCCAATTGAATAGAGCCGCCGCTTCGGCCTCGAAAGCCACACTTCCAGTGCCGCCTTGGCGGTTGATGTAGGCTACCATCGCCGAGTTGTCCGAGAGAATCCGCACCGGTCGCCCCGCTATCAAGTCTTCGAGGGCAAGTAGCGCGAGACGCACTGCTCGTAGTTTGAGCCGGTTGATCGACCAAGAGGCTTCGAGGAGAGACCACTTCCCCTGAGCAAAGCGGCCCTCGCAATGGGCTCCCCAGCCCGACAGACTGGCATCCGTGATGAACGGAACCCATAGGGGCGTCTCCAACGGGAGCCCCTTCATCAGGTTCTCCGAGCACAGCCACCACCGGAGCGAGCGACGCACCCCTTTCGGGCAGGGCAATCTCCTGTTCAACGAGTCGAACTGGTTGGACCAACGCCGCAACAGGGCGCTCTGGAGGGGTCGCATGTGAAAACGCGACCATGGCACCACTTCCAGGGTCGCCGCCATAGTGCCCAGGAGCCGGAGGTACCACCAGGCGGATGGAGCGGGCATCGCCAGGAATGCGCGTACCAGGCCCGTCAATGCTAGTACACGGCACTCTGGCAAGCACACCAAGCCTCGTGCCGTGTCGAAGTGAACCCCGAGATACTCTAGGGATTGAGTCGGTGACAAGTGACTCTTCTTGTTGTTGACCACCCAGCCAAGTGATTGCAGGAGAGTAACCACTCTGTTCGTGACCTGCACACTCTCGTCCCTGGATTTCGCGCGAATCAACCAATCGTCGAGGTACGGGTGAACCAAGATGCCCTCTCGCCGCAGGGCCGCCGCCACCACCACCATAACTTTCGTGAAGGTGCGAGGCGCGGTAGCCAATCCAAAGGGCAGGGCTTGAAACTGAAAGTGGCCCCACGGAAACGCAAAGCGAAGAAACTTCTGATGTGACGGACGAATGGGGATGTGCAGATAGGCCTCCGTGAGGTCGAGGGACGTGAGAAACTCTCCGCGACGTACCGCCACAATGACGGACCGTAAGGTCTCCATTCGGAAATGAGGAACTCGGAGAACACGGTTCACCCCCTTGAGGTCTAGGATGGGGCGAAGCGATCCGTCTTTCTTTGGCACCACAAAATAAATGGAGTAGTGACCTGCGCCGCGCTCGACAGGAGGGACGGGGATAACGGCTCCCAAGGCTAACAGGCGGCGTAACGTTAATCTGATCACCTGTAGTTTCCGCTCGCCCTTGCAGGGGGAGAGAACAAAGGAGTCGGGAAGCAGTCGAGCAAACTCGAGCGCGTAGCCGTCTTTCACGATCTCCAGCACCCACTGATCGGACGTAATTCGGGCCCAAGAGGGAAGGAAATCGCGCAAGCGACCCCCAATGAAAAGAAATCCCTCCGGAGCCCGCCTCGCTTCATTGCGGCTTGCGACTAAAGGAAGAGACGGAGGAGGCGGAGGCTCCGGAGAAGCCTCGGCCCGCTCCGCGAAACCCACGAAATCCTTGGGATCGGGAACCAAAGCGGCCGCGTTGGGCAGACCAGAGGCGGGAAGAACGAAATTTGCGAAAGTCCCGAAAGGAACCCCACGTGGGCAGAGCGGACCTGCTGGGTTTTGGCTTATCCTCAGGTAGCCTACCACCCTTAGACTCACCGAGGTCTTTAACCAACTTATCCAGGGCTTCACCAAACAATAGTTTGCACTTAAAAGGAAGTTTACTGAGGCGGGATTTAGAAGAACCATCTGCCGCCCAGTTTCTCAACCAAATAGATCTGCGAGCCGCTACTAACGAGGCCATGCTATTCGCCAAAGTCCTGATGAGATCATAATGCACATCGGCTAGGTACGCTGACCCAAATTCCAGACGTGTCAGCTGCAGCAAACCCTGGGGGTCCAAACCGACCAGCAACCGCAGTCGCTGAGCCCAGCGCAAACAGGCCCTAGCGACCCACGCGCCGCAGATAGAAGCCTGCAAGGATAAGGCATTGGTATCAAAAGCCTGCTTCAGCAAGTTATCCACCTTCTTGTCCTGCGCATCCTTTAGGGCAGCACTGCCCTCAACTGGGATGGTGGTCTTCTTTGTCACAGCCGAAACCGCTGCATCGACCCGTGGCGATTTAAACTTGTCCTTGTCCTTGTCGGCCAAGGGATACAGTCGGTTCATAGTCCGTATCCCCTTCAGTCCAGAGTCAGGCTGATCCCACTCCATCTGAATCATTTGTTCTACCACACGGTGTACTGGGAACACAACTTGAGAGTCTCGCACGGCCTGAATGAGGGGATCCTCCAAGCATTCCTCCTCCAGAGGCCGCGCTACCGCTAGATTTAGGGTCTGCAGGGCCTCCGTGATCAGAGGAACCAGCTCCTCCCTACGAAACACCCGAATAATTCGGGCCTGATCCTCCGGTTCCGGAATTTCACCATCTTCCAACTCCTCCTGATCAGCCTCAGGTTCCAGATCCGCCTCCAACTCCTGCCAAGTCAGATCTTCCGGTTCCGGATCGTGGTCCATAGTCCGAAGGCGCTTCGCCTGAGGCTGAGAAACAATGCGGGACTCCGCCGCCGGGTCGGAGGGGAGCGCAGCAGCCAAGGCCCCCGGAAGCTTGCCCGACTGGCTTAAGCGGAATGCCTGGTGCATAAGCAGCACGAACTCCGGGGAAAAACCCCCGGAAGGGCAGACCGCCGACTCCAGGGAAGGAGCATCAGCTAGCCCTTTAGCCAGGACTTGCGACGGAGAGGGCAGTGGGCCAGTCGTGGGCTCCACCACCGGCAACACCGGGGAACCAACAGCGTCAGGAATTTCTTTCAACTCCGCCTGATGCTCCAGGACCGCAGGAACAGAGACACAGCTCCAACAGAGTCCAGAGTCAGCCACCGCACCCTTGCGCGATCCGCAGATCATGCACTGCGGTTTAGCGGCCATTCCAGCGTTGGAGTAGCTGCAGACAGCAAATTCTGCCCTAAGGCACTCACAAGGAAAGGTCAAAGTAAAAAAATAGCCGTCTGTGTGAAACTTCGTTTTTTTTTTTTTTTTTACATTTAAAAATTATCTGGCCAGGAAGCAGAGATGTAGACTAGCAAATTTGCCACGAAACCCCCCCAAAAAATCGTAAGGGGGGCCCGTGCACATCTAATGTGCCCCCGAGAAACAGCTAAGAAAATCCAAAATGGCCGCCGGCAGTCTCTCCCGGTACAAGAAAAAAGGCGCGAAAATCCCCGGAGGAGAAAAAACGGGTAAGAGAGCGCAGGAAAATAAATTAACAACTAATTAAAAAAGGAAATAAGGGACAAGGTCTATAAAAACTCGCAAATCGCGCCGAGCAACAACCCGCGAAGGAGAAGGAGCTCTACTGTAACCAGGCTCTCCCTGTTAAAAACTGAAGCGGGCAGGTACCCGCAAACTCACCCACAGGCTGTAAAGAGGAGGGAGACCTGGCCCAAGGCAGCTCTGTTCCCCGTGCAGTCAAGGGGAAAGATGCAGCCTGACCAACTGCTAAAGCCTCCGGAGTGCAGGTAGAGGCTTACTGCAGTTCTGGTTCCTCAGCACCGGCCTGCCCCTAGTGGGCTGTAAAAGGACATGAAATTAAATTGAAGGAAATTAAAGGGACAGCTACCTGTAAAAATAAAAGGAAAAACAGGAAACCAAGCAAAACCCTCTAACTTAAAACCCCAGTGTTGCTCCTTAAAAAGATCCTAAGTGAGCCTGAACCAGGCACACACGTCCTCCAGCTGCAAGGAGACTGGACACAATGGGGGCTGATGGGAGCTCCGACTGCATACATCATACGTGGCAGAGTTTTGATTTTGTCCAGTCTCCTGGCTGCGGGAGGAGGTGCACTACCGGATGTGGAGGACTAAACTGGAGGACCGCTCAGGAAAACTCATGCATTTGTCCTGGATTTTCCTAGAAAGTGTATAGCAAGTGAATAGCACCGCCATATACTGATGCTCACCTCTTCTACTCATCTTTTATAAAGTCAAGAGTTTTCAATGTTTACTTTTAAGCAATGTATGAGTTTAAATTGTTCCACTAAACAAACAAAACTGCAGACTTCCTTTTTCATTGATATTAAGGTGGATAAAGTGATTTAAAAGACCCTTTTCAGTGATTTTTAATTCAGTGGATGTTGATTTAAATTGTGCCATTACCTTTCTCTTTCAGGATAACTGGAGCCTTTACTTGCTTTTCCTTTACAGGTTCTGTAAGGAGACACAAAGGTATGCTGAATAAAAATAAAAATAATAAAATTCAGCTGGGCTTTATGCTATTTAATGCAGTATGTGATTTAGTTTACAATCAATAATGTGAAATTGTAATAGCAGGGCTGGTTCAACCATTAGGCAAGATTAGGCAGTCACCTATGGTGGTAGCTTCTGAGGGGCAGCAAAAAGCAGCTGTACTCAGTGCAAAACAATAGAACCTGATAGCCAAATAAACTCGAAAAAGCAACTGCTCATTATTTTGTCTGAAGGGACAAAGGGCACACACGCTCACAAAGCAAAGTTTAATATTTAAAAGTATGATGTGCAATTATGCATTTTTATTCTTTCCAACCCAACGGAAGTTGGAAAGGGTCAAGAATGTCTGTCTCTCTCGGAGTAAAATAACTGAAAATTTAAGAGAACAGGATGAAACTTCATGTAGGAAAAACTGGTAAAAAGACAAATCAATTTTGGAAATGGGCCAGATTGTTCTGGAGGTTCCAGAGAAATAACCCCCCCATAAAACTATCCAATGTCATTCTATGGGAAAGAGTTTCAGTTTCAGTAGCATCAAAACATACATATAGAGAAGCCTAGCAGTTAGGGATTTTCTCCTTTCAATCCTACTCTCCCTGTTCTCTACTCATCCAATTCCTCAAACTGCCCCACCAACAACAGTCCCCTCCCACCACCCCGCACATTGACACCATGCCCAGAAAACTGTTACTGCCCTACCAATCCGCCAAATGCTGCCACTATAAAATAAATACCTTACAACTGTCTCACCATCCTGCAAACTGCCCCATCCCCAAAACCTACTTCCCTACAACTGCCTTCCACATCGATAACTGTCCCCACCATAACAAACTCTTTCAACTGTCTCACCCCCCTGAAAACTGCCCCACCCCCATAAGCAATCTCATACAATTGCCCCACCATCTTGAAAACTGCCCCATCCACCAAAATATACCCCTTCAAGCTGCCCTACTACACCACAAACTGCCCATCCCTAGAAAACACTCTCTGCAACTGCCCCATCATCCAGCCAACTACCCCACCCCAAAAACCCACCACCTACAACTGCTCCATCCTCTCTCAAACTGCCCCACATCTAAAACGACCATGCCACAACTGCTCCACCAACTTTCACACCTCTAAAATAATAGCCCCATCTGCTTCACCATCTCACAAAATTCCCCACTTCCAAAAACTATCTTCCCACAGCTGTCTCATCACCACACCAACTGCCCCTGAATCTGTCCTACCACACTCAAAACTGCCCCATTAATAAAACCTACTATTTTACAATTGTCCCATCCCCCCAAAATACCCCTCCAAAGGACATAGTTACTATCCCTAAAAACACTCCCTTGCAACTAGTCTACCACCCCACAAACCCCACACACTGCCTGAATCCTAAAAATACCCTACAACTGCCTCACCACCCTGAAAATTGTCCAACATCAAAAAAAATGCCCCTTCACCTGCCCAATCACCCCCACCAAATATCCCTGCATCTGCTTCATCACACACCAAAGTGCCTCCGTTTCCAAAAACTACCATTCTGAAATTGCCTCATCTGCAAAAACTATTCCCCCGCAACTGTCCAACTACCACACTCAAAAATTGCCCCCCTGGCAAATGTCTCATTCCCAAAAATTCCCCATTGTGGTGTAGGCACTGGTGAACTGTTTGTTGGATGGACTCATGAGGAATGAGCTCATAGTTATGTTTTTGAAAATATTTGTAATCCTCCAATACAAACTGAATAGAAGTGGTGTAGCATATTGCTCATATGGCTTCTAAACCAAACAAGACCAAGGCGCTTCTGATAACAGGGTAGAAGAGGCCCAAGCAAAAGCCTCCATCCCTGGAGAAGAGGCTTCCAAAGAAATCTTGTGACATTTTCAATGGCGCTGTCCTAGAACTTAATGCAATACAGGGCTTACTTACAGAAAGCACTATGGCCCTCACAGTGATCAAGGGAGAGTTTCATCTGAATATGTCTTTTTTTGGAGGTGTGGATTACTAAAATTGAGAAAACTATGTTGGAGCAAGCAGTGCATTCAAAACAGCTCGGAGACCTATGGTGTCAGATAAACATTATGAATAACCGCAGCAGACACTGTGACTTGCATATTAATGGCCTACTTGAGAGCATTGAAGAACAAGATCCATGCGCTTTCAATGAAAACATGCTACGTTCTGATAAACCATTTGAAGCTGAGAGTGCTCATAGGATCACTACATGACGTAATAGGCAAGAGAAAGGCCCTAAGCCCTTTATTCTTCAATTGCTGTTCTCTCCGCTGTTAGAGGTAAAGACCCTGTCTTGTGGAATGGAAATAAACTGTGGATTTCTCTTGATTTCTCTCCATCAATCACTCTGAGGTGCAAATGTTTTTTGGCATATAGACTCTAGCTTTGGGCACTAGATGCCCAATACGGCTTATTTATGTATTTTATTTATTTAACAGGTTTCATATACTGCCTTATTCTTCAATCAATGCAGTTTACATTGTAGCTTAAAACTACTTACATTTCAACAGCAGTATAGGGAGGGGCACTAGGCATGCAAGGGATTTTAAGATACCCAACTTATATACAGAGCCTGGTAAAAGCTACCAGGAAGTGATTGGTTAGCATGGAATGAATGTGCATACTGCACATTATTTTCTCCTACCATATTCAAAGTCATACACCACAACAGCACAAAAAACATCCAATACCTAGAGGAGCTTGAATTGTACCTGGACCATCAAGACCGTGCTCTTATGGAAACCAAGTGAGAATCTCAAAATTTGATGTTGCGGAATGAGGGTCTGGCATGGCCCATTTTTATTCTCTGAGTGTCGCTTCCAATTGACTAGTGGAAAGATCTGGCATCCAGCCTGTTGTAAATATGGGCAACATCTATTTTAGTTAATTTTGCTTCTAGTAACTATAAGGATCATCAGTGGGCAGATCATGCGCTCCAGTGAAATGGAATCCATGCTGAAAATTTCATACCTTATCTAAACAATCTCAAGCTCTCACATTGCATTTGGAGGAGCCTTTGTGATCACTACAGGCATAACAAACTCCTTCCACATTGTGGGCTTTCATCAGCCTGACGGTCACGGTTGTGTTGCTCTTCTGTATTTTTCTTTTATATTTAACGTGGATTTTTATATCCCTCTGTCCTCTCAGGTTTCTCTCTCTGACCCTTTTCTATTTTGCTGATATGATAGAGTTCTATAAATTAATGAATGGAGTGGAACAGGTAAATGTAGATTCATTGTTTGCACCATCAAAATATAGAAAGACTATGGGACATGCAATGAAGCTACAGTATAACGTATTTAAGACTAATAAGAGAAAATATTTTTTCACTCAACATGTAATCAAACTCTGGAATTCATTACCAGGGGATGTAGTAAAAGCTGTTAGTGTAGCCGGGTTTAAAAAAGGTTTGGACAAGTTTCTAGAGGAAAGGCCCATAAACCATTATTAAAGGGGATCCAGGATATCCACTGCTTGCCCCAATACAAGCATTGTGGAACCTGTGTCTTTTGGGGAAACTGCTAGGTACTTGTGGCCTAGATTGGCCACTGTTGGAAACAGGATACTGGGCTTGATGGACCTTGGTCTTACCCAGTATGGCATTTCTTATGTTCTTATGTTAATATGAACTTTAGAGGTGTTATGTTGGAGTTGACATATACTATAACACAGGCTGTTGATAATCTCTACAGTGAGAGTTAGTGTAACTGGCTCCCCTTCCTCTACCCTGGCTCACAGACTGAGAGGGTCATTTTAAAAGGTTCAGCCATGATTTAGACATCTGAAGACATGCATGTGGATGTTGAAATCATAGATGTCTCCAATGCTGAGACATTCCAGTAGGCATGGGGTGAGGCAGAGGTATGTCCAAGGAGGAGCAATGGGCTTACACGTCCCCAATTCGATCTCAGAAATGGTGGAGACATCTGCAGGTACGTCCATGTTTATATCTGCTCAGGCACAAACAGGCATCAGGAAAGTGTTTGCTTTCACCTTAAAATAACCAGAGAGTGTAGAGAAGATGGAGAATTAAGTGACTAGCCTTAGCCCACAAAGCTCCATAGTGAGATTTGAACCCTGGCCACCCTGTCCTTAAGCCACTACTCTAACAATTATGTTATTAAACATCTTGGTTCTGAAATGCTATCCTGGGGACATCTTTATAGGCGTTTAATATATGTGCATCTTGGGCATGTCTATGTTTCTGAAATCATGCCTGAACTTGCACGTGCCTGCTTTTTTTTCAGATGTTCTAGCGTTAACATCCCAGATTGCACTTGGACATCCCATTGTGAAATGTGCCTCCATGTGGATTGTTTGGTTACTGGTGATGTTCGGCATTTGTATGGGTTTGTATGGGTGTCTGAGCAGAGTGTACAGTTTATGTGTGCATTCTAGGCTGAAATTGTACTTAAAAATGGAAATCATGAGTAGCATATTTTCACCAAGGAACATATTACATTGGAGTTGTATAGAACATGGTGTATAATAGCACAAGTTGCATGTTTCAGTCTTGGAACGGTAACGGTATTAACCATCTGATTAAAATACTTTTCTACTTGAAAAATCACAATCCTGGGTTTGTGTTTCTTCAAGAAACCCATCTTGATGTTAAGGAAAGAAATAAACTAATTGTTAATAGAGTGGCATCTATAGCTTCCATTCTTGTATCGATCCATCACATTTCTGGTCTTTTTCTTTTGCATTGACCTTCAACTTTGCCAGGCATGATTCCTTTCTCTAATGATCTTTCTCTTTACATGATGTGTCCAAAGTATAAAAGTTGACATCTTGTGATTTCAGTCTCCAAGGAAAGCTTAAATTTGATCTCTTCCAATACCAATTGATTTGTTCTACAAGCAGTTCATGGTGTACAGGATGCAGTATTCTTTGCCAGCACCATAATTCAAAGACATTGATTTTCTTCCAGTCTTTCTTCTTCACTATCCAACTTTTGCATCCATTTGAAGTTCTTGAAAATACCATGGCTTGGACAAGTTAAATCTTTGCAAGAAAAGATACATCTATTCACTTGAAAAATCTTGTCTAGGTCTTTCAAAGATATGTTTTCAAGAACAATGCCTCGTCGGATTTCTTGGCTGTTTGTCTTTTCATTTCCAAGCAGGTTAAACTAGTCTATTTCTGTTTCTATTTCTTCCCGTCAAGGGTGACATTATTGATTTTGCCAGTTAACAGAATCTTTGGGGTATGTTTACTAAACTGCGTTAGTGCAATTCACGTTAGGAGCCGCGCTAGTGAAAGGAAAGCCAAAAAAGGACATGGGCGGGACATCATAACCAATAACGCGCAGTTACGCGTGTTATTGCGTGCCGCGCAGCAACGATCATTACAGCACGCTACTGCACACACGCTCAAGACAGTGCACAGACACCCAGAGCTGTAGCACAATGGTTACTACACAGACTGATGGTACAAGAGTCATGGGTTCGATTCCCCAGTATGCCCAATGAGTAAGGCTGGCTGAGGCATCCTGTGTAACCCTTTGAAAGTCAACTATAATATTTTAATCCGCAGTCTGCAGGCGGGTTACAGTTCGCATATGTCAGGAAAAGTGTACCCTTCCTATGAAATATGTTCCAATAGTGACGTCCTCTCTGACATGGTCATGTATTATATACCAGTTGATAGGAATATTTAGGCGCTCCCTATAAGGCGAAGTGTAAGGCGCGCCCTATAGGGAGAGTCTAAATATTCCTTTCAAATGGCATATAATACATATAATATTGTAGCAGCAAACTGCAGTCAATGAACAAGTCCAGGAGTCAATTTACAGGGTCCAAACCAGTTTATTTGTGCACAGGCCCAGTCAGTGAAAGCTTTCAAGGAAATGAGCAGAGCTCTTCATAGAAACATAACTTTTTATACCACTTTTCTAGCTTGATACATGAAAACTTTCCATTGGTCTCATGCTAATTTCTACAAACTTTCTATTGGTCTGACATTTCCCTGAATTTGACCAATCAGGATCTATGCCCTTTGCTCTGCTTTCTCTAGCTAGCTGAACAATGGCTTGGTTCAAACCTGGTTACTTTCCTTTATCAAGGTCATATCTAGGTCTAAAAATGTGTAAGTAACTATTCTGGAGTAACGATTTAAACATGCAGGCATTGTATTCACTTTATGCAAACTTTGCTGTAACAGCATCTTCATTCTAAAACAGCATTTAATTCTGTCTTTTAATTTTATGTCTCAGCACTACTGAAATCCAGCTTGGTTCTGAACATGAAAGCTTTCAGGTTCAGGCTTATGGCCTAGTCTATAGTTCTTGGCTACCTGGCTACCACAATTTAGGGCGAAGTGTAATGTGCGTCCTATAGGGCGCCGTGTAATGTGCGTCCTATAGGGCGCCGTGTAATGTGCGCTCTATAGGGCGCCGCGTAATGTGCGCCCTATAGGGCGGCGCTTAAGTCGCGCCCTATTGGGCATCGCGTAAGTCACGCTCTATAGGGCGCCTATTGAGCTACCCTAAGGTGACAGTACCCTGAGGGTGGTACTGCTGGCAGCACTAATATACTGTAAAAATAGACAATGCCTAAGACAGCCCTATCAATGGACCCCACTGTGGGTTGTGAACCTATGACCACTGGCTCCATGGGCAGTGAAGTAACCAGTGGGCTAGAGCTGCTAATAAACACATGGCTGGCTACAGGAGGACTGCACGGCACCACACCCACATTCTGCTGTGGTTACCAGGGAGATTACATGCCACCACCCAACACACCCTCTAGGGCTCAGGGTGGAGGACAGGATCTCCCGCCCACAGATCCACTTCCAACCCTCTGCAATGGTGGCAGTAGAGGGGACCATCACCCCAGTCCCACTCGGGATCAAACACCCTACAGGGCAGGCAATGCAGAGCAGTACACACCCATACAGCAAGAGCAGACAGACGGAAGGTCTGGAAATGCTCAGCTGCCCCCCACCATTATCTGACATTCCCCAGCAGCAAGCCTCCAGCCGCTGCACCCTGCATGGTGTTCCAGCAAGACACATACTAGCTGCAGACAGTCCGCCAGCTAGTCCATAGTGCATGGTCCTGGAGGAGATGCATGTACCCAGAACGGGGATATCAGCATACACACCAAGCAGATAAGTCAGTGATTGGGCCCCAAAAGGAAACCCATATATATCACATAAGAGAAATGCTATACAGCACTATGGTGGAACCTAGCCATGCCATGGTCACTGCTCAGTCAGGGAGAGAGTGACCTCCCAACAGGACATGCTATGGCCACCCTGTCTGTGCAGGTGGTACCGGGCACTACAATGTCCGGCCATTGCCCTATGCCCTGTGCAGATGCGGACAGGCCAGGCCACCCTATCCAGGCTATTCCCACGGTACCTTGCTCCTCATTATGCACATTGGCAGGCCAATACTGGCAACAGTGCTAGCAGTGTGGGCTGTGGAGGGTGTTGGAAGCCACCACACACTGGATAGACAGACAAGGACTCCCCACACCTATGCAAGCACTGTGCAACACTAGAGGTGTTGGGAAGCCCAGGCCACCACACCAGTCCTGGGCACAGTGCAGGCATGGCTATGGTACGCAATACTGTCGGAGTAACTCCCCAGGTTGGTAAACACTGTTAGACAAAGGACCTGTAGCACACTCCACAGACATCAGAAAGGTTGCTATGATGCAGCTCACTCAGGAAATTGTACTTAACCTAGGAATTGCTATCTGCCAGTGCTCATAGCAACCTTCTGATAGCTGTGTAACATATTCACAGGTTTAGGGTGGCATTAATACGGTATGCATGTGCTAGTATTGGGAGATGCACGCAGAGCCCAAAGTCCTGCCTCTCCAGGATGCTTTGGATAATGGGGCCTGTGGGTGCGGGTGTGTCTGCCCCTGTTGGCTGCTGCTTTACGGCAGAGGTTCCCAACTCCAGTCCTGCGGTGCCAAACACTGTTCGGGTTTTCATGCTGTCCCTCATGAATATGCATGAGATACATCTGCATACCATGGGGTTGGCGCATAGAAATGCAGCACAGGCATCTTTATCAAAGGCAGCATGGAACCGGGATGGTGTTTGGCCCTCCAGGACTGTATTTGGGAGGCTCTGCGCTAGGTAATGTGCATGTTTATGGTGTCTGTGCTCTGTAGGGTAAAATGTGGGTGTTTTGGGCATGTTTACGTCATCTGCAAGACCGGTTCTGTCTGTATTAGCCCATTCTAGAAGTGGGGTAAAATATGAGGACTGGGTTGGCGGAAACCACAGCTGGGACCTGAACCTGTGACCCTCTGCTTCTGAATACACTGGTTCTGTGCACTGCACCACCATGTTCTCACAGAGATGATGCGTTCCCTGGTGATAACATGACTGTTGGTCAGACAGGGCCTGTCTGTTGGAGTGCACTGCACCCACGTGAAAGGGGCTAGGCCACGGTCTGCTCTGGGCAGCTGCCACTTCCCCCTCCACCACCAGTATCCCTCAGCCACCATGCTGACATGCCCTTCTGCTGGTGGTGCTGGTGGTGTGCGGTCTCAAGCCATCCAGTGTGCAGGTAGGCGGCTGCCTATGGTGCGTGTTCTGGGGTGGGGGTGCCCACATAGCTGCCCACACTTTCCCCCAGCACCGCCTGCCAATGTTCCATGCCATTGGGGGTACCTGCTGGGTACAATTCCCTGTGACACTGTGGGAAGCACACTCTTGCCCATGTTGGGCCCTCAGCAGTTGCTGTCTGGCTGCTCTACTGTTTCAGCATTCCTATGGGCCAGCTAGGCATCACCCTGATGTTGCGGGACATGTGCACGCCATAGGAACCCTGTCCGATGGTGGGGAAGTCCCTGAACAGTGCTATTTCACTGTGGGCCCGTGCACCTTGTATGGGGACGGGGTATGGACCCTTCCGCGGTTTATAAATACATAACTAACATAAAGAAATACATAAATATCTGTTCAATGGAGCTTACTGGGGGGGGGGGGTTGATGTTTCTCATTGATACCACTATTGGCCAGCTTGGTTGCGTTTTTTTTCCAGTTGTTGGGGTCATTTTCAGTGTTTCTGTGCCCTTTTGTTTTGTGCACATGTATCACACTTATCACCTTTTTTTGGTTTCCCTGCCTAGGCTGTACATTGCTGACATTTAAATGGTTTCTCTTCCCTTTAATATGCCTTTAACGGCATGTTTTCATTCGCGTTGGAATTCAGCTCTGAAATTCAGCACGTTAGTGTAATGGGAGCCTCTCCCTGCCCACTCTCTGCCCATTGACCCCGTCTCTCTGCCCTCTCTCCGCCTTCTGCGTTGTTTTACCGCGCCGCGGAGCATCACGTGCATTAGCATCACGCGCTATAGCGCGTTTATGATCGTTAATGCGCTACAGCGCGCGCTATAGCGTGCTAATGATCGTTAACATCGTACAACGCGCGTTATTCACGTTTACCGCAGTTTAGTAAACATACCCCTTTGTCTTCTTCATGTTAAGGTCCAAGCCCATTTTAAAACTATGTTGCTTGATCTTGATAAGCAAATGTTTCAGATTGTCTTCAGCATAACAAAGGTTGATGAGTCTTCCACTGATCTTCACACCTCTCTTTTCTTCATATAGTCCTGCTTCTCTGGTGGGTTGTTCTGCATATAAACTGAATAGGTATGGGGAAACTAAGCAGCCTTGTCATATATCTTTGCCAATTATAAACTATTCTGTTTCTTCTTGTTCCATTTGAACCGTTGCTTCTTGGTTAATGAAAAGGTTGTATAGGAGAACTGTTGGGTATTCTGGTATATCCCTGCTTCCTAAACTGGCCCAAAGTTTTCATGATTCTTGCAATCAAAGGCATTGCTGTAGTCAATGAAACAATGGAGATATCCTTTTGTCTTTTCAACAATCCATCTTACATCCACAGTGATGTCTCTTATTTATTTATACAGTTTTGTATACCACCTTATCCTTCAATCAAAGTGGTCACAACACAATTGGGGGATACATTTAACATGAGGGGATATGAGATACATACATTAATACTTACAGGGAGCATGGGCAATGGAGGGTTAAGTGGCTTGCCCAAGACCACAAGGAGCACCTGTGGGACTAGAAACCCCAGTCCTTCTGGCTCAAGGTTGCTGTCCTCTAGTGGGATTTGAACCACCAACCTTCTGGCCTGTGGTACCTTGCCCCAACCACTAGGCCACTAGCTCCCTGCCCTGTTGCTTGTTCCTCCTCCTCCTTTCCTAAACTCTGCTTACATTTCAAGCAATTCTCATCCCAGATAATGTTATATTCTCCACTGAATAATCTTGATACAATCTTGCTTGTATGTGGATCAGAGCAATTGTGTGATAATTTCCACAGTCAGTTGAATCACATTTTTTCAGTACTGGTATGAACACAGATGTCTAGGCTATTACCTAGTTTGCCTAATGCAGGCCTTGCATTGTACTTCTCTTCATCTCATCTTTCTGCATGTTGAGAATCTCTGTTAAGTTCTGTGACTACCTCTCTTTCTCCTCTGGCTTTAGTGTCTCTGCATTTCTGAGCAATTATCAGTTCTTTCAGTCATCTATTTTGGCCATTTTTGGATTTTCAGCTTTTACAGAGACCTTTCACTTTCTTTGAACACAATTTTCTTGATATCATTCCATAGCTCTTCTGTACTCTGTCATTTATTTACAAAGCAGTGAATTGATTTTCAGGCAGTCTTTAAATTCTGATGACATATTTCAAGATCACACTTTGCTACATTAATCAATGACTTGTTCTTTTCAAGTTTTAGCTTGAGTTTGCATACTAGTAGATGGTGATCTGTAACATTTCCTTCCCACTCCAGCTCTGCCCTGAAATTTACAATCCAAATCTGAGTACTCTGGGAGACCTTGGCCTTTATGCCTGACCTTCTATGGGGTAGGACTTACGGGGACCCAGAAGGCTGGAGTGGACTCTTTAAAAAAGGGATCTGTATTGGTGGGATGAACCTGGAAGCTCTCATAGACACTGGGAGTAGTCAGTCTCTGATATCTCGAGATATGGCCCAGAGCCTAGGGCAGAGGTTCCCAATGTCGGTCCTCAGGGAACCCCAGGCCAGTCAGGTTTTCAGAGTACCCACAATGAATATGCATGAGATAGATCTGCATACAATGGAAGCAGTGCATGCAGATCTATCTCATGCATATTCATTGTGGGTACTCTGAAAATCTGACTGGCCTGGGGTTCCCGAGGACTGGGTTGGGAACCACTGGCCTAGCGGTTGGTAAGAGGCAGGGTAGATACCTAGGCCCTGTATGAGTGAGGTGTGTCCATGGGAATATACAAAAATGATCCCGCTTATGAGATAAAAATCACCTGGGATAATAAACAACAACTACTAGGAATGGCCATTGTGAAGGGACTCCCAGTGCCATTAATCATAGGCAGGATTGGAAGGGGCTATTAGACTCAACCGGCTTCCACACTGCTTTAGTAGCCACCTGTTCCCGAGACTATACCCCAGAGGAAAAGTCTGACCCCAGTCTCAGGGAGTTGTTCCTATTTGCAACCCTGGACATGATAGAGAGATGGGGAAAGACTAGAAAAAGCAGGGCTCAGTGAAGGGCAGACGTGGAAAGGGTTGATTCCTCCAGGGAGAGTCAAGGCTTTTGGGGAGGAGACGCTCTCCAAGTTCGATAATGTTTTGGCAGAGCAAGCAAAAGACCCATCCTTGCAGGAAGCCTAGAGTAAGGCTGAAGGGGCGGGCTCTGAGAAGGGTAAGGAGGAATAACCTCTTATATCGGATTACATTCCGAGAAGAGAAAGAAGAGCAAGCCCAGCTCATGGTATCCCAGATATTCCAGAAGACCCTGTTGATCTTGGCCCACAGCCACCCTTTAGCAGGACACCTAAGGGAGCATGGGGTTATTGCACATCATACACAACTGTTCCTCTTGCCTAACCTACATCAGGAGGTGACTAAATTCTGTCAGACATGCCCTGTGTGCCAATGAAAAAATAAGAACCAGCCCAAGAAAGATTCCCTGATTCTGATCCCAGGGATCGAACAATCCCTGGATCAAATGGCCATAGACATTGTGGGTCCATTAGACAGGAGCATGGCAGGTTACCAGTACCTCTTAGCACTTGTTGACTATGCCACCCGCTATCCCTGGGAAATTCCCCTGCAGAAAGTTACTGCAGGTCAGATAATATGGGAACTGTTGAAATTTTTCTGTGAGGTAGGCTTCCCAGAGAACTTTTGACAGATCGGGGCACTAACCTTTTGTCCAGACAGTTAGAGGCAATCTTGGCATTGTTTGGGATCAGGCATGTTAAGACCGCCGCCTATCATCCACAAACCGATGGTCTCATTGAGTGGTTTAACCAGACCCTGATACAAATGGTTAGAAAAAATATAGGCGATAACAATTGGACATGGGATCAAGTGATCTCATTTATCTTGTTTGCATATAGAGAAGTTACCCAAGCTACATTGGACTTTTC
Source organism: Ichthyophis bannanicus (assembly GCA_033557465.1). Taxonomy (NCBI): domain Eukaryota; kingdom Metazoa; phylum Chordata; class Amphibia; order Gymnophiona; family Ichthyophiidae; genus Ichthyophis; species Ichthyophis bannanicus. The sequence continues at coordinate 84,911,203 of CM066032.1, forward strand.
CCCATTTTATCTTTTAATGGGGAGACAACCCAGGGAACTCTTGGATTTGGTACAGGAAGCCTGCATAGGAACAGAAAGAGGGTTAGAGCCCATAATTGAACAGGTTACCCATTTGAAAACCTAGTTAAGAACCTCCCGGTGGGCTAATGAACATTTGAGGAAAACCAAGAGAAGCAAAAGGTCTATTATGACAAGCAGGCATGGGAGAGGAATCATAACCGAGGAGACCTGGTATTAGTTATGCTGCCAACTTCCAATAATAAGCTACTAGCCCAGTGGAAAGGCCCCTTTATGGTGCACTGGAAACTGGGGCCTGTAGATTACAAAATGAAGCAGTGGAAAGGGAAGGTACAGACCTTCCACATCAATTTGCTCAAACCCTGGGTGTGTAGGGAAGGGCTAGGAGTGCAAGTAAGTGAAGAGGAAGAGGACCTGAGTCGGGAGATTGCCCAAAGGACTCCACTGAGGTCTCAATAGGAAGTGAGTTGATGGGAGACCAGAAGAGACAGGTGAACCACCTGCTAGCCCAGTTTCCAGACATGTTTTCACCCCTGCTTGGGAGAACCCATCTAGGAACTCACAGAATTATCACCTGGGATGGCAAAATCATAAGAAAATAGCCATATCGCATTCCCCAGGCCAAACAAAGGGAGAATGAAAAAGAAATAGAGGATATACAGCATTTAGGGGTCATCAAAGAGTCCAATAAAGAATGGTTTAGCCCGATAGCCCTAGTGTCCAAATCCGACAGAACCACTAGGTTCTGTATTGATTTCCGGCAAGGGAATGCCATCTCGAATTTTGATGCCCACCCCATGCCGAGGATAGAGGCACTAGTAGAGAAGTCGGGAGGGGCTACATATATTTCAACCCTTGACCTAACGAAAGGATACTGGCAGATTCCTTTGGAACTGTCCTGTAGGGAGAAAATATCTTTTTGAACACCCCAGGCCCTATACCAGTTTACTGTCCTCCCTTTCGGCTTGCATAGGGCGCCAGCTACATTCCAGCACATAATCAATAAGGTACTCAAACCACATCTAGGATATGCAAGGGCTACCTTGACAATGTGGTAATTTGTTCCAGGACCTGGGAGGAACACCTAATCCACCTGCGTGAGGTGTGTGAGTCCTTAAGGTGGGTCAGGTTGATAGTTAACCCTAAGAATGCAAGTTGGAAAACTGGGAGGTATAGTATCTAGGCCACTGGGTAGGGAATGGGGTTGTGCGACCCACCCTTAGCAAAGTACAGGCAATTCACGGGAAGACCCTGCCAAAAACCAAAAAGCAAGTTAGAGCATTTTTGGGCCTAGAGGGCTATTACTAGAGGTTCATTCCCCACTTTGCATAACTGGCTGTTCCCCTTACCGATCTGCTGAAAAATAAGTCCCCTAACCAGGTACATTGGGGTACACGAGAAGAAGAGGCCTTTGTTAACCTCAAGCAAGCCCTGTGTAAAGAACCAGTATTAAGAAATGTAGATTTCAAAGAGCCATTTGTGTTACAAACGGACACATCTGGGGTAGTTTTGGGAACCGTATTAAGCCAAAATGTGGCCAGAGAAGAACAGCCGGTCATGTACCTTAGCCAGAAGCTGAGAGAGGCAGAGACTACGAATTCAATCACGAAGAAGGAGTGCCTTGCAGTCAAGTGGGTTGAAGATGCTCTAAGATAATATTTGCTAGGTAGGTATTTCACCATCATAACCGACCATGCAGCCTTAAGGTGGCTACATTCTATGAAAAACACCGATGCCTACTTGACCCGATAGTACATGGCCTTACAGTCCTATGACTTTGAAGTCCAACACCAGGCTAGGAAAGCCCATACCAATGCAGAATTCCTGTCCCGGGAGGGCGAAGGACTCCCAGAATGGGTTGACCCCATCACACCCCGACCCAAAGGGGGTATGTGACAGGGTGTATGTCCCATCACTGCAGGTCTCCTGGGGTACCCCAGTCAGCCCCTGCTTTAGAGTTATGGACCCCTCTAGGAGGGGCCCCCTAGAGCAGAGGACAAGAACACCCAGGGATCAAGGAAGGGCCTGAACCCCTGCTCCCTCCCTGGCCAGGAGACATAGGGCTCGGCTCCCTGATAACACCTGGGATGAGAGGGAGGTAGAAAGGAAGGTGAGGGACTTGGCTCAGACACCCCTGGAGGTAGACCCCCTTAGGGGGGATCAAGGGGACCCCCAGTGGGAGAAGGAGATGGAGCTGGGAAATGAACAACAGCTAATCCCTGAAGAGACAACCATGGATATTCAGCCGGTGGATAACCCATCAGACATGGGGTGGTAATAGCAATAAGCAGCTATGTGGGAGGTGGCAGGGTGTCCAGGTAATACCACACCTAGGATGCACCCCAGCTGAATCTGAGACTTAAAAGGGGGGACTTAATTGTAATGTTCAATGTATATGTTTGTCTAAACTGAAGGACGCTGGGAAGATGTCATTTGCATATTCCTTACCTAATCTGATTCACAGCTGTGTTGATACAAAGGACCCTGGTGAGGGTTACTTTGGACCCATGGAGGGGACAGTTCCCCAGAAAAGGTAATATATATTATTGAGTGTCCATGTTGATTAAGTTATGTTGGACGTACAACTAGAGCAATAACCCAGGGTTTACGATAACACCATTCAAGATTGAATAGAAAAGTAGTGGGAGCACCGATGGTTGATCATTGTGAACAGAAAGCACATGTTTTTACGGATCTTCGGTGTTGTATTATTGATGAGGTCCCTGAAGAATGGAGAGGGGGTAATCGTCAATAACGCCTCAACTACTTAAAACAGTTTTGTATATATTAATTGCATACAGTACTACTGGGAGGTTTGAATAGTCAGCTGGAATGGTACACATTGATTTGATTTGAGTAACATAGGGGGAGTGGTTTGCTGACATGTGATCTTTGAAAAAAAAAACCTGCGGTCATTTAAAAGAAGGAGCTGAGCTATCCCTGTAATAGTATTAAAAAAGCCAGAACTGCACAAGACGTGTACTACAGATCACTTTTGCAACAATAGAACTGCAAGAGGAGTAGTTTGTTATTGAGCAGAATAACCGGAAGATTATTCTCAAGGGAAGAGAATCTATATACCAGTTAAGTAAATGTTTGAATATAATACTATCGCCCTGATGCAGAAGATTTTGCTTCATAACTCTGTAGTGTGGTCCATACAATTGAATGGTGTTGGCAGGAGGATAGTGTTAGATTAATAATCATTGAATAAATGGACTGTGCATATTTTTAAACAACATCTTAAAGTGATGAGATAAGAATAAAAGTTTTCCAGTTTTTAAGGCTTTCATACTGGTCTTTATCTGCCATCATATACTATGTTACTATGTTAAAAGGACTGTAGTTAAATGATGGCTGCTGATTAATAGCGGCTTTCAGTTTTAAGGTCCGACAAAAATTAATAGAAAAAGTAAAGATAGTTAATGATGAGTACTATGGGATAACAGATAAATCAAGGTTTGAAATGTCTCACAGTTTGTGGAATTGAAAGCCCTGATTTGAGATCCATTTGTTTGATATATGGGCAGAAGGGGTTGGGAGGTGGCAGATCCCTGCGTAGCAAGGGATCCCACCAAACGTGGACTTTGGGACTATTGCAGCACTCATCCTAACATATAAGGGGACCCTAGAGATAGACCTCCCTGCTAGGGAGAGGCCATAAGGTGTGGTTCCTGGGATCTTCTTTGAGAGTGGACTAAACCTGGAGGATCACCAGAGGGACCTGAAAAGTCTACCAGACGCCTGCCTGCTTGCTGGAAGTGGAGACGGAGCAACAAGTACATCTTAACAGTTCCAATGATTTGCAGTAGGCCACCCATGGACTACAGCCATTCCTAAAAAGTGAACTTCATCTCTTAATATACAGGGTAGCCCAAAAAAGTGAGAACATCTCGTAAATTAAAAGCTTAAATAGTTTACTTATTTACCTTTTTTAGCTATATAACGTCTTTATTTAGACAATTTCTGGTTGCCATCTTTTTTTTTTTTAAATTTGTCAATTGTTTACATCTGTCTTTTTGAATTTTTAAATAACTTATATGCTACAAGATGTTCTCACTTTTTTTGGGCCACCCTGTATATGATAGCAATGTGCATTCGTTTACCTTTTGCCTTTGGAGGAGCTGTGTGTTTTTCTTCCTTTTCTATCTTCTTTTCTGTGAAATAAAACAAGAATGACTAAGAGGAGCCATAAAGAAGATTGACTGCATAAGTGGTTACTGCTGATATATATCTAAAAAGCGGCAATTTTAGAAAGTGCATCTGTAATTTCCCCTCTAAGATCAATGCTTCTATGCACATTGACGTTTTCCTGCTCCAGGGCATGTATAAATATACACGTGTAAGGTTATTTTTCAGCAAAATGTCTAGGAAATAATTTGAAACGTCTAACCCTACATGATTCAAACTATTTGCATATTTAGTGACAGTGTACATATAGCGAGTGTTGCTGAATATACAGGTACAGTTAGGCATTTTATTTTATGTAGATGTTACGTATATGCACCAAATATTGGTGCTTCTATGTATAACCTCCCCATCGAAGTGTCAATATTTGACTGCTATATGTTTCAAGGCACATCTTAGAAAATCCATTCTTGTGGTTGCTATAATGCCCAAATGAAAATAACTTTATTTCTATGTCAGTTTTAAATGAAAGGGTGGACCTGTGTTAATCCGTTTTAAAATCGGGATATCTCCGCTCCTCACTGTAAACGTGTCTGTAAAGGATGCCCGGAAATGCAGACACACACAGGGGATGGTGCAGACACGTGCAGTGGGAGGTAAGATTTTTAGATACATATGGGAACTATCAACAAGTGCATCCCGGCAGCTCGTATGTGTGAATGCCAGTATTTCAGAACATGCAGATCAAAGTAGTGGACCCACATGTGCATCCTGCCCATTTCAGAAACGTGGATGTCCTGCCACTCTTCTCGATTTTCAGATGATTCAATGTCATCAGCTAGAACTTGTGGAGCAGGAAATAAATATTGTAGATTAAGGGGGATATCCCCCTTAATCCCTCCTGTAAAGGTTTTGCTGAAATGAGCACTTTTGAAAAATTAAACGTGCCCGGGTTAGTTACAGTATAAATAGAGACGTGGATGATTGGCACTACACATGGGCAAGTCCTATATATAATCGGAGAAACACCTGTATCACGCTACTCCACCTAAACCATGCCCCTGCCACGTCTCCATGTGACTTGGATGTCATTGCGGATGACGTGTAAATTCAGGCCTTTCTATAACTGCTGTTGGGATGTGGCTATGATTTGCATGCGTGAATGGCCGTGTTTGCATATGCAAATCACAAATAAGGCTTCTAAAATAACTCCCATAACTTATGTCTGTCTTCGAGCTACCATTTTAAATCTGTTTTTTCTGTACTTCAGCTGACTGTTGACTCTTTACTTCCTGCTCACCCCATGGTTTAAATTTCTCATGTAGCCCTCCTGGGCCTCATTAACACTATTATTCTTAGGGACATTCCAACACAGTGGGCCTTCTTTCTCCCGTCCTGCCACATCATATCTCCCCAGATCTGTTGTTTCTCTTCTTGATGCTAACTCTCCCTAATCTTTTCCCTTTAGTCCAACAATTTCAAACCCCTAGACCTTATCACCCATTCCTTTCTTTCTGTGCCTCTCCTGCCATTTTGTCCTCTACCTATCATCTGCTCACTTCAAAGTTTTCTTCCTATCATTCAACCTGAAAGACAGAGTGGAAGTCCACTCAAATTGCCAGATAAGGTCAATTTTATTGCAAAATCACAACACGCATAAATTAAGGAACATAAAAAAACATATATAAAATTGTACAATTTTATGAAATGACAGACAGACTTGTTAAAAATCCAAAATTTTCTGCATCTGCCTTCTTCAAGGATGATGTCATAATATTTACACACATGAAAATACATAAACAGAAAATAAAATGTGTATCATGTATTAGGAAGCTTGTTACACCCATGAGGAGACACAGACAATCCAAAAACAAAAAAATAAAAAAAAATCCAAAGTTAACTAAAAATTACTAATTGAAAAAATAGGCTCAAAAATTGACAAAAACTCGAATAGTGTACCCCATTATTATAGGTTACAGCTTGAATACTGTGCACTGAGCTTCAAAGGGCAGATCTATACAGTAGAAATACAACCAATAAATTAAAAAGGACTGAAAAACAGATAAGTCCAAAAAATGTTGCTATATATATTTTTTTTAAATTGTTATTTTATTTTGGGAGCAAACAAGCTGGCTAAAAGCTTACTAAAATGGGTAAATCACTTGTAGTACTATAGTGTGTAATTCTTCTGAAAACAGATGCTCTTCCCAAGCAAACTCCAAAGCCTGCCATGGTCAATTATGCTGTAAGGGAAACCACAAACAATAAGTATATATCCTTAACTAATGGTATGTGATAGCACTTATAGCAGGCTTTGTTTATTTATTATTTTCTGTATTAATTTATTATTTCTTGGACTATAAGTGCTATCAATAAAGTATGTATTTGTTGGTTGTGTTTCTATTGTATAGAAACTTCCCTTTGAAGCTAAGGGCACACTGTTTAACCCTTTCCAGGCCGAGCCCAAAACTCTCGGGATCCAAAATTCTGACTAAATATTCCTATCAAATGGTATATAATACATGACCATAGCAGAAGGAAAATCACTATTAGAACATATTGAATAAGACGGCTACAATTTTCCTGAAATATGCAAAAATTAACCCGGCTGCAGAATGTGGATTAAAAATTTAAAGTAGGCCTTCAAAGGGTTAAGTGATCTGTAAGGACTGCAATGCTTTGTTTTTCGATTTACTACTTGTGTGGTACTACTTTCCTGTCATTCAGCCATCTCCATTTTCTATGACAGAACCGCACCCTCATAACTGACATGCCTCTTCTTATGTCCCTTGTATTCTCCTTCTCCTTCTCCTGTTCCTGTTTCTTCTCCTTCTCTCATCTGGGGATATCAATCCCAATCCTGGACACCCACTCCCCCCATTCAGACCCAAATGCATAAGAACATAAGAAATGCCATACTGGGTCAGACCAGGGTCCATCAAGCCCAGTGGCCAATCCAGGTCACTAGTACCTAGCAATTTCCCCAAAAGACGCACAGGTTCCATAATGTTTATATTGGGGCCAGCAGTGGATCATCTAGGTCTTCTTTAAGAATGGTTTATAGACCTTTCCTCCAGGAACTTGTCCAAACCCTTTTAAAACCCAGCTACACTAATAGCTTTTACTACATCCTCCAGTAACGAATTCCAGAGTTTGATTACACATTAAGTGAAAAAATGTTCTCTTATTAGTCGTAAATGGGTTACACAGTAGCTTCATTGCATGTCCCCTAATCTTTCTACTTTTTGCTGGCATAAAGAATCAATCTACATTTACCCGCTCCACTCTATTTGTTAATTTATAGACTTCTATCATATATCCCCTCAACCATCTCTTTTCCAGGTTGAAGAGCCCTAACCTTTTAAGCCTCTCCTCATAGTGGTATCCTTCCATCCCGTTTACCATTTTGATGGCTCTTCTCTACATCTTTTCTAATTCTCCTATATCCTTTTTAAGATATGGTGACTAGAATTGCCCACGATATTCAAGCTGCGGTCGCACCATGAAATGATACAGAGGCATTATAATATCCTTTGTTTTATTCTCCATTCCTTTCCTTATAATTCCTAGCATTCTATTTGCCTTCTTTTTCCTGAGTGGTGGTTCCCAATGTAGAACCTTGCATCGTATAGCCACATTTTGGGTTGTTTATTCCTAGGTGCATAACTTTGCACTTTTCCACATTAAATTTCATCTGCCATCTGAATGTCTAGTCTTCTAATTTATCAAGGTCCTTTTACAATTTTTCACAATTCTCTTGGATCTTAACAATTTTGAAAAATTTTGTGTCATCTGTAAATTTGACTACCTCACTCATTATTCTTATTTCTAGGTCATTTACGAATATGTAAAAAAGCAGCAGACCCAGCAGAGATCCTTGGGGTACTCCACTATTCACCCTTCTCCATTGGGAAAATTGGCCATTCAGCCCTACTCTTTGCTATCTATCTTTTAACCAGTTCCTGATCCACCGCCTTCTATCCCATGACTTTTTAACTTTGCCAAGAGTCTCTCACGATGGACCTTGTCAAAGGCTTTCTGAAAATCCAGATTCACTATATCGACTGGCTCACCTTTTTCAACCTGTTTATTCACACCTTCACTAAACACATCGCTGAAGTTCTGTTCTTAAATAAATCAATATGCTCTTTGCTCTTATGACTTTTACCATGCTCACATATGCATAACACGATATATATGGGTACATTATAAGATTAGGACTGTTGATGATAACTCAGAACTGCTTAGCATATTGAATTATTTAAGAATAGAGCTTTGGCGATGTGTTTAGTATGCCCCTCACCTGAGTTCAGCATAAGAAAACGGGAGGTCATCGATTTTTCCTGGTGGATGATTTCCTCTTCTTTTATCCTCCCCTTTCCTTCTCTACAGTTCTAATTTGGATAGATTAATAGGATTCACTATTAATCCACGATTTAAAAGTGTCTTCTAAGTGGTGAGTTAGCACCAATATATCATTTGTTGTATTGTATAAGTGGGGTTTTTTTTTAATCTATCCAGGTTATTTGCTGTACTTCCTCTTTTATCACCTTTGTTATGGCTTTTACTTCATGTTTTCACATATATGCATACTTTTTAAATATTATTTATTTAAGTGTTAAACATATGGGGTTTTTTTATTGGTTTTATATGATTTATTATTGATGCCCCTATCATACTGGGCTCTTTTTTGTGAGATTTGTTTTTATTATATTTTAATATCTGTTCATATTGGTGTTTTATTTATTTATTGTTTTTTGTATATTTTCATGTACATATTTATGCACAAGATCACAGTCCCCTGAAGAAAGCTTCATGCTGAAACACGTGTTGGGCAGACCTGGTATACAATAAAGCTCCTATTCTCCAGTGGCATGGCTCTCCTGCTCTTTTTTGTTGCCTCAAGTCTGAATGGGAGCATTGTGAAGGCATGGCTGGGGCATTCCCAAAAACGTGGGCATGAGCTTAAGATCAATACATCAAAAACTGTGTCTGTGCTCTTCTCTAACACTATTTCTCTCTCCCTTCTGGTCCCCCCATATATTCACGGTACCCTCCTTCCATTCCAGGACTCGTTTAAGATCCTTGGTGTATACTTTGAATGTCATCTCTCTTTCTCCAACCATATTTCCTTAACTGTCCAGCTTTGTTTTTTCATTCTGCACCAAATCCCTTCCTTTCAGAAACTCTTTGACTTGCTTTCCATCCATTTGCTCATTCTCTCATTATCACCCATCTGAACTACGCCAGCTCTCTTCTCTATGGTCTCCCTCAGTACCAGATTCATTGCCTTCAGTTAATCCAGAACACTATCATAAAGCTTTTGATCACGTAACCCCCTTTTTCATCACTGAACATTGACTCCCAGTGATTTTCCGCATAAGGTACAAACTTCTAGGTCTGACACATCACATTCTTCATGCCTGTAAAGTTGCCTTCCTCTCACAATTCCTGATTCCATACATCCCCCTCCCCCAGAACACTCTCCATTCTGCTTCGCAGTATCTTCTCAAGATTCCTAGCTTTCGTCTTGTCTGCTCTTCGACAGCACGTTCTTCTTCCTTCCAGATGGTCGCTTCCACCCTCTGGAATTCCCTTCCCTTGGTCTTTTGCTGCAACTTTCCTTTACCTATTTTAAATCCCAATTAAAGGCTATTTCTTCGTCCTTGCTTTTTCTTCAACAGCATCCTCCTGAGTCCTGTTCTTCCCTGACATGTTGCTTCCTTTTCATTAGGTCAACCCAGGAGCAGCACCATTTTCTGTTATGTCCTCACCTCTCCCCTCCCCTTCCCTTCCTTGTGTCCTCTGTTTTTCATGACATTCATTCCTGATTTGTAACCAAGTCCCCCCGTCCCCTTTTCTCGCCCATTGTCTCTCCATCTTCCCCTGTCATTTATCTCCTTATTTGTTATTTATTTTATTATATTTTAATGTTATTACTGTGTTAACCACCTAGTTGCTTTGGGTATGGGCAGTATATCAAATAAACTCAAACTGTAACTGTAACCTGGATGTCCCTGCCTGATCTCAGATACTTCATGGATATTCAGGGTCACGTCTACGTTTAGATCTGCTCCAGGCATGAACAGGCACCTGAAAAGTGTTCATTTAGTCAGCCAAACATTTCTTCCAGGTTCTCTGGTGGTGTGGAGAAGGAAGTACACCCATATCCCCTATATTTTCCATGATGCCAAAGAACACTGATGAAGAATGAAGTCTCATGTTTTCATTTTGCCATACTGATGAACGTTTCCATATGCAATTTTGTATGAGATGGATGTCCATGCACTACAGTTTAATAGTGGGGACATCTTTGTGGATGCCGGCATATGCGCCCATGTCAGAGACATCTGTTTCTAAAATCAGGCCAAAACATAGACATCCTGGTGTTTTCTACTCATTTTGCCCTGGACATTTTAGATTGCACTCAGATGCCCATTCTAAAATGCCACTTCACATCAACTGGCTCACCTTTATCCACATGTTTATTCATGCCTTCAAAGAAATGGAGCAGGATGGCTAAATCCATTTTATTTTATTTTATTTTATTTTATTTAGTATACATTTGTATACCGCTACTTCCAGCGATCAGCAGCGGTTTTGATTACAGATTGGAAATTGTCAAATCATGACAGGAAATTTTTGAGGTATAAACACATTGATTAGACAGGAAAGCACAGCACACAGAGAACTATTTTACAGGGAACATGGGCTATGGAGGGTTAAGTGGCTTGCCCAAGACCACAAGGAGCACCTGTGGGACTAGAAACCCCAGTCCTTCCGGCCCAAGGTTGCTGTCCTCCAGTGGGATTTGAACCCCCGACCTTCCGGCCCGAAGTACCTTGCCCTTGCCCGAAGTACTTTGCTCCATTAAACCATGTCTGTCCATGTGTCAAGTAATTTTGTTCTTATGGTTTCCACCATTTTGCCTGGCATTGACCTTAGGCTCACCAGTCTGTAGTTTTCCCGATCACTTCTGGAGCCCTTTTTAAAAATAGGCATTACGTTGGCCACCCTCTAATTTTCTGGTACCATAGACAATTTTATTGATAGGTTAAAAATCAGTAATAGTAGCTCTGCAATTTGAATCTTTGAGTTCTCTCAGCAATCCTGGGTGATATTCTGCTCTTTAATTTTATCAATTTGTTCGACTACATCTTCCAGGTTCACTGGGATTTGATTCAGCTCTTCTAGCTCATCACCATTAAATACCCTTTCTGCTATGGGTAGCTTCCTCACATTTTCCTCAGTAAAGACCAAAGCAAAGAATTCATGTGAAAGCACATTTTAGAAAGGTTGTTTAAGTGAAATTGGGAAGTCCAAGTCAGGACGTCTGAAATTTAGTGGGAGGGACAGTGGAGAAGGTAGTTACATGTAAGTGTTTTGTAAAATTGACCTGTCTCCACCCTAAAATATACAAGTGTATGCCATATTAAAGACAAAATGGGGATGTATGGTCTACTACTACTAATCATTTGTATAGTGCTACAAGGCATACACAGTGCTATACATATGTAGATGTAAGACACAGTCCCTGCTCATCACAGTTTACAATCTAATCAAGATGAAAAAAAACATTGCAAAACCAGGGACTAGAGTATGGCAAGATACACATAAGTAGTGGGCAAGAGAATGAGGGATCCAAAAGCAGCCTCATAAAGGTGGACTTGAATAAAGCCAGAAAAGGAGACCGATGCACCGACTCAGGTAGTTTATTCCAGGCATACAGAGTAGCAAGGTGGAATGTACGAAGTCTGGAGTTGGCAGTGGCAGAGAAGGGCACAGGTAAAAGGAATTTGCCAGAGGACTGGAGTTCCAGAGGAGGAGTGCAGAGTGAGATAAGAGAGGAAAGGTAGTGAGGAGCCACAGAATGAATGCACTAGTAGGTAAGTAGGAGACGTTTGAACTGGATGTGTAAATGGATAGGGAGTAATGGGTCAGAAACATACAGGATTTTGCCTGATTTCAGAAAACTTGTATGTGTTGGATATGTATATACTTCTGCCATTCTGGATGTATAGACATGCCCATGGCACAATTTCATAAAGTGCCCATGTATATCTTCCCCTTTACACATCCTGGCTGCCATATTGCAAAATACCGGCCAATGTGTATGAAATTCCCCCACACAAACACATAGCAAAATTCACTTTCTTAAAGTAAACTAATTCACATAAGTTCTTGATTGTTCATTCATAATATTTACTAAGATGCATTTGATCTTCTGTTCTATGGAGTTCAGTACATTATAACAGTTCTAAAGATTTGCAACAGACCATCCTTGAACTACAGCCATTACTAATGAGTGAGCTTCATCTCTTAATATATATGATAGTAATATGCATTCCTTTACCCTTTGCCTTCAGAGGAGATGTCTGTTTTTCTTCCTGTTCTAGTTTTTGTTCTGTGAAATAAAACAAAAATGATTAATGGGAACCATAAAGAAGATCAACCACATAAATGGTTTCTGCTGGTATACATCTAAAAAGTGGCAATTTTGGAGAGTACGAGGGGGCATTTTCAATGCATTTTTGCTGGTTAGCAGATCTGCTAACTGGTTAAAATGCAGTCAACCCAATATTCAGTGGCTCTAACCAGTTAATGCTGTTAAATATTCCCAGAGACCATCAAAAAAATATCCAGTTACAACTGGGGCAATCTGTGGGAAAATCATGGGTGGCGGCTACCACTATTTGATTTGTGACAATATTCAACCACTAACCTAATATCTAAACTGTAGTGTAAAAGTAGCCTAATGGTTAGAGCAGAGAGCTAAAACTCATGAAGCTTGAGGTTCAAATTCCACTGCTATTCCTTGTGATCTGGTAGATTAAAGTCACCCAATATGATCACTTCTCTCTTCATTGATATTGCAAAGTTAGCTATGAAGGGAGACACAATCATATTGGATGACTTTAATCTACTAAATGAGGATTGGAGTATTTCTTGTGCAAATCTGAAAAGAAGTAAAAAGATTGAGGATGCCTTCCAAAAAGCATTGCACAGACAACCGGTGATGGAACCGACCAAGGAAAGTTTGATGCTGGATTTAGTACTCACCAATGGAGACAGCATGTTGAATGTCTGGGCGAGTGCTCATTTGAACAGCAGTGATCATCACATGGTGTGGTTTGAGGTAAAAGCCAAGACAGAGTCTAATCACAGCAATCGCAAAGTCCTGGACTTTAAAAATGCTGACTGCAGTAAATGGGAAAGTACCTGAAGGAGAAGTTGGCAGGGTGGGTGGAGATAAGGGACGTGGACTAAACTAAAAGAGGCAATACAAGGGGCAACAGATATTATTGTAAAGAAAGTAAATAAAAGCAAGAGGAAAAGGAAACCTATTTGGTTCTCCAAAGAGGCGGCTGACCAATAAAGGCAAAACCCACATTTTTCACAAAATTCAGAAGATCTCAAAAAGAGGACCACAGAAAAGAATACAAGATCAAACTAAAAGAGACAAAGAGAGAAATAAGGATAGCAAAAGCAAAGGCTGAAGAAAAGATGTGAAGCGTGGAGACAAAACTTGTTTCAGGTATATTCGAGAGAAGAGGAAGATCAGAAGCGGAAATGCAAGATTCAAAAGTGCCAAGGACAAATTTGCTAAAAATGACACTGAAAAAGCAAACATGCTAAACAAATACTTCTATGCTATATTCATGAATGAAAATCTGGAGAAGGACCATATATAAGTGACAAACATACAAATGGAAATGGAATAGATACTATACCATTCACAAAAGATGATGTGTTTGAACAGCTTGCAAAACTGAAAGTGGACACGACCATGGGACCAGATGGGATACATCCCAGGATACTAAAAGAGCTCAGAGAGGTTCTAGTAGGATCTTTAAAGTATGTTTTTAATAGATCCTTGGATACAGGAGAGATTCTGCAGGACCAAAGAAGGGCTGATGTACCTCTTCACAAAAGTGGCAAGAGGGAAGAGGTGACAAACTATAGGCCAGTAAGCCTTACCTTTATGGTGGGAAAAGTAATGAAGGTGCTCTTGAAAGAAAGAATAGTGAACTTTCTGGAAACCAATGGATTGCATGAATCAAGGCAACATGATTTGATTGAGTTCTTTGACTGTCCAGAGAACTAGGTCAAGGGCATGCGATGGATGTGATATACCTGGATTTCAGCAAAGCTTTTGATACTGTTCCTCATAGACAGCTTATCAGTAAACTAAGCAGCCTGGGGATAGTCTCAAGGTGGTGAACTGGATCAGAAATCGGTTGACTGATAGACGACAAAAGTAGTGGTAAATGGAAGTTACTCAGAAGAAAGGAAGATGCATAGTGGATCGGTCCTGGGACTAATACTGTTCAATGTATTTGTAAGTGACATTGCAAAAGGACTGAATGGAAATGTCTGCCGTTTTGCAGATGACACAAAATTTTGCAAAAGAGTAGACCCTTCTGAGGGAGTGGACAACATGAGGAAAGATCTACAAACACTGGAAGAATGCTCTAATGATTGGCAGTTATGATTTAATGTGAAGAAGAGCAGAGTCATGCACTTGGGATGCAGAAATCCAAAGGAAATGTATGAAATAGGGGGAGAGAGGTTGGTGTGCACAGACCAGAAGAGGGACCTAGAATGCTAGTGTCTAAGGATCTCAAGGTGGCGAAACAATGTGATAAGGCAGTAGGCAAAGCCAGAAGGATGCTGGGCTGCATACAGAGAGGAATAATCAGACAAAAGGAGGAGGTATTAATGCCCCTGTATAAGTCGCCAGTGAGGCCTCACTTGGAGCATTGTGTTCAGTTTTGGAGACCATATCTCACAAAGGATATAAAAATACTTGAAATGGTTCAGAGGAAAGCAACCAAAATGATTCAGAGCCTGTATCAGAAGACATATGAGAAGAGACTTTAAGACCTAAATATGTATATCCTAGAGGAGAGGAATGCCAGAGGAGATATGATACAGGCTTTTAAATACTTAAAGGGTATCAATGAACAAACAAACCATTTTCAGAGAAGGGGAAGCTGTAAAACTGAAGGACATATGATGAAGCTGCAAGGTGGTAAACTTAAAAGCAACATTAGAAAATACTTTTTCACTGAAAGGGTGGTGGATGCTTGAAATGCCCCCCTCCCCCCACTGGATGGAGGTGGTAGAATGCCCCACCCACATTAAAGGCACCACACTTGACCTAGCATTCCTCCCAAAACCCCTCTCAGAATACCACAACTACTCCCCCCCTCTAATATCTCAGGTCCCATGGTCTGACCATTTCATCTTGCGACTAGCCCTCCCTATCACCCTCCCCCACCACTAAATCCACATACACCTCTCACCAAACAAATAAATTCAGGCACTTTGACAGAGATGCTTTCCTGAATTACATTATACCCCAATTTGACACTTCTCCAGCCAACCTTAATGAAACAATAAAGAATTGGAACTCTATAATCACTAAAGCCTCTGCACCCATACTAACACATACAAAAACGACTCGCATACTCTCTAAAAAATGGCATACCCATGACATACACAATCTAAAAATCGAAAACTTGAGGAAAAATGGAGAGCCAAAAAACCCGCTGAATATAAAACACTCTACATAGCTGCACTGAATACCTATAAGGAAGCCATAAACAATTCAAGAAAGAACCACCATACAAATATCCTAAACAGAGCCATTAACTGACCAAGAGAACTCTTTGAAATTGTCAAACCTTTAACCAAATCCCCGCAAAATGAGACAAACAAAATCTGCATGAAACCTCAAATTCTAGCCAACTACTTTGCAGACAAACTAAAAAGAAAAAATACAACAGTCATCTCCTCCCCCCTCAAACTCCCACCTAACCTCAATAAAAGGCACTCCTTCCATCCTATTGAATGAAAGCAACTCCTAGACAGAATCACTAAAATTAATACCACCACCTCTCCTCTTGATCCGTGTCCAGTAGCCTGGATAAAAGTAACAAAAATGGAATTAGTTCCCTTCCTACTGAATATAGTAAATCAATCCCTTCTCCAAGGTATCATGCTGAAAGAACTCAAACTCTCCACCATCAGAACCATCCTTAAGAATAAAACCCTCAATAAAGATGACCCTAACTCATATAGACCCATTACCAGTATCCCATTTGTATCAAAAGTAATTGAGAAAGTACTCCAATTACAACTCCAAGACTTCATCGACTTAAATGAGCCCTTAGACGAACAACAGTATGGTTTTCACCCATTTCACAGGGTCGAAATACGGCTGAGTGTTATTTGATACCCTCATCTGTGGAATGGACAATGCAAAACAAGCCTTGATACTTGTCTTTTTAGACATAGCATCCACATTTGACAATGTAAATCATAGAAAACCCCTATCAAGACTAGTACAAATAGGGATAACAGGAACCACCCACCAATGGTTTAAATCTTATATATCTGATTAGTCCCAATATGTACAAATAGAATGAGAGTCATTCACATCTTCCCTCAGGAACAGGGAATCCCCCAAGGCTCCGCATTATCGACCCTCCTATTCAATCTATACCTCCAGCCAATCTGCGCCATATTTAGAAAATATAAAATAGGATATCATATTTATGTAGATGACATCATGCTATACTCCCCCTTAGATATAAAAAAATCCCACCTACCACAATCTTTCAGCATATATCAAGGAAGCAGAGTACTGGCTAAACTCAACATTAATTTTAAAAAAAACAAACAGAGGTACTATTAACATCTAGAAATCAAAACTTTACCCCTCCCCCCACCAATCAATCTGCTTACATAACGCCACACTTCCAGTAAAACAGGAAGTGAAATATCTAGGAGTCATACTAGATAAATCCCTCAGCATGTCACCCCACATAAAACAAACAGCCAGAACCATATTTCTCAAGTTAAGAATCATACACCTCAGACCCCTCCTAGACATCCACAATTTCAGATCAGTAGTCCAAGCCCTGATCATGCCCCACTTTGACTTCTGTAACAGCCTGTTGCAAGGAACGCCCAAAAGGAACCTAAACATTCTTCAGATGGCTCAAAATGTCATGGCCAGAATTATACTGAAAGCACGCTTAACAGACCACATCACACCCATCTTACAATCTTCACTGGCTACCATTATCAAGTAGAATAAAATATAAAGCAATAATAGCCACATTTAAGTTAATCAACAACATTACTCCCTCCTATCTTACATCCCTAATAAATATTCAAGCAGACACCGGAACCAGAAGAAAAAGCAATCAGCATGCCCTTAGAATGCCATCATCCATCTGCAAGACTAAGCAAGCGACAAGCAACAGTGCCTTCATTTACGTAGCCCCCATATTATGGGACATCACTGATCAATCAAAGACCTCCAAACTTTTAGAAAAGAATTAAAAACCCTACATTGAACACTACAATAGCCTCAATTGCAACAACAACCAGGGTACAACTAACACCCCCTCACACCAATCCCCATAACCCCCTCTCCAGAATCAGTTCCTACCCTCCAGTTTCAATTTAGCAAATATTCTTGTTACAATACTAATCAACATGTCTATATGTTTATAGTTACTATCTAAATAGTTTTATGTATAACCATTTCCACTCTGTTCTATGTAACTTGTTTATTCCAATGTAAATGGCCCCTGATCTATGGAAGGGGCGGTATAGAAAAACGTTTCAAATAAATAAATAAAATACAGTGATGGAATATAAAATGGCATGGGACTGACACAATGGATCCCTTCATAGCAAGAGGATGAAATCAAAGCAAACTTAAATATCTTTTAATGGGGGGGGGGGGGTGACCCTCATGGAGCGGCAGTTAGAACCACTCTAGCCACTTTACTGGGCAAACTAGATGGACCATACCGGTCTTTACTGCTGTCATATACTATGTTACTATGTTATATTGCCCCAGGTACAAACTTAGATTATAAGACACTCCCCCCTCTGTACCTGAATATAATTCATCTTGAACCTTTGAGAAGAGACATGAGCTAAATTCAGTTCCCTTTGCTTTCCAAACTAAATAGATGTCCTACTTTAGCTGTTTTTCATTAGTGTCTGAATATTTTTGCTCCAGGTTATCTCGTCCATGTTCAATGTAAAAACTCAATTGTCGTGTGACATTGCAGTATGTTTTTTGTTCAATTGTAAACCGCACAGATTTTAATAGCGCAGTATATAAGAGAAGTAAATAAAATAAATAAATAGTGATGCCATGAGCCTGGATATTCAGCAGCAGAAACCAGATACTTCCCACCTTTGAATAAACAGCAGTGTCAGGGCACTTTTAACTACCCTAGTCACTGCTGTTGAATAAACACCACTATGGTGGGGGGTGTCTTTTTAGAAGCCCTATTCATGCTTTGGACATCCGAAAATAGGCATTGAAACATCCAAAGCACAGAGATGTCTCCATAGCCATTTTAGAAGACAGCTCTGGGGGCATCCCCAATGTGAGGCATGGTGGAGCCATGGCCAGGATGTCCTCAGGAACCTGACTGTCCCCACCTGATTTCAGAAACATCATGGACATCTTTATCTTTATCGTTATTAAAACACTTGATAGACCTTTTGTTGGGAGCCATCTGGGCGGTTTACAATAACAGTAATATTTGTAAGAAAAGTCAGAAACAGAAAAGGAACTACAATGCCAGACAGGAAACTACACACCCATACAGTACTAAAGAGAAAAGAGCCTAAGTGGAAGGAGAGGAGGAAACAGAGGGGGGGGGGGGTAAGGGAAAGGGAGGTCATAGGCAGTACAGAAGAGGTGGGTTTTCAGGAGATACTTGAATTTGGGAAATTATTCTTCTTGATGGATTAGGGGAGGAAGGGAATTCCACAGTGACGGGGCTAGAAAAAAAGAAATGGAATGCCGAGTTTGCTCCAGGCGGTCACGGGGAAGAGAGGGGAGGTCAAAGCGGTTGGTGTATAGGGACTGGAGGCTATGAGGTACTGTATAAAAGTGTACTGAGTCTGCGAGATACTGAGGGGTGTGCTGATGCAGGGTGTGTGTTAGGATTAGGAGTTTGAAGGTAAAGCGTTAGGGGAGGGGGAGGCAGTGCAGGTGGATCAAGGAGGGAGTAATGTGATTGAGGCGAGGAGTATGAGTGAGGAGGCGAGCAGTGGTGTTCTGAATTAGCTATAGATGGTGAAGTTGATGGTGGGGGATGCCAGCAAAAACAACATTACAATAATTGAGACACAAAATTACTAGAGAGAGAAGAAGAGTTGTGAGGGATTCTGGGGAGAGCACAGGATTGATGGCTCAAATCTGACGAAGAAAAAAGTGGGAGTGATGCACAAGGGAGCAGATGTAAGTGTGGAAGGAGAGGTCAAGATCCAGGATAACTCCCAGGTACCAGAGTGAGGTTACAAGGGGGATTGGGCATCCAAATGAAGACGGGAGTGGGCCAGTTGGGGACCACCGTGGGTGAACCACATTGCATCCGGCAATGCATCGAAGTTTAGATCTGCTCCAGGAACAAACGGGCATCTGAAAAATGTTTTGGCTAGAAAACATGCAGAGAAGGAACTACATAATCCCTACTTCTCAGCACAATGTCAACAATAGCAGCAGGGTAGGAACTCTACCCTACTCTAACACTTAATCTATCCTAGAAGTCCAAATTTTGAAACACCGTTCTGGGGATGTCTATGTAGATGCCCCCCCTCCCCCCCACAACGATGTCCATATTGGGAATGTCCAACGTTTGTGAAATAGTTTATACTTGGACGTCCCTTCTAAAATTTCCTCCCTCACATGTATACTTTTCCCTCTAAAATCAATGTTTATAAGTGCACATGGAGGACTTTTGCCTGGTTCAAAACAGCCATGTGAGGTTAATTTTCAGCAAAACATCTGGGAAATAATTTCAAATGTCTAATCCTACATGAACTACAGTCATTCCTAAGGAGTGAACTTCATCTCTTAATATATATGGTAGTAATGTGCATTCCTTTACCCTTTGCCTTCGGAGGAGCTGTGTGTTTTTCTTCCTTTTCTATCTTTTGTTCTGTGAAATAAAACAAAAATAATTCATTAGAACCATAAAGAAGATTGACCACACAAGTGGTTACTACTCATATACATCTAAAAAGTGGCAACTTTAGAAAGTGCTTCTATAATTTTCCCTCTACAATCAATGCTCATGCATACTTCAGGGTGGGCATAAATATACACATGTGAGTCTAATTTCAGCAAAACATCTAGGAAATAATTTGAAATGTCTAATACTGCATGGTTCAAATTATTTGCCTTTTCAGTGGCAGTGGATGTGCAGTGATTATAGAGGCACATTTAAGAATTCTACTCAGACAACTGGCTGAGCAGCATTTTGCACTGTAAAGCAGTTCCCTGGTGGCCCTGGTGACCCCGTTATCTGTGGGTTCTGAGAGATTAGCCTATCTATTCGGATGACAATTTTGCAGACTTGAAGTTAGTTCATTTCACATTAGACCTGTCCTTGAAGAGTACAGCTGATAGTGTGACTGTCATTGAAAGAGATACTTTATGATCCCTGATGCAGAATTCCGCCAAAACATGGCCATGTAGGGTCATCTTAATGGTTTATCTTCTAGAATTTGTGATTAAATAATTCCAAGACACATACAGTTTGTGATATGGCTTTATTTCCATAGTTTATGGCCCTTATTCTGTAACAGGGGTTGCGGGGCTGTACGTCCTGCCAGGATGTGCAGCCCCGCAATCCACATAAGCCTTATTCCCCCACCGGCTCTCCCTATATGTCCTGTGCTTCAGGACGGGGAGAGCCGGCAGGGGGAAGGAGGGGCAGGAGTGTGGGCAGGCCACCCAACAGCACGTACAGGGCCTCAGGTCATGGCCTGGTACGTGCTACCAGATTGATGGGCCATACTGCTTATACCACCTCAGAGGTGGTATAAGCAGTTTTTCGGCGAATCGGGGTATGGCAGCTACCACAGAATCGGGGCCAGGTGCAGAGGGGTCCCTGCCACCCAATCCAGGCCATGGGAGGCCAGCCATGGGTCAGGCACTGGGGATCTTGGAGTCCAGAGCCACAGAAGTCTGGAGCGCCTGCGGGGAGGATGTTCCCACAGACCAGAGAGGCAGGCCAGGCCACCCTCAGACCCAATTCTGGCTCCTGAGGGAATGTTTTGTTCCCAAAGACCAGAATCGGGTTCCAATGGCCCCATCTATAATATCTTGCTTTTTCGGTAGACTGTTTTATTTATATATAAGTCACTTTACCCTCCATTGCCTCAGAAAGAAAGGCTTGGCAATCTACTTCCAGTCATACCTTGCCAAGAAAACCCAGAGTCGCCAGGAGTCACCATTGGCTTGACGGCATATAAAAAAATTTATATATATTTATTTATTTATATATAGAAATATTGGTGCTGCTATGTTTAAGTTCCCCATAGAAGTGCTGATATTCGGCCATTATATGTATGAAAGCAAATTTTAGAAAAAACATTCATATGGTTGCTGCAATGTCCAAGTGAAACACCTCAACTTAACTTCTATGTCCATTTTAAAGGGAAGGGTGGATCTGTGCAAGTCCGTTATAATATCGGGATATCTGTGAACCTTACTGTAAGTATGTCTGTAAAAGATGTTAGCGAATGCAGGCACACATAGGGATGGTGCAGACACATGCAGTAGGAGATACGATTTTTTAAATATACATGTGGGAAATATCAACAAGTGCAACTCGGCAACTTGTATGTGTGTACTCCAATATTTCAGAACATGTAATTCAAAATAGTGGACACACATGTGTATCCTACCCATTTTAGAAACTTGGATATCCTGCCACTCGTCCTGATTTTTACACAATTTACGGTTATCAGCTAGAACTTGTGGAGGGGGAAATGAACATTGCGGACTAAGGAGGATATCCCCCTTCCTCTCTCCTATAAATATGTCTGCAGAAGACTCCAGGAAGTCCAGGCACACACAGGGCCAGTGCAGGCACATGCACTGAAAGGTGCAGTTTCACAAACATATACATGGGAAATATCCATGCGTGCATCCCAGAAACCTGCACGTGCACGCACTGGTATTTCAGGACGTACACATCTAACTAGCAGCACACACGCATGCATCCTCCCCATTTTAGAAATCTGGACATTTGGCTGCTCTTTCTGATTTTTAAATGATTCAATGTTTTCCGCTAGAATTGTGGAAATTAAATACAATTTAAGGGATTAAGGGGGATGTCCCCCTTAATCCCTCCCGTAGAGTATTAGACAAAACAAGCATTTATTATGAAAAATAAACATTGCCTTGGGGCAGCTACTGTATAAATGCAGGCATGAATGACTAGCATCGCCACCGTGCAAGCTCTATATGCAGGTACACATGTGTCTCATTGCTCCATAGAAACCACAACATGCCCCCTTGTGACATGGATGTGACTGCAGCTGACACATATAAATTTGGGCCTTTCTACAATTGCTGTTGAGATGTGGATGTGATTTGCATGCGTGACTCATAGATAAAATTACCCCTATAGCTTATATGTCTGGCTGAGAAGTACTATTTTATATCTGCTTTTTCTGCATTTGAGCCAGCTTTTAACTATTTACTTCCCACCCACCTATTCCATGATCTAAATATATTTCATTACCTTCCTGGGCCTCATTGACACTATTATTCTCAGATGCACCCTGATTCAATGGGCTTCTGTATTGGCTTACCACATGTTTACCAAAAGGCCTTAGCTACATCCGTGGTATTGCTGCTCTGCAATCCCTGTGTTTTCTCCGTGGTATCTGCAAGGAGCTGGGAACACTCCCCTGCAGATACCGTGGGACTTTTGCAGCTATCAACCGGGAAACCACAAATAATAAGTACACATTCATATTCATAACTGTGAAGATTATTTATGGGCCTAGCAGGTTTTATTTATTTATTTTCTCTTCATTTACTGTATATTATTTCTTTATCTTTATTTGCGAGGTTTGATATACCATCCTTGCCGGAGCGTCAGGGCGGTGTACAATAAAACGATATATTGGCTACAGAAAGTTGAAGGAGGCAAGGAACGCCATCAGTAAATAGGAAAGTAAAGAAGAATAAAGGAGCATAACAAAAAAGAGGTGGGGAGGCAGGGTTAGGCATGGGAGGCACAGGTATGAGGGCAGGGGGAAAGGAACTGCCAGATGGACTACTATATGTGGGTTATGGATATCTATTTATTTTTTATTGTATTTCTAGAATCTGCCCTTTGAAACTTAGCACACAGATGTTAAGTGATTTGAGTAGACTGCAGCTCTTTGGTTTAATTTGCCTCTGTTCTACATTCCTTTCATTCAGCCATCTTCACTTTCTCGGAGAGCACCTCACCCTCTTGTCTCCTCTCCCACATATTTTTCTGTTCCTTCTCTGTCTCTCATCTTGGAATATCAATCCCAAACCTGGACTCCCTAGGCGTTTCTCAAATTTCCTAAGCAGACCCAACTACAACCCCTCTAATCTTATTCATATCTTTTTCTTGCCTCTCTCTTCTCTCCCTTTATTATGTGCCCTATGGAATATCCACTCTGCCTTCAACAAACATACCTTCATTCATAACCTGTTTATCTCTCTAGACTTGGCTTCTCCCTGAAAACTCTGCTTCAGTTGCTGCCCCTCTGTAACAGAGACTACCTTTTTCCCATACACCTTGTCCGGTTGGCCACGGCAGGGGTGTTGGGTTGCTATGCTCCCCTTCCTGATGGTTACAACTGCTTCTTCCACCTCAGTTTCACTCCTCTTCTTCTTTTGAAGTCCACTCTATCCACTTCTTTTCCCACTACCTCTTTGGTTAACTGCAGTTTCAATACCCTGAAAAGTCCATCTCTTTAACTTCTGCCTTTCCTTCCTTCTTGAACCATCTTGCCCTTCGCTCATTCTTGGGTTTTTTAACATCCATGTTGATAACCCCTCTGACTCTTATTCCTCAATGGTCCTTACTTTAATCTCCTCGTTCAACTTTGAGCTGTGTTCTACCACCCCAACTCACCAGCATGACCACTGTTTGGATCTTGTCTTTTTCTAGAACTGCTCCCTCTCAAACTTCTCCACTGCAATAAGACCTCCTAAAGCATGCCAAAACTCCATTTCCCAGTAATGTGTGTGTGAGGGCTACTGGGGAAGTTCTAGGGAGAGAAATGTGTATGTAAGGCCTCTTTCATTCATTTTGAACATGATTTCCTTCATCAAAGACCTTCCCCTCAGTTCAACCTCCCCCCCCCCATTCATCATCAAAGAAAAGGCCTTTAGTTGGAATATGAAGCCTCTAAAATAAGTTTCTGTCAATGCGCCTAAAACTTTAGAGCCCCATAATGAATTGAGCTGGCTATGCACCACTATGGTGCATAGCCATCCCCACCAACCTCTAACCCCCGATATTCAATGCCGGAGTTATATGCGGCCCCAGCATTAAATATCTGGGATCGCCACACATGCCCCAGAGCTGCAGAAGCTAACTGGGTAATAGCAATATTGCACCGCTGCCTGGTTAGCTCCTGTGTATAAAACCAGGCCAGCTTTTGCTTCAAATAGTTTTCGCACAATTCGTTAACCGCTACCTGGTTAGCAACTGTCATTGTCCTGGAATGCCCATGACATGCTCCGATGCTAAGCGGTTAGCATAAGGGCATATAGCGGCAATGTGTTAGTGCCATTTAATATCATGTTCAGCGAAATTTACACGGTTTACAGGTCTGTAAACTATGTAAATGCTTTCAAATATTGGGCTCTTAGTCTTTATTCAGTTGATCTCTATCCGCTCTTAACAGATATCAAATGGTATTTAAAGATTTTCTTTCTGAGTCATCTATCCTGGTTTTGCAGACTTGCCATACTGAGGGGTATGTAACTAAAGGGCATTAAGGGAGCCAGTGTGCCATTAATGCCTGTTGTCGTCACCCTTGCATCCTTAACGCTGTAAAAAAGCTGTTTTAACGTGCAATAAAGGCCCCAGCAGCATTAAGGGCACAGTAGGTGGAGAGTGGGTGTTAACGGGGTGAAGAGTGGGCGTTAACAACGTGTGCTCACTTAACGCCTGTTGCACAACATGTCTAAAAGCCCTGTAATGCTTGGAAACCTAATGACAAGTAAAACTTCATGGAAAGGGTGTATTTAGAGGGGAGAGAGCCTATTTAAACTCTGCAATGTGATGCACTGACAGGGGAGCCCCAGACAGCGATAGTAGTACTCCAGTAGCAGCAACATCATGGTGGACAAGTATGAAAGGGCACTATGTTGATGGTGCAAATGGGGCAAAGGAGGTGGCACAAGGATCATGCAGTGGGGGTTGTTGGTGCACAGGGTGGACCAGGCAGCTTCCCAGGTGGCACATAAGAACATAAGATATGTCATACTGGGTCAGACCAAGGTCCATCAAGACCAGTATCCTGTGTCCAACAGTGGCCAATCTAGGTCACAAGTACCTAGCAGTTTCCCCAAAATACACACAGGTTCCACAATGCCTGTATTGGGGCAAGCAGCAGATTCCCCAAGTCCCCTTGAATAATGGCTTATGGACCTTTCCTCCATGAACCTGTCCAAATCTTTTTGAAACCCAGCTACACAAATAGCTTTTACTACATCCTCTGGTAATGAATTTCAGAGTTTGATTATGCGTTGACTGAAAAAAATATATTTTCTCATATTAGTCTTAAATGGGTTACACTGTAGCTTCATTGCATATCCCCTAGTCTCTCTACATTTTGATGGTGTAAGAAATCGATCTATGTTTACCCGTTCTACTCCACTCATTATTATATAGACCTCTATCATATCTCCCCTTAGCCGCCTCTTCTCCAAGTTGAAGAGCCCTAACCTTTTTAGCCTCTCCTCGTAGGGGTATCTTTCCATCCACATTACCATCTGTGATGTCCGTCATGATCCCACAGTGACAGTGGCAGCACACAGACATGCTGCTGCTGCAGAAAGATGATGTGCCACATGGGGTCCTGGCACTATAGTCAGGTAGCTGCAACATGCAGGTGCCAGGGGACTACCACAGCAGTGGCTATCATCCTCCCCCGGGACATATCGGTGGCAGGAGGTGATGGGGTCCCTGCTGAGACAGATGGTTGGAAGGGGTTGTATGGCCATCCATGTGTGACTCTGGCCCCCCATCTGGACCTTGCACGCTAGGCACCCTCCATAACCGCATGTTGGACAGGCCGGGACTGTGCACCACCACCACTGACAGCAGGTTAGCATGGTGTGAGGGTGTTGGCGGAGGGAGCAGTGGCACCCGCCTGCTCCTGACCAAAGTAATTTCCTGGTACAGTGTGCCATGTGCATTGCAACATTTGCCAATGGCCAGACTGATGGGAAGCATGTCAGCCCCACCAACTGCTGCATCCATATAGTGGCACTGTGGTTCAACACACACAGTTGGTGTGTATGTGAGTGGAGTGTCACAGGTTCAAGTCCTAGCTGTGGTTCATGTATTGCATGTCCCTGTGGCTAAACTTTAGCCTATAGTACAGGTACAACACCAGCATGTGCAAACCTTAATGGATCAGCCAGCAAGGGTACAAACACCCATCAGCCACACAGACAGGCTCCACTATCTATAGCTGGATAGAGAGTCAGGCTGATAGTGCGGGCGTTAATGTCAGCATGCTACTAGCTCCTGCACAAGTTAACAATGCCCACTTTTGCACAGTGTGGTGATGCGAGTGTGAGTGTGTGTGTATATGTCTCTCCATTGTTCTGTGGCTTTCTGCACTTCACTGTGCCTCACATTGCCTAAGCTGTTCCCAGTGTTAGTCTGCAAATGTGCATGATGAAGAGCAGAGGATTGTGCGTATGGCCTGAAACAGGGCAGATTGGCGAGGATGTGTCTGTCTTGGCAGTAGGGTCAATGGCTGAGGCTTCATAGTGCCAATCTGCAATATGCATGGTCTGGGTGGCCACAACATGTCATACTGAGAGGACACACTCACTCTGAGTGAGCAGTGACCATGGCACAGCTATGTATCCACAAAGTGCTTATATAATGTCAGGCTTTAGTGATGTGGGTGCAATCTTTGTCTGACAAGCCCAATCATGGTACCAAATGCTGGGTACCTATGGTCATTCTATGCACATGCATTGTGTGCTGACCAGTGGACTGGCTGTAGTAGGTGTGTGCATGGCTGAAACAGCCCAGTGGTGGTCTGAATGAGCTTACTGTGGTGGATTGTTAGTCCTAGATGTTTGGGTTAAACAGTTGCTCCTGCTCTGGCAGTGCCACACAAGCCTAGAAGCCTCCACTGCACCTGGTGTCCATGGCATCAGCTTTTTAACAACGGGCACTGACATGCACTGCTCTAGGAGAGTCCCTGTCCATCAGAAGAGGACACAGGGCCCAGCTGTGACTAGCACCTATAGCATGCTTCAATTGTGCAGGAAACAAGGTGACTAGCACAATATACTGTACACAATACCTGTACACATTGGCAGTGATGTGGGCCTGCCACAAGGTTGGCAGAGACTATCCCTAGCAGTGCAAGTTCTGAGGAACAGGTGCTGGGCGCCCATCCTCACCTTCAGGGTGACTGCTAAAATTGCTCGGATTTGTCTTCACTTTCAGCCAGTAATGTGGAATCATCAGCACAGCGAAAGTTGTTGATGAGTTTTCCACCAATCTTCATACCTCTGTTGTCATCATATATTCCTGCTTCTCTGATGATTTGTTCTGCCTCGTATAAATTAAACAGGAAGGGGAAAGTATGCAGCCTTGTCGTATACCTTTGCTGATTTTAAACCATTCTGTTTCTCCTTCTTGCATACAAATGTTTGCTTCTTGAGCAATCTAAAAGGTTGTGCAAGAGAACAATCAGGTGTTTTGATATACCCATACTTCTTGTGGTCTTGCTGTAGTCAATAAAATACTTTTCAAGGATCCATCTCACATCTGCGATGATGTCTCTTATTTCTCACCCTTTCCAGGTATGGTTGTAGTCTCTGCTGAACAATCTTCAGTAGAATCTTGCCTGCATGTGGGATCAGAGCAATTATGCGATAATTTCCACAGTTAGTTGGATCAACGATGCTGTCTTCCAAATTTCCTGGCAGAGCTGCATCAGATTGCTGTAATACTTCAATGGGAATGCCATCAATATCTGGTGCTTTGTTCTTTGATAATTAAGGTACAGGTTGAAATGGCTGTTGGTCCACTTGATCTTTATCACATACAGTAATAACTCTGTATATTCTTTCCACCTTTTCTTGATCTCCTCAGCATCATTCAACATGGATCCTTGAGCATCTTGTAACATTCCAATTCGAGGCTGGGATTTTTTCTTTAGCTCTTGAAGCTTTAAGAAAGTCAATTTGTTCTTCCTCTAATAGTTTCTGCTTCTATTTCCTTGCATTCATCTTTGTAGTACTTCTCCTTGTCTTGTCTTGCTGCATGTTGGAAATCTCTTTTGAGTTCTACGATTGCCTCTCTTTCTCCTCTGGCTTTAGCTTCTCTGCATTTCTGGACAATTTTCAGAGTTTCTTCGGTCATCCATTTTGTCCATTTTTGCTTTTTCACCTTTTGTAGAGACTTCTCGCTTTCTTCCAACACAACCTTTTTGATGTCATCCCATAACTCTTCTGGAGCTCTGTCATTTGTATCTAAAGCAGCAAATTGATTTTGCAGGCAGTCTTTAAATTTTGGTGGTATATTCTCAAGATCATATTTTGCTAAATTCATGAGTGGATTGCTCTTTTTCAATTTTAGCTCGAGTTTGCATACTAGTAGTTGGTGATCTGTACCACTGTCAGCTCCAGGTTTTGTCTTTTTTAATGTTATAGAGCTTTTCCATCATTGACTTTGACAAATGTAATCAATTTGATTTTTGTACAATCCATTGGGTGAAGTCCATGTGTACAGTCACCACTTGTGTTGCTGGAAGGTGTTTGAGACGATCATTGGTCTTGCAGAATTTTATCAGTTTTTCTCAAGCTTCATTTCACTTTGCTTTCTTCTTTGTTGCCAACTTTTGTATTGCAGTCACCCATGACTATCAGGATATGCTGTCTGCATGTTCTGTCAATTTCAGTTTGTAACATAGTAACATAGTATATGATGGTAGATAAAGACCAGTATGGTCCATTTTGTCTGCCCAGCAAGGCAGCAAAAGTAGGTGCAATAACACATACAAGTCCTTTAAAAAAGGGACTTAACACACAAAACGTTCCATGCTTCCTTTATAAAATCAGCCGCAAAATGTGATGCAGGTTATTTCAGAAACCCTATTCACCATCTACACTTGTATAATGAGACAATGTGCATGTGTGAATTGCATCCATGTGTTAATGGAAATTTTAGGAAAGGCTCATTTTACAAGCAGTTGTGCATTTTATGTAAATAGTAGATGAGGTTTTTCAGGGGTATGTTAGGGGATGGCCTGGGTGTTTCAACAATCTACACGTGTATTCCTCGTTTCATACAGGGAATGCACGTGCAAGCCCATATTGGTGACATCCGGATTTACACCTGCTTCTTGAAACAAATAGGTGTTTAAAAACTGTTCCTTTTGCTCATCTCTATAAAGGAGGGATTAAGGGGTATAGCCTCCTTAATCCCCCAATGTTTATTTCCCCCTCCAAATTGAAATGATGTAAAGATAGGGTGCTCTGTAGCTGAACAGCGGCATCTGCACATCTTGATTTGCAAAGTAGCTTAGATACACCTGTAAAGAGCTGAGATGTCTCTGCTGATTTTTTAAATGTATGTATTTGTGAAATGACTCCTCCAGCTGCAATCTCCATGCAGTCCTGTATGTTCTTCCTTCCAAGGCCAGATTTTAACAATGTTCATTTTGAGGGGCAGAGTTATATCAATTTTACATCGGCTTCACATGAACACATCCTCTCAACCTAGATTTGCAAACATTTTCACTTCTATGTCACTTCCAATAGAGCCTTTGCAAAATGTGCCTTCACCGCTAAAAGCACTATGTTTTGGCCACTCTATTTATAGATTATGGGGAGTCATTCTGTCTTGCGCTATTCACCCCACGCTGGCCCCGGCAAAAGCCTCCCCATATGAACAGCAGGTTTATATGGGGAGGCCTAGACAGGAGCGGTAGAGGGTGTTCCTGAGGCAGAGCGAGGGCAGGGCATGGGCATGCCGCGACCTCAGACTTAAAGGGCCATTTCAGAGGTCAACACTATACATCCGGGGCCTCCATTCTAGACGGTGGAATAAGTCCCCCTGGATGTCATGGGATCCCTTAGCCAGGCCGCTAGAAGCAGGTGAGGGGGTACAGGGAGTTCCCCGTAGCCCGATTCTGGCCATGGAAGGCCGGATCAGGGGTCAGGCTGTGGGAAAGAGGTTTGTTTTCCACAGCAGGGGATCGCAGCACCTAAATGGAGCCGTGGTGCCATGGAGATGGGATGCCGTGGCACTGTTGCTCCATTCAAGAGCCTGGCTGAGGTAGCCAGGAATGTGGCTCGGTGTGCAGGCTGATCAGAATCGGGACCTGTGCTGCACGTCTAGGCTGTAGACCTGATTCTGATCCCATGGGCATGCCTAGCCCCCGCAGGATCAGAATCGGGTCTACTTCTGTGCGCCCTGCTTCTGATCTGCCGCACAGGGGACTGGACGGCTTGAATGGAATAGGCCTCTACATGTCTACCCTGACAGCAGAAAGAAGGGTAGATTAGGAAGGGAGGTTCTTATTGATTCGAGTAGAGGGATACTGAGAGGAGTTTATCTAAAGTTCTTAGCTAAATTGGGGGATAAAGTGGAAATTAGTGAGAGTACACTGCTATGTTGGGTATATTTCATTCTGGTCAAGTAAAACTCCAAAATGTTCAATAAATAGGAATGTTTTAACTTTCTTGCAGAACATTTGAAGATTCTTTAAAGCTCTTAGTTTATCTGGGAGAGCATTCCAGAGTGTGGGTGCAACGTATGAGAAAGCTCTGTTACTCGTGGAAAGGCTTGTATATCGAAAGTGAGTAGGGATTGCTATATTATTTTAAGTGCATCCTCTTGTTCTCTCATTAGAAGAAATGTTGGCCAGTGAGTTTAGATAAGATAGTGCTTTGTCTCTTAAGAGCTTAAATGTAATCATTAATATTTTATATTTAATATGACTTAGAATAGGCAACCAATGTAAGTTGTATAATATTGGGGTGATGTGTTCTACAATATTTGTTTAATTTATAATATGGGCACTGACATTTTGAGCCAACTGAAGAGGCTTAAGTGTTTGCTTTGGGAGACCTTGAAGAATACTATTGGAAAAAACAAAATGTGAGAGATCATGGCCTGTAGTACAGATCGAAAATCAGAACTAGAGAGTAGTGGTCTACGGTGTTTTAACATTCATGTTTTAACATTCATAGTTTAACATTCATAGAACACTGTTTTAGTAATCAGCTTTATATGCATGATCATGCTGAGTGTTTGATCAAGAGTTACCCCAAGGTATTTCACTTCAGGTTTTACTTCTAATTCAACATCTTGAAGAATGAGTTTTGGAGGGGGTATAAAGGTCTGGCTCCTTGTAAAGAATAATACCTCAGTTTTATTATAATTTATTTTTAGGTTATATATATTCAGCCACTTTGTTATTTCACTCAAGCATGACTCTAGCTGATTGACTGTAGCTGATGATAGATGGAGTTTGTAATGTCTACGGGAAGTTGCAGCATTATTTTGTCTGCGTAGATGTGATAGTCTAATTTAAATTTCTTGAAGATGTTGCATATAGGCCGAAGGTATAAATTAAATAATAATGCTGAAAGAGCAGACCCTTGAGGTATTCCCTGCTCTTGTTTATATGACTGAGATGTTTGCTGTCCTATCAAAACTTTTTGAGTATGATCTACAAGATAGGTCTCAAACCACTTTAATACATTACCATGTAGCCCAATCTGCTGAAGTCTTGTGAGCAGTATATTGTGCCTAATATTATCAAATGTGGAGGCAATGTCCAAAAACACAAGAACAAAGGCTTGTTTAGAGTTATCTATTCCTCAGATAAGGTTATCTAAAAGGGCCAACAGCAGAGTCTCTACACTGTGAAATGGTATAAAACCAAATTGTTGCTCATCTAAGGGGGAATTGAGATCAATATAGTCTTGCAATTGGATTTGAACTTTTTTTCAATCACCTTAGTCAAAAAAAGAAGACTAGAAATTAGCCCATATGAATTAGGGTTTTCTTTATCCATTGATTTATGTTTTAACACTAGAAGCCCCAAAGTGCATCAATTGATGCAACTTCAAAGTTGTATACCAGCACCACTGCTAGAACCATGCCAGTCATGTTCCATGACTTTGTTAGCAAGGTCAAGATGTTCAAATATGTGCATCGAAAATTAATGACAGATGCACCACCTAGCGGGAAAATGAATTTATACCTAGAAGTCCCAAAGTACGTCAATTGACGTACTCAATTGTCTTGGATGCGTCAATTGATGTACTTTGGGGTTTCTAGGTATAAATTCATGTTCCCACTAGGTGGTGCACCTCAATCACTGTTTACAGTTTTACTCCGATATTACAAACAATAAACACACAATGACATCATGTAATGATGTCACATACTGCACGTATTTAACAAATAAGTAACTTCACATTAATTCACATCTGCATTTCATGCTAAACGCAGTCATTGTGATAATGTGTCAAATGACACACTTTGGGGTTTCTAGGTAAAATTCCTTTTGGGGTTTCTAGTGTTAAAATCAGTCTTATCATTGCATGCTTTAGTGCCGAGGGCATGATTCCATGACTCAGTGATTGGTTAACCATTCTGAGGATGAATGGTGCTATCTCAGCTTTGGTTGCTTTTAGCCAGCTGACTGGGCAAGGGTCTAACAAAGATGTCATTGTATTAATTTTGGAAATTATGTTCTTAATATATTTTAAGTCAACCGAATGAAATGTTTGCCATTTTTCAGAGTATATAAGATTCCTATTAAGTTGGATGTTAGCCTCTACATACAGACATTTTAGTTTATTCATGTAATACAATGCCAGAACATGTGACTTTATGAAAATGCTACTTACTATTTGAGCGTGAGATTGAGTGAGCGATTTTACAATTTCAAAAAGTTCTCTCGGATGATTGAGAGATTTTGTATGATACTCTTTTTTACTATTGTTTAAAGCATCTTTGTATTGATGAAGTGTGCTCATATAAATTATTTTGTCATCTGCAGATTTTGTGGACCTCCATTTATATTAAAGCCTTCTTAATTTTCATTTTAGTTTTCCTAGCTCATAAGAATACCATTTTTCAGAACTCTTGTTTTTCTCTGTGGTGCGATTTTAGTTCAGCGGCAGCACGTAAATTGAGGTATTGCAGCTTGCCAATATATCATCTAGATCTGTGTGAGGAATATTTGTCTGTGGTATTACCTCATTCAAAAAGTGTTCCTTATCAAAAGTCCTAAATTGTTTAGTCCAAGAATGTTTATTGTTTGGTAGAGTTATGGGAAGCATGTGCGGTATTGTGAATTCCACTAGGTAGTGGTCAGTCCATGGCCTGCCATTTAGCAAGTGAAGACATGCAGCGACAGAGCACCAAAAAACCATTATCTTTGGTGTAGTGAAAATAACTGAAGGAATGACAGGGCCTTCTCCTCTCCACAGGTGTTAGAATACCGAAACAAGCACTTTTCTGATGCCTATTTGTGCCCGGAGAGAGGTATAAGGGTATGTTTATAAACCACAGTGAAGAAGCAAGTGTGCCGTTATTGCATCCAAAGAGCCACTTTAGCGCACGCTAATGGTACCGGCATCGTAATGCGCCCTATGAGCGGAGAGTAGGCGTCCATGGGGCGGAGAGTGGGGGTCAATGGGCTGGTAGTGGGCGTGAACAAGGCTTGCTCCATTAACGAAAGGCACCTTAACAGCAGAAACCCTAACGCAAATCAAAACTTCACAGAAAGGGTGTATTTTGAGGATAGAGAGCCTATTTTAACATCTGCAATGTAATGCACAGAAGGGGAACCCAAGAAAGTAGTGCTCCATTAGCAGCAACAGAATAGTGCCCAAGTATGAAAGGGCACTATGTTGATGGTGCAAATGGGGCAAAGGAGGGTGCATGTAGGTCATGCCTTGAGGGCCACTGGTGCACAGGACAGACCAGGCAGTTGCCTAGGTGGCACATAAGAACGTAAGACTTGAAAATATGCCAGACTGTGTTAGACCAAGGACCATCATGCCCAGTATCCTGTGTCCAACAGTGGCCAATATAGGTCACAAGTACTTAGCAGCTTCCCCAAAAGACACACAGGATCCACAGTGCATGTATTGGACAAGCAGGGGATAATTGTTTATGGACCATTCGCCAGGAACCTGTCCAAATATTTCTGAAACCCAGCTACACTAAATGCCTTTATGACATCCTCTGGAAATGAATCCCAGTGTTTGAAAATGCATTGACTGAGAAACCATTCTCTCCTAGTAGTCCTCAATGGGTTACACTGTAGCCACATTACATGTCCCCTAGTCCTACTACACTTTGATGGCATAAACAATTGATCTATGTTTACCCAATCCACTCCAGTCAATATTTTATAGACCTCTAACATAACACCCCTTAGCCATCAATTTGGAACAAATGATACTGCCAGGTATCCCTCTGAGTGTATCAAAAGTGACTTCATGGCTCTGGGACAAAGCAAAGTAGTCAGGAAAGCAAAGATTCAAAAAGAGGAGGAAATAGTCAAGGCAATAAAATGGGGGGATAAGACATTTTTCAGATATGTTAGTGAGAAGAGGAAGGGCAAAAGTGATATTGTCAGACTCAAGGGTGAAGGGGAGGAATATGTAGAAGCTGATGAGGATAAAGCGGAATTGCTTAACAAATATTTCTGTTCTGTGTTCACAGATGAAGAACCAGGAGCAGGACCTCAGAAAACACCCACAAAGAGGAACAGAAGCAAGGGACATCTTGAACAATTTTCAGAAGACTGTGTTTGTGAGAAACTAGCTCAACTTAAAGCAGACAAAGCAATGGGACCGGATGGAATACACCCTAGAATACTGAGGGAACTTGGGGACGCTCTAGCAGCTCCACTGACTGACCTTTTCAATGCCTCATTGGAGTCGGGAGTAGTGCCAAAGGACTGGAGAGAGGCTCATGTGGTGCCTTTACACAAAAGCAGAGGTAAGGATGTGGTTGAAAACTACAGGCCGGTTAGTTTAACTTCGGTGGTGAGCAAATTGGAAACGCTGCTGAAAGAGAAAATAGTGAGGTTTCTGGGGTCCAGCGGATTACAGGATCCGAAGCAGCATGGGTTCACCAGAGGCAGGTCTTGTCAGACAAATCTGATTGATTTCTTTGAGTGGGTGACCAGGGAGTTGGACCGAGGGAGAGCCCTAGATGTGGTGTATTTAGATTTCAGTAAAGCCTTTGACACTGTTCCTCACAGGCGACTTATAAACAAACTGAGCACCTTAGAGATGGACCCTAAAGTTACTGCTTGGGTTAGAAATTAGTTGGGTGGGAGGCGACAGAGTACAGATAAATGGAGCTCACTGTGAGGAGAATTGAAAGCAAGTTCTGCTACGAGGGAACATGGGATGAGGGTGAAGGGGGATAGATTCAGGAGTGATATGCGGAAATATTTCTTTACGAAATTGTGGTGAATCAATGGAATAGTCTCCCAGTTGAGGTGGTAGAGATGAGGACAGTAACTGAATTCAAAAAAGCATGGGACAAACACAGAGCATCTCTAAAGGAAAAAAGGGGACTGTTGTAGTTGTTGATTTGGAAGGACAGACTAGATAGGCCATGTGTTCTTTTTCTGTCGTCATATTTCTATGTTTCTATGTTTCCCCAGGTTGAAGAGACATAACATTGGCAGGCAGTGATAGGGTCCCTGGAGAGGCAGATGGGTGTGGGGGGGGGGGGGGATGTGTGGACATCCATGTATGCCTCCCCCCTCCCAGACCCTGCGCCATAGGCATCCGACAACCTACATGTTGGCTGCCTGGGACTGTGCACTACCAACACTGACAGCACATGAGCATGTCAGCACAGAATTGGGTGTGCTTGCGGAGGAGGCAGCAGCACCCACCTGCAGCAGATGAAAGTCATGCCCTGGTCCAGTGCGCCATGCACAGTGCAACATGTGCCAACGTTTTTCTGATGGGAAGCACGTCATTCCCAGGGATGGTGTAGCCATGTGGCAGCACTGTGGCACACTACACACAGTTGGTGTGTGTATATGAGCACGAGTCACAGATTTAGGTCCTGGCTGTAGATCGTGTAGTGCATTCCCTGTGGCTAAAGTTTTGCCCACAGTGCAGGTACAACACCAACATGTGCAACCTCCATTGATTAATGCAAACAAGGGTACAAACACCTACAGAGACAGGCTCCACTATCCTCAGCTGGATGGAGTCAGGCTGACAGCACTGGCACACTGAGCGGATGGTAACATCAGAGCACACTACTAGCTCCTACACAAGGAGCACACCTTAATTTGCAAAGGTACAAAATGAGGAGCAAAGTATTGTGGGTATGGCCTGAAACAGGGTGCATTGGCCAGGATGTGTCTGCATCAAGGGTAGGATCAATGGCTGGGATGTTATAGTGCCCGACTGCCACCTGCATGAACTGGGTGCCCATAGCATGTCATGCTGGGAGGGTACTCTCACTTTGACCAAGCAGTGACCATGGCACGGCTCTGTATCCACATAGTGCTTCATAGTGTCTGGTTCCAGTGATGTGGGTGCATGTCTTGTCCTGGGGGCCTAATCACAGCACCAAATGCTGGGTGCATATGGTTGCTCTGTGCACATGCAATGTATACTGAACAGCGGACTGTCTGTAGTTTGTATGTACATGGGTGAAAAACCCAGTGCTGGGCAGCAGATGCAGTCTGACTGTGCTTGCTATGGGTGACACAGGCCTCCTCCCAGTGGTATTGGCAGGCCCAGAAGTACCCCTGTAACACCCTCATGCAAGTGTAGCTGCTTCTCTCTCTTGGCATCAACACTGTAACACTGGGCATTGACATGCACTGTTCTAGGTGGGTTTCAACAGGGGCAGAGCACAGGGCCAGATGCGACTGGTGCATAGTACAATTGTGCAGGACACAAGCTGACTAGCATATCACATTGCAGGCAAAACCTGCTACACACTGGCAGTGATGGGGATCTGCAGCAGAGATCATCTTTAGCACTGTAAATAGAGGGGGCCTGGTGCTGGGCACCCATCCTCACCATCAGGGTGACCACAGACACTGCTCAATAATATGATTTATAACTGCTCTGTGCTTGTATCACACATGTCAGTGCATCTTACTGAGTTGAGGTGATGGATAAGTGCATTCTCCATTTGGTGTTCAGCTATAGACTGCTGTTCTCCATGTGCACTGCGTCATGGGTACTGATGGAGCTATGCTACGCCGGCACACACAGCAGACATTTTAGGTAGTGACCTGCAGTCTCTTTTTATCCAGCCGTTGCTATGCAACAAGGTGTGGAGGTGTAGCCTACTGGTTAGTACAATGCCTTCATAAACAGGGGACAGGGATTCAATTCCTACTTTTTCTCTGTGTGACTGTGCTACCTAGATCTTTTTCTTGCCTGTAACAGTCAGGGCCCTGCACATCGGTGCTGCCAGCCCAAAACACCCTCTCCTCAGCCGCCATCCATCCTTCAGCCCATCTATCTGCCTCTGTCAGCTGTGTACAGTCATGTCTTCTTGTGCAGGCTGCTGCTCCATGACCTACACTTTTCTGCATTTTGGATCTTCACACTCGCTTCTCCTATGCCTGATCTGCAGGTCACCACTACTACTCTGTCCTCCTGTCACTGAGAACATCCTGCTGCTTCGCCTCCACTGGGGGACATGTCTTCCCCATCCAATGCCACACACTGACATCGCAGCACTTTACATTGGCACCACCCTGTGCATTGGTACAGCTATTTTCCACATGCTCGTTCGCTTTACTGGCAGGTCTCTCAACTCCCACCTATCCTTCCTTCCATCACCTTTTCATTAACATTCCTTAGTGCTCTATCCAACGTTTGGGTTACAGCTGTTTTCGTGCCTTACAGTGCATGCTTTCTACCTTAGGGCACCTTGTCTCATCTTAGGGCACCTTGTCTCACTTTAGGGCATCTTGTCTCACATTAGGGCACCTTACTTGTCACCTTAGGGCACCTTGTCACCTTACTGTGCCTTAAGGTGTATGCTTGTCACCTCACCGCAGATTTTCCTGTTAGCGTACGTTAAATGGCCTAAGACTCCCTAATGCTGGTATGCCTCTACCCGCCCACTGCCTTATATGGCTTCAGACACCTTAACACTGCCATTACCACCTGTGACTTTACCACGGTTTAGTAAACATACCCCATAGACTTGGATGTGTGCACCAGTGAGTTCCAAAATGCAGCACTGTTCTAAAATCAATTGCAGATGTGTATCTTTTTAGTAACATCCCAGGCAAGCCTCCACCATGCCCCCATGTGAAATGAACATGATTGTGCCAGACACGAGTACATTTGGGGCTTTATAATATGTCTCTTGGGACGCCAATGTGATTTCCATGTCTGAACGAGCATTTTCAGATATGAAGATCATGAATATAGTTTCTAAAATGAACCCCACAGCTTATATGTATAGTGGAACAGCTACGCATACAGTACCTGTATAGTCAGCATTGCCACTTGTCAGACGGCTGCCTAGGGTGAGAACTTACACAATCTTGACGATGCATATATTCATATGATTCTTGCAAGGTATTGTGGGTATTGTAGTTCATTCACTCCCAAACACAGCTGATGACAATAATTTGAGTTGTGAAAACCAAGTGGTAAGATCAATAAAATACTTCTTTTATTGATGGGGTTTAATTCACCCAGCACATGTATGCTTGATAGCACTATAAATGAGGTTACTTGCTTGCAGTGTTTAAAATGGATAACAAAAAGTCACAAAGTAAACCAGAAAACAACCTTCAGCTTGTCAGGCAATTAGCTAATGTTTTCTTAGCAAATAATTACCAAATACAAAGG
Source organism: Ichthyophis bannanicus (assembly GCA_033557465.1). Classification (NCBI taxonomy): domain Eukaryota; kingdom Metazoa; phylum Chordata; class Amphibia; order Gymnophiona; family Ichthyophiidae; genus Ichthyophis; species Ichthyophis bannanicus. The sequence goes on from CM066032.1 coordinate 84,950,273, forward strand.
CACAAAGAAAAGAATAAACTTTGCTGGTTAGGTTAACTTCTGCTTATTTTCCACGCAGATCTCAGCAGTGATTCTCCCTTGCTCACACACACAATCAGGTGCAGCCCTAATTACTATCAATGGACCAGCTGAAAGCCTTTAGCTGGCTGGCTGCTACTGTGTGAGCCCAACTCCTGCTTTAAGAGCTGTTTGCAGTGGAAATAAAGAACAAAGTTAGGTTTCTTTGTGATGGCTGATGTGTTTCCTCAGAGTAAGCTAGCAAAAGCATTTAGATAGAGAACAGTCCATGTAAACTGTGTTTTCATCTGCTGTATCAATTAGCATATGGTCACTATCATACATTGGCACAGACGAGTCTTTCATTAAGGCATTATCATGAGAATGCTTATTCCCTTGCTGCCATTCTCTATTATAGATAGGGTCTGGATCAGTGTTCATACCTGAGCCTCTCCTGCTATCATTATTTCTCTCTGTATAGCCTGGCCAATATGTAATCCAATTCTGATGTCCAGCCTTCCAATCTTGATCCCTGGACACTGGATCTTCTCTCACATACCTTCTGGCCTTGGTCTGAAAGTCCCTTCCACATGTAGTCTTCTCTCTTCCAGGTAGCCACTGGTGATTCCTATCTCTGCCAATCCATTCCTCTGGCTGAATCCAGTCCAATGGACTCTGCTGGCATTTGGAATACCTCCCAGTATGGGTACTGCCTTGGAATCTCCCAGACCTTCCAATGGGCTTTCTTCTCTTCCTTCCAGAGAGTTTCCTTCTCTCTCTATCTGCTTGGCTTTTGCTGAAGCTGTTCTTCAAACTCTCCTTGAAGCCAGCCTGGAGCTTGTAGTAACTGTTATCTGAAGAAAAAGCTCTATTCTTATTCTGTCCTAATGTGTGCTGCTCCCTAACACAGCGCAGCTGTGTTGAATCAGGCCCTGCCCTTTGAGATGAGTGCTTAGGGATTACCTCATAGCTCTCTTGATTGCACACACATTCTCTCACTTCAGCCTCCCTCATGGCTGCTGGAAACCTGGTGCATTCTGGGACTGGTAGTCTTTTATGTGAAAACTCTGTTTTCTTGCTTCTACCAGAACTGACAGGTTGCTTGTTCAGAGTCACATCATCTTTTCTATAGCTCCTACCTGAGCTATGATAAGCTTCCTTATCACACACTGTATATATAGTGCTACTGAATAAAACAATTTGAAACATCTTGATTAGAAGATCCAAATTATTTCCTAGATGTGCCAGTGATAAAAAGGGACCACTTTGTTTTCTATGAGTGGGTTCCAAAGAGTTAACATTTTCTCTTTCACAGAGTACAATGTGCAAAGTAATTTATATCTGAACATTGTCCGTCTGTGATGCTGCGAATATACATTCTGTTGCATAACACCTGGACTTGTAACTGCAGTAAGAGGCAGCATTTCTGAGAAAGAAAATAACACACCACGACTATATTTGCAAATCTACATGTTATTTATCAAGAAAAATGTGCCCACTAAAAATGCAGGTACATTTGTACCTTTTCTCGTACTATTCAAACTGTTGTTATATGTAAACCACTTTTGATCGTCTGGAAAAACGCGGTATAAAAATGTTTAATAAATAAATAAATATGTACTTGGAGCAAATCTTTTCACTTAAAAAAAAAAAAAGCTATGTCTGTAGCTGAAAAGTACCTGCAAACTTTGTCCGAGAATTTGTAGTTTGCAAATTGTCCCTATATTGCTTTTATCAGGGCCTTTTTCTGTGAAGGACATTTAAAGAAAACATTTTCCCCCAAGATGTATGGAAATAGCGATACTTTATCTTTTACCTTTTTCCGTCAGGGCAGCAGGAGGTCTTATTTGTTTTTCAATTGAAGGTTCTGTAAAGCAAATATACTGCGTGAATACTTCTGATGAAACAATCACAGGCGACGGCAGTATTATAGTGATCAGATCCCTTTGTGATTTGTATCACAGAGTTGAACTATGTAGAAAAATGTGACAGGCTGAGACAATACATAACAGTAGTCAGAAGGATTCACCATTTAACTGAAGAACGTGAGTGATGCACATTATTTTTGTGTCTAAAAACTTTTCATTTCTTATACTCCTACAAAACTGCATCCTCTGTTCACATGCTAACATTTATCACATAGTCCGAGGCAGATGGTACATTTTAGCTTTAGCAGGCAAATATGTAAGCAGAAAATTTTTGTTTCATTTCATTTTGGTTTTCTTTGTTGTTGTAGTTGTCTTATTTCATTTTTTTTCACAGCAGTGAACACTTTTGTAACAGTATGCACTATGATAAAAGAAAGATCGAAGGCAAGCTTCCACAGTAGGAGATCAATCGCACAACAAAGAAGGCCTCCTTTTGCTTTTTTGTTGTGCGACATTAGGCAATGTAACAAAATAGTATACACTATTCCATTTCATGCACACTACAACCAGAGCAATGTTCAAAATAGTCTAAATTAATTTGTGTATTATTGTCTGAAATCATATTTAATAAATGCAGCATTAAATAGCACTGGAATATTCTCCCGCTACATATTGTGTTTTTCCAATATCCAGTTTTTATTATTTACAAGTCAACAGAATTTGGAAAGAATCATATAAAAGAGGTTGAGTAGGTCTGTCTGTCTGTGGACAAAATATCTCTCAAAAAATTTAACGGAATGGGATGAAACTTGGCATATGGGAAAAGCTTGTTAAAAGACAAACCAAGTTTGAAAACGGACCAGGGGTACAGAGAAACAAGACCTCTAAAAACTAGCCCAATGTATGTCTATGGGAGAAGGAGTTTCAGCTCCTGTAACATAAAAACTTACATACAGTGAAACACAACAGTTAGGGAATTGCCCCTTTCAACCTACTCTCCCTGTTCTTTACTCTCTGAATCCCCACAAACCGTCCCTACCATCAAAAAATCCACTCCTCCAGCAACTGCCCCACTGCCCCCACTCCCAAAAACACTTCCTCACAATTGACTTGCTACGGAACCAAATGTTATCACCATGAAATAAAACTAAATACCACCAAGTGCCTCACCACCCTAAACACTGCCCCACCCCCAAAAATCTACACTGCCACAACTGACCTACCAGACTGCAAACTGCCCCACTCCCAAAAAATACCTCCTCAGAACTGCCCTATTGCACCACAGAATGCCCCGTCCATAAAATAATTCCTTCACAACTGCCCTATCCTCCTACAAACTGCCCCAGCCATCAAAGCTACCACACTGCAAATGACCACTAACCTGTACACTGCCCTTCTCCTAAACAACACTCCCTTCTAATGGCCCTATTATCCCACATCCTGGCTCATCTCTAAAAAATGTCCCTACAACCAGGGCCAACTCCAGAGTTGGTTCAAGGGTTTAGCACCCTAGGCAAATCTTAGCCTTATGCCCCCTGGCATCAGAATTCCCTGCTCTTTGCTCTCCCCCCAAACCTTCCACCCTAGGTGACTGACTAGTTTGTCTGATGGTTGGACCCACCCTGCCCACAACTGCCCCGTCACATCACAAAATGTCTCACCCCCAGAAACTGCCCTTTTTTGAACTGCACATTACCTTACCAACTGACCCTGAATCTGCCCCACCACCCCAAAAACATCCCTGTTCACAAAACCTACTGCCCTCCAACAGTCCCTTCCCCTCCCGACTGCCCTACCAACTTACACACTACCCCTAAACCTACTCTTAAAAATACACTCCCATGCAACTGGCTTACCCCACACAAACTGCCTCATCCCTTAAAAGCACTCCCCACAACTCTGCAAAATATAACATCATAGATCTGGCCAATCATTTCATAAAATGCCCTTGCATCTACCCACCACATCCCAAATTGCTTCTGCTCCCAAAAACTACCACGCTGTAATTGCACCGCCCTCCAAAATATTCTCTAGCAAACATTCCTTGATTTGAGTAACAGCATTCACACAAGATGCCTCAAATTTGGAGTCCCAAGTGTTGTGGGCTGTTAAGTTTGAATGTCATCAACGAATAGATACAAACTTTGCCCTGTACTCTGGATGAGAGAAGCCCAGGGGTGCAACAAACATGCTAAAAACATAAAAGACCAGAACAGAGCCCTGCAGGACAACACAAGTAAACGTAGCGGCAGATAAAGAATACTCAGAGAAAACTCTGAAAGAGCGAGTACTCAGGACCTAAACCAGTTTAAAGTGATGCCTGTAACACTAGCCTCATTCAAGCGATCCAATAGAAGATTATGGTCAACAATATTGATGGCCGAACTCAAGTCTAATTTAATCAGGAGAATTTTACAACCTTTTCCCCAGTTATGTATAAATCTCATTCAGCTTGATAATAAGGGCCAATTTGGTACTGTAGTCTTTCCTAAACCTGAATTGTCTTGACTGTAAGAAATATGTTTAGTCTAGAAAAGATGAAAGCTTTTTTTCATTCATTTTTTAAAAATGTGCTACTTCATTTGTACTATACTGACATTGTGAGAAACCTATCGATATGAGCGCCTCCTAAGGTATGTTATTTGTATTCTGTTGATATTACAGCATATCATATTTATGTTTTTTAATGTTCTACCATGCTGTTTAAAGTGTAAATATCTGGCATTGTATCATATTTCTATCTATTATTGCCTAATTCAAATTTATCTCACTCTTCTAAGACGTCTGTTATACTAACATGATGGTCATTTTGCTACTGTTAGCTGTCTTTTGTACACCACCTTGGGAGAAGCTCTTCAAAAAGGTGGTAAGTCCTAAAAAAATTATAAATAAATAAGCAAACTACCCCACCAACATGCAAACTGCTCCACCCCGAAAATAATATCCTCCTGCAACTACCCCATTCTCAAAAACTTCCCCCAAGGAAATGCCCCACTCCCAAAAACTCCCAACTGCAACTGCCACACCATCTTGCAACTACCCTACCTTCAAAACTACCTCTCCACAATTGTCACCAACCTGCAAAACTACATCCACTGGAAATGCCTCACCACTCTCAGCTACCCCATCGCAGACACAATGAGGTCAATTCTATTCTGCACGTTCTGCCCCTGAATGGCCTCACAGAATCTGGGCGTGAAGCGGTAGCACCGGATTCTGATCCCACTGGGGTTAGACATGCCAGTGGGATCAGAATTGGGTCTACTGGCCTGAATGTGCAGGCCGGGCCCCAATTCTATCAGGCTGGATGCCCAGCAGATCTCCAGCTAGCCCGGCCAGGCTCCTGAATGGACCGGCGGTGGCATGGCATCCTGTTGCCATGCTATTGTGGCTCCATTCAGGAGCCGCGCATCACCGGCCGACAGAAGAACATATGTTTCCCTGCAGCCTGACCCCCGATTGGGCCTTCCAAGGCCAGGACCAGGCTACAGGGAACCCTCTGTGCTCCCTCACCTAATCCTCAGAGTCCTGCACTGCAATCCCATGCCATCCAGGGGGACTTATCCCACCTTCAAAGTGGAATAAGACCCCCATCTACATTGCAGAACCTGGATGTACAGGGCCGACCTCTGAATCAACCCTGTAAGTCCGGGGTCAGTCACCGCCCACTGTCTGTCCTCACTCCTTCCACGACCCACCCCCTCCCACCCATGAACAGAGCTCCCCGCACAACTCGACTATACGTGCAGGGAGCTCTGTCCCCGGTGGTATGATCCAGGCATTTAGCGGGTCTGGACGTCCGGATCGGATGTCCAGACCCACTAAACAAGGATAGGAATGACCCTCTATATGTGCACCACACACACAGAACAAGCAACAGAGATACACACACACACGGATTACAAATAATTCCATAGCTTACATTATTTGCATATATTGGCTTTGGGCAAGTCACTTAACCCTCCATTCCCTCAGGTACAAACATTACAAGCCCTCCTGGGACAGGGAAATTCTTACAGTACCTGACTGTAATGCACTTTGAACTACTAATGGAAAAGCATGTGCTAAACACAAAATAGATAAATAAATAAATATTTAATTTCCTTTGCTATTATTTTTACTATGAAAGTTACTGATTGAATCTTATTGGTTGCTGTCTGTATTGTCAGCTATTATGTGCTGTCATGAGTGGGGCTAGATTAGGGAACTGGCAAGCTAGGAATATATGTGGAGGCATATTCCAATGTGTCCGTCCAGGCCCCTGTGTGTCTGATCAGAATCAGGACGCCGAGAGGTAGACCCGATTCTGATCCTGCAGGGGCTAGATGTGCCCGTGGGATCAGAATCCGGTCTAGGGCCTGAACACGCACAGCAGATCCCTGGCTACCTCAGTCAGACTCCTGAATGGAGCCGCAGGGCCAGGGTCCGGCTGTTGGGAACTTCCTGCACCCCCTACCTTATTATCTGGGCCTGGCAGCAGGATCCCCCGATGTTCAGGGTCACTTATTCCACCTCTGCCTCCATCTAAGCCTCCCCACACAAATGCATTATTCGTATGGGAAGGCTTTTGTGGGACCAGCAGGGGGGTGAATAGCAGGAATGGATGTCCCAACGGGGCGTCCATCCTCACTATTCGTGGGACAGAATGACTCCCTTAGAGTCCAAAGTTTAACGTGGTGCTCTCAGATGAGCTCAGCAGTTGGGAGATTAGGACTGACATCTATCTGTTTTTTTTTATATTTCTGCAGATTTGTTTTTTTATAGAGTTGTAGTCAGTTACAATAACCAAACAAATACAGGACAATCCCATAATATATTTGTGAAAGGAAAAATTACAACTAGTAAAGGCAAATAACAATGATATAGTCCACATCATGGGGCCAAAACTGTTGATACCATAAGAAACATAAATAAAGGAAAAAAAAGGATACAAATTATCCACAATGGAGGTCTATCTTATTCATTTCCTTCCCTACTTAAACCCTGTTTTTCGGTCAAAGATTTCACCAGATGAAACACTTCAACAAAAATATATGAAGCACCATCAAAACCGGTGATGCATTTACAGGGAAAATGAAGAAAGAACATAGCACCCAGTGCCAAAACCCGGGACTTAAGATTTAAAAACTGCCTCCGGTGCAACTGGGTGCTACGCAAAACATCCGGAAAAATATTAACCGGTTGGCCAAAAACCTTGGCCGATTTAACTTTAAAAAAAGCCTTAAGAATAATTTCAACAGAAGGAAAAGTAACCAATAAAGTGTCATGCATATTAATAATATCTTGGGAGTCCTCCAAGAAGGCAGTTAAATTAACTATAGGAGAGGCAATTTCATCCAGTCCCCCTTTAGCCTCATTAAGTTTCTTTATAGTAGAAGGAATATGGTAAATTTGTGAGATATCTATAGAATCTGAAATGGCTAAAATTTCTTTAAGACATTTATCCAATAAGATTCTGTGTGATAGTAATGGAGACTGAGGAAAATTCAAAGAACATAAATTACAAGAACACATGGAGTTCTCCAGAGACTCCAACTTGGAATGAAGAACCAAAGAATCTTTAATCCCAGCAACATTAGTTGCATGCAAAGGGAGTACCTGGGCCTCCAACTTAGTAACAGCCATGTCCACTAGTGTAACTTTCTCGTCAAGTTGCTTCAGGGAAGCAGCTGCTTCTTGAGAGAAAGTACACAAGGAATTCAAAGAAGACATTTTGCTATCGATGCATTTTAAAGCACCCCAAACATCCTTTAAAGTAATTTTTGAATCTGAAGAGGGGGCAGGAAGCTCAAAAGAGCCACTCACCTCCAATAACGGGACTGGAGTAGGCATATTAATCAATTTTAATTTCCTTACTGACTCAGGGACTCCTCAGACACATCAAAAACATTTCCAGGTACAGGGCACGTAGGAGGAGATCTCCCACTGGAGCTCAACGACACTTTGTCTGGAGAAGACTGCGCAATCGGGAGGGGGGCAAAATGCTTATCCAAAAGACCCACTGGTTTAATAACACTGGCTACTGCCTCTGGAACTTTGCCACCCATCTTGGCCTTCCGTTTCCCCATTAAGACAAGGGAAAAAGAACAAAAGGAAACCCCAAAACAAGAAACCCAAAAACAAACTTAAAGAGGAATATAGGCCACGAGGCTCCCAAAGTATAGCCGCAGAACTGCCACAGAGATGCCGAAGGGGGGGGTTCTCACCCCTTTGGACACGCCCCTTCGGACCACGCCCTGTGCATACGCTCCGTATCACAGGGGAAGGCTGCAAGTTATGCCCCGCAGGGAAGTCCCCAGACTGTGCCTGCTCGATAGAATGGGGAAGGAAGCAGCAACTTCAGCACCTCCGCCACAGCGGCAGTCTCCCAGGCAGGTGAACGGGCTCCACACATCTCCTCCAACAACAGCTGATACGGTCTAGGTGCCTCCAGGCACAGCATTTATACCCCGCAGGAAAAGACCCACCAGTCTAGGCTGTCCCGGCTGTGCCTGCCCGATAGAATGGGGAAGGAAGCAATAACTCCAGCACCTCCGCTGCAGCGGCAGTCTCCCAGGCAGGTGAACGGGCTCCACACACCTCCTCCAACAACAGCTGATCCCTTCTGCAGATTTTTATATTAATATATGGGACCTGGCAATCTATTTCCGGTCATACTGCCAAGAAGACTCAGGAGCTGCTGGGTTGCCAGGAGTCAGCACTGACTCGAAGGCACACATTGCATTGTATGGAAGCTAGAAAGAAGGCTTTATCTGCAGTTCTCTAATCCTCCACCCCTCCTGTTCCCTCCCATGTCTGAACCTTTCCTTCCTGCTTCCAAAGTAACTAGAAAAGACTGTAGGTAGGATCCAGTCAATGAGAAGCCTGTGGGGGTATAGCACTGGAAGGCTGTTCTTATCAGGGGAAGGGAAGAGGCAAGCTGGGGGAAGTTCCTGTTCTGTACAAATTTAGTTTCTGCTTGTAATGGAAGATGGAAGTGAAATGAGCCCCACACCAAATTTATATGCCTCAATACATTTCTCTATGAAAAGTAGTTCCAGCAGCTGCAGCACACTAACATTGATTCCCAATAACATAGCAATTTTGCAATTGTAACGGGTGAAGAGCCCTCCCCTCTTATCTCCTCTTCAGATCGTAATCAGAAAGAACAAACATGCACACACATACATACAAGCATTCACACACACACATGCAAGAATGCACAGAAACATATATAAGAACATATGCAATGACACACAAAAACATGCACATTCATACATAATGCACAAACATACCAACCCACAAAGATAAATATACATACCCACAAAGAAAATACAAACACACACAAAAAAACCTTAGATAGACATACAAAACAGAGATATATTGATACACACGCCCACACAGAGGGATTGGAAAGAATTTCATAAGCGATGCTCCGCATACTTTCCCCACTTGTTACAGTATTGTTGTTAGAGGATTGATGATGGGATGACCATGATTATTGTGTTAAATTATCAAAATCTCTTGGGGGGGGTGGGGGTGTGCATAAGGCTAAATGTTTGCCTAGGGCTCCCGATATCCTTGCCAAATAGCTCCTGTATTTTTTAATGTTAATATTTTTCCACTTATTTTTATAGAGAAGGTGTGAAACCAAGATTAGATCAGTCTGGTTGACTTGGCAGGAAGTGAAACCCTTATGATAGAGGAAGCGGGAACAACATTTATTCTGAGTATATGATGTTGTGGAATTTTCATTATTTCATATGCATTTTTAAACCTAGCTTTTAATGGGTCTAATTCAAGGGTTCTCAACCCAGTCCTCGGGACACACCTAACCAGTCAGGATTTCAGGATAACCACGATGAATACTGTATACTGTATATGAGAAAGATTTGCATGTACTGCTTCTGTTGTGTGCAAATCTCTCTCATGCATATACATCCTGGTTATCCTGAAAACTTGACTGACTAGGTGTGCCCCAAGGACTGGGCTGAGAACCTCTAGTCTAATCGTAGTAACCAATGGCTAGAAGTGAATTTAATCTATATTCTGTAGTATTTAGTAAATTCTTTTATTAATGATTTTTGTCATTTTTGATCTGGAGTGGGTATCAAGCACATAGGCAGTAACATCTCTCTCCAAGTATATGCCAAACTACATGTGGAAATGCTGCTTTTTGCATGTAGGGTGCTTCTAGCATAGTCTCCAATGTATCTGAAATTCACGCACACTTAACATATGGAGGCACATTCTGTTTTGTATGTCTCCAGAATGTCCGGACATACAGTCATCTGGACAACTGGAAGGCACAGACAATTCTGCTCCCATGGGGGCTAGATGCCCGGAATGTGTGCCTATTCAGGCAACCCGGATGTCCAGCCATTTACCTGGCTGACACAGTCAGGCACCATTCATTTTTTATTTTATTTATTTAAAAGTATTGATATCCCGCTTTATCCTTGAATCAAAGCGGATTTCACTGCAAACCAATCAAGCAGGGTAGTGCGGGAGTGTTGGCATGCAGTGGTTGTGAAGGTAGTGTTCTTGAGTGTGTGTATAAGTTAATCTTGATTTGCGGTGCAATATATACAGGTTGAGCTATCTATATTGGGCTATATACATTTGGGGTGCAGTATATACAGGTTGAACTATATACATTGGGCTATATACATTTGGGGTGCAATATATACAGGTTGAGCTATCTACATTGGACTATTAATGGGGCCGTGGTGCCATAGCATCATGTTGCCATGGCACCATGGATCCCCAGCCACCACAACAATGTTCTTTCTCCGCAGCCCGACCCCTGATGCAGCCTTCCAAAGACAAGGTCAGGCTGCCAGGAAGATCCTCGAGCCCCTTGCCCCACTGTCCTGGCCCTGCATCGCCATCTTCCGACGTCCAGGGGCCTGTACGTCCAGTGAGATGACCCGCTTTCGTTTTGCCCTCCCCCCCCTCTCCCCCCCTCTCCCCATCTAAGGCTCCCTGTACAATTCAAATGTATGCACGGGGAGCCTTTTTCCGGCATCCACATTTTGATGAATATTGGGGAAGTACGTCCAGGCTGGATGAGCATCCCCATTATTCGTGGTTGAGAATGACCTCCATAGCAAAATTCACTTTTTGAAGCAATTGAATTCACATAAGCCTTTGATTGTTCATTCATAATAGTTGCTGTCATAATGTGCACAGTACATTATAACGATTCCAAAGATTTGCAGCAGGCTAGCCATGAACTACAGCCATTCCTAAAGACTGAATTTCATCTCTTAATATATATGATAGCAATGTGCATTTGCTTACCCTTTGCCTTCGGAGGAGCTGTGTGTTTTTCTTCCTTTTCTAGCTTTTGTTCTGTGAAATAAAACAAAAATGATTAATAGGAACCATAAAGAAGATTGGCCGCATAAGTGGTTGCTGCTTGTATACATCTAAAAGGTGGCATTTTTAGTAAATACATGTATAATTTTCTCTCTAAAATCAATGCTTATACGGGCGTGCAGATAGGTCAGGCATAAAAATACACCAGGTTATTTTTCAGCAAAACATCTAGGAAATAATTTGAAATATCTAATCATGCATGATTCAAATTATTTGCAAATTCCGTGGCATTTGCGCATGTCTATGACTAAAATATCCTGATTTAAGCATGTAAATAGATAAATCTAGTCACAACCTTTAAATTACTCTCTTAAGAGCCAATGCGGAAATCCGGTGCTGAAGCCGCATGCTGTCATGTCTGTATGCCTCTTTACAGCACACCGAGAGCATGCGATTTCAGTGCTGGCATTCAGAAAGACGCACATATGCAAATTAGCCACATGTTAAACTTGGTGCAAATGGCAGCCATTGAACTGGGAGAGCAAGCTAAACACATGCGCACAGAAGTCGGCATAAGTTTGGCATGCTCTCCCAGAGAAATAGGGGCACTGCGTAGTTAATTTGCATATGCACCTCAACAGGAAAGTCTGACTGACCTCACAATACTGTCAGGAGCCAGTGCCCCCGACAGAAAGCAAATCCCTGGTGGCCAGCAGCCCCACTCCCCCCACCTGCCCAACTTAAAATAAGCCAGATCACCCAGTGGTCCCGAAACCTCCACCTCCGTTCCCAGTACCTTCACAAAGGAGCGGGAGTGCTGCCCACACACTCTCACTCCTGCGCTTCCATCTTGAAAAATGGCAGCACCTGGCCCGGCGTGGTGCACCATAGGATGCACAGAGCAGGGTCAGATTGCTATGGCAGTCCCAGGATGCACCACGCAGGGCCAGGTGCTGCCATTTTCAGAGAAATCCTGTATGTGTTTCTCTACATCGGGCACAGGCAATATTAGCATGCCATTTTAATACGCACAGCTCATTTGCCTTTAATTTAGATAATCTCGGTGTTAATTGTGTGCTAGTTTTTCCTTTGCTGCTTTTGTGCACCTCCGTCTGCTTTCTGCATTTGGCTGTGGCAGTAATTGTGCCTAAAAGTGGCAATATCTGTGCTTAAAGGCCGTGCTAGTTTTCTGCATCAGCCCATTAGTGTATCTGTAGAACTAGCATATGATATACCAATGATGATGAAAATAATATTTGGAGTTTAGTGACCCATGTTGCAGAAGGGAACTAGCAGAGGAGTCTGAACAACTGAACTTGCAAATTATTGCAGAAGAGGATCTAGTAAAATAGCCTAATCATTATCCAGATCTAGATAAAAATATTTTTATATCTTGACTCCACAGAGCACAAATGGAGTGATTTTTAGAAGACATTATCTAGAACTTCTACCAGAAGGTGTGCTGTCTTTTGGAAATCATGTTTTCATTTTTCATAATCTGGTCTCTATAGGCTGTGAAGTTAATGGGCCCGATATTCAAAACTCTTATCGAGGGGGGGGCGGAGCCTGGTATCTGGTCAAGATGGACATGTAAGAGCACTACTCCAGAGGGCAAAAGGCAAGAATCCTGATTTTCTGTAATATTTTATCAAATAATTCCTACTTACTTGGTTGCCATTTGATCCCGGATATGTTGGGCTCCAAACAGACGCGGCAGGATTTCCAGCTATCTCAAAATGCTAGTGCAAAGAGAACCAAGACAGAACCTCTCTCACCTCACAAGATGGCGGTCATTTGTAATTGCCCTGAGACCTCACAGGAGATCTTGGCTGAGGTTCGGGCAGTCAAAGAAATTGTCAAAGCCAAGGAGAATCGCTAAGTGCAATGCAGGATGATATTAATGCTTTGAGATCTTCGTTGGAGTCTAATATGGCTCATTTGGAGAAGGTAGAGAAGGTGGTGGCGTCACATGGGGAGAGGCTCAAGGCCATTGCAAAGAGAGGTGGAAGATGGCAATAATCACTCGCGGCGAAACAACGTTAGGATACTAGGAGTGCCTGAGGGAGCAGAGGGGCATGACTTGATATCCTTTTCGCAGATTATGATTCCAGGTGTGTTAAAGCTGCATTTCACTATGCTGTTCAAGATCGAGCATGCCTATAGAGTGTCTACGCAGTTCAGGGCCATGAACAAACGTCCACGCCCAATTATCTTGAAAGTTCTCAACAAGTGTTGCAAATAATGGGAGCAGCCAGAGCACTTACAGCTTTGAAGTACCAGGGGCATAAACTCCTATTTTTTCCTGACTTTGCGAAGGCGACGGTGGATCGGAGAAAGAATCTTTTGGCGTTGTGTACACTCTTGATACAACTGAAGGCCCGTTTTGGACTGCTATATCCTGCCCGCATGAAAAGTCACGTTGCATAACCAGACCAAGACTTTTGACGATCCCGGAGATCTATGTGCATTTCTGGAGGATAAGGAGATGGCGGTGATGCAGTGATGGATATATTGCATCTTCTACTTAACACAGTTTCATGGTGCTTGTTATTATGAGCATCCAACTGATCTGAGGTCGTGCGAAGGCGAGATATCCATATAGAAGCAGCATTTAAATGTGTCACACTGCTATTTTCCGGGACATTTATTCAGTTTTGCTTGTAATATTATTTTTTACTTTTAAGAAGGGAGTTGGGCAAGATACAATATGTGATGTATTACAGAAATGAGGTGTATTGAGTCACTGAGCCCTCCATGTCGTTCTTGTCCTAGCAGGCTCACCCATTAAGTTTTGTGTGTTATATAGCCCCCCTGGTTTTAGGTGGCTTTAGGAAATGTTCTCTGTTTCTTTTTAGGGTTGGGTGTTCTAGTGCATTCGATCATATGACGGGGCCCCTTCTCTCTTCTTCTTTGGGCTAGAGATGCAGCCATACTTCATAGGCGCTTAAGAAATCGTTCTACAATGTTAAACTAAAGATTACATATTAACCCTGGAATTACCGAGATTTTTTGCACACACTGAATATCGTTGGGGTCATAAATGACCCTACGACAAATTTAAATTGTTAACCATGAAAATTTTAAACTAAACAGACAAAATATTATTCCAAATTAATTATTTATTATATGAAGGTTAAATGTTTTTAAATTGAATGCTTTATCATAAAATCACATGAAGAAGAGTTGCCATGAAAGCAGTTTTTGCATGCACTTGATGAACACAGTAAAGTACTACAATCATTTGCATGAGACACAGACAATTTATGAATGTTCTTTGCAAACATTGCACTTGCAGGAGGTGCAAACTATGTTGCTTTTCTTGTCTTTTTCTCTGGAACAGCAGTGACACCTTGCCCTTTTCTTTGGGATCCCGACATTGCAAACAGCATCAGTGGCTTCTTTAATGCTGGAAGAAGTCTCGCTGCAATTACTCTGAAGCAGCTGCTTTCCTAATTCCAAGAGGAATAGACGACGTCTGTGCTTTGACTTGGACTGCCATTCTGGATTTAGTGACATTCAAACAATGAAGGTGTTCAAAGCACTGATGTCCAACATGTAGAAGACTGTCACTGGCCAGCATCTTGTCATTTGTTTTGTGGTATACGTGCGCAACATTTGATCTGCCGTATCTACTCCACCTTTACTAGAATTATAGTCCAAGATCATGCATGGTTTTTTGTCTGGACATGTGTTATCTACTTCTTCTTGATCATGCAAACTGCTCAGAAGAACAACCACTTTTCCTTTCTTCGGGCAATAGGAAACCAGAGTGGTGTCATCGTGAAAGGCAAACAGTGAAGTGAATACCTCTCCGCCCTTTGCTGTTACAAATTCTGGAGGTAATTCTTTTCTGTTCTTTTGAATTGTCCCCAAAAGTGTCATTTGTTTTTCTAGCAATTTCCGTGACAGGGATAAACTGCAGAAGAAATTGTCAACAGTAACATTTCTGCCAGATCACATCAATCCTTCAATGAGTTGCAGCACAACCCTTTCACCCTGATTCTGTTCCCTGTTTTGTCCGAGTTCCCTTCCTATATATACTTGAAGACGCAGAACATATGACGTTGCACTGTCAAACAACATCCATAACTTTATGCCATATTTCCCAGGTTTTCTGGGAATATATTGTCTGAAAGGAACACGGCCACGAAATGTAAGCAGTTGCTCATCCACGGTAAACATTTTCACCAGGAACAAAGGAGTCACTTAGAGTTGCTTCCCAGGTATCAAAAACATGTCTGATTGGAGCAAGCTTATCCAAGCCTTGTTGTTCACGTCTGTTGGTTGCATCATCAAATCTGAGAGCACAAGAAATTTGCTGAAAACGGTTACGGGCCATATTTTTGCCGAAAACAGAACGACCATCTTCAAGGTTCCACAACTGAACTATGGATTCATTTCGTGACTTCTACACGTCTGAGAGGATCAGAAGTCCAAGAAAACGTTGAAATTCTCCGTCTGTCAAATCTTTCCAGGTGTCATCATAAATGTGTCTTCCTTGTTTGCTCGTCCACATCATGATTTCATTCAATAAGTTCCTCCTCATGAACAAGTGGAATGCTGCGAGAGGGCCATCAACATTTTGTACCGCATACCTTGTAGGACCTTGTTGTATGGGCATGACATTAGCTCTGGCGTATCTTGACCAGCAGCTTGCTTTATAGGTTTCCTGTTCCATGATGTGGCATCCTTAGATACATAGGCTTCAATGGCAACATTTGTGCTTATAGTTGATGACCTCTTAGCTCCTCTACGACCACAACTAAGATTCCTCACAGATGATACTGACACCGAGGACTCCTGCCTTCTTCCCTGTCCAGCACAGCCTCGACCTTTGCCTCGACTTGTAATTGACTCTTTCCTGCAGGCGATGTTACCAGCTCAACATCAGTCTCACATTCACTTGGCGACCAACTGCTATCACCATCTGAATCATGACTGTCATCATCAGATTTATCGCCCGAACTTGGCTGATATGCTTCTTTGCTTGCTGAATATGCTGCATCATCAGACGACTCAGAGCCGTCACTGTCAGCATCTTGTTGCAATATTTCTCTTACTTGGGCAGCTGAATACTTTCATTCTGACATCATAAACAATAACCTAAAATAAATAAACAAAGATAAAGTTGAATAAAACGCAAAGCAGTTTTACTATAGGTGTACAATAATCGTGATGAATGAGCTAAAAGCCTTTAGATTTCATCGGAAATAATGAGAGAACGTATGATATCAATTACAGAAAATGTGTAATTTTCATAAAATAAGAGTACAAAAAATAAATGATACATAATTAATGATAAATACCTTTGTCAGATCAAAAAATTCACAAAACTGCAAATTGTATCACGATCCAAACCGGACGTAAGCAACTGGGGTCAAAAATGACCTCACTGGTACTCTGTGCTGCAATTCATCACTAGCGTCACCTAGCGGATGAAAATTATTCCTCTCATGGTGCAATATAAAGAGAATATTGACATATGAAAAGTCATAAAAAGATTGTATTCTTGAACAACTAGTTTCCAAGATACGCGTTGTGAAACTTGCAATGGGGTCACTTTTGACCCCATCGGTACTCCCAGGGTTAATCTGTTTCTGTAACTTATGACTGATGTTTCGGAGTTATATCCAGTATGTTTCTTTTGGATTAGGTATCTGAATGTTAATGGTATTAATAGTTACTGTCAAGAAGAATGTTCTACTCTGTATGGTGGATGTGATGCAGGAATGACCTAACATTCAGTTGTACTGGGCTTAAACATAGAATTATATTTGGTTGTGCTGGGACTCGGCAACTCTCTCCTGATTTGGGGTCATTTTTCAATCAGCAGTTTAGCATTTTCTCTCTATAAAGAGACTATTGGTTTGAACTAGCTCCAAGTTGGGAGTGGCCCTTTCCCATTATTCCTAATTGGGAACATACGACTGAGATCGGTAGATACTGTATGTATGATGCCATATTTCTGTCTTTACCCTTTGCAGTGGCGTTTTGGCTCTTATATAGCCCTTGCAGGCCTTGTAGGCTTGCAGAGGTTTTATGATTTCCTCTTTTTCAGGTGGCCTCTGATGGTCGTAGGTTGGTGAGAGGGACAGGGTGGGGTGGGCGGTATTCTGTCTTTAAGTATCTCGTGTTATGGAGAAGAATTGTGTATTTTGATTGGTTGTAATCTAGTTTTCTTATTTTCTTTTCTGTTTGTATTTGTTGGAAAATATAAATAAAGAAATGTAAAAAAAAAAAAAAAACCTCGTATCGAGGGGGGGCTTTCCTGATATGGGTGCTGAGCAAGATATTCAAGTGACACAAGTCAGGTAGTGCTACTGAATACCTTCACAGACTGCCCCGGTACTATCCCCGTGAGAGGAGCCAGGATGGTGCTGGCACTATCCAGATAAGTGCTGACCTTATCCGGAAATGCGATTTTCAGCTGACACTTATCAGATCACTTAGACCGCATGAAAAACAGACCTACATGCTATCCAGATAAGTGCTTGTGAAAATCATCACTATCCAGATAAGGTCGGTATTTATGCAGAGAGCAGCATTCAATCCCAAGCAGCAACTACTATCCGAATACTGTCACTGAATATTTTGTCAGTAGTTAAGCCCCTTGGCTGATTACCATGGTGTTTAAATAGCAGTCCTTTTGAAAATCAGGCTACTAGCTACTAGCATCAAGAGGTAAATTCTGAGGGCCCATAGTAATTTTAATGCCATCTTAGCTGCAGATAATGAACCATCTCTGCAAATGTATACATTTCATTCGTAGCACTCCGTTTTTAAAGCGGACATTAGGGACAGTCCTTTCAGGTTTCCTATTATATTCAGAGATGATATGCATATAAAATCTCTGTAGCATGTCAGAATACCATGGAAACAATTTTTGATATGCTTATTTGGCTCTGGTGGCCAATAAATGGAAAACATGACAAGTCCAGTACCTTGCCAAAGCTTTTAGCCTCTGAGTTGGCAGCCAGACTAATGCCTGCCACTGTAACAGAGCAACACATTTCAAGCTGTATTATCTGCAGGCCAATATGAGAGCAACGCTTTCCTCTTGCTACTGTCTCCCTGAGGAAGACAATGTCAGCACACTTCATTACATTACCTTGCTTTGCCGTCTTGATTGGTCTTTGTGCTTTCCTTTCAGGCTCTGCTGCAAGACAAAGATAAGGTTTAATAAGACTCTTGGACAGACGTTCTGACACTGGAAAGAAATGTAGATTTCCATGAATAATTAAAGCTCTGCCTGCCTTTCAGGCGCAAGAAGCATCGAATGTTAATGCACCTTTAAGAAGGGCAGAACAATAAATGGGAGAGAGAGAAAAGAACAGATCATACTTAATAGAGCAACAAAACAAACTTACACCCTCATTTCTTCGACTATTAAACATTATGCAAAAGAATAATGCCAAGCAATTATTAGAAAGGACTAGAATAAGCATCATATTGTTTCTTCGGAGCTTCAACTAGTTTATTATTATTATGATCGAGGCTATGCACTAAAGTGCACTGTGAGCTGGTCAAAGTGGTAAAGGCTGAAGACTCCATTTTGGAAGAGGATGGTGAACCAATGGGATGGAGATAAGCTGCTCTCCTCCTAATGATTACAGAGGGAAAGCCAGGGTTTAAAGTGACCTGGTGCAAGTCATTTAGCCTTCCATTGTCAAATACAAACTTAGACTGTCAGCCCTCCAGGGACAGGGAAATACCTGTACCTGTGTGTAGCTTGACTTGAACTGCTATTGACAAAGGCCTGAGCTAGATCCAAATCTCCTTCCTTTTACCTACACCTTTCGTCCAGCCAACCTGCAGGTCTGGGCGGTAGGAGGTTGAGACAGGGTAGGGATTCAGAGCAGGGATCATCGTGACGATCAGAAGGGGAAGAGGGAGAGATCAAGATACCAACTTAGACTGTAAACTCTCCAGGGACAGGAAAATATCTACGCACCTGAATGTAACTCAGTCTCATCATGAACTACAACTGGAAAGGCACGAGCTAAATACAAAACAAATAAGATAAATAAATACCAGAGCAATCAGAAGAGGGGTGATCATGAGGAGGGCAGTGGAATAAGAAGGTCCCACACTAACCAGTCCACCATTACTGTACAACATCAGTTAGCATGGGGAAGAATAATATGCAGAGCGTGGTAAAGCAAAACATTGGACGATATTACTGTATCTCCACTTTACTAACCTATTTTAGTTGATATTGTGACAGTCACTTCAACATGTTCAGGATCTGAAAATTCAAGTTCAGAACTGAAATTAATCGCTGAAAGCACCTCACAAAACTCATAGTAGTGTCAAAGCTGCTGCCGCAGAAGGACTCGGAGAGTATTCAGAAAGCAGTACTATTGAACGAGTAACGGAAGAACACATTTACTTTTTTATGAAAGCATCTTCCTATTTGAGAAAAAGGGGCGCTTTCAGGGCCTGAAGTAGTAAAGATAATTGTTAGTGCATGGTCATAATACCCGTTACTTACTGGCATGACAGTGCCTGCTAATTCACGTAGTAACAGGGTGAGAAATGAGAGGGCCATGGGCAGGAAATAGGCATGGGCTGCACACTGAACTTACCACACTGTAAAGTATTTTTCCGTGTGCTAAGTTTATCGAAGCAAGCTGGGGATGTCTCCAACAGTTATTGATGGATTTTGCACTTACCATGCAGAAATTTCAGAACTAACTGTATGGTATGCGTAAAAAGGCCCCTAAGTATCTGTAATTGTTGTCTTTAGTTGTTTGTAGATCATTTAAGATATACTTACAAAAACTTGAAGCAGTATTTTTGAAGTAGCACTTTGGGGAGATGCTCAGGCTTTGTTATCAAAATGATCAAGATCAAAGAATATGGAGCAAATGTCCAGATACGTTACTATTTTAAACATTTACTGCTGTCAGTGGCTATTTCCTTGAAGCAGAATTTTGGTTCAAAACATGGCACTGTGGGGTAAATACCTGAATGTGCTGACAGGGTTTGGAAGAAAATTATTGAAATATTTTTGCCCTGAGGTTTAAGTTGTTTATACACAACAGAATGACCATTTTCAAATACAGCTTCTGGGATAAAAGTTGTAATGTCAAAAGGCATGAACACCCCAAGGTACCAATAAAGAATTTGCTGTGCGTTGCCCTGAGTATCAGAAGCAAGTCCTCTAAAGCTGTGTACCCCAGCCCATCTTGAGAATACTTAGCCAAAACAAGTCCATTGTTGTGTTTAGATGGGCACATTGCATTGTTACAGGAATTCAGAATTGTCTTGTGCCCCGGTATGTGTGTGCCCTTTGTCCTGCCTAATAAGGATGCTGTCATTGTGACATGGCAGCACAGCCACTCACGTCTGTGTGTCCACACAGCCTGCCAGAGTGCAATGGAGGAATGACTCTCTCACACTTCAAACATTATCTCGTTTATGTGATCTCTGCTCTGCCCAGTAAGAACTGGTTGTTGACAGGGTTTTGTGGTTTTAGTTTGAACTACAAAACTTCACTTTGGACTTAGAAGTGGAAGAGTAGCCTTATAGGGGTGACCTACACAGAGTGGTGAGTGCACCCCTTAACAAAGGCATGGGGAGGGGTGACCTGCACGGAGCAGCAGGTGCACCTGCTCTTGCCGCCTTGCTGGGCAGACTAGATGGACCATACTGGTCTTTATCTGCCATCATATACTATGTTACTATGTTAAAGCAGTATACTGGGAAACCAGGTTTAAATCCCACTGGTGCGCCTTGTGATCTTGTGCAAGTCATTGCCTCAGATACATACTTAGATTGAAAGTTACTTGAATGTAACTTGTCTTGAACTTCTGAGAAAGCCTGAGCTAAATTCAATTATTATTCCCTTTCCCCCTATTTTAGTGTCATCAATAGCATGCTATTCTTCAAAAGTGCACACTATTTTCAATGCACAAAGATAAATCTAGATTTAATTCGAGCCACCTATCAAATTGGGGCCTGGATACTAAAGTGTGGTAACTTAGTTGGTAAAGTTAGGGTGCAATAAATGCAGGAGTCATGCACAGCATTAGCTCTGATTTTAACACACAGAGTACACCTAAGACAGGAGAAGTCATGCCACCTGCCTTGCCAGGGAACACAGACTTGTGCCACAGAGAGGAGTGGCAGCAGCCATGATGTTGGCCTTCCTGCTCTGATCCCCTCTGTTGTCACAGCTCCCTCCCCCAATCACATACTCCTGAGAATCACCCCACTGATTGCACTCTTCCAAACAGAAACCTACACCCAAATAACCACCTCAAGCCCCCCCCCCCCTTAAGATTCCCCTGTTACCTGGAATTGGTAGTCAATCAAAATAAAAACCTCCACTCTGGACTTTCCTCACAGTCCCTCTAGACCCACCTGTCATCATACCAAGCCTTATCATGGATCTTGCCAGGGACATCCATGGTCTCTAGTGGTCAATGGGGCAGGAACAGTCCCCCACCCAGTCCTGATCTAGCTGGTAAGGCTTCTAATGTGATGACATTGGCCTCTATTGGTAATACCCACTAAGGGTGAAGGTCATCATATCGGAAGCCTCACCAGCCAGAGCAGGAGTAGAGGGGACCGCTCCTGCCCTAATGACCACTAGAGACCAAGGATGGCCCTAGTAAGACATGAGGGGCTCATGGGGGTAGATGGGTCTGAATTAATGCTACAGTACCATGGGGTCTGCTGTGAGGGGGTTCATAAAGGGAGAAGTTTGTTTTGATTGACTGCCTATTCAAGGTGATGAAAGAGGATCCTGAAAAGGGGAAACTAGCTGTCAGCCAATATAACATCCACTTTCCACACTGATCCCCCTGTCCTCCAATCCCACTCCAACATGCTGAAAGCAGATAGCATAGGATTTTTATCACTTTGCCTGTTTTTGGCAAATCGCAGCAGTTGCTGCAGGGCTGTGGTAATGGTTAGTGCATGCCAAAATGTGCGTTAACAACTACTGCACTTTAGTAAACATGCCTCCCTGTGTCTTTTTTATTTTCATGTGCCCTCAAACTCACCCTACAAACACAACTAGATAAAAAAACAAAGATGATAATTAAAACCTTGAAGTAATTCTTCTGTTTTGCCCAACATATAAACTCTTACATGTAATTTCAAAGTTCTGCCAATTGAAGTTATAATTATTAACAAAAAAGGATAAAGCAAATGCCCTAAACTACCAAATATATAAATACAAAAACATTTTTTTGTCGGCATGTAGGCCATGAAGGAAACTCCTTCTCGCAGCACAATGTGATCCTTTGTGATAGCAGTTCATTGGAACAGTCATCGACAGCTAAGTACTTCTAACGTTCATTTTCATACAGCATATATGGTCTTTCCCTGGGAAACATTTTATTGTCCCTTGAGGTTTAAGAGTTTAGGGTTTGTTTCCTTTTAAAATAGAATAAAAGAAGTATTGTGCCGCGAGAAGGAGTTTCCTTCATGACATACGCTCCGACAAAAAAAACATGGTTTGTATTTAAATATTTGGTAGTTTAGGGCATTTGCTTTATCCTTTTTGTTAATAGTTTTCTGTGGATAAACATGTTTTGGTTTTTTGGAGAATAATAATTGAAGTTATAAAGCAAAAGCGTAAAACATATAACTTGATAAACTTTTAAATGCTACTTGAGATTAAAGCTTGAGTATAAAGCAATCCAATGATTCACCTTCCTTTCATGTTTTCTTGTGTGGCAGGTGCAGGCCTGTGACCCACAGTGTCCGAACATAAGCAGGCCAGCATGGCTAGCTTGACCTGCAAATGAGGCCTGTGGAGAGGCATATAGGATTGCACATCCCCCAATATGCTGCTATTGTAAGATAGAATTCAGTAGAAGTATTGAATTAGCTTAGGTAAGCAGAACTGCAGTATTGAAAGATGGAAAAATACAGAAAATACATGTTTAAAAGTTACTGATAAGAAAAAGTACATCTGCAAAGAAATAATTGGGAGTGCTGACAGATGAGTTGCAGAGCCCTGCTCCTCTGCACGTACAAATTGGTTCTATGGCCTTGAGAGTGTGAAAGTAACAAGTTGATGAACTGACCATTGTAATTGGGACTAGAAGGGGGGTATGCAGGTGTCATGCCCACTGGAGGGACATAATTGGATAAACTTATCAGTACCGGGACCAATAGAAGAGGTACGGGAGGTACGGGAGGTTACCGGGACCAATGAAATGTTTTTCTATACCTAGAATGGAACAGAAGTCTATAAAAGTTGTTGTAATGCTTGAAAACTTTGCTCAGCCATTTTGAAATTGACTGGTTCGAGACTTGTGCACAAATAAATGATTTGGACCTTCTGAACAGACTCCTGGTATCATTGGTTTGTCTGCGCTTTGCTGCTACATATTCCTTGGTGCGTTGGCCGGGAAGTTGTGGAATCAAAGTGTATATAGGGCAATATACCACGACTTTCCGCCTCTATAGGCTTGGTCCTGCCGGGATCGCGCCCTTCCGACGAGGGCTGCTCCCTGGCGCCACCGGTCCCTTGTATCGGAGGGAGCTGGTCGGACCTCGGCGGGTGACGAGCCCGGCTGGAGTCAACGCCTCGAACCCGAGTGAGGGGAGTCCGAGGTCCAACTCATGCGCCTGCTTGGGAAGTTTGAGGACCGGATCCGGTGAGTATAGTTTTGATTTTGGGTCTAGACAGAAATAGAAAGCGCAGTACTGCCATTGGAACTTGGAACTTTGGAATTTGTAATCTCGAGATATTGGGAATTGGTAAGAGAGCATGATCAACTCTCAAGGAAGGGCCGAGTAACCCCGCATGGGAATTCGCCGGGTGAAACCCCCATCCTTTTTGTAATTGGGAAATTGGAAAAGACTTTTCAGAATAGATAGAAACGAATGCATTCTGGGATACGTTGCTAGCATGATTGTGTGAACGAAGTGTGAATGAGAGGTCTGGCAGCACGGACCAAGTGAAGGCGGACCCCTGAGTAGCGCATTTCCTGACCGGGCGACCGCGTTCAGGTCGCAAAAAGGGGGAAGCGATTGTCGTCTTGTCTTGTTATTTGTACTCCTTATACGTTTCCAGGGCCGTGAGGACCCCTTACCCACGGTCCGCCCTCCTTTTCCCTTCTGTCTGTTGTTGCGCGCACACATCGAAATGGGAGGGGCGGGGTCTACTAGAAACACTCCATTAGAATGTATGATCGCACATTTTAAAGAGGGATATTCAGGAGATTATGGTATTAAAATGACAGCAGCCCGTTTGCAGATTTTGTGTACTAGGGAGTGGCCCGATCTAGACCCCATCTGGCCCCGAGAGGGAACGTTCAATGTAGAGATTATTCAGTCAATACACCGTAGAGTGCGGATAGCGCACCCCGATCAGTACCCCTATATAGATTCTTGGTTAAGTATTTGTGAAGATCCGCCCTCCTGGGCGCAGCGCTGTTATGAGGAACAGTGCAGAATAATGTTAGCTAAAACAGATTCTAGACAGAAAACGGAACAGCCTAGAATGAAAGAGCAGGATAAGAAAGCCAGAAAGAAGCCCATCCTGGCAGATCCTGATTCCCCAGAAATAATTCTCAGGCAGCCCCGAACCCCAGGTCCAGTAAGAGTAGCCCGGCGTCCTGCCCCAGAACCCCAGAGACGGCCAGAGCCAAGGCGGGACCCAACCCCTGATCCCCCTCCCGGAGGAGAAAAAGAGGAAGAACTAGTGGAAAAAGAAGAGGAGGACATAAAAGCGAGTCAGAAGTGGAGATAGAAGAAGGAGAAAGAGAGAATCCCCCAGATGAGGAGGACAATGTACAAATAATTGAGAAAGCTAGCGCTAGCACTAGCACGCCAGTGAGAGAGGAACCCAAAGCAAAACCTGTTGAGAAAAAGAAAGTGACTCCTGCAAAGGCAACGACGATAACCCTTAGATCCCAAAAGACACCTATGGCAGCCAAACTGTTTCCCTTACGGCAAGTCCCGGGAGTGCCCGTAAAGAATGATAATGATGAAGTGGTAGCGGGACCCCTAACTTATGTGTATATCCCTTTCTCTACAACTGATTTATTAAATTGGAGGTCGCATTACGCCTCCTATACTAGTAAGCCCCAGGAGCTGACAGAATTAGTAACTAGTATTATGGAAACTCACCAACCCACTTGGCCAGATTGCCGTCAGCTCCTGACCAC
This sequence comes from Ichthyophis bannanicus, assembly GCA_033557465.1. Classification (NCBI taxonomy): domain Eukaryota; kingdom Metazoa; phylum Chordata; class Amphibia; order Gymnophiona; family Ichthyophiidae; genus Ichthyophis; species Ichthyophis bannanicus. The sequence goes on from CM066032.1 coordinate 84,975,570, forward strand.
CCTATTCACGACAGAAGAGCGAGCAAGAATTAGAAAAGCAGCTATTGAATGGATGGCAGAGAACCCTGTAGCTCCGGCACAGGGGCAGAATATAATAGACCATCGGGAAGCAGCTCAGAGAGAATTCCCGAATGAAGACCCCCAATGGGATCCAAATACAGATGAAGGATCCACAGCCCTAGCCCGTTTTCGCCAAGGCTTCTTACAAGGCCTGAGAAGGGGGGGCCAAAAAGCTATGAACCTTTCCAAAGTTGCAGGAGTTATCCAAGGGATAGATGAGAGCCCAGCAGATTTTTATGAGAGATTAACTGAAGCATACAGAATGTATACTCCCTATGATCCCGAGGCACCAGGAAGTTTATGTATGGTGAATTCTGCTTTTGTAAACCAGTCTCAACCAGACATTAGACGCAAATTACAGAAGTTAGAAGGGTTTGCGGGCATGAATGCAACACAGTTATTGGAAGTCGCTCATAAGGTGTATGTGAATCGTGATACTGAAAGACAGAGAGAATGTGATAGAAAGATGAAGAAGAAAGCTGATTTTTTGGCTGCGGCCATAGTGGAACAGAAAAGGGGAGGTGTCCCTAGTCGAAGGAGTAGAGGAAGAGGGCGGGGTCAAGGCGGAGGCCGGACCCAGAGACTAGGCGTGAACCAATGCGCCTATTGCAGAGAGGAAGGACATTGGAGAGATACGTGCCCGCAACTCGAAGACGCCCAGCATGATGACGACAGCAGCCATCAGTGGCGAGAAGAAAGACGAAGCTATCCCCGAAGCCGAGGAGGAGCCAATCGAGAACAATTCCAGCGAGAGAGAGGAGGAGCCATTCAAGCATTGGCCACACCAGCCCATGACGAGAATGACGTAGATTAGGACAGACCGGGTTCCAAGTTTGCTTTAGGTCTCCAGGAGCCTATGGTCGGAATACAAATAGGAGACCAAATTATGGACTTTATGGTTGATACTGGAGCGCAACATTCAGTAATAGACAAAAAGATAGCCCCATTCACTACAAAAGCAGTCACCATCATAGGAGCAACTGGTGCCAAAGCCACAAAGTCTTTTCTTCAAAACCGAATATGCAGTCTGGGAGGACAGCAAGTAACTCATCAATTCCTTTACATGCCCGAATGTCCAGTGCCACTACTGGGACGAGATATGTTAGCCAAGCTTCAAGCACAGATATCTTTCTCTGAACAAGGAGAAATGCAAATGACAGTAAATCCCCAAACCAAACCAGCAGGAGTAATGCTGCTGACAGTTCCTCGAGAAGAAGAATGGAGGTATTACGTTGATGACTCCATTCAAGATACCTATTTTGAACAAACTATAAAGAACATCGATGCACCACCTGGAGTATGGGCAGAAGGCAGTCCCCCAGGCCTAGCCAAGCATATAGCTCCAGTAATTGTAACCCTCAAGCCTAGTGCTACACCAGTGCACGTCAAACAGTACCCACTCCCAAGAGCCGCAATTGAAGGCATTCATCGCCACCTACAAAGATTGCTTGAGTATGGCCTACTAAAAGTATGTCAATCCCCATGGAACACTCCACTTTTGCCAGTAAAGAAACCTGGGACAGATGATTATCGCCCAGTGCAAGATTTGAGAAGAGTAAATGATGCAGCTGAGACCATACAACCAGTCGTACCCAATCCTTACACCCTCCTAGGACTGATACCTGCTGAAGCTACCCATTTCACTGTACTGGATTTGAAAGATGCATTCTTTTGCATAAGATTAGCCCCTGTAAGCCAAATATTGTTTGCATTCGAATGGCAGGACCCCATCTCTGGAAGAGGGGGCCAACTTACCTGGACAAGATTACCCCAAGGATTCAAGAATTCACCTACTATCTTTAGTGCTGCACTGAATCAAGACCTTTCAAGCTATCCAGTAGCCCCGGGAAAGAGAGTGCTTCTCCAATACGTGGATGATCTGTTGATAGCTGCCGTATCAGAAGGTGAATGTATACTAGCCACCAAAGATCTCTTGCAGTTACTAGATGAAGCTGGATACAAAGTTTCCAGAGCCAAAGCACAGCTATGCCAAAAAGAAGTGAAATACTTGGGTTTTCGTATCACCCAAGGAAGCAGAAGATTAGGCAGAGAAAGAAAAGAAGCAGTATGTAGAATTCCAACTCCAACAACCAGAAAGCAAGTCAGAGCCTTTCTGGGTGCAGCAGGATACTGCCGAATCTGGATACCCAACTTTGCCCAAATTGCCAAACCACTGTATGAAGCCACGAAAGGAGAAGAAAAGTCACCGCTGGAGTGGGGACTTGAGCAGGATACAGCCTTCCAGAAGTTAAAAGAAGAATTGATGTCATCACCAGCATTGGACTACCAGATGTCCACAAACCTTTCCACTTGTTTGTACATGAAGCACAGGGAAATGCCTTAGGCATGTTGACTCAGAAATTGGGAAATTGGGAGCGACCTGTAGCCTACCTATCGAAACAATTGGACCCTGTGGCCAAAGGATGGCCACCTTGCTTGAGAGCAGTTGCAGCTACAGCGCTACTAGTGAGTGAAGCAGACAAACTCACACTAGGACAGAACATACGAGTCACTGTGCCACATGCAGTCCTTGCCCTTATGGAACAGAAAGCAAATTATTGGCTCACCAATTCCCGAATGTTGAAGTACCAGAGCATGTTATGTGAAAACCCACAGATACAACTTGAAGTGAGCCATGCCCTGAATCCAGCCACCTTGATACCCATCAGTGAAGAACTCCCAGAACATGACTGTATCGAAGTCATGGAGACTGTGTTCTCCAGCCGACCTGACTTGACAGATGTGCCCATAGACAATCCTGACAAAATCTATTATGTTGATGGGAGCAGTCTCATCCTTGATGGACGACGCTGTGCCGGATATGCAGTCGTCACTCAACATGAAGTAGTTGAATCATCAGCCCTAGCCTCAGGCACATCAGCCCAGAAAGCCGAATTGATAGCACTTACCAGAGCATTGCTGTTAGGAGAAAAACTTGTGCTGAATGTCTATACGGATTCCAAATATGCCTTCACTACCTTGCATGCCCATGGAGCTCTCTATAAAGAAAGAGGACTCATCACATCCGGAGGAAAATCAGTCAAATATGGTCCCGAAATATTGATGTTACTTGATGCAGTATGGGCCCCAACACGTGTAGCTGTCATGCATTGTAGAGGACATCAAGCAGGAAAAGGAGAAGTTGCCCGAGGAAATAGATTTGCAGATGCCTCAGCACGACAAGCAGCTATGACAGGACAAATTGTCCCACAAGCTATGCCAATGCAAGCAGCATTGTTTCCAGTACCCTTGAATTTATGGACACCACGATATACCACCAAAGAAATGGATTACTACTGTAACAGAGAAAATGGAGTACTGAAAGACGGATGGATTGAGCTGCCACCAGATGAGGGCAGTCAACCTCCGGGAAGAATAGTAATTCCTGAATTGTTAGGACCAGCCTTTGTCAAAGCTTTCCACGAAGCTACCCACTATGGAAAAAGTGCCATGGAAAAAGCACTCAGACCACATTTCTACATCCCTCTGATGACAACCATATCAGCTTCAGTAGCACGACAATGTCAAACTTGTGCCAAGAATAATGCCAAGCAAGGCCTTATTACAGCACCCCGAGTTCAGTCAAGAGGTGTGACCCCCATGCACAACCTCCAAGTTGATTTCACCGAAATGCCAAAAGCCAATGGGTACCATTACCTATTAGTATTAGTTTGTACTTTCTCTGGGTGGGTAGAAGCATTCCCAACCAGAACTGAGAAAGCCCGAGAAGTTACCAAAGTCTTAATGAGAGAGATTGTCCCCAGATTTGGAATCCCAGCAATAATAGGGTCAGACAATGGACCCTCATTTGTCTCCCAAGTTACTCAGCAGTTAGCAAAAGCCTTGCAGATACAATGGAAACTCCACACTGCATACAGACCCCAGAGTTCAGGGAAAGTTGAGCGAATGAATCGTACCTTGAAAGCCCAAATGTCCAAGCTTTGTCAGGAGACACACTTGAAATGGCCCCAAGTGCTCCCCATAGCTTTACTCAGAATACGCTCAGCTCCTGTAAAGTCAACAGGATTTTCCCCTTTTGAAGTTTTGTATGGTAAACCCCCACCAATAGTGCAGGGAATCAAAGGAAGTCTAGCCCAAATTGGTTCAGAAATAACCAGACAAGAACTCCTAGCTCTTAGTTTTGTTCTGCAGACTCTCCATACGTGGATCCAAGACCAGTTGCCTATCAACTTGACGGAACCCTTGCATCCCTACCAGCCTGGTACCTCGGTGTGGATCAAAGATTGGAAGAGGACACCGTTGGAACCCCATTGGAAGGGACCGTACACCGTCATCCTGTCTACCCCAACTGCAGTAAAGGTAGCCGAGATCGACGCCTGGATCCACCACAGCAGAGTCAAGCCCGCCGCTGATCCTGAACCTGAGCAGTGGACAGCAGAACAGCATCTTGATGCACCCTTGCGAGTTACTTTGAGACGGCAACCAGCAGCTTAGACACTTCATCACAAGTGCTTTGCAGCAGCCAAGTCTTTCGAAGAGGATTGCTGTTTTGCATACAGCAACAGCTTTGTTTCAACGAACCCAATCTGCGTGCGATTTTGCGCACTACTTTGATACTATATTGAACCATACTTCAGAAACCAACTAAATTACCAAGTTGGTTGAGGTGTGATGGACAACTTGAGGATCTTCAATCAACACTCAGCACCCGTTAAATTGCTTCATTAGCAGATGGGACGAAGAATAAAAGACCGTCGTGATCAAGATCAGCAAGCTGAGGATTCAGAAGAACTCCAATCAACATCGACATGCATCTTTACTTTTGCTTTGCTTTGGTTGCCTTCTTTGGAGGTTTTGAACAGACTCATGCTTTACCTCCATGCACTGCCTGCATTACTTCTACTAGAACTGGACTGAAAGTAACTCAGACTTTGCTTTATCATTCTTACTATACCTGCAAGGGGACAGTAACCCGGTGCATCTATAACACCACTGAACTGAATGTTTGCACTCATGGGAAAATTAAAGCATGCTATAATCCGCATCAGAATCCATCCTATTACACGTTGGAAATAAGATGGAAGGATGCAGATGGACCTATATTAGCTGCTACGTCACCACTTAAGGACATTACTAAACCTGCTGTTTTGAATTTTGATGCATGTAATGCTATTAATAGAGATAGTTATTCCACCTGTGGTACATGGGAGAAAGCGTATCGAAATGACCATAAGTATATGTGTCCAGAAGGTGCCACGGGATGGAGAAAGTGTACAGGTAAAAAGGAACCAGGCTATAGTACTGCCCCAGCAGCAGACTACTATTGCCCGTATTGGGGATGTGTTTTTTATGCTACCTGGAACACTGGTATAACTGATGAGAAAATAGATAAACGGATGGCTACTCTAACCAAGCCAACCACAAATGATAAATGTCAGAAAGATGCTTGCAACCCCTTACACTTGCGTATACATAATCCCCATGCATGGAAACAAGGATACAAGTTTGGTTTACGTATTGCTGGAGGAGCAATAGATCCAGGGACCATTGTGTATATCAGATTGAATACCCAAGCCCACAAGTCATCTAAATATCATATTCATAATACTTTTTATGAAGCCATGCATGTAAATAAGTTTGAGATCCCTCACCCCTCACAGAATTTATTTCTAGAATTAGCCGGAGCAGTAGTATCTAGTCTTAAGATCTCAGATTGTTATTTCTGTGGTGGAACCCAAATGGGAGATCAATGGCCATGGGAAGCCCAAGAATTAAATTATTCTATGACTTACAACCAGACTGAATTACACAAGACTACCAGTGAATGGGTGTTAGCGCACTCAATCGTTGGACGTCTTTGCTATGCCAGAACTGGACCCCAGTTCACCCAAAAGGTAGGACAGCTGGTCTGTCTTAGCCAGAAGTACTATAATGCCACGACCAAAAAGACAGCTTGGTGGTCAGGAATTAGACATCCTGAACCTCCTAACCCATTAGCCAGATTTCCTGAACTTGCTGGTTTATGGACTGACCTTGCCAAAGTCCAAGCCTGGCAAGCCCCACCTGGCCTATATTGGATCTGTGGAAACCGAGCATATGCACAACTCCCGCCACACTGGGGAGGAGCATGTGTCTTAGGAACCATCAGACCTTCTTTCTTCCTGTTAAACACTGAACATGGAGAACAATTAGGATACCCTGTATACACTACTCACAGACACAAAAGAGCATTGAGACAGAAAAAAGAAGCCTTACAGATAGGTAAGTGGGAGAAGTGGCAAGGTGATGATTGGCCACCAGAAAGAATTATTGAGTATTATGGACCTGCCACTTGGAATGATGATGGTATGTATGGTTATCGCACCCCAATTTATATGATCAATCGTATTATTCGCTTACAAGCAGTAGTTGAGATAATAACTAATGAGACTAGTCATGCACTTACACTTTTAGCTAGACAAAGTACACAGATGCGCACTGCGATATATCAGAACCGCTTAGCACTTGATTATTTGTTAGCAGCTGAAGGAGGAGGAGTATGTGGTAAACTGAACTTAACCAATTGCTGTTTGAAAATAGATGATAAAGGTCAAGTAGTTGAAGAAATTGCTAAAGATATGCAAAGACATGCTTATGTGCCAGTGCAGACTTGGCACTCATTGAAATTTCCTAATTGGTTTGCTAACCTCTTTTCATGGGTGGGAGGATTTAAGACTTTCATCGTATTGGTACTAATCCTTGTTGCAGTTATTTTCTTATTACCATGTTTAATCTCGTGTTGTATGCGTTCCATTCATAACACTATTGATAGTACAGTAGAGCGGAAGACCGCAACAAAAATCATGGCTTTATATACAGCTAGTCCTGGTAGAAATCCTTTAATCAGGATGTGATTCTTCAGAAAGTGATTTAATTCTCACACCTTATTAAGTAATAGGGTGAGATTAATCAAAGGGGGGAATGTGGCAGGTGCAGGCCTGTGACCCACAGTGTCCGAACATAAGCAGGCCAGCATGGCTAGCTTGACCTGCAAATGAGGCCTGTGGAGAGGCATATAGGATTGCACATCCCCCAATATGCTGCTATTGTAAGATAGAACTCAGTAGAAGTATTGAATTAGCTTAGGTAAGCAGAACTGCAGTATTGAAAGATGGAAAAATACAGAAAATACATGTTTAAAAGTTACTGATAAGAAAAAGTACATCTGCAAAGAAATAATTGGGAGTGCTGACAGATGAGTTGCAGAGCCCAGCTCCTCTGCACGTACAAATTGGTTCTATGGCCTTGAGAGTGTGAAAGTAACAAGTTGATGAACTGACCATTGTAATTGGGACTAGAAGGGGGGTATGCAGGTGTCATGCCCACTGGAGGGACATAATTGGATAAACTTATCAGTACCGGGACCAATAGAAGAGGTACGGGAGGTTACCGGGACCAATGAAATGTTTTTCTATACCTAGAATGGAACAGAAGTCTATAAAAGTTGTTGTAATGCTTGAAAACTTTGCTCAGCCATTTTGAAATTGACTGGTTCGAGACTTGTGCACAAATAAATGATTTGGACCTTCTGAACAGACTCCTGGTATCATTGGTTTGTCTGCGCTTTGCTGCTACACTTGAAGGACCCAAACTTCCAAGACCAGATTATTAAAGTTAATCTATTTGCAGACCAGAGAGCAGTTAAGCATTTCTACTCTATTTACTAGACGAGTCTGCACCATCCAGTGCCATTAGATCGTCCTTTCTTACTAATGCATCTCCGTAGCAACCATGAGCATATTAACATCGGCATTCACACCAACCGCCCTCCATTCACCCACATTCCTCAACAACTACCACAATCTAGGACATTTTGGCAAACAATATAGCCACAGATTTATTCCATCAATGGTACGGATTTTAACAAAATAACCTAGCAACCCTAATTAAAGCAGTTGCAATGATAATCCTGCTGGGCTAGATGGTGGCATCCTAGCCTCACACCTTCAATCAGTGTATAATGTCCAAACATCCCTCATTCTCTAGCCCAGTGTTTTTCAACCTTTTTTGTGCAAAGGCACACTTTTTTCATGAAAAAAATCACAAGGCACACCACCATTAGAAAATGTTAAAAAAATTTACCTCTGTGCCTATATTGACTATATATAAAGTAATTCTCTTGAATAGGAATCAAACACTCACACCAACCCCCCTCCCCTGCTGGTTCACACCAACCCCCCTCCCCTGCTGGTTCACTCACACCACCCCCCCCCTCCACTGCTGGTTCACTCACCCACCCCCCTGTCACTTACTCACCCCTCCTGCTGGGTCACTCACTCACTTACCCCCCTCCCCTGCTGGTTCACTCACACCATCGCCCCCCCCCCCCTTGTTGGTTCACTCACACTCCCCCCCCCCTTGCTGGTTAACTCACACACCCCCCCCCCCCCCCCCCCCTCTGCCCAAGCCGCTGCTTCTGCTTTGTACAGAGCAGCGGCTGCACTACACTTACATTGAAAAGTAAAGAGAAACTGTGTCAGGAGCCCTCCGGTCATCGCAGAGCCCGAGGAAGTGATGTCATGGGGGCGGGCTCCTCACAGGCTGTCTTTCCTTTTCAAATTAACTTTATTGCAGCTAAAGTTAATTTGAAAAGGAAAGACAGCCTGTGAGGAGCCCGCCCCCATGACATCACTTCCTCGGGCTCTGCATGATTGGAGGGCTCCTGACACAGTTTCTCTTTACTTTTCAATGTAAGTGTAGTGCAGCCGCTGCTCTGTACAAAGCAGAAACAGCGGCTGCACTGCTATAGGGGATCGCGATCGCGTGTTCGCGCGCCGCGGACTTCGGCACAAAAGCCTGTTTTTTGCTCTGGCCGCTCCCGATCTTGCGGCCAGAGCAAAAAACCGGCTTTTCAATGGCCGGTTTTACAACTGTGCTGGCAGCCGGCCTGGCCATGGAAAAACTGGCCAGGCCGGCTGAAAACCGGCCGGTTGGCAACCCTAATTTGTGAGCCGAGGCCACATGTTATGGATGAAATTGGAATTTTTCCCACGGCACACTAGACAATATCTCGCGGCACACTAGTGTGCCGCGGCACAGTGGTTGAAAAACGCTGCTCTAGCCTATGAGGGTGTCAGGTTGAAGCCTCTTTCAAGAATGCATGAGCCTTCTTTGTGACTTGCACTGCATGTGGCAGAGACGCCCATGTATGGAAGGCTACAAACCACTGCTCTCTTATCTCTCACTCACAGAAATGAGGGATATATTAACTAACAGGGGAGGCCTCTATCCTTCCTTCACTGCTCAAGGTGTGACAGCCCCTGCCCCATCCCCTTGGCTTCCTTTGCTACCCTCTAATAATCCTTGCCCACCCCCAGATCCAAATCCTCTAACCGACTCCTACCAGGGTGGGCAGGGTGGATTCAAGCTTACAGTGCCACTGCTTTTCCTGCTTGTACCCCTCACCATGAAGAAACAGGTAAACCTGCACACTTCTTCCACCCACTGTTCCTTCTCTACTCCTCCCACCCCATCACTTTACTACTACTACTACTAATCATTTGTAAGGCACTACAAGGCATATGCAGCGCTGTACATATAGGGTGCGATTCCAACATCAACATGTCGGCCCTCTGTGTGTCCGGTTGGACATGGATGCACAGAGGGAGCTGCGATTCGGATCCTGCGGGACACGTCTAGCCCCATGGGATCAGAATCACGATTGGGCCTGTACGTGCAGGCTAGGACCCCGATTCTGTAAGGCCTGCACTTACAGACCTTGCCCGACTAGCTCAGTCATGGCTTTCCAATGGAGCTGCAGCGCCATGGCATCCAGTTGCCATGGCACTGTGGCTCCATTGAAAAGCCGTGATCCCCGGCTGCCAGCTCCAAAGCTGCTTTCCCCAAAGCCCGACCCCTGATCTGGCCTCCTAAGCGGGCCAGGGTCGGGCTGCGGGGAACGTCCTTTTCCCCCCTACCCATACCGCACCCCTGGTCCGTCATTCCCCACCGACTAGAGAAACGTATTCTGCCTCTGAGATGGAATAAGTTCCCCATTTAAGCCATCGGCTCCTGACGTACAGGCCCGACATTGGAATCATCCCTCTTTGTCCGGAGCCAATGACCACCCACTGCTCTCCCTAATGCCGCTCCCGATCTGCCCCTTTCCCGCCCCCGCCTACCTTCCCTGTACAACGCGTGGGGAAGGTAAGTGGGATTGGGAAAAGGCCCGAATAGTGGGGATGGATGTCCCATTGCGACGTCCATTCCCTCTAATCGTGCCTCGGAACGATTCCATAGTATCCCAGAGATCTGTGCTGGGCCCGCTGCTTTTTAACATATTCATAAATGATCTGGAAATAGGAATAATGAGTGAGGTGATCAAATTTGTAGATGACACAAAATTATTCAAAGTTGTTAAAACACAAGAGGGTTGTGAAAAATTGCAAGACAACTTTGATAAATTGGAAAACTGGACATTGAAATGGCAGATGAAATTTAATGTGGACAAGTGCAAAGTTATGCACCTACGAAAGAACAACCTAAACTACGATTACACATTAGGAACCACAACCCAGGAAAAAGATTTAGGCATCATCGTGGATTATACTTTGTAAACCTCCACCCAGGTGCAGCAGAGGCCAAGAAAGCAACTAGACTGCTAGGAATCATAAGGAAAGGAATGCAGAATACAGCCAAGGATATTATAATGCCTCTGTATTGTTCCATGGTACAACAGCACATTAAATATTATGTGCATTTCGGGTCGTCATATCTCAAAAATGATTTAGCGGAATTAGAAAAAGTACAGAGAAGAGTCACAAAAATGGTAAAGGGGATGGAAGGATACCCCTATGAGGAAAGGCTTAAAAGGATAGGGCTTTTCAACTTGGAAAAGAGACAGCTGAGGGGAGATATTATAGAGGTCTATAAATTAATGAATGGAGTACAACAGGTAAATGTAGATCAGTTGTTTACACCATCAAAAAGCAGAAAGACTAAGGTGATATGCAATGAAGCTGCAATGAAACCCATTTAAGGCTAATATGAAAATATTTTTTCACTCAATGCGTAATCAAACTCTGGAATTCGTTACTGGAGGATGCAGTGAAGGCTTTTAGTGCAGCTGGGATTAAAAAAGTTTGGACAAGTTCTTGGAGGAAAGGTCCATAAAAATTATTAAAGAGGACCCAGGAAATCCCTGCTTGCCCTGGGGCAGCATTGTGGATCCTGTGTGCCTTTTTGGGAACCTGTCAGGTACTTGTGAACTGAACTGGACACCACTGGAAACAGGATACTGGGCTTGTTGGAACCTGGTCTGACCCAGTATGGCATATCTTATGTTCTTATGTAAGACACAGTCCCTGTTAATCAGAGCTTAAATCTAATCAAGACAAAAAACATGTAAAACTGGGGCTAGAGTATGGTAAGATATGCATAAATAGTGAACAAGAGAGTGAGGAGCATCAGGATCCAAAAGCAGGCTAAAGGGTTTTTAGCCTGGATTTGAATAGGGCTAGAGAAGGAGCCAACACATGGACTCAGGTAGTTTGTTCTAGGCATATGGAACAGCAAGATGGAATGAACAAAAACTGGAGTTGGCAGTGGCAGAGAAAGGCACAATGGAAAAGGCATATTGGTGGAGTGGAGTTCCCAAGAAATGTAGAGTGAGATAAGAGAGGAATGGTATTAAGGAGCCGCAGAATAAATGCACTTGTAGATCAGTAGAAGAAGTTTGAACTGAATGTGGAAACTGATAGGGAGCCAGTGAAGTGACTTAAGAAGAGGGTTTACATGAGCATAGGAGTGGAGGAGTGGCCTAGTGGTTGGGGTAAGGTACTTCAGGCCAGAAGGTCAGGGGTTCAAATCCCACTAGAGGACAGCAACCTTGGGCCGGAAGGACTGGGGTTTCTAGTCCCACAGATGCTCCTTGGGCAAGTCACTTAACCTTCCATAGCCCATGTTCCCTGTAAAATAGTTATAATGCCCTGTTCAATGTAAACTGCACTGATGCAGAATAGCATGGTATATAAGAGAATGTAAATAAATAGCATGCCAATCCTTCCTCAGGTGATTCAGAAGGCAGGGCTCAGCCATGTTACCAGCCTACTCCTGAATTCACCAGGGATGGGGGAGCTGGGCTTCTGTAATGTTACTGTGTGAGCCCCTTTTCTGCACGGGCCTGTGGCAAACATAAAAGAGTGGTGCCATTACTGCTATGTGGGCCCTGCATTGCAGGGGCTGTTTGAGCAGAATTTACGCTGCTGGGTTTGTGTTAACTTGACAGCAGTGGAATATTGTCACTGACTGGTTAATGCGAGTGCCAGCCCTGAACTCCCCGATGCTATACAGTTAGTATCAGGGCATATAATAACATATGGGGGGATATTCAACAGCACTAAATAGTTATGTGCCACTGAATATCCCACTCACCGTAATTAACGCAATTAGCAGGTCTGCTAACCACCACATTAATCACTTTGAATATGTCCCCAAGGTTTCTGACCAATAATGGAAGAATCCAAAGCCCAGTAACCATCTATGTGGGCTGGATTTCTCTGAGGTCTTTTCCCCCAGTCATTTAATTAATTGATTTTGGTGGTCAGCAGTAACATTAGCCAGTATTTTCTTTGTAAGTGAGCTAGTTATTTTAGAAGCCAATGTGCCTTTTCCATTGTAAAAAGCCAGCATTTTAACATGTAAATTGCATGCATGTGAAAATGGTGATTTAAGAAAAGCATAATTTATATGTGGAGATCTACATCAAGTAAAAATTGCAAGGGGACTGGTTTGGGCAAGCCAAAAATCTACATATACATGGCTTAACATTCCCACATTGGGTTTTATACCTGCCCCATACCACACATAGATTTTTGAAAATGCTGATTTCAGCCAGGGCTTTTCACGAGGGAATAAAGGAGTAATTATCCATAATGCCATGTTGTTTATTTCCTCCTGAAAACTGATTGATTAAGCAATATCTGTGGTCTCAGTATTGAATTGGTAGCAATTCTCTGTTTTGAGCCATTGAGTCAATGCCAGCTCCTAGGCTTTACTAGCAAGGCGTGACTGCAAGTAGATTGCCAAGGCCCTTTATTCAAGGCAATAGAGGGTATAGTGACTTTCCCAAAGAGTGCCAGTGAGAATAAAACACTGGTCTTTTGGTTACCAGGCCACTGCTCTAACCACTAAGAGGATCAATTTGAAAGGTTTATTCATGATTTGGACGTCTGGATGTCTCGATTCCCATCTCCGCCACCTACCTAAAACTGGCCTTTCTATATAAAAATATGAAGGATTTTTTACAGGAATAAAAGAAAAAAGTAATGATTTGGAATGTAGGATAAGAAAGTGTGTAATAGTCGTGTACTTTGTAACATGCCTGTTTGGTTTTGTCACATGTTCCAGATCGTGGAGGGTTAAGAGTTGAGTATGGCTATGTTGTATGAGGCAGGCCAGCTGCCCTTTCTCATCCCCTCCTACTCATCCTTCTTGTAGTTAGATTTATTATTTTTTTGTCATCAGTTTGTTGTTGTTGTTAAGTGCCGTCACTTAAGTGTCGACTCCTGACAACACTCTGGATAGTTGACCTAAACTTTGGTCTTCAGCCAAGCAGCTTATTGTTGATAGAGTGGTATCCATAGCTAATTGCCTGCCTTCCTCTTTTATGGTGACCTTCTACCTTGCCAAGCATTATGTCTTTCTCCAATGGTCCCTCTCTTCACACGATGTGTCCAAAATATGAAAGTCAAAGTCTTGCCATCTGAGCTTCTAAGGAAACCTTAGGTTTGATCTCCTCTAGTACTGACTGGCTTGTTCTTTGGGCAGTCCATGATATATTTAGTATTTCTCACCAGCACCATAATTCAATGACATCAATTTTCTTCCTGTCTATCTTTTTCACTGTCCAACTTTCACATTCATTTGTAGCACTGAATGTTCAGTCAAAGGGGTTCCATGTTTTTTTCAGATTCCAAAGTAATGTCATAAACTGCAGGCTTTAAGAGACATTCTTCAGTCCTGACAATAGAAGTACTTGAAAGCCAAAGAGAAAAAATGAAACAGCATCACGTTAAATATTATGCAGCTTCCTGTGAGTAATCTGAAGTTAAGATGAACCTTTATAATGCTAATGTGGATATAATCTAAGCGAGAATTTACCAAGAGCATTCAATTTGCATAGTACAGTGTTTTACATATCATTCTACCCATAAGAATGATCATTGTGTTAAAGGTCAACAAGGAGGTTGAAAGCATACTCAAAGTCCAAGAAAGCAAAATTACATTTACTGTATTTACTACATTAGTCCTGTATTTGATGAAATGCATAAGCTACAATGTCAACATACTTGATTTTTTTGTTTCTGCCGTTTTCAGTGATGGAAGAACTACATGGAGACAATTGACTAAGGTAAAATGTTTCCATTTATCTCTTCGATGTAGTAATAAAAGTCAATTTATGCAGATTTTAGACCTGGCAGTTTCATTCAGCTCCTTTCAGCCTCCAGTTAAGTCAAAAACAAGGCATTCATATACAAGTACAAGGGCATTCTTACCCTATTTCATATCACCTCCATTCCTGCAATGTATTTAGGGATTTTTTTACTAAACAGTGGTAAGGTGTTGCACCTAACACACCAATAGCACCAAAACTACAGCGTGTTATGTTCAACACCACCACATTAAATGTCAGAGAGTGTGGAAAGCATGTCCCCAGTAGTTAATCAGGAATACTTTCCCTTAACACAGACTGCGTTAGTGCAGGTGCACCCAATTCCAACTCCATTAGGTGAACCTGCACTTAAGCAGTTAGTGCATGGTGTGAACCCAGCATTAACTGCATTGAGTTCACTATGCCTACTCTCCATGCCTAACACACCCACTCACAACCCTAATATGGGTTGCACAGTTAGAGTGGAAATCGGCCCACGCTAACTATCATGGTCCTGCAATAGCTCGCAATGTGTATTTAGCTCAAATCTCATTCCCTTTCTGACTTTCTTACATAGTAACATAGTAACATATTAAATGATGGCAGATGAAGACCAATATGGTCCATCTAGTCTGCCCAGTAAGATGGCAAGAGTAGGTGCACCTGCCGCTCCGTGCAGGCCACCCCTCACCATGTCTTTGTTTAGGGATGAACCCACCACTCCATGTAGGACACTCCTGTTTGTTGAGAATTTAGATAGTTAAGTTTATTTTGATTTTATCCTGTTGCTCTAAAGGGATCCACTGTGTCTGTCCCATGCCATTTTGAATTCTGTCACTGTATTTGCCCCCACCACTTCCATCGGGAGGGCATTCCAAGCATCCACCACCCTTTCAATGAAAAAGTATTTCCTGATATTACCTTTCAATTTACCACATTGTAGTTTCATGTTATGCCCTCTAGTTTTACAGCTTCCCCATCTTTGGAAGAGCTTTGTTTGTTCATTATTTCTCTTTAAGTATTTGAAGGTCTTCACTTCAAATTCATGCTTACCTCCTTCCAGTCAGCCTTAGCACTTGCCAAGCAAAACTAATTCTCTTGTCACTGATTCCTGCCATCTTTTCTCAACTCTTAACTCTCTCCTCAAGACGCCTCCCCCTCTGACCCCTCCTTCTCTTTCTGCCCAACTCTTGTTGACTTTTTCCATATCAAAATCCACAAGATTACTCTCCAATTCCCCACTAGAACAATTTCACCTCCTCTTCCCCACCTCAATATCAACTTTTCCCATCAATCTCTATTATCCTTTCATCCTTTTCCATGATCTCTGAAGATGAAACCTCTCATCTTCTTTCCTCCTCAAAATTTCCTACTTACTCTTCTGATCTTATTCCCACCCTTCTCCTTACCTTCATTTCCTCTTCTGTCATCCCTTCTATTTCACATATTATCAACCTCACCCTATCCACTGCTACTGTCTCTGTAGCCTTCAAGCATGCTGTGATCATACCACTGCTTAAGAAACCGTCTCTTGATCCTAGCTCTCCTAATTATCATCCCATCTCCCTTCTTCCCTTCATTTCCAAACTTCTTGAGCATGCAGTCCTTTGCCATTGTCTTGAATTTCTTTCCTCTCAAGCCCTTTTGGATCTTTTTCAGTCTGGCTTTCGTCCCTTACATTCTACTGAAATGGCACTTGCCAAAGTCTCCAGTGACATTTTTGTGGCTAAATCTAAGGGTCTCTACTCTATCCTTATCCTTCTTGACCTTTCTGCTGCTTTTGATACTGTCAACCACCACTTTCTCCTTAACACATTGTCCTCACTTGGTTTTAGGGGCTCTGTGCTGTCCTGGTTCTCTTCTTATCTCTCCCATCACTCTTTCAGTGTTTGTTCTTCGGTTCTTCTTCTACTGCTATCCCACTCTCAGTTGGTGTACCCGAAGGGTCTATTTTGGGCCCTCTCTTTTTCTCTCTCTACACCTAGTCCCTCGGTGCTCTCATCTCCTCCCATGGATTTCAGTATTATTTTTATGCTGATGATTCTCAGATCTATCTTTCTACACCTGATATTTCTCCAACACTCCAGGCACATATCTCTGCCTGCCTCTCTGACATTACCACCTGGATGTCTCACTGCCATTTGAAACTAAACATGGACAAAACCAAATGTCTTATTTTTCCCCCTAAAGCTTCCTCTCTCCTTCCTCCTTTCACTATCTCTGTTGATAACACTCTTCTACTTCCTGTTTCCTCAGTCTGTAACCTTGGTTTTATTTTTGACTCCTCCCTTTCCTTCTCCTCAAATATCTAACAGATAGCTAAAACCTGTCATTTCTTTCTTTATAACATTAACAAAATTTGCCCCTTCCTCTCTAAGCATACTACTAAAACATTTGTCTATTCTCTAATTACTTCCTGTCTTGACTATTGAAACCTCCTTCTTGCTGGTCTCCCTCTGAATCATCTCTCTCCCCTTCAATCTATTCAGAATTCTGTTGCACGACTAATCTTTCACCAGCCTTGATATACCCATATCACCCCTCTTCTCAAGTCACTTCATTGGCTTCCCTTCCATTTCCATATCCAAATTCAAACTTCTCCTTCTGCCCTTTAAATGTGTTCATTCTTCTGCTCCTCTCTCCTCTCCCCCTACATCACTCCTTGTGAACTCTGCTCTTCTACTGGCTTGCTCCTCTTTACCCTTTTTTTCCATTGCTAACTCCAGACTTTGGTCTTTTCACCTTGCTGCTCCTTATGCCTGGAACAAACTTCCTGAGTCTGTGCATCAGGCTTCATCTCTGCCCCTTTTCAAATCTATGCTAAAGGCTCACCTCTTTGAGGCTGCTTTTGGATCCTGATCTCTTGTTTCCTTATGTCCCCTCACCCTTCCCTATTTTATCCTTATTCCTATTTTTGTCTTGTCTGTCTTGATTAGACGAGCAGGGATTGTTTCTATCTATGTTTGTGCAGCACTGTGTATGCCCTGTACTGCTTTAAAAATGTTTAATAGTAGTAGTAGTAGTAGTATTCTGGCACACATTCAGCCACAGCCAGAGAACACACTGCAAGCTAATGCCCCTTAGTAAAAGCTTCCCTTAGTGTGGCTGTTGCAGTGGAGACTATGGATGAGGGACTATGCACCATCCAAGGCTCCTTCCAGAACTTTGCTATTATGGTTCCTGACAAACCACTAGATGCTATTTTAAAACAGTACAATTTCCTCCACCCAAGGCTTGTAAATGCTGCTACCACAGAATTTCCAGATTACCCGGGGTGCAGAAGATTCATCTACAGACCATCAGGAGACTTAAACCAATCCTCAACCAAGACCACTTCCACACAGTATGCCAAGCAATCGTAACACAGATTCTGGATTATGGAAACTCACTATATCAAGGACTTCCAAAATAGACTATCCACCCACTAAAACTGATCCAGAATACTGCAGCGTGCATCATCATGAGCACTGCAAAGTCAGAACACATCACAACCATACTACGGCAACCACATTGGTTCTCAATAATTGAAAGGGGGAAATACAAGTTAATCCTGAACATATTCAAAGTCATCCTCCGCTTTTCAGCAGGCGCGCTACATGATTTAATAATCAGGGAAGTAACCAGCAGACCTAGGAGGTCCAACAATGGA